>OX638231.1:9884421-11371151 GCA_951805285.1 Thymelicus acteon | reverse complement strand
GTTATATATAATGAATAATATGTAGTGTGGTATAGTTTTGTCGCGGGCTGTGCTATCTTTTTTGTAACTATAATAAATAGTCATTTATTTGTATCATATTTCTGCTAAAATTAACAACAGACATTGTAAATGCAAGGTGTTGGGCGCAGACGACGCGCTGCCGGAGCCCACGCAGCCGTTCGAGGTGACGGAGGAGCCCACGCCCGACACGTGGGACGTGGGCGAGGACACGGACGAGCTGCCCAGCGGTGGGCAGTGGGACGTCCGCGAGGCGCGCATCCGGCTCTACGACCAGCTGTGCCAGTACTTCAGGCCCTCCACCGTCCCGCCCAGCTGTGATGTCATGGAACTGGTTCACTTGTAAACCTCGTACTCTTCTTGTGACCTTGATGACATTGATGACGTCACGCAGTTAGTGTGAACGTTTGTAGGTGTGCGTTCATATTGAATCGCGTGCGACGTGGTAACCTCAGCCTCGTTCAGTGTAGCGAGGCGGCGTGGCAACCTACTTTAACTTGTTTTATGTATAAAATTTTCTTCAAACACGTATTATACATGTAAGATCTGCTTGACAAATTCTATGACTTACGCAATAAACAAGTAATTCCTATGAATTATCACTTCGAAAAGAATTGATAAGTACTACTTCCTATGTAAACTTAACTTTCTTCTTTATAGATTACAACTAATAAAACAAAAAGTGAATGTTACACAAAATATCTTTGTTTCTCGATTTAAAATAAAAGTAAGCTTATTTCATCTTATTCAAATTATGTTAAACTTTTTTTAAGACATTGATAAGTGCATCAGTGATAACTGATAACTACATGATTCAATGATTTTGAACTTTTACTTTAAAAACTGAAATCTTATCTAATCTTACGTAAAAAACTGAAATCTAATCCACTTAGGTATAGAGTAATTAGACGATCCAGACGTGATTTAATCGTTAGTAAAATTGTTGATATGAAATACCGATAGTCTCGAAAAAAGATCATACAAAGTATTTGCACGTTAAGTCTGTTTAATTAAAGCTAAATCGTTTAAAACCAATAGTAGTTTAGGAATGATTTAATAATACTGTGAGTTAAGTGACATCCACTGTGTTTAATTATATTAAATTCTTCGTGTCGTCTTTCTGCTCATACCTCGTAGTTGTAAGGGAGCCCAAGAGAGGATTTTTGGATTTACTCGAGCGCGTCAGATTATTATAAGGAGGATACCTTACATATTGATAAGTACCTCCAGCCATTATGAGCCCTTAATATAGGGGGGTACGCTCAGAGGAACCCATCAGTAAAAAAAATATCGAGCGTCTGAAAGCTTTATTCCCACTACTGTTCTACTTTATTTACAATTTAAAGATGTAGGTAAGTCGTGTCATAATTAATTTATTTTCCTACTATGTAACACGATTTGTCATTATTGACTGATTAATAGAAATGCCTAAAGCTGCAAACATATTATAAGCCGCGTCCGACCGGACGCGGCTGACAGCCGCGACTGATAATGTGCACAGTCTTCGGACGTGGCTTGCGGACGCGTTCCAACGCCTATTCCACAGAGTACGAGTAAGAGTATTCCACAGATACGTACAGCCGGATTTAAATTTGTCTGACGTGTCGTGTTGTGATGGACTCTGACGAAATGGGTAGCGTTGACATCTATATGTCGCGGAACTGATGCCTTCTGACACAGGACTTTCGTAGCTCTCGGAGATTACACATTTGAAATGTTTTTCGACAAATCCACGGATTCTGATCCAGATTTTGAAGATATTCAGTTTTTAGTGCTAGCAAATCGTCTAAAAAAAAGAAAGAAAGAATTCTTTATATTTACATTTTACATTCTGTATTCTTTTCATTTTGTATCATAAATCACTCGTCGTACTATTTCGATCAGGTCGTCTATACTTTCAAAAAATTTCACTAACAACAACACGTCACAACAGCGAGGCGCGTGCACACTGCTCTGACGCCACCACGTTTCCACCTCCCTCGCCTCCCCCACCCTCGGCACTCTGTCACGATCGGAATCGCTTCTGATGCGACACAACATAAGCCATCACAACATATCGCGTCACGCTAATATAAATCCCACCATATTAAATGTATGAAACCCATACCATTCTGACGCATCACAACACGACACGTCAGACAAATATAAATCCGGCTTTACGTTCTTCCTTCAGACACAGAGTACTAAATACCTTCTGACACATGGACGCGTCCCGCACCCCGTGCATACTATGAAATACCGTCCGCGGACGTTTTCGGCTGACGAAAACATCCAACGCGCCAGATAGCTCTCGGATGTCCGAACGCCTCAAGGTGCCTCAAGGTCACGTCCGCGACTTACGTCCGACAGTTTGCACAGCTCAGTGTATATTCATTATCTAGATACCGTTACGTCACATCCTTCAGCCGCGTCCGGCCGGACGCGTCCGACAGTTTGTTTGCAGCTTAAGTCTGGATGATTTGAAGACTGGATGACAGTTATAAGTTTTTTAACAGTAAAATGTTACGTTTTAATGCTGCAGGTTAATGTATGTACATCATAGATTACCCCCAAAAGATACCGCATACAAGGCAACTGACGCGCGGCAACATAGAAGTGCTTTTGCTATGCACATAAAGCTATACTAGCATTCACGACATTAGTATCGACTAAGACCTTCGACCCATACACACGCGGATCTTTCAGAATTTAATTAATTTCAAAAAAGAATTTGCTGATGAAACCATGGCTTATTGTAGTGTTAAATGGTATGGAAAATCAGTTCGAAAAAACAGTTACCCAAAAGATGCCATATCATTTAATAAGTTAGTAATTCATATTTATATTACAAATTTTCTTATAATGAAGCAGAGTTCAACTTAAGCTGGTTTTGAGAGTGACATTTTGTAAAAAAATCATTCCTAATTCAAAATAGTTATCTTGTTTCTGACTAAAGACAATACTAGGGAAGTGAACTTTTCATTTTAAAGACGTATCGATATTCATTTTGAGGATATTGCTATGAAATCGATAATTTTGAACAGGTTACAAGTGGGACAAAGGTTGCTGTAGTCAAGGATAACATTATTTATTATATGAAAAAACATTGTGGTAATGGTTTTATAGATTTCCTAGATGCCCCGAGAGGAAGGAAAAATGGAAAGAATCAATACACCGTGGACAGGGATGGTTTCCTACCAAATACAGTGTCGTTTGTTCAACACACTTTTCAGATGACAGTTGATGGATTCAGTTGTATCATAGTTATACTTGCCAGTTTCGTTATGGGTCTTATACTTCTTATCGAGAATAGAATAGAAAAGAATAGAATACATTTACTTTGTCTAAGTATAAAAAGTAACAATGTTATTGTATGGAAACTTTCAAATTCGTGTGCTTTCCTAGTTATGGAGAAATTATGTGGAAAATCAGCTAAATATTGATTATATTATTATTTATTATTATTTGCGCGAATATCAGGTAGGTAGATAGGTACATATTATATATACTTAACTCGATATGTTATACATATATTCGTATTATAATTATAATTATTTTTCTTTTCTTTCCTTTTTTATACCATTTTGCCTACTAAGCAAAAGTTATTCACTGTAATGAGAATTTAAAGCAAAATAAAAATGTAATAAAACTAGAGGTCTGAAGTTCTTGATGTGGTACATTAATAAGGCTCCAGTACACACGAAAGGAAAAGTAACAAACCTAATGAAATTTAGATATGACAGCATCTGTCGGGTCAACTAGTTTGTAATAAAAATAATTCCTAAAAATGATGTCTTAAAAACCCAAAAATATAGTTTTTAAGTTCATGAAGCTAAGAAGCAGTCCTACTACGAACATTTATGTTATTATTTTAATGTAATTAGCCGTGAATATCATTGTATATATTTGATTTATCTAATCGGACATTGTATAATATAAACACTGTTAATATTATATTATTAAAAGTATCGATATTTATATTGTATTGTTATTCATTATAAATGTGATGAAAGTAAATAATGATAATCACAAACATTGATCGTACGATTTATCGATCATACATGCTCAGTCACTATGGACAGTGTTGAGCTCGATAAATTCCAATTTTGAATTTTAAATATCCAATCACAGCGCATCTGTTTCGTACCCCGCAAACCGCACCTTCCGCCAAATTGTGACTTTGAAGTCTCACCGCTCATTTACACGCGCGTGTAGCGGATCGTCTCGTGGCGCGTCCGTAAGCCACGCCCCCTACGCGCGTGTGAACACCGCGCGAGCGCTCGCGCGAGCCCCTTTGGCCGCGCCTAACAAACCGCTCCCGCCGCGAGCCCGCGAGCCACGAGACGCGCCGCTGTCTGGTCCGCGAGCGCCCTGTTCACACGCGCGCGCACGCGCGCGTCTCGCGGATTGTCTCGTGGCTCGCGCGCGCGTGTAAATGGGGTATAAGAAAGATTCACTAATGCGGAATCTATTGGGGGTAATCTATGATGTACATAGTCAAAGCCTGTGAGTTCTTCGCCACGTTTTCAAAGGTTTTGGAGATCTGCCAACATGCATTTTACCAATAAAGCTTATTATGACATAATTTTCAATGTTGATAGTGGGTAATAGGTTTCGTAGGAATTGATGACCCCTTGACTGACCAGTATGGTAGAGCGTCTAAAATTATCTCATCAGTACTATAAAAATCATTTATTATTAGTACTCTTCCAAGGTAATTTATTTGTTTTAAGGCTGAATTGATGTCGGAATAGTCCATATTTTGACTGGTCAAGTGATGAACTATCAGTTTGTTTCTTTGATGTAAATAAAAATATATGTTCGAACTGGATATTGTAAAGTTATCCTACTTTTGAATATTGTTGCAGTTTACGATTTTTTTTATCTAATAGTACTGTTCTACTTTCATTTGATAAATTTTGTGACTCATGGCTTACATACTTGTACATGTTTAGTTAAACTAGAGGCCCATGCTACAGTCGAAATTCAAATTGTCAAAGGTTACTTCACAGTGACATTTTTCAATGTTCTATTTTCCTTAATAAATGTATTCGTAACACATATTATGCATGAAATTTAGCTTTCTACACTTCTTCTCCATGTAAACTTTAACGATACCAAATATCAGACTTCTGCAAGCGTGCATTTTTCTTAAAAAGGGGTACCAAGATTTTCCCTTCACATTAATATATGTTGATATAGTTTGACGACAAATTATTAAACTAGAATAATTTTATTCATCTAATTATAAAAAAGAAATTCCTTGTGTCTTCGAAGATTATTTTTAAGGTGGTTCAGAAACGCGAAAAAACAAAATTTTAAATATAGAAATATACAGGGTTATTGGTAACGTGTTCCTGGCGGGAGATAATGAAGGAGCCAAAATGCAATATATTTGATCGCTCATTGCATTGCTCATTGTATTTCTGCTCCTTTATCACCTCCCGCCAGGAATACGTCTAACCAATAACCCTGTATTTTGTACGTTAAGTGTAAGTATACGAGTTATATATTTTTGGGATATTTTTTTCAAAGGAGCAATGCAATCTTTTGTCCGTTTTAAAATATGTAATCGAATTAAATTGTGGTAGAGAGACGGAAGATTTGTAATTCTAATACCGATTAGGTAAAACTAATAGGAAAAATAAGTGGTTGTTAAAAAATGTATACAGAATTTGTTGTGACCGGTTAATCAATCGGTTTAGCTGCATTGGGGCGGCTTACAATACTAACCCTAATCCCACGCCGGATGGGTATTGTAAAAGGCGACTAAATCCGGCCCGCTGGTGGTAGGGCCCCTAGAAGGATTATACTGGTAATATTGATTTTAGTTGTTAATTAATACCATTATTACTATTATTATTTCTCCATGGGGTTCGCCTGCATGATGGCTACCGCCCTTGAGCATGAGTCAGCTGTCAAACGACTCGTCGTGTTCCAGCTGGGGGCTTGAAAGCCAGTTGTTTCTTTCTTTTTCTTCTCTCTTTCTTGGTCGGCAACGCATCAGTGATGCCTTTGGTGTTGCTGATGTCCAAGGGCGACGATAGCCACTTACCATCAGGTGGATCGTCAGCTCATTTGCCGGCTATTTCTATAAAGAAATATAATATCATAAATACTTTCAAGTTATTGTATTTGTATGTTGTAATGTCATTTATCAACGTTAAAATACTTTTTTAATTTTTTATTATGTTTAATGTTGTGAGCCTTACGTATCATGATTTTGCGAGCGATTTGAAAAAAAGTACGTTACCGACGATTTATTTCAGTTCGTTAAAAGTGCTTACAATTTGACATACAGCATTAAAATTAATGCATTTTATTTATTTTCATTATTTCTCTAACGAAATAAATATGTTGCCATGACAGCGCTGGTAACAAACACTAGCTGTCTATTTTACTATTATGGTTTTAATAATGCCATCCCTTTTACATCATTTACCAGTGTAGTGAAACAAAAGATAAACGTGTGTGTGTTGTAGCTCTTTTCGGAACAGATTTTTTGGTTGATTTGTAAGGGCATAACGTATCTATATTTTTTAAATATCATGGGTGTGATAACGATTATATTCTGAAGTTTATATGGTTTTTTTATAATAACATAATAAGGACTGGATTGAAGACTACGGCCTGTGATATGAACGATATAGTCAATAGGCTAAGTTGATGATCCTTTGGATATTGCGTGATGAATAAAGAACCGTTCGTGTAATTCCATTATAACTTTTACGTGAAGGCGGAAACCCAATGGTACTCTTTTTTTGGAAATAAATGTCAGCCCAAGGCATTTCAATTACTCTTTTGTTTATAATTTAATTTCAATATGTTCTCCATGGTCATTGATACCATTTTTTATATTTCATTTACATTCCCAATTCGATGCCCGACTAAGACATGTTTTTTATTTTTTACTTGTACTGGGCGTACTGGGTTTCATCCTTCACATCAAGTTAAATATTTTGCTGTATTGCAAACGAAACGGGTATCGCGTTATCGCTTCTACTATTAACCATATTGTAGGGTGTATATAACTAACTATAATACGTAACTAATATAAAACTAGTTTAACTTTATGTGTATCTGCTTTTCATTCTTATTTGTAAATAGTTATGCATTTAAAATGTAAGAATAATTTTATTTATGTTCGTTACTTTTAGTATCCACCAATAAAACATTTACTGAGAATTACAAGTTTATCATTTTACATAATATAAAACCTGAAAACGAATAAAAAGGTAATTAAAAGTCGTTTATTAAATATATCATTTATTATTCTGGTACATGAATGTTATCAGTCATTGCGACAACACGGCGTGCCATAACGTTTGAAAATAAATCCGCTTTGTCATGATATGTTCCCGGCTGGCTCATTCGATTGTCGGAGTACAGTAATTGTGTAAATATTATGCGACCATATTTTATACTCTGGAAAGCTCATGAGTTGCGAATCTTCAGAGATTCAATTATGCAAAGACATGTAATCTGGTGGATTACATAAATCGATAAAATAACTACTTCGTGACAAGTGGCCATCTTGTAAAGTAGAATAAAGAAAAATAAATAATAGTGAGGTGCCTTACTGAACCATCAAACTGTGCAATCTCAAGGCCTACGGAATAATCAACTGCAATGTTCAGCTACAAAGTAAAAGAATCGATGAAGATAGCTGTGGGAACAATCATGCGTCGAGTTGTCGATCACTCAATTCATGTTGCAATATAATAGTAAAGTAGCGGACATTTCATATAATTTGATATTAGGTAATAAAGATAATAAATTTTCTATATAATATAAAATAAAATCTACGCCTAGGCAAAATAAGTAATCTAATAAAGTGTTACATAAACTGTATAAAGAAAATAATATTTGGTTAATCGCTCTTAACACCACCACCGAGTGGCAGCAGACATCGCCGGGCGCCTCGAGCGAGCGGCGCGATAGCTACCGTCAACGAATAAATACTTGTGTAAAAATAATACACGATTTCAAGAACATGTCAGTTAAAAAATAATATAACAACTTCAAAATACACATAAACGTATCGAAGAGATAATACTGGACGCAATAATAATACGATATGCGTTTACAACCAATAGCATAATATATTTATATTCAACAGGTCGATAAGTGCAGTGACTAGATATAAACAATACGTAAACGATGTCTGCTGCTAAGCTATCGAAGGATAAATAATACTCGAAAAGGAATACACTAACGCTAAATGGTAAGTCCATCGTTTAAGTACACGAAGAATGATCTACGATAAAAGCTAATAAGTAATAATAATACAATATTATTCTAAAACAATAAATGCAAGGCCGTGGTCCTCGGGCGGCGCGGACCGCTTTGAGCTATGCGAAACGATCGTGCTAACGGGTAATACGCAAACAAACCATTTCACTAGTTCACTACTCGCCTCGACGAAGCATAACGCGGATTACCTACGAAGTATAGTTGGAGGTGAAAACTACCTACGGGTCAACACTAGCTCCTAAACCAGTAAATTACTACTACTCGCTACGTGGAACGGTTCAACTAGCCTAAGTCCAGCGGCGCTGGGTAGAACGACTACGTCATCGACCGGTTTCACGCAATCTCATCACGGGAAGCTGCGAACGCCAAGTAACATAAAACGACAATAACACATCAACATTCTCAACAATAATCTTCCGTACATTTTGGCTTATCAATAGAGTGCCGGCCGACTCTCGTGAGCAAATTTTGAGCAGTCGTATGTTCGCGGACGACTGGGTTTTCTTTTATAAAGAAAATTTACAAAGATAAATGAAAAAACATTAACGAGGGGAATAAAAAGGTGGAGAGGTCGGCCGGGGCATGGACAAGAATTGGACGCGTGTGGCGTCGCCGCGCGGGGCCGACGCCACGGGACGGCAGAGTGCGTCGCGGGCGACACGCGCCGCCGCGACAGTCTCGACGTTACGTCAACCAAACAGAACGGAAGCACTACATACAACTAGAACAAGATGGACGAAAGTAGTCGGCGGAGGGCCACAACAACACAACGCAACGAACGTATCAACTAGAGAACAGATTACATAGTCTTGCGTACACAATGGATGGATATCGATGAGTAAATTTAGATTCTCTTCTTGGACGTACTAGACATTCGTATCGAGTAGAGGATTTTCTTTCTATAATATGTACATATACGAATCCAACGATTTCACTTTTAAACATGTATATAATAAAAAATAACGTTGCACGGTTCCTCTTCCCGCTTAATCGGCATAATAATAATAAATAGTAAAATTTGCAAGGAGCGGGGGTCGGGGAGCGCGTCCGCCTGCGTTCGCTGCCGATCGCGTTACAAAAATATTTCGTTAAAAATAAATAATTCAAGACGTAGTAATCAACAACGGCGGATCAACAACAGAGGATCGGAGCGGCGGCAGGCGCTGCTCCGGGTCCGGGGCTTCGCGTAAAGTCTCACTTCACGTTGCGTCGCGGCCGCCGCGCGCCATTGCACAGCTTGACGGTTCGCGGGGAGGCGGCGCGCGGCGGCCGGGGGCGGGGGCGGGGGCGGCTCCTACCCTACACTTTTCTCTTTATCTTATAAAAACGTATAAATAATTCAGTTACTTGCCTATATAAAAAGAACGACGATTACAAAAAGAAGTCCATCGATTCAGTTCGGATCGGTCGCGAAAGTTTCCCTTCCGACGAGGGAGCGACCGCTCACTAGTTTGCCACGTCACTACTGGAACGCGGGACGTAAGGGGGGCGCTGCGGGCGCTGAAGGCTAGCGGCGCGGCGGCGGGGCGCGGAGCAGCGCCCGCAGCGCGGCGGCGGCGGCCTTCAGCGCCAGCACCAGTCGCTAGAAGTCTCGGCCGCGCGCGCGCGGCGCGCCCGCCGCCTTGGGGACGCGGCGCGTGCGCATCTCGCGATCCACCTGCATCAGATGCCACGTTGCATTATGAAACTAGCTAACACATGTTTACTAGTGTCTCAATAAAGGTATGAAATCAATACATGTTACTTCATAATAATAATTTTAACTGTTTCTTAACGTTTCCACACACACACACACACCACAAAATAGATCCAAATCAGATTTCATAATATAGACATTGTGGCTGATTAATGTTATACGAAATTAAGAAACATAAACACATGAAAAGCTTTAAACTGGTAATCTAAGATCATATTTATCTGTTTGCCATTGCCAGACGCGTCAATGATCTGGTACTCTAATCACCTCGAGCTCCTCGAGGCGCTGCGTGAGCGTGAGCTTCTGCTGCACGGCGAGCCGCAGCAGCTGGTTGAGCGTCTTCTTCTCCTCCTCGGCGCCCGCCAGCGCCTGCGTCAGCTCGTCCACCTGCGTCACGTACTCCTCGCAGCGCGCCGCGAACATCGCGCGTAGACCTGCACGCATACACATGTCACGCGTCGATCACAAAGTACACAACACCTTTGTTTCGAAAATAATTCCCTATAATTTGTTTCTTAAGAAAATACTTTGTTTCAACCGTATCAACGATGTGACCAAAAATAGGACACATCGAAGTTTAAACTTAATGTCTGTTTACTCTTATTTTTTTAACTAATTTAAATTAATACCGGTCACGCGTGCTCGCTCTATCATTTCGCATCTATCATTTAATTACATTCAGTCGGTTATATCAATAAACTATCAAGTATTAACTTCCCAGTATTGACTATCATTTACTATCAACTACTATCAAACAACCAAACGTAGAAGTCCCGTCGCAGCCCCTACAATCAATAAAAAAACCGGCCAAGTGCGAGTCGGACTCGCCCATGAAGGGTTCCGTAGCAGCAAGTAACGTAATATAAAAGTTCTTGTAGTTCGTTGTAACTTTGATCAATGTTTTTTGCGGTTTACGATTTATGACGTATTAAAAAAAAACTACTTACTAGATCTCATTCAAACCAATTTTCGTTGGAAGTTTGCTTGGTAATGTACATCATATAATTTTTTTAGTTTTATCTTTCCCTTATTTTAGAAGTTACAGGGGGGGGGACACACATTTTACCACTTTGGAAGTGTCTCTCGCGCAAACTATTCAGTTTAGAAAAAAATGATATTAGAAACCTCAATATCATTTTTGAAGACCTATCCATAGATACCCCACACGTATGGGTTTGATGAAAAAAACATTTTTGAGTTTCAGTTCTAAGTATGGGGAACCCCCAAAATTTATTGCTTTTTTTCTATTTTTGTGTAAAAATCTTAATGCGGTTCACAGAATACATCTACCTACCAAGTTTCAGTGGTATGGCTCTTATAGTTTCGGAAAAAAGTGGCTGTGACATACGGACGGACAGACAGACAGACAGACAGACAGACAGACAGACAGACAGACAGACATGACGAATCCATAAGGGTTCCGTTTTTTGCCATTCGGCTACGGAACCCTAAAAAGGCGGTAAGATTGTTTCCCGAATAAGTGTGGTCTAAAAAACGCACAGACTAAAACAGTACTGACTGGAGAATGTAGCGGCGTCCTCTTTCAACAGCCGCAGCTCGTTCCGCAGCTTGAGCATGGTCTCGGTGACGATCGTCTTCTCGGTCTCGTACTTGCTCTTGAGGTTGGCGAGCGCCACCTCGGCCGTGTTCTTGTTGGACTTCAGCACCGTGCGTAACGTCGCGATCTGCTCGCGCTTCGTCGACAGCAGCGACTTCAGCTTGATCACTTGCTCCTGCAGCTCGGCGAGCTCCGCGCCGCGTTCTTCTGACTCCATCACTGTTGGTTGTATTTTTTGTTAGTAGATTAATGTAATGTAATAACCCAGGTAGGTAGGTAGTACACTACTTACGGGTCACTACGTAATAAGTGGTTAAGATGCAATAGAGGCTCATCGAATAATATGAGATATAATGACGTAAAAAAAAACCTTGTGAAATATACTAATCAATTATTAAAAAATAACTCATATGTCAGATGGAAACGCCCAATTTCCTTTATAATAAATGCATAGGATATTGAAACATAATATTCTATTCTACCTAAAAAATTTACTAGTAATCATAAAACAAAATTACTTATTACAGCAAAATTACTCAATCATAATATTAAGACGAAATATACGAACTACTTCTCTATAACAACAATACTTTTTAAAAGCAATTCCTTACGTAATCCGATCATAAGTTAACATTTCAAATGATATACTGCAACATCAGGATACAGGTGATAAGGCAGGACTTGCAGGAATCCTTAATGCTATTAGACATATTTCTCGACATCTTATTTTGTGTTAGACTTCGCTTAAAATATAAACTTTTTCCTTGCAACACCGCATTCTTCCACACGGCGTGTAAATCTACATCGCACGTGAGAGAATTCGGCTTCCTTGCAAAGTTAATTGGCTTTCGTTGCTCATCCTGGTAAGCGATATTAGTACCAGTTGCAGATGGCATAGAAATGTTTTCTCCGTGGCACGCCATTGAAATATTGCTGTCCACATTTCTAGGTTTAACTTTAGACATGTTCTCGAAATAGTTTGTTATTTCTTTGACTGTTCGTCTGGCACAAATTTCTGTAATATTAGGAGGATGATTGACATTAAAAGTTTTCAAAAAATCTTGTAATTTTCTTTTTGAATCTGCTAGTTTCACTCTTGAATTAGACTGATCTTTTATATTTCTTATAGGTTTGTTAAATATTTGTCTTGATTTCCACATTAGGAATTGGGATCGGTTAGGTTCTGGGAACAAAATTATGGGTGAAAAAAAGAAATAATAACGCAGTAGTACAGGTGTGGAATGTTGGAATAAAAAAAAATGTTTCTGGGTTTGTACGCCCACCTAAGTGTATGTATACTGAAAGACCGTTCGTTCATCTAATGTGCATATGCGAGCGCACGAGTTACTGCGTGCGCATGTGCGTGTATACGTGTACGTGCGCGTACCTTGCGGCTGCTGCGGCGGCCGGAGCCTGGAGTCGAGCGCGGTGTCGAGCGCGGCGCGCAGGTGCGCCAGCTGGTCGAGCAGCGTGTCCGCGGAGCGCGCCACGCCGCCCGCCGCGCGCAGCCCCTCCAGCTCGCCCGCCGCCAGCGCCAGCGCCTCCTCCTCCACCGACCGCCCGTCTGAACCGCCGCCTGTTACAAATACGTAAGTAGACTACTATATACTAACCAATTAATTACACTATATAAAATCCTTTTGCCAAGTTATCTTTGTGTTGCCATTGTCATATCGATGTTTAATGAAACAACAAAATTGTTAAGAAGCGCTTATTATACATGTGAACCTGTACAAATACCTTAATATTACGCATTCGAATTTAAAGTTGATTTATACAGATATGATATTATTTAGCAAGGCTATTTTGATACATAGGGCCTGTGCCGACTGGCATTATCCTAGGCATTTTCATTCAATGAAAAAATATACGTTAAATATACATTAAAAGAAAAAAATAAAAGTTACAAGAATAAATATACGTTAATTGTATGACGATAAGGTCAATAGCAACAACCAAATAAAATACAATATGTCTCACCGTCGGTCTGTCCGGCGGCGGCGTGTTCGAGCAGCAGCCGCTCGGGTTGCGTGCCGTTCACCGCGCACACGTGGTGGTACAGCGCCGCCAGCGACTCCGCCGCGGACGTCAGCGCGGGCGCCGCCGACGCCAGCGCGCGACCCGCACCTATAGCGTACACATAGCTTTCTTTATTTATGTTTTAATTTTGCTTATGCTATACATGAATGAACATTTAAGTGGAAATATTTATTTCTATTATCTAATGTAAATTATTTTCTAAAAATTTCCGTTTACACAATGTAACAATAATATTTTGTTTATTATTAAAATTATACGACTTCCACTTATCTGCGTGTTACCTCAAGCCGTTTAAACTGTGCATAATAAGCGATACACATCCCAACCTTCCATATAAGGTACACAACGAGGCGCTGTATAAAAAACCATCCAACACGTCATCGTTACCTCCAGCGAGAGTGCGCAAGAGATCCGCGTCGGCCTGCAGCGCGGCACATTTCAACTCCGCCTCGGCGACGCGGTCCGACAGCGCCGCGAGCGCCTGCCGCTGCAGCGCGGCCGGGGAGCCCTCGGGCGCGCCCGCGTGCAGCAGCTCGGTGAGCGCCGCCCCCAGCGAGTCCAGCTCGCCGCCCGACACGCGCCACCAGGTGAGCCACTTGGCCGCACGCGCTGAGATCCCGCCGCTCGATATGCTAGATACACTCGACACGCCGCTGTCCGATTTGTCGTCCTCCTGGAACCAAGCGTTTTCATTTTTTTAATAAAAGATTTTCTGACAGTAATGATCGGCAACGATTAAGCCCAGGCGCGCACTAGTTTTTCTCCGCTATAGCACAACACCGCACGTATTGTACACATAGTTTTAAAATGCACTGCGTACATTATGTGGCGAAAAACGCATTGTTTTAATCCTGATTTGCAACAATTTGCGGCAGGGGCATTTCGCGCGTACGCAGTACGCGACTGGGATGTTGAGGCTAAAAATAATCGATAACACTTTTATGAATAAAAGATGAGATGATAGAAGTGAATTTTTTGGACATTATGATTACTTTACTTTGACTAGATTTCTAACCAAACTCTCGTCAGTGTACAATATCTACATTCAAGAGGAAGACTAATAGGTTATACGCTGTCAAAAAGGAGTGGCGTCAAGGCAACGGGCAACGAATTTCGTTAAGACTACGGTACCCGAAGGCGAGTTCCTAATACAAGTAATATTACGGTGACGCAACGTACCAGCGGCGCGCAGTCCTCGTGCAGGTCGTGCAGCGCGGAGACCCGCGAGGCGGCGCGCGTGAGGCCGGCGCGCAGCACGCCCGCGCACGCGCTCTCGCTCTCCGCCGCCGCCTGCGCCGCGCGCATCGACGCCGCCAGCTGCACCTGACGCACACACACACACATACACACACGTTACAACGCTAGTATGTTTACTGTGTATGTTCTGTTTGAGTTGGACGCAAAAAGCGTCCGTTGTTTGGTGAACGACTGTTTGATAAGATATTGCACGAGTGGAACGGTAGTTAAAAAACAGTAAAGACAAACAGGATGTATTGACTTTTGGAAAGACAGAAGCAAAAAAATGTTACTGTAAACATATTTGCATTTATTAAAAAAATATTTTAGTACATCAAATGTTGCCTAAAAATGTATCTTAATTTTTTTAAATCGAGATATAACATAGGTCAATATAATAGTTACAAAATGCAGTAGTGTTATTTTTGCAACATAAACTATAATTATGTTGGATACTAACTACCCATATATTTTTTTTAATTTGAATAAAATACCGATAGCCGGGATTTGATTTGATAGCAAAAAGCGGCCAAGTGCGAGTCGGACTCGCCCATGAAGGGTTCCGTAGCAGCAAGTAACATAATATAAAAGTTCTTGTAGTTCGTGTATCTCGTTCAAACCAATTTTCGGTGGAAGTTTGCATGGTAATGTACATCATATATTTTTTTTTAGTTTTATCATTCTCATAGTTTAGAAGTTACAGGGGGAGGGAACACACACATTTTACCACTTTGGAAGTGTCTCTCGCGCAAACTATTCAGTTTAGAAAAAAATGATATTAGAAACCTCAATATTATTTTTGAAGACCTATCCATAGATACCCATAGTATGGGTTTGATGAAAAATTTTTTTTTGAGTTTCAGTTCTAAGTATGGGGAGCCCCCAAAATTTATTGTTTTTTTTTTCTATTTTTGTGTGAAAATCTTAATGCGGTTCACAGAATACATCTACTTACCAAGATTCAACAGTATAGTTCTTATAGTTTCGGAAAAAAGTGGCTGTGACATTCCATGTCATTGTGACATTCAAAGGTTCCGTTTTTTGCCATTTGGCTACGGAACCCTAAAAATTGTAAGATGTAAAATTGTAATGTGTGTAGTGTATAGTGTATAGTGTTGGTTGTAGTGTACTAACGTTCTCGTTGTGCGCCTGCTCGAGCTGTTTCTCGAGGCGCGAGATCTCGTGCAGGTGCACCTCGGAGAACAGGTCAGCGTGGTGGTCGGCGGCGGCCAGCTCGCCCGCGCCCGACCCGCCCGCGCCCTCGCCCTCCTCCGCGCTGTCCTCCGGCATGCCTACACCACACACACAGGATTGCAACATTACATAAATATACAATTTAAAATACCCCGTCAGTTTTATGTATATACGCTAGACATAGCTGAGAACCATCTCGATCACGTCAGTTTTCAAACAAAAAAAAAACAGCACCACCGGTCCATTCGTTTAAGAGCTACAATGCCACAGACAGACACACAGAGACGTCAAACTTAAAAAGAGGGGCATTTTGCATCTGGAGTTAAAGACTTCACAGTAATCCCACCTGCTGCCAAGAGGTGAAGAAAAGAAAAGCGCACTAACTCAGTAAAAGCCTATTTAACTGTTCTTTTGAACAAATATACACTGGTACAGGAGGACGGGAACACCCAACTTGAGTGGCTTTGGCTTCAATACATTAGTGGCTCACTACCGAGCACTGGTCTTTAGGAGACCTAGAACATACTTCACCACGCTGCCCCAGTGCGGAATGGTGGATGATAGTCCGTTGTGAGCAATTAACACGGTGTAGCTAGGAACGATTAAAGGAATGTAAATTACAGATACCTTTACATCTGTCAATAGTATTCATACGGACTTACCTCGTATACTGTACGCCAAGTTAGTAATATTGTACGCGGCTTCCCTACTGAGGTGTGCATCGAGCTCCTTCTTGGCGGCGAACTTGGCTTCCCGCTCGGCCTGCAGCGCCTGCAGCGCCTCAGCCAGCTGCCGCTCGGCGATGCGGCGCAGCGCGGCGGTCTCGTCCGCGGCCGCGCGCGCAGTCTCCGCTTCTTCTCTATATTGTCGGACTTCATGTTTTAAACCCTCGAATTCAACCTGAGTAAATAAATGTTTGTTCAGTTTCTGGACGTCTTTAAAAATTTGTCTCTATACAGACTTCAATTTAAGCCACATGGTTCAATCTACCGATTCCCGATGACGACCGAAGTTTGCTTTATTGGTGAAAGTCGTGGATCACTTGCCAAGCAATAAAGGGCATTAGAAAAAAAACCTAAAAGGAAATTTTAAAAACAGACCAGGTCAATGTACACGATATGAAAATTTAAAAAGATTTATAAATAAAATGTATGTAAGGAATGCGTACCCTCTTCTTTTTAAAGCTGACAAGCTTAGTTTACTTACTCAATATAAATAATGGTCTTATCTTAATGTTATCCAATCAAATCAAATGGCCTGAAGAAGCCTAAATCACTTCCTCTATATTTTCCTAGGCACCTGAAAGAGACCTCCATACCTTTGGACACTATCCAACTCACCTGCGAGGAGCGCAGCGCGGAGACCTGTTTCTGCAGCGAGATGTTTTCGTCCTCCAAGTCGCCGATGTCCGCCAGCAGCCGCTGCTCGCGCTGGCGCGCCTCCCGCAGCTCGGCCCGCAGCGCCGCGCGCTCCGACTCGCGCGTCGCCTTGTCCGCGCCCAGCTCCGAGCTCTCCGCGAGCAGGCGGTCGCGCTCGCTGATCACGCGCTCCAGCTCGTGACGTAACTAGTAAAAATGAAGAGTTTGTAAGATACTCCCTGTTTCTCTGTGTTAAAGTAAAGTTACAACCTATTTGTCCTTCTGGTGGATTCGGGTCTCCTCTTACAATGTGAGGGGTACTGCCATAGACAACCACGCTGGCCAAGTACAGATTGGTAGACTTAATACACCTTTGAGAAAATCAAAGAACTTTCAGGTGTGTAGGTTTCCTCACGAAGTTTTCCATATCGAAGCAAGTGATGATTAATTTCTGATATGCAGATAATTTTTGAAAATTAGAGGCGTGTGCCTGGATTTTGAACCTGGGCCCCTTGGCTATTACTTATTGTGTGTTATTATATGTGCATTAAAGTGTATTACGTGTACTTTAAAGTGTATTGAATGTATGAAATAATAATAACAAAATATACTGGTGACTAATAAAGACCTACTAAGACTTCGATCGTCATTGACTGTTTTGTCACGAAGTTGGTTTTTTCTCATTTCTTGAGCACCGACTATTATAGTAATGTACGAGTACGATGAACAGCAAAAAGTGCAAAACGACACACAAACTACAATATTAATATTTAAAATTATATTAACCACTTTTACAATGTTATTGTATTATTATACATTCATTATTTAGTTTAATTTAAATACAGTTTATTTGTTTTATTGTTTAAGCTTAACTAAGTCACAGTAATAGATTCTTATATTGTGACTAAGTTATTGACACAAACCTAAGTACTAAAATGCGTTCTCTCCCAATGACCACATAAAGTAGGTGAGAATTTTTGATATGTATAACAATAACATTCAATCAATGAAGGCATATTCAACATTCCACTATCCTATTGCATGTGAAATATTGACAGGGATAAGCTGAAAATACTGATTTCGTCTAATTTTAAATCCTGTTAAGAAGGAAATCCAAATGTAGAGAATGCTGTATCGGGTAAACACGAAAGGATATTGGCCATCACAAATCAATCAGACGCAGTAGCGCACAGGTTAACATCATTGGCTTGGCAGACGGCTATTTCCGGCGAGACACGATCTTGTTAATGGTATGGACGAGACAGTTAAATGCTTAATATGCAGTGCAATGGCACAAGGAATTGCAAAAAAATAAAATAATATAAAAATGCGAGACTTATCTGCACAAAAAATTAAGTTTCTTTGCTGCTTTAATACAAAGCAAATCAGTATTTTATTTAAAAGGCATATCCTGTAAAGCCTATTATTCAATATTATCTTATTAAAATGGAGCTAAAAATAAAAATTCACAATATTTTGCATGAATTAAATTAAAGGGCCGGTTTCAACCAAATCGAAGAGGAATGACCCGTAAAGGGTGCAGATAAGAGCGGCATAGTGGGCAAAGTTTTCACGTAGTCGGGCGGGTGGCAGGAGTGATGTCGAAATGACGATATCTGATTTCTTATTTCCAAAACGTCTCCGCTCCGTTCTGCTGCTCTCCGTTTTTTTAAACTGTCCCTAAGCCTTGAATACTCGTAGGTAGATGAGTTACTGTTAAGGTTGAGTCCCGCCTAGCAATGAAACGTCGAAGTACATCATAGAACACTGCAGAAATCTAGATTCCTAGGTCTGCTGGAAGAGATTTCTGATAGAAATAAGCAGTACCTTTGTACAAAATTTCTTTCGACTATGTCCTCTATTTGTGTACAAAAATTGTTAAATAAATAAATAGTTGAGTAACAGATTAAAAAACAATTTATATATATATATATATATAAATATATAACATGGTCACCTACAAAAACGCGTAATATGGTAGTCGGAAACAGAGTAAACATAGCCACCGCCCTGCTTCCGTGGCGGTGTCGCTCGTTAGCAACTGTTTGCTTAATACGGGTTCACTAAATGTTTGTTCTGATCGGGTAGGTATACGTCCACAACCCTACAACAAGTGGACTACTTTATTTCATAGAGGTTGTCGACGTCAAATTCAAATTCATTTATTCATATCGATACACTTGTGCACGACCATTTTGTTATTCTACCACCATTTCGGAAAATTGATAACACTGATAAATGCTTATCATTCGTGAAATTATGTTACTGTTGTAATATTTACCCACTTTGCCCCATTACCAACTTGAAGACTGTTGGGTTTTACTGGGTATTCTCTACAAAGCATGTTGCATTAGATCGGGTCGGGGCACAATATGTTAATTATTTACGAACTTACAAAACTTTCCTTAGATGAGCGTTTAATTAAAGCATTTACCGGTGACGCATTTGAGAAGTTCAGACCCAAAGTTTGGGCCACCTCCGTGAGCCGTAATTACGTTGCTCATATTTGAACAACTAAATGTAAACGGGTCTTGTATACGCCTACTATAAACAAGTTTAAATGAAAACCAGCAGAATTTCATTTGACACGGATTTTTTTCTTACCAGGCAAAAAATTAATTGCCACCTTTATAGTTGAGCTATTGTATTTTTGTAACCCACTTGATAGTGTCGGTTTCGTTTTTCGGACAGGACATACATTATGTAAAACACAACGCAACGTTTATGTTAACCGCGTGGCGCCTACCTCATGTATGTCAACCGTGTATGTTGAGCATTGAAACTTATCAGAAAATTCATGCTCTAAATTTGAAAATTGAGCACTAACAAACCCAAAAAGCATTTAATATTTCCTCATAATTATTCTTATTATCACCAGAGTTTTACAGCTCTACCTTAGGTTATTCAATTAGGCTTCTTCTCTACCGACTAGCACTTAGCTGATTGCCGGCTAAAATTAACCTAGGCGCGGTCGAACTGGCGTGAAAGGACACCCTGACACGCCATGACACGGCAGCGCCGGCGTGATATTATTATCATTCAATATTCACACCATATTAACGAACACTAACAACATTTTTAGTACTAAGATATCTAACTCCTAACCTTTGGACCTTTGGACTTTATAAATGTTTTTACGGTTTTCAGTTACAGTAGTTTCACCACAGACATATACATGTCTGTGAGTTTCACTGATGTACATGGGGTAGTTTTGGAATTGTTTTCGACATTTTTAAATTCCAGATTTTAAAAGAATTTAGAACTTAGAACGGAATTGAAGTTTTTAACTAGGTATTTTAGAAAATAAAAGAAACTCCGGAATGAACACTGAAAAGCTTTACAAAACTTCTGAAGTTTCTCGCGAAATTGCTGCTACGTTGGACATCATAGTAAATACAGTTTTCAAACTGATTAAAGGAAATACGAGATGGGTAACGCTAATTACAAAGTTCCTTGACAAGAGCAGTGCTAAACGTCACAGTCTCTCTTTGAGAGATAATCTCTGATATTATCGTGAGCAGCGGTCCGATGTGATCAGCAGTTGGACGGGTGACCGCTACAGGCAAATATCTTGAGTCCTTTGGTTTTCGAACGTGCCTTACGTTATGGTTAAAAATATTACCGGTATCCGCAAACCCAAGTAAGTACACTTGACTGGGTGACCGCTGGTAGCAGAAATAATGTCGAGCATCTTTTGGAAGATAAGTTGGCGCCTTGATTGACAAACATTTTTTAAAATGTTTGTGTTTACCGTTTAATATCTGAGCTTTAGACAGGTTTAAGAAGTTTAGAACCTTTCACTGAGACAATGCAATAGGAAGCTAGACGATAGCTTCAACCCACTACTGAAGTCTCTCCTCTTGAGGAGGCCTAGAACATACCTACTCCACCACGCTGCTCCAGTGCGAATTGGTGGAGGGGTTATTAGTGCGAGTTGGTGGGCATTAAATAATATTGTAAAATATAAAACACCTACTTTCATTCTAAAAGATCCATATTTGTTTTTCATTTTTATAATGACTGAAACGTATTACTGAAAATATAACGAGAACTCGTGAATTCATTATACGGATCTCGAGTACAGTTTTTATTACATATTTATAAAGCAGCCACCAGCCTCGGCAGCCTCGGCGGAATAGCGGAGTGGGTCAAGCGCTGAGCATGTTGGAATTAAGAGAATGTTTCAGAGCACCGGCACCGCACCGCCTCTGTGGAGTACCGAATACGTACCTACCCGCCTACTGCATAACTGTTTTAAAGAATATAGATGGGAAATATTAATAAGAGAAAAAGCAACAACAAGTTCAGTTTTCAATATAGTAGGTACTCACGGAACATTTAACAAACATATCGAGCCTCATCCGTACAAAAGACTGCCAAATTATTATTTATTTGTATTTGTATAATACAAAACTTCCATAGGTACCTCCATATTATGAAAAAAATGTTTTTATACGCATTCGGTTCAGTTTTAATTGCAGTATAAGATGGGCAATTCTGAAATGAAACGAACCAGAACTTCGACATAAAGTGAATAACCACTCGAACTGCGCGGAATATCAGCATTTCTAATTCCACTAGAGCAAAGACCCATTGCTTTCACTGGCTTTACGGTTTGTGACTATCATTAATTGATTTTTGAAAATAATTGTAGATTAGTATTATCCTTAAGTCAGTTCCTAGGAGACTTTCGAAATGACACGCACTAATCATATAGTAGTTGTTACTACTTAACCTACAAGTTATCCAGATTATGGATAGATAAGATTTTTGAAGACGGTCCCAACTAACGGCTGTTTTCAAAAATCTAACTAAGAAAAAAGCTAATTGTTTGAAGCTATTGCGCAAGACACCACGATGAAAATTCCTTCTCAAATCAATCAAAGTTTTGAATGCTTTAAAAAGTATATTGAATGCAATACAGTCCAAAAACAATGGGAGAACAAGAAGTCGTATAAACTTCACTATGTATTAATAACCTTAAATTTAATTTTGAAGTTATTCGTTTGTATTCAAGTGATTTATTTTTTGTAATACGTACCTACATTAATCGGTATACGTATCAGGTCTTTTAAAAAGTTGCGAATTCGCGAGACAAGCGATGATTTAATAAAAACCCGCCGCTCGACAAAAACCCTCTTGTGGGGTTTTTGCGACAGCGCTCGACTTCGGCTTAATTCCCGCCGAGGCGTATTGCAACGCCAGCACTCGCAAATCTACTTTACAATTGTTAACGCTCTGCACACGAATACTTTGTCATAATAATGGATACTTGACCTAAGGGTTATTTTTATTATATAAATAAAATTTGAATCCATAAGTGAGTTCGAACTTCGAAACCTAGTTAAGGGCGTCATTTAGTCAATGATTTAATGCGGTGTGTTAAACATTCAATCTCAAGTTAAAAAGTCACAATAACACATAGTGTTATAGCCGTAGGCAGTTGTTATTATTTTATCATCAACGTATCCAGAGATTATGGGCAGATAGATTATTGAAAATTGCCTAAAGTTTTCTGCCCTATGCTTATAAGCATAATAGAGGTGCAATGCATTACTCACTTTAACGCCCCAACTCAGAGTCACTAATGGTTACTTAAATCGCTCTTTATTACAGAATGTGTATGAAGATCATTTACTAAGGAGATTTAAAATATCCGTTAGTGACTCTTAAGTTGGGGCGTAAGACTTTATGTGCATATTAAATCCAATAGACATTATTATACATCTTTAACAAAAAAAGGGTGCGTGTACTTTTGTACGCGCGTGAGAAGTTATACTTCTTTGACATAATTAAATAAATATTTAATTTAATAATGTGTATCAGTTTTAATTATCTTTCAAAAACTATTTTTGTACTAAATAAAAATAATAAAATATTACTGTGTACTGTACTGCCTATGTTTACACAGGTACAAACTAGATGGCGTTGTTCACGAACCTGAATCACGCTGCTGAGACTCTTGTGAGATTTGTTTAAGTAATAACATTAAATTTTAAAAGAGGTGAAGATAATAAGCAGCTAGGGCCATCTATCCAGTGCTTTCATTACCCCCTCCATGGTAGCGCAAACGTTTAACGCAACCTTTTTGCAAGTCGCATAAGAAGTATAACTTCAAAAAACTATAAATTGAAATGATAATAATAACCAGTTGTTGGTTATGAGTGTGTAAGTAAGTACTAACATAATATGGAATGAGTTAAAGGTACCGTCAAAAGAAACTTTGTTACGAGCCATGCAAACACAATTAATTATGTTTACCTGTCTCCAGGGAAGGGCGTTGGAACTGGATTGCGCTGTACTGAAGTGGATATAGTATTAGATATTATTTTAAGTGACTTTAAAAAGGGTGAAATTATCTTTATCGTGGTGGTTCTAGGGACGTTCACCGTACTGCCACGCCTTTTTATTTCGTGACGCATGCTCTTGTTTTGATTGTTGGGTTGGGTGTCATAGTCCTGTACCTATATGGTTTCTTATAATATAACCTTTCATATTATCTAATATAATTGTCTGGTAGTAGGTACCTAACCTTACTACAGTTATTGCAGTCTCACCACGCGTCACAGCTGAGAGCACTGCCAGTGCAGTAGCTTCTTTTTAGGGTTCCGTAGCCAAATGGCAAAAAACGGAACCCTTATAGATTCGTCATGTCTGTCTGTCTGTCTGTCTGTCTGTCTGTCTGTCTGTCTGTCCGTCCGTATGTCACAGCCACTTTTTTCCGAAAGTATAAGAACTATACTATTGAAACTTGGTAAGTAGATGTATTCTGTGAACCGCATTAAGATTTTCACATAAAAATAGAAAAAAACAGTAAATTTTGGGGGCTCCCCATACTTAGAACTGAAACTCAAAAATTTTTTTTTCATCAAACCCATACGTGTGGGGTATCTATGGATAGGTCTTCAAAAATGATATTGAGGTTTCGAATATCATTTTTTTCTAAACTGAATAGTTTGCGCGAGAGACACTTCCAAAGTGGTAAAATGTGTGTCCCCCCCCCCGTAACTTCTAAAATAAGAGAAGGAAAAAACTAAAAAAAATATATGATGTACTTTACCATGCAAACTTCCACTTAAAATTGGTTTGAACGAGATCTAGTAAGTAGTTTTTTTTTAATACGTCATAAATCGTAAACCGCAATTTACCTCGATCAAAGTTACAACGAACTACAAGAACATTTATATTATGTTACTTGTTGCTACGGAACCCTGCATGGGCGAGTCCGACTCGCACTTGGCCGCTTTTAATTTATTTGTAGAAACAAAAAGAAGAAGTCCAAGTAAGTTCGAAACTCCGAATACGATTTTAAGAAAAATATAACAATTAGCTTTGCTTTTAAGAAATAAACGAATTGTTCAATTGAGTTGTATTTAGAGATAATATTTTTTCATACATTTAATTTCATGTGGTTGTTATATTATTAACCACGTGACAAAATAGCATTTTGTAACGCTTCAAGTCTTATCTCGAAAAGGAAATTTTACAAAAGACTGTTATTGCTAATATTTGTGACTTTCAACAATACGATATGATACGTGTACTTGAGTTAATAGATAACAAGAGCCCTTTCCTTTTTACTTTGTTCACTCGAGTTCAAGCCAGAGTATACGATCACCCATGAGATATTAGACCTACACTACGCTAACAGGCTTACAGGCTCCACTGAGCAGGATAGTGAAGGATGAAGACTGTTGATATTATTGATTGATGGTTCTCAAGAAGTACTGGACACGAAAGGAGGCCCTACAACGAGATGAAAAATCGGATTACAACAACATAACTTTTTCAATTAAATTCCCTTGTCGAAAGTATTAGGCCTCAAGACGCCGAAGTAAGAACGTTCCGTTATCAGTCTCTGATTGGCTCTCCCGATTGTAAGGACAATTACGTAGACGATAATTAAGCTGGCCTTTTAATTAAACTTGTTAATGAAATGACTACATCAGATTTTTGCTGTAATTATTATTATCATCATGTTCTACTTAAATTTTAATTTTCAAAAGTGCTTTCATGGATATAAATAGATATTTACTCGAGCACCGCACTCAGAGAAATGAAATTGAATTTAATCTATATTCATTCAATTTAAGTAAGTTATTCCAGTTGGAATATCTATATATATTTGTGCTTGTTATTCTGAGTACTTTTTTTATGGAAATAGCCGGCAAACGAACTTTCTCTAGTTCACATACAAGTAGCGTAATTCAACATAATACATCCATTTAAATACGAGGAGGGAGGGTAATGACTTTAGTACCACCAAATCTTCATTAAGTATGAGGTGACATAACAATAAATGGTCGCTCACACGCTTACTTCCCCGCACTAGGATTCTCAATGTCGCTAAGGCATGGACGTTTCGTTTACAAATAAACCATCTTTAACAACTACAACCCAATAATCTACATTTATCTGTTAAATAAATGCGGCTACAGGATTAGAACCCGGTACCTCTTGCAGCAGGCAAGGTCACTGCCAAAGTCATTAGCCGTACGGTTTGTGTCAATCACAGGCTGAGTTAAGCCAGATTGATTGTAATCGGGGATAGGATGCGCGAAATGTGGAGTTGATTAATATGATTAAGAATAACAGGTTCTTCCGATATACAGTGGACGACACAACAGGAGAACAAAACCGGGCAAGTGCGTGTCAGGCCACGCGCTTAGTAGGTTCCGAAGTTAGTATGTCGACTATTACTCAGCCAACATAGCCGTGATAGTTTACCTTGTAAATTTTTGAGATTTTTTTCACTTGTCCAACTTCAACCGCTTAGCCGGTAGGGGGACGACGACACTTGACTCTAACCAAAAGTAGCAATACAATTTTTTTTATAGCCTGAAGGGCAGACGAAAAAGCTTACGGGCCACCTGATGGTAAGTGGTTACCGTCGCCTATGGACATGAGCAACACCAGAGGAATCGCCAATGCAACACCGGCCCTGAAGGAGAACTCTTTTTACACCTTTTTTGAAGAATCCCATGTCATAGCGCTCCGGGAATACCTCAGAAGGAAGTTCATTCCACAGTTTGCACGTACGTGGCAAAAAAGTTCGTGAGAATCGGACTGTAGAAGTTCTCCACAAGTCCAATCGGTGTGGATGAAACTTCAATCTTCGGCGAGTGGTGCAATAATGAAAAGGAGACGTAGGCATCATGTCGCAGAGAGAATCGATGTCTCTTCTGAAACTCAAGTGCTCTAACCTGTGAGTGACTCGTGGGTCGTTGACAACTCGGACCGCGCGCTTCTGTATGGCGTCAAATGAGTTACGCCCCAGCCCAGAGGTGGGAGCAGTACTCCATGTGGGGCCTGACTTGAGCTTTATAAAGCATAAGCAGGTGCCTCGCAGTAAAGTACTGCTTAGCCCGATTTCAAATATTTCGCAAACGGACCCCTAATTCCAGAAATGGTCTTACAAGACCCATAATATTTGCATTAATGGTTTCGGCGCTTTGCTTCGGACAGACGGACGGACGGACATGACGAAACTATAAGGGTTCCGATTTTACTTCGGAACCCTAAGAAGAGTTAAGACATCAGATCAGAGTCATGCAAGTACTTACTACATGACGAAAGATCGTTTTTACAGGCATATATTTAATTTAATTTAGGTGGATTAGCCAAAGTAGATGGAATATTAAATAATTATATTTTTTAGTTAAGATTCATAAAAAATTACCTTATGAGATGTCGAATTCATGACAAGAGCCACTTGATGACGTTTTAATCTAAGAAAATGGTTAATAATCTAATAAAATTATTAACAAATAACTTCCCGTTACACCACTTCGTTCACGAAAAAAGGGAAAGTTTCAGAACTACCGTCATTTGTCTTAATATTTATTTCAAGAGAAATGCTGAAATATTTTAGAAGATCAAAAGATTGGGTTGGCTTTAGAAACCTGCGGCATCGGTATCTGGGTGATTTTAGCTTTAATCGATAGGCAGTGATGCCCCTAATCATAATCTAGTTGGTTTTTGTGAGGTAATGCGTCGTTTTTTAAAAATCTTAATTTTAATTTTTGAGGTTATTTCTCAAAAATACAACACGAATTATGTTACTTATTTATAATTTTTATGTTATTAGGTATATTTTATTGTATTATATAATATAATTATAATAATTAGGAGTTCATTGGAAAGATTGGTGGCCCGGGGAAGGTGGTCAAGCTAGATGAAATTTGAAAATAGGAAATACAAGAAAGGTTTTTTTATATTTAATAAAAGGTTAATATACATAATGTAATATATCAATTTTACTGTTTATGTCATACTCTATTAAATTTATTTATTACATTCTAGTTAAATTTTTCAAAATTGGTGACAGAACCGACTTAGTCAACCCCGACCCCACGTGGTACTAGTCTGCCCTACCCCTAGAGTGAATGTAAACCCCGGAGGCGCGGAGGGAGAGCAGCCCCCGCCCGCTGTAACAAACTGCAGGCACCATGTGAGCCGAAGCGGCTGAGGCTGGTCGCCGCAGGCGACCAAAAAGCCGAAGCTGCGTAGGCGAGCATGGAGTGCCTGCAGTTTGTTACGCAAGGGCGGAGGGGCTGCACTTCCCGCAGCGCCGGAGACGTTTGGAAGCCTGTTTGTGTATCAAAAACCCCTAAATTCTCCCTAAAAGTGCATATACTATAAATTTGTAATTATAATGATTTGTAATTTTTTTATAAAATTGGTGCGTTTTGTGTGCCTCCCCATACAGAGGTCGTAATTTTATTTCTTCCTCAACCACCTGACAGTAATTTAGACTAGTTTAAGACAAATATTGAGCAGTTTTCACACATTTAACCTCAAAATAAAAATAAAAAAAAACTCAATAACTATGTGTTTCCTCACTTAGCCCCTTTAAGGGGGGGGTCCTTACACCACCCCCTCACCTCCCCCCCTAACTCCACCCCCCTCCCGGTGCCGCAGGTTTCTAAAGAAATACCAAAAGATTTTCTTTCATTTTATTTTAGTTTATGATATCTATTTTTTTTATATTTAAATTTTTCGTTCCAGTTTCCTTAATTTAATTTATATCAATGATACAAGATTTGGATGTGCGGGATATATTACGATCGATTAGTATTGTCAAACTATGTATTGACTCATATATAGTAGTAGGTACAATATAGTACCATAGTTAAGTAGTAACACAGTTAAGTTTTTGAAAAACTTTACTACTAAAATTTAAATACTACCGATAATTAGGAAAACCGCCACTTGATAATTTGTTAATATTCGTACGCCGACGCTAAAGAGCAAGTTGCTTTAAGCTCGTAGAATATCTGCCATGAATATGTCTGATACATAGCAAGCGAAACAGCCATTATAAACTTAGATTAGTTTGACAAACTCGATGTATAAAGTAGGAGTAGGAGGTGGAGACCGGCGAGGTCTGATTCAGGTAATTAATACTGCACGAAAACGGGGATAGCTCGCTCGCGGTTCCTACTGAATTGTGCATGTGCTAGGATTGTGGAATGTAATAAATTATGAATCAGGCATGTGTGGCGTGAGTCACGACACGACCAGCAAATCTCCAGCAGAACGGCCAGTGATGACAGAATTGACCTGAATAATGAAATGTCTTACGGCATTATGGCACTTACTTTTAAAAGGCAACCAGTGCTTAAAATAAATTAACGTAGCTACATATCCGGAAACCGGAAAAAGAATCTGAACTGAATATTCGCAAGATTTATCTTTCTCTCATCTACATTAATATTACCGTCGAGCATCGAGAGAAACGTAACTCAATGAGAGTTCAACGGAGTTCGTGTTATTATATTCACGGAAGTTTCAAATAGTTTACATACAACAGTTGCACGCATAATTTGTGAAGATTTATATGGCGAATGAGTACGCCAGATGCAGGAATATGGTGACTCTATTAATGGGGCAAACCCAACCATGTTTGTTTCACTGGCATTCGGCCAACAAACAAACATCAACAACGTTCCATTATCAAAGTAAACAATCGGTATATATCACGTGAAATATGAGCAGTGAGCTCTCCGACGAATGCCTTTAAGGACGCACCGGTAATATTTTTATAATGTTAGAAAGTTAATAATGTAAAATATATACAAACAATACCTCACCACCTTGACTCATTTTCAGTTATGACTCCAACATTCCATAAGTGCACAATTCATAAATTTTATCGCACGCACGTTTGGCACCGACGCGATATAATCCGCATAATTCAGGCGACACTTCTAACGCTACACTTTAGTGCATTTCTGAAAACCTCACACCATGACTAGCGCGGGAACATGTGAATCAAGGCCGGCCGAATAAAAGTGTATTTCTGGACCAGTGTTATTGATTAACTACGGGCTGCGCTTACGCCACTGAGATTACATCACGGGCCGCGGAAACCTTTTCGATACATAAAAAATTGCGATAAAAATTAATCTAAGCTTATTGCCACGAAGAAGAGCGATTCGGAGATAATACTTGCACGAAAATTAGGCCTACAAAAAGGACTTTTCTTAGCCGAAAAGATTATTATAGTGTTCAATAACCACGTCCCGCGCGCACTCGTCGAGGGTCTGGGCGGCGATGATTCACAACAATTGGTCTCATTTCATTAAACGGGCGTAGGCATAATTCGTCAGATGTGTCTGGGCAAACGCAGGCGCAGCAGTAATAAGATAATGACACGTTTACATTTCGAACTGGGCCGGGATGGAGCATGAAGCAGTGAGTCGACCGCAAGCGGCTCTACTTCCACTTGTCAATGTTGCTAATCTGCGGACTTCACCTTATCCTGCCCCTGCTCATCTGCTTTGTTTTAGGTGAACTTAAGTGATTTTTTTATAAAATAAATTTAATACTCACCAGAAAATATTAACAGATACAGTAAATCATAAGCTGCACCTTCATATAAAAAAATTGTCGAAATTATTACAGATATAATTGTGAAATATCATACTGCTTCTTTACATATAAAGTTTGTTGTTCGTAACATAAAGTGAAAAAAAGTTCTGTTCTCTGAGATGTTCATTATGTATTAATTCTCAACTTTCACTTCCTAATAAAATTTTATGAACAATAAAAGAGCAAACATTTACACAAATTACAAATTAAAACTATTGACTGCCTAAGAAGTATGCATTATAATATTTTAAAAATTCAAGCCTCTCTTTTATTATTATTTATTTAAGGAGATATTTGAAATTATAAACTGAATGTTTCAATTAAATATGAATAATATGAATAATGAAATTGATGCTAAATGTTTCACTAAACTTAATTACTTAATTAAAACATTAATGTTATAAAATTTAAATCTTTCTACATATTAACAATAGTATAAAACAAATAAAATTTCTTTCTGGTTTGATTGAATAATTCCATGTCTTATAGGGTTCCGTAATCAAAATGGAACCATTCTTCGAACCAAGGGTGTGTTTGTGAAATATTCGGCTTTAAAGTGCTAATTAATAATGATTATATTATATAAATATTTAATAGACGTTATCACGTCAAAAATTTAAATTTCTGTTGAAATTCTAAATATAAAATCTGCTTAATATTAACATTTTGTTTAATTTATTCAATTAAATTTTCAATAAAAAAAAACTTTACAAGTGCCAGTTAAACTCACTTGGAGAGGATTCCGTACGTTGATTATGTATTTAGTGTTAGTTGTCTATATTATTTATTTTTAGCTTTTTTTTAAGATCATAGACTTTTTATAGGTTTTCCTGTAATATATAAGTAAAGAAATATTCTCTGTATTTTTTTCAAAATTCTAGCGTCAGTAGTTTCGGAGATAAGGGGGGAATGGTCAATTTTTGGCTTTAATTTTCGTTCTTTCTTGAATAATTTTAAAACAAAAAGATATTTGAGATCCTTACAACAAGGCCTTTCATTCACATACCAAATGATACTGTTTGCAAAACAGTTTTTGTTTAAATTTGTTTTCGTAAATATTTTTTTTCAAAACTCGGTTGTTTACGTTATTTATACCTTCGTTTTTGGATCACAAAAAAGTACATGTGTATTTCAACTCATTTGGTCCAGTAGTTTTGGAGTAAATTTTGTGAACGGTGGTCGCCCAGACGCACAAGTGATCCTATAAGGGTTCCGTTTTTCGTTTTTTCGTACGGAACCCTAAAAATTGTCATACATCAATATAAACAAAATAGTAATGATAATATATTAAAATAATACACTTTGTCCTTCAGTAACTGGTAGTTTGTAAATAATCCAATTATATGGAGTTGGATCTAAGTGGATTTAGACATGGCTGGTAGCATATTTATTGTTGGAAATACTATTATTTTCCATTCCTCTGTTTGTTTTTGTCAAGGAATTATGATGTTGTTTGCAATATGTCAGTATTTCTGGCAATTTTCCTGTGCCTTATTTTTTTTGGGGTGCCTGAGCAAACCTCATGTTAATGGTGCATTTGCTGCACAGTATGCTTCAAAGGCTTGAGAATCTGTTGAAGTTGAAGGACACAGGTCTCTCAATCACTCAGTTCAATTACAATGGTACTGAAGCTTGGTTACACAGTAAATAACTGCCTGGCTAGCCAGACTAGAAATAACAGTAGTGGTTTTTTTGTTTGTTTTTTGTAGCAAATTCAAAGCGACAGTAGCTTGTTTCTCTCTATATGTATTATCATTAAAGAATAATAATAATGGAATCATATCCCTAATATGATACATAGTATACTCAATCTTTTTTGACAAGACTTATTTTGTAAACTAACTACTTTTTATGGAAATATTAATTTTAAAAGATGATTATTGATGGACAGAAATTAGTTTTGGCATTAAATGTTTATTCATCATTAAATTAATATAATTTTTTTTTCTGCCTTATTTACTAAACAGGACTTATTGCACAAAATTGAATAAAGGTTTGAGTAGCGGAAATTCTTGTCAAGGTGTACACAACGGAATATGCCTTCTAAAATATATCTTATAACTGTACTAACCTGTTTGGTTTCTCCTTCTAATTCGAGAATATGCAGGGTAAGCGAGCTCTCCATAGCAGCAGACTCGTTGAGGAGAGCATTTTCTTGTTCTATTCCACTTTGAGTTGTGACCTTTTGTGTTGTGTCGAGTTTCATTAATGCCTACAAGAAAATTTAGTTTTAATAGTTATAACTAAGTTATTTGGAAAGTGAAGGATTTATAACATAATTAATGTATAATTAGAATTTCAATGCATGAGTGTGAATTTTAGGAAATAGAATTCCAAAATTCTTATAAATAAGAAATATTTCAAAACGGATAAAAGCATTGTATCCAAAGAGTTTTAATACCAGGTTAATTTACTATAAATATTAACTTTCATCTAAGATTTCTGAAAGTAGTCCAGCAGATGCATCCATGATATTCTTATATTTTTAAGTTACCGTTTTCACACGTTAATGTATCCGCTAAGGCATGAAAAGTGAAAATATTGTACGGTATGTAGGCCAGCTAACCTCTTGTGTGATCTCCAACTCGTGTTTTGTGTTCTCGTACAAGCTCTCGAGCTCGTCGCATCTTTGCTGAAGAGCACTCTTTTCTTCTAGAAGTACAAGACCCAGCTGTGCTGACTGTATCTTCTCGCTACTTGCTTGGTCGAGTTCTCGACTGAGCCTCTCGATTTCCACCTTCAACTCTACGATCGACACATCGCTGTTAGCCGTAGCTGCCATCGTGTGACAGTTAGACGGCCTTACTACTAAATCTTCATAAACAAAGTAAATAATTCCAGAAAAACAACGATAAAACGTGTAAATCAATGTTTCTACATTCTCTCAACAAAAGTATAACGTCTTGACAGCTCAGAGCTCACTCGAGGCGGCGATGCCAGCACAATTTTTCTGACGTTGATTTGAATGCAAAGGATTTTGCCCCGTATTAATTTAGATTGCTTTACCAAAATTTAATTTAATTTATTACGCTGATGAGCTAAAATTAATATTTTAAATATTTAAAGAGGGTCAAGTCCTTAAAAAATACTAATTTATTACCTAAATCCTAATGTGCAAAAAACTATTATTTTATCTTTTCCACAGATGACAGAGAAAAATAAATGATTTGACGAATGACGATCTTAAAAATGTACGTTTGACATTGGTTTGACACCTGGCATTTGACTTCTATTGGTGACAGCCATGGATATATTACTCTATCTGGATTATAGACTTTGTAGTTAAGTACCTGAAGTTCGATGACGTCATATGGGAATGACCATTCGACCAATCACAGGCTGAAGTGAGGTTGTCTTTTATAGTTATAGTGTCCATACTCATTTAGAAAAAATATGTCCTATTTTGATATGGTTCTTCAAAATGTTTTCTGTAGGGTAATTTTTGTAAAGGTAAAAATTATAATATTGAAATAATCAATTTTATTAAAATTTCTTCAAAATTACCGAATTTAAATAATTGCAATAAGAGAAAATTAAAAATTAATTTACACAATTACGGTAGGTACATCTATATTATAATGATAATTTAAATTAATCATCTAAGATGTTTTATACCATTATAAAAAAATCACAATCGAATGATTTATCCTAGGACTATAGATAACATGGACACAATACAAAAATAGTCATTCCGTTATGACGTCATCGATCATCAGGTACCACTACGAAATTACATATCCAGTTAGAGTAATATATCCATGGTGACACATTACCAAGTTATGGTCATGTATATATTACTCCAACTGGATACATAACTTCATATTGGTTTCTGAAGATCGATGACGTCATAATGTTTATTGTTGTTTAATATTAAAAAACATTATCATACAACTAAAAGTAAGTGCCCCTGTAGCTATAAGGATATCCAGCAAGCCTTTAAGATCTTCAGGAATATTCGGTACTTACTCATATCGCTACTTTTGTTTCTATACCTACCAATTTGATACTTTTATTTCGATTTTGATATATCGATACTTTTGGTTTCGATATCGTGTCGGATGTCCCTACATAGGCGCGATGGTTCTTTAAGTTTTTCTCACAGACTATACTCCAGTCACATTCGGTTTGGACTCGATGTAAACAAACTGTTGCCTAGCAACCCCAAACAAACAGGTGCATGAAACTTTTTGTCGTAATAAAGTGCGTTTGAACTAAGTCTGCAGTTCAGTTTAATGTTTTGTAGCATTGCAAACCCGGCAAGACCAGCAAGCCGCGTTACGTTTCACTCTTTATAAATTCGATTCAAATTCTATATTATTTATAACAACACAGGTTGGGTAGCTTTGTTGGCTAGTTTCATAAAAAATACTATTTTTACAAATAAAAATTCGTAATTAACAGGATCATGAATAATAAAACATATTTTTAAGGTTACTTTATAACATCAATTCAATTGACTAAAAATACAAAATTTTAGTACAAAAATGTCAATAAGAACAGCACATTGTAAGGTAGTCTATAAATCAAATTTCCATAATTATTCAAAATTGCTTTGCTACCATTTTATTTTCCAGTTCCACATAAACCTACATAATATTATAGAAAGCCAGTGGCTATCGTTTTGAATATTACAATTTGAATATTTGTAATTAATATAATTATATTAAATTTGTTTTAATATGAACAGTTAGTTACAATAGTAATAATTGAACCTAAAACCAAATTATGTTGAAAAATATTCAATTTATTGTTTGTTAATCAAAAATAAAACGACACATACTTTAAGTTCAAATTCTGAATCTGGGACTCCTGGGAGGGTAAAAAACTGTTAGTAACTCAATTAACTATGTGTAAAAATAGTTTTCAAACGATTTGTTCGTGTATTTTAGTGCTTAGTGCATATTCTTAGTAATATCATGGATGTGTTATGGGTTAGGTTCAAGCACAGAAGACCTAATTGGTTTAATTTCATTTTTATACAATTTTCTATGATCTGCTATATAAATACAACAACCAGGATCGATATTAAAACATGTCCTCCGATCTGAAGCACGGATTATGCTATTAAATTTTGCTACTAACCGTAACCCTTCCAATCACCGACATTACCTAACTTGATCAATCACTAAAGCTTCCCGCCCACGTCCGATAATCGGTGACCGATTTTTTTTAGGAGAAAAATAAAACGTACTGATAGCAATAGTGCAACGCACACGTCCTACAAAAAGTCGGTCAGAAATAATATGGAAGAAAAAATCGGCTCCTACAAAAAGTCGGACGTGGGCGGGAAGCGTTGTGATTAAAACAAGCTATTGGACGCTATGTAAGCGCTTGACAGGACATTGACAAGATTGCTCGTATTACACACATTAATTATAATTACAAATATAGCACCTATTTGTCGTAACTCATCACGTGCTATTCCATCATGTTTTATAATTATAATAACAGCTGTAATTGACTACGAATTTTATAATAATCTTAGCTTGATCATTGTTATAGCTGTTAAAGTTACGCAACCATTTGGGAATGTATTTTTCATAATAACAAATATTACCGATAATTGCCATAATCTAATATACAAGTTATGTATTTACATAATCATAAGATATTCACATGGAACTACATAAATCAGAAACTCTTTAACATGCTTCTACTAAGTTATGTATAATTAGATATACCTAGTATATCAAGATATTGTCGCAATACCAAAGGCGAATTTTCAATTGTTGGGTGGTTAGTTACAAAATTTTTACGTATTAAAATTTTGAAATGTATTTTTCTTTATTTTATAAAAAACGTGTAAATTTCGCAATACCGTTTCTAATTATCCTACTTCTTACTAATATTATAAATGTGAAAGTAAGTGAGTATGTCGTCGTAGCGACTTTAAGACCTCTATGTGTAAAAAATCAGCTTTTTGAGAAAATCGACAAAAATCGATAAACTTTTGTTTAGCAAGCACATAGGTGATTTTGAATTTGGTGAACAAATTACGATGGAAACGTCGTACAGACATAAGTTTTTGAATTCGACAGTGCTTCAAAATGTAGAATCGTTTGACGTAAAAAAGTGATTTTGCCAAAAGTAACACATAACACATAAGAGGTCTTAAAGTCGCAAAGACGATGTATAATTGTTACTCTTTCCTGCAAAAAGAACTGATCGGTTTTCATGGAATTTCCGAGTAGCATACAGACACACCATGATTGTGGAATACCATACAGGGTACTTATTATTCTGGAAAACGCCGGTAAAGCCGCGGGCAGAACGCTAGCATCTCATATAACTAAAAAATATGAAAAAATGCGTAGGATATTCATGTACAGTGCTACCAAGTTATCTGTGAAATGGCGAAAATTGGAACTAATGCCGCGCCATTCATAAGTTCTTTGTGTTCATTCATTGACATTTACTACGTCTCGAATTGCGTCCAATGATTGGTCCAATGCGTCCGACAGCGCCCTCCGCCAATTCACAGATTAGTTGGAGGCACTGTAGAAAGTAAACCTGTCCACAAACCTTAGAGACTAAAATGACAACCACTAATGTCAAAGTTCGAAATGATACCAGTTAAAGTGCGATCTTCTTTTCCGGTTTTTTGAATCCGGTTTATGGTCATCACTATTTAATTTGCACCTGAAACTGGTCACCCATGAAACGTCAATTTAGTCTGTAAGATTTGTTGACGGACTATACATAATTACATGACAATGTCAATAAGAGATGATTAAAAGTTTATGAATAATATAGTTTATGAATCCAAATTTACGATCAATTACAACAAAAAAATGAGATTTAGTACTCTTTTGAACACTATAATCTAACCCTCTCTAAAATTCACTTATTAATAATACAAAACAACTTACTACTAATTATCTGCACTAATTCAATATGAAATATGATTATGGTCACATCAGAATGAATATAAATATTAATTTGTACTAAATTATATCTTGAATAAATAGATGATGATTTTATATAAACGTATTTAATTAATTTATTGGCACCAGAATGGCGGGAAAATCTGAGTTAGTCAGGACACTAGTGTGTGAATAAAATACAGTGTTTCTTCGAGGCAAAGAAAAATACTTTTTAACCGACTTCAAAAAAAGGAGGAGGTTCTCAATTCGACTGTATTTTTTTATGTTTGTTACCTCAGAACTTTCGACTGGGTGAACCGATTTTGATGATTGCTTTTTTAAACGAAAGCTGGTGCTTGTCATGTGGTCCCACTTAAATTTTATTGAGATCTGACACTGGCATCCATGAGAAAATCATATAAGTCTTAAATTTGCATTAAGTATGTGCGCGACAAATGGACGAATAACTCAATATCACGCCAACCGATTTCGATGATTCTTTTTTTAATCGAAAGCAGGTGCTTGTTATGTGGTCTCGCATAAAATTGAACGAGATCTGATAATTAGTTTTTGAGTAATTTTGAAGTCGGTTATTTTTTGTTAGTAAAATTTAGATTATTATTGATGTAGTACTTATCTAATTAGTTATGAATGAGATTATATTTTGAGCAGTTATTTAATTATTATTTTTTTCAAATTAAATATAATATAAATGAGCAAACGAATAATTTAATAAAATAAAATGATTAAAAACAATAATTATTGCTTTTTTCTTGACATTGTTTCCTCGAGACAAATATGTTAATCACACTGTAATCCAATATCAAAATCAGGTTAGAAATATTATTTACAATTTACTGATAATAATAAATTAATTAACTATTGTATTACGTACAATCTATGTTCAAAAATTAATATCATGCAATTAATTGTATTTTCCACTGTTAGCAAGTAATATATATGTACATATTTTCATTATTACTAGTTGTAATGAATATAATACTTAATAATGAGGATCAGTAAAGTTATAGCAAATTCTATAGAACTAGTATCCACGCGATTCTTTATGGCATATGAATGATATATCTTTTTGAATCATCCAAATCGGACCATTACTTACGAAGATATTAAGTAATAAACATTGCCGTTCCGGCCGCTAAAATTCAAACTACGCGGGCGCGTGTGACGTCACGATTACCGTCGCCGCCAGTTAGCCGCTGGAAGCGATACGGCGCGCAATGTTTTGTTTCGATAATTGTGACTTTGAAACAAATTAAGTGTCCCATTTGTGCCTAATTCACCTTTTAACTATGTATCAGTATTGTATAGTGCTTAAACGTTCAAACACTTCTATGAAAACGCCAAAAAAAACTATTTTTTAACGTGCCGAAAAACTCAAAACTTCGTAGAAAATGGTATTCCGTTGTAAAAAGACAATATATGATTTATCTTCAATAGTAACTGAGCTGGGAACCATATCTTTAACTTATGTAAATTTCGTAGTTGTATCTATATAGCCAGCTGTGGTTGGGCTCCGTAACATTTTTTTTCAGTGGCAGATGGCTCCTCGCTGCGTCTATGGAGCCACATCAAAAATGCTACGCTATGTTTGCAGCCTCCCTTTTGAGCAGCACAGTCATGGAAATCCACCTTCTCTACCGTTCAGCAGCAATACGCTTTACTTTTTAGGGTTCCGAAGTAAAATCGGAAGTATCGGAACCCTTGTAGTTTCGTCATGTCCGTCCGTCCGTCTGTAATTTTGCATGGATATACATATGTACACATTTATTAAAACTCCAGAATTGTGGAATAAAATACTGAAAAACTTTTGTTCAGGGTACCTCCCCTACAGGTGTGAGGATGAAATTTTTTATTCGTCGCGTACCCCGTAGTGTGGGATATCGTTGAAAAGGTCTTAGAAAAATATTATGGGTCATCTAGGACCATGTTTGGATTTAGGGGTGCGTTTGCGAAATATTTGCCTTTATAGTGCTAATTTTGGTCGAGCCCCTACTACTACTCAAAGGATGATTTGTAACGATGAGTGAGAGATATTGGTTGTCAATGGCTGTTTTTTAGGGTTCGGTAGCCAAATGGCAAAAAACAGAACCCTTATGGATTCGTCATATGTCTGTCTTTCTGTCTGTCCGTATGTCACAGCCACTTTTTTCCGAAACTACATATAAGAACTATACTGTTGAAACTTGGTAAGTAGATGTATTCTCTGAACCACATTAAAATTTTCATACAAAAATAGAAAAAAAAAACAATAAATTTTGGGGTTCCCCATACCTACTTAGGACTGAAACTCAAAATTTTTATTTCATCAAACCCATATGTGTGGGGTCTATGGATAGGTCTTCAAATATGATATTGAGGTTTCTAATATCATTTTTTTCTAAACTGAATAGTTTGCGTGAGAGACACTTCCAAAGTGGTAAAATGTGTGTCCCCCCTGTAACTTCTAAACTTTAAAAAAATGTATGATGTACATTACCATGCAAACTTCTACCGAAAATTGGTTTGAACGAGATCTAGTAAGTAGTTTTTTTAATACGTCAAAAATCGTAAACCGCAAATTACCTTTCATTATGTTACTTGCTGCTACGGAACCCTTCATGGGCGAGTCCGACTCGCACTTGGCCGCTTTTATTTCCCTCTCACTCATCGTTACAAATCATCCTTTGAGTAGTAGTAGGGGCTCGACCAAAATTAGCACTATAAAGGCAAATATTTCGCAAACGCATCCCTAAATCCAAACATGGTCCTAGAAGACCCATAATATTTTTCTAAGACATTTTCAACGATATCCCACACTACGGGGTACGCGACGAATAAAAAATTTCATCCTCACACCTGTAGGGGAGGTACCCTGAACAAAAGTTTTTCAGTATTTTATTCCACGATTCTGGAGTTTTAATAAATGTGTACATATGTATATCCATGCAAAATTACAGACGGACGGACGGACATGACGAAACTACAAGGGTTCCGATACTTCCGATTTTACTTCGGAACCCTAAAAAGTAAAGCGTATTGCTGCTGAACGGTAGAGAAGGTGGATTTCCATGACTGTGCTACTCAAAAGGGAGGCTGCAAACATAGCGTAGCATTTTTGATGTGGCTCCATAGACGCAGCGAGGAGCCATCTGCCACTGAAAAAAAATGTTACGGAGCCCAACCACAGCTGGCTATATAGATACAACTACGAAATTTATATAAGTTAAAGATATGGTTCCCAGGTCAGTTACTATTGAAGATAAATCATATATTGTCTTTTTACAACGGAATACCATTTTCTACGAAGTTTTGAGTTTTTCGGCACGTTAAAAAATAGTTTTTTTTGGCGTTTTCATAGAAGTGTTTGAACGTTTAAGCACTATACAATACTGATACATAGTTAAAAGGTGAATTAGGCACAAATGGGACACTTAATTTGTTTCAAAGTCACAATTATCGAAACAAAACATTGCGCGCCGTATCGCTGCCAGCGGCTAACTGGCGGCGACCGTAATCGTGACGTCACAGCCACGCAGTGAATTTTGTAAGTAATTTGGTCATAACTTCGTCAATTTTTGTCGTAGAACAAAAATTTTTTCACTGTATGTTAAGGATTTCTTAGCTCTATAAATCTGCATTCTCAACTAAAAACGTTACGGATCCTCATTATAAATATATAATGTATTTAAACTTAATAATCGTCCTAATATAGCCGGGAAGACAAAATTACATTTCACCACATCCTATCATTACTATATCATAATTTCATTACTTGTTTTACTAGGAATAAATCAATAATTTACTATAAATATTTTTAAAACAAGTGCTAATCAAGATACACATACTCGTACATGTGTCATATTGATACAAAATTGAAAAAAACTTTTATCTTTAATCTTTAATCAATAAATTTCATATGCATACGCATTTTCCACAATAGTTACCATCACAACCAATACTTATCTAGTGTATGCGGGAATGTGTGTATGTATTTCCGTTTTTCTTTTCTGACTGCCTCAAAAATTTGAAATAATAGAAAATATATTAAGACTGTGTAAAAGTGACATTCTTTTTTTTTGTAAATAGCCTCCACATTAGCCGAGGCACCTGGAGATAAGTGGTCACCAGCAAATGCACTACATGTGCATTGTCGGCCAAGAAAGAGAGAACAACAAAAGTAGTGATTAAAGTATGCTAAAGCTACACTACATCAATTATAAAAAAAACAAGGTTATAGACTAGAGTGTTTAAAAATGACTGAACTGTATTAAAGTTATACACCAAACTGCTAGAAGATTTATCAGCACCATTATTAACATAAATATACCATCAATTATCGTTATATTTCATAAAGAGTAATATAAACTGGAACTGAAGCTTTGCTGTAGTTTGACAAACGTAGAACATTATAGTACATTGAATAAACAATAATGAGGGAATTTAGAACTTATTTGATCAAATTTATTAAATGATACTCATGTAAAACTAAAAGAAATGTAAAGAAGTATTAGTACTATATTATCATACCTCGTACTTACAGTACTGACAGAAAAAATCATGTTTAGAGGTAGCTACCATAAATAGCGGGTTCGCGTTTAACGAATTTATACCTTCACACAACCCTCGTGACGTCAGAGACCGTGTTGTCGTCGGGTATATTTTCAAATTACAAAAAGCAAAAATCATTTAATTAAAGCGTATCTTTACTTAACATTTGTGACGTCATAACACGAGTTGACATCGGGTATACTTTCAGCTTTATGATACGCCCTTGCAGGTATTTTAAAACATATCCAACCACAACAATGCACTCATTCGAATCTTTTTTCGCCAATGAAAAAAGATGAATGGTCGCGGGGATCACGGGGGGCGAAGCGAAGTGGGGTTCCGTCAACATTTATGACGAAGTGTAGTTTTGTTGCATAATTGAATTACTATAATATCGTTAGTGCGGCAAGAAAATAATAATTAAAAATTGAGAGACATTGAAATGAAACATGAAAATATACCCCAAAAAATTTAAATCCTTAACATGGTTGTATATATTTTTATTGTATAACCGAACTCAACACTATGGAGCGTTGTGTGAAGTTCAAATTCAATATACGCAGCGGGTTCACATACTTTACACTCTAAAGAGTAAAACAATTTTTAACCTAGTCTTCTACAATCATATTTTAATTTGACCGTGAAACACAATACCCTGATAAGTTTTAAACAAAAAGACAGCCATAAATAAACACACGTAAATTCTTCCTCGACGATTTATTAGCGACACAAATCTGTCAAAAGGGCAGAATCTTTTAAAGTCTACTTGCGAAAACTAAACGTTTATATCATACTCCCATAGATTACCCCCACGCACTATGTGGAATTTGAGCCTATTTCATGTCATAAATCTATAACTGACCCATTTTTGAAGATAGCAAGGTGATTTTTTTTTCTGATAGACTTGAATATATATACTTTCAAATAATAGAAAGTATTTAGGAATAAATGTATTTTTAATAGTTACAAAAAAATAATAAACATAAAATTCAGCCAAAATTATTTGAATTTACAATTATGTTCAAAGAATATTATGTTAAAATATAAAAATAAATATATCAAGGTAACGTTAATCAATAAATATATTAATTAGACAGTTTACATTAATCTAATAGCTCCAAAGCTTCATCTAGAAGATCCATGGACTTTTTTTACGGTTTTCTTAAACTAGTTATATAAGGGTCGGATGTGTATAAAATTATATGTAAAACGTCTTCATTAGTGGCTATTCTGGAACACTTTGGACCATGATGAAGCCTGAAGACTTTTGAACAACTTTAATCATTTCAGGTCTCACAAAATTGGGGTACGTTGTGCATTAAAACCGCAACTTTTTTTTCATTCATTGAATTATTATTACATTTCGTACTAAATAACACCAATAACAGAATTTCGACAAGCTTCAGCAACTATCAAAACTCCAATTAAAAATTAGAAATCGTGAAATACTACATATCTTGAGATATTCGTCTCTAGTAGTTACCTATATTTACAAATAAAGTATTTTTTTGTTCTTAATCTAAAAGTACGTACTTTCATCTTTCCGAAATGGTATAATATTTATATAGTTTACTTAGTTATTACACCAGAAATTATTTGCGCTTTATTGTTAACTTTTGACCAAATTTAATCATTTCACGTCTCACAAAATTAGAGTGCATTTCGCATTAAATCCGCAACTTTTTTTTTCATTTATTGAAATATCACTAAATTTCCAATATAATAACACTTTTAATAGAACTTCGATAAGCTTCGGCAACTGCCAAAACTCTAATCGAAAATTCGAAATGGAGAAATACTACCTGTCACGAGATCTTCGTCTCTAGTAGGTATATTTACAAATAAAAAGATTTGTTTTGTACTTAATCTAAAAGTACGTACTTTTAGCTTTCCGAAATGGTATAATATTTATATAGTTTACATAGTTATTACACCACAAATTATTTGCGCTTTATTGCTACCTTTTGACCAAATTTAATCATTTCACATCTCACAAAATTAGAGTGCGTTTCGCATTAAATCCGCAACTTTTTTTTTCATTTATTGAAATATTACTAAATTTCCAATGTAATTACATTTATAATAGAACTTTGGCAAGCTTCGGTAACTGCCAAAACTCTAATCGAAAATTTGAAATGAAAAAATACTACCTGTCACGAGATATTCGTCTCTAGTAGGTATATTTACAAATAAGGTAATTTATTTTGTACTTAGTCTAAAAGTACATACTTTCAGCTTTCCGAAATGGTATAATATTTATATAGTTTACATAGTTATTACACTAGAAATTTATTTGCGCTTTATTGCTAACTTTTGACCAGATTTAATCATTTCACGTCCTACATAATTAGAGTACGTTCCGCATTAAAGCCGCAACTTTTTTTTTCATTTATTGAAATATTACTAAATTTCCAATATAATTACACTTTTAATAGAACTTCGGCAAGCTTCGGCAACTGCCAAAACTCTAATCGAAAATTCGAAATGAAGAAATACTACCTGTCACGAGATATTCGTCTCTAGTAGGTATATTTAAAAAAAAGTACTTTTTTTTGTACTTCATCTAAAAGTACGTACTTTCAGCTTTCCTAAATGGTATAATATTAAAATAGTTATCATTGCTATGTCACTGCAAATTCAAACTGAAAAATCACAAATTTAAAAGTATTTTAAAATCATTTTTCGTTTAGCGTATTTAGATTCGCTTTACGATAAAATGGTAGCAAATAAAAATGCAAATCATGTTGAATAGTGTAAAGTAACTCCTTAGCTATTATCTAGGGTACAACATATGACTCCATCGATGATTTTGAAAAAGTGATTTATGGCATGATAATAGCTCGATTTCCACATAGTGCCACGCCTCGCCGGTCATCTCAAAAGATCAGACAGCTACCGTGTTAGTATCTAATATCAAAGCCATAAAATCTATGAAATGAATAAAACGTACTTAAATTATTCAAACAAGACTAATATAAGTTTGAGAAAGAATATCCGTGTGTTCAATACAATTTTTACATGTAGAAATATTCTTTAACAGCCTTTCGAATAATTGAATCTATTTTAAAACCCAACATTTATTTATTTACATAACGGCACAGCTCGAGGATGGTTCCTCCCGCGCGGGGACTGCCGGCCGCTGAGGCTGTGTCGCCGTACTGGGTGCTTCTTCAGGGAGCGTGCTAGAGGAGTCCTTCCTGACTGACTGTTTGGATATATCCTGTACCTTCTGCGGGGGACGGAACATGGGCTCCTGGGCCGATTGCAGCTTCTCCTGGTTCAAGGAGCCTGTGCTCGCGGTGCGCACGCGAGGCTTCATCTGCATCGAGGCGCGCCGCTCTCGCGCGTTTATAATGGACGTCAAGAACGGGATCTGGTTACTGATCGCCATCATGAAGGGCTTGTAGCCGAGGCTGGAATTAGTTTAAGGTTTGAGGGAATTAAGTTCATGCTTCACAATAAACAAATTAATCATTGCGTCTTTGACATCACCTATCAAATGGAATACAAGCAATATAAGATCAATTTGTTGAGCTGGTTCTCATCGGTCTTCACTATGTTCTATAGACAGATCGTGATACAACTGGATATCAAATAATAAGCTTTTACTTAGTGTGCTCACCATCTTATACTAAATCGCCACTCACCATCAGGTGGGTTTTTTGTCAAGTTTAAACTTACTTTATGTAAAAAATAAAATACAAGCATATTAATGAACATGTCAACAAACAGCAGTAGACAATGTCAATAAAGAGAAGTAGTCCGAAGCACCCACCACTCAGCATCGGTCCACTCGGCGAGGTCGATGAGCGCGCGGCGCAGACGCCGCACGGCCGCGAGCGACACGTCGGGCGCGCGCGCCGCGTTCGCGCAGCGCAGCACGGCCAGCGCGTCGCGCAGCGCCACCGCCACCACCAGCGCCCACTCCACGCAGCTCGCCTCCGTCATCAGCTGGAGATAGTATCTGGGGGACGATTACATACACCTATGTGATTACATCGGTTATTTCAATTTCAAGTCAATAATATTATAAACTTTTTCGTGTGACTGATCCATCGATGCAGAAAAGAAATATACCTTAACTATATGACGATAAGATTGAAATTTCAATGATGAACAACAACTTTTTTTATTTAAAACCACGATGAAAGCTAATCGTAGCTACAAAAACATAGTGACCAATGTTCCTAGGCATGCATTTTAACCTTATCGCCATCCACTTAAGGTATATTTTTTCATCACATAAAAATGCCAGTTGGCCCTAGCCCTAAATATTGTTTTTTTGTTTTAAATGTATCTTTTTGATTTGAATTATAGTGGTAATACAATAAACTATGCAATCACCTAAGCTGCACATGCGCGGTGTGGTCCCCCCGCTCAGCTTGGTGGTGGTGCAGGCGCTCCATGAGCGCGGCGTAGCGCCGCTCGTCGCCCTCGCCCTCCGCCTCGCCCGCCTCGCCCCACGCCGCCGCGCCGCCCTCCGCCACGCTACTGCCGCACACCGAACTAACGACACAACGAATAGAATTAGACCTGAAGGACGTCTATAAAAAACATAGTCACAAATTGACTAATTAAACGTATACTGATTTATTTTATGTCGCACAATAACATTGCACTTGCAAAGTCACCTAGAGGAAGGATAAAAGAAAGAATGAGTCAATAGAACAATTAAATAGAAGGCTCGTAATTCAATGTAACCTTTTTAGAATAAATAAATAAACAAAGGGTTTTTATATACAAAAGCATATTTTAAATTCATAACAATAAATATTTTTTCAGAGTGCGATTTTTATACAATACCTCCTTATTAATTCACTGTTACAAAAGTATAAAATTATTATTTCAAAAGTACGAATTTTGGACACGGTGCAGATTTTTGGTCATGGTGCAGATTCAGTAACTAGATGATATTTACTATTGTAACTAATTCAATACATTGTGGGCTGCTAACTCGCATATTACATATATAATAATCATGGCGCCCTCAATTACCTGACGGGCGCGGGCGAGGAGGGCGCGGCGAGGGGCGCGGCGAGCGGCGGGGCGGCGCGCATGGACAGGCTCACGTACCCGCTGTCGCCGCACAGGCTCTCCGTCTCGCCGCCCATCGCGTACGCGCCTGCTGTGGAAACACCTTTATAACGAACTGTATACAATGTAATGGACAGGTAAGGGGTGAGTGTAGCTCATCAATAACAACAGAGGCAAGTTTTATATATGCTTTGGTACAGAGCGTTTGGCGTAAAGCGTTCCATCGTTTCAAACCCCTAAAGCAGTAATGCATCAGTTACCTGTTTGTTAACTGTGTTTTATTTGAAGTCAATTACTTACGACAAGGATTATTTATGTTTAGTAGTGAATAATAATCGTACAATTGAATGATTTCATCATCGATACTTTATAGCTTTAATAAGTGACTGACAAATTCTAAAATTACAACTTTTTCTTAATGCCAGACCAATTAGTAACATTTAATTTGTGCTCCAACACCATTAATACCAAAGCACTAACCAGACGCGAGGCTAGTCTTCCTTTGCGCAAGCACTGTCTTCTCAGGTTTGGGGTACGGCCAGTTGAAGTCTTCATGCAGCCGCTTGAGACACAGAACGGCGCTCTCGACGCGCGCCGCGCGTTCCCGCTCGCCCACGAGCCACGCCACGAGGTGCAGGTCGAGCGCCGCCGCGAGCCGCCCGAGCGCCGCGAGCCGCGCGCCCGCCAGCAGCTGCCGCGCGTGACGCTGGATCATCATGTCGATGAAGAACTCCTCGGCCGTGCCGCTTAACGAGTCCCTAATGAATGAATAAACGTTACGTTAGTTGGTTGGTTGGTTGGTTGTTGGTGCATGTTGTACGTAACATGTCTTTGAAGAGTGCGAGTGCGCTGTAAGTGCATGATGTCGAAAAAATCTTCGAAAAAATTCTAATAAAAATATTTGAGTTTGAACTTATTCGCGATGCCGCTTAACGAGTCCCTGGGTAATGAAAGGAATGTGGGTAGTTCACTCGTTAACTATTACGTAATTGGTACGTTACCGAGGCCCTAGGGAATGGAGCTCGGTAATGGTGCGTGGTGTATGTTACATGTCTTTGAAGAGTGCGAGTGCGTTGTAAGTGCATCATCTTCATTGTGTTTAAACAAATAAAAGAAAAAAAAATTGTGTATGTGTCAGCTCCGATGCACCACTGGAGTTTACTCCTTACAAATGATTATAAAATACATAGATTAGTAAATGGGGGTAAATGAATGCATTTTTATATTACTGAAAACATGCTTGATACATTTATTTACATTAATTATTTAACATAACATGCCGTTATCGTCAAATCAGTAACAACGTCATCTAGATTCTTGGTTGGTAGTTTACGCACGAACATAACGCATAACGTACAGTAACGAAGAAAGTTTCATTTTACTCCCCATAAATTTGGGCTTTTATATGAAAATTGATTCTTAAGGAGTAATAAACTCCAAAAAATTAAAACTACCTACCGGTCAGCGCGCGCGGGCACGCTCTTTTTCCGCTTAACGGCGGCGGTGCGGCGCGCGGCGGGTGGCGGCGGCGCGGGCGCGGCGGGCGGGGACGGCTCGCGCGGCGCCACCGTCGTGCTGAAGCTGCGCCCGCGGCTGCCCGCCAACTGGGGACATGATCACACGTTCTAGTTGTATCCTTATACGGTCGTTAGATGATCGTCATACAAGCCTAAGTAGTACAGATAATATAACTGCTGCATGATCGTCCAGGAACCGCGTTAGATGTGTCGCCAGTGATATTGACAAGAAATCTTGATAAATGGCTAATACACGAGACAGAAAATTCATTTCTGTCACTAACATGTTTGAAATAACAAAATCTGTAAAATACAAAATATTTAAAAAGAATTTGAAGATTGACAATGATTTTTAATCACATTCCATTTTCTTCAGGACGCACGCACACATTATTTCAAACGCGTTCGTAAGTGTACGCAAACGTATTACAGCTATAAGGACCTATTTTAATATTAAGAAAGGTACAATCAAGAAGAGACCTGCATGCTGCCCAGTATGACAGATAGATCGTCCGCGTTGGGCACGGCCTGCGGTTGCACTATCTGCCCGTACTTCGTCTGGACATTGATCGAATTCCGCGGCGAGTCCACGTCGTTGGGATCTGTTGGTATCACACCGATATTCAATTAATTGATAAACGCTCGTTAACCTTAGGGCCCTCGCCGACGACGACTTTTTGTAGCGATGCAGTAGCGATGCTGTCGCGCGTCCGCAGCGATACAGTCGCGACGCGGTCGCTAGCTGTGTGCCCTCGCCCACGGGCCCAGATTCAGTCGCGATACAAACGCGCTTCTGTCGCGATACAAACGCGCTTCTGTCGCGATGCAAACGCGATTCATTAACGGCACCATGGTAACTGCGATCGCTACAGTTGCAAGATACCGATGTCGTCCGACACGGTCGCGCGTTGAATCGATACAGTCGCGATGTTGTAGCGCGTTAGTAGCGCGTTGGCATCGCTTCTGTAGCGCGTTGCAAATGCGACTAACAAGCGTTAGTAGCGATGCTGTTGCGCGTTCATGAAACGCGCGACAGCATCGCTACAAAAAGTCGTCGTCGGCGAGGGCCCTTACAGCGATATTTACTTTGCTTATAACATTTTAATGTTTCATTTAATGGTCGTACCTATTGCCCGGAGAAATCGTACCAAATCTCTCGCTAGATCCCATCTCTCCTCCTGCAGTGCGGTGTCGAGTAATTGTGTCGCTAGCTGACGGCTCACTGCAGAACTTTCCAGATTCTGAATAAATTACAAGAAATATACTTTATAGTATACCTAATTATTAGAATGGCAATGAAACGAAAAAAAATATAAATAACCAAAAATAACACCTCATAGCGCTGAAATAAAACGAAAAAAGTTCTTTAAGGATACAGAAATTTTAATTGATAAAATGGTAGCTATCAAAATATAAATGTGAATATGAAATTTTTACCTGTAATATAATAAGGTAGGATGCGGCGGTGTCAAGCATTTTCCTCTGCAAGCACTCCTGGAACAGTTCCTTTGGCTTGCCAGCCGCAGAGAACAGGTACGCCCATAGTGCTATCTCTGTCTTCCGCGCGCACTGCACTATAGTCTGCGAATGAATATTTATAGAGTAGTAGAGTTATACTCAAAAATAGAGTTGATAGTATTTGACGAAAGAATTAAAAAAAATGGTATATTCATATTTGAGGTATTCAAATATGAGTCCATATTCATTAAGCAACATAACAATTCAATAAAATAACAAAGACTCAAAAACAATAATGCATCAATCACTGTAAGAATAGGTACATCACTCAGTGCTGATCTCGTTTTATCCTATTTTTCGTGTCCCTGAACTATATCTACCTGTGCGTTCCACGAGCGCGCTGTTTATTGAGTTACCTACACTAATGTCGTCTCTCACCTGTAAGTAGACGGGAAACTCTTGCACGAACTCAATGACACTGGGCAGCTGGGCGTCGGGGATGGGCTCCTTGCTGGTGGCCTCCTCCTCCAGCACCTCGTGCAGCAGCAGCTCCAGTGAGTGCGGAAAGTAGGGCAGCTGGGCGCACGAGCGCGCGATCTCCCACGCGTGGTAGCCCAGGTTGCGCCGGAGTAGTTGACGCAGGATTTGGTGCAGGTACACTTGGCTCTGAAGAGAAACGTCGCTTTAATGGCTTGGCTGTCGAACACAAGCATCGCTAGAAGCTTTTAACGTTTTGCTCCTGCGCCTTAACCTAACCTAACGCGTTAATTAACGCAAATGTGGCCAAGTTAGCCCGCTAAAAGGGGCGTGGTCGTGGCGTTTTAATGCTCTTACAGATTAAGCTACAACTCGCGCGGCGAGTTTTTGACACCTGAAAGGATTTTTAATTCGTTTTTTTATTCAACGTTTTGCAAGTTAAAGCATGTAAAGTTTCGGTCAATGGTTTAAATATTTAATTTTAATGTTTAATCTTCTAAGAAATAACAGAAATAATTACCTGAATTGATTACATTTTGAGAACAGAAAACAAGAATGTTACTATAACACATTAATACATGAAAATAATTTCTCCTCAAATTCTGTTTTTACGACTATCATAAAATTTGCACGAAAGATTGCATAGGATACAGACCTAACATAACAGCTAAGCTATTACATCATTAATTACCTCTAATCGCAGTAATATCCGACGGCACTCTATTCGGTAACATTGTTACTAGTGATGGGTTATTATCATTCCAAATTATATAATAAAGCAAGGCCACAACTACGCAGCACAAGAACGATGTCGCACCATTAATTTTTTAACATAATTTAAATTTTTATCGCATACTTTATCGTATATCGTCGGAAAATTCCACAATATGAATTACAATATGAAATTAAAAGATGTGCTGAGGAGTTTCTTTACGGCTTTTCTTCTCCTCCATGACAAAGCAACTTTGCGAAAAGCTGGTTGATTAAAAAAAATGACGTGCATAAGTGTATCAATGATACCTACATGAATAAATGATTTTGAATTTTGAATTTGAATTTGAAAATGTTGCGTGACTTCGCAGCGACAACGTACCAGTATTGCAGCCTCGCCCTAATAATCCGTATTAGACTTAGTATTACTGATTTAAAAGTTCGTATTAAGATAACTTACTGTTCTGTTTATGACGCAGAAAGGTAGGGAAAATACAGAATTGGATTCTGAGGCGTACAGAGTCGTGTCATTCTCCGCTCCTAGGAGAATGGCATCGTCGAATAAAATTGCTGAGAACAAAAAATATTATATGTTATGGTACGTTAGTATAATAATGTTGCGTACGTGTTATACGTATATATTACAAATCGTCGTTGCGACTTTAAGACCTCTTATGTGTTATGTGCTACTTATGGCAAAATCACTTTTTTACGTCAAATGATTCTACATTTTGAAGCACTGTCGAATTCAAAACCTTTCATGTGTGTACGACGTTTCCAGCGTAATTTATTCACCAAATTCAAAATCACCTATGTGCTTGCTAAGCAAAACTTTATCGATTTTTATCGATTCCCTCAAGAAGCTGATTTTTTACACATAAGAGGTCTTAAAGTCGCAACGACGAAATGTATGTTATTTATTTTGTAACCGTACGTTAGCGAGTCAAATGCAAACTCGGCTGTTCATGGTGGACCCTACTGAATAACAGATGAGGTAGTGGCGCCCGTTCATCTCGCTGGACTCTGACATCCAGATTAATTCCTAAACGTAGAAGGTTTCTTGATCTGCTGCTAGAATGTACCATGAAATATTGTAACATGTTTGGCTAGCAATATCAAAAGGCAGCATCGGTAGACTTCACACTTTTTAGGGTTCCGAAGTAAAATCGCAACCCTTATAGTTTCGTCATGTCCGTCCGTCCGTCTGTCCATCGGTCCGCCTCTCCGAAGCAAAGCGCCGAGACCCTTAGTTCTAGAAAGCTGTAATTTGACATGGATATACTTTTATATTTATTAAAACTCCAGAATCGTAGAATAAAATATTGAAAAACATTTTTTTAAGGGTACCTAACGTGAGGATGAATTTTATATTCGTCGCGTCACCTATAGTGTGGGGTATCGTTAAAAAAGGTCGTCCAAAAATATTATGGGTTTTCTAAGACCATTTTTGCAATTGGGGGTCTGTTTACGAAATATTTGGCTTTAAAGTGCTAATTTTGGTTAGAGTCAAGTGTCCCCCCACCCCGCTGGTAAACGGCCGGAGTTGGACAAGTGAAAAAATCTCAAAAATAGGTTATACGATGAATTTACAAGGAAATCTATCACGGCTAGCGAGTAATGAGCAATGGTTGATAAACTTACTACTTCGAAACCCTACATTGCGCGTGGCCTGACACGCACTTGCCCAGTTTTTTAAGATCATTACCGGGTGTGCACCTGCACACCTGAGAGAAAACCTGCGAAAAACATTTCTCACGATTTTTTCTTTTCTGAAGCGAATTATGATTGATGAGTTCTGAAATGCATAACTTTGAAAACCATTTGTTTGCAGGATATGCGATCAGACTGCATCCTCTTTCCTTTTCCCTACGTGCGGAAGACAACACTAAAACCGCTAGATTAACTTTTTTTTATAGAATGAGGATAGTCAACTAGCTTGCAGTGCCATTATCCCCTGCCGCCCATGGAACTCTGTAACAACCTCGAATAGAACTGTTATAGAAGACATTGTAGTCGGTTAGTAGGTCCAGTTAGGATATGCGCGACACTCACTCAACGGATATATGTTGAGATGGAACGGCAACATGATCCGCTTGGCCATGAAGGTGTGTCGGCCGGGGTCGGCGCGGCGCGTGGGCTCGCGCGGCAGCAGCGGCAGCCACACGCGCGCGCCCGCCGCGCCGCACCACAGCCACAGTGCGCGCGACAGCTGCGTCTGCGGCCCGGCGCGGCTCGACGACCACACGCTCTCCACGCACGACGCTAGCATCGTCGCCGGTAGGCAGCTGTACGCCTGACGATGATAAATTTCATTTTATCAAAACAAATATTGTCAAGAAGAAAGTTTTGTAATTGATAAACTCAATATCTATTGGACCGATTTCAAAAATTAGTTCACTAATAGGATGTTCTATTTTTTCTGAGTAACATAAGCTAGATTTTATTTAAAAATATATAGAGGTATATACGAAAACGAAGCAAACCAAGGGTGAATTTTGCAATAAACAAGTTTGCTATAAACAAGTTTGCAATAAACGAATAGTCTCTCTGTGTCTTTAAAATTATGTGTTTTATTAAGTATCATGTCATTCCTGACATATACGCCCACTGAGAGATACATCTTCATAGTGTGTAAGTGCTCTTGGATCTATGTTTTATCAGAAGATCTGAACTAAATATTTACGAATTCACACCATCCCTCTGCCTGCCTTTTTTGGAATAATGCACGTAGGAGTCCGAGATTTGATAGTCAAAGTTCACAGGATCTGCGACATGCGATAGATGGACGAAAAATTTTGGGGCGATAGAATAAAAGTTTCATTTTAATAACGGAATATTTCCTTTCAACATTTGCCGTCATTAATATTCAGGGTACTTTCCTCCAACCACATTTTTTTTCCACCCTGTATCTAGATTAATGAACGTATTTTTAGGCAACCCATTCTCCATACTTTTCTTCACATATATTCTCCATACTTTTCTTTACATATTATGTGAAGAAAAGTATGGAGAATATATTTTTTATCCGGTAAGCAGATGGGTGCAGAAACGCCTCTAATTCGGATCTTAGACTATTTATTAGGTTAAAGAGTTAATTCACGAGTCTTCGTTATTTAAAACAAATTTTATTGTAGGTATATGTTCCCTCTACATATAGTAAATTCTATTCCAGATTTGCATGTGTTAACGACGTCAGCGTTTACCATTGCGAAACAAGTGCAGACCAGAACCAAAGTATATAATTAAGTGAGTAGATTTGTAAAACATTAAAACATACCAAATTACTCATATTTTGATGTTAAATTATAATTTAATTATAATAATAAATAATAATATAATTTAATTATAATAAATAATATATAATAATTATTGACATCCAGATAAAGTGTTTCCTCCGGAGCAAATTACTTCGCGAGATTGCGCACGGTTGAGTAAACCGTTAAGTAGTGTTATATTAAAACAGCATAATATTATTTATGCAATCATAATTACAATCGAGGATTATTTAAAAATGAATATATAATGTAATCAGAAAGTTTACTCAAAATTAAATAATCTAGATCTAAGTATACGCCTATTAACGAACTAGTAAACCGAAGATAAATTTAAATAATAATCATTAAGGAGACAAATCACATTATTTTACAGGAAAGAATTTTTTTTCTCAGATGTCTTATAAAAGAAGACATTGGAGGTACATACATATTTACCACAACTTACAGGCATAACGTAAGATCAACGTAAAAGTCGTAAAACCTCTTGAATGAATTAAATTCCTAAGTCAAGTACAAGGTTTTGAATAATAATATTATTATTACATATAGAACAAAAAATTATAATTATCTGTTTACGTATAGTATGGACACGTCAATTGCGTTGCGTGCTAGCGGATGCCAGTTACGGAGTATATCGGAATACACTCGGTTTAAGTTATTCATTCATATACGATAAACGTAATTAGAGCAGATCGTCATATGTTCCGAACTAGGTACCTACTAGATACGTTGCGTCAATCAAAACCTACGGATTTGCCTCAATTATTTCTTAATTCATACAAATATGATTTATGAAGGAAACCTAAAACAAAGTTATTTACCGCTACATTCAGCAATCAACACAGCAGACTACGTATGTCAAAAGCTATAATTATTATTAATATGATATTCCGCACACTTATTTGGATCTGGAAAGCTAAACAAACGGTACTTATACGAATTATTCAACAGTTTATGCGTTTTCACCACCGAAGGTTGTATGAAAATGAGGAAGCCTGATGCAAGGCTTGGTGATTGTTGGTAGCCGCAGCCGCGCGAATGAAACACTCGACATCCGCCAAACGGCAGGACATGAAGGTCCGAGGCGATCGCCTATAAATGGACTACATTGCTCCTTACATATCAGTACGTTTTTGACAGCAAGTGGTCGATGCGGCTCCGGTACAATGAAGTTCAGTCTTGCGGTTAGTGCGTCGTTTGATATTCAAGTTGCAGTGTAGTGGAACGGTTTCGATTCAGGACATCTCATTTTGATGACATTTGATCTGCAGATTACGTGCCTGCTGGCGCTGACGGCGTCGATCAAGGCTGACGGGGACTGGAGCGGCCTTGTTTATGCTCCCGGACATGCCTCTTTGAATTACTACGTACGTTTTCTATATCTACTATTAATCTTACATCACTTCTAGGACACATTAATATATCGATAATGATTGTTTCCAGAGCTATCCTAGTTACGCTTTTGAATACGCAGTGAAAGACCCACACACAGGCGACAACAAGTCACAGTGGGAGAAACGCGAGGGAGATACAGTCAAAGGTGATGTAATGTAAAGCTTAAAAATATAATGATAAAACAGTTTGACGTGTTCTAATATCACACTGGAATAATTCCAGGTGCATATTCGCTGGTGGAGCCTGATGGCAGCGTCCGAGTTGTGGAGTATTGGGCCGATGACAAATCCGGATTTAATGCAGTTGTGAAAAAAATTGGCCCCAATGTACATCCAGCCACTCCCTACATCTACAAAGCGCCTATTCCGGTCTTGGGGCATGGATCCACGCTACCACTATCAGTGGGTCCAGTTGCGAAATACGAGGGGTTAGCCAGCGCCCCCCTGTTGAGCGGGCCGGTATTAGGAGGAGCCGTTTCTAGCGCCTCGCTCTATAAGGCCGCACCGATCGTAAAACCCGTGCTCCCCATTGAGCCCATCCTCCCAACTCCCATAAAGCCCATTTTACCAGAACCAATAATACCCGCGCCGGTTTACAAGCAACCCATCCTGCCATATCCCATAGAGAAACAGCCATACGTGCCCGCGCCTATTGTGAAGGCACCTCTCTACGAGCCGGCTCCTCTTCCCGCACCGATTTACCCAGAGCCATACCCCTTACTGAAGGGTTACGATCTCGGACTTAAAGGAATAGGTGGTTATGGAGATGGATTAAAAGGAATAGGAGGTTATGGATTGGGACTTAAAGGAATAGGCGGATATGGAGACGGACTGAAAGGAATTGGTGGTTATGGCGACGGACTGAAAGGAATTAGCGGTTATGGAGACGGATTGAAAGGAATTGGCGGTTATGGAGACGTACTTATTAAGGAGCCGTTGCTATCATACGGAAACTTCGATGGACTAGGTTACGGAGCGGTGGACAAGGGCCTCCTACTACCGCCCTTGGTCCCTTCGTACGGTGGTTACAAACACTGACACGACGGAAGTAATAATCACGACTAAATAGAGATGCCGCTATCCATACTAAATTAATTCCTTCCGAACTGAACAAAGTGTAACGAGCTGATGAGGATGTGATTGTTATGTAGTAATTTAATTATTTAAAAATATTTAATATTTAAGTCATTAGTCGAGCACAAACATAGCATTGGCCACTGTGTGGTAATAAATAAATAATCGAATTAAACTATAATTTAATCATTTGTTTTGAAATGGCCCCTCCATCATAGGTTATCAATAGGTTTGTGGACTTCATAATAACACACTAAATAACCCATAAAAACGCCATAACTCATATGCGTAACTAATTTAATCTCCTGATGATATGTTTTTGCTATACAATGTTATTCCAGCTTCCGCTCACAAGATTCATTATCAAAAAAGACGCAGTTTTAATTAAAATATTATGTTAATACAAGGTACAATAAGCAACAATTTAATTCACGTTAATTATAAAATTATTTGTATAATTTGAAGTGTAAGTTTCCACGCCAGAAATACCTCTCAGAAACACATTCCTTCCGAAGAGGATTCCTTAGGTTCCACATTTAAACTATACTGCCTTACTTGAGTTCAGCTCACGGTGTTTGTTGCCGTAAAATTAATCAATTTAAATTCGGAGAATCGGGAAAATTTTAGTTTATGAATGAAGAAGTGAAAAGTTGTATAGATTAAGTTAGCCACAACAGGACAAATTTATAACAAAATACTTTTAAAAAACACGATACATTTACATTTGATGACCCCGTAGCCTGGTTGGTAACAACTAGTAGTGACTTTGCGAAGCCAGGTGTTCCGGGTTCAATTCCCGGCAGGGGCAGATATTTATGTGACAGATGAATTTATGTTCTCGGACCGTAGGTGTTAGTCATGTCTTATTAGTGTCATCAATACTATAATAATAAAATAATTCAAGACATGAAATCCCCAATGACACAATTGTTCACCAGTGTTTGAGAACGGGCAATCAATGGAAATTACACTTTATAAAGTTCTAGACACAGAAGTAGTAGGTATAAGGGCCAATGTTGCATTTAACGAATATGCGAGACATGCAAATAACTAAACTATGATTGATTAACATATACTTGCCAAACACATACAGAATACATTTGCCAAACATACTTTGCATATTAGTAATTAAGTCTAGAAGTGAAACCGCAGTGTGGAACCAAAACATTTACACATTTTTTTAATACTTATCTTTGCCAAAGACTGTCTGCGTTTACAGAAATAAAGTGATTACTTAAATAAATTGTGGAATGAATTTGAAACCTAGTAGAAGAATAAAAACCAGGCAAGTGCGTGTCAGGTAAGCGCAATGTCAGGGTTCCGAAGTAGTAAGTTTATCGACTATTACTCATTAACTACTTATGTTAACATAGACGTGATAGTTTTCCTTGTAAATTCATCATATGACCTATTTTTGAGAATTTTTTACTTGTCCAACTCCAATCGTTTTCCCGGCAGGGGGGTCCAACAACGTCAACCTAATTAATCATCTTCACAGCGCATGCTTGTCCTACATATGGGCTCAAGTCTTTTTTCAATATGTGAGGGATAAAGGCTGCACTTTACCCCTGAATCAGTACCTACGCACGGGAAGAATTTATACACCTTCGAGAACAACCTTCAGGTTAAAACTACCAAATAATAATTTATATTTTTTTCTTTCACTGAAACAAATTCCAATCAACTTATATAAAGTTTCATTAATCAGAAAAAACTAATTCAATTTAAATCATATTCGTAGTTTATATCGCTTACTATGTGCGAGTATGTAAAATTGTTATTAGTATAACTATTGTCAGTATGAAAGAGTCACAAAAAATGAGTCCTCTAATAGGCCGCGCCTTGCCCGCATTACTCCATTACCACATTGGATGAAATTAGAGGTCGTATTCGTATATTAAATACGATTTCAGTTTCTAAACAAACATGTGCTACAAGTTTTTCTGTCTGGACATCGGCGGTGGTAAACTTATACAATATAAAAGGTGAACTACTTTGAAATCAATCACACGTATCAACGGCGTAGAACACACTAACTGGCAGTATGAATCGACTAGCAACGGTAACGTGGGTTAACGTAGCGCCTTGTGATGCGAAATAATCTTGAGTCATTGATAAATAAACTTGAAGGAAGTGCGAATATGTAAATTTTAGATAAAGTCGGAATTATCAGGATATTCAATCTGCATAAATAATAGGTAGTATTATCGTGTAAGATAAAAAATAATTTACCAAATTTCATATTTATTTTCAGACTTGGTTTTTTTTGACGGTAACAACATCAACGGTGTTCGCAAGGATAATCATATTACGTCATGCCGAACCAAAATATGTAAGCAGTTTGTGTAAAATTGACACAATTAGTTTGAGTTTAGTGAAATGTAAACATTCTGAAATTTCCGGATCACAATTTTTTTTAATTCATAAACATTTTGCTTCCAGCATTATCCCCGCTACGCCTTCAAGTATGCAGTCCACGACCCCAAAACGAAAGACCACAAGGAGCATTGGGAGACCAGAAACGGGGATCTCGTGAAAGGCGCGTACTCGCTGGTGGAGCCGGATGGCAAGTTGCGGGTAGTGGACTACTGGGCGGACGACACTAACGGATTCAACGCGGATGTACAGCGGCTAGGACCCGGGGACCATTCGGCGCCGATTCAATCCGCGCCCGTAGTGAAACAATCTGAGGAACCTAAGTCAGAGGCACCACAACAGGAACCTGTCGTAGAGTCGCACCAAACATCACTACCACATCGGGAACTAGAAGTAGAGGCACCGGAGACAAATGACGTATCTGATGAAGCACTGAAGCCCCTGGTACTTCTAGAGAACTACGGATTCGGTTCCGAAGGCGACGGCGCACCTCTTGGACGACACTACGCGAGCGTCTCCGGCGCTGGCAGCCTTCGATGGGACCCCAAAACAAACTCATACGGAGGCTGGGTGCCATTGAAACCCCGAGAAGTAAAATACGCAACAATATTCACTAAGAAATACATTGATGGAAAGCTTCACGAGTGGGCAATCGGACCTATTTCCCTTGTTGGTAGAACACTAGTTTTCAAAGTGAAACATCGTTAGTTCCAGCGAGTCGATGTCCACTGAACAATTTGTGCAACGTATGTGTATCCTAGTCTTCTGTGTGGTGTGAAATGTGTGTGCTGTGTGTCATCTCTAAGTTATAACTGAGTTTTATACAGAGTTTGTTGTTATTTTGAGAGAAATAACAATAAAAATTAAATAAAAATCAGAAAAAGCTTAGGGAGATTATGCTTTAATAAACATAGTAAATTAATTGTGTTTTTTAACGACTACGTACCTTAAAAACCCTCAACTTCCATAAGAAAAAATGTATTAAGTATAAAGATTCGCTTTCCGAGTGAAGTGTTCGAGTTTCGATCTTAGGTAGGATATAAATTTAAGATAATTTAATATACCTAATATAATTTGATATCAAGTTTTGGTTATTGTGTGTTGAGTGATGCTATGATTGCTTGCACAAATCATCTGCGAGTCTCTGTTGTATCCATGCATTTTACAACGTTGAGTGTTCCTGAAAAGTTTTTGATCTGGTACCAATGACATACACATACATTAGAAAGAAAAAAAACAGTTTTTGGTTTGACAGTATTAGTGCGTGAGTACTCAATGCAGCGCCAACATGCAAGATGTCCTAAGAACTTAATTTTTGGCTGCTTATTGTATTTTTTCGACCCGAAATAAACCCAAAAAGTAAAAACCCTTACGCACTCATAACGTGAAATGTCGATCATTACAAGTAGGTATCTGGATCACTGGGTGCCTGAATGCCATCCGTGAAGTGTAGGCGGCTCAGTTTAATTGTTTATGTGATTTGTAGGTATTTTCAAATATGAATACAAACATTAGACGTAAGGTAATGACACTAACAACCATGGACTTGATCCGAATAAAATGTATTATGATTATATTATAATTATTATAACCCTGATTATGTCGCGACTCGCGAGTGGCAGGGAAAACAAGTGAGACATCACAAATACCCACGATCCAAGGATTTAAAAAATATTCTGCCACTTATAATATGACTCTCTGCCGGAATAAAAACTCGGGACCCCTCCCTCACAATCTTAGTCATTATCAAGTGATCAGTTTATTTTGATTAACGACGCAAGTCCACTAGACATCAAAAAAGCTTATATAGTGCTATGAGAATTGGAAATAAATATTTATTTAGTTACAAGTATACACGTAATTCATAAATCAACTGATCTTTCAAGCATTACTAACATAACGGAGAATTCGTAACAGATTTTTTGTACTGAAAAAGTGGTCTACTATTTACTAATGGGTGTTTTCATTCATCGTCGAATGATATAAGTGTATTTTAAAATTAAAATATAGGAAATATTAAATGCTGGTACCGGAAAATAATTATTTATAATATACCTAAGACCTGTTGTGAAAAGATCACAGAAGTATTATAAAAATATTATTATAAAATTTACTTTATTACCCAAAAAGTAAGTTACACCAATTACAGGCTAGTTAATTACCAAGCAATTATTAATTTGTGTACTTTGTTCATAGACGATGTTAACAAGAAGTTCAAGTAAATTTGACACTAATTTGATCAACCTAATATTTTAACCCCCGACATAAAAAGGGGTGTTATAAGTTTGACGTGTCTGTGTGTCTGTCTGTGACATTGTAGCTTCTAAATGAATGGTCCGATTATGATACGATCTTTTTGTTTGAAAGCTGACGTAATCGAGATGTTTCTTAGCTGCAATTTATGAAGAACTGTTCATGCGTTTTAAAGTTTTAAAGAAATGGGAAATGGGAATGGGAAAAGGGAGTGCCTCAGAGGGAAGTTTATTCCAAAGCTCGCAAGTTCGTGGCAAGAAGGAGCGCGAGAAACGAGCGGTAGACGACTGCTACGAGTCGATGCGGGTGGAACCGTAACCTTTTGCGAGTGGTGCGATAAAGGAAGGTGGATGGAGGCACCAGGTTGAAAAGTTCTTCGGAACATTCACCATAGTAGAGACGGTAGAGGACACAAAGGGAGCCTACGTCTTTCCGGAGACTTAAGTCCTCTAGGCCGTCTGTAAGGTTGGGATCATTGACAATTCGAACAGCACGCCCCTGTACGGAGTCAAGAGGGCTTAGTTGGTAACTGGGTGCACCTGTCCAAAGGTGAGAGCAGTACTCCATATGTGGTCGAACTTGGGCCTTGTAGAGCAGCAAGCTCTGCTTCGGTGTGAAGTACTGCTTTGCCCTGTTCAGTACACCCAGTTTTCTGCAGGCAAGTTTGGCCCTCTATCACAATAATTATTTAGATCTATCTTAACAATTTTTTATTTACAAATGAGGTCTTGATTCCTTTCTTCATCTCGAAATAAGCTGTGATGGACGCACAGATATACTCTAGTAATAAGGCCTGAATTCTTCATTCAATGAAGACATTCGCGTACTTCGGCCGTGCGTACCAATATACATAAGGGTTCTAGTTTTTCATTTGGTATTAAATTTTAAGACTGAAAGGAAAACTTAACATTGAAGAGTAAACTCCAACTGTCTAGGCTGCGCTTGCGCATCGGTTTATATCGGCTAATTACACGACAAACAGGACGAACCCGATACAACAAAGAACTATAAACATGTCTCGTTTATACACACCTTGTTAACACGTCATACTAATTGGCGTATTTAGATGAACCATTCGTGTATAATGTATATAGGTACGTACGAGTACGTAGGTAGGAACGAGTTATGTATGTACGATAAACGGGAAAATGTTCGGCGAAGGAATCTTCAACTCAAACCATCCGTGGAAATGGGACGTTTGACAAAACCGGAGTGCAACCGGGTCGAATAATCAGTGTAGTATAAATAATGAAGTACTCGATGACAAGGCACAGTACACTTCGTTGGCTCCCTGGGATACCGTGTCAGCAAAATGAACACTTACGTGGTAAATAACCATTCAAAAGATAAATCTTAGCAATTAACAAAGATAAGATGTAGGATAGGATAGAGATTGATTTGTAACGAAACAAATTATATTTATAGGTATGCTTATTGGTCTTCGCGGCAACGGCGTCAGCAAACCCACCACTTGCGCTATTTAACACCGTGGAAAGTATAGTAAGTTTAAAATTTTGGTATTAGTTTCTAACGATCTCAAAAATTTTTGTTTAAGTCGTCATATCATTTAGGGCTTGTTTCACAATCTTCAAGTAAGTCCGAAGTAAGCTATTCGTTGGTTAAGTTGACATATCGTGTATGTAAAATGACACTTTAACGTCACTTTAACCGGCGAATAGCTTATTCAGGACTCTACTTGAAGATGGTGAAACAAGCCCTTAGTGTTCTAAATATTTACAATCCCCGCTGATGTGTTCAATTGCATTTGCAAGAAGTCTCCTTACAAGATGACATGTGACTTTTAGCACTAATACATTTTTAAATTATTTTGTACATATCGAATTATCGAAAGACTTGGCGTATCACACTGGAAATCCCAGATGTGGACAGAACATGGCGGGATAGCACAATACCTCCATCGATTTAAGCTTCGCGATGACCCCGGATGCTTTTGTTTCCCTGACACCGAACAAACAGTCGAGCATGTCCTGAATGAATGCCCGCGCTTTAGTGCCAGAAGGATGCAGCTCGAACTCGAGGTCAATATGCGCATCGAGACCTCGAGCTGGAACTCCCTTCTGGCTGGGGAACGTTCAGGACAAAGTTCGCCGACTACTGTATCGGTGTCATGAGAGCAGTGGCACAGCAAAATAAATAGAAATATTAATTATGTACTAATTTATTATATTAAATATAATAATTTATTTAGTATATATTTTCATTATTCAGGAATGTTATAATAAAATTATGTTTATTATATTAATATTTATTTATTATATTTTTACAATTTATTGTAATAAAAAATATAATAATAATCTAGGTCTCTGAAAAATAAAAACAGGGGGACTAATAAATTAAATAAATAAATAAAAAATTTTGTACACAGATTTTATCTTTTGCTGTCATTTAATGACAAAAATTATCACTTTACAGCCAAACCCCAATTATGGGTTCCACTACGCGGTGAACGATCCGTTGACGGGCGACAACAAGGCGCAGTGGGAGACGCGCGACGGAGACGTGGTCAAGGGGGCGTATTCGCTGGTGGAGCCGGACGGGAACGTGCGGCTGGTGGAGTACTCCGCTGACTCGCTCACCGGGTTCAACGCGGTCGTCAAGCGCAGCGGGCCCAACATACACTCCGTGGGGCTCCCGATCGCCGCTCCCGTCGCCGTCGCTGAAGTAGCCCCGGTGGTTCACGAGGAGATAACCCCAGTGGTTCACGAGGAGATAGCCCCGGTGCTTCACGCGCCCATCTATCATGAACCGATCGTGACCCCCATCATCGAGCCCGCCCCCCTCCTCGCCCCGCTGCCCGCCGTGGACTACCTCCACCTGCCACCGCTGATCCTGCCCCCGTCCGGCCCCTGGGTGTCCGTGTCGGGAACCACGTACGGCAAGAAGGGCAACATCGTCCGCCGCTGGACGGCCGGACCCATCACCCTCGACCACGGTCAGAAGGTGACCGTCCGAACGACGCACCATTAAGGTGATGTTTCAACAGTGCCAATAGTTTTATTTTAATACTAGTAACTTCTCCGTGTATATGTAACCTTTTCGTTACTCGCGGCGCTAGTGTGTTCTTGCATATGAACTTTATACGTGCAAAAGTACACATAGGTCATTAGAAGTTAGGCTGTATATATCGGTATATATCCAGAGCAACGAAGTGTAACTGAGTCTTGTGTTTTGTGACTGAAAATATACAATAATATTATACGTCCGTTGTTTATTTCCATTTTTGCTAAACCTCTATTTATGGGGGATGATTACTTGATACATTCCAGGATGTCGATACACAAAATTACATCTCATCCTTATTTATTTATAATTTAAATTAATGAATTTTACGAAGTATAATCTCAATTTTACTAAGAAAAAAATAACAGACTTCAAAATAACTCAAAAGCTACTCAGATCTAGCTCAAATTTAAATGGGACCATATGACAAGCACCAGCTTTCGATTAAATAAAGAATCACCAAAATCGGTTCACCCAGTCGAAAGTTCTGAGGTAACAAACATAAAAAAATACAGTCGAGTATTATACCTCCTCCTTTTTTGAACTCTGTTAAAAATATGTAGTAATCATTTTTACGATATAATAACTTCATTATCTAACAAATATATCCTTTTATATTTTATTTTATAACCTATTTATAACACGAGACGAGATATAACACGAGAAATTATATAATTTAATTAATACTGTAGGGTAACAGAACGGAAAAACGGGTTCATCGAGTTATGCGTATCATCGCGTCCGCTGATGCGTTGTAACGTTAACCGCGTGTTACGTAAATATTGCAGACTAATGAGCAAGCTTACTGTAACACGAGGGTTTCACTTTCGTACAAGATGGATTGCCCTATTACAGCGACCAATGTAATACGCACGTAATGATAATCGCGGAATCGTTTAATTTTTCTATCAAAAGTATTGACCTGTATCAAGATTATTATTAGGTTAATGTAATTATATAAATTACGTGTCACGTTGTTTATCCACGATGGACTCCTAAACTACTTAGCCGATTTCAATCAAATTTGCACACCGTGTGCAGTTTGATCCAACTTGAAAGATAGGATAGCTTACATCTCAATTTATAGTCGCAATATTATTTTACTTTTGACAGAATGAAGTCCGGGCAGCTAGTATAAAATATATAACATAACAGCTTATGCCTCTATTATTCAGAAGTTATAATAGATTGTGGTCTACTGACAGTAGATGGAAACACTTGGAGTAGAGTCAGAAAAGAACTTTACATACCATAAAATGACAATGTACTCATTTCTAAACTCATCCGCCTGAATAAATGCCCCAGAAGCATTAATAATAAAGATTTAGGTTTTACTTTATGCAATAATTAATTGGAACAAGTAGAAATAAATTGACAGGAGTTATGCGGGTTCATTCTTTCCAGCAATAAGTTTTCCTGGGACTTGTTGTTTCTTTTTCTTTTTTAGATTACCTCTAAAAAGAACATTTCTAAAATGACTTAATGAACTACTTACCGGATTGTTGTCTTCATCGACATCATACTCCTCTCGCTGAACCATCATTAATTTACCACTGGCGTTGATTACCTGAAACCCCGTTACAGTTTACTACCGTGTACCCCTATTAGCGCATTACAATAAATTAATGATTTAGGATACAACTAATAAATTACATAAGAATTGTTATACTTTGCTCATAAAAAATAACAATCATTTTGATTGAAACATATCCTTTACAAATAATCTGTTAATTATTTTTTAACTTTGAAACAAATTGACCGACAGTTTTTTAATCGTGTTATAACAATATAATTAAGTAATTAACAAATTAATTATTGATATTTATAGGCCGTGCGCTGTAGCATGGTGCGGGTGAAAGTTGCCTATATGATGTTGAGATCTGTCAGTACCTATAGTAAATACGTCTATGGCGTAACGTTATACGCATAAAACTTTGCTTAATTTTTCATTCCCATAGGTTATATTTGTAGATTAGAACATTCTGGTTGGGTTTCATTTAATTTACTTCAATAATTAATGACTTAATATATTACGAATGTGGTACAGCTGAAATACTAAGTCATAATTTGTAAATCGCGGTAACTTTCAAGAGTGAAACGAAACGTTATTGAAACTGTCACCCGCACCATGCTACAGCGCACGGACTATAGGTACGATAATGATTATGTTACAAAAAACGTAAATGATGTAATACTTTTCTATAATGTTGTAAAAATTTCGGCCTCACTGGAAATTATACTCAAGACTTTTTGAATGACAGTCAATGGCCAATGGCAATGGTAACCATTGCGCTAAAGCGTCGTCAAAATATAAATAAATAAAAACGACATACGAGTGAGTCAGGCGAGGTGGGGGGCGCGGTGGGGTGGGGCGCGGGGTGCTTCGCCCTTGCGAGGGCGGTGCCGTGCTCCTGCAGCCGGCACAGCGACGCCGACACCACGCACGCGGGGTGCGACAGCGCAGAGATGTCCACCGCTTGCACGCAACGCACCTCGACGTTGCCCACTGACACATATACGAGCACGTACATTGAGTGATTGCTGCGTAAGGACAGGGCTTACTCGCCATAACGTAGCAAAGGAGTCTACACTGTCCATATAGCGTATCATAACATGACCATGCTAGGAAAGTGTCAGACCAAATAAATATTATTTGTGTTGTAGAGTATGATACTATTTCCACTGTCACCGACTAACACCATCATAAATGATGGAGTTAATCTTAAAAGATTATGTTTAAGATGCGGAGCGTCAAATATTGTCGACAAAAATGCATAGATACGGGGATAGGACATAGTAGAGTTGGTAAGAGACAGAGAGATGGCGCTAATTTTTGATTGTACATTTGTATGTAATGTTGTATGCAGTTGTAGGCCTATTCTCTCTTAAAATAATAAGGTTACCGCGCACGTATACTAACTAGGCTGCGCTTGAAATAAAGAAACAAACACAAACCGTTGTCCAAGGCCTCGAGCTCGTATATAGTGACGAGCGAGTCCGCGGCGAACACGACGAGCTGGTCGGCGAGCATGTCAAGCACGTACACCTGCGCCTGCACGCGCACCGTGCGCGCGAACCGGTTGTCCAGCTTCGCGTCGCGCGGGTACAGCCGCACCTCGTCGTGCCCGTCCAGGATGCTGTAGCAGCCTGCAAGGACAATCATAGTGAATATGTTCATTGTATCATCATATTCATCATACCTAATGGTGTGTCACTGTTCGATGCCTGAACATGGAAGATATTTGAGAAACATTCAAAGGGCTTGAAGTTATTATGAGCATAAAAATAATATTTTAACAGATTTGAAGAAACGCCGCCTAAGTTCGGTTAATTTGTAATGATGTTAAGACGGCCACGCCCCTTTTAGCGCACTTACTGTTGGCCACACCTGCGTAATCCCTCTTGACGTCCCAGCCGTTAACATACGATTTTATCACTCCCCAAACACTGCTCTGCTCTGACTCAGGATTTGGTCAGCGGGACAGTGTGATTGTGGGTATAATGTGTATCGATGATATAATATAGAAGATGTTCACTTTCCGTTCTGTGTATTTGAGGAAAAACGGAATATGAGGTATTGTTCACGCATGTCAAAGACTCGTGGCAAAACTCCAGCCGTCCAAGACCTCTTCACTTCGAGGATTTTTAGGGTTCCGTAGCCGAATGGCAAAAACGGAACCCTTATGGATTCGTCATGTCTGTCTGTCTGTCTGTCCGTCCGTATGTCACAGCCACTTTTTTCCGAAACTATAAGAGCTATACTGTTGAAACTTGGTGAGTAGATGTATTCTGTGAACCGCATTAAGATTTTCACACAAAAATAGAAAAAAAAAAACAATAAATTTTGGGGGTTCCCCATACTTAGAACTGAAACTCAAAAATGTTTTTTTCATCAAACCCATACGTGTGGGGTATCTATGGATATGTCTTCAAAAATGATATTGAGGTTTCTAATATCATTTTTTTCTAAACTGAATAGTTTGCGCGAGAGACACTTCCAAAGTGGTAAAATGTGTGTGTCCCCCCCTGTAACTTCTAAAATAAGAGAATGATAAAACTAAAAAAAATATATGATGTACATTACCATGAAAACTTCCAACGAAAATTGGTTTGAATGAGATCTAGTAAGTAGTTTTTTTTTAATACGTCAAAAATCGTAAACCGCAAAAAACATTGATCAAAGTTACAACGAATTACAAGAACTTTTATATTATGTTACTTGCTGCTACGGAACCCTTCATGGGCGAGTCCGACTCGCACTTGGCCGCTTTTTAATTTTATTATTTTACTTTATTTGAATCCGCCAGCACTTTTTTTAATATTCTTCTTTTGTTATTTTTCTTTGTGAATATTTTCTCTGACCTAATAATATGTATTAAAACTATTAATTTCCAAACGGTTAAAATATATTTTATTTCATCACCGACCATCCCCGTCATTAACAGGTATTGCGTATTTTACGTTGACTGACGAATCGATCACCGGTACGTCAGAGGGTAGTTAACGGGTATTGCGTGTGCATGTACGTGTGCATGTGCGAGTGTGTCGGGGCACATACCGACGACGATGTAGTCGCGCCACCAGAGCATGCCGCCGGTGACGACGAAGTCCTTCTCCTGCGCCTCGTTCCCGAACAGCTTCCAGCGGCGCGCCGCCGTGCTGTAGTGCGCCAGCCCCGCGCGCCCCGCCACGCACACGTTCACGCCCGCCTCGTCGATCGCACTGTACTGGATTCATATGACGATATAGTATAGTACAACCATAAGCATAATAAAATTATAGTTATTGTTCCAAATAAATAAAATAAATAAATAAATAGTTTGGCGGATAAATGTCAATATGAAATTGTATAGGGGGCATCCATAAATTACGTCACACGACGGGAGGGGGGAGGGTCGATATAATGTGACATTGTGTGACAAGGGGTGGGAGGGGGTCCTAAATTTCGTGACGTTACATTTCAAAATCGAATAATTGGTATGTATAGGTAAATATTAAAAAACAATTAATAGAAATAAAACTTATTTCGGAACTGCTGTTTTAATTTAATAATTTCTAGGTATAAAATTTCATAATATGTGACGTCACACTAGAAGGGGGGAGGTCTCACAAATGTGATCAGCTGTGACAAGGAGGGGGGAAGGAGTCAAAAAGTCATAAAATTAGTGTGACGTAATTGATACCCATATGGCAACACTGTTATCTGAAGTAGAGTAAGGCATTGGAGAAAGACATTTGCAGTAGTATTTGTCTTATTTGTCATTTTTTGCCCTACCTTACCATTTTACAGAAAAGAGTGTTGCCCTGATTTTTAAAAGTTTAATAAAATTTGATACGTCTTAATCCTACATACTATACTTGCACTGACAAAACTGTTAAACAGACACTATGTCGTATAAATAAGCATGGCTCGAATTTTGAAAGCTGGGTCACTGCCAACAGGTATACGGACTTGTTTAATAGTATGCCAACATGCGACCTTACCTATTTTTAAACGACTTCAAAAAAAAAGAGGAGGTTCTCAATTCGACTGCATTTTTTTATATTTGTTAGCTCAGAACTTCCGACTGCGTGAACCGATTTTGATGATTCTTTTTTTAATCGAAAGCAGGTGCTTGTCATGTGGTAACACATAAATTTGAGCTAGATCTGACAAGTAGTTTTTGAGTAATTTTGAAGTCGGTTATTTTTTGTTAGTAAAATTTAGATTATATCATGGAAGTTTGTATGCACTTTACCTCTTGCCCTCAGATCACTCTATTAATTGAAGTATATGTGAATGACAAGTGAAAATTAAGTTGTATACACGCATAACTTTGCGCATATTATAACACCATGCTAGAATATCTTCAAACTGAGATATATTTGACGACCCTCTGTAGCCTAGTTTATAGCGACCCTACCTTCGAAGCGAGGGGTCCCGGGTTCGATTCCCGGCCGGGGCAGATATTTATGCGACAGATAAATATTTATACTCCGGTCATGGGTGTTATTGTGATGTGTTATATCTGTCGTCCTTGCCAGTCGCGACACAGGTACCTTCTGCGGGGGTATGAGTGTGTTAAGCGTTTATTTATTCATTTAACTATTATTATACAATTATCAACATTACATAAACTCACCCTAAGAGGCCAATTGGTAGCTATATACGTGGCTGGCAGCGGCAACACTATCCACTGCTTCCTACATTCGTTGTCGTCGACAAAGTCCTTGAACTTGGCTCTGCGCTCATATTCCACCGCGGGCTCCTCAGGCCCGTTCTCTTGGTATCCGTCCCCTGACGAGTCGATGATGGAGACCTTCGTACGTTTGGTCAGGTTGTCTTCTAGATTCACGTATAGCTTGTCGTCCGCTTGCAAGTACAGGTGCCTTTGGTTACTCTGTGTATGTAAGTTAATCTGTGTTGAAGCATGTTGCAACAATAGATGCAACTTAGCACTACTAGACGTCGCAATGAACTATTGTACTAATTATTCTATACTATATCTATAGTATATAATTTATTAAGGTACAATCAAATTAAATGTAGAAATAAAATATTTAATAATTTGTTATTGTTTTGTATTTTACAGGGCATACTCACCATACAAGGATTAACACTGAGAGGACTTTTCACAAAATCCATTTGTATTAATTCAGATTTGGATTCCTTCTCCAATTTAACCATCCAAAGCTGATAGCCTTCTGTCGCCCATTCCTAAAAATATATTATAATAAATAATAATAAAGACTATGACAATCAGTGCTAGTGTAGGCTAAGTTAAAAGAATCTTTTTATCCATTTGTTTTGTAACGGTTTTTTTGATAGCCATTGAAGTGTTTTGTGAACTGAAAGTGCCTCAAACTGGTTTCATTTGAAAGGCAATAATGCAAAAATGGTTTGAGACCACTAAAATAACGTATCAGGAACATTCGCTCCGTTCATCGAGTCCATTTTCGACTTTTCCCATACAACATTTTTTAAGCGTAATAAGTAGCACACGCCGGGTATCTAGTTGGATATAAAACACTATCCGTCCTTCAAACATATGGGTGAAGGTCGCCTCCAGTTCGGATTTTCTACCATCATCATTACATAGTGTGTTGTGTTAGTACTGTAAGCCTATTTTTATAAACGAATGTATAGCGACCCTACGTTTGTATATTGTAGATGAGCAACCCTATTTTAGTTACCATAGTATTTGAGAATAACACCCTGTCATTCATTGTCAAGCTAGAAATATAGAAAAATATTGTATTATTGGAAATATTGAAAATATAAACTAGCAAAGAGAAGGAATTTAATTGTATTTTATTTGTAAATAATATGAGATCCCTGAGGCTATCCATAGCACGCACCATGCTGGGCACGACGAGCGGCTTCTCGCGCGCCAGCCCGTAGTCCCAGGCCAGCGAGCACATGAGCAGCGCGCCGAACGTGCTCCACACCGACACGCCGCCGCGCTCCCAGCTCACCGCCACCGCGCGCCCGTCCGCCGTCCATCTACACACAACGCACACATACAGAAATACACACAGAAATAATTAATACAACGTCAAGCGACGCACACGCACACATGAGTGATCTGCTCGTGTCGTGCCCGTGTTACTTATTAGGAAAATGATGTTATTAGTGGGGCCTCCGACATAGCTTAACGACTATCATCTTACCGATGACTATACGTGCCCACTGGAGCACGAAAACTCTTAAGAAATTTTTGCCACTAATGGTCACCCATCCAACTACTCCTAGCACTACTATTGTTACTTAACTCTGCCGATCATTTAGGATCGACACAAGTCGGCGGGCTCCGCGCTTTATTTGTGTTAATCGCGTACATACTTTCAGCACAATAACTTACAATTTACAACGTAGGTTTTATTCATACCTCATACATTTCACTGGGCCGGGATCCCCAGGGAAGTCCTTGGAACTGAGCACCATTGTATGCGACAGCTCGAGGCCGCCCGTCACTTCGTCTATCGTGAACACGTCCACCTGCGAACTGAAATTTAAATATTTAACAGTTTTTAGCTAGTGTTTTAGATAATACAATACTCAAAGAAAGGAAATATGTGACATCGTGAAGCTAACAAACAAGTCGTCGTTGCGACTTTAATACCTCTTACATAATATGTGTTAAAAATCCGCTTTTTGAGAAAGTTGATAAAAATCGATATCTTTTGTTTAGCAAGCACATACTCGTAGGTGATTTTGAATTTGGTGAATAAATTACGATGGAAACGTCGTACAGACATGAGTTTTTGAATTCGATAGTGCTTCAAAATGTAGAATCGTATGACGTAAAAAACTGATTTTGCCAAAAGTGACACATAACACTTAAGAGGTCTTAAAAAGTCGCAACGCCGAAGTGCATGTCGTCATTTTTTTTCATGAAGTATATTGAGATAACAAATATGTTTGGGTAAATTAAAAATGTTTATAATAGGTACGTATTATAACTACTTGTACGTATTTTTGTAACATCAGAAATATCTTGTTACAGGAACAAATTGGGGTGCGAGTCTATCTCGAGTCTAAGACAACGTTCTACATGTAATGTTAGTGCAGGGTGCTGAACTCCGATGTTGAGGCTATGGCGATCGCTCCATCCTGTTAAAAGTCCAAGCGACATCCTACGCCGAGGATCGAATCTCACAGGGGATCCCTGAGGACGTTTGCAACCCCTATTTCTCGAAGAGAGCTAATCTTTCCTCTTCGCAATAATTTTCTTCTCTGCCGAGTCTTTCCAGTCCATCCGCGTGAAGCTGTTATGGTATAAGTTGTGGGTAATAGTGGTTGGTGTGGTCACAATAATGTTCGTGATGTCTGGCGTGTAAGGGTGTTTTATAATAACACAAAGTTCGTACGTACCAATAGTCCTTTAATGGCGGTAGCACACAGGTAGTACTTACGAGCACACAAGAATTACACAGAAACAGATAGGCCACAAGCACAACACTAAAGGAAAACAACTATATACAAAAGTAAGAAAGAAAGCAGAAGGGCTAGAGAGAAGTAACAGAAAATAAAGCACGGAAAATAAAGCGCAACGTTAAGCAAGCGTGAGCGAGCGGTGTGATAGCAAGCGGCAGTAGTTTCGCGTCGGACGGCTGTGCATCGACTGACTCGGCTGACTCGCTCTCGCTTGCGGGGTGGCACGGGCGTGTCGCCGGCGCAGGAATAACGGTACCTCACATGAGGATGTTTCCACAGCGCACGGCGACCGGCGCGACCGGAACGTTATTGACGTTCCGTATTAGCGTTCCGTCATTAATTAATTTATATTGTTATTGTATATATAATGTAATGTATATATATGTACGGTTGTTTTTATGAGAGTCTGTGTGTGCGCGTGTGTGTGTGTGTTGGTGTGTATGTATGTTTGTGTGTATGTGTGTGTGTGTAGTATATGACTGCGTGGTGTATGTATGTGTGTATGTAGTATACGCCACATCACTCCCCCCCAGAGCCCTGGTTAGGGGCGATAAAAATTTGGAAAACGGACTTGACGTCCAAAACGTGTGAACCTAGGTGGAGGTGGGAGTGTTGGGGGTTGAACAGGAACAGTTGGTATGTCAGACAAGGTCGGGGGTTTTCTTGCAGGTGCGGATGGTGATGGACGCCCAGCGATCACTTCTTCGTCTGCGAGTATGTGAGCGGGTTTTAGGCGGTCCATGGACACGACTACTGGCTTGCCTTTGATGAGCAGTTTGAACGTTTTGCTGTTCCTCTCCAAAACCTTGTGTGGGCCTGTGTATACCGGTTGTAGTGGGGGACGCGTAGAGTCTTCACGGAGGAAAACGTACTCAGCAGTTCCCAATTCTTTGAATACAAAGATTTTTTCTTTGTTGTGACGGGAGGCCGGAACTGGTTGAAGTTTCTCAGTAAATGAGCGCAACCTAGCTGTGAAATCCGTAATATCGGACGTGCCGGTCATGCTTGGGTGAAAGAATTCGCTGGGGAGTCGGAGGGGCTCGCCATAAACGAGTTCAGCTGACGACGCCTGCAGATCTTCCTTGAAGGCACTACGGATTCCTAACAGTACCAATGGGAGTACTTCAGACCAATTTTGATCGGCGTGACAGGTAATGGAGGCTTTGAGTTGCCTATGAAAACGCTCCACTAGGCCATTGCTTGCCGGGTGGTACGCCGTTGTCCTTTTGTGTTGGAACCCGATGGCTTTCGATAGGTACTGGAACAACGCGGACTCAAACTGTCGTCCTCGGTCTGTTACAATATCTACCGGACAGCCAAATCGGGATATCCAGCCTGACAAGAGAGCCTTAGCGACGGTTTCAGCCGTAATGTCGGCAATAGGTACCACTTCGGGCCAACGGGTAAACCTGTCAATGGCTGTCAGGCAATATCTAAAGCCTTGAGATACGGGTAAGGGGCCGATGAGGTCTATGTGTACCTGTTTAAAGCGCGCGCGGGGTAAGTCGAAATTGCCCAATGGGGTGGACACATGTCGGCTTACTTTAGCACGCTGACATGATAGGCAAGTGCGGGCCCAGTCACGGCAGTCCTTTCGAATACCGGGCCACACAAAGCGCTCGGCTACTAATTTTGCAGTAGCGTTGGCACCGGGGTGACTTAGCGAGTGCAGACTTTGGAAGATTTGCTTCCTAAAAGGCTTGGTCACGAATGGCCTGGCAGACGGTGTACTGATGTCGCAGTACAGGGATATACGACTGTCAGGTAACTCCATTTTCGTGAGCCGAAGGGATGTACCGTCAGTGAGGTATTCTGCGAGCTCGGGGTCTTGTTCCTGGCTTTTGGCGAGGGCGACAAAGTTGATTGGGGCGGTCAGTTCATCAACACGAGACAGCGTATCGGCTACTACGTTGTTTTTGCCAGAGATGTGTCTGATATCTGTTGTGAACTGAGACACATAGTCTAGATACCTATATTGCCTAGGTGAACAGTTTCGTTTCCTTTCATGAAAAGCGAAACTTATAGGCTTGTGGTCTGTATAGACTATGAAGTGTCTCGCCTCCAACATGTGCCTAAAATATTTTATCGCCTCGTATATAGCGAGGAGCTCGCGGTCGTACGGCGAATATTTCGTTTGCGAGGGACTAAGCTTCCTCGAGAAGAAGGCTAACGGTTGCCATCCGTCTTCGTGTTGCTGTTGCAAGACCGCACCTATAGCAACATCCGAGGCATCAGTGACCAACGCAAGTTTCGCGCTACAACGAGGATGCGCGAGTAGCGTTGCATTGGACAGGCTTTCCTTGGTGTTGAGAAAAGCCTGTAGAGCCTCACCTGTTAAGTTGATCGGTGCTGATCCTTTAACTACTCCCGTAAGAAGGGCATTGAGAGGAGCTTGGGTCTGGGCGGCATTTGGCAAGAAACGCCTGTAAAAATTCACCATGCCCAGAAACCTTCTGAGCGACCTTACGTCCTTCGGAGGGGGAAAGTTTCGGATGGCTTGAACTTTCGTATCCACAGGTTTGGTGCCGCTCTCAGAAATATGATAACCCAAGAAGGTTACCTCCGGAGCTCCGAAAACACATTTGGATACGTTTATCACCATCCCGTAGTTTTTGAGCCGTGTGAATACTTGTCGAAGGTGGTCTTCGTGCTGCGCCTCGTCCCTAGAAAAAATAAGAAAATCGTCTAGGTAACAATAAACAAAATCTAATCCTCTAGTTACCTCGTCGACGAAGCGTTGAAAGGTTTGGCCGGCGTTACGCAGGCCAAACGTCATGTACGGGAATTCGTACAACCCGAAAGGAGTAGTGATGGCGGTCTTGGGGATGTCCTCTTCGCTTACCGGTATCTGATTGTACGCCTTCACTAAGTCGATCGTCGAAAAAATTTTGCAACCTGCAATGCTGTGCGAAAAATCGTGCAAGTGTCTGATCGGATACCGATCAGGTATCGTACGGGCGTTTAGCGTGCGGTAATCGCCGCAAGGACGCCAGCCATTGTCCTTCTTCGGCGCCAGGTGTAATGGTGAGGACCAAGGACTTTGCGACGGTCTGGCTGTACCACTAGCCAACATGGATTTGAACTCGTCCTTAGCGATTTTTAATTTATCTGGGGCTAGGCGGCGAGGGGAACAGGATACTGGGGGGCCGGGTGTAGTGCGTATGTGGTGTATTGTATTATGTGGGACTATGCGTTGTGTACCAGCTGGTCGTGTTATATCTATAAAATCGTTCAATACATCGCTATACTTAGAATTAACGACAGTAAAAATTTTTACAGATGAAATTTCTGGTATACAAGCTAAACTAGCGGTCACTGATAAGGTTGTAGTGTTATCAATTAACTTTTGATTTTTACAATCCACTATTAAATTATACGCTGATAGGAAGTCCACTCCAATAATGGGCTTGGTCACGTCAGCAACCACAAAGCGCCACGTATAATTACGACGTAGTCCCAGATCCAAGTCCATGTGGTGATAGCCGTAGGTATTTATGGTCGACCCATTGGCTGCGGAAAGCGTGTATGTAGTTGGCGCTCGTCGTTCACGCAGCTGAGACCGAGGGAAGACGCATAGGTCGCTGCCTGTGTCGACCAAGAATTGCGTCCTCGTCGTGCGGTCGGTGACAAATAGGCGACCCGTCGCGGTTGAGCAGTCGTCGGTCGCCATTATCGACTGCTCGTGCAGTTTTCCGCCTTCTCGTAATCACAGGGCTTCCGGCATTTGTGTGCCCTAGGTCCAAACTTCCAGTGGTAAAAGCATATTGGATGTCGCCGGTAACTGGAGTGAGACCTGGAGCTACTACGCGACGATGATGGTGATGCACGTCGATGCGGTCGAGCTCGGTGGGTGGGACGTCGTGGCTGACGCGTGAAGTTGTCTAACTTCATCGACAGTTGCTCGACCATCCTCCTGAGCTCTGCTATCTCCCCTAGATTGCCGTCGTTTGCTGCTGCCCTGGAGCTCGACGCTGCTGCCACCTGGTAAGGTGTGGTTGACGTCACCTCTTGTACCCGGTCCGCTAGGTCCGCTAATTCCTCGAGCGAGCAGGAAGGTTGAGAAGCCAACACCGTCTGGAGGCTATGTGGGAGTCTGTTGATCCAGATAGTTTGAATAAACTCCTCTGGAATAGTAGGTCCTGCCAGGTCTTGTAGGTGACGGAGGAACTGAGAAGGCTTTCGGTCTCCCAGCTCCTCGTGAGTGAGGAGTTGCTTCACTTTCTTCTCGTGTGATGCTGACAGACGCTTAATTAACTCGCTTTTTATCTTTTCATAACGATTTTTAGAAGGAGGCTTCACGATAATGTCTTTCACTTCCTTCGCGTGCTGCATACCGATGTTCGTAATCACTTGGGTGTATTTTGTGTGATCGTCCTTTATACCGAAGTTATCGAATTGTCCTTCTAATAACGCGAACCAAATCTCAGGATCGTCCGGTGAAAACGGTGGCACTTTAACGTTCAGTTTCGCGATATCGGACGACACTCGCTCACGTTCCGTGGAAACGCGCACTTTGGACTTCGGTGTACAACGGCGGACGGTAACATGGCTGCTACCGGCAGAGTCACTAGCTTCCGACATTCTCTCCGATGTGTTCTTCGTGGGTCACCAGTTATGGTATAAGTTGTGGGTAATAGTGGTTGGTGTGGTCACAATAATGTTCGTGATGTCTGGCGTGTAAGGGTGTTTTATAATAACACAAAGTTCGTACGTACCAATAGTCCTTTAATGGCGGTAGCACACAGGTAGTACTTACGAGCACACAAGAATTACACAGAAACAGATAGGCCACAAGCACAACACTAAAGGAAAACAACTATATACAAAAGTAAGAAAGAAAGCAGAAGGGCTAGAGAGAAGTAACAGAAAATAAAGCACGGAAAATAAAGCGCAACGTTAAGCAAGCGTGAGCGAGCGGTGTGATAGCAAGCGGCAGTAGTTTCGCGTCGGACGGCTGTGCATCGACTGACTCGGCTGACTCGCTCTCGCTTGCGGGGTGGCACGGGCGTGTCGCCGGCGCAGGAATAACGGTACCTCACATGAGGATGTTTCCACAGCGCACGGCGACCGGCGCGACCGGAACGTTATTGACGTTCCGTATTAGCGTTCCGTCATTAATTAATTTATATTGTTATTGTATATATAATGTAATGTATATATATGCACGGTTGTTTTTATGAGAGTCTGTGTGTGCGCGTGTGTGTGTGTGTTGGTGTGTATGTATGTTTGTGTGTATGTGTGTGTGTGTAGTATATGACTGCGTGGTGTATGTATGTGTGTATGTAGTATACGCCACACTGTAAAGGCCACTAAGGCCAACAATGGGCCACTCGAAAAAAGCTAAAGTGCTCTATTTTACTGTTTCTTTTTGACCGACAACGCATTAATGATGCTTACGGTGTTCATGACGACGACGATCACTTACCATCTAGTTTCTAGCAGACGAGCAACTGAGATCTAGTAGGTCGTCGGTTAAATAGTAATTTACATTACAAAACTTACTTTCTCCTCCCGATAGCGATGAGCCTATACTTGTGGTTGACGCGCGCGCATGTAGCGTCGTCGATACCCGGCGCCCAAATGCCTTGCACTGCCTGGAAACATACGCACAATGCAGTTTGCTGCCACGGGTAAAATAACGCGTCTAGCCAATACAAAACAATGGCATAAGACGAAATCTACATCCTTTGAAGTCCGGTAGAATACTTTCGACCTTCTATTTTGTATAAATGAGTGCTTAGGGCTGTACTATTATAATATATTGCATTTTCTATTAATACGTATATGTAAAAGGTAGATTTTATTGATTGATTTTTAATTGATGTAGAGGCAAAGTTATTTTTGTTTTTGATTTCAAAATAAATAAATAATAATCTGATCAGCAAACGTTTTTAACTTTTTTTAATAAACAATTATTATAACGAAATACTTGTGTCAATAAATTAGAGATTTAAAAATTTACTCAATATATTCTCAATTATATCGCATTCATAAATCTATGAAAACCGACTTGAAATGGAGCAGATTTCTAGTAAGTTTAAAACATATCTTGGCAAATTGTACAAGCATGTATTGGTGAATTAATGTCACAAAAGCTAGCAATAATCGAATCCCTTGATTCCTAATTCTCGTGCATTTATTTGGATACATCAAATATTTTTTATTCCTATGTATTCACCTTGTCAAAAATGTTTAGTAATAGAATCTAAATAGCGCACACATTTCATATTTTACACTGACAACAATTTCCTACTATCTGCTATAAGTAGTATATTTTAGCACATTAAAACAAGTACATGACATCTACAAAATGATATTTCAAATATAAATTTTCCGTTTTTTAAGTTCTTAACTTTACTTAGCAAAACAGTGATTCCATGTTATGTTATTTCCAAAACACACAATATAAAAAGTTGGTACTTTTTCTTAAAATTTCACCTTACCCTGAATTCAGTATCCCAATTTATCTCAGGTAACTAAAAGAAAGTCTCTTTATAAATATTTTAAATATTTGTTCAAATAATTCTTCTAGCAATCACTATATTTACAATAGAGGTAAATTATAATCAAAGGAGTAAGTATTGCTGGTATACTTAAAAAAATATACAAGTAAGATCAGAAATACTGATAATATGGAAAAGAAGGTTCTTGTTTAGGGTAAGATATATAATATGTAAGGTAAGATATACCATGAGTCTAATATACATATAATAAGCAGACATTGAATTTGCTATTATTATGATAAGTAAAATATGTTATGCATAAATGTAATTAAATAGTGTAATTTTATTGTTCTATTGTTTCAATCAACAGACTATTAGCTTATTAACGGTTAACAAACAGCAAAACTGATGTTTACATTGGGATCAAACTTGAGATTCGGTGCGGTGAGGTAGGCGGCGCGCCCGTCGTTCAGCGTGATGCCGAACCCGCACACCAACGGCGAGTACTCTATGTCGTTCACATGCGTGTTGTCTTCCACTATTGGTTCAGCTGGAAGTTACATTGAACATGTAATATAAACAAATAGATATAATAATACATAGGTTTAAATGATTATAATTAACAAATATATGATAAAATTAACAAAAAATTCTGCGTCGGTTGACCATAATATGATCATATTATGATAATTTTTTTGTGTATAATATGTTGTTATTTTTTGTGTATAATATGTGATAATTTAGTGATGTTTATAAGGTTTATAATTCAATGTCGCCCAAATGTCGCTTGGTAAATTTTGCCTTTCAAGCGTCGATATTATAATACCACCACAAGGGTGTCGCATTAATTATGTAAGATTTTAATTTATTAGAAAACAGTATTATGTTTCAATGTTATATAATAAATGTAATTTCATTATTGGAATATAATGCACATAGAATAGGGTTATAAATAGAATAGTGCATAAGGGCATATTGGAAGAAGTATGATTTGAAGTGTTCAAACAAAATTTCACACCCTATTAAATTGCCATACTATGATTACATCTGATCCTATTATGATTATTAGGGCGTGTAATTTGATTTCTACACATTAAGATTTATTATTGAGAATATACAATCAATCAAGGGGTATAAAGAGTACAATACTCCAATAATATTCAATTGCTTTTTTTACTTTGTATCGCCCATGAACATCAGCAACACCAAAGGCATCACTAATGCGTTGCCGGCCAAGAAAGGGTGAAGTAAAAGAAAGAAAGAACTGGCTCTCAAGCCCCCAGCCGGAACACGAGTTGTGTGGTGGCTGACTCATGCTCAAGTGTGGTAGCTATCCAGGAGAACCCCATGGAGAAATAATAATACTAATAATGGTATTAACAACTAAAATCAATATTACCAATATATAATCCCTCCCAGCGGGCCCGATTTAGTAGCCTCTTACGACACCCATCCGGTGTGGGATTGGGGTTAGTATTCTAAACCACCCAATTCTTTCAGATTTCCTTTACATCCTGCATCAAATATTTCTTACCCTTAGAGACTTGTTGGTTGACGGAGAAGGGTATCCGTCCGAGATCGAGGCAGTAGTCGCGGTTCTGCGAGCCGTCCCAGCGGTACCGCAGCAGGTGCGCGCGTGTCGTACACACCAGTATCTCTGTCCCCGATATGCAGCACATGCGAGTGATCTCCCCGTCCCAAACTAGTATTTCCTTGAACTGGAAAAGATCAATAGTAATATTTCCAAAATAAAACTACTAACCTATGACGACCCTGTAGCCTAGTTGGTAGCGACCCTGCCTGCGAAGCGATGGGTCCCGGGTTCGGCTCCCGGCCGGAGCAGATATTTATATATAAATAAATACATATTTCTACTCGGGTCATGGGTGTTAATGTGATGTGTTATGTTTCATCCATGCCACCCGCGACACAGGTAAAAACCTACTGCGGGGGTATGAGTGTGTAAGCATTTTAATTTTTTTACCTATGTATGTCAACTGAATAATTTTTTAAACGCTTTAGAATTTACGCTAAAAAAACTAAGTAATACTAATAGTTATACACACAGTTACATTAAAATAAAATAAGGTATACAAAGGGAAATGCAAAGGGTTGATGTGTTTGTCTACTGTATACACTCATTAAAAATAAAAGCAAATAGGAACAATATATTAACTTAAGCTAACAGTAGAAAAAATAAAATTACCAAGGTGATCTTGAGCGAAGGTATGATCTCTTTAACAAAGAGTTCGGCTGAGTCGCGACGCAAACTCGCAGATGGGGGGTCATACTGTTGGTAGGCTGTTGTATCAATTTCTATTTCAACATTGTATAGTATCAAGTGCCCTTCTGACGTCTGAAACAATATTTAGTATTATGATCACAACCGACACTGGATATATAGCTCACTAGCTGACCCGGCGAACTTCATATCGCCTAACAAAGTATTTGTTTTTCTAAAATAAAAGTAGCCTAAGTTACTCCTTGTTACATCAGCTATCTGCCAGTGAAAGTCCCGTCAAAATCGAACCTGCCATTTCAGAGATTAGCCGGAACAAAAAGACAGACAGACAGAGAGACAGACAGACAGACAGACAGCCAAAAATTGCGAAAAATATTGTTTTGATATATGTACCGTGTATACATCCAAATGTACTTAGTAAGAAGCGGTTATTTCAATATTACAAACAGAAAACTCCAATTTTATTTATTTGTATAGAAGATTAAACAGCCCATTGTAAAGAAATTTCACTCTAAAGTACTTAACTGAGAAAGCATTAACCACATAAGGCTATGCTTTGCAGTTTGCACAAGGCATTGCTTGTGTTATTTTTAGGTTTCGAAGTAAAATTGGAACCCTTATAGTTTCGTCATGATCGTCCATCCGTCTGTCCATCTGTCCGTCCGTCCGTCCGTCTGTCCGAAGCAAAGCGCCGAGACCCTATGTGCTAGAAAGCTGTAATTTGGCATGAATATTATGTACATATTTATTAAAGCTCCACAATCATAGAATAAAATATTGAAAAACAATTTTTTCAGGGTACCTCCCCTACAGGTAACGTGAGAATGATTTTTTTATTTGTCGCGTACCCTATAGTGTGTCTGGGTATGGTTGAAAAGGTTTTCCAAGGATATTTAATATGGGCTTTCTAAGACCATTTTTGGAATTTGGGGTTCGATTGCGAAATATTTGGCTTTAAAGACGACCCGTGTGGCGCAATTGTTACCATGCCGGATTGCCGCACCGAGGGTCCTGGGTTCGGTTCCCAGCGAGGCGGAAATTTGAATGATGAGTTTCTCAGTCTGGGTGTGAATGTCCTTGTCTAGTGTGTTGTCTATGGCACCCACGACACAGGGAATCCTAGTGTGGGGCTTTATTAGCGTTATTTATTTATTTATTTAATAGTGCTAATTTTAGTTAGAGGCTCAATTCTCAAATATTAGTATAAGTAGTTAATGAATAATAGTCGATAAACTTACTACTTCGGAACCCTACATTGCGTGTGGCCTGACACGCACTTGCCCGGTTTTAAGTAATTTAAGCATGAAATTAAGCACCTGCAAGTGTGATCCGTAATTTGATAGGATCAGTATTTATCTATACTAATATATAAAGAGGAAAGATTTGATTTTTTGTTTGCATTGAATAGGCTCCGAAACTACTGAACTGATTTGAAAAATTCTTTCACTGTTGGGAAGCTACACTATCCCCGAGTAACATAGGCTATTTTATATTTTCAAAAAAAATTAAGGATCCTTTATACAACTCGAATAATGTAATCCAAGGTGTAAAAAAATAAGAAAACCGAAGCAAAGCGAGGGTGGTTACTCGTCTATCATAAAGTAGGTAGGTAGGGGTAGTTCTTAGAGAACAGGATTGTGTTAACAAAAGATGTGGAATACCATCAAAAAAAAAATAGTTCCAATCTTGTGAGAGCCTCACACTTTACATACATATTATTAACATTTTCATAGAGGATTCAAAAATTTACTTTAAGGAGATAAGTATGCATCTGCATCTAGGATCTCAGGATTTCATTACATTAAATCATTTTAAAATTATAAATGCAAATAAAAAAATAATTTAATTTTTATTCAAATATTCATTTTAAATAACTTTAGGCAAATATGCATCTAAATATCAGTTTTCTACTTATACCAAATGCAGTAAGTCTTGATCATAATTGAAGGGGTGTGTGTAAAAAGGGTTTAAGTAACAAAAACGATAATTCGAGATAAATGCGTTTGAAAGTCAAGACTTCATTTTCGTTATATTCTTAGTATTCAACTTCAAATCTGTTTTTTATGATTCCAAATTATTTAAGATACCTTCGAATTCTCATAAATAAAGTATTTTTTTAAATTATTACTCTGTAATAAGCAAATATTGTCAGTTTTGCAATTAAAACCCAATAAAAATGCACCACATCCGTGCGTTTTTCACGAAACAAGGATTTAAATAACATTATATTATATTGAATTTTCCACTATAAAACCTATGCCATAACATTAAGAATCGAAAGACGAATTCAACGATACCAATAACTCTATTTCAGTAATTTCATCAGTTGAACCCTTTTTACACTTACCCCTTCAATTATGTATCAAATTATTTCATATTTATTTAAGCAGAGAAATAAACACAATACTTAACACTGGATATGTATAGTAACAGTTGCTGATGAGGCTAAGAATATATCTAATATAAATATTATAGACATTATTTCCTACTGCAATAATTGCAGTTCAGGATGTATGAACAAACTTCAATATCTCACTGGCCTAATTATATTCAGATACATACCGCTATACATATCATAGTTGAGTCTGGCTTCCATTCTACTCCAACATTAACACCCAACTTTTTTAGAGATTCTTCATTCCTCTTATGGTACACAATGGGAACAGTTGGCTGAAAAAAAAATATTTTTTGGTATAATATCTGCAATATTGCAATTTCCTATGGTACAAAATGGGAACATATGGCTGAAAAAAAAAACGTTATTTTTTGGTATAATATCTGGGTGATTATACAAAAGTTGGGTAACTTTTGAGGATATTTTGTTTACTATACTTATTTAATCAAATTTGTACAAATTTGGGTGTATATGATGGCTAATCTAATGAATATACTGTTCCAAATCGGGCTAGTCACTTTTTTAAGTAGATTGTGAGATATTTAAAATTTTCAGAATTTTACTGCCATGGGACTGACGAGGCTAACATAGTACTGATAAAATACACAATTTTGTAAGAATTTTAATAAAATTTAATAAAAATTTGTACAAATCTCTTAGGATTTAATAATGGCACATGTCTTTTAAGTATTAAAATCACTTAGTAACTATTAAAAATAATTATTAATATGTAATACTGGGAGAAAATACTATCTCAGTTTTCAAAACAGCCTTTTGACATTTAACGTAACGTCATTCACTTGACTTTTACTACTTTGACTTAGTTTTACTTAATATTTCTAAGTAATCAACAAACGAATACATCACACATCTGCGATATGCCGATGATATAGTTATCCTGGCGGCAGGGGCGTAGCTACCGCCGTATCAGCCGTATCAATTATACGGGGCCCCAGCGTATAGGGGCCCCCACTACCAACAAAAAAATGCTCGCCAGCGGCCTGCAACTGCTACTGACAGTTGGCACTCCTTTTATATTTGACAGCTGACGTTGAGGGGGGCCCCACAACAAATATTGATATGGGGCCTCCTTAGGGCTAGCTACGCCACTGCCTGACGGGTTCCCTGGAAGAACTTGGTACAATACTCAGGGACTTGAACAGCGCCCGATCCGAGACGTGGTGCTTCACTATTGGCCTAATCCACAAGCTCAGAGTAGCGCAGCGGACTATGGAGAGGGCTATGCTCGGTATTACTCTACCGTAGACGAACAAAGGTAATCGACATAGCTCAAAGAATTAGCCGGCTTATGTGGCAATGGGCTGGCCATATAGTTTGAAGGACCGATAACCGTTGGGGAAGAAAGGTCCTCGAATGGCGCCCACGTCTCGGAAAAAGGAGCATAGCACGCCCTCGGTCAGGTGGACTGACGACCTGAAGAAGACAGCGGGCATCCGCTGGATTCAGAAGGCTCAGGACCGGTCAGAGTGGCGCAAGTTAGGAGAGGCCTATGTTCAGCAGTGGACCTACAAAGGCTGATGGATGGATGGATGGATGAATCAACAAACAATAGAAACAAAAATCTAACAATATTAATCTTAAAAGTTTGTATTTGTCTACTATATTTCCAGATATAACTTGTTTAAATTTTTTTCTTTCTTCATGAGTTTAGTGTAGTTTTCTTCCAATTGTGTTTTAATAACTTCCCCAAAAAGGGACTTCTTCACTAATTCTTTCTTTTTAGTTCTATCTTCACTCATGTCTTCAATTCTGGTCTTTGGCGTTTTTTCAACAGATTTTATTACTTTTTCTTTGAATTCCGCTAATTTAATGGGGTCGCTTTTAATTCTGGCCAAGCAAGCCTTTTTAGCTTCACTCTTTTTTTTAATGTTTCTTCCCTAGTCAATTTGCTTTTAACGTGCCGCATGATGTTTTAAACTGAAATATAAATACACACGGTAGCAATTAAGATAAAAGTACTTTAAAACAAAAAACATCAGTACCATGGAAACACGTCAGTTCTTTGGCGCAATACCTGACAAAGGACTGACGCCAACGGACTGACGAAAAAGACATAATTTGAGGCTATAATCATACCTATTGTTTTTTTTGGTAATTTCAAATATCAACAAACTACATTTTAACAAATCGTAGTTAACTATGTATAAATGAAAATAAACCTCAGATTAACAAGAAAATAACGACTCACCACAGGACTGAAATGTTGACTGGCTTAGCACGTGTATAGACGACAAACACAACCCAAGCACTGGTACAGTTACGGCGGCCGTCAAATTATGCGGTCCGCAAGTAATTTCATAATCAACATTAAAATTCAAACAGGGATTTGACGTTGAGTTGGTGATATTTTGCGCGAATTTCAATTTTAAACAACACACAACGGACTGACGAATAAAACTGATGACAAAGTTCCTTATTTTTTTTTAAATAAAGTGGAGAACATTGCATTATGAAAGTTCCAGTATATATTACTATGTACATCACAGATTGTTGTAAATTAGTAAGTTTTCTTAAATCAATGATAATGTTTAATAGATATTCACTTGATTCTTGGTTTTCGGGATTGTGACATGCCAAAGGACTGACGTTTTAAGCATTAATTGTGTTTTTTTATTAACTTGTATTTAAAATTAAGAGTTGAAATTGGGTGACCAAATAAAGTACTTTTCATTGCTTTAAAATAAATTGTAATCTCAATAAAATATAATAAGACTTTGTATATATTGGCTGATGACATTGAGTTACCCAATTTTTGTAGAATCACCCATCTGCCATATTGCGATTATGTAAATCTTAAGATATCTATCTGTTTTACTGGTTAGTTTGATTATACATACTAAAATTGTTATTCAAGATTATTTTTGAATTTAATTAGAATGTTAAAAAGTTGAAAAATAGTTATTTGGCTTAAAGGCAGAATGGCTTACTTTTCCGATTTAATAAATATTTTGACTATTATAGTTGAAAAATGTATTTTCAATAGAGGATGGTAGTGATTTAGTTAATTATGAATTTGTTCATATTTGTAAATTTAATAATTTGCATTTTACTTTTGATTACTTCAATATTATTATTTAACACACAAATCGAAAAAAAAATCAATCAACTTTTGTGTATTGTGGTAGGTACATTACTATTTTAAAAATGTTAAAATCTTGCAACATGAAATGTCAAATCTCTCTTACAAAAATTCATAGTAGTAATATTATATGTAACTTTTATTAGTTATTTATTAACATTTTCTTCTCAGTGTTTGGGTTTATTATTAGATAAACAAATCTTAGGTGAATCTAAATTATATTATACTTTAATTTCTTTAATCCAATTATCCTTGCAAACAGCAGTTGCCACATAGCATGTATTACAAGGTTTACATGTGCTGAAAAAATATATTATGTATTTTTTTATATAGCTAAAAAGTACAAATAGAATAGATACCTATTTAATAATTTATATATTCTCTGGGAATTTTATTCATTTATGATCATGGAATAGATTGCAATAAAGCAGAAGAGACAAAAATGAAAGATTGATCAGAAGCAAACTTACCTTGCAGTACCATACAACAAAGCAATCATCACTCAGAGATGTAAACAAAATTTTGTCTCTGTTAGAAACTATTTGTTTAACAGGTAAAGCATCGATGCCCAGATTTTTAAGAACTTTAGGCCACCCTATTGGAAAATACATCTTGCACTTTCATTTGTTGACTATTCACGGACACATAATTTTAAAATTCAGCTCACAAAAATTTTAATGTAAACAGATCATTGCATTTGCAATGAGATGTTAAACAATTGTTAGTATGTTTAAGAATATATTTAATATTAAATTACAATTTTTACGAAAATTATTAAAAAGTCAAACATTCAATAATTAATCACAGATTAATAGCTAGAGCTAGCGGTTGTCAAACTTGTCAATTGTCAATAATAATTTGTTCACAGAGTACTTAATCACTACGTTTGCTATTCAATTAAATCTGCACTTGGGCGTAATATTGGTAGCATTGAACTAGGAGTTTAAAAATTAAAATGTAATTTAAATAAATGTAATGTGTTATATTATCTCGTAATAAACTTAATAACAACGCTATAATTATGCCCTTAAAATGGTTTTTGAGATATAGAAGATGCTTATTTGAATGCTACCAACATTACGCGCCAAAGAATCGAAGAGCACTTATGTTTATACAGTGTTGCGGGTTAATAGACAATACAATAGAAAGCAAATAAAATTACAAGAACTTCATAGTGCTACTGGACCCAAATCTTCGAAAGTACCTGGACATAGTTCACGTGACATTGGTTGAATATTTATAACCCATCACATCACATGAGGTTGAACTTTAAAATCGTAGAGTGTCACTTTGTTACTTAGACTAGATTTAATAAATTCTTCAAAATTGCTGTTGATAATAATATATTTTGTTCCAGTGGTAAAATTTAAATTGAAATGAACATTATTGAAAATAAATAACACATTACAGCCATTAATTTGTGGAATATAATGAATGACTGTTATTATTATTATTAATTGTAATTTATATTCCACCGCCCGGTGACTTACTTACTGTCATTTTACATATACATTTTCCCCATGTATTATATTATTACTCTTTAATATACATACTCGATCGAATTATACATCATGGAAATATAGAAAAGATTACATCGACACCATAGAACGTACACAACGTATTTAGACGACTACTACAATTATATTTGACATTCAAAACTACTTTTTCAATCCAAAGTCAGGTATTTTATTTTCTATTTGACAGTTCCAAGCGAGTGTGCACTGTGCATCCCCTGAGTTGACCGGGTACCTCCATGAAGCTTGGGGTCCAGTTTATGTATATATAAAAAGTTCTTGGGCCTTCCTTTACAACCATAGAGCAAAAATGTGCTGCCAGAGTCTATGCAATACTTTGAATTTCATCTGTGGTGGGTGCAATCAATCAAAAACATTGGGCAACACTATTGTATGGAAGTGAAGAGCATAGTGATTAAAGTACTCTGTGCTCTGTGGTGAAGAGAAGAGAAGCATCAAAATCAACATTGTTGTGAAAATAATATTTTTCTTGATACACTATTAATGTTATGTTTTAAAATACAATTTAATGTTTTATGGAATTTGAACTCCTCTGAAGAACTAGTATATCAGCCATGTAATGATGTGCGTACCTAACAAACTGACACAACGGAACTTTTTACTTCAACATGTCGGAATCCGAAAACATTGATTTACCTAACAACCTCTGTGTAGCTGAGGCCGCTTTTGAACAATTTCAATCTGTAGCGGCATATGAAGAGGATGAGTTTATTACATTATCGGATATTGTTGATCCTCCACAGCCAACACTCGATATAAATGCTTGCCTAGACGAAATACAAGACGACGTTTGCATCGTCAGCGAAAATGACCCGCAGGCCGATGAAAACATTGGTTCGGAAACTACGGTGGAAACAAGTCATGAACTCTTAGTTCCTCTTCCTACTAGCTGTGATAAAGAATCGAATTCGACACAACGCATCGAACGAACAGTTCATGACATTTCTAAAGACATACCAAAACCTACTCCGAAAAAAAGGGGAAGGAGGAAGAAAAATTCAATTACTAGTGTGGATTTGAAGAAAGCAATTAATACATCAGGTGAGAGTGTTACGGGTGATACTGATAAACATGTATTATCAGAAGAAGGAACTGAAGATGGTAATAATATTTCAGTGTCTGACAGTGCTGCTTGTGATAGACTGAGCCAATATCCATCTAGTGAATTTGTTACTCCTACTAAAAATACATCAAAAAGAAGGAAAAGACAGTTAAACAAAGATGTAATAGTAAAATCACAACCCAACATTGCCACTGAGGAAACTTTAAAGTCCCGGAAAAGAGGTAGACCAAAGAAAGTGAATACTACAATTATACAGCCGGATCAAACCAGTCAGGATGACTGTAATATACTTGAGAACCCATCCAGTCAAGTAGATAAAAGTCATACAGAAACCTTTATAGAAGGTAATAAAATTAATGATTCTAATAATGATTGTGAAGGCTTCTCAAATACGGATCAGAATAATATAACATCAAATGCAGATTCCAAACAATGCCTGGTTAAAAAGACATCAAGTAGATATGGTAGGACAAAAAAATCAACCATTAATAATGACGATTTGAATCAATTGGAAAGTAATGAAATCTCTAATACCCCATCAGAAGCAATCCTAAAAGAAAACTCTTCAGATAGCAGCAGTAAATCTGAAAAAAGAAAATCAAAGTCAAAAAAGAAGGTAGAAGAAAAAAAATATGATGAAATTGAACTTGAGCTTCTTAGAATGTTATCCACGCCAACTGATGAACTAGAACAAACATTAAATAAAACAGAAACAGAGAATGAACAAAAGCCCAAAAGAAAAAGAGGGAGAAAACAAAAAAAACAAGCTGAAGAACAAGCAAAATACTCTGAAAATTCATTTGATAATGAACCAAAACAAGCTATTGTTGAAGAAGGTGTTGATGATGAGGCAGATGATATATGTCTAAGTTCATTAAAAAAACGAATCAGACCAGAAAATGATCACCAAGAAGAAAACAATTCAATAGCTATTGAAAGAGTACCTACGACTGACAGTATTAATGAAACATTAGATAATATGACAGAAAATGTTTCAAAACGTAATACTAAAAAACCAACAATGTCTGATTTTGAATATAATATTGACACTGTTGTAAGTGAATCTATCAATGATAATGTTGAGAAGGAAGTTACAAATATTAATAGTCCTGAAACAGAAAGTCCTTCTAAGAGACCTATACGTAAGAAGGCAAAAATAGTATTACATTATGATGAGGGATCAGATGAAGATCCATTTGCCAATGTAGAATTATCTGATGATGATGGCAATTTATCAGGGCGAAGAGGTGGTAGATATTACTCAGATGATGAGTACATACCAGGCAAAAAGAAAAAAGGGAAAGCTTATTCAGATTCAGAATCATCAATTTCAGAAAGTGACGAATTAGAAAAACGGGAAGATACCAAGTTAGGCAAGAAAAGAGGAAGAAAATCATTTGAGTCCCATAAGAACAAAAGGAGTAAAAAGCATGATCTGTCACAGAATGCAATACCAGATGTAACTTCAACAACAGCTGATACAACAACCCAAAATGATGATGATTTAGAACATTCTCTTCAATCACCGGATATAACAACTAATGTAAATTCAATTCAGAATCCATCTCAAGCATGGGGTATGTCACACGAGTTTGAAAACTTCATAGCTCAGAAAATACAGGGCACTAATTTAAAAATAAAGAAATTGACTGGCACAACATCAAATGAGAGTGCTATAACGCCTTTGGAAATTCCTGTACTAGATCCAAATGAACCAAAAAAGACTATTGAGATGTCAACTCAAACACACAAAACATCAACAACCTCAATTGAAGTACAGACTACATCGCCCCATGAAAGTATCATGAAGAGTAAAGTTCCTTTAACTGCAGAACAATCCGAAAAGGCATGTGAGTTTTTAAAAGGGATTGTAAAGAATACTTCTGAATTAGGACAGTTAATGATACAAAAATCCGAAGACTTTATCCAAAAGAAAATAAATACAAAAAATGTTACTGACACAACTAAATTGGATTATTGTGTTCAAAAATCATTTTTATTATTCAAGTTGGCTAAACATAATTTGATTCAAATGGAAGAGGATTTAGCTAATGAATATGAACAGTTTCTAAAATCTCACAATATGTCACAGTACCGTGAATCACCTAAATGTATTACGGCAAGCTCAAAGCAGACTAACAGTGATAGTGATTGTGAAATTGTTGAAGAAGTGATTCCAAAGGAAGTAAAAGAGAAAGAAAAATCTAAATTCAATCTGAAAACGGTGTTTCTAAATAAAGAATTATCTATAAAAATTGCAAAAAAATCCTCTGAAGAAAAACAGGCAAAGAAAGAAAAAGAAAAAGTGGGCATAAAAAGTGGTAGACATACTGTGTGGATTAATGATTCTATAATGATAAAGAAAGTAAAACCAACACAGTCTTTTTTAGCCCAGGACAGCCGGAATAAAAAACCCCCTGATAATTACATTTCTATAGATATGGTAAGAAAGTTCTTTGACAACTATTACAAACGAAAGAAAGTCTTATCAACATGTGCTCCATTTGTGTCACCAGAATGGCTAAATGTAAAACAAGTAGCTGTTTGTAATTATTTCATTGCTCAGTCTGACAATTTGTCTACTCATTCTCACATACTCCTTACACCACAAGATGTGTCTGAGCCAAATATTGATGGAATGAGTATGGGTTTAAAAGAAAATTACATAACACAGCCAAAATCATTACTAGCACAGTGTACTAAAGTGTTGCAAAAATACATGTATGATAGGAGAAATAATTGTAAACAATCTTTTGTTGCTGAAAACAATCACCATTTACTGTTGGAGAATGGATACCAACCTAAAACATTGTTCAGATTGTCATTTATTGTAGTTACAAATATGATGGTAACTGAAGGAAATAAAACGCAGAAAAAAGTGATAAAATCTCATAGCATTAGTTCTTTAAACAAGTTGTGTCTCAGGAGCATTAACACTTATATTCACAACCCAATAAATATTAGAAGTTTATCAAACACTGAAGGGTTGTCAAACAGTATTAAAGATAATCATAAAACTCAAAACAATAGAATAAGGAGTTTAAGTCAACTGATTGCAAATACACAAATTAAATCGAATGTAAAATCTCTATTTTCTTGTTGTGTAGAGTCAATCCAAAAGAATACCGCACCTTTGGCAAAATGTGACAACCTTTACATAGGCAACGACAACATTACCTTCAGTGCAATGTCTAATGCAAGTGAACTAATTGCATCTAAGCAAATTAAAAGGAATATCAAATCTCTGTTTTCCTGTTGCATTGAGGTAATACAAAATAAATACTTTCCTTTAAAAAAACATGACTATATTAATGTTGATGAAAATAGTATTAACTTTAATGAAATAAAGACCTTAAAATGCATAGCATTTGAAAATGTCAAGAACTATTTGTACAATGATTATCTGGATGCAAATGATAATAGTGAAGTTTTGGAAGAAATGTTACCATCTACACAATACTATACAGCAAATACACAACGCATCGATAAATCATACCAGATGTTGGCACTCACAATAAAATCAGTTAACACTTTATCTGATGATATTTTCGCCAAATTACCAGACACTATTGAAGAAGAACCTTCTTATTCAGATGATGATAACTCGAATTTTCAAACTTATGATGACTTTGGATCTAATTATGGGGAATCCAATGACAATTTCACAGATGAAAGTAATTGGGTTTCAAGAGTACAATTGCAGGAATTTAAATCATGTTTTACGCCTATTGACAGTAACTCAAAATCATCTGTAAACAAAGACTCAAACAATGAATGTGTCGTGGCTTCAATTAAAATAGAACCTTTAGAGGAAGGATCCGAAAATATAGATCCTTCAATCATTAAAACTGAAATAGTTGAAAATGATGAAATGGTTTTTAATCCATTAGCAACTAAATTAGAAAATTGTGATAATGAAGCTGAAGATATATTTCCTGAAAAGAGTAGCAGTAGTTATGACGTAGATGCCTTTGAGGAGTTTGCTAGGACAAGCAAAATGTTACGCAAGGCTGCAGATTATAATTTGGCAAATGATGAAGTCTTTAGTCAAAGTGCATTAAGAGTCCATAAGCAACATGAACCTGATATGGACGATGAGTTTGATACAAGCATGAGTCTATTGATACCACAACAAAATACAGATGTAGCAAAAGATAGGCTCATGAAAAGTAGTTCTGATGAGGAAACTAACACTCAAAACAATTGTGTCAAGAAGAAACGTAAAATCCGGCCCAAAATTTCACGACTAAAAAATAAAGACGTAAATACAACCAAAAGCAAAAATGCTCCTGAAACAGAAGTGGCTTTGCTTACTAGAAAGATGCAGGAAAGGATAAGACGGGAAGAAAAATCTGATGATTCTTCAGATTCAGAACAGGAAAATTCGTTGGCGAAATTAAAAGATGACAAGTCTAATAAGGAAGAGAAAATAAAACAAAGCGCAGATAAAGAAGTAGACAGTGTAATTCAGTGTAATGATGTTGACTCAACAGAACATTTAAATGATAAATCAATAAACCCTGATGAGAGTAAAGAAGTTACTCCGATAAAACCCTCAAAAATGTCTCTTCGCAAGAAAAAGAAAGTAAACAATTTAAAAGACAATCATGACTCAACACAACCAGATAACTCATTTGTAATTCAGCCTGATGATCCAGTGGAACTTTTAGAATGTGAACCGACGTTGCCTATGATGCATGATGACAATATGGAAAACATGGAAACAGAAACTGAAAGTGGTCATATTGATCAAAAAAGTCATGAACCAGAATTGCAGGAAGAACCTTCCTATATTGATCGGCATGGTTGGAAGTGTTATTCTGTACAAGATAACGATACTAAGTTATATGAGCATACTTACATTTTGTTGGAAAAATTACCTGAGTCCTTTGTGGAGACATATTTTAGATATCAAGGCGTAGCTGATGTAGATCAGGAGGACACTGATATTAATAGGTGAGTTTATTTTTTATTGATAAATTAGCTGTTACAATTTTTAAGTGTAAATTCTTTCTGTCATAAATTATAATAGTATGATTATAATTATAATAATATTTAAGGATTAACTTAAGTTAATATTTTGTTCAACAGGTTAACTAATTTGCAGTCATTACATCGATCATGTCCTAAAGATAATAAGGCACGTAGTAAAACAAATAAAATGTTGCCGAATGGTCAACCAAAGTCAAAGAATATAGAAAACTCTCGAGCAAGTAGCCCTTCTAACGATGACCATTTCACTGAACTCACGCCTTCAGATGATGAGGGAGCTAATGTTGATGATGAAATTGCACCTGTAAGTACTTTATTTGAAGTAACTACTCAATAAAAGTTTTCACAAAATAACAATATAAGAATATAAGATACTAATAATAAGATACTATTAATATAAGATACTATTTTGATAGTAATTTTATATATTGGCTTGTAACTGCCCTTGCTTTTGAAAGAATTTTATAATCGGTCTAGTGGTTTTTGAGTTTATTCATTACAAGCAAACAAACAAACAAACAAAAAAATCAAAACTTTCTACTTTATAATATTAGTTTGCACTAATAATTTCTCATAGCTACTAATTTCGTTTTGCCCAAGCCATTGCTGTAATACCTAGCTTCCTAGGTAGGGTTACTATGTACCAAGTTTCATACGAGTACATGACAAGTACCTATTGTTAACGAACGAAATTATAGCACATTCCTAGCACATAGTACATTTCACATTTATTTTTGAAGTTGAAGTTGATTTAATTTTTTTAATCACCACTTTTTTATTCTTAACTACTGTTCATCCTTGCTTTGGTAGGCATTGCCCCTAAATTCAAGTGAAAACGTTATGGCAAAAAATTCTCTGATGAATGATATGGAGAGCGATTCAGAGAAGCCAGACATACCGGAAGCGGAAGTGGACATCAAAAAGGAAGAGGATGATGATGATGAGCCAATCAGTAAAATGTGTAGACCTGGACCTAAGTCAAAGAAAAAGTTAATGAATGATAATGACTCAACACTGTTGACTGCTGACAAGATGATGAATAAAGAGTTGGCTTTATTACATGCACCTGTTACTCTTGATTCACAAGATGTAAAAGTTAATGATGCACCCAAAAAACCCTCTCCCAAAAATCATAGTGTAAGTATGTGTAAATTAATCAAACAGTTTTGTGAAAAAAATATTGTTTTAGTCAATATAATTTATTTCTTTTATGTATTTTTTTTGTTGTAATGATTTTGGTCGAATATCTTAACTCAGTAAACCACTTGTTATCCAAGCTTCTTGTATTAGTGTTATCACTAAAATAAAACTGAACTGGCCTGGCCACCCTCGCCCATGGACATAGCACAAGTCCTTTATCATTATAACAGACTGTGCATTGAAATCCTAGTCCGTGCAGCATTTTCTGTAAAAAATTATATTACATTTCATGTGATAAATTAAAATGAATAAATACATCTTTAATGAACCTTGCAGAAAACTTCGCCTAGACTCCGGGCACACCTAGAACGCGATAAACCTCAAGATGAGTCTTCTTCAGAGGAAGAGAAGCAATGGGTTACGACCAAAGAGAAACTCTTAAAAAGATTAGTGAAAAGACAAGGAGATCCTAGGTACAGTAGTAATGATTGTGAAGAGTTTGAAAACTGACAATAAATAATGTTTGTAGCATTATTGTAAACATAGCCTAAATAAAAGTAGCCTAAGTTACTCTTTGTTACATCAGCTATCTGCCAGTGAAAGTCCCGACAAAATCGGTCCAGCCATTTCAGAGATTAGCCGGAACAAACAGACACAGACAGACAAAAATTGTAAAAAATGTTGTTTTGGTATATGTACCATGTATACATCCAAATGCACTTAGTAAAAAGCGGTTATTTTTAATATTAGAAACAGATCCACTCTCCAGATCCAGACTCAAATTTTATTTATTTGTATAGATTTATTCTTTTATTTTTATTACATTATATATTCTTCGTTAGTTAAGCTTTTCTATTATATATTTTTAATACTAATATAATTTTATTTATAAGAGCTATCCGTGGTAGCGCTGATACCAATTCGGTTTCGAACAGCTAGGACTGTACTTTTCAGGCCTCCTTGGTTACAATAAGAACACCCTGTTTAATTATTGTATATCACAATGTATGTTGTTGACCTTTTATCCTGCCCTTTCAGTGTGGACGACGCTAAACGAGCGAGAATCGTGAGTGAATTCATTGAGAAACGCGGCGACGAAAAACGACCGATAAGATTATCGGGACGTAAAGGACGTTCTAGAAAAAAGTTCTTAGAGCGCAAAAAACAAATGAGGTGCGTTATATTATGTTAGTATATCGCTCACCTAGTAATATAATGGCACATCTGCAAAAAATGCGAAATTGAGTTTATATGGTATACGTGTTTAAAAGTGCTTAATCTACATAGTGGTAAATATGTATTAATGACTATACTAGTAACCAAACCCATACAATCTGTAAAAAACGTAAAAAGAACCCATAAATTAATTTTAAACATTTTTATATAATTTTTGAAATTCGCTTCTGTTAAATATGACAAACGTAGATGTGCCGTTGTTTTACTAGGTGAGCGATATACACACAAGATAGTACATATCGATGGTCATACGTTGACAACTCGTAACCCACATTTTTTCGCAAAATGAGTAAATGCATCAGTTACTTATTATGTAACTCATTTTGCGAAAAAATGTGGGTTACGAGATTTCCTGTCATCGTCGTTATATCCGAAATCCACTGTGTTATTGACTATTGAATATCAGTAAATGTCAATAGTTTTTTTTGTTTCTTTCTATTACAGTGTTCTAAACAGAGAATTATTTGGGGAACCTGACACTTCATACGTGGGTAGAAAAGCTTCTACATTTGGGAAAGGAAGAAGGAACATCAGAAAAGTGAGTAGAACAGGATAAATCGTGGTAATAATCTGAAGTTCTTATACTATTATGGAACCCAAAAATTTTAGTCTAAAATATGTATATGTATTAGTATAATATCACGACGAATTCTAGAAGTAAACTTAGATTTACCCGTTTAAATTTAACATCACACAAATTTTTGGGTAAATACTCATATTGAACTATAACTAAAATATATGTTTATATAGGTCTGCCCAAAATTGGATACCCAATAATTTATAGATTTAATAAGCAATACAATAAACAATAAACATTAGTTACGTTGGTAAACAGGTGATCGACAAAAAGTCCTTGGCGCGGAGCACCGTTATTGCCAACATGGAAGAGTTTGAGAGAAAACGCAGACTCAACATGCAACAAACAAGACTGGTGAGGTTTCATATCGACTTATTTGCATCTTTTTATAATACACTAGCTGACCCGGCGGACTTCGTATCGCCTAAGAATGTAAAATCGGTACAGCCGTTCTTAGCCGTTACAGTTTCTGTGTGCTCCTCCCTCTCCCTCTCCCTCTCCCTCTCCCTCTCCCTCTCCCTCTCCCTCTCCCTCTCCCTCTCCCTCTCCCTCTCCCTCTCCCTCTCCCTCTCCCTCTCCCTCTCCCTCTCCCTCTCCCTCTCCCTCTCCCTCTCCCTCTCCCTCTCTCTCTCCCTCTCCCTCTCCCTCTCCCTCTCCCTCTCCCTCTCCCTCTCCCTCTCCCTCTCCCTCTCCCTCTCCCTCTCCCTCTCCCTCTCCCTCTCCCTCTCCCTCTCCCTCTCCCTCTCCCTCTCCCTCTCCCTCTCCCTCTCCCTCTCCCTCTCCCTCTCACGTTCCCGCTCCCGTTCCCGCTAATAGCTATCTATCAACTACACATAACAAAATTTTACCTTATCCCGCAGGAACAGGTCTATTTTCCGGGATAAAAAGTATCCTATATCCATCCCCGAGCTTTATTTGATATCTGTATAAATAAATAATCTATCAACTACATATAACAAAAATTTACCTTATCCCACAGGAACAGGTCTATTTTCCGGGATAAAAAGTATCCTATGTTCGTCTCCTGATTCTAAGCTAACTCCCCACCAATTTTCAGCCAAATCGGTTCAGCCGTTCTTGAGTTATAAAAAGTGTAACAAACACGACTTTCTTTTACATATATAGATTTTTAAACTTCTGAAAATCTTGAACTTGGAACTGTTCTATTTGATGTTAGTTAGATACAATCAAAGACAACATTTCAATAAATTTAAAGATAAATTTGCGAATTGCGTGTTTTTGTGATCAGAGCTGTTTGTGCTCTAAAAACCCATGACTATGAATTTGTTCTATTTGCTGTTACAATGGTGGTAGAAATAATAACTACCCTTTGGACTAGTAGTTGCTTTCGAACGAAGATTCGTGGGCTCGGAGGCCTTCGGGCGGGATAAGACCTTCCGATACTTAGATCAGCCAGTTACCGCGCCGCCAATCCGTTAGAACAGTTGAGTATACTCTAGGCTTCCTCAGTTCTGAGAACATTAGATGTTTGCGTTGCTCAAATGTTCCCACTTCCAAAGCTCCAATACTAAAATCATTTCTTCAAAAAGTGATATCGTGAAGTTATCAATTACAGAGAGAGGAGCTCGGCTGTGAGGAGGGGGTGAACGTCCTGGTCATCAACGACGAAGTGTGTCTCGAGTACGACTTCGAACAGATGCGTCCGGTCGTCACTATTCACCCTTTCTTCACTAAAGTTATGAAGGCACATCAGGTAAGACATGAGATGTAACTAAAAGTATTGTTACTCGTATAAAAAACATCATTCGCACTTTGCTGGCGTGATAAATATTTATATCTTTGCCACAGCCTTTAATGCACAGAGTACTTTGTTATATACTGAAATAGAGATCAAACTTCGCGCCTAAAAAGAGAAATGAGCATCAGTGGCGCCTCTTATAGTGTCTTGAGGAACTAATATGATAGCCAAGTGTTGCCAGGTATCATATAATTACGGTAGTACCGTACATCCAGTTTTACGACCTGGCAACACTAACCAACAGACAATATAGTCTATACCAACATTGCTAGTTTATTTTAAGGTATTTTGAAGGAGATAACTTTGGAAATAAAAAATTGAATCAGTTTAGAATTTATTTAAGTTTTCTTTTACAGCATTTATGACAACAATTTCAACGCATCGCCTAACCTTAGACATTGTAAAATCAAGATGCACAAGGAGAAATAGTCTTGTCTCAAACCCACGCACAACACTATACACAGTATACACTAAAACTCGGATTTTTGTGTAATATTAACCGGAGGAACTATTACAACTCGACTCGACGGAAATTAAACACAAAACACTTAAAAATCAATATTTTTAAGCAAAAATCAGTACAAACATAACCAATACAAGCGCAAGATGACAAGTGTGCCATCCAAAGACAAAATTAAAACAACTACAACAAGCGTTTATCTTGTCTACGGTCATTGCATTATTTTATTTATCAACAATTCTAATTATATTTGTCTATTTAATTTATTTTTCAGCACTTCAGATTCAATAAAATATAATAAAGAAATTATTTAAAAACAATATTGATATTATGCTAAAAATAAATCTTATCTGTGTTGCGTCTATCTCTCCAGAATGAAAAAATTAGGTGTAAGTGCTGCTCTCTGTATTTGCCTTAAATAACTACTGTTATAATGCTACTAAATTGAAAAAGCCTCTTGCAATGGTTTATTGTATGTAATGAATATGCGTCTTATTTAGTATCATTATATCTGTCATCTTTCCCTATTCATTGTACTAAGTTTGAGGACTCTGCTTTAATGGACGCAATTCGAGACGTAGTAAATGTCAATGAATGAACACAAAGCAGTGATAGCCTAGTGGTTAGAACGTTGGTCTCCCGAACGAAGGGGCCCGAGTTCAAATCCTGGCACGCACCTCTAATTTTCAAATATTATGTGCGTATTACAAGTTAATTATCACTTGCTTCGGTGAAGGAAAACATCGTGAGGAAACCTGCACACCGGAGAGTTCTCCATAAAGTTCTCAAAGGTGTGTGAAGTCTACCAATCCGCACTTGGCCAGCGTGGTAGACTACGGCCTAATACCCCTCACATTGTGAGAGGAGACCCCGAGCCCAGCAGTGGGACAATTATGGGTTGTTGCTTTGCTTTGAACACAAAGAACTTATGAATGGGGCGGCATTAGTTCGAATTTTCGCCATTTCACAGATAACTTGGTGGCACTGTAATGTTTATGATTTCAGTACGAGGGCGTGAAGTTCATGTGGGACGCGTGCTTCGAGAGCCTGGCGATGGTGGGCGCGGGGCACCCGGGCGGCGGCTGCATCCTGGCGCACTGTATGGGGCTCGGCAAGACGCTGCAGGTGCTCGCGCTGCTTCACACGGTGAGTTACTGGGAATACTGTCAATACTGCGAGCTACTGTTTGTACTATGATACTTCACAATATAAGAAGTATTCACAATCTAATATATAAAAATCTCGTGCCACGGTATTTGTGGTCCCACTTTTCCGAAACGGTTCGACCGATTTTTATATTTTTTTTTGTGTATATTTGGTAGATATGAGAATAGGTCGTAAAGTATTTCATACCGTTAGGTGATTAAGGTGTCCCTATCCAGGAATTTTTGGTAGAACAACGTTTGCCGAGTCACTTAGTATACTATCCTATAGTAAACGGTACAAAGTTCGCCGGGACAGCTAGTATGACATAAAATATTCACATAGTCTCTTGGACATTTTGAGAACGAGACATTTTCATATTTGAATAGATTGGTGAAGGGGTTGATTATACTTCATGGCGGATTGGAATGGGGCACATACGTTACTTATTCCAGTCCTTTGCGGTACACATAACGAACGTCGAGGCAAACCGCGTTGTCTGTGCCACTGAGATGTTCAAAACAAAGGATGTACTGATATTATATTAACCGAGCTATTGCCACTAATAACTCTTGACAAAAAATAATTGACTTCAAAATTAGGGATAACTCAAAAACTACTCGTCAGATCTCGCTCAAATTTAAGTGAAAAAAACAAGCAACATTAATTTTGCATTTGACATTAGCATGTGTCAATTCACTTACGGCCGGTCTCAATAATGTACTAACATTTAAAAAACTGTAGATAAAGCTACCATTAGTATGTTATCTGTCATATTTGTCAATTTTTGCGTCTCAATAACCTTCGGTGGATAGAAAATATCTACCGATGACATTGATCTACCGTTCGGAGGGCCAAGTCCTACCGTAGGTATGTTGGTCCATACAAAAATAAATACTTGCGTCTCAATAACGCTTTGACAGCTAACTGTTGGTAATAGAAGTTACCAATTATCGGAGTTTTTCATGTCGCTCGATTTCGACGGATAATTGGTAGATTTCTCGTATTGTAAAGAAAATGTATGAAAAAATCATGAATTTATTACCTAATCAGTGATGAGTGATAATGAATTTTATGAAGCCTGTGTATTTGATTCCGCCTTTTTTAATACGGTACCAAGATCGTCGAAATTATCCTCGTATAAAATATATGACTGAATTGTGTGAATCCAATTTTGTTTATATACCTATGTATATTCAGATTAAACATAATCTAAATTTTACTAACAAAAAATAACCGACTTCAAAATTACTCAAAAACTACTTATCAGATCTCATTCAAATTTAAGTGGGACCACATGACAAGCACCAGCTTTCGTTTAAAAAAGCAATCATCAAAATCGGTTCACCCAGTCGAAAGTTCTGAGGTAACAAACATAAAAAAAATACAGTTGAATTCAGAACCTCCTCCTTTTTTGAAGTCGGTTAAAAACGGCAGTGAATGAGAATTGAGGACAATTCCTATCTTTAAAGTTTTAGGTAAGTAGGTAGGTATTTTAATAAAACAAGAACACTAAGCTTTTTAAGTTAGATATATTTTGAAATTATAACAAAAACATTTCGCCTTTTCAGAAATAATGGTGTATCCCTGCTACATCAATAGCTATTAGCCTTATGTACTTCATCTTTTGTGAAAGGTCTGGACTTCATCTGCAAAGAAACTTCCTTTAGTACATTTGGCAACATTTTTTTTGTTTAAAAGCAAAAAAAAAAGCAACAACCCATAACTGTCCCACTGCTGGGTTCCGGGTCTCTTCTCACAATGTGAGGGGTGTTAGGCCATATTCTACCACGCTGGCCAAGTGCAGATTGGTAGACTTCAACCACCTTTAAGAACTTTATGGAGAAGTCTCCGGTGTGCTGGTTTCCTTACGATGTTTGTTGTTTTCCTTCACCGAAGCTAGTGATAATTAACTTCTAATACGCACATAATATTTGAAAATTATAGGTGCGTGCCAGGATTTGAACTCGGGCCCCGGACAAGTGGGAATAAACGCTTCGTTCGGGAGACCAACGTTCTAACCGCTAGGCTATCACTGCTACAATTACAACAATTTACAATTACTACAAATTTTTGTTTACTAAACATAATAATAATATATTTTATTTTATTTTATTAACAAATAAAGTCTATACTCACGGTAATTGTTGAACTGTGTTTCATTTATTTATAAAACTAATTAATATTGCTAAAATTATGAGAACATACACGTTGTTTATATTTTCGGTAACCAAACGACATAAACGAATGTCAAATGACAATAACATGTCATCGTTGTCTAGGAAACCTGTCAGTACTAAACGTCAAATGCTGCGTTTTGTTATTACTGAAGCATTGTTCCAGGTTACATTTATCATTATTTTATTAATTTCATCCGCGAAATTCACAATACATTTGGAACAAATTATCATTTTAATAGTAAAATGAAATAAGTTTATAATCAAAAACACTGAGTTCCTTTTTATAATAAAAAGTATAAAAAAGTATAAAAGTATAAAAAAATATATTGTTATGCAAAAACTAAATTTTGAGAGGGACGTAAAAACCAGAGGCAGAAATGTCACCGAAATATTATCTACCGATGATCTTACTTTTGTTTGCTTACTTTTGATTTGAGAGACGGCAGTTGCCGGGAGATCAATCTTTACTTTATATCTCTGTTATGTACCAGAGCTCAACTGATAGTATAATATTGAGACCGGCCGTTAATTCACTTTGCGGAATTAAACAACAGAGTTTAGACCGTTATTTTTCATACTGGGAGTTAATTTTCATATTAAGAGTTAATTGAGTTACTGCTTAATGTTTATGCTGTGAGTTTTTTATTCATACATAAGAGGCTTTGGTCGTGCCGATACATAAAAGTGGATCACGTGGTTGCATCGAAAATTATCGTCCTATCTCGAAGTTAAATATCTTTAGTAAAATCTTTGAAAAGTTAATTTACCGGACATTAAGTCCCGTTATTTTTAAATCGATTCCGGATCAACAACATGGTTTTATGAAAAACCGATCAACTGTCACTAATCTATCCATATTCTCTAACTATGTATTTCGCTCTATGGATGGTGGGGCACAAGTCGATGTTATATATACTGACTTCGAAAAAGCATTTGACCGGGTAGATCACGTAATCCTCCTTCATAAGTTACATGCTTTAGGGATACGAGGTGACTTACACAGATGGATAACCTCATATATATCTAACCGAAGACAAGCAGTAGTGTTGGGAAGTGCGCGAAGTGATTATGTAACAATAACTTCCGGAGTCCCTCAAGGATCGATACTGGGTCCCTTGTTGTATAACGCTTATCTCTACGATATCGGTACAAGTATAACTCATTCGAAGTACATTATGTTTGCAGACGATACAAAAATTTATCTAAAAATCAATGATATCAGTGATTGCTCGAAAATTCAGTGTGATCTAAATAACTTATTTGATTATTATTTAAGAAACAAAATTTCTGTGAACACTGCTAAATGTCTTCAAGTTACTTTCACTCGCAAATTAAAACCTATTAATTATAAATACCATATTAATAACATTCCAATCAAAAGCGGCCACTCCGTGCGTGATCTAGGCGTAACGTTGGATGCAAAATTGACGTTCGCCGAACATATTGATACGATTGTTTGTAAGGCCTATAAGCAACTTGGTTTCATCAGACGTGTCTGTCAATCATTTACAGATATAGCGTGCATCAAGGTACTATACTTCTGCTATGTAAGAAGTGTCTTAGAATATGCTTGTAGCGTCTGGTCTCCGCAATATAAGGTATACGTTAAAAGGCTAGAATCGGTTCAAAAAAATTTTGTAAATTTTTTAAGTTTTAAAGACCACAGAGATTTCGATTCCTATAGTGAAGCATGCAAACACTTCGGTGTTGATCTATTAGAACAAAGGCGTAATCAGTATGACATCGTTCTACTTCACGACTTACTATCTGGGAACATAGACTGCAGCGAACTCCTGGCCTGTATTAATTTACAAGTCCCATCCTACCGTACTAGACACACACCTCTGCTCCATGTACCTTTAGTAAATACTAAGTATGCTGAAAATTCGGTTATCTGTCGTTCAGCTCGCAACTACAATAACCATTACTCAAGCTTCGACATTTTTAATTTAAAATCTAGTCAACTTAAAAAAGAAATAAAAAAATTGCACCTCCAATAAATTAATAAATATCATTATGTAGCATATGACACGCACACACATACGCAAACACAAACACACACTTACACACACATACACGCACACTCAAGTACACTCACATACTTATACATTTACATACTCACACACATGCACACACACTTTTAAGCTCGGTTTCAAGAATAACAAACTGTTCATAAAAAATTACTAGTATTTTTTGTGTAATCCGTTTTTGGCCATAGCATTTAAGTAATAAAATTGTTTTGTATACAATAAGTAATTCTGTAAACGCTGTAGGATTACCTAAGAAATAAATAAATAAATAAATAAATACCTGTTGATTTGACAAAATATACATAATGCCTATGACTGAAAATAAGTATCGTTTTGGCATGAATATCCTGCCCGTGTACGGATTACGCGATTTATGGGGTATTAATGTGTAAAACCGCGTATCCATTTGAGGCAGCCGCGGGTCGAGCAGCTACCTCGAACCGCGGCAGAGCAAGAGGAGACCATGCCGCGAGTCGAGGTTCGCCGCGACTTGAACCAAACGATGCGGTCGCGCAGCGAGCTGAACCATGTCGGTAAACGGTTGTACGAAACTGAGAACTGTGGCTCGAGTTCAGGCTTGTTGCCTCGATGCTCTTTTATATGGCTCAAGAGGAGACGTATGAACTTTCTGCAGCCCGCGGCACGCTCGCCATGAGGCAGCTCGTCACGAGGCTGCTCAAGTGGATATGCAGCTTAAGCAAAATTTACAATTACATAATCGTACATTGCTTCAGGTTCTAACGCATCCCGGCGTTGGCATGAAACGCGTGTTAGTGTGCTGCCCTCTGTCAACTGTGCTCAACTGGGTCGACGAGATAAACAAGTGGATTGGACCTGTCACTAATCAGATCAAGGTAATTAATAAATTATTTAAAAAGTTATCTATCACTTGCTTAGGTGAAGGTAAACCATAGGGAAAACTGCACAATTGAGAGTCTTAATAATGTCCTCGAAGGTGTGTGAAGTATGCCAATCTGCATCCTTCAAAGACCTGGTACCCCTCAGGTATGAGAGGAGACCCGAACCCAGTGGAATAGATAGATTTTGATGATGATCTGAGATAGAAAATATAATCAATTGATTCCAAAAACGCCTTTGCACAACACAATAGGTGTTTTATGTGTGAGTTACTTAGATGTTAGCAAAATAACACATTTTTATATGTTGTGATTGTTATGCATTTGATTTACCATTGTAAGATTTTTTTTATTTGAATTATGGAACAGATACATTTCTATACATAATTATTATAGGTTCTAAATCATTCAACCGCAATCACTTGCTTTTTTATGGACAATAAAGTTTAAATAAGTAAATTATATCATGCCAAACATAATTGTTTTAAATATGCGCTTTTAAATTTCAAGCCATACAAATTAAGACGAAGGCTACAGGTAATATTTATTTGTTTTTTGAATTGGTGAATAACGCCCAAATTGTATTTCTGACTTTAGGTCTAAAGTGATTTGGCTTTTGCAAAGTGTATGTTTGCGCTTCTTCAACCAAGACTGTATCGCCACTTTAACATGTACCTAAAAATGCATGAACTTTTGCATGGATTGTTTACTAGCTCTGGTTAATATTTTTTCTGCATGTATACTTTTAGTGTATACCCATAGTAGGGTCGATTTGCAGCCGATACAAATGTAAACAAACCATTAAAATCGTTTTCTAGGGTTTTCACCAACTGACATAAATTTGTATACCAAATGTGTTTTATTTAGACAAACTACTCATTAAATTAGCTCAGTTTGTTAGTTTATTGTGTAACAGTATCAGACACAACAAATCTATTCTATTAATTTGCTGTTCATTTCATTACATCCTGGGGTTTTTGTTGAATAGCAACCATTTGATCCTATTCTTACTGTTGTGGATTGTTGTAGGTGTGGGGTATTATGTAAATACTACATAGAAATAAATAACAATGAACATTGACTATCATTTATTTATTCATTTGTTTATTCTTACTACTTACTACAAACTGGATATAAGATTAAAGATGCATGAGAATGTATTACATAATTATGTATTCTATTCTAACAAAAGCACACCGAAGAAATAAGATTCAATCAGCGAAATCGCGTTTTTACCAATTTAATATTTTTAGGTATTCGAGCTATCGAAATTGAAAAAGACTTATGAGCGAGCATACCAATTAGAGGATTGGTACAAAGACGGTGGGATTTTCATCATCGGGTATGAGTTATTTCGGAGTTTAACGACTCTCGACCCCATCTTGGACGATATACGGCCTAAAATCGTGGATAAGATTCGGCACGCTCTGCTGAATCCTGGGCCGGATGTGGTGATATGTGATGAGGGGCACCTGTTGAAGAACGATGCGTCCGTGTTGGCGGTGGCCATGAGCCGCGTGGCCACACGACGCAGGATAGTGTTGACCGGCACGCCCATGCAGAACAACCTCAGAGAGTACTATTGCATGGTCAACTTTGTGAAGCCCAGCTTGCTCGGGACATATTCAGAGTACTCGAATAGGTGAGATACTAGGTTGTTGTTACTGTTGAAGTTATTGTTCTTTAATATGCATTTGTGTAATACTTTTAAAGCATATTTATAAAAAAACCTTGCTTTCTTTTGTTTCGATCTGTGGCAGTTAACACTTTATTAGGAATATTATAATTTCTAATGTTTACAGATTTGAAAATCCCATAATGAACGGCCAGCACAGAGATTCTCAGGAAGCAGACATCAAGCTGATGAAAGCGCGAACCCACATCTTACATAAGGTGTTGGAGGGCTGCCTTCAGCGGCAGGAGGCCTCGGTTCTCTACCCATACTTGCCAAAGAAGCACGAGTACACAGTATTCATCCCGCCGACCAAGTGCCAGTGGGATCTGTACAAGCACTACATAATGACGTATGCGCTGGAGCAGGAGAATAAGCAGCAGCAGAATCAGCCGAAGAAGCAGAGTCTCCTGAAGGATTTCCACGTGCTGCAGAAGATCTGGACGCATCCCCAAGTGCTGCACAACTTCCTAATGAAGGCCAGAGACGAGCGCAATAAAATAAAAGGTTAGTATGTTATTACGAAATGCATGTTACAAAATTAGCGTATAAGTTTCGTAACTGTTCCCTTCTACCTAGATAATGCAAGATAATGCAAATAGAAATACCGATTTGGTGAATAAATAAATCGGTTTAATTTTGTGCCTTAAAATAACCAAAAATCCGGTTATTCTCGGTTTCGGTTAAACCAGTTTGCATTCCCACTTCTGACGAAAAGCAGCTCACAATTTGGTTTGTTGACAGAGGAGAAGCTAGAAGACGACCTGGCGCAAGAAGACCTGGCGGCGTCGGAGGACGTGAAGCCGAACCAGACGGAGGTGTGGTGGCTGCAGTACTTGGCCGGCGGCGACATGCTGGAGTCGCTCGACAGCTCCAACAAGTTCATGGTCGTCTTCCAGCTGCTCGAAGAGTGCATCGCGCTTGGGGATAAAGTGTAAGTCAAGTGGAAAGTAACATTGCTGTAAACAGCATTAAGGGCATCACATGCTGTAATGTTTGTATGAAAGTGGGAAAAACAGAGGAAGAATCCTCCAGTTAGCAAAACTCATAACTGGAGCTGGAGTATTCTGGAGTAGGCATATGCTGTGAAGCAAACAATAAAAATACGCTGATTTAAGGGTTTTTTCATTTGTATTATTAATCTTTGATTTTAAGTTTTACTTGCCATAGCTTTTCCAAATTTTAGTTAGAAGTGCCCATAGCACTTCTAAAACTGTTGAATTTATCAACGACCAAGATCCATGCGTCTGGGTCGCAATATCGGCACGCAAAATAGCTTGTGCCACCCATATTATAGTAACACCAGCTTGCCCGAGGCGTTGCTCGCGTTTTCCGCTATAACAAGGTACTAAATTCCGAGTCAAGTTCTACATGTGCATTGAATTCCATGAAAATTTGTTTTTTTCGTGAAAGAGTAACAAGTATCCACAGGAACTTTTACATTTATAGTATTACTAAACCCGGCGAACTTCGTATCACCTAACATTTTTTTTTTCAAAATATAAAAGTAGCCTAAGTTACTCCTTGTTATATCAGCTATCTGCCAGTGAAAGCCCCGTCAAAATTGGTCCAACCATTTCAGAGATTAGCCGGAACAAACAGACAGACAGACAGACAAAAATTGTAAAAAATGTTGTTTTGGTATATGTACCGTGTATAAATGCACTTAGTTAAAAGCGGTTATTTTAATATTACAAACAGAAACTCCAATTTTATTTATTTGTATAGATGTATAGATTTGTATAAAAATATTCGTATTGTCTTCAGGTTGATATTCTCGACGTCACTGTACACGATGGACGCGCTGGAGTACTTCCTGAAGCGGATCAACAAGTGGAGCCTGGGCCATGACTACTTCCGGCTGGACGGCTCCGTGCCCGCCGAGGTGCGGCAGAAGTGGTGCCGCGAGTTCAACGCACCCAACAACGTTAACACTAAGTAAGAACTACTAGCTTTTGCCCCAACTCAGAGTCACTAATGGTTACTTAAATCGCTCCTTAGTACATAATTTGTATGGTAATTATTTACTAAGGACCGATTTAAGTAACCGTTAGTGACTCTGAGTTGGGGCGTATGTCTACTAAACGTCAACGAACAATGTCACCATTAAGTAAGAGCTGTTCGCTTTGCATTCTAAGATTCTAACCAAACGTCATGCCCTATCGCAGTGAAGCCCAGTGCATCCCAACTTGTAAACGACCCTAATATAGACATGTCCTGATATGTTTTAATCATGTTTGTATACTTGAAAGCTACATGAGTAAAAAATATTTTCTTGGAAAAGTTGCGAATTTGAACAGGTTAAAAAAAGTAAAGACTGGATGCAATCTACAAACGTAGCATACTGGTACGTAAGACTCTAAGCGTAAGAACACTTCTTGTCGGATGTGAAGTTGAACTTGAAAATTATTTATTTGAAGCATTTTAATTATGTCAACCACAGACATATACATGTATGTGATGTCAACCGTTATTACAATGGCAAAATTCAAACCAAGCAGGTGACAATCATTTGATTCGCAGAATAACGCTTACGTGCTTAACGCCAGTGTCGTTGAATCCGTTATAACAAGTCAAGAATTCCCAAGAACATTAGATACATGTCACGTCATCCTTCATTTTCAGACACCTATTCGAAACTTGCCGTCCAGATGTATGTAATATACATATAAAGTTTTTGGTTTTTCCCTTATCTGCAGGTTATTTCTCATATCTACGCGAGCCGGATGCCTGGGGCTCAACATGACGGCGGCGAACCGTGTGATAATCCTGGATACATCCTGGAATCCCGCCCACGACATACAGAGCATCTTCCGCGTGTACCGCTTTGGCCAGAAGAAGGATTGTTACATATACCGGCTGGTTGCTATGGTGAGTGTTTGATTTGAATGTTTGCAAATGATGTTCTCTCGACTAAATGTAGACTTACAGGTGTTCTAAGGTTAACTAATTAACTCAGGTGAATAAATCCGACGCCATTGATTTGAATGACGAAAAACAAACAAACATACCTACATATTTTTTTTACATTTTATTTGAAAATCTTAGTAGACTATCATGATGTCAACATTTTGCAGTTCCAATAATAATTCATTACTTTAAATTACTACTAAAGCAAGTCGAATTTATTAGTCTCTTTATTTTGAAATCCAATAAAGTATTGTTGTATACAATAATTTCTTGTATACAATATTCCGCCTTATTTCTATAGTGTTAAAGTTTAAAGTTGTTATTACCCAGGGCACGATGGAGCAGAAGATCTACGAGCGGTCGGTGACGAAGCAGGCCGTGTCGTGCCGCGTGGTGGACGAGCAGCAGATCGACCGCCACTACAATATGGCCGAGCTCACCGAGTTGTACAGGTCATTATTTATTGGTTTATGTACACCCAACGGAATTGCAATGATGACAAAATATACATTAGTAATACGTTACATAAAATACAATATATTATATACGAGGTTATAGTCCATTCATTCTAGATTACAATGTACAGTTGATTTCATTTATAACGACCTTGGATTTAGCGACCATTTTGATATAGCGACGTTCAATCTTAGTCAGTTGAATTTAAAGCATATTTTGATACAAAATTGATGCGGTTATAGCGACTTCGGATGTAAAGCCGACTTCGGGTGTAACAACTGCTTATCATTTGTAAATTTGTAAAAAAAATCCTAGAAATTGAGTAGCAACAGTGTTTATTAAACTTTTGAATAAGTATGGCTCCTAGACGCACATTCGACGTACGAAATTCCTAGACGTAAAAGTTGAAAACAATGCTGATTTGTGCAAAAAATACAGTTTCCAATTGAACGGTATCTATGATGTGGAAAACCCGTGATAAAATATTAGAATGCTTTGAATCAAAATCCTTGAAAAAAACATAAGAAAAAACGTAAAACGATGCAATATATACAACGATATAACGAAATGGCAGAAATTATTATTTTGTAAATGTTGTACCTATGTGTGAGAACATTAAAAAAAACCACACTCCTACCATCCGCATCCCTCTTCCCCCCTCGAAGTATTCAGTTTCAAAAAATTATAAATTATGTCTCTATAAAATCTATAATTATTAACGTATAGATACGACGAGGAGGGCACATCGGTGGAGGCTGGTCTCGCGGCGGGCGTGTCGGACGTGGCGCTGCTGCGCGTGGCGGCGCGCGCGCGGCTGCACGCGGTGCGGGAGCACGACTCGCTGCTGCGCGGCTCGCGCGAGCAGCACCTCCCCGAGCACGAGCGGAACGCCGCCTGGATGCAGTTCCAGCAGGAGCACGCTAATAACGGTGGGTGAACTTCAAGGTCACTTCGAACGACTACTAAATTATGGCTCTCTGTTTATAAACAAACCTAAATACATGAATTATCTGGGGGCACGGCAGTGCCCCCGCCAAGTCGAGCAAATAAGCGGCACGGCCGTACCATCCTTTTCTCGAAGCAATTCAGGCAATTTTCGACCCCCTATAACTTCGTTGTGAATAAAGCTAGAAGCCTGAATTTTTAGTAACCAAGCAGGCATTGTATATACACGGTATATTTCAAATTTCATTCAATTTGAACCAGTAGTTTGAGAATTATAACTAGTCAAAGTTTCTTAATTTCGTCACTCACTGACTGACTGACCGATCATCAAAACTCTAAGGCACTTCTAGCAGACATAGAAGCTTCAAATTTGGAACACAATTAGTGTTTAGTGTATAGATCAAGGAAAAACTAAAATATTTAGCAAATTCGGTCCAGTTTTCTAGATACATCAACTGCATAAATAACTTTGTAATCCCATATTAAATATATAGGATTACAAAGTTACATTTGCAGTTAATGAATTACTGTACCTGTATAACAAAGTAACATTTGCAGTGAATGAATCAGTGTACCTGTATATAATATAATGGAATAATAGGTGTAGATAGGTACCTAGATATAATTATGTTCAAAGGTAACTTGTAAAAGGAAAAAAAGTAGAACTATCTACAAAAAGAAATGAGATGCCATCAAAAACAAAACTTGTAAAAAAACCAAGTCTCGCAACTCAGTTCTTCTACCGTAAAAAGTTGTGAGATCCATGTAATACCAAGTCGGTTAATTTATTCAGTTCCTACTTAAGGGTCATTCTGTCTTAAGTTATTACGTAATTAGCTAACCTAACAAGTAACAACATCTTATAGTGACCATATTATCAATATTAAAAATCTTTTATGTTTTAAATAAATAGATTGACTTGGCAATCGCCCTAAACAATCAAATTTAATATAATATGTAGGTATTACTTGTGAGATACATTGTGTTTTCGTGCGTAAACCTTGTACATAAAATCATATCTAAATTGGTCAAGCTGTACTGTAGATAGTGAGAAAATTCATTTGCAAGCAAACAGCATTCAAAAGGCTTTCAATAGATCTGCGAATAGATAAACGTTTTACTTAATTATGTTTCATATTTTTGTTTATTTTTGGTTATCCCTCTGTGCTGGGTCGATATCGAAGTTTAACTTCAAAAACTTTATGTTAAACGCGGATAATTGATTTTCAGAAATGCAGGATCGTCTTTTGGAAGCGAGTCAGGGTATTCAACAAATACTAGAAGCTAAATACGCGGATCCTTCAGGGTCGATGCCGTTGAAGACGGAAAATGGGGAGCAGCCACAGCAGATAGTGCCTCAACCGGGACCCAAAGGGAGGAAGGGAAAAAAAAAGGAGACTACCCCTACTCCTCCGGTTGAGGATACAAAGATTAGTGAGCAAAAAGAAAAGCACTTTGATCATGAAAATGAAGAGGCCAAAGTGAAAAAAATCATGCAACTGTTAATCAAACACAACTTTCATTCTTCGCAGCGTGCTCACCAGATATCGCAGCTGGTGGCCGACGTTCGGTCGATCGTGGACGCGGGCGGTGAGGGGCTGGAACACTGCGATGATCTCACCCGAAGCATCGCTACTGTCATGCTGCAGGAAGAGGACAGACCCATTATGTCCTCGGAACCACCTCCTCTAACCGATATTATCACCGGGGACATAGTCACCAGTCCGAGCAGAAGTGATGTAAAACAAGAAGTAACATATGAGGTACCAGTTGAAACATCGGAAGAAGTTCCCGAAGAAATAACAGATAAGACACCTTATCAGAACACCCTGAATGATGGCGACGAAGCGTCGCTGCTCGTACCGATGATGGAGAGGAGGCGGAGAGGGAGACCCCGGAAATATTTTGCTGATGAAGTATTTGAGCCGGTGGTCAAGAGACCGAGAGGAAGGCCACGGAAAAATACAACAGATACCGAGCACAGTTCGGTGGACGACGACCTCAGTACGCCTCTAAACCTTAGGACTTTTCAAGGTAAATTTTCATCGATTAGTAGGACATCGAAAAGGCTGACAGACAGACAACCATCTTACGCTTCAGATATAGACAGCAGCGTCCCAGATCACTCCAGTAAGGAGCAGTCACCCGAAGTGGACGATATCCCACTGTTGATGCGAGCAAGAAGACTAAAAACAAATAAACGGAACACACATGTTGTTCACGAATCTGATGTCACTATTATCGATGATGAAGACAGTCGGAGTAAAACCAGCGAGCCGGCCGCGGCGCCTGCTGTCGTACAGGAAACAATAGATCTAGAAGTAAGCAAACCAAGAAGAGCTATCGCAGTAAAATCTACGGCTAAGACACAAGGTTCCGATAAGAATTACAATGGTAAGATAAAGAGGAAAGCTGCGTTGGCGGCCGAGCAGCACTTGGAGACGCTCGGGAGCGAGGTCGTTGTTACACTGGACGATGACGACGAATGGGTCGACGATGACAAGACGGGACGACAGAACAACTCGACGACGCCGCCCAAGGGAGTAGACGCCCAGAAGAATGGCAAAAACAAAACGACACGAAATATCGAGACGAAGTCTACGAAACAGGGAGATTCGAGTATACTATTGAGCGACGATGAAGATCGCGCTAAGGCAAATGTAAATGTACCACCAAGTGGTCCCACCACGTCGACGGAGCCTGAAGTACCGCTTCACCCGTCGATGTTGAGCAATCCGAACTTCATCAAGATAGTGGCGTACGCGTACCAGTCCAATAGAATGCTGGACGAGGACGCGGCGCTGCTGGCCGCGCGGTACAGCACGCAGAAAGCTCTGAAGGAATATGAAACCACTGGCAAGGAAATCACCAGCGGACCCTTGTACGACATCGCTGTTAAGGTTTGTGCTATGTGATGTTTTTTGTGTCAATGTTGTCAGAAAATAGATTTTGTGGAGTCCTGGCGTATTTCGTTTAGCATTTATATTATTATTTTTAAATCTCAATAGTCTATGTAGAATCCAGCAGTTTTTAGATATAAGTATTCATAATTATTCCTTTCCTGTAAACAGTACCTACAATTATCTACAGTTTTATTAATCTTTCACTGTTGTGGATTTTCAAAACATTAGAAATTAATTAGATAAATAGAATTTGCCAAACAATTAATTTATATGCTTTTACATTTACAGGTATTAACAAAAGACGTATTAAAGAAGCTACACACTAAAAAGGGTGCGAAAGTGAGAAATGAAGCGTCTATAATGGCCATGAACAATATCGATTCAAAAAGAAATCAGGACGCATCGACAGCAGACACAGGACAGGCAGTAACGTTGACAGGGGAGAGGAACCCACCACAGAATTATGAAATGACATCATCTGACTATACGTCGCAGCCGAATGTCGTGCCCATCGGAATGTAAGTTATCTGTTACACGTGTTTTGTTGGCTTCAACCCATTAATGGTCCACTACTGGGCACGGTTCTCTCCTCTTGAGGAGGCCTAGAGCATACTCCACCACGCTGCTCCAGTGCGGATTGGTGGACGTGTCTTGTTACTTTAATCGTTTTATAAAAGGACTAGCTTGTGCCCGAGCCTTGTTTCCTTCAATTTTGTCGTGAATTTTTAATATTTTTTTCTGCTTTATGAGATGAACTTTCAAAATTCCTTTCTTACTGCACCCCGTGTTCCCCACACTATGAGGAGTTTCAGTACAAAATGAGTAGGTCCACTAGTTCAGGGTATCTGTAAAAGTATTGAGTGTCATAAAAGTACACGCAAGTTGCACTTGACAAAATTGTTGATTTCAAACTTTGTTTTTAAATTTAATTTAATTTCTCCATTTTCTGACTCTGCTAAATTATACATTTCTTAGAACTTTAAGTACAACTTGAGATATGTTTTGCAGGTTCCGAGGTAGTGGCGTGAACCACCAGAAGACTCATGAAGTGGTCGAAGAATGCATCTTGCCAGACGACGACGATTGTATATTAGGAACTACTGACGAACCATTGCCGACGGATCAGAGTATTTTTAAGAAACGCAATTCACAACAGTTTATAATAACTTCAGTTAAAGCTACGACGGTAGCACAAAGAGAATCTCAACCGGCCTCCGCGGTTGAGACTATCGTACCTGAAATAGAAAACTCCTCTATAGTTCCTGCGTCACAATCTCATACTAACGTGACTCAGCCCAATCCTAGAGTCGAACCTTATGTCACTATAACAGAACGACCTCAGTTCGTTCTAGGATCGAACAATTCCGACAGACCAACGTTCCGTTTATCCAAATCGAATCTCAAGATTGAGCCGATCACGCCGGAGTTGGAACGGTCAAAGATGACGACAAGTTCACAGCCTAAGCTAACGCTCACGATATCGGAGGGGAAATTAGTCCAGCCACATGTAACCGCACCCCAATCGTCGAACGACACCATTTGTTTGGACAGCGACGAAGAAGACTCGCGTACGGGACATAGCGGCAAAATCACAAATATTGTTCATCTAAATCCAGGCAAACCTGTCGGGAGCACGCACACATCCGCGCCGACCCCCGTGGCGGTCACCACCAGCCTGCCCAGCTTTTCTGGATTAAGTAACGTTCCAGCTATGAGGATGCGAACAAATAACGCACAACCCCAAGGAACTCCTGTTACCACGGCAGACCGACAGCTGAAAAAAATAATTATACATCCAAAGTTACCAGATAACGTGAATCAACAGAAGACTGTAGCGTCTAAAACGTCTGCACCACTTTCGAAGCTTCCGAAGATTTTGCCGAAACCTACTGAGAGTTCGAATCTTGACTCACCCCAGACCATTACAAAGAAAGTTAACAACCCTGAAGACCTGATGAGTAAAGGGAATGTTACAAAAACGTGCAAACCCGGCGACATAGTAAGAATTACGAAGAAAGGTAGTTTCGCAGTTTTGTCCAGGCTGGACAAACTTCCATCAAACTTAAAAAAACAGTTGATTAATGCTCCCGTAAGTTCGGAGGAAACTAAACCTCATGAGGTAGTGAACGATAAAAGTAAGCCTTCCTCTAGCTCGTCCGGCCGAGCGACCAGCCCTGGGAACGACCCTCTGTCGATATTAAAAGACGTCATTCACATTCAAGCGGATGAATATGAAAAACCCAAACTACAACCGGAAAAAGCTACCAAATTGAACAATATCAATGCTAGTAAAAGCAAGGAAACCCTAGGAAAAATTAAACTACTGTACCCATCTAAAGTGATCGCAGACAACAGTTCAAAGAGTTCTTCGACAAGACAAGACAAGAATCCTGTCGGCACATTTGTTAAAGTTAGAAAAAAGGAAGTCACCAAAGTCGAACCGTCTAAAGCTGCGTCGATAGATTTGACGAACTTAGTAGCGAATAATAAAACCATAGCGGTTGTACACAAGTCAAAGGATAAGGCGAGCCCGAAGAGTTCCGTTGTTGTGGGTTCGTCGAAGGATATTATTATACGGTCGAAACCCGTCGGAAGCAGTTTGACAAAAGCATCGACGTCGACAGCCAATACGTAAGTATTCACATTAAACATTAAAATTATTAAACGTTGTAAAGTTTGTTTTTCGTCTGTACATATAACTTCTGTTTTTTGTTCCCACCAAGTAATTTGACTTTTTCCAGTTGCAATTTTTTGACATTTTAAATAGTGTTAACTCTGTTACTAAAACATAGGAAACATTAACTAAGTATTTGACTATTCCGATATTGTGTGGGATGGACTATAAATTATGCAGTTGTCTTGTCATACCTTTTCGGTGATTAAAGCCAAAATATATTATTGTTATTCTTTTTTCAGAAATATCAAAACTGCAACTATTAAGAAAGAATTTGATAGCAAAAAGCGAGCGTCCCCGTGGCCTGAATCAAACCCGCCGAAGAGCAAAAAAGATAAATTTTTCAGTGAGTATTGCATGCGATCTGTTACTATGGTTATATAAACTGTCTAAAAACTTAAAAATTATTTTAATGAGATTTTGTCTGATAACGAGTATCACGTACTGTGGAAATATACGAAGTGAGTGGTCTCTAGTTCGATTCCCGGCCGGGACGGATCTTTATGTGACATATAAATATTTATATTGTCTATGCCACCCGCGTCACAGGGAATCCAGCTGCTAATGTATGAGTGTGCGTTTATTTTAATAATTATTGTAATTTTTTTCGTGTATGCTGTCCGTGTATCAAGATAAGTTTCCCGATGTGAAGCGACAACTGTTATTAGTCAACAACAAAATGGTTATGAAAGTGTGCTCTGTCTTCCCTCAGACCTACACTTCACCTCGGTCCTACCTCCACACTCAAGACATCGGCTTTAATGTCCGGGTTACATGCTTACCGACACAAGCGGCAAGCATTCATTGGCCGTCTGCCTTGGCTTGCGTTGGGTTGCCGACGCTTGTGACCAATAAAATGTGATATCGCAACCAACTGCAGAAGGCTTGCAGTGGCTTGGCAAGCATCTAACCCCGGCATAACACTCCTCAGTCAAGTTAAAATAAACCCACATCTAATCACAAACTTTATCATTTCGCAGGACCTACCCTGACTCTGGAGGACTTTGATATCGACGATATAGACGATATTATCGAATTGGAGTAGACGTAAAATTTAATGCTTTCTATTTTAAAAGTTTCTATCGATGTCAATATTGTCATACTGCAGATAATTGTAACGTTTTCCAAGTACGCGTATCTTTTATTTATATATTCATTTTTCAATTGTTCATTTCGCTACTTTTGTAGTATATTAGTAGAATAGTCTACCAGTTACATTAAGTTTGTACTTTTAATATACATCACTAATGGTGAGTGTAAATTTAATTTAAGCCGCAAAAGGTACGCGTAATTGTGAAGACACATATTACATTAAACGATTATGTAGCAATATAATAATCGATATTTCGATATTATGGTTAATAAAAATACATATTATGTGAATGTGGAAACATTATGTGTAGTATATTATTATGCATATAACTATTTCTATTGTGCAGTTTTTAATGATTATGGGTAAGATTGATTCAGCTAATATTGTGGATATTTTTTATGTAGATAATTCTAGATTAACTAGAATTTTAATGCGTGGTTTAAAAGTAATATTGATTGGAAAGTGATTTTATTTTATTTCTTTGTTATATTATGTAAGTTTAGGCTCGAATTTTTCCTATGCCGACGTCGCGGCGTCGGCCGTGCGTACTAATTATACAGTGAGCTATGACGCCTCACACGACGATGCTGAAGCTTCAGTGTGGGGCTTAATAACTAATAATAGTCCGACGTCAGCGAAGGAAGAATTCAGGCTTTAAACTATTAAGTACACGCTTCCTGTATGCCGCCAAATTGTTAGTTCAGTATTGTCATTCGTCACACTGGAACATAGATATAAGGCGCAATGCGATTCGAAAATTAATATTGAATAGTCATCTTAGTAATATACTGGATTGCAATGTTTAGATTTATGATGCAGATAATGGTAATGGTGCAGTGTAAAAATATATTATTATTGTTTCCAAAATTATTTTTTTCAAGTACAGATACAACATGGCTTCTTGTCTTCATTATAACACCACTGTATAATTCATTAGGCTAAGTTTAGATGGACGTTAACTGTTATTAAGAAGCGAAGTCTAAAGATATTCAAATGTGTCGTTATCGTTATACCTTTAGATAATATGACTGTCTGTATCTTTTAAATGTATATTTAATTGAATACGATTCTAATTTAGTTTAACAATATTTGTACTGACACCACAGAGGGTGGGATATGTTTGTTTCATATTTGTTCTATTTCAACATTAAAAAATAAAAGAATATCATTAATATGTTTTTCATTATTTGATCACATATTAGTAGATAATCGACATGAAAAAAACTAGGAATAATTCATCGCAGAATTCTGGCGTTTTCTATTTTGCCCTGAAAACTACTACTACTACTAGTTACTGGTATCAAAAGTATCTATGACTTCGATTTTTATATAATTTTCATACAAAGGTTATAAATAAAACAAGCATATACTTCAACTATTATAATCTCTTACATTTACAACGAAATAATAAGTATATTAAAATAATTTATGTTTGTTACGCTAACATTAAAGCTGCTAATATAGATACTTAAAAGTTGCAAAACATAATTTCATAACATAAACGTCTGGTTTATGTTAACGACCAGCCATTTTATCACTTTCAAACTTAAATATACAAACTTACGGTAGTACCAAGATCTTTTTTAAAATTAATTGATAAATAGTGCTTTATCAGTTTAAATTAACGAAGTCCATAGGGTTTCTATTTTATAATAATTCGTAGGCAGCAAAACTCCTAAGATTGCTTCAAAGATCAATAAGCTTTGAACCACCTAACAAATATTTAGGGCTTGTTTCACAATCTTCAAGTAAGTCCGAAGTAAGCTATTCGTTGGTTAAGTTGACATTACGTGTATGTAAAATGACACTTTAACGTCACTTTAACCGGCGAATAGCTTATTTAGGACTCTACTTGAAGATGGTGAAACAAGCCCTTAATACAAAACTTAACTCCTAACTTAAGCAAGCTCAAAGTACTTCTATCGCACTCATACATTGGTCGCACTAGATATTTCTACAACGAAAGCAGGGTACAAATTAAAATAAAATAATATAACATAAAAAATGGAATTAGTGAAGAAACAAAAAATCTAATAAATCCGAGGTTTTTTGTTCTATTCTGGAAACGTATTACTATTTTGCATCATCACAAATTAATAATAATAACGCTTCACACTCATAGCCCCACACTAGGATTCCGTGTCGTGGGTGCCATGGACAACACACTAGACAAGGACATTCACACCCAGACCGAGAACAGAAATTCAGACTCATCATTCAAATTTCCGCCTCGCTGGGAATCGAACCCAGGACCATTGGTGTGGCGATCTAGCACGGTAACGATTGCGCCACATAGGTCGTAATTGTGATAAAAGCTTTGTTCACACACATAGAAGATTAGGGAGAAATACTATGGCTTTAATTACCTCAGCAGATCTCTCCTAGCACAATCCACAGAATTTAAGTCTCTGACATCATTAATCAGCCATTAGATAATATTTTTCTTAATTAGTGCTCACAATAGAAATGCTTTAATACAAAATTTGAATCTTCATTAAAATTAATTTGAATATAAATCTACTTTTTTTTACATTTATAATATTTTATCGTTTTCTAATATTTCTATTGATAATTAAGTTCATATTTCTGTACAAAAAATGTCTTAACAAAAAATATTTAAACAATTAGTAGTATATAACACTGTATTTACATTTTACAAGTGCATGTAAGAGTTATTGTATATTTTAAACTGACACTATACACAGAACATAGTATATCTTAGGTCAATGTGTGTATATGTTTTGATGTGAGTTAAAATATTATGTACACTATGTTAACTATGTATTCATTTTCTCACTTTCTTTTTATTTCAGCTTCTCGTTCGTGTTATGAGAAAGTTCTTACCGTATAACTGGTTATAAAGTGAATAAGAAAGATAAACATTCTGTAAAATGTCAAGAATTTGTTTTAATTTAGTCAATTAAATTATTATTTCTCTTTGGCATTTTCTTAGTTCTGATTGACAAAATTAATTGCAATTTTAGCTCATTAAACATGATTTTATGAAGCAATAAATAATAATACACTAAAATTTACTGTAATTTGGCCATGAGAACGTATAGTAATTAAATTTTAAGGATCAGGCCTGACACCGATAGGGTAAGGGTAAGGTAGAGTACCTTAACGGCCGGTCTCAATAATGTACTAACAGTTATAAAAATGTAGATAAGGCTACCATTAATACGTCATCTGTCATATTTGTCAATTTTTGCGTCTCAATAACCTTCAGTGGATCGAAAATATCTATCGATGACATTGGTCTACCGTTCGGAGGGCCAAGTCATACCGTAGGTATGTTGGTCTATACAAAAATAAATACTTGCGTCTCAATAACGCTTTGACAGGTAACTGTCGGTAATAGAAGTTACCAACTATCGGAAATTTTCACATCGCTCGATTTCGACGGATAATTGGTAGATTTCTCATATTGTAAAGAAAGTTTATCAAAACATCATGGATATTAATCAGTGATGAGTGATAATGAACTTTGTGAAGCCTGTTTATTTGATTCCGCCTTTTTAATACGGTACCAAGATCGCCAAAATTGTCCTCGTATAAAATATATGACTACATATATGACTGAATTGTGTGAATCCAATTTTGTTTATAACTACATAGATTCAGATTAAACATAATCCATAATCTAAATTTTACTAACAAAAAATAACCGACTTCAAAATTACTCAAAAACTACTTGTCAGATCTCGTTCGTTATGTGGGACCACATGACAAGCATCAGCTTTCGATTAAAAAAAGAATCATCAAAATCGGTTCACCCAGTCCAAAGTTCTGAGGTAACAAATATAAAAAAATACAGTCGAATTGAGAATCTCCTCCTTTTTTTGAAGTCGGTTAAAAACGGCGCGGCAGTGAATGAGAATTGATATATCCTATCTTTAAAGTTTTAGGTAAGTAGGTATTTTAATAAAACAAGAACACTAAGCTTTTTAAGTTAGATTTATTTTGAAATTATAACAAAAACATTTCGCCTTTTCAGAAATAATGGTGTATCCCTGCTACATCAATAGCTATTGGCTACTATTTTAGCCTTATGAAGAAAGGTACTTCATCTTTTGTGAAGGGTCTGGACTTCATCTGAAAAGAAACTTCCTTTAGTACATTTGGCAACAATTTTTTGTTTAAAAGCAAAAAGAAGCTGTTGCTTCTTTTGTTGTTTTGGGTTGTCACCCATAATTGCTGGGCTCGGGGTCTCCTCTCGCAATGTGAGGGGTATTAAGCCATAGTCTACCACGCTGGCCAAGTGCAGATTGGTAGACTTCAAACACCTTTAAGAACTTTATGGAGAACTCTCCGGTGTGCAGGTTTCCTCGCGATGTTCATTGTTTTCCTTCACCGAAGCTAGTGATAATTAACTTCTAATACGCACATAATATTTGAAAATTAGCGTGCCAGGATTTGAACTCGGGCCCCGGAGATGTGGGAATAAACACTTCGTTCGGGAGACCAACGTTTTAACCGCTAGGCTATCACTGCTACAATTACAACAATTTACAATTACTACAATTTTTTGTTTACTAAACATAATAATATATTTTATTTTATTAACAAATAAAGTCTATACTCACGGTAATTGTTGAGCTATGTGTTTCATTATATAATCCTAGTTTATTCATAAAACTAATTAATATTAAGTACTAAAATTATGAGAAAATACACGTTGTTTATATTTTGGGTAACCAAGCGACATAAAACGAATGTCAAATGACAATAACATGTCATCGTCGTCCGGGATACCCATGAGTGATAAACGTCAAATGCTGCGTTTTGTTACTAGTGAAGCATTGCTCCAGGTTACACATAACATTATTTTATTAGTTTCATCCGCGATATTCACAGTACATTTGGAACAAATTATCATTTTAATATTAAAATTAAATAAGTTTATAATCAAAAACACTGAGTTCCTTTTTATGATAAAAAGTATAAAAAGTATAAAAGTATAAAAAAATATATTGTTATGCGAAAACGAAATTTTGAGAGGGACTTAAAAACCAGAGACAGAAATGTCACTGAAATATTATCTACCGATGATCTTACTTTTTTTTGCTTACTTTTGATTTGTGAGACGGCAGTTAGCGGGAGATCAATGTTTACTTTTTATCTCTGATACTTACCAGAGTTCGACTGACAGTACATTATTGAGACCGGCCGTTAGCAGTGAAGACAAAGTCGGTCAGCATCGTACTTTTGAAAAGTAATTGGAATAAATAATCAATAAGAAGCGAATTTCAAGAATATGTATCCATGGCAACACATGTAGCATCCTTAAATTCAATTAAGTAATTAGTCTCGCTTGTTTGTTGTAGTTTAAATTGTAAGATTGACTTACTGACTTACTTTCCTGTGTCCCCTGATTGGGGCAGGGGGCGTCCACAGTGCGCCACCGTCCCATTCGGTCTTGAGCTTCACGCTTAAATTGTAAAATTTGTAATAAATTACTTCGGTACTTCGTCCAAGTACCTATGACATATACATTGCACATCATCCATTTTAAACCTCAAAATTAGCATTCAAATAGAATTCAGATGTACCTACGGAAGCCATCAACACACCATAGTGTATGTTCAAATACACTTTATATTTCGTCTGTTTCTAATGTATACGATTAAGACACAAGAGCAAATATTATCAAATTATTAGAATATCAATTCAAAAGAACAAATAAAAACTGAACGCCAGACAATGGAAATGCCAAAAAATATTAAATATTTTAACTGTCCTTGTTATCCTTATCACAGACACATCATTACCATGGTAATGTTAAAATCATCATAATACTTTGATATTCAAATCCCAGTTTTTTCCGTATTCGCAGATGACCTCTGCGAATTGCTTACGATGAGTATCACGAGCCAGTCACGTGACTCATTCTACAGTATTCGGTAGATCACCGCGAGTCGACCCTGTCGAGTCGGTTGCGTCGGTTGAGTCGGTTCTTGTCGAAGGAGCAGATGGCGTCGAGCAGCGCCGAGCGCGCGTCCGGCGCGTCCGGGCTGGTCGGCTGCGGCGTGTACTGCGAGCTGGTGCCGCTCGTGTCCGCTGCTGCAGAGTACACACACGATATACTTACTGATTGCTGTATACTGATACCACAAGTTTAGCTAGGGTTACCACCTTGTAAATGTGGAATTCCGGAAGAAAAAAAGTCAAGAAAGTCGCGGAGATTTTTTTACCGACATTATTTTTTCGAGCAAGTAGCTAATTCCGGGAGAATTTTGTTCATTTATATTATAGTTGAAATAAATTGTCTTTGCAATTCTGCTATTTTTTATTATTATTATTATAGTTTAAAAAAAAATAATTAAATTAAATTAAAAATATTTATAGTTTAAAAAAACCTCCTTAAGTGTATTGCCAAAATATTGTTAGTTACTAACAGAGGGCGGGCGGTGTGGCGGCGGGCGTGGGCGAGGAGGCCGTGCTGCCGCTGCGCGAGCGCATCGTCTCCGCCAGCGACGACGTCGACTTCCAGATGCTCTCGCGCTTCTTCTGTAACACACCAACATTACCAATCAAACGCGTAATGCCTATACAGATTCCATGTCACTTCAAATGCCTTGTCCAAGGGAAAATAAAAATAAACGTAAAGCAGGGTACCAACGCCGATAAGCACCGAATCACCGAACGTAGCTTGTCAAGTGGAACAAGTCTTGTCAAGTGTCTGCATTTTTTTTTTAAAAGAAATGAAAAGAAGAATGTGATTTTAAAAAAAAAGAACTGAACTTTTACAAATTGTATTCAAGATGGGTTTAGTCTCAATTATTCCAGAAAAGTTAATAAGTTATAACAGTTCATAATCAGGGCCGAGCATTTTTTTTTACTTACAATAAGTTAATCCCTGACCACGATCCCACTGATTAGCAAACCGTCATTTGTTGCGCACGTTGCAAATAACGCTTTACTGAGACAGCCTATTCCCGCTTGCTTTATGTAATGAAATGAAATTAGATAGTAGGTTTTCAGTTACGGCACTGGTATTGCTTTCTACATGAATGCACCGTAAAGCTGAGTATCCACCAGAGATGTGCAGGTATATAAGCGGTGTGTAAGCAAAACCCGCGCTAGTCAGCTATGAAAATGAACTAATCCTATTGGTGGTTTTTATCTTACTCATCTCTAGTGGAATCTCAGCCTTCTTGTTGCTAAAATTAAACATTTTATCACCCGTCATGTTTCCGGCTTACGTAGTTCCGGATACGATAACATGACGATAAATAACTATTGACATTGAATCTGGTCTAGTGTTATTGATTTATATTGCATTCTGAGATTGTATTATGTAATGTATTTAGTTATTTTTAGCGAATAAAATCACTAAAACAAAAGTACATACCGCCCTTCTTCTCTGTTTCTTCATCTCCTCTTCCGAGTTGAGTATCTCTTGTATCCTAACTTCCCTTTTCGCGCTGCGTACCTGGTTACAAAAGTTATTTTCTTTCACACTAAATAATAACCAAAGATTTTTAGAAACGGGATGTCTTTTTTGAAAATTAATAAACATAATTACATAGTACCTCATAAATATAATTAAGAATCTTACCAACTTCTGATCGCTTTTAAGTCTGGCCTCAATCTTGTCCACTGCATTCTTTAGCTCTTCCTTGAGGGCTATGGGGAACTTTAGGTGGCCCTTGAGGTCGTACCGCGGCGTAAGGCCGTTGAGGCTGGCCCCAGTAAAGAATGGATGATGGAGAAGATTATCCAAAGTCGGCCCGCCGTGCTTGTATGAAGAACTCGACAAACATAATCGAAGAACTGATGCTGAAATATTTTTTTTTAGTTTATTTTTTTTTTGGCTTCGGCAACAATTTGTTTTATGTGAAGCATACAATTCAGTTTTAGCATAAAACATGGTAATAACAATAGCCCAGGATGTGGTGTTAGGTCTCTACTTTTACTGTATTATTAGTACAACAGTAACTATAGATACGTTATACCCTTACAAATCAACCAAAAAAATCTGTTCCGAAAAGAGCTACAACACACACAAGTTTATCTTTTGTTTCACTGCACCAATCACATTGGTATAATCATAGATTACCCCCAATAGATTCCGCATTAGTGAATATTTCTTAGACTTCAAAGTCACAATTTGGCGGAAGGTGCGGTTTGCGGGGTACGAAACAGATGCGCTGTGATTGGATATTTATAATTCAAACTTGGAATTTATCGAGCTCAACACTGTCCATAGTGATTGAGTATGTATAATCGATAAATCGTACGATCGATATTTGTGATTATCATTATTTACTTTCAGGACATTTATAATGAATAACAATCCATCCATCCATCCATCAGCCTTTGTAGGTCCACTGCTGGACATAGGCCTCCCCTAACTTGCGCCACTCTGACCGCTCCTGAGCCTTCTGAATCCAGCGGATGCCTGCTGTCTTCTTCAGGTCGTCAGTCCACCTGGTCTGGGGGCGTCCTATGCTCCTTTTTCCGAGACGTGGGCGCCATTCGAGAACCTTTCTTCCCCAACTGTTATCGGTCCTTCGAACTATGTGGCCAGCCCATTGCCACTTCAGCCTGCTAATTCTTTGAGCTATGTCGGTTACCTTTGTTTTCATACGGAATTCCTTATTTCGAATGCGATCACGTAGAGAAATACCGAGCATAGCCCTCTCCATAGCAATGAATAACAATACAATGAAAATATCGATACTTTAAATAATATAATATTAACAGTGTTTATATACAATGTCCGATTAGATAAATCAAATATACAATGCTATTCGCGGCTAATTACATTAAAATAATAACATAACTGATATTGTTAAGTTTGCTAATTACGTAATAACTACCGTAACTAGGAATAGCGGGGCTGCCGGGGACTGGGGGCCGAGGCTTGTTCGTGACTTGCATGCGGGGGTTTTAGCCGGTAGTCACCACGCTTGGCTAGTGCGTGTTGGTGTCCGCAGTTGACCTGACTGGTATTCGTCACGCACAGGAAGATGCTGCTGCCCATCTTCCTGGATTTGTCCTAATAGTCGCCTTTTACGACATCCCAGGAAGAACGGGAGTGGTGCTATTCTACAAAGTGAACCCGGACACCACACGGGGTAATTCCTAATCACAATTAATTACTTTTGTTATAACAGCATTCCAATATCTCTAACCGCTTAGCTGGACCCTTATTAATGTACCACATCAAGAACTTTAGACCTCCAGTTTTATTACATTTTTAGTTTAATTTAAATTATCATTACAGTGAATAACTTTTGCTTACTAAGAAAAAAAGTATAAAAAAGGAAAGAAAAGAAAAATAACAATTATTATAAGACGAAAAAATTTATAACACATCATGTTAAGTATATAATATATAACTATCTACCTACCTGATATTCAAGGGAATAATAATAAGTAATAATATATTTAATATTTAGCTAATTTTCCACATAATTTCTCCATAACTATAGGAAATCACAAGAATCTGTAAGTTTCCATACAATTAAATTGTTACTTTTTATACTTCGACAAAGTAAATGTATTCTATTCTTTTCTATTCTATTGATAAGAAGTAAAAGACCCATACCAAAACTGGCAGGTATAACGATGGTACTACTGAATCCATCAAAATTCGATGATTTTTCTTACAGTAGAAACTGACATCTGAAAAGTGTGTTGAACAAACGACACTGTATTTGGTAGGAAACCAACCCTCTCCACGGTACATTGCTTCTATCCATTTTTCCTTTCTTTCGGGGCATCTAGGAAATCTATAAAACCATTACCACAATGTTTCTTCATGTAATAAATAATGTTATCCTTGACTACAGCAACCTTTGTCCCACTTATAACTTGTTAGAAATTATCGATTTCATAGCAATATCCTCAAATTTAATATCGATACGTATTTAAAATGAAAAATTCACTTCCCTAGTATTGTCTTTAGTCAGAAACAAGATAATTATTTTGAATTAAGAATGAAATTTTTACAAAATGTCACTCTCAAAACCAGCATAAGTTGAACTCTGCTTCATTAAAAGAAAATTTGTAAAATAAATATGAATTAATTATCTTATGAAATGATATGCCATCTTTTTGGTGACTGTTTTTTTCGAACTGATTTTCCACACCATTTCACACTACAATAAGCCATGGTTTCATCAGCGATTGCTTTTTTGATATTAATTAAATTCTGAAAGATCAGCGTGTGTACGGGTCGAAGGTCTTGGTCGGTACTAATGTCGTGAATGCTAGCATAGCTTTATGTGCATAGCAAAAGCACTTCTATGTTGCCGCGCGTCAGTTGCCTTGTATGCGGTATCTTCTGGGGGTAATCTATGGGTATAATACACGAAGGCATTTTAACGCTGTATGTCAAATGTCAGGTATCGTCTTGTATTGATATGTCAACTACGCTATGGCGACTACGAGCAGAACGGTCAATTGCCTGTTCTTACGCTCTTCATCGTCGGCGCGCTAGTGACATATTTACTTCTTTTTACATTATAATATCACTGATTACAACTCACCTAAGTCTTCCGAAAACATGTCATGAGACGTATCCCAGTACGGTTCATCTAACGTGGTGGCGAACGTCATCTCGTACAGGGTGCGGCCGAAGCAGTACACGTCCACGGCCTCAGCGCTGGCCACGCGCCGCAGCCGCACCAGGTGCGGTCGGTACAGACACGGCACGCCCATTATAATGTTCTCCAAGTCCATTAACAACACTCTTTGGTTCCCTATCGCTATGTTCCCTGGATGGATGTGGCCTGGAATTGTGAAAAGAATAATAAAATTATGTCAGAATGTATTTTTTGTTAGGACGCTTTGATGTGGAATTTACATAATGACATAGGTACTAAATATTCGCAACGGCACCGCGGGGGCGCCCAGCCAATATGTGCTGTGAGAGTGTGTGTGTGTATGTGAGTTTGTGTGTGTGTGTGTGAGAGAGAGAGAGAGAGAGAGAGAGTTTGTGTGTGTGTGTGTGTGTTTATTTATTTATATAACTTTTGCACCATACAACCAGTATAATAGCAAAGGCGGACTTAATGCAAAGAGCATTCTCTCCCAGTCAACCTTCGGATAGTAAGAACACAACGATAAGGCGGTATATCAATAGGTTGTATAAAATAACACTAAGATATAACAATAAAAAAAGATAAGTATTATATAATTTATATAATATTATGATTATATACATATGTGTTTGTATTAATCCTGCTAATATTATAAATGTGAATGTTTGTGAGGTTGCATAAATAAATATCCATACCATACTCTTTCACGCAAAAAGTACTGAACGAATTTTCTTGAAATTTACTACACAAGTAGACCATGACCTGGACTAACATATAGGCCCAGGGCACTTGTTCCAGTTTCGTAACCAGCTACGAAAAAGGATTTTTTTTACTGTTTCGTAATTGGTTATCAAACAAGATTTTTTTTTGCCGTTTTTATTACCAGTTTGGCAGTAGTTCCGAAAAAGGAATATATTATTTCTTGTTTCATAACTGGTTATTAAACAAGAATATTTTTTCCGTTTTCATAACCATAGTTTATATTTAACTATTATATATTAACATTTGACATACCATGAGGCAACCCCTTCTCATGCAGGAACTTCAACGCCTGTAGTATCTGGTATCCGTAGTGGGCCACCTGGCCCGTCGTGAACGGTTTCCTAACCCTAGGGTTGCCATACTTGGACAAGTAGCTCCTGGTATAGTCCGTGCCGTACAACAAGTCCCTGATGCTGCCGTTCTCGTGGATCCTACGCACTACGAACGCGCCGCTTTCCAGGTTGTGTACTGATAATATCTCGTCTATGTATGGATGCTGTAACATTAATCGTTACGTTTGAAAAATTATACGCTGTACATGAATAATGTCTACGCTATTTTAGTGTATGACTGCGTCGCGGGTGACATGGACAACACAAATAACATATCACTAACACCCGCGACCCATGAGCAAATATTTATCTGTGACATAAATATCTACCCGTGCATCGAACTCGGAACCTCTCGCTTTGCAGGCAGGGTAACCACCAACTGGGCTATGAGTCGTCAATAAATATGTCGATGTCGATAAAGCAGAAGGGTCTGACGCCCCAATTAAGAGTCACTAACGGTTACTTTAATCGCTTCTTAGTAAAGAATGCCCCAACTAAGAGTCACTAACGGTTACTTTAATCGCTTCTTAGTAAAGAATGCCCCAACTAAGAGTCACTAACGGTTACTTTAATCGCTTCTTAGTAAAGAATGCCCCAACTAAGAGTCACTAACGGTTACTTTAATCGTTTCTTAGTAAAGAATGCCCCAACTAAGAGTCAATAACGGTTATTTTAATCGCTTCTTAGTAAAGAATGCCCCAACTAAGAGTCACTAACGGTTACTTTAATCGCTTCTTAGTAAAAAATGCCCCAACTAAGAGTCACTAACGGTTACTTTAATCGCTTCTTAGTAAAGAATGCCCCAACTAAGAGTCACTAACGGTTACTTTAATCGCTTCTTAGTAAAGAATGCCCCAACTAAGAGTCAATAACGGTTATTTTAATCGCTTCTTAGTAAAGAATGCCCCAACTAAGAGTCAATAACGGTTATTTTAATCGCTTCTTAGTAAAGAATCACCATACAAATTATTTACTAATGAGCGATTAAAGGATCCATTAGTGACTCTGATTTGGGGCGTGAGAGTTAAAATAATATCATGAACTCACTGATAAAGTTTGCAAGCTCTTGAAAGCAGTCTGCAAATCTTTACTGAGCAGATGTCTGTCCGGGCCGTAGCTCTGCCACGCCAACAAGCAATTACTCTTGGTATCCATGTCAGTCACCTGAAAACAACACAATGAACTTATCCAGAGATAACATTACAAAGTAAATCGTTTCCATTACTTATCGATGTTTTGATAAAAAATGCAGAAGTAATTTGTATGTTGCTCGTGTTTTTATGATTACAACATTAACAGAGATGGAGTCGCGAGTTCTTTTAATATTAAAATTTACAGTTGTATTTATAACTCTTTGACATTGGAGTAGACATTGAACTCTTGACTCATTTTTACGCAACATTTATAATAATTAACAATGTCAAATGATATAAAGCTTAATTAGGTTATTCGCCCACGTCCGATAATAGGTAACCGATTTTTAGGGTTCCGTAGCCGAATGGCAAAAAACGGAACCCTTATAAATTCGTCATGTCTGTCTGTCTGTCTGTCTGTCTGTCTGTCTGTCCGTCCGTCCGTCCGTCCGTATGTCACAGCCACTTTTCTCCGAAACTATAAGAACTATACTGTTGAAACTTGGTCAGTAGATGTATACCGTAAACCGCGTTAATATTTTCACACAAAAATTGAAAAAAAAACAATAAATTTTGGGGGTTCCCCATACATAGAACTGAAACTCAAAATTTTTTTTTTCATCAAACCCATACGTGTGGGGTATCTATGGATAGGTCTTCAAAAATGATATTGAGGTTTCTTATATCATTTTTTTCTAAATTGAATAGTTTGCGTGAGAGACACTTTCAAAGTGGTAAAATGTGTGTCACCCCCCCCTGTAACTTCTAAAATAAGAATGATAAATCTAAAAAAAATTATGATGTACATTACCGTACAAACTTCTAACGAAAATTGATTTGAACGAGATCTAGTAAGTAGTTTTTTTTAATACGTCATAAATCGTAAACCGCAAAAAACATCGATCAAAGTTACAATGAAGTACAAGAACTTTTATATTATGTTACTTGCTGCTACGGAACCCTTCATGGGTGAGTCCGACTCTCACTTGGCCCCTTTTTTGTAGGAGAAAAATAGAACGTACTGATAGCAATATAGTGCAACGCACACGTCCTACAAAAAGTCGGTCAGAAATAAAATCGTTGCATCCCGACTGATCCGATCATGAGATTCTCTCTATTCATGACGTGCTGCTCCCTCGATAATCACAGACAAAGTGACGTAGGCGTTGAGTCGGCCACAAAATCGACTATCCGATTATCTATCCTACAAAAAGTCAGACGTGAGCGAGTAGCCTTATTTGTTGATAGTGCACATTTTACTATCATAGCCATAATGTAGTTTAGTTGACGTTGATATCTCAACTAGGTACTACAAATTACATAATATACTCTCCTAGTACAGTCGGCCGTAGAAGTAGCTTGACATTTTAGTACTTTGTAATAGTAACTGTTTCGACGGTTTCTTTAACATCTATGACAAATTCAAGAAATGTAATGTGACAAGGTACTAAAATGGTAAGCTACTTCTGCGGCCGACTGTACATTAATGTAATCTCATTGTAAAAAAATATTCAAGATACTCACAAGAAAATAATGTTTCCGGACCCTCCATCCTATATTCTGTAAAGGTCCTTTCAACTCATAGCGGCCATCTCCTCTCAATGCAATAGACATAGTCTGCAATGCTTTTTCTATAAAAAAAAAAACAATAAAAATAATTATTATCTTCATTCAGTCAAAATTACTGAGAAGACATTTTCATTCGTCAGGTGAAAGATTCCATCTATCCATCAGCCTTTGGAAGTCCACTAACAAGCGCCACTCTGACCGGTCCTGAGCCTTCTGAATCCAGCGGATACCGACTATCTTCTTCAGGTCGTCAGTCCACCTGATCGGGGGTGTCCTGTGCTTCTTTTTCCGAGGCGTGATCTCCATTCGAGGGTCTTTCTTCCCCAATAGTTATCAGTCCTTCAACTATATGATGAGAGATTAACACCTTAAGATACTTTTATTTTGTGCAAGGATGATAATAGTTAATGATAAAATAATATTGTCATGTGTTTTTAACATGTAAGGGCGTAAGGTGTCCAATATAGTCACTGCACAACCAATAAATGACAAACTGCAGCCACAAACTTTTCATTCTTTTTTAAATATTGTTCAACAATGAAAGTGAATGGTTCTAACATCTCCATTTTTGTCAAACTCCTTTTTTTGTTGGCAACACTACCACACAAATAGCAGTAAGTTCATTTCTTGCTTAATTTTTTTACACCCTAATCTATATATCCATATATGTATCACGTACAATACAAATAGATACTGAAATACCTACCATTATTCCAAGAACATATAAAATACATATGTAGATACTGTGACAATGCCCATTCAAAGTTTGTTATAGTTATCAACGCTGCAAGTATGAAAGAAGTGATGACAAGCATCATTAATATCAGGATGTGTCAACAGTACTTGTAATTTGTCATGTCTATTGCCATAAGTCATTCTAATCTCTAATTCTTCTCCCTCTATTGTAGTCCTTGGTTAAATATTATTACCATACAGCTAATATACATTAAGTTCTTTGTTACTTCACAATATTTAAGATTTAGTCATTCTTGTCACTGATAAGATTTATTGGATTCAGGCACCTCAAGAATTAGGAGATTTTAATCTCTAAGCAGCATACTATACATTTATAATAGGAACATTAACCTGACCCTTTCCCTGCATTTTCCAGATAAACGTCTGAGTAGCAAATATACCAAGAATGTGAATTGTAAAAGATTGGAATCAAATACCTGCTATATCTAAAGGATAATTTTCTGGATCCAGAAAACTTCTCACTGGGAAGGACAGCGATAGCACCTGATGTTTCAGAACTTCATTTATGTATGTCTGGAAAAAGAAACATATTTATTGTATGACCAATACTCATGGAAAAAAAGACCCAAATATATTTCAAAAATAATTAGTTAGGAATGAAATCATTCAAGAAATAATCCTTCAAGAAATGTGGTTTATAGTTTAGAAGACACAGCTTATCTTCCACAATACTTATTATTATTCTGTATATTTTACTACACATAAATGTTGTTACTCACTATATTTTACAATGGATGTTTCATAATATAGTATTGCATTAAGTTTTACCCTTTGTTCCTAGCTTTAAGGTATGAAAAAAATTATAAATCTAATACATCTTAATATATATAAATTACAAATTATAAATTACATTGTCCGCAATGAACACCTAGACTACTAAACCGACTTTAATCAAATTTGCACACCGTGTGCAATTTGAGTCTGACCGGGTAGCTAGTTATAATGTAATTTTTTACTTTGTTTATATAAGATCACCAAAAATATTATTCATTAACCGCTTGACAGTTCCAATATGAACTTTAGGCAATGCACGATAATATATTAATTTTCAAAGATAAAATAATGTCCCAATTCATTACAATTTACAATCAAAATATTTTGCTGAATATATATTTATTAGATTGCTAACCTGCAAGCTATTACTGTTCTGGCCTCAATATCATTAACAATGATTACTTTTTTTACATTTTCACTAAAATATTTATAAGAAAACTTTCATATAAATGAGAATCAATTTAAAGGAATCTAATAACTTGCCTGTAAAGCTATCTGGCGCTCGGCAATAAAGGATGGTTGCATGTTTCCAATAAGTTTCTTTGGTGGTATCGGCAATTCGATGTTGGCCGGATGAAGGCTAGCGTGCAGCGCCGCGAAGTCCCGGTATCGACGTGATACCGCCCACTTGTTTTCCTTACTAGGACCCCTTTGCACTCGCAAAACATACTCCTAAAACATTCCGTAACAATGAATCTTTATCCAGTGAAAACAAGTAGCAACCCTAGCGATTTTCCTGCAAAATCGTGACTCTGGCAAAAAAGAAAACTTACGGTATGTTTGTTGATATTTTGTGCATTTTCCAATGTACACAAAAGAGTCTCTGTATCATCCACGTAAACATTTGTTTGCGAAGATCTTTCAAATATAGCCATTACGTCGAAAATATTTTGCAATAATTAATTTTAATAGCCACAGAAAAGACACTAGACATTTTGATATTACTCAATTGGAAAACTGACTGAGAAATTGAACATGAACACTCAGCAGTCGGATAACTTATTTTGACAAAAAACTGACTGCAGCAGACAATGACAAGTAAGAAAGTTGACAGTGACGTACAAGGAACGATGTTGCCAACTTTATCAAAAAAGGAAACTAGAATAGTTGTCCATGGTGTAGACCATGGATATATTTCTCTAACTGGATACGTAACTTCGTAGAGTTACTTGAAGATGGATGACGTCACAACAGAATGACTATTCGACCAATCACAGACCGGATTGAGGTGTTCATTCATCTCACCTTCATTAGTGTGTTGTAGTCGTGATGGTCTCGATGCGGAGTGTTATGTTCAACGAACCACGAGTATTATTATTTACACGAGTATTAATACTTATAATAAATCAATATTATAAGTATTATAATATTCACTGTAAGTACGCACAACACTCCGCGGACACAGCCGTCTGCCCCGAGATCCTGGTGTAGACTGACTATCTTGTACCGAGTTCGGTCCGGTATAATCGAGTAATCGAATAATACAATAATCGAATAGATGATCGAATGACTAGTTCATTCGATCATCAAGCGAGGCGTCATCTAGCGACACCAGCGCACAACTCTGTACATAACATCTCTTCCTTTTTTTTTAATTTATTTTGTTTATAATACATGTGACTATATTTATATGTAATTAATTTATTGACACAATTGAGCAAACATATAGTAGATCTAATTTCGACAGATTTAAACAATACACAGCTTTATAATTTATTTTTCCAACGTTCCAAATTCCGTTACTTTTCTACTCTATAATATTATGTACAATATTCTTCCTGGATCTTGTGCCAGTTATATTAATCCTTATATTGATGTTTCTTCGCTGGAAAGCCTGAAACTAATTTTCATTTATTAGATATTTTCAAATACCTGTTCCCTAATCATATTATCTTTTTTCCTTTTTTTTTGGTAGTAGTAACAAGGTAGTAATAAAAATTAACTATAAACAGCTGCTTTGGTGGAAAGCTTAATAGACGCTGTTTAATGATATATATATAAAAGGTTTTGACCAAGGACTAATGCACATCGGTGTCCGTAATTTAATGATAATAATATCATTGTCTACTATATGTTTTCACATCAAAAACACTTTTATACTGCTCGAAACCTGTAACATAGAAAGTTATTAGATTACGAAGTAAGATCGCCTGTTTAGAACGTCTAGTGATCTAAGGCACGTAGATGAAAAGTGGAGATCACCTGCTCGATGGAAAGATGCTGTTAGGTCTGCCACACGATGTTCCATTGTGGGGTTTTCACATATTGTCACAAATCCATACCTGGAAACACATCGTCAGTGCTGCTGTTACCAAGGACGTGTACCATCATCGAGGCGCCACATCCACAGGTACTAAGAGGGAAGCGGTGCGCAATGGAGGACAAACAGCCAGGAGACTGACAGTTTTTTTTTTAGTAATTTATGTAATTTATAAGAATTTATTGTTATCATTATTTTGATCCATTAACATGGTACGTTTTCATAGCATACTGAAATATAGAATTATTACACCGAGTTGCTCCTTTGCAATTTTATTGTGTTTTACGAACCCATGCAAGCTTCTTTTTTGGAGTGAATCTGGTGGGAGTCCTGATGCTGACCTAGTCTGTTATTTATTTTACTTAACAGTTATTGGTCAGGAAATTAAACTGGCTTTTAAATCACACAATCACAAAAACACAGCCTAGGTCTATCCCACTTGATGTTCGGTTAATCTGTTTTCGTAGATAGTGAAATTTCAAATCATAATGTTGATGAATAACTAAGGTGATTTTACCCATAATTAACATTTTCGTCTCGAATGACTGAGTAAATTAATCTGTTGACCGCCCAGCATTTTCATACTGGTCCCTACAAAATGGCTGAAGGTATTTTTATCCCAATACCCAAATAAATTATCAATTCAGCAAACTTGATTACTCTGCATACAATTTTTTGCTTGTTTACTTGATTACCTTGTGAGATTCAACGCCACTTCATTCACTTCAACGTCCATTCATCTTGACTGAAATAGCTCGGCCACCCTCAGTTATTGGCGTTGAGATATCCTCGAACCTTAGCTTTAGCGGTTCATTGAATTCTAAGCTATGGTCCTGCTAGGAAGCTTGGAATCCTAGCAAAACGCTTTTAACCTTATATAAAGCACATGTTGGCCTTGTGTGAAGTACTGCTGTTACTTTTGGCTGGTGCTGCCAAAGCCTTCAAAGATTCAATGACGAGGCATGCCCCAATGCCTTTTGCTGACCTTAAAATTGGTTGAGACCAAATTACAAAGCTTCAAGCACAGGCGTAAAATTTGTATGTGATCTATACTAATATATAAAGAGGAAAGATTTGATCTTTTGTTTGCATTGAATAGGCTCCGAAAGTACTGAACTGATTTCAAAAACTCTTTCACTGTTGAGAAGCTACACTATCTCCGAGTAACAAGGGCTATATTATATTTTCAAAAAAGTTAGGGATCCTTAATAAAACTCCAATAATATAACCCAAGGTGTAAAAAATGAGAAAACCGAAGCAAAGCGAGGGCGGTTACTCGTTAAAGATATTTCAATCGCTTGAACATATAACAATTTACTTGCACTTGGAAGGCTAGTAGGCAATGATATGATATATCCTTATAACAAAATATTATTTTGTTAATGTTTCTTCTTAATTAACCATATTTCGGTCATTGAATTAAGGATATTAGATCGTTGGAACTTCGTGGGAACTTGGAACAATTGACTTGGAATTGGAAGAATTTATTTTGTTGATATTTGTTTTTGATTGACATTTATCTTTTCCTTTATCCATATTTTTTAAAATTAATGTAATAAAATAATAGGTAGTTACCTAATTTTTTGTATTTTGTTAGTAGATACTATTGAGCTCGATGTAGTGTCTCATTGTCTCTTTACTATGTAGCCAATATCATAACCTGACATATTTTCCTTTATTTTTCGACAGCTCATAAAGAATAACTATTGCAAGATATAAGATGAAAATACTACGATCTTCTGAGTCTGTTAGTGCTCATTGCCACATGGATAATCGTTATTTTTTCAATAATAATGTATCCAATAAATTACTGTGGATGATATTATATAGGAATTGTAAAAAAAATGAAATAATTATCATGAAAGTCGAGTCCGTTACCATGAACTCATAACTGCTGTCGTTTGTCATACTTCGTCATAATCTGACTCGAATATGTGAACATATACCTACTCCTCTGTAACGAATCATTATAAAAGAGATTTACAGATTCCTTACATAATAATTGAATTCTAATGCCGAAAGAGTATCATCTTTTTACTTGATATCTGTGATTCATATTGATAGGGGTAACTTCCTGAAAATCTGCAATTTGTTATTTCATGCCGCGATTTCATATCAGTGAAATGTGGTCGATTATGATGGGAATCATCTTCACATCGTACTACCACGGCTACAACTAACGTGGGATAATGTTTTGTTATAGTATATCGTTAGTACCAGCACCAATTGACATTGTCATATCAGTGCAATAACCAGGAGAGAGAGATTACTATTACTTTTAAGTTTAAACTTTGTTAAACAGTCCTTTTGCCATATTTCAATATTTACGTGGGTTCCACAGAAGGAAATGCTATTTTAGCATTAGTTATTGTACCTATGCTATGAGTAATGTTGGAGTGCAATAAAGTTATAATTTCCTTATTTTTGTTTTATTTTACAAAACAAAGTATCAAAATATTCATTCAATATAATTTGTCTCATTATGATGTTGTTCCAAATGATGTCGTGTCCCATTGTGTCCCATTTTGTAGTTTGACATTGATTTCGGAAGTAGTTGGATCCTATAAAATATCTCTTTTGTGATAGGTCGCACTATAGTACTGTTGAACACTTCGGTTTGTTAATTCCTTTTTATTGTCCCTTATGTCTTAGCCTTAAGAAGGGAACCAACTACTATTTATTGTGATGGTACTGTCACACCAGTTGCGTGTAGTTAGAGGAAACAGATACTATCTTTCAGCACATGTTATTTTTGTCACTTTGTTAGGACTAGCAAATATACCTAATTTTAAATACACTCTCTATAGTGAAAGTCGATTAATGTTAAAAGTAAATAGATTTTGAACTGTCAAGTGAATTAGCTCGTGTGAATTTTGGATTTAATTTTTTCACCAATAATTCTCATCAATAGATCTTCAAACAGTTTTAACATGAAGATATAATAATATTTTTATGTTATGATTTCTCGGTAAGTGAGTTATGTTAATTCTTTATGAGAAATAAAGTTCTTCTTAAACCGTAAGATGAGTGTGAAACAGCTTCGAACAAATTTAGTTTTAATTAATGTTACTAGTAGGTAATACTTGCTAGTTTTAACATGAACATAATTACATCGCATCTTTAGGAAGCGAATTAACGCTTTTTTTCGAATTTTTCGAATTATTGCGTGTTTCTACATGTTTCTGTTGATGTTATTCAGTGGCATTAATGAAGTTTAGGGCACTTGTTGGTTTCAACCGGAGTTAAATTATAACATACGTACTTTCTTCGCCTATTCCTCTTTGAAAATGCGTGTCTTCGAATAATCGAAGTGGTACATTATATGACGTATATATAATTATGTCATGTGATGTGTATGATGTAATTTGTTTATTTCTAGGTGCTTGACCTTTTTATGCCGTGCTTTTTGCCGGACTTCCAACGTTATATAATTTTGTAGCAGAAGTAGGTATCTGTGCTTTAGATAAATGTTTATAAGAATAACTTCTATTTTTAGGATATTTACAATAGCGTAGTCATGGTTTGGTGTGAAATAAATAACAAATGCTAATTTATCTATGATTTCATTGATAGGCATTTTGTGCATACCCTCCCTTTTTCAGTGAGAAAATAGGTCGGGAGCAATATAGACGAAATATTGTGATATATTACTTGTAAATTTGCTGTCTTGCACAATGATGTGCTCTATAATTTGTTCATCTCAATTACAATTAAACAGCGTGTATATTGTTATTTGTATTTTGTAAAAGACATTACGATGTATGGTATATTTATGATGCACAGTGTATTGATTTCTATAGACCTCTTGTCTCCAAGATTATATTATTATTATTATCTATAATTTGTTATGATAGGCCCTACTTTATGAGACCTTAAGAGTATATTAATTTGCATTTACTGAATTGCAAATATGTTATTCAGGTGAATACACTTGTAGCGTAACGCAAATAACACCAAAATAATGTGGATAACTCACTTTTTATCTTATTATTCCTTTGTTTTCCTTGACTAATGCATATATTTTGCTGTTCGAAATCTAGTAGGCATTATTTAAAGTATTTTTGTGTACATCCTATACACGTGCAATGAATGATAATATCTTTGTCCTTATAAAAGTGTATTTTAGACGTAATAAAAATTTTATGGTGAACCTTACATCCAAGCAATAATTATATTTGTTTGGGTATGCATTACTCGGGAAGCAATAATTAGAAAATGTATTATTTTAGTAATAAATATTTTATGATCGTTTTATTACCAGTAAATAATTGCAACAATTTACACTTTTTAGCCTTAATAGTTTGCTGTAAACCTGATAAAGTTTGGACTGTTACATTGTAATAATGAACGCTGTAGAAGCTTAGATTTTTTTATAAAAATATTCCAGGTACTTACATGCTTGTGGCTCGTGTCTGCGCGATCACGTAATCACGCACGTTCACACGCTAATATTATTATTTTTTGATTACATTGCATCCCTTAGGTGCTTCACCAGCGGATCGAATTTAATCCACTGGTCGTTCTTCATCCTCGTCGCCAATGTTATGTTCAACGAACCACGAGTATTATTATTTACACGAGTATTAATACTTATAATAAATCAATATTATAAGTATTATAATATTCACTGTAAGTACGCACAACACTCCGCGGACACAGCCGTCTGCCCCGAGATCCTGGTGTAGACTGACTATCTTGTACCGAGTTCGGTCCGGTATAATCGAGTAATCGAATAATACAATAATCGAATAGATGATCGAATGACTAGTTCATTCGATCATCAAGCGAGGCGTCATCTAGCGACACCAGCGCACAACTCTGTACATAACACGGAGTATTGGGAGTCCAAGTAAAATCCAAGACTCGTTCCACCAACAGTTTATTTGAAGGAGCACAGGATATTATAAACACAGTACAGCAAGCAGACAGAAGAGATAGAAGATGTAAGATAGGAAATAACATGAATAGAAGCGTGAAAACGTAAATGTTAGCGAGTCCAAAGCGACGTGCGTTCGGTAAGAGGGCGTATGGATCACTGTCACTAGGCGGCCGTGAGCGAACTAATAAAAGCGGCGGCGTATGCGCATCTATGCGTAGTTATGTTATAGAGTGCAGTTAAGGCTCTTTATTCGACACGACGTTTATGTCGCGACGCGCTGCTCACGGCGACCTTGCGACATTACAATGTAGTTGGTAAGTATTTATTTGAATTTATATAATGCTGTTTGTTAAGTTTAATTACATTATTAGATTTCTGTTGAATTATTATTATTTTATTTTATGTATTTTAATTATTATTTCTGTTTCAGGTTTTTCTTTCAGGTTCGTGGAGGAGTACGCCACAAGTGTATGGTGTCCACACTCACTGTCACACTTTTAATTATGTCCTATTTTAATACAAAATGTTTTGTAATAATTTTTTTGGTGGTAAAAAATTATAATATCGAATTAACACATTTTATTTTAATTTCTTTAAAATTATCCATAATTCACTAAAACTGATGTTTTTTGTATAATAAAACAATATTAGTTATAATGGTACATTTTTTTTTATTTTAAGTATACAACACTTGTAAAAATATTTCAACACAATCGAATGTTTTATTATTATCCTAGGACTATAGATAACATGGACACAATACAAAAATGGTCTTTCTGTTGTGATTGTTGTCATCCATCTTCAGATACCTCTACGAAGTTATGTATCCATTTTAATGGTTTGTTTACATTTGTTTCGGCTGCAAATCGCGTGGAGTATAGAGTAATATATCTGTAGCGGTACATAGTTACCTACACTATGTTCATGGTGTGGTGTGGTCATCTATTAGTTCTCTTTTTTTGCAACAAGGTATTTCAACAAAAGTGTTTTTGGAAATCAATAAAAAACTATGGTTTTTGCAGTGCCTTCTAATAGTCTATGGCCAATGGTGCAGGCAGACAACCACAGACAAGGATCAATTGTGTCATTTCCGGTAATATCGCAACGAGTCGCGAGCGGAGAGCACCACCTTTCAGTCTACCATTTAATTGAATATTTGTGAAAAATGTCGCTGATCTCCGCTCGTTTGGCCTCCTCGGTGGCCAGGCGCTTGCCTAATGCCGCTACACAGGTAATTATCTGTGTTAAGTAACAGTTTATTTGCTTAAATTCTCTTTAATCCCTTATCCGGCGATCATGTCCGAGTTCAATGTCTACCAATTTTACATGACAAATTACTAATTAATTACAGAAATATGTGCTAAAATAGTAGTCTAAGGATGTCCTTGGGCGTAACTATACACGTCTTAGATAATATCTCATAGATCTGAAACTAAGTTATCAGTTCGGAAAATTCGTGTTATGTAATAGAGCCCGATGGATTTTCTGACACGCTGGGCATTTTCATCATGTACTCTGGACCGTGGGGAAGATATTATGGCTACAAATGTCTTTATCGGTAATCATTGTCATAATCCAAGTGTAAAATGTCAGGAATGTATTGTATTGGTTATGTTGGGTAGGTATCGAAGGTGGCAGTGCCTGCAGTGTCCGTGGCCGCCCGCAAGCTCCATGTATCATGCACGCAGCGCGCCGCCGAGATCTCCACTATCCTCGAGGAGAGGATCCTTGGCGCCGCCCCTAAGGTCAGTGCTGACTATTACATAAACATCTGTCAATAGACGGCAGATAATGTTATGGTTAATGATCAATGAATTAGGAATTGTTAAATGTACATTAAAATTGATTAAAAATAGATTATAAATGGATTGGTGAATAATTAATTTAACAAGAATAAATTGTTAAATAAATAGCTTAACAAATTCTTGAAATGTTAATATGGAATATCTACTTCTTTTACTTTTGTGTCTTTTCTTTTTATAATATTTTTATGTAAAATGCCTTTCTTCAGGCGGACTTGGAGGAAACTGGCCGCGTCTTGAGCATTGGTGATGGTATTGCCCGTGTTTATGGACTCAAGAACATTCAGGCTGAGGAGATGGTGGAATTCTCCTGTGGTCTTAAGGTTTGTATTTTTCTGTTAAACTGAGTATGGCTGACTATAGATGGAGACAAGACACTTTTGGCTTCAGGATTGTGAATAGGTGACCCTATGGAATTTCATACATGAAACTTATTGGAAATTATTATAAGCAGAAGGAATTGATAATAAATGAGGAAAAAATTTTTAGAGCATCAGTTCTTAGCCATTTTCTAGATTTTAATTTTCTACATTTTATGCATCACTTTTGACTTTGACTTTAAACATAAGAACATAACTATATTACTTCCATTTTAGGTTAGCTTTATTTTTAAAAATACTATAAAAATACATAATAAGTAATGTCTAAAAAACAGACTAACTATACATATAACAAAAATTATAACACTTGTGGGGCCATGATAAAATATCTCCAAATTGAAATAATGAAATTGCTAGAATAATTATATAATAACACAATTGAATACCTAACAGGGTATGGCCCTCAACTTGGAGCCTGACAACGTTGGTGTGGTAGTGTTCGGTAACGACAAGCACATCAAAGAGGGTGACATTGTGAAGCGTACCGGTGCTATTGTGGATGTGCCTGTGGGCGAACAGCTGCTGGGGCGTGTCGTGGACGCTCTGGGTAACGCCATCGACGGCAAGGGCCCCATCGACACCAAAAGCCGCATGCGAGTCGGTATCAAGGCCCCTGGTATCATCCCCCGTGTGTCCGTGCGCGAGCCAATGCAGACTGGTAAATCAATAATTTTTATTATGTACTTATCCTGGTTTAGGTTGTTTCTCATTTGATCCAGTTCTTTTGTCTTAAACTATAAAATTCTTGTTGTTACATAATACAGGATACCATAAAGTAGGTAGGTTGACTGTACTATAAATTTGATCATAATTAATTTGTTAAACAGTTACTCTACATTTATATTGATACTAAAGAACATTTTATTTTAGAAACTTAATTTAAATTGATTATACAGGGTGTATTTTCCAATTGTGCCAGAATTATTGATTTTTCGTATGTCATTACTTCCCAGAATTCGATCCTTGTTAGCGACATTATCAAATGGTGTAATAATACAGGATGCTTTTTTTTTTCAAAATCAGCGGGTTCCATTCCTGGCTAGGAATATTGATTTTTCAAAAATGTAATGATGCAGTTTTAGTTTTCATCAAAATCGCCACCGAGACTCCTTCTTTCAGCATTTTTCTCTATTCCTCATAGTTTTGGATTTGGCCATCCACGCACGCTTGGAAAATTCATCCTGTATATCCTGCCACTTATTTATTGTTTCAGTTTATTATATTAATTAATGGATACCACAATAGGATGGCAAATAAATTATTTGAGATTAAGACTGGTGAAGCATTTATGACGACGGTTTGCACTACAATTCCATAATTTTGCCCAAAATAGGTATCAAGGCCGTGGACTCTCTTGTGCCAATCGGTCGTGGTCAGCGTGAGTTGATCATCGGCGACCGTCAGACCGGCAAGACCGCCCTGGCCATCGACACCATCATCAACCAGCAGCGCTTCAACAAGGGCGAGGATGAGAAGAAGAAGCTGTACTGCATCTACGTCGCCATCGGACAGAAGAGGTCCACCGTTGCCCAGATCTTGAAGAGGCTGACTGATGCTGGTGAGTTAATGTTTTTAATTAAATGTTTGTTAAAAACATTGTTAGTTATTTCTTTTTGTAGGTTATATTATTACATTACACTTTATGGGTTAGATTCATAATTATATTTCACTAGCTGACCCGGCAAACTTTGTATCGCCTAACAAACATTTTTTTTCTAAAATAAAATTGGCCTAAGTTACTCCTTGTTACATCAGCTATCTGCTAGTGAAAGTCGCGTCAAAATCGGTCCAGCCATTTCAGAGATTAGCCGGAACAAACAGACAGATCGACAGACAGACAGACAAAAATTTAAAAAAATGTTGTTGTTGACCCTCCAATATTTATTTGTATAGATGTATAGATTAAACAAAATGTACGAAGCAAGAAAATTTCTTAACCTTAGAGATGATTTCATTACAGTATCCAATGAAGTCATACACTGATGCCAACCTTTCAAAATGATCTGTAACCTTCCAGGTGCCATCAACTACACCATCATTGTGTCCGCCACCGCCTCGGACGCCGCTCCCCTGCAGTACCTGGCGCCCTACTCGGGCTGCGCCATGGGAGAGTTCTTCCGAGACAACGGCAAGCACGCCCTCATCATCTACGACGATCTGTCCAAGCAGGCTGTTGCCTACCGTCAGGTTGGTTCATAAGGATTTCTTTTACTAACTACTGTATTAATAAATTTATTACATCTTGAAGGGGAGGAAGCGGTAAAGCATTTCTTACGTAATTATTTTAGAAGTCGAAATACTAATAATAAACACTAAATCTTTGATTTACGACAAAGAGTTTAAGTGCATTTGATCCTTTTCTAAAACCAGCTAAAAACTTACGTAAGAAGTGAGAGGGGAGTCCGTGAAATCATATGTGCTCTTACATGAGGGCAGGGAGGGTCAAAAATGGCAAAACTTGTCCTTACGAAATTATGGAATGATTTGGAGTAAATCAAATTCAAAATCAAATCAAAATTATGCTCGAAAGAGAAATTTTCCTTGAACTTAACAGACCCATATTCCCCTATTCCTTCCACACACACATGACAATGACTTATTTTGTACAGATGTCTCTGCTGCTGCGTCGTCCCCCCGGTCGTGAGGCCTACCCCGGTGACGTATTCTACCTCCACTCTCGTCTGCTCGAGCGTGCTGCTAAGATGTAAGTCTACTTCTGCATTATATGTATAATAGTGTATAAGAGAAAGCAAAATATGACTGTTTGAAACATACATCATTGAAATTGCATTCAACACCTATGCCTGTAATTACTTACATTCTACATAATTTGGAGTTTAATCTTTAAAAAAAATTGAGCCACATAATTATGGGTTTTCTTTATTTTGAAATTAAAAAAGGTCTAATAAATTATTATATTAAAAAGCTTACACACCTGCATTTCAGTACGTCTCTGGATGTCGCGAATCTACGCACTATTAAAATAATTAATATAAATATTTTCTGCTCCCTGGAATTTGAACATTAATGAATATTAATGTTACATATTTTTAATTTATTTTTCTTGATAACCAGGTCCGACAAGATGGGTGGCGGTTCTCTCACTGCTCTGCCTGTAATTGAGACCCAGGCTGGTGACGTATCTGCATACATTCCTACCAACGTGATCTCCATCACTGACGGCCAGATCTTCTTGGAGACTGAGCTCTTCTACAAGGGTATCCGCCCAGCCATCAACGTCGGTCTGTCTGTGTCCCGTGTCGGTTCCGCTGCCCAGACCAAGGCTATGAAGCAGGTAGGTTGATTGTATAGTTTTCTTGGTCTTGATTGATCAAATATTATATTTACGTACTAATTGACCTGTTGGTCAATTAGGTAGCAAAATGAATTGTTATTCATTTTGCTACCTTTAGAGTTTCCACTAGAGGACATTGAGCTATTTTAAATTAATATTTTATTATGTTTATTTGTACTGCTAAAGCTCTAAGCCCACTATACAACATGTTTCTAGCATGGTATGGTGTGGTATGAAATAGTGGGCAGATTACATAAGAGCTACATTAATAAATCTAATTTAATTGTCTTATGTCCTTTTGTCAGTTGCAGTAAGGATTATGGATAGAAAGAATACTGTAGCTCGAGCACGAATATTTGCGAGAAAGTATTCGTATGGTTAACGTAAGCAATTTGTCAAATTTGTATGGCATTTTAGTACCAGTTACGTACGATAGGGGCGCTTTTGAAAAAATGCCATATAAATTGCTTACGTTAACCATACGAATACTTTCTCGCAAATATTCGTGCTCGAGCTACTGAACATAGCCCATAGCAAATTCTTCTACACCTAGACAGTAATAAAAACTATTTGTATGCTTGTTTGGCAGGTGGCCGGTTCCATGAAGTTGGAGTTGGCTCAGTACCGTGAGGTCGCTGCGTTCGCGCAATTCGGTTCCGACTTGGACGCCGCCACCCAGCAGCTGCTGAACCGTGGTATGCGTCTCACTGAGCTCCTCAAGCAGGGCCAGTACGTGCCCATGGCTATTGAGGAACAGGTCGCCATCATCTACTGTGGTGTGCGCGGACACCTCGACAAACTGGACCCCACCAAGATCACCGCTTTCGAGAAGGAATTCACCCAGCACATCAAGACCAGCCACCAGGGACTCCTCAGCACCATTGCCAAGGATGGTCAGATCACACCCGAATCTGACGCTGCCCTTAAGAAGATCGTCACCGACTTCATCTCCACTTTCACGGCGCAGTAGACGCTTAAAATCGAAGCGAGGATTTGATTCAAGATTGTGATGTGCGTTATAAATCGGCAACTCACGCCACAATCTTGCGTAAAAATTCCATTTTTAAGGACCGTCAATGGAAGTATTCTATATTTAGGTAGTTAATACTTCCGTCAATGGTTCCGTAGTTGTCATTCGTATGGACTGTATTGAATGTGAATACAATCATGGAATGTATTTATCTCTAAAAGTCAGGAGTTATATATAAAGAAAAAATACTATGAGTGGTTTTTTAATTTTAATTTTCATACCCACAACTTATTCCTAATCATGTAGGAAAAACATTTTTATATGTATTGTAAAATTTAAACACTATAACAAGTGGTAAAATCATTGCTACGGTTAAACTGCCGCGGTTTTGAAACGAAGTCATTGAATACAGGGGTTATGGGTTTACGACCATTTATTCAGATTATGTTTTGTATGGAGACGCGTATGTAACCGTTCAGCTTTCCGCGTCTATTCAGCTTTCGCGGCAAACGAGTAGAAAATGAGGACAAAATGTGTTTTAATCATGCGAGTGCTTTAATAGAGTTCAGCGTTTGTTCGCACTTCGTCGGAATCGCAAAAGGTCGGATTCTCATTTCGTCGGATTCAGTACAGTCAATAACATAAATAACGAAAACCCTTAATCACATACGTCCCTCAGTACAAAGGCGTTTACTTGACAAAGCCGGTGTCGAAACCTTGCCCCATCCACCGTACACCGTACGTTTAACTCCCTGTGATGAAGTGTGATGTCTTTTTGTAGCGCTGTTACGCCGCGTGCTGTACGCGGCTTTTGTCCTCGTCATAGATTTTAGACTAGATTCTCCCATACATTTGACAGAGCGAGATAGCCAGTTACAAAATCTACGTGAAGGACAGACAAAAATATTATTTTTTGTCCTCGTCACCGGGGCCGATTATATATTGTTTGTCACAAATGCAAACAATGGTGAGTTGTGACTATAAAAGAGTGAGTTGGCCATTTGGAAATTTACAGTATCAGTTTGTTTTTAAGCAGAAAATCGTAGTAAGTTTATGTATATATGTTTAATTACGATGGAGGGTAACAGTATTCTGAGCTACTAATTGTTAAATTTTGTTACATTCTTTTATAATAACCTCAAAGAAACGTAAATTCTCTGTCTCATGTGCAGGCTGTGCAGCCATGCGCTACGCCGTGGCTGAATACTATTCAGTGAATAGGTACTACATCTCGAAAGTGCTTGTGAACTTGTGATGGTATATAGCTTGGAGGAAGGATAAACATGGAGTAATAGCAATAAAATGAATGTTTTCTCTATAGCGGTAGTCTTTTAACTTACGCACGGCCGCACGTGTCAGAAAGAGATAAACATATATAATCCATATGTACGTCAAATACTGATGTAACCATTTTTTGCGGCATGAGTTAAGGGATGGGATACGGAAATATTAGATTCTATCGATATTATTCCTCTGAGCTATCGATAAATTATGTACATATAGAAAACTACGTTACAGGTTGAGATTGTATTTTGAATTGATTGTATATTGCAATATTTTAAGTCATTCGTTTTAATTAAGAGTTAAAACCCACACAAATAATATGAAATTTACCTATTCTTTCGCGATTTTTTTACTTACCACGACGCAGCAGCGAAGACGCCAACGACACCAGCTTATTCTATTTATGAAAAATATATAGAGCGAAGTATTTTTATAAAAAAAAGACAAAATCAAACTGTACAATAATTTATTTAAAAGTAATGTTACACAGTCAGGTAGGTAGACCCATATTATATATGTATATACAGATGTTTCATATCAAAAAACGCGATCAAAACAAAAAACCTATAATGCCTATGTGTAACTGTTTACTTACTGTACTTGAAAGTACTATCTATAGATAGATATAAACCTCTACGCCCAGAGCCCAAACGGCTGCAGTTAGACATTTTTGGATGGAAGATTTCGTGGTGTAGGTAGGTGAGCAATAAGAAATTGTTTTGGATAATTTGAATTATACCTACGTGGGACCTGTTAGAATCAGGCCGGGAAATAAAACAGTGAACGCTACAACCTTTACAGGTTTTGTATTTATAAGTATAAATCTAGTTAATTACATAATTAATATCAAAAGTTCACAACCATTTTTACTGTTATCCATCAACAACATTGAACGACAGACATGTATATACAAATAAATACAAGAGCCTCTTTTGCAACAGGTATACTATCACCTGACAATCCGTTACCAATATCTATGTATCCGTAGTACCTAACTCCATCCCATTCAACGATTTTTCGAATTGCCATACCATCAATGATTAGAGCACAAAATATTTTTTTTCCTGTTCTGGTTTTCTGTTTTATAGTATTAAAACATTCTGTTGTAAAACCAGGCAAACATACAATGGATTGGTACCATTTTGATATAGTACTGGGATTTGGCAATATGCTTTCAAATTGCTGACGGATATAATTATATGCACGCGGAGATAAAAAGTTTAATGTAACAGCAAACTTTCTAAATTCAACACTATACTCTCGAGGTAGACTGTGACCCTTTTTCTTATTGAAATATCTACATAAGAACTCTTGATTTTCTACACCTATATTTGACAATAATTGAGCACACTCGTCGTTAATGATAGATTTTGATTTTAATTCACTTAGTACATTTTCTAATGATAATATTCTGCGTTTAAATCTACGGCATTTCCCTTGTAAACTTTTTAATTTTTTGAGAAGAGACACAGACAATTTTACTTGTTTTGCAAGAACTTTCTTCAGCTTTTTTTTTCTTGGAGTGTCACCAACAGACGGCTCACACAGAGTAGCTACTGGTTTACACACTTCTTTTGAAGTTGAAGGTTGAAGGCCTAGGACTGGTTGTGCCGACTGGACTGGTGCTGCAACTTGTATTTCTTCTTAAGTCTATGGTATTGCCTCTAGCCAGTTTTGTAGATTCCTATAAAATAAAATTAGTTTTTTATAACCCAACCGCTTAAGGAAATCTTATAATCATGTTTAAATCAGATATTTTCATATTTATACATTAGGCAAATGGAAGCACTTAAGTCTAATAACAATTCAAACAAAAAAAACCTTTTGTTTAAATGTTGGATAGTTTTCAAATACTGTTGGTACAGCATTTCTTCGAAAATATCTTCTTTTTCTACCTTCCATATAACATTCGTTTGTAAAATGTTTAGAACAAATGCGGGAGTTCTGTGATGGCTTCCAATTTTCCCTGTGTATAGCCTTTACCCAAAGATTTTTCAAGTGTTCATCCTATGGAAATCTGCAATCAAGAAATTATCACTTTGAGACTCAAGCTTTTCTCTGGGGAGTAATTGCGAGCTCATTTTACATTTAGCTCAATCTTTCACTTCCCTATATGCTACAACTTTAGAGAAATGTCAAAGCAAAATTAACTTACTGAGTTTTATTGAAAACTTAATAATATTTTTAGTCTGACTTACGCTGGCCATGGACTATGTTTTGTATAGGCATAGTTGGCTCATGTTATAACAATGTTGTGTCCTAATGTAATTGTAGTCCTGTTTATTTTTACATCATCAACACGCATCCCACAAACGTAATGACAAGTTATTTGCAAATAATTATTAAGTATCAGTGTATCGATATCGTAAACATGGCTGTCTACAACACTTAAAAACAAATATTTGTAAATTTTTCGAAAACCAAGACGAAATAGGGTGTCTATTCCGGTCAATAAGATTTTATTTACACAACAATTGGTCATATTATGGTTCTTTCTCCTAAATAACTCTTATACTCGGAGAAAAATATAGAAAAAGCAAACCTGTGAAATGACAACTCCCGGTTTTCCTCGAATTTCTTCGAACTTATGACTTTTACACCCACAAACCACACATACCATGATTTCTTGAATGTATATCCTTGTTAGTTAATTTGTAACTTTTCGCAAATATACAAAGATTTACTCAAAAATTGCCGTAAAAGTTTATACCACTTAGTCACCAGCTTGGTGACTCGTACTCGAAAAACCGGCGACATACACCGCTTGACGATTTGGGAACAGAGTAGATGACGTATAGTTGTCTTTTTTTAGCACACGCCAAAATGACATAAGTCTGAGAAATACAGATAGCGTATAGAATGTTCTATTTATTGCTACTACTCCATGTTTATCATTCCTCCAAGGTATATAGTGTTTAATCTATGCTACATCTCCCCATAGATGTAGTATGGGGAGAATCTACTGGTTCTAAATCTATGCGATGTCTATGGCAGTGTTACCAGGTACCGCATGGTTACGGTAGCATATTCAGCATTTCGATATGGTACGGTACACGGAACACAGACACACGGTACCATATTCATCTTCTATCTATGTTGTGTTTTTAGTACATTTTACCGTGTTTTGATCCACACAAAAATTAGATTTTAGTAGGAAAAATCCTCAAACTTCATACAATACATGCCGTAATTTATTAAAATCTACGGTATTTCACTTATATTTTTTAGGACTGGCAACATTGATCTATGGTTTACTTTTGACATTGTTTGACAATACATATTTTGTCAAAGTCAAATAAAAATGTCAAAAGTCAAAACTGTCAAAACAAAACAAGTGGTCACCTCGAATCGAATGTCAAAACATGTGTTTCAATAAATAATTTCATGCGCCGAAATTTCACAAAATACAAAAAATACGTAATATTTCCTCAAGTATAATTAAAGTAAACTGCGTTTGGTGTTAGATTTAATTTAATCCCATAGTACACCTTAATACAATCAATATATTGAAGCATGGAATTTTTTGAACAAGCGCATGTCGCGAAACCCATGGAAACAACAAAAAAAGAAGAAAATGTAAAGAAACAGCTTAAACAGATGTTGTACGGCTATAAAAAAAGTGATAACGAGCTTATTAAGAGCTCTATGAACGTGAAAACTGATAGCGACGACTCCTCATCAGTAAGTGGATTTTCTGACTTAAATCTAACCGCATCCAATTCCAGCGGGGCTGATGACACGACGCGGGCTACAATCGGCTCGCCTGACGATGTCGACAGTATACTTGATGACTTAAACACTGATGTTTCACCAAATATAAAGGATTTAACTTTAAACAGTGACAATGAGGAATCTGTTGATGGGGAAGAATCTATAACAGAAGACTTACAGCTTGATAGCGATGAGAATAGTTGTTTGCAAAGTGCAGATGAAGAAGTATCAATTTTATGCTCTTCCATAAGATCATCAATAGACACAGAGAGCTCACAGGAATTTGACCCTGATGGAGTATTAGCATCAAAAATTCTAGAAAATCTTAAGAATAAAAGAGGTAATAAAGTGACAAAACGAAAGTTAGACACGATTGAATCTAACAGTGAGGATGATGTTCCACAGAAAATTAAGTCTAGTAGTGATAATAATATAGTATCTAATCAACCCAGAGTACTACATCCACGTTTAATCACTGAGGATGATGATGATGAGGATGTGGTCTCTGTAAGTAAAACTACATCTGACAGTGGCATGTCCCCACCATACATTATGGTAAATGCTACAGATATAGAAGAAGAAAAGTTTGATGATGTTGTAGGGAAATACAAGTATCCTATTATGAAAAATATTCCCTTTGATAATAATGAATTGAGAGCCACTGAGAATGACTCCATCTTTTATTCTGAGGCAGAAATGGTTATAGATGAGGATATGGAGGAAGAAATACTGGATTCTGACATATTGGATTTCACCAATGACAATGATATGGAATCAAGTAAAGAAATAACAGTTGAAGCCAGTACTGAAAATATTGATGATACACAATCTGAGGAATCTGTAAAGTTAACTACAAATAACCTGGAAGATTCAATCAAACTACTTTTTAAGGGAAACTTGTGTGTATGTGTAATGAAACATCCAGCAAAATTGTTTGTAAATGGAAAAATCAAAGTTCAGTGTCTGGCTGGAACAGTTGAAGTATTTGGACATACACTATTAACAGATAAATCATATGAAGTCTATGCTCCATATACCAATTTTTCCCAATGCTTATCAACTATTGAGAATGATACTACTTTTTATGGCTTATTTAGTAAATTAACAACAGCAGGTATCACTGTGGCAGACGCTGAAGATATAGTGACAACATTAGGCGATTATGATGCTGTCCTGGTGATTGAACCGATAAAAAGTATAAAAATGAACTTTGTTGAAGAACATTTTAGTGTTGCTAACTTATTCAGAAACTCAAATAAGCATGTTGCTACTTCGCATGCTAAGGCATTGGAAAGATTAGAATGCTCCATATATATAAGCCAACCACGCAAAGTATTTGAAGTACCTATTATCTGGCAAGAAATTAACAAATACTGCTTTGGTAAGTATTTTAAAAATAAGGTAAAAAAAATAAGTAGTTTATTGTTATAGCTTGTGATTGTAAAGTAAGATGTGTTAAATATCTCCTCACTAGGAATTACTGTGATACAGGTTGGTGTCTGATACTTCCAATGAAAACTTAACTAGACAATACCTCGAAACATATCTTTATATGAAAATTGAGCTTGGTCTAAATGTATTATCGTTCTTGAATATTGTTAGAATATGGATCATATGATTTCTGAAGTTATATTATTCAAGGTAACAGGAGTCAAAAGAATGTATAGGGTAACCCAAAAATTATGCAAGATTTTTATGATCACATAAGAAAACAGAGTTTTTTTTAATATTGTGATTGAATGTATAGAGCACATAGAATAGGGTTAATACAGAATTTCACCTAAGAGCATATGGCGTCCAATACAGTCACTGCTCAACCACCCTAATATTTGAAGGAGTATGGTCAACTATATTGTGTATGAAGCATTAAAACTGTGTCACTAACGCCCCAACTCAGAGTCATTAGTGATTACTTAAATCGCTCCTTAGTACAGAATTTGTATGGTGATTCTTTACTAAGGAGCGGTTGAAGTAACCATTAGTGATTCTTAGTTGGGGTGTTTACATTTATTTTATTTTAAAAATATGGTTTTTGAACTATGAAAATTTATGGTTCTAATAATGTCTCCATTTTTATTAACCCTGAATATCAGCTTTCACACTTTTTCTTTTTGTCAGTATGTAAGTGAAGTGTTGTACTTTACCACACAAATGGGAGCTAATTCAAGTTGTGTAATTTTTGGTTCACGGTTCATAAATACATTGGACCTGCTGTAATCATTATTGAATTTTTTGATTATTACTGCCTTCCTAGTTCCTAATAAGACCCTTTATGGTCTGGATTTTTTTGACTAAGAGTACCTTGTAATCCGACTTACAAATCAAAGAATCTGTTTGAACTTTATTAAATTGAATTTTTATGTACAATCAACAGTGATTGGCGTGTCGGATTACTAGGGGCGCCGGATTAGAAATGGTCCGGATTGTCCACTGTATTGTACAAATTAGATTTTAACGTAATTATTATTAGTTTATTTTTACATTTGACACTTTTTTACGACATTACAAAGAAAACATTTTGCAGATGAACGGAGCAGAGGAATTTTATGCGGAGGTAAAGGTGTTGGAAAATCCACATGTCTCCGTTACCATGTGAACAAACTCTTGGCAAACGGACCAGTACTCGTAATAGATTTGGATATAGGTCAAAGTGAGTTTACTATAGCGGGAAATATATCTGCAACTGTTGTGAAGGAACCCTTACTGGGACCTAATTTCACACATCTAAGGAAACCTCGCAGGTGATCTTATTTTGCTTTTACAAGTTTAAATGAATCAATTGGGTACCTTCAATTATAATTCTACTAAAAAAATAAACGACTTTAAAATTAGGGGGAACTCAAAAAGTACTCGTCAGATCTCGCTCAAATTTAAATGGGACCACATGACAAGCAACAGTATTCGAATATAAAAAGAATCATCAAAATCTGTACACCCAGTAAAAAGTTATGAGGTAACCACGAAACAAAAAGGAGTCGAATTGAGAACCTTTTCCTTTTCTTGAAGTCTGTTAAAAATAATAATGACGTGACGATGTTGTTCATTTGACCGCGGTCAGCGCGTCACCGTGGAATTGGTGGAAGTCCTCACGGATAGCATAAGTGCATAAGTTATTTGTCTTCGACTTTTGCAATTGTACGTTGTCAACTAAACGGATCAAAGTAAAAGAATTCGTCGCAACAACAATTTTGCAAATCTGTATTGGTATCATCGTGCGGTAAGCAGTGTTGCCAACTTTATTTTAACAATCCCACTAAACTCACCACCAGAAAAGGCAGAAAACCACTAAAAAACTAAAAAAAATATATATTACCACGGACGTAGCCAGGTTTAAGTTTCGGGGGGGGGGGGGGGATGGTAAAGAAAATTGAAAAATGTTTTTAAGGGTTTATTAGCACATAAAAAATTGCGATTTGTATTAACAAAATAAGATAAAAAAGGTATTTGGTTTTTTTAATAACTTCTAAAATAATGATATTTAAGGAATTTTGAAAAAAGATCCTGAAAGAGGAGGAAATTTCCAATAAAAAAAGTCTCAACTCTATCTTATATATTTATATTTTTTTAACGCTGAAGATGGGTCTTTGAAAAGGTTTTGTTATGGGTCTTCTAAGACCATTTTTGCAATTAGAGGTCCGTTTGCGAAATATTTGGCTTTGAATTGCTAATTTTGGTTAGAGTCAAGGGGGTGACCACCTGCCGGCTAAACGATTGGAGTTGGGCAAGTGAAAAAATTGTCAGAAATGGATTATAATTCAGATGAATTTTTTTTTTATGGAAATAGCCGGCAATCGAGCTGAAGATCCACTTGATGGTAAGTGGCTATCGTCGCCTATGGACATCAGCAACACCAAAGGCTTCACTGATGCGTTGCCGGCCAAGAAAGAGAGAAGAAAAAGAAAGAAAGAACTGGCTCTTAAGCCCCTAGCCGGAACACGACGAGTCGTTTGGCGGCTGACTCATGCTCAAGGGTGGTAGCTATCCAGGCGAACCCCATGGAGAAATAATAATAGTAATAATGTTATTAAATAGCAATTAAAATCAATATTACCAATATAATTCCTCGAGGGCGGGCCGGTTTTAGTCGCCTTTTACGACACCCATCCGGCGTGGGAACTTGGTTAGTATTCTAAGCCGCCTCAATACGGCTATACAAGGAAAACTATCATGGCTATATTCGCTTAAGTAGATAAAGTGTAATAGTCGATAAAATTACTACATTGCGCATGGCCTGACACGCACTTGCCCGGTTTTTTATACTTTCCACGAGTTTAAAGTTTTCGGGCAATCTGTTTTTAGTTCATAAATCAAAACAATTAACTGAATACCCTATTACGGATTATCTCTTCGCCATTGCGTGGAAGCACAGATTACTATACTTGTAGTGAGTCCTTTATCTTTGATCGTTGTCAAATGAGTTTCAAATCAGAAGTAATTTTGTAAAATCGTCCTAGTGGTTAAATGTCATGTTCTACCACTAAATGAAAAAATCTTTTCCACTAGAAAATCCACTAGCCACTAAAATCAATATATCCCCACTAAAAGGGGTGTCGAAACCACCAGATCTAGTGGAAATTCCACTAAGTTGGCAACACTGGCGGTAAGGTCGACAATAAACATTGTATTGTATAGTAACATGTTGTATATTGCGGCTAAGCCGGCGCCAGATACAGCTTCAAACATGTGAACACTGCTTTGATTGATATGTGTAGCACGGGACTTTGAATATTTGTTCAATGTTTGAATAAAGATTTGCACTTTGCCATGCGGTATCGGTTTTTTAGCGCACATCAAAGCGTTCAAACTTGAATGTGTTCAAATGTTTGCGTAGCCTGCCATACTTGCGCAAAGACCAGGACCGTTGCTGTGGCGAAAGGTCGTGCGCGGTAGGTAGTTGATAGAATACTAAATCCGAACAAAACTACAAACCGAACAAAACGACATTGGAAGACATTTGTTATAACTTTGATTAATTACTTTTACAGCAATTTTTTTTCTAATGTAAAACGGTTATGTACTTACCTACTTGTTTTGCTCATGTAATAAATAATTACAAGCACTTAAGTAATAAATGCATCCACAAAATCTTCGTCCAGTTTGTTTGTCGTCTACTAGCATACTGTGAAGAAAAACGACTGCAAAACATGTCTGGCAGGTTGCGACAATATGTGTTCAAATGTGTTTTCAATGTCCTTCAAAGAAGTGTTCAAATGTTTGAGCTGTATCTGGCGCCGGCTTTCGAGTAATTATACATATAAGAATCCGGGATTTTTAGTTAGGTACATATCGTCGCTTCTCAGGAATAGTGTACAATCTCAAAATCAGCTAACTTTACAGGAGAGCGTTTTGAAAATTGAACCGTTAATAAAAGCATTATTTATAAAGTTCGACAGTCGCTCTTATTTTAAAAAAATAATTCAACCCTTTAGCTCATAAAATAACTTATTGTAAGTAAGTATTTAAAAAGCGAAGTCATGAAAAAAAAATTAAATTAAGTCGTTTTGACTTTAGCTACTTTTCTAGAAAAAAATTGCTCATAATTTGGATATTCGATAGTTATTTTTAAGTATTAAAGCAGTTATAAATGGCGTTTTTTCAGTGAAACAATTATACATCGGGTCGGGTGTTATAAAATAAAGAAAACAATTTTCTTCCTATGAATAGGATATAAATTAACCAAATCATAGTCAATCCAAATAAATTTACGTTTCTAGGCAAAAAAATACTCAACAAAAACTGTTCAATTTTGAGATTGTATAGTCTTTTAGAGAAGAATTTGTCAATTGTTAGGTCATCCTTTTGTCAAAAACCATATAAATTTGATTTAATACAATATTACAGAGAAACTGAATTTACCTTTAGGTCATAATTTCGTTTTTGTACACTTTTTGCGACAAACACTAAGTGTATCCTGCGGAATCTTTGATACAAACTAAAGATTGTAAAGTTTTCGCGCGAAAGGGACGTAAAATCGCGCCAATTCAAAACTGAACATTAGCTCCCCTGGTGGCAATTTTTGAAAGTAGCCTCTTTAGATACTTTTCAGGAGAAAGAGTAGGCGATTCTTAGTATTTCTGTATATTTAACTTGATTTCGCAAAAAAATTGACTTTGTACACTTTTCTTGAGAAGCGGCGATATATTTTTTATCTCAGCATCGTCCCAAGCCCTTTTCCGGGTAGAGTAAGTCTTTCAGCGCTTGAAAAATTCGCCAGATAAATCAAAAAGCTGTACAGAAGGCTAAAAGTCCAGCTATTCCAAGGGGCACTGCGACCAGGTTTCATATATGTAGAGAAATACATTACGCCACAATAGTGTAGCCGTGCCCGTTTTGACTAGATCTGGTCGCCAAGATCCACTGCTCGGACAAACCGTAGGGTATTCGTGCGTATTTGACTTGGTTGGGTGTTATTAGGTAACCTCCTGGAATGCGGTTTCTGCAGTGACTCAAGGTAGGGCATTCAGAGAGTATGTGAATTGGTATTTCCTCTGCTTCACTGCAAAATCTGCATGTTGCAGTGTCCCTCCGAAATCTGTAGGTGTCTATTGCGCCCGCAATGTCCGGTGAACAATCTGATGAGTGCTCGTATGTTAGGTAAGTTTTTGCGAGTAACCAGCTACCTTTCTTGTCTACGTTTTTAATTGTCGTAACGGACGTGACGTCCTGCGTACGTACAGTACGGCCGCTGTATCTTGGCGCGTCTGAACATAGGCTTTGCGAACTTTAGCGCATGTAAGACAGAGATGGCAACACGAACATGCTAACGTATGACTGAGACACAATACACCGCGTATCGAGTATTGGCCAATTATGTTACTGCGCAGCCTTCTGCGCGAAGTTCAGGCGCGCCAAGATACAGCGGCCGAAGTATACCTACGTATCCAGAACTAAACCCATCTTATTGCCAACCATCCATTGCCGAACTAAGCCATAGTATTTTTTCATGATCATGAGTAAGGCAGGCAATTATCCGCCCTATTTTAGTATCTGGATATTGCGAAAAGTTCCCAAATACTACCGTAAAAATACTTTGATAGGAACATAAAATTGTGATAAAAATCAATTCAATTCAATGGTAGGGCCCCTCGAGAGATTATATATATATATATATTTTTTCATAATATTGATTTATTACTATTATTATTTCGCCATGGGGATAGCTACCACCCTTGAACATGAGTCAGCCGCCGAACGACTCGTCGTGTTCCGGGGCTTGAGAGCCAGTTGTTTATTTCTTTTTCTTCTCTCTTTTCTGGCCGGAAACGCATCAATGATGCCTTTGGTGTTGCTGATGTTCATGGGCGACGATAGCCACTTACCATCAGGTGTTTCGTCAGCTCATTTTCCGGCTATTTCCATAAAAAAATCTTCTTAAACCTCTATGAATTTAATCAACATTTACTTTTACTACAAAAGATCTTTGAAAAATAAATTATTATGCCTAGGTACTTAATATTCTTCGAGAGATGTACGTGCGCTGCTAAGGTTGATCAAGATTGTGCCGCACATATGAAATTTATAAGAAGTTGATTATTTTGCAGGAGTAGCTTGTCAAGTGTTCAGACTCAGAAGTAATCTGACCAAGTTGTGAAATAAGACAAGTTAATAAATTACTATTAAGCAATAATGCAATACTTAGTGCATTGCTTTGACCGTTTGACGTTACTTTGTTGTAAGATTGTCATACGCCCCGAGAGACTGGAAATAAGGTACCACTACTTACTAAGTACTTATACACCTACTGCAATTGTGTAGGTGTATAAGAGCTGAACAGTAGACAAACAACAGACAGTGGGATGTAACGTTTTATGTAAGCGCTTACCTATAAATACTTCAAATCTTGTTACAGGACATTGAACTTAGGCATGATAAACCCATTGGATAACATGACGCGTTACGTGAACGCGGTCGTCAGCCTCATCGCTTACTGTGCGAGCGACGAGCGTCTCAAAGGCATGCGGTGGATCATCAACACAATGGGACTCTGCAATGTTGTCGGATTACACTTCATAACAATCATAATCCTTCATTGTCAACCAACTTACATCCTACAAATCGACTCCAAAAACGTTAAACGAAGATTCGACATATTCCTACGTCCTCAATTAGTTGCAGCACATTATGAACAGAACAAAAACATGAGTCTGTTTGCAAATACTTCATGCCCGGACAATTTAAATTATGGCTTTGTTATTTCACATCATACAGATACGCCGGCAAAAAATAACAATATCTTAGCTCCTCGGGATGAAAGATATTTGAGTTTTCTGGCATACTTTGGCGAGGTACTTGAAATTCACAGAAGCTCCACATTATTGGCAGTCGCCCCCTATGAGTAAGTTAAATTGGAACTTTAAACAGGTTGTTTCGTAAGTCGTGGCTCAACCGTAGACGGCAGATGGCTTGAAAGTGGGCCTATCACATGTCAAAAAATGACCTCAGTAAGTGTCACCGTTTTAGAGATTTTGACCTTTGAAATTTTGAAAATTCGGCACTACCCTTCTTTTTCCTGCAGAGTCCACAAATGAGCAGGTATTTTGATAATTTTTTAGAGCTCTCAGATAGTTGCATTATATCAGTAAATAATTTTGTTGAAATAATTAGGGAACGCTGAGAAAATACACTTGGTGCGAGGTGGTTGAAAAAAAAAATGTACTGGGCAAATATGGACCAGAATTTTAAAAACCTGTCTGTTAAACGTAGATGTTAAAAAGGTACAATACAGGCTACTTTGATAGGGACAATTTTCAAGTAAAAGTCGTTTCAGTCTCAAAGGGGTCAAATGATATCTCTAAAACGGTGACTCTTTTACTTAGCTCATTTTTTGACATATGGTAGGACCACTTCAAACGGTCTGCCCTCTACGGTTGAACCACGCCACTACTTACGGAACACCCTGTATAATATGAAATTTATTTTGACTTAATTAGAGCCACATTCTAATTGCACGAGAATCATACTCCAGATCATAGAATCTTTACTCGTAAAAATGATTTAAAAAAATTGGTATTTTGTTGGCGAATCAAAACAATTGTGCCAAACTCAAGAGTGCCAAAGTAAAAATTTTGATACTCACAACTTAAATTTATTCCAAGATGTTAAATTTTCAGAACTTACCTATTTTAACTCCGTTGCATAACGTAAATATTGAATTTGGCACGACTCCTTTGTAGTTGCAGTAGTTGAGGAGCACTAGAACTTACCCACCAAATTCACCATGCTGCTCCGATGCAAAATGGGCTGTAGGTAAAGTAGACTACCATAAATTCGAAAACGTGCGAAGCACTAATGTGAAGTTGTACTCATTCGGGGTATTTTTTGGTATTATTGGTATCATTAAATTAAGGATAAGTGAAACTGATTATTTCATATTACAACAAAATACCAGTTTAAGTGGAATCTGCACGTCATCTTTTTATAACTCATGACGCATCGCGATGATGTCATAGCACCGTGCCTTCAAATGCAGGGGAAAGATACTACACATTTTAATTTAAAACCATTTAGCAAATTGACTTGTGCTGGTTTATCAATTGCTAGAAAGTAGAAGCTTGTTATTGAAGCGCTTCTATAGACAGAATTGAAATTTTCATCATGAAGATATCCACTTCAATTATGTAGAAAAGATCATTATTCTATGCCAACTCAGTATGCCAATCGTACAGTAGGATTAGGTGCTCCAATTTTTTAATTATGGTAACTTCCAAAGACATCCATTCAAAATTACTCCTGGATTAAATGAAACCGAGTTAAACAATTATGTCTACAATAATAATGACAATTAAGTTGTCTCAGACAAGAATATCATTATTGTTTTAGAAATGAGTAATGTAAAATACACGCTACCTCCAGGAATTGGGCGTGACTCATATTTCTGGCCGCGATACAGCCTCATTAATCAATCCTCAATGCCTTATCGTTAATGACACTAGCTAGCACTACAAACTATCTACAAACGAGAGGAAAATTATTGTAATTAGATTTTGTATAGAAAATTTTATTTTTCCAGAGTGCAGTTACAAGATTTGTGTGTATACATGAATGTAAAAATTCCCGAAGGTACAGTTCAACAGGTGCTCAACGGTAAAATAGTGGCACTGTGTCAACACGAACTAGGCAGTGTTACCGAGAAGACTCATGTTTTGGCCGACGAACCACTCTTGTGCCATGGACACGGTAATTCCTATAATAAGTTAACATATAGACTATAGTATAGTTAGGAAATTCAAGTTGTAATCTGTGTTTCTCAAACCATAACAAATTGTTAGATATATATCTAAGTATATACTCGAATTTGTGATGAGAAACATTATACCAATATAAATAGCAGTCTTTAGCTATGATCAAATCATGTGGCATTTGGACAATGTATATTCAGAAAAAAAATGTAATAAACCTATTTAAAAACTATAAAACTTTATAGAAATTAATGGGAAATTTTGAATATAACAATAATGCTAATAGTAGTATAATAGTAAACAATTAATGTGATTAATGAACATCATGGACATACAGAGAAAATGAAGTAATATATACTAACAAACTTTATCTAGAGTTAATATCTATATGAGTCAATGATGATGTAATTCGAACAAAGTACATCATTAGTATCATATTCATGTTATCAATAAAATTACTGTAATATAGAAATTGATTAAGTGATAAGTTAGAAAATACTCATATTGTCATTTATTTATTTACTTGCAGGACTTATTCGAGGGATTGACTTTGAAAGAGGTATTTTGTATGTGATCACACCAATGGCCATTGAAGGACTCCAGGTGGTGGATACATTGCTGTATGCAGACTGGGTGCCGGAGCTCCGGGGCCAGGAGGCCCGGCTGCCTGCGGGCACCGGGGTGCCGTACCGCATGCCAACAATGTACCAACAGAAGCAACTTATGTTCACACCACGCAGAAGGTTCAATCCAGTTCAGCTGTTAAAAATGTCGAGAGGTTCCTAAATTGAAAGCTTTGTTGATTAGTTAAGAAATTTGTAATTGGAATAGATCCAAAAAATCTTATATTATAAAAGGAAATCTAGAAGTTATGTTAATTCATGTATATTCAAGTAAGATAATTTTGTACTTACAATACTAATAAAACATAACATAGATGATTGAATTTTAACTTAAATATTTCCCCATCCTAGATAGAAACCTTTGATTTATAAATGCTGTATTAAATTTTATAAAAGTCAAAAAGTCTAGAAAATAATTGTTAAAACATGGGGTTCCTTTATTACTAATAAATTATAGTAGCATGCAATTTAATCATACTGAAGTTAAAATTTCACACAAACAATAGATTACAATAAAACTGCCTAATGCAATCAAAACCAGATGAAACATCTCACAGACGCATCTAGCTGACAGGCTCTCGGCTGAGTCAGAATGGGGCTTGCGCTCCATGTCAAATAAACATCCTACACAATTTATACATAACTATTTTATTGAAAAATTAAAATACAAAATACCAAACTAAACAATCAAGTCTCGGTGTGATGACACCGATTGAGGAATAATCTATATGTTGAAGAAATGCTACTTGATTATATAACAATAGTATAGCACAAAAATCCCAGCGAGGTCCACCAGAAATGGGGATCCTCGCCCGCCCCTCTACTACATCTGTTAAGGCAATTACTCTTATTCTTTATAGATAATCTATAAAATATACAAGTACCAATTGTGAAAATATAGCCACACGAATACTGAGTGGGTGTGCGTGCTACGCGCCGCGACATCGCGTCGGCTGGCAGTATCGGAAGGAAGCACTGGCCAACGCCGCGACTGCTGCAGAGTTCGAGTCGTTTCAAACGTAAGTTTCAGGCAGTATGCGAACGATTCATAAATCAGAGTTCCTCCGACAAGAGCACAATTACAGCAGAGAACACCTGGTCTTCTTCTTCTTCTTCACCTGTAACGCGGCGCGAGTGGCAGTCTCGAAGACCTCGCGCACGCCCTCCTTGCTCTTGGCAGAGCACTCCAGGTACGCGAAGGCGTTTATCTTCTCCGCCATGGCGCGGCCTTCCTGCGGCTTCACCGGCTCCTGTTTCATCTTACGCAGCTCGTTAATCGTGGCCGGGTCGTTGCGGAGGTCTTTCTTGTTCCCCACCAATATAATAGGCACGTTAGGACAGAAGTGCTTCACCTCTGGAGTCCACTTCTCCGGTATGTTTTCGAGCGAGTCGGGCGAGTCCACCGAAAAACACATAAGTATAACATCTGTGTCGGGATATGACAGCGGCCGCAGCCTGTCGTAATCCTCCTGCCCTGCCGTATCCCATAACGCTAATTCTACTTGCTTACCGTCCACCTCGATATCGGCGACGTAATTCTCGAAAACTGTCGGCACATACACTTCCGGGAACTGATCTTTGCTGAACACGATCAGAAGACATGTTTTACCACATGCACCGTCACCGACAATCACTAATTTTTTGCGAATCGCAGCCATCGGTCCTGCAAAAGAATACAACGCAAATAATTATGATGAGCGTCAACGCCTTTCATGACTTATAAATATGGCCGCCATATAGGAATATGGGAAGGGAGTAGTCAAGACAAGCCCTCAATTGTGAATAAGCACCTGAACTAGCGGAAGAAGAACAGCACCACCACATAGTACCCTCACATGCGAGGGTGGTTATTTAGTATATTTTGTAGATACCTGAAGATTGTGGCTAATTTCTGCAGAATATTGACCTATCGACACTTTTCTAATCGTCTTTACTCATCACAAGTTCACAAGCACTTTCGTTTCGTTTCGTTCCGTTCGTGATTTAGTATTGCAATATTAAAAAATACACATTTTATTTCTTTGTAGAGTTATTTATTTAAAATATTATTATTATGATAAAAGTAGTTGATTATTATGGTGTAACTTACTTTCTTTTCTTCCTTATTTATTATTGTTAGATGACGAATTAAAGTTCAAAATTTTCAATTAACTTGATTGACTTTAACATTTGTTGCCATAGAAAATAAAATTAAACAAATGTTTTTGTCTGTCAGCTGTCAAGTAATAGAATAGAATGATTTGGATTTTCTTTTACCTGTAGACAGTGTTGCCAACCCTAATCTTTTTTTTATGGAAATAGCCGGATGGAAATAATCTAGATTAAAACTATAGAACTGCTTTCAAAAAGCTGTAGAAAACTGCAAAATCTTACTTAAACAGTAAATCAACAGTTTTTCTTATTTTGTGTTATTTAATAGCTGTAATAAATATAACAAAATAATATAGTAAGAAAATTATACTTGTATTCTTAAATCAACTTTAAATCTTTACAAATTTACACATTTCTACTAAAATTACTTGTTTTCAATCTGCACATCCTCTTGAATTTTAGCTTCATCTTTATTTTTAAAATCGTATTTTTATGAAATCTCTTTATATCGGTCATCATCATCGGAAGCATTGAACTCATAACAATTTTTAATTTCTGACTAAAGTGCCTTTTATGGTGGTGGTAGACCGTTTATTCCTAAGTTTAGGTTACGCAGCGAATAAAATAGATGACCTTAGTATTATAAAGAAAAAACTGTAGATTTGGAGGTCTAAACTAAAAACTGCGAAGACCGAAAAAACTGTATACCTACAGTTAAAACTGTAGAGTAGGCAACTCTGCCTGTAGAGCGTTGTATTGTAGAGAGTATATATTCCTTGGTTGTATTGTACATATAATGTAACTTGTGGGTAATGTAATTATACAAATTATGAAGAATTAGATTAAATCGAGATAATTATGTAACGTTAAATAGAAGTGATTAAATTGTGTGAACAGATCCACACAATTTATCTCTAACCTATGAAAACTAATTTAAAGCGTTAAAAAAAGTCCGTTCGTGGAATATAAATGTGAATAAAATACTTGATTCAAACATTAAAACATCTGATAGGGAAACACTCTTGTCGGAAATAGGGTAAAGTAAACACATAGATGTATTACCTGTATTACCTATAGATTCAGCCACGGCGTGACCGCACATTTAGAAGAATTTACGTTTCTTTGAGGTTATTTTAAAAGAAATGTAACAAAATTTAACAAGTAGCCCAGAATACTGCTACCCACTTTCGTACTTAAACTTAAATACTTACTGCGACTTTCTGCTTAAAAAACAAATTGAAACTTTAATTCTCCAAATAACTAACTCACTCTTTATTGTTTGTCACAACTCACCATTGTTTGTACTTGTGACAAACATTAAATAAAAATGTCTAAATGTAATCGGCCACGGTGACAGGGACAAAAATATATTAAATGGACACCATAGAAAAATATTCATATAATGCCACGTGATCCATCTTTAAACCTCTTCGAAGCTTAGAGTCCAGTTGTATACAAAGTTCTTGGGAGTACCCACTCAATAATGCCAAGCAAGAAAAAAAGCGTTTTTTTTATATTTGGTAATCCAGAATTAGGTACTCTGTGGCTCAGTGCGGACCATGGATATATTACTCTATCTGGATATATACCATACCATGTTGGCTATTTACATAAATAATAGAGAATCTTTGTAAGCAAAATTCTGTCCACATGAAGCATGAAGCTTTTCAAAAGTCCACTAGGGCCAACAGCAAATGTATTAAAAAAGCATATCAAATCAAATCAAATCAAATCAAATGTTTTTATTCAAAATTGGTTTGGTTTACAAACACTTTTTGAAAGTCATGCAAGTTATGCCAATGCTTCAGGCAAGGCCCTACTGTGAGAGGGCCCGGGAGAAGAAGCAGCAAGAAACTCCCGGGTTTGTTTTTTTCCTGCTCACAGTTACAGATAGCACTTATCATCTACTACAATCTATATTCATAAAACTCATGTCCAAGCAGTCTTGTCTTTAAAATAATCATCTAATTTGTAATATCCTTTCGTCATAAGAATGCTTTTAATATGAGTTTTAAATTTAAGGTAAGGCATTTCTGTAAATTTCGATGGAATTTTATTATAAATCTTTACACATGTACCCATGAACGAGCCACCAGTTTTACAGAGTCTAAAATTTGGTACAATCAGTTTAGCCTTATTTCTCGTATTAATATTGTGGATGTCACTCTTCTTAAGAAAACTATCGTAATATTTCTTAACATACAAAATATTATCCAATATATATTGTGACACCACAGTTAAAATATTAATTTCCTTAAAGAGATCCTTAAGCGAGTCCCTAGGCCTGAGGTTGTAAATGGCACGGACTGCTCTTTTCTGTAAAATAAATATAGACTCAATATCTGCAGCTGAGCCCCACAACAACAGACCATAAGACATGACACTATGAAAGTAGCTAAAATAAACTAACCGTGCTGTTTCTACGTCAGTTAAGAGCCTTACTTTCTTAACCGCGTAAGCAGCTGAACTCAGCCTCCCAGACAAGGCTTCAATATGAGGACTCCATTGTAGCCGTGAATCTATAGTAATGCCAAGGAATTTCGTTGAATTTACAAGGTCAAGTACTTCCTTATTTATAACTATTTGAGTTGGTACCTGTTTTACATTTGGTAAAGTGAATTTCATACATTTCGTTTTACTAGCATTTAACATAAGGTTGTTACATGTAAACCATTGCAACACTTGGGAAACAGTATTATTTACATCGTCAAAACATGTTTTTCTCCTATCAACTTTAAAAAGTAATGAGGTGTCATCTGCAAATAATACAGTTTCACACAAGTCCTTTGTGAAATAAGGAAGATCATTGATATATATTAAAAATAACAGTGGTCCTAATATTGATCCTTGGGGCACTCCCATAGTAATGTGTGCTCCTGGGGACTCCTTGCCATTAATAACTACTTTTTGAATACGGTCGGATAGGTACGATTTTATAAGGCCAACTGATTGTGTTGAGACACCATAATGCCTAAGTTTATTTATCAGTATATTGTGATCAACGCAATCGAACGCCTTTGAGAGATCACAAAATATACCAATGGCATCCTGCTTACACTCCCAAGCATCAAAAATTTGCTTAAGGAGTGCTATACCTGCATCAGTGGTATTTTTACCTCTCGAAAAACCGAACTGATTAACATGAAACAAATTGTTTAAGTAGAAATGAGACAGCAGCTGGTTATAAATAACTTTTTCAAAGATTTTACTAAGAACTGGTAACATTGAGATGGGTCTGAAATTAGTGGGGTCGCTTTTATCTCCAGATTTAAATAAAGGGATTAATTTACCATGTTTCATTAGATTGGGGAAGCTACCATCGTCAATACATTTATTGAAAATGTGACTTAGATGTGGCGCTATGGAATTAATTATTGGTTTTATTATCATAGTAGAAAGACCCCAGAGATCACCTGATTTCTTGATCTTTATAGACTTAAAAGTCTTTATAATTGTATCAGAATTAATGTATTTGAAGCTAAATGAAGTCAGGCATTTTTCAACACATGATTCCATTAAAGTCATAGCAAGCTGAGGGCTCGCGTTTAAGTTTTTTGTTATTTCATGTGGTATTTTCGAGAAGAAATCCTCAAATGCGCAAGCAACTGCGCTATCAGTAGTAACATTTTTATCATTGACCTTTAAAGTATACTCATGATCCTTAAATTTTTCTTTACCTGTTTCTTTATTAATAATGTTCCAGGTAGTTTTGATTTTGTTATCAGAATTCTTAATCTTATTAGCAATATAAATTGATTTAGCTTTCGCACAGACTAGTTTAAACGTTTTTGAATAAATTTTAACATGATTTAAAAATTCAGGGTCTGTGGAAGTCGATTTATCTGCATAAAGTTCAAAAAGTTTAATTCTGCTTTTGTATATACCAGGAGTTGCCCAATCACTAAATTTAGTTTTAAGGTTCTCACATTTAATCTGTTTTTGCTTAAAAATGTTATTAAATTCACTATTAATTAATCCAGACACATTACTGTATGCTTGATCCGTTGTATCATCATCAGAAATTTGTAGGAACGGAATTTTTCTAGCAATATTGTTTGTAAAATCACTAACACGTCTTTGTGTGATTGGTCTACAAGATATAGTATATTGTGATAGGTCATGATGGTACTCAATGGTGGCTAATTGTCCGCTATGGTTTGAACAAATACAATTTAATATAGACTTATTGATAACATTACAATCACAAAAGATGTTATCTAAGCAAGTAGCCGATGATGGAGTAACCCTTGTCGGTTCAAAAAATACATAACCCAAATTAAATGATTTAAACAAATTAATGAACCTTATTGAGGTAGAATTTGAAACTAAAATATCAATATTGAAGTCTCCACAAACAACTACTTTTTTATTTCTTTTACATAAAATTTTCAGAGCATCTTCCATAGCGGATTCAAACAATGGGTAGTTGCCTGCAGGTGGTCTATATACACATACAATTATAACCCTTGCAAGCTCTATACATGAAAGTTCTATATTATGCTCAATAGAGAGGGATACTATGTCTTTACGTTCCTTATAATTCAAACTATTATGTATAATTATTAATGACCCTCCCCTAATCAATTTTTGCCTACAGAATGAACTGCCTATGCTGTAATTATCTATAGATACAATTAATTCAGATTTTTTTAGCCAGTGCTCTGTAACACATATAATGTCAATATTCATCTCATTTAATAATAAAGTTAATTCTAAGTCTTTGCCAGAAAAGCCTTGTATATTTTGGTGCACAATATTTAAATTATAGTGCTTTCCTTTTGTCACTACATTGCTAGAGTAGTTCTCTGTTGTCTTACAGACTAATTTAAATTACTTGGAACGTATTCCAACGATGCATGCTGAATGTCATTAAGTGACTGCTCAATAAAAGCAGGAGTACCAGCCAAATTCTTGGCTAAATTGTCAAAAAAATATGATAGCGAACATGCTATTTGTCTTTTATTATACTTAGACAGATAGTAATTATCTTTAGTCATATAACTTCTAGAAATTAATTTATTAATGTCAAATATTTCTAAATATTTATCACTGTGTAAAGACATAGTGTACATTGCTAAATTTACATTATACCTAATGTTATTTTCTTCTTGTGGCAAACACTCACTGTAAGGTAAAGTAAACATTACAATACTTTTAGCTTTTAGTGTGCATAGTTTATTATAATAATATATTAACATTTTTCTGTTTATTTTACCTCTATTTCCAACAATGACATCATTGAATCATGATATCAATCAAATGACATAATGATATCATTGAAATATATTATGCTTGATTTTTATGGGTGACCGCTAGTGGCAAAAATTTCTAGAGCGCTTCCGTGCTTCGGAGGGCACGTAAAGCTGTCGGTCCCGGTTGTTATCATAGGATAACTGTAATTAAGGTAATTAAGGTTGTTAAGCCATGTCGTTGTCGGGCGACTTGAAAACTTCCGACACTTGAGTTGGCCACTAACCCCTCCACCAATCCGCACTGGAGCAGCGTGGTGGAGTATGCTCTACGCCTCTTCAAGAGGAGAGACCCGTGCACAGTAGTGGGCCATTAATGGGTTGAAGCCATAAGCTTGATGACCACTAAAATTTATTGAAAAAAAAACGTGAGTGTACTTATGTACGAGAGAAGTTATAAACTTACCTCTTACTCAATGCCGGCTTTAGCACTGCCAGCGCACTAGGCGAGATTTTTACGACGCCCCCTATTTGCCATTGAAACCATATGAGATTGACCCATACGAAAATAATAAATATGTAAATCCATGCCAAGATACCGCTTTCCAGCACTAAGTGTCTCGATACTATGCTGCGGACAGATGGGCATGACAAAACTATAAGGGTTCCGTTATGACTACCTGCGGCGCCCTGGGCGGTCGCCCAATCGCGCCATACCCTAACGCCGGCACTTACTTATAAGTACCACTCGCTCGAACACACGCACCTTCATCATGTCGCTTTTTGGCTGTCGCATCGTAAAAAAATTACTCTCATATTTTTTTCCAAACGCCCTTTATGAAGTATAACTTCAATAAATTGATAGTATTGACTTGGGTAGTTATTATTTCAACTTGATTTTTTTTTGTGAGCAATAGTTTGCAAATCTAATTGATCAATGTACCCATTGTATTTTTACTGTACAGTACCGTGTGTGGTACTGTTTGAGTATGAAACCTTACAGATTAAATTGGGTAACGGCATTGAAGTATTATTACTCGTTCATTCCCACTAGTTCTACTACTTAGTTCTATCGTAGAACTAGTGGGATTTTTTTTTCTCAGTAGTTCTACCGTAGAACTAGTGGGAACAAAAACCGTATCTACGTTTTGTTCCCACTAGTTCTACTGGTTAGTCTAGTTCTACGATAGAACTAACCAGTAGAACTAGTGGGAATGGACCTGTGCTTTGTTCCCACTAATTCTACTTATTCCTATAATAGACGTAAGTGTGTGTATTCGTGTGTGTGTGTGTGTGTGTGTGTGTGTGTGTGTGTGTGTATGTGTGTAATTTATTATAAGAGCTATAATTATTTTAGGAGGTCCTCTGCGTTATTAGAGTTCTACTAGTTAGTTCTATCGTAGAACTAGATTAACCAGTAGAACTAGTGGGAACAAAACGTAAATATGGTTTTTGTTCCCACTAGTTCTACGATAGAACTAAGTAGTAGAACTAGTGGGAATGAACGGTATAGCGTAGGTAGTGGTTATAAATAAAATACACCAAATTTATTAATAAAATAAACAATTTATTTTACGTACATTGTATTTGTATTAAAATTTATTTTAACAAAGATAGTTGTCCACCAACCAATAAGATTAATAAATAAATTTAGTTGTCTGCCAATTGTATGAATAAAATATGAAAATAAGTCACATTAAAATATTGTTTCTGAATATGAAATGTCAGTATGAACAATAATGTATTACTAATGTTTTGATTACTGAAAGAAAGAAAGATAATTTCTTTCCATTTAAGGAGACAACTATTTTTTTTAATCCTTTAAGAAGACGTCTAGCAACATTTACAGCACTTAAGATTTTTTGTGGAATGGACCACGGACCTAAAAAAAAGACGGACGTAATCCCAAGAACAAATTCAGTGAACCACCCATCGTAATACAAACTCTCTATTCGTACAAGTACACGCATCCACACATTGACACCATCCTGATACCATAAATGTCAATCGCGAATCAAAAATTACGCACATATGGTAAGCGAGCTGTCAGCTGTCAGCTTCACTCTCGATTAGACAAGGTTACGTCCGTTCATTTTTCACGTCCGTGATGATAACATAACCTATAAGATTCTTGTGACTTACAATTTCCTTCAAAACAACAATAATTATGTTTCAAAGGTAATGTATGGCAAGATGTTTATAAGTAGGTATTAATTTTATTAAATTACATCCCATTATAATTTACATCAAGACAAATAATAATAAAAAAAGTTATAATTAAAATAAATGCATAAGTATATAAAAGTAAAAAGATTTAACATTTCGTTATATAAATATCTAAAATATTGCCTTTTTAAATACAAACAAAGATATCACACGAATACATATAATTATCCCATAGATTTAGAAGGCTCATATATCTCTCTACAGGTCTTCAGAGTGCATCTGTAAGCAAAACATTTACTTTGGTAAATAAGTTGATATGTCACAGGGAAATGAAGGAATCCGTGATTTGATCAACCTCCCTTAGTTATATGAACATTGCCAATGAAAACAAATCTAATGACTCCAAACTTATGTGTTGCCTACACATAATTTCAAATTCCAGGGATCCGTCAGACTCCTTCTAGTTCCACCCTCAGATCCTGAACATCAGGTGAAATGAATACAGACGGCTAATCAAGACGAGTATAATGAATCCAAACTCGAACTACGGTTTACTAAACAAATACATTAGATAATTAAAATACAATGTGACACAATGTAACACGCGAAACACCGCTGCGAGCGTCGTTACCAGTTTATTTCATCATTGCCCTAACACTTAGCTTAGGGATTTGATCAAATCACGGATTCCTTCATTTCCCTGCGACACAATGTGACACTCAAGACTTTAGATGACATGAATGATGAATGATTTTAATTTAACCGTATTGGGGCAGCTTAGAATACTAACCCCAATCCCACACCGGATGGGTGTCGAAGAGGCGACTGAATCCGGCCCGCTGGTGGTAGGGCAACTCGAGGGATTATATTGGTAATATTGATTTTAATTATTAATTAATACCATTATTCATGGGGTTCGCCTGGATAGCTACCACCCTTGAGCATGAGTCAGCCGCCAAACGACCGTGTTCCGGCTGGGGGCTTGAGAGCCAGTTCTTTCTTTCTTTTTCTTCTTTCTTTCTTGGCCGGCAACGCATTAGTGATGCCTTTGGTGTTGCTGATGTCTATGGGTGACGATAGCCACTTACCATCAGGTGGATCGTCAGCTCGTTTGCCGGCTATTTCTATAAAAAAAAAGAATAAAGCAAATCGTTTAGATCAGGATTGCCTAACATTAAAATTTGAAGACACACATAGTAGGTACATTTTCTCTATCAAATATCTAATTCATTGTTTTGTGGTTTTTCTGCTGCACGTTCCCGTCTAGTTGCATCATCATAGTTTCGTAATTTTTATTCAAACCTTTAGTTTCAATCTTGGGGTCTTATTCTACAGTTGGTAAGGGTGCTCTATTTTGTCAATGCACGGTCTCATAAATATGTATTTATTGATTATTTTCATGTAGAAAAAAAACCTTGCTAATTTACATAAACTCCGTTTTTTGCGAGAGTCCTATTTAGTAAACAAACACCTTCTTTTTATCATTATTCGTAATTTAAAAATAAGGCAGACACAAAATAATAATAATTTAATGATGAATAAAAATTTTATGCCAAAACTAATTTCTGATTACCATTCATTATTTTTAAATATTTCCATAAAAAGTAGTGCTAAGTTTTTTACAGTTTTACTAAATTCTAAAAAAATGGAGTAGGTATAGCGTCTTATGCCGGGGTAACATTTGGAACCGTGATTTAGTCATCGGGGTCATCTAGTAATGGTGGCCACTTGGACAGACGAGGAGTTGAGATGGTTTGCGGCCGATTCGAAGTAATGTCGTGAAGCGCGTGAATTTGTATATTGAGCTATGGTGGGAACTGGGAAAGTCTAAGTAGCGCATGAATCACAGGCAACGCGTGGCCATGCGCATAAAGCAATTTTTAATTAATCATCTGAAAGCTGGAGGTATACCTGGCAGGTATGTGCAAGGGCAACAATAGCGAAGGTCATGATAAACCTTGTAAGCTACAGTCTTGTTACGGAGCAGAAGGGGCACTAACAGTAGCGGCCTTAGGGCGGCTGGCGAGATTTTTGTTGGGGTGCGCCACGTATTGAAGTTTTGAAATGTACAGAAGTACGTCGATAAAAGGGCGCTTGGTTAGTCACTAGTCGGGGCCTCTGCTTGCTGTAGGCTGGGCCCCGTATAATTGATACGGCTAAAACGGCGATAGCTACGCCCCTATTATACTATTACTATATATAGTATACGGAGCGACATTTTACTACATTTGCCTAAAAAGGGATACAGTCGCCTTAGCAGACAGATATTATTATGCTCTCTGAATGACACTGGCAGGGATCCACATCTTGAAAGTTTGCTGCATTTTTTTCTGGATAGAACTCTTTTCTCTATTTTCTAAACAATCCGCCTAGAGCGGTGGCCGCGTCATGGAGGAGTCAGGCAGGCACAGGCTGTGTGGTGTATAGGGCAATGTCTTCTGCGAATAGAGAGATTTGCCTAGCATGTTGCTAGTGTATAGAAGAGTGGGGAGTGGGCAGTCCCTGAGGAACTCCAGCCCTTAATGGATGGCTTGGGGACCATGTGCGGAAGGCACACACGATACGGAATTTGAGGAACGCCATTCCTTTGAAAATTTATAGAAATTTAAAAAAACTGGGTAAATTAAGTAGATATAAAATTAGGTTTCGTCCGATTAACTCAAATCTTTAAATTTACTCTGCTTAACAGAATTAATAAAATATGTACCTATACCTAACAGGAATTTTAAAAATTAAATTATTTACGGCCTTTTGTTCTTCTATAATCTGAGAATTCTGAGCCTAATGGCGTATTATGATGATCGTAGTCGCGGACACTTATCTCTTTTATTTAATTAGTTTAAGCGACAACATAATCCTAGTTAATATTTATGAAAACAGTCTGTTAACAGTTCTTCACAACTGTTAGATGTATGTCATTTCAAATTAAAAATTATAATTATACTAGCTGCCTGGACAGAATTCGTTCTGTCAAGTTCTTTTATTTTACTAAAACCTTCCGTGTGCCTTAAGGAACATTCTAAGCTATTCTATCTTTCAAGATTATAATCGGTTAAGAAGTTTATAAGTCCATCGCGGACAAACAACGTGACACGTAATTTATATATATTAAGATTATATTTTATTCGGTCAACATTTAGTAAGGAAGTGAAATAAAACAAATTATTATGGATGTAAGTAATTAATATTTATTCATATTATAAGTATACTTCCGACAAAAGTTAACAAATTTAATATATCTTACCATAAATTACATTTTAAATTATTTTCTATATAGAAAGGGAGTTCAACGCAAAATATTCAATATATTTTAAGTGCTAAGTTTTGGTTTTATTACCAAAAATTTATTGACCACAAAATTTCCTTAAAAAATCGTTTCTTAGGACTCTTTTAAAAAAGTAATGTTATCTTATTTTTTGTTCAAGTACAACATGGAGTGAATAATTTATATTTTTATTTATATTGATACAATTTTCTCTTTTAACATGAACTGAAAACTTTTTAATTGACATACCATAGCTAATGTTACATAATATGTAAATCATATTAATTACATGATTTATGAATCATGTATTGTTCTTGGTCGTAAAAGGGAACCTCCTATTACCAAAATATTAGAATGACTTTTTCATACCGGGATTCAATAAACTAAAAGACATTATTGACATTTTAAACGTGGCTCCATCTAAAATTAAGGTCTTTGTTGGCGTCTTTTGCCATTGCCTCTTAACTTCGCGTCAATTGAATAATTTAGTCTTTACTAATGTGTCCGGGACAATTTCTAAGTTTGTCTAATTGTGATTGAAATTTTTCTCCAGCGACGGCGTTATAGACCTAAAAACTTTATTACGTGATTGGTTTTCTAGGCCTTTCAATGATCTCAATTGATAAAATAAATTCCCTTCAGCTATTAAATACTTAGGCAATCAAAACTTCAGTAATATTTAATGGATATCAATGGACTTAATGGATTTCAATTAAGTCTAATGAAGTTCCAATCAAGGACTCCATAAATCATAATGAAAGTAATCGAATAAGTTAATAGTGGCACTATTGTATAGAATAATTTATTTTTAATCATCATTACTTTGATTCCTATCACAAAACAAATAAGAATATTGAATGTATTATTTTCAACATTGACAGCTAGGTCAGGAATAATATAACAATAATAAAATACTTTGCTAATGCAAAAGTATATAAATGTCTAAAGATTCCAGCATAAATCCTATTAATAATATTTCAAACTAAGGGTAGTAAGATAATTTATTTTAAAATAAAACAAATTATATTCTACAGTTACTTAATAGACATTCGTAATCTCGATTAGATAAATTATGATAACTACATTCTATCCACTCTGCGGCCGAAATTCGACCGTGTATCATTTTTTTATAAGGTCACTTAGCATTGTATTTAATACATATAATAAGACTGTTACTGTTCGATGTCTGTTCATGGAAGACATTTGAGAAAAACTTTTACTAGGGGTATTTATTAACGCAATAGATCCCGTAGCAATGATTTTTAACCGAGTGTCCGGGAAGGGTTATTAGAATTTTTGTTTGTTTGTGTATGCGTTTGTTTCGGATAATCTCAGGATCGGCTTAACAGATTTAGATGCGGTTTTGACTGGTGTATTGTAGTGAGTTTGCGTTAACATTTAGTGTTCGTTTTATTTCAATCGGTTCATAAATAAATAAAAAAATACCGTCCATACATTCGAGTGGGGTTACCAAAAGGTTTACCGACGATAAGAACATTTTTATCCATTTCCTCTGAACACTGTAAAAAGAAGTAACTTAGGTAATACGAGTATATTACTTCTTTACCTTCTGCCAAGCGAAGATACCGTAGCTGAGTCCGACGCCCAGGGCGAATGTGAGGAGATACGGCAGGAACTTGAGAGAGGGCGGGTGCCGCTTGCGCATCAGAGTCACGATGAACTTCAAGTTGCCGTCAGAGTACGGCGGGTAACGCTTCCTGAAATGGATATAAAAGTGTTTGTTTATAGTTGCCTCGGACAGGAAAACCAAAAATTCATAGGCCAATAATAAACGGATCTTAGATACCTGCGATCTTAAGATCTAAAGCATCATAACATACATCATGACATACATGTCACTTTTTCATCATATTAAGAAAAAGTGATTTGTAAGATCCGAGATCGTGCTCTTGAGCAAAGATCAGTTTATTAATACGGGCCATCAATAGGTACTGACGCACCGAAAATAACGATGGATTAAAATAAATCTAAATTTTCCAGTGCGTGACGCTACACCAAGTAGTCAATATCATTTTTTTATATAAATATGTACGTTGTTTATTGACTACAATTGGAGGAGTTCCTGATACTCTTTGAAGCACGAAAACGTTCATGGAATTTATTGGATGAACTTATGCCATAAGCACATAAGACAACAACATTAGAACATAGCGACAAAGCAGTCTACCATTCGCGCCAATCAAAATGAAATTCAAATATGAAATCATTTAAGCCCAATGTATATGTAACGGGTTTTTTTCCCGTACGGAACGGGGACGGGACGGGGCATTCTCCGTCGCCGACGGGATTTTCAGAGGTCGATGCATACGTAACGTGTTTTTCTCGTACGGAACGGGGACGGGACGGGCCATCCCCCGTTGCCGACGGGATTTTTAACTCAGACCTAACGTGCTAGTGATGTGAATAAAGAAAGATGAATTTTTCTTTTGAAGAATTAGCTTTAATTGCTATTGCATTAGATGTCGAAGAAGTTACGGCTGTCAAGCTAAAAAGGAGATTTTCTATACATCCTACATGGCATAGACGAGAACAAGAAGGAGAATACCACACTCTCTACAAAGAACTTTTGGACGACGAGACTCAATTTTATAAATATTTCCGTATGACAATATAATGCTTTTCTTTAAGAAGCGGGTCTATCGTCTCCTCGCCGGCAACGCGTTGGTGACACCCCCGGTGTTGCTAATGTGCTAATGGACGGCAGTGATCACTTACCATCAGGTGACCCGTCTGCTCGTATGCCTCCTCAAAGCATAAAAAACATAAACGTTAACGTATGTACGCGCGTGAGAAGTTATACTTCTTTGGCATCAAAAAAACAAATTTCAAAAAAAGAAACAATAAAAAAGAACCATTTAAAAAACAATTAAAAAAATAACGAAGAAATAAAAAATAAAGAAGTATAACTTCAAAAAAATATAGTTTTTCAAACTTATTTACAAAATATTTTCTTCTCTCTTTCTTAAATAATATTACTACTTACGATCCAAGCTTCTCGCCGATCGCGGCAAAGTTTTTCACCAAACAACTCTTCTTATGGGTGAACGTGTCGAACGACGCCTTGCCGTGGTACGCGCCAATCCCACTGCTACCCACACCACCGAATGGCAGCGTATCAACTGAGATACGTACAAAAATTAGTTAAATTTCAAAACATTATAAAAAATAATTGTTAAATTATGCCTTTTAATACAAAGATTTTAAGTTACAGTAAGAGTTTTATTGATTGAAACAAAGAACGGCTGAGACGCCTCCTATAGTAAGATGTAAATTTAAAAAGTTACTGTTTCCTTTAGGAGTGCCTATTTAAGCTAAGTCTATGCATAAAATTTAACTGCTGCTGTGGTCAGCTGTACATCTTTATGAAATCTCAAAATGGCTTTATGGAATCGCAATAACTATATAAATAATAATGTACTTTTATGGAAGAAGTCGGAAACATACAAAATGGAAGGGGGAGGTAGCAACTGCCATTGCATGCGGAAGTGGAAGCAATTTAGACACAATGGAATAGAGGCTATTTTAAAATATAAATTCTTTTTAAATACATATGTTATTTACTGTGAAACATTTAACAATCAGTTCCACCAAGTCAGTGAATGTATATTAAAATGCAATTTACATTAATTTATACTTAGGCTAGGTTCATATGACTTCGAGTACCGCGATATACAGTCATGCGATTTGAAAATTATTTTGCTTCAATATCGTCCCTTATTAATTCTTAATTTATTCGGCTGTATTTCTTCATGTATTGCTCATGAAACAATTTAGTTTTTAGAGCAATAAATGTCTATATATATATTATATGACTCACCACGCGGTACAAGATCTAACCAAATAAAAGGCTAGATTCATATGACCGCACGGTGATCGTTCTGCGCAGTACCGCGTGTTCATATGAACGTAGCCTTCTATTTGGTTAGATCTTGTACAGTAATCTCCAAACTTATTGGCCGGGCTGAAGTTAGGCGCGAGTCGATGCGCAGAACGTAAAATAAGGTGTCGGAGGAGGAGCGCGGGTGGACGGGGCATCGACTACGATGGACTACGATGCCAACTTCAACCCGGCCAATAAGTTTTGAGATTACCGCGCGGCGAGTTGTCCCACGCGATACCGCGCGGTCATGTGAACCTAGCCTTATATGTATACCGTCATGCTTTGTTGAAACGTTAGTGCAATAATACATTCGTTAATTTCAAAATAAAAGGAAATCTTACAAATTATACCTCATATTATCTTTCAAGGATCTTGCACTTGAGCTTGATCTTACTGTTGATATTTTAGTCTATTCGTATTTTCGGTGATTTATTTTAGTAAGACTAAACGAAGGGTCACATGGCTTTTATAATACAATTTTCAACAGTCCTATTTTTTTTTATGTTTTTTTTTTCAAAAAAAATTATGCCCAATTTTTTATCAAATAACACTCGTCTTAAACAATGGGTTATACGTATAAAACTTCCAGATTACATCAAGTTCAAGTGCACGATCTGCTCAAATTGTCATAGCCGTTAACACTTTGTTTAATTAATGTTGCTTTGCTTTATAATTTTATTGTTCAATAAAATTATCGTCATACCTCCCATTTGCATCACTGTATCGTTAACGCACATTCCGCCGGCACTGGTGCTATCGATAATTTTCGACACAAGCTCCTTGTCCACGCAGAACACGTATAGCGTGAGCGGCTTTTCTCTAAAGACCAAGTAAAGAAGTACAGACCACCACCGAGGTAACAGAAAGTTATTAAGAAAATTAGAGATAAAAATACGGAGATAGTCAATTAAATACAAGAGGTAACTACAGTATACAACTAGTTTGCAGCTTCTAGATGGCGCTACTGAATCATGCCACCTACAATTTAATAAGGACGTTTATAGAAAACGAATTGGTTACGAATTTAATTAATTACACCTGTGAACACTATTCCTAATTAATAACTTTATGAAAAAAGAATCTTTCGGTATTATTTATTTGGTTACTTGCTACATTTTACAAGAGAAGATAAATTTTAAGAACCTTCACCTTTTTATTATATCTACTTGACCGACGAAGAGCCAAATACCTAATATCATTCACAGGCGCTAAGTTCCTTCCTACACCATTACCCAAAGTGATCATCAACCAACACCGTCGGAAATACAGATTAAAAAAAATTATATAATCACGTTTTAATACCAGCTATACCAATGTATTATTTAATTTCAACTTTGTAAGCAAAATAATTAAGTACTTAATTAATTTTAGTACATACGCTTAAATGAATGAGTTGAAATGATGAATTAATTTTATAACATAAGCTTACATATATGAGAACATCCGTTAAGATTTTGACTGAGATTATTTTATTTTAGAACCAAAACGTGATTATACCGTGTTAACTTTGTGCATGTCAATGATGAAACACTTTTAATGCAGTTCAAGCCCCTTCCTATCACCCTAAGGCCCTTTATAATATTACCAAAAAAACAGACAAAGATGACAGAACATCACTTTACTTATTTATTTCCAGCCAAAACTGCCAAGAGTGATGAATAACAAAATGTAATTGTGATAATATTACAAATGGCCAATAATATTTTCCTTACCGCCATAAAACATAATTGTGTCGTTCACGCCCAGACTGCCCGAGCGTGTTTGTTCGGTGAACAACTTATGAATGTTGCTTTGTTGGCTGAACAGGTATAGAACTAATGGATGGTCCCTGAAATGACGTATGAGTCTTTCGTTGACATTGCTGATGCAAGGGATTTGTGGCAGAACCCAATAACGTATCTGTATGCGATATTACTGGTTTCAAAATATTAATGGCCCACCATTGAGCACGGGTCCCTCCTTCTGAGGAGGCCTAAAGCATACTCCACCACGCTGCTCCAGTGCGGATTGGTGGAGTGGTTAGTGGTCAACCCAAGTGTCTGAGATACTACTACAATTACCTATATGAAAGTGCACAATCATACTATGATAAAATAATAATACAATTGGGGTAATAAGTATGTTTCTTAACCCGTCGGTTACCGGGAACGTTCCAGCACGTTCGAACTCAAAGGTACCGCGATCACGCGGATCTTTAAGAATTAAGCATTTTTTATGCATTTGTATGGGATGAAACACTTAAAAGTGATTTATTTTGGAACTGAAGGGCTATTGCTCACATGAGCTATTTCACCTTGTTCGGCGATCAAGATGACATACAATGTATGTATGTACCTTTCGGTGCTTTGATGCAGCAAAGTTTTGAAATTATGAATTTTGGCATGTGATTTTTAGTCTTTGGCGTAATTAATATGTATCTACTTGTTTTCTCGTCATGTGAGGACTCCGAAAAATATAGTGTTAATTTCCCTACAATTGATATAAATATCGTACATTTTCTTTATATAAACTAATACATAAAATTAGTACAAAACAACAATGAAAATACGACAGATTTAAAAATAATACAGGGATACGTGAAAAACATTCGATTAAAACCTAATTTGACTTTCATAATGTAGCAATTAGCAATAGTTGTCTATAAGTATGAAATACCGTAAAAAATTACATTCAATAAAAACCTTATTTGACTTTCAAAATATAGCAAATAGGTTGTATAAAAGTATGAAGTACTTGTAGTAAGTACATACAAACACATTGCAACGTTTCACACTCATAGCCCCACTAGGATTCTCTGCAAACATTAAAAGATAACAATGGAGATAACGAATATAGCGATATCACTGTCACGTGAGACAAAATAAAACCTCTATGAACAATGCATTGCATGCCTGTCCACGTGAAGCTGTAAAGGCCGCTATAGCCAACTGCAAATATCCATTTGAAAAAAGAATAACGCATTCATTGCACACACTGAATCCGATGCAAGCATTAATGTAATTAATGCTTTAGCATTTCAATGGCACTTAACAGAAACAATGACATAAGTTTAGTATGGTCGGGAACCATTAATTAATGCTTTGGAATTATTGTAAATATGTACTTTACTATTATAAAAAAATTATTATATTATTATACTAGCTGTTGCCCGCAGCTTCGCATGCGGAAATTATGCTTATCATATATTTTGTACCCCTTGCAGAAGAAAATTTAAAAACAGGTTAATTTATATTAAAGTACTTATATTTAGGAATTTATATATTGAAACGTACGATATAATCACAAATCATTCCTCCGGGAACGAATTTTGAAAAATAAACATTAAAAGATAATATTAGTTATTTCTTTTTCATGAAAAATTTAGAAAAACTCGAAAACATGTATTTCATCAATTAAATGAGGAATGTTTGTTGCAAATTTAAAGCAAATCGTTGATATTTCCAAATATTCCACACTAAGTTTCATCTTGTTTCCGGTGAAAACTTTTAATTTTATCGGGACGAAAAGTTTTTTAAAACGTGATCCAAAGTATGAGGAACAACATAACTAATTTGCGTCGAAATCAGTTCAAGGGTTTTCATGTAATGCCCGAACAGACAAACAGACACTAATTTTAAAAACAAATTTTTTGGTGTTCTAACACGTTATTGACGTGCCCGTAACCGAAATTTTGAAAAATATTTAATGTACAGAAAAACTGGCTCTTGAGTGTCATTAGAAAAAAAAACAAAAAGGTTCCGTTATTTCCATCCATCCAGGAGTTACATATCGTGTCTCCAAGTAACACCACCAGATCCTAAATGGATCAATAATGAACTGGTTATACGATGCAGCACAAATATCTTTAAAAACGGTTCTGTTGTTTCCATCCGGACACTTACACTCCCTCTCCCTCTCCCGCTCCCACTCCCTCTCCCATTCAAACTATCTCTCTCTCTCTCTCTCTCTCCCTCTCCCTCTCCCACTCCCTGTCCCTTTCCTTCGCCCGTTTACGGTCCCACTCCCGCTTCCTATCCCTCTCCCGCTCCCTGTCCCTCTCCCTCTCCTTCTCCCGCTCCCGGGCCCTCTCCCGTTTCCTGTCCCTCTCCATCTCCCGCTCCTCGGCCCTCTCCCACTTCCTGACCCTCTCCCAGTTCCTGTCCCTCTCCCTCTCTCTCCCTCTCCCTCTACCTGTTCCTCTCCCATTCCCAGTCCCTTTCTCGCTTCCTGTCCCTCTCCCCTCCCCCTACCGTCCGTAAAGTCCTCTACAATTTTTTTTTGTTTCTCACTATAAGCTTACATATGTATTAATTTTCATATTTCTGAGTTTGAAAATGACAAAGTTCTAGAAAAACTTGCAACCTCTTTATTTACCTCTTAGGGGATGAAATTCCAAAAAACCTGTTACAATTATTTTTTGATTTATTTTCACATTTCTGAGTTCGATATTGACGAAGTTTCGTACAAACTTACATCCCTGGTTTTACCCCTTAGTGGATGAATTTCCAAAAAAACCTGTTACAATTTATTTTTGTTTCTAATTATAAGTTAACATTTTAGTTTATGGGGATGAATTTCGAGAAAACCGTGATACAGTTAGTTTTTGTGTCTAATACAATGCTTATATACAAATTTTCATCCTTTTCAAAACTGACGAAGTTGCCATACTAACTTGCACTCCCTTAATTAATTAACCCTTCAAGGGAGAATTTTCCAGAAAAACATATTACTGATTGATTGTTTCTAATCTTGAGCTAATATACTTTTTATGTTTTTAACTTCAAAAATGACGAAGTTGCGTAGTAAGTTCCATCCCCTAAAGTAACTCTTTAAGGGATGATTTTCAGCTAAATTTTAACTTTTGTTCATAACAACAAACATACATTAAAATTTTCATATTTATAGGTCTAAAAATGACGAAGTTGATTTGTATGTAAATGACTTCTAACCCCTATTTTTAGGGGATGAATTTCGAGAAAACAGTAATACAGTTATTTTTTGTGTCTAACTATAAGCTTATATACAAATTTTCACCCTTCTTACTTCAAAACTGACGAAGTTCCTATACTAACTTCCACAATCTTATACAACCCATTAGGGGTTGATTTTCCCAAAAAACACATAACTTTAAATTTTGTTTCTAATCTTGAACTAATACATACATTTTCATGTTTTTGACTTCAAAAATGACGAAGTTGCGTACTAAGTTCCACGTAAGAAATTAACCCCTTAAGGGATGATTTTCCAAAAAAATGCGTTGAAGTTAACTTTTGTTTACTACTATAAACATACATAAAAAAATTCATATTTATAACTCTAAAATTGACGAAGCTGATTTATATATAAAAGACTTCCAACCCCTATTTTTAGGGGATGAATTTCGAGAAAACAGTAATACAGTTATTTTTTGTGGCCAACTATAAGCTTATATACAAATTTTCACCCTTCTTACTTCAAAACTGACGAAGTTCCTATACTAACTTCCACAATCTTATACAACCCTTTGGGGGTTGATTTTCCAAAAAACCCCATAACTTTTAAATTTTGTTTCTAATCTTGAATTAATATATAAATTTTTATGTTTTTAACTTTAAAAATGACGAAGTTGCGTACTAAGTTCCATCCAAGAAATTAGCCCTTTAAGGGATGATTTTCCAAAAAAAATGTGTTAAAGTTAACTTTTGTTTATTACTATAAACATACATAAAAAATTTCGTATTTATAACTCTAAAACTGACGAAGCTGATTTATATGTAAAAGCCTTCCAACCCCTATTTTTAGGGGATGAATTTCGAAAAAACAGTGATGCAGTATTTTTTTTTGTCTAACTATAAGCTTATATACAAATTTTCACCCTTCTTACTTCAAAACTGACGAAGTTTCCATACTAAATTGCACAACCTTATTCAACCCTTTAGGGGTTGATTTTCCAAAAAAACACATAACTTTTAAATTTCGTTTCTAATCTTGAACTAATATATAAATTTTCATGTTTTTAACTTCAAAAATGACGAAGTTGCGTACTAAGTTAAAATGAAGAAATTAACCCTGTAAGGGATGATTTTCCAAAAAAATGTGTTAAAGTTAACTTTTGTTTATTACTATAAACTTAAATAAAAAATTTCAAATTTATAAATCTAAAACTGATAAAGTTGGTTTGTATGAAAGTGACTTCTAACCCGTATTTTTATCCCTTAGGGGATGAATTTCCAAAAATCCGTTCTTAGTGGACGTCTCCTTAGCAGAAACTATCTCCCTGCCAAATTTCATCTTAATCGGTTCGGTAGTTTCTGAGATTTTTTGTTTAATCAGCGGTGTGTCGCTTTTCAATTTTATATATATAGATGTGTTAAAATTACAGATATATCAGTCATTTCACAGTATGAAAAATAAGGTGTTAATTTTACTATAGTCATTTATATAATAGAACTAAACAATTGAAAATAATCATTAATTCACCAAAACGTCCAAAATTTAAAATATGCTTCTTTATTTTTTAAGTATTTATTTGATTTTTTTACTAAAATGGATTTTAAAATCGTCCCTATTTAGATACGTAATCATGTAATTAAATCGACTAATGTGTCTTCTAATATAAATATACTACAGTAGGATTCGTTTATTATGAGTCCATTTATGTCTAAGTATATGGACCAACCGCTTATTACCTATGAAGTATTTACACAGCCAAGTTTAGTTTCCCTATAAAATTATTTATAACGAGTAACCGCCCTCGCTTTGCTTCGGTTTTCTTATTTTTTTTACACCTTATTGGAGTTTTATTAAGGATTCCTAATTTTTTTGAAAATATAATATAGCCTATGTTACTCGGGGATAGTGTAGCTTCCCAACAGTGAAAGAATTTTTCAAATCGGTTCAGTAGTTTCGGAGCCTATTCAATGCAAACAAAAAATCAAATCTTTCCTCTTTATATATTAGTATAGATATAGATGACTTCGCTTTAAATGACATGTCGTTTATTATGATGACGTATGTTTTAGAAATAACATAACTCCTTCGCCTGTTATCGTGACCCTCCCCGCCGCGCCTCTTCCCCCTGCGACGACGATTGCTGTATACGCACAAATAAAATTAATAATTGCAAAAACTAAAAGTTATTTGTTTCTAAGAATACGTATGCTTTGTAAAATGTGTCCGTCATTTCCCTTGTCATTAAAAGCGGATTCCACTGCATTGTAAAATTCAATTAGGCGTCTAGTAAAATAATTGTTATTCAAATTAATTCACATGTTCGATATTTAGCTAACAATAACATTAGTTCCAAACGATACTGTGATATATAAACAGTGAATAAAGTTCAATTTGTAATAATAATACCGCACTACCGTCAAACTTAAGTGTATCTTTTTTATATCGATCCCAAAAGCCATAAAACTTTTATTACAATTTGTCCAAGTCTCTTTAGGACCCTCGCTTCAATATTAATTTGCTACGTTTGCACCGAGTAAGCACTTAGCACACCCGTGATGATTTGAATACAAAGAACTAAACATAAATGATTTTGAAGTCTATGAATAATGTACCTACGCGCACAAAGAAAAGTCATCGTATATGTCATCGTCCCTAATCAATAAATTTAAAAACCGTAATTGGCTTTCTTAAATAAATTGTAAGTTATATATCTGTTAGCAAATTAAGCCGAGGATTTTATAAAAATAAAATAATAAAAGTGTATCAATGTTCCATTATTTTAATGACCGACTTTTCACTGCCAAGATTAACGAGCAGTTCACTTAGTAAATGGTCTAACTCCTAATGAAGCGTAGATTAAGCAACAATCAAATGGGACGTGTCTCCAGCTCCAAACAGACTAGGGTTGCCAGCTGGCAAGACTGAAATATCTGGACAAAACTTCAAAAAGTGAGGATTTATCGGCACATTTTGTATTTTGTCAGGCTTTGTACTTGTATTATGTCGGGAATCGTCTGGACATCATGTGAAATATCGGGACAATCCAGACGAATCCCGACCATGCGGCAACCCTAAAGCAGACACACAAAAACACACAAAACCGATCAAATAAATAATATCCCTTTAAACACGCTCACACGATAAGCACAAAACGCACTTTGAACCCATAAAAACTTCATGATTTATTTTGATTGTGCAGTAAATTACCCTTTGTTTTTGGTTATTCTCTAAGTAGCTTGCACAGAATATATTTATGAATATTTACATTTCGTGACTGTTCCCTCAACTCATACGATTGAAGGTTAACTAAGCTATATTGACTCTCGTTGGTCCATCATCTTATGATAGTAAGTCTTAACTTTTGAACTTTACTTTCCATTTTGTAGTAAAAGTGTCTCATATCACTCACCTGGCATTGATGAATTTTATAGCTTCGTAAGCGTTCTCTATGGGTACAATAGGCAATATGGGCCCAAATATCTCGTCCTCCATTATCTTATCCGTCTCTAACACATTAGCAACGATGGTGGGCTCTATAAACTTATCCTTAGCATCGTATTTGCCACCGACAGCGATTTTCTCTTTGCTAGCGTCCACTAGCGCTTGAAGGCGACTGAAAATATAAGAAAATAGCGGTTATAAAAGTTGAAAAAAACTCCAGAGGATTAGGTGTCTGTGTTTCCCTGTCTCAAGTGGCATGGAAACACTAATGAGAATCCACATATTCACGATCCGAAAAAAAAAAACAATAAAATTATTCCCTATTTCGCTTCTTTGCCAAAAAATATATGTCGTATCATAGTGAAATATGTTCAATCTCGATGAGTTAAGTTCACAATAATATATTGTTAGTTCAAGAGATATTGAATTCCTATTTAACCCTTTTAAGGGATGAATTCTCCTTCGCTAGTATGGGAAGCACTATAATCCCTGTACGTTTTATGCTTCAAGGTCTATTGGTTCAGGTTGTACGTTATCTGTCAGTCAGGCACCGTTAGCATTTTCATGTAGTAATTACACGAATAATATAAAAAAAATAATCATATTCAACGTTTTTTTTTTTTTTTACAAAATATAGTCCTCACCTAAAATGCCTGCTGTTGATAATCCTGCAGAGATCGGGCGAGTCCTGTGGACTGTTCCCGTACCACTCTTTAAGGACTTTTTTCGAGGCCTCGATAAACTTGTCCTGTACCTCGCGGGTGCAGAGGATGTAATCTGGGGCGATGCAGGTTTGTCCCACGTTGATCAACTTGCCCCATAGCACCCGCTTTGCTGTCACCTCTATATCGGCCGTATTGTCTATGTAAACTGGGCTGGAATGCCAAAGAATATTATCTAAACGAAATAATAGTAGACAACAAAACATATTACGATATATTCATGCAAATTTCTTACAACGTAATTATATGTCAAGATGCTGTAAAAGCAAAAATTTTATTAAAATAAATTCAAATAAAAAACTACATGTGATTTGTAGTTACCTTTTTTGCATGAACGAGGTTTAAGTTATTAGGTATTGGAGATGCAAACTTAAACTTAGAGCTGTCGAGACTACTCTGTACATTGTATGAGAAAAAAGATTCCAACGTATTTCAAGGTAAACCGGATTATAACTACGTACCACATTTTCTATAATATAGTAAGCCATAATATTAATACAACAGAAGCAGACTTCGGCGTCCCAATAGCATTGAACAGTAGCCGAATTTAATGAGTTTTAATGTAAATAGAGTTAAAATTTTTAATATAAATTTAAAATATTTAACAACGATGAACAAGGTTACGTTACAGATCGAACATACCTAGTAATTTTATGATTTTAATTATGTTGTACCTACCAACCGTACTTTTTAAGCGACTTCTAATTAAAGGCAGTGACTTTCCTATTCAGAGTTTGATAGCATAGTATTTTATTTTATTTCAATCTCACCTCTTCCCACCTAACTCCAAAGTGACCGGTGTTAGGTGTTTCGTAGCTGCTGCATACACGATTTTACCAACATTGGTGCCGCCAGTATAGAAGATGTAGTCGAATTTGTTCTTCAACAGCTCAGTTGTTTCTTCTGCACCACCTTCAACTACTATCACGGCGTCCTATACACACGAAAGTTTATATTCAAATAGATTTTTGCACATCTAAATGTTATAAACAAAAACAAAGTTGTTAAAACTATTTCGAATGTCGACGAACTATCCAGACAGTGATGGAGAAAATAAAATAAGAAAAATGACTAAGGATTGTTATGAATAACAATGTAATTTAATACAAAAAAATATGTTAAAAAATAAGATTAGATATACTTATCGCCCCAACTCAAGAGTCACTAATGGTTACTTAAATCGCTTCTTAGTACAGAATTTGTATGGTGATTCATTACTAAGAAGCCATTAAAATACCTGTTAGTGACTGTGACTTGGGCTGTATGAGATGTAGATAACTTGTGTGTGGCTTAAGGCTTAATTAAGCAAAGGAAATGATAATAAGCCGAAACTACAGATAAACAAAATGAAACTAGTACACAACTACATACACTATCCAAGTACTTCGGCAGTGTTTCAGCTATGAACTGCGTGCAGGCCACAGACAGTTCGCTGGGCTTCACGATCACCACGTTGCCAGCAGCGATGGCGCCGGCCATCGGCAGCAGCAGTAGCTGGAGCGGGTAGTTCCAAGCTCCGATGACCAGTACCACGCCGTACGGGTCATTGAAGATCACCACATCGTCTAGTATATTCACTAGGGTCTTGGGTGGCTGTTGATAAACGAAAAAATACGAATACGAATTAATAAAAATACGAATGTTAAAATTAAATTTAAATCCATTTTTTTATACTTCACTAATGCTAATTTCATATTTAATACTAGTCTATACCCGGTGTGTTCCATCCATGAGGCGTCCTCCTTAAATAATATCTTCAAATTGTTGTATGGAAAATCGACTTTATCAATGGACCGAATGTGCCTAATGCATTGTTTGTTGTTTGTTTGTGGTCTCAAAGCACCTTCGGATTATTGCCTTTCAAATTAATCCATTTTGAGGCATATCTGTTGGATGGTTTCAGAGCCTTTACAGGACATCCGTACAAACATTTTTGTGTTTTATAAAATTATATAAATTTAAAGTTTAAAGCATTTCCTAATTCTTAAAATATGATGGTCTATGAGATCGTTTGTCGACTATTTACATTAAACGGATTTAATGCTATAATAGGTAGGGTACCTAAGTAGTACGGACGTGCATACATGACAGACTCGAAGTGGTAAAAAATATTCGATTGAAAGTATTTTGTAATTCATTCCGATTTACCGACCGACACAGTGCAGATAAATTACTTGCTTTACTCTGCATTCCAGTTATGTTGTGGCAATTGTTTAGAAAGTTATAAATCAATAAATAAATAAGAACAAGAACATAATAATAATAACACTTCACTATCATAGCCCCACTAGCAGGGGCGTAGCTACCGCCGTATCAGGCGTATCAATTATACGGGGCTCCTAGCGTATAGGGGCCCCCACTAATACTCCCAAAAAGAAGCTCGCCAGCGGCCTACGACCACTACAGTTGGCACTCCTTTTATATTTGACAGCTAACGTCGAGGGGGCCCTACGTCAAATATTGATATGGGGCCCCCGTAGGGCTAGCTCCGCCACTGCCAACCAGGATTCCCTAAGTCGTGAGTGCCATCGACAACACACAATGACAAGGGCACACACCCAGACCGAAAACAGAAAAAAGTCTGCCTCGCTGGGAACCAAACCCAGGACCGGCTAGGGAACCATTGCGCCATACGGGTCGTCACTTCATTTGCTACGGAATTTGTGAAGAAGCTAACTCTACTTAAATATATAAGTAGTAAATACCTATGTGAGTAGGTATATACATACGTATACTTATAAGGCTAGGTAAAATTGGACTTTGCCTCTTTGCGCAGGTAAACAAATTACGATCAGAAGTTACAATGTTTTATTTTTGAACAAGTCAGCAGTGGTTTTCTTATCATCATTAATTCAATGTAATTAATTATATAAAATTAAGGGCTTTGGATCGCAAGCGATAACTACCTATAAGTAGACTTGTGGATAATGTGTGAACTATTAATTATACATATAAATAAATGAGGCCCAAAACCACTATGCCTAAAGTAATTTATTTAGGGTAACTAACCCAGGTACCTCTCATGCACATAACATTTACTATAGGTACTCGCAATTATTCAGTAATATAGTAATTATTAATATAATTTATTATACTAAATGAATTAATAATTATTTCCGTTTACCGCCTTTTTACATTCATAAATCATAATACATTAAATATATATTATATGAATTTATTCACTTTAATACTATCATAACTGTGTTTTATATATAAAAATTAATTACTGCTTTATTCTGACTTATTGCTTTTGACTAACCAAGCTGAGAGATCATTGTGATATTCTTGATTTCTTAATGCGTGTGAATTTTAGAACTCTGAAAATAGATGAATACCGTCTCTTCTTTAGAAGGAACAACACTGTAGTACAGTTGCAATTGCATAGTTGGTCGTACTTGTGCTCATGTTTGGGCATGTATGTCCCTTTCCTTATACTCGTATCGTTAAAATGGCGCTTTCGAAGTTGTTTTTTTGTATTCATGTTCATATTATGTTCCAAGTGTTTTACCATCCTATTTGCGAGGAAGCAGTTGCTTAAAATAACCTTTTTTACATAAAATAAGTCGATACTTGATAATCCCAGCCAACAAAATTAAGATGAAAACCTTATCTACCTACCTACCTTGAACTTAATTTTGTATTAAGCCATTTATGTACTATTAAGTATGTCTTTTGTGATTAAACTTTAACTATAGATATTTTTTTCTTAAACTTGTCAAATAAGGACCATGTTGCAACATAATTAGTTCTACAAGTACAGCTTACTTAGTTTATCGAAAGATTGCGCTTAATTATTAAAAGTAGTGGTAAGTTTGTTTACGAAATAAGTCTCGTGTAAAAAGTTGTAGTATATGAACGCTGTTCGTAGAGCTCAGATAAATAAAAAAGGTAAATAAAGCATCTTTAAAAAAAGTGTAGCCAATTTTGAAAGTGAAAGAAAGAAAGAAAGAAACATTTATATCGTCATGAAATTAAACATGGTACAAGGTTATAACAAAAAGTACTAACAATATGTAACATAATTACATTATTGCGTGACAAAACAAACTAACATGTGAACTAGCGTTCGCGTTGACTTAACTGCACAGGGCGGCATTTTTTCCTGTAAATTACAGCACCACCAGTACTTAGAGCAAAAAGTCGCGTAGTTTTTGTGGCTTCACTCAAATTCAATGCGGATCTGCCTTTTTTATATATTGAGTGCACGGACCTAAAAAAAAGATTTATTTTTTTACGTCCGTGTCTGAGTGGTAGTGGAAAAGTTTTAGTAGGTGTGCAATGTGTAGGTACATATTATTATCCCCTGTTTGTATGTAACATAATTGTTAGCTATTGTTTTTAAAATTACAGCGAATCATTATATTGTATCCATAATTACCATGAATTACAGAGGTTAATCGTACCTATATCAATAATGTAGAGATTGCGTGGCTATCATATAATTCGATAATAAAATAGGTAGTAAGTACCTACCCGTAGTAACTACCCAGTAGGGAGTAGGTATTTGTGATTACCGATCTATATTAAGCATTTAGCTGGGTGCGAGCAGGACCCCAGCGTCGGCTCTATCCCTTGATTAGGGTAGAGCGAGGTGGTCTTGCTGCACCTTTTGGTCGACACTTTACTTAAACTTTCAAAAGTGGTGATCTTCTAAAAAAATAGCTCGCCTATACCGACGCATTGCCCTAAGGCCGTCGTCGCTGTTAGCATCACCCGGTGCTTAGGACGACCGCTTCTCGCACTTTAACCCAGGGCCGGACTGGGGGCCCATGTAACCCGGGGTATTACAGATACGACTGACACGGCGGTAGCTACGCCCCTGAACATAGGCACACTGAAAAATTTTGTTAATCGTTTATTTGCTTATTTTCTATGAAATTACTCTTAAACAATTTCTCAAATCATTTTAATAGTTTTATAGTAGCAGTTAATATGACTACACTAAGAGAAAAATCGTAACGCGCATCGCGACGCGACGTTTGTTCCTTGACCTTGGGGAAGTTACATAATAGCCTGATTTAATACTGATTACGTACATTAATCGGCATTCGGCAATGATTAAACATGAAGGTATAGTTCCTTCATAGCTTGTTTAGACGAATCGTATTTAGTAAAAATCTTGGTGTCTTTTTATCGTAATTAGTAGATTATTTAAAAATAAGACAGATTCAAAATGAAAAGTATTTAAGATTAAATCATTTTACATCTATGGTTCAATTAATAGTCAGTGGCGCAGCTAGCCCTAGGGAGGCCCTATATCAATATCTGTTGAGGAGCCCCCGCATCAACTTTTGCTGACAAAGTTCGGAATAAAAAGCGGCCAAGTGCGAGTCGGACTCGCCCATGAAGGGTTCCGTAGCAGCAAGTAACATAATATAAAAGTTCTTGTAGTTCGTTGTAACTTTGATCAATGTTTTTTGCGGTTTACGATTTATGACGTATTAAAAAAAAACTACTTACTAGATCTCATTCAAACCAATTTTCGTTGGAAGTTTGCTTGGTATATATATATATATATTTTTGTTTTATCATTCCCTTATTTTAGAAGTTACAGGGGGGGGGGACACACATTTTACCACTTTGGAAGTGTCTCTCGCGCAAAATATTCAGTTTAGAAAAACATTATATTAGAAACGTCAATATCATTTTTAAAGACCTATCCATAGATACCCCACACGTATGGGTTTGATGAAAAAAACATTTTTGAGTTTCAGTTCTAAGTATGAGGAACCCCCAAAATTTATTGTTTTTTTCTATTTTTGTGTGAAAATCTTAATGCGGTTCACAGAATACATCTACTTACCAAGTTTCAATGGTATAGCTCTTATAGTTTCGGAAAAAAGTGGCTGTGATATACGGACGGACGGACGGACGGACGGACGGACGGACGGACGGACGGACGGACGGACGGACGGACGGACGGACAGACAGACAGACAGACAGACAGACAGACAGACAGACAGACAGACATGACGAATCCATAAGGGTTCCGTTTTTTGCCATTCGGCTACGGAACCCTAAAAAGGAACTACAGCTGTCTTATTGCGGCTGGAGTATCTACAAAAATTGTTTTTAATTATTCATAATAATCCGTTACGTCCGTTCTTTTTTTACGTCAGTGATATTAAGTCAAAATAAGGTGAAAAAAGAAATATTTTAAATAAAAAAATTACATTATGTTTGGGACATACAAAGGTAAGTTTCACCAAATTTCTGAATGAAATGAATTTTTTTTTTGTAAAAAAATTAAAAACCCAAATTTGATAAGTATTTGAATTTGTAACATAAATTTTGAGGTTACATAACCTCAAAAGTGTAAATACAAAAGTTGTAGATCTTTTTACTACTTACAACTTCGCCATTTAACTTTTTTCCATAGGACTTGTAGTTTTGCCAGAAATTGAAATAAACCGTTTTTTACCATTAAACCACCCCGCCCCCCACTTCCCGACCTCAGATCGCCTGTAAATTATTTTTCCTTTCATTTTTGTTATATTCTCTTCCTTTTGCAATGGGTTTCATTCTACTATTATTTTTTCACTTTTTACCGTTTTCAAAGACTTCGTCACTGGTCTACTACTGCTTGACTTGAAAGTAAAAGTATTTCATTATAGATACTTGCTGACCAAACCAACTAAAATAGTTGAATGAGTAAAATGGAACCTCAATAAACCATTACCATTTCTAGTACTGCGTTCACTTTAGCACCATTCGCAGTATTGATTTGTTTGTCTCCGTTTTTTTAATTGGTATTATTTTTCTGCCCATTATTTATTATTTTGGTACTCCGATTATTATGTATTCAGACTGCTATATAATCAGACAACTAATAATAATCGATGTTCAAGAAAAAGATCGCGTGAAAAAAAACATTAAACTATTATTACCAGCTTAGCCTAAGAACTCACGGAGCGATTTTCTCCCGCGCCCGCCGTGAGTTCTTAGCCTTAATATTCTTCAATCACGCTGCACTCTTCGACATTATTGCACGCTCATTCACACTTAGGTCTTAGGTTTAAGTGCGAGTGAGCACGCAACATGTGAACGAGTGCAGTAAGATACTGCAACTACTATACTAGATGCACGGACGTTAAAAAAGAACGGACATAACCTTGTCTAATCGAGAGTGACGTCTGCGGAAAAATCATCGAAAACATTTCATCGAATTACAATTCGCCGAACACAATACATCGAAAAAATATTTTGTCGAATTACAAAACGTAGAACAACCAACTCATCGATTGACATTTCTTCGAATAGCATTACGTAAAACAACCATTTAATCGCATGACAATTAATCGAATTACGTTTCGTCGAATGTCATTTCATCGAATATCATTTCATCGAATGTCATTTCATCGAATGTCATTTCATCGAATGTCATTACATCGAATGTTATTTCATCGAATGTCATTTCATCGAACGTCATTTCATCGAATGGCAATCATCGAATGGCGATTCATCAAATGGACTGCCATTCGATGAACTGTCATCGAATGGCAATTCATCGAATGATAATTCCTCGAATTGCAATTTTTCTTGTTTAAAAGATTTAAAGATTTTATTATAAACAGAAACAATTTTATGCTTTTTTATAACTTTTTTGTATTTCTTATTTTTTGATCAATAACAATTTAACATTTTTCCATACATGATAATTTTAGGTTTACTTTCTTCCTAAATAATCATCAGAATCATTTTTTTTTCAAAACGTTTACGTTAGTGACAGAAACGAATCGCTGTAAAACTGACTCCACGTAGTCTTGTTTGCCCTACCCCTAGAGTGTAATGTAAACCCGCGTAGGCACGGAGGGGCGAGGCGGCCCGCGAGCTAAGGAGCAGGTGGTTTTAATGCTCGCCGCAGCAGCTGAGGCTGGCCGGCGCAGCCGGCCAGCAAGCCGAAGCTGCGGTGGTGAGCATTAAAAGCATCTGCGACGATAAGCTCGCGTGGGACCGCCGGAGCCCCGCAGCGCCGGAGCCGTGACAGAAACTGTGCTTGCTGCATGTTGCATGCTGCTTACATCTTACATCTTTCAATGATGTGTGCCGTTTGAAATAATAAAAAAATATTTATTAATGATCATATGAAAATTATATCATTCGATTCCATCGATCTATAATCTTCCTAGATTCCCGATAGGCGCTTCACAAATGGCCACAAAAGTTAGACCACGAAAAAATGTGTGGTCTTATTTCAAATTCATCAAATCAAATCTTAAATCTTGCGCATAAGGTTGAACTTGTTATGATGGATGTTGATCAGCTAGCTACAGCCGTAAAAAATTGCTTTTTGTGCATGGTTTTGTGAATACAACTTTAAGTCATGTATAAAAGTTTGAAATTGTTCTAACGTATTTTTATTTCAACCAGATGTGCATAAACACAGTTCTCGGACAGTTTTCAAGCCTATTTTTGTATGGGATTGTGTATTTAGTGTTCAAAGTTCGATTCGGCCAATTGTGATTCGATATATTGTCATTCGATATATTGTCATTCGATATATTGTTATTCGATATATTGTCGTTCGATATATTGTAATTCGATATATTGTCATTCGATGAACTGTCATTCGATGAAATGACATTCGATTAATTGTTTTCGATGAAATGTTAATTCGATTAATTGTGTTTTCGATGAAATGATCATTCGATTAATTGTGATTTCGATGAAATGTCAATTCGATTAATTGTAATTCGATGAAATGTGTTCGACGAAATGTAATTCGATGAAATGTTTTCGATGTTTTTTCCGCAAATCCGAGAGTGAAGCATAGTAATGGCCGATCGCTTACTACGTGTGCGTAATTTTGGGGTCGCATTTCCCCATTTTTTCTTTATGTAGTAGTAAAATCTAAACACGAAATGTATTACTTACTGAATAACATTCCGTAATGTTCGGTTTACACGTATTAAGTAGTTAAGTAGATAACTCAATTGTAAGCAAATTAGTACGGTAAACGAACAATTTAGTAGTTAAAATTTAGTACGCAAGTAAACAAAAAAAAGATTGAATTTTTTCTATTTTTCTGTTAATTAGGTGGGTGGGGCTTATCACTTAACATGGTTGGACAGACACTTTTTAGTTAAAATTTAGTAAAAATGCATAAGTAATTAAGTAGGCTGTGAAGAATTGTATGAACTAAAGAGCTTTACTAAATTATTACGTTTAGACGCGCACTAAAAATTATTCACTTAAAATTTAGTTATCTACTTAATACTTAATGCATGTAAATCGAAAATAACACATTCCACATTCAATAAAAGCAAATTATTATATTTGATGAGATTAATGAATTTTATTAATTGACAACAGATTAAGTACACTGGTTTACCCACTTCACTTTTAGGAGAGGTAGCTAAAAAATTTTTTTTCAAATTTTGTTTTACCATTATCTTAACGTAATGAATATACCTTAATCTATACGAAATTTCAGCTTTCTAATATTGTTAGTTTGTACGCAATGCCGCGGGCAGATGGACAGACATGGCAAACATATAGGTAAGGGTTCCTTGTTATTTACGACGGAACCCCAAAAATATATATTATTAAACTAAAGTAAGAAACTCGAGGATTTTATATATACTATAATTTTCCCACACATTCTGAGTATTTGCATATGCAATATTGTTGGCAACACTGGCTGATTTTGTGGTTACAATTTTTCTAGTTTATTTTGTTAATAACTTTAGGAAAAATAAAAGAAATCAGTGATTAAATTACAAGCTTACTTGTGAAAGTTTTTTAACCTTTATGTTTTTTAACTGAATTACTATTGTTCTTACAACTTTTAACAGCACACAAAGGCATTTTTATTATTATTTATCAACTCCCGTTGTCCGTATGACTCGAGTGCGGTCCGGCGCCGGAATGGCGGCCGATGGTGTCAATGTGTGCGTGTTTACTTGTACGAATAGAAAGTTTGTATTCCGATGGGTGCTTCACTGAATTTGTTCTTGAGATTACGTCCGTATTTTTTTAAGGTCCGTGACTAGATGTAAAACCTTTGAGTTATTGGACTTCCATATTCGTTTATCCCTACCATATCTGTTATGTTTGATACTTTTGATAGTAGTCTAGTTGCTTTGTCAAGTTATGTACTAAAGAAGAAATTATAGTTGCACTCACCCGCTCTGGTTCTGCCCATTCGTCTAAGTGGTGGAGTAGGTTCCTCAGGTCATTGAGGAGATACTCTACTTCTAAGAGAACAGCTTCAGTCTTGCTCCTTCTGAGGTCCTTGTGGAGTGCGTCAACCATTGCACTCTGATTCTCTTCGTACATGCGCAGAAGATTCTTGAGTTGTTGTCGTCTCCATTCTATAGGCCTAGTCACTCCTCGGTTATAGGTATCGTGAGCTTTCTGGACAACCTAAATAGAAAACGGAGATTAATTGAGATGTAATTAATTAAATTATTAATTAATTAATGGAGATGGGTGTGAATGTCCATGTCTTGTGTGTTGCCCATGGCATCCATGACACAGGGAATCCTAGTGTGAGGCTATGAGTGTGAAGCGTTATTATTATTATGTTATTATTAATAGTCTATGCAAAAGCTATTAGAAGAACCAAATTTTTTCAATTAAATAAATTGCTTTTTAAGTGTTCGGAATATTTTGAATCATATTATATGATTCAAAATATTAAAATATAACAAAATATACTAAACGCCCCAACTCAAAGTCACTAGCGGTTACTTAAATCGCTCCTTAGTACAGATTTTGTATGAAGATTCTTTGCTAAGGAGCAATTAAAGTAACTGTTAGTGACTTTAGAGTTGGGGCGAAAGTCTCTCTATAATTCTCTCTGAATTGGCTTTTAAGCCACATAGAAAGGGAGTGGTTACTGGCTGGTGGATTCTTACTGATGGCTGACGGATGGCTGGTGGATACTTCCAATTTTGAGAGCTTTCCAATTACTACATAAGACTTCCATTATGTTGGTTCTTAGAAGAATTGGTAAAGTAAGAAAAATTTAATTTTCATCCCTTAAAATCAAATCTCAATGAGACTATTATAAACTTACCTCGGCAAAATTCACTGGCTTGGGTTTTGTGCTATTTAATGTGCCTGAAACAAAAAAGAAACAATTTTTAGCAGATAATTTAAAGTTCAGTCAACAAATGTTTGTTTGTCACTAGCTTTTAGACAACCAACTGCACTGCCAAGTGGATCCTATAGATATTTGTAAGCAAATTTCAGTGCCAGCACAGTGTGCCTGAAGTTAAATGGAGAACAATTCTGTCCCATAAATTTCTTATGGCGCACAGAACATTAAATTGGTCAGCGGATCCAAAGAGATTTTGATTTAGACATTTTTGTAATTTATGTTTTTCATTAATTAATTTATTTTGACTGAATGCTCTAAATTTTTGAACTCCTGTGTTAGGTACCTACCTAATTTCATTAAAACTGTGATAAATATTGGAACGAAGTTCCTTATCGCGCGTTGCGAAAGGGGGCTAGACGGAAAAAATTAAGAGGAAAAGTTGTAACGACACTTTTTGCCGTCGTTATAACACTTATTAAGTACTAGGATAGCAAAAACATGCAAGCGAGTGTGCCAAAACAAATCTGGGGTATTAAATCTCTCATCGGCTTTGTTCACCTAGTAGCAATTAATTAAAGCGAGTAGGTACTAGGCGACCAGAAGTCGTTCTTCCGCATATTGATTGGCATGACGGGAGAAATGGCAATAATAGCTTAATGTGCATGATCGTGATATGGACGTCCCTGTTGTACTTATGATAAATACCGAAGAGTGAATAAGATAGTACATACTGTGGTATGTACGGTGTCACTGATGTCGCAATATCGAAGACTTCTGGTCGCCTAGTACCTACTCGCTTTAATTAATTGATACTAGGTGAACAAAGCCGATGAGAAATTTAATACCCCAGATTTGTTTTGGCACACTTGCTGCATGTTTTTGCTATCCTAGTACTGACTGCAAGAAACTTCGTTCCATCCGGGTGTCCCTTGCCACCTCTCATCCATTGGATAAATATCAAAATAAAATACATTTAAAAAATATTATACAAAACGGAGACATGTATCTAGAGCAAAACCACTTTTGGAAACAGGTTTTGACTGTCCATGCACAATGCATACGCATTAAGTAAATTTGTGATAAATGTAACAAGATTTAATTTGTAGGATACACAAGAACATAATCAAATAAGTAATTCGTCCAATATCCATACTAATATTATAAATGCGAAAGTGTGTTTGTTTGTTTGTCGCTCTTAAACATCACAACGAAGCTATGATATGGTAATATGGTATGAATTTTGTGTGTGGAGATTGTAAGGAGGGTGGAGAGTAACATAGGCATGAGTAAGTGTGTAATGTGAGAGAGTAACATGTAGTAAAATATCTCATTCCCATGGGAAGATCAATGTTTTGTTAGTTGCTAGATATTTAATTCCGGATGTTGTAATAGATGGCGATAGTAAAATTCTTTTGCAAGTCCTGAATCATGCTATCAAATCATACATGTAAATTACTTAAGCCACAGGCAACTAATAAATTGAATTGAATGTTGAACTCGCGCTGGATAATTGTTGTTTTGGTTTAATAAATATTAAAAAAAAAATAAGACATATGTACGCTTTAATTTTGGTTTTGGGTCGCTTCGTGAATTGACAAAATAGGTTTAGTTTTTGTTGTTTTAGCTTAAATTAATAATTATTTTTAAGTATTACTAATTAGTTTCATGACTTTAAAACACATTTTCTGTTGTATTTGTTTAATTTGTTTTTTCTTTGTTTTTTTACTTTTAAGTATTTTTTAGTTAGTTAATTAGTAGTGGTTAGTTAGCTTGTACTTAGTAATGGGTTGTTAGTAGTTGTTTAGTTTTTCTTTAAGTAGTTTTTCTGTATTACTGTTTAAATTGATTTATAATAACTCACTATAAATCAATTTAAATGACTCACAAACGCAAGTCCAGCTTTTCAAGAGTGTCCTCTAAAGCACAAGCAAAGCGATTAGCTCTATCTCTAGAATCTCTTGACGATGTTGAACTAAGGAGGCAAGAACAGGCAGAACGTCAAGCTGCTTTAAGAGCTGCGGAAACATGAACAATTAAGATTCACATCGTAACGGAGCGATGTTGTGGTATGATTTTTTGTGTGGAAATATTTAGGAGGCTGGAGAGTGACATAGGCTACTTTTTACCGCGGTGAAAATTCTCATTCCCATGGGAAGATCCATTAAGATGCGTATTTGAATCACTCCATACTAAAAGTTAGTAACAATGTTTTGGTCCTTCTATAAGTAGGTATGTAAAGGATCTATGGATTGATATCAATTTATAGTTAGAAATATTAATATAATATGTATATAAATATTGATATAATTTTTTATATTTATAGTTGGAAGGTTGAAGAGAGTCATAGGTTTTACATCCTCTTAGTATCTTTTGAATTTTGGAACTGTTTCTTATTTATTCTTGCACCAGGAATGTGTTATGCATGTTAAACAACTCATTGTTAGTTCCCTTTGAACACGCGAGTGAAGCCGCGGGTAATAGCTAGTAATAGTTATAAAACCGCATATGCCTGGAACCTATTTCCTCAATAAAGAAATAATAAGAAACTCGTTCGGGCAGACATTTCTGTACAACTACGTGAGTACATAACTCCTACATAACTATAAACTACATCAATAAAATTACAACAGTGAATTCTAATTACCTAACGCAGCAATAAAATGATAAGCTAACAGTTTAACCATCCTAAAAGGTTATATTTAATTTTGTCCAAACTAAAGAATTAGGTAGTGAAGTTAATGAACCTACCCAGAGTCATGACGATTCAGTAAATTATCAGATCCGACGCAAACAAAATTATCAAATTTCACAATATTAGATCTTGAACAAAAACAACACACAACCAAAAGCGAACAGAGCCGAACTCACAATGAGTATGAGTATTTTAAATTTACGATTTGTTCATGTATTTCTTTGATAAGCTTTTACATTCACTGAATTTCCTTTAAGTTAACACCTTATTCAATGGTATTCAACAATACAACTGTCAACTGTCAACATCAACATCAAAAACAATCAAAAACGAAAGTTGACAACCTTCAAAACCATCAAAACACAAGTAAAATAAAATGTCAAATTGAAATTTAACAATACAAAGTGACATTGACATAAATGATATAGACTGTGACACAGACTACACAAAACAAAAGATATATCGTCTATGGATATCCACAGGTTATGTAGAACTGACATAGAGCACCGAATTACAGATTATTCAATAGATTCCGGTAATAAAATAAATTACAAAAATCTAGTAAACAAACCATGTGACCTATTATAGATAACACAGGGTCCAGCGGTCTGGGGAGTTAGTTAAGGGCTTGATTCACCATCTTCAAGTAGAGTCCTGAATAAGCTATTCGCCGGTTAAAGTGACGTTAAAGTGTCATTTTACATACACGAAATGTCAACTTAACCAACGAATAGCTTACTTCGGACTTACTTGAAGATTGTAAAACAAGCCCTATGTGGCCATTATATGTGGTCATTACATACCTATTAGGTACTGTTAGAAATATTTTTCAACAATGAAAGTGAGTGGTTCTAACTTATAAATTTTTACTAAACCTGAACTATCAGCCAACACTGCTTTTTAGGGTTTCAAAGTCAAAACAGAACTCTTACGCAAAACGTCCGTCTGTCGATCCGTCCGTCCGTAGCACAACGCAGAGACCTTAAGTCTACCATAATAAAGTACTCTGTGAGTCTACCCGCTGTAGTGCGTCCAACTTATCTGTGAAATGGCGAAAATTGGAACTAATGCCGCCCCATTCATAAGTTTTTTGTGTTCATTCATTGACATTTACTACGACTCGAATTGCGTCTAGTGGTTGGTCCAATGCGTTCGACAGCGCCCTCCCTCAGTTCACAAATAAGTTGGTCGCACTGTATGTATGGACTATGGCCTTGTATTCTGACACAGGTAAAAGTAAAACAATAGTCCAACATATTGGTACCAGGTACTTCTTTAAATTTAATTATATGGTCCAAGATTTTGTCGTGTATTACCCAGTTGTCGTTTACCTTGCAGTATTAAGTTCACGGTAAACAACATTGTTTTATGAGATGCAGATTAATTTATACGTTTATACTCTGTTCGTTTGGTTAAGACCAAGTTAGTGTGACTAATGTTCGGTTTACACGTATTATGTAGTTAAATAAATTTTAACTAAAAAGTTATTAAATTGTCTGTTTACACGAATTAATTTACTTAAAATTTAGTTAAATTTAGTTATTTACTTAACTACTTAATACGTGTAAACCTTAATGTGCTCTTCAAATCTGCACTTGCGCTGCATTGAAATAGGTATTAGCGTCTTTTTTATATTTAAAAAAACCATTTTATGGACATAGTAAAAGCGTTGTTACTAAGTTCATCAAAGGTAATAATGACAACTATTATGAGATAATATATTATAAAACATTACATTTTAATATAACATTTAAATTTTTATACTCTTACTAGCTGACCGGGCAAACGTTGTTCTGCCAAAAAATTTTTAGGGGTAGGGGGAAGAAAAATAGATGTTGTCCGATTCTCAACCCTAGCCGATATGCACGCAAAGATTCATGAAAATCGGTCTAGCTGTTTCGTATGAGTTCAACTTCTAACACCGTGACACGAGAATTTTAATATAAGATTTCAATGCTACCAACATTACGCCCAAGTGCAGATTAGTTGAAGAGCACTATGTATAGCCATCGAAGCTAAAATCCCGGTGCAGACGTAAGATAACTAAATTTTAACTCAATTTTAAGTGAATAATTTTTAGTGCGCGTCCACACGTAATAATTTAGTAAAGCTCTTTAGTTCATACAATTCTACTTAATTACTTAAGCATTTTACTAAATTTTGACTAAAAAGTGCCTATCCAAACGTGTCAAGTGATAAGCACCGCCCACCTACCTACCTAACAGAAAATAGAAAAATTTCTAAATTACTTGTTTACTTGATTACTAAATTTTAACTACTAAATTGTCCGTTTACACGTATTAATTTACTTAAAATTTAGTTAACTACTTAACTACTTAATATGTGTAAACCGAACATAATGGGTTCTATACCCTTATTATGAATGGCATGTTCCCCATACTTAGAACTAAAACTCAAAAATGTTTTTTTCATCAAACCCATACGTGTGGGGTATCTCTGGATAGGTCTTCAAAAATGATATTGAGGTTTCTAATATCATTTTTTTCTAAATTGAATAGTTTGCTCGAGAGACACTTCCAAAATGGTAAAATGTGTGTCCCTAAAATAAGGGAATAATAAAACTAAAAAAATATATGATGTACATTACCAAGCAAACTTCCAACGAAAATTGGTTTGAATGAGATCTAGTAAGTAGTTGTTTTTTTTTAATAATAAATCTTTATTTCGGATGTCAGAGATCCGATTTTTTAATACGTCATAAATCGTAAACCGCAAAAAACATTGATCAAAGTTACAACGAACTACAAGAACTTTTATATTATGTTACTTGCTGCTACGGAACCTTTCATGGGCGAGTCCGACTCGAACTTGGCCACTTTTTTTATTCAACCACCATTTTGGAAAGGTGCAAGTTGCTTTGTTATGAAGAAGAAATGGCGAAAAGAAACTGCACGATAATTTAATTATGTAGTTGCATGTCAAGGGTTATCAAGAAGGTTATTAGCTCAGGTCCTCAAGCCAACCTCCACTGTTCTTGGTGCTGAACATACCGGTAGAAAATAATCGATTTAATTTTAAAGACTTTACACACCTGGTATAAACCAAGTGTTATCTAATAACTTCCTACTAGGAATAATTATGGTAAGTAATTATCGTAATCGACTGTGAATTTTATTATTCTTGTTCTTCTTAGGGTTCCGAAGAAAAATCGGAACCTTCACAGTTTCTTCATACCCGTCCATCTGTCCGTCCGTCTATCCGTTCGTCCGTCCGTCTGTCCGAAGCAAAGTGCCAGTTAAGACCCTTAGTGCTAGAAAGCTCTAATTTGTGGCATGGATATACATATTTATTAAAACTCCAGAATCGTAGAATAAAATATAGAAAAACATTTTTTTTCAGGGTACCTCCCCTACAGGTAACGTGAGGATGAATTTTTATTCGTCGCGTACCCTATAGTGGTCTTTCAAAAATATTATGGGTCTTCTAAGACCATTTTTGGGATTAATTTTTGGGAAGAAAACTATCTCGGCTATGTTAGCGTAAGTAGTTAAAGAGTAATAGTCGATAAACTTACTACTTCGGAACCCTACATTGCGAGTGGCCTGACACCATTTGCCCGGTTTTTTGCTTGCATTAGGTAACATCGAGCAATGATAATAAATTATTACAATAATAATTTATCTATTACATACGATAAATTATTTTGTATTATAATAATACATTTTTATAGTATAGTAATTTATTATCACTTGCGCTAATAAATTATTTTTCATTGCGATCGCCTTCATTGCTGTCCAATTACCCTAAGGTAGCCTGGCAGAAAATGTTTTTATCCGCTTTTTGTGCTGATAAATTTTAATACATTTAAATAAATAAGCCTTACTTCCTTTTTGGCCGACAACGAGTTGATGATGCTTTTGATGTTTCACGGATTTACATGTGGAGTCGCATTATTATCTACCGATTTCTATCAAGTAAATATCGCAATGAAAAAAAGCGGCCAAGTGCGAGTCGGACTCGCCCATGAAGGGTTCCGTAGCAGCAAGTAACATAATATAAAAGTTCTTGTAGTTCGTTGTAATTTTGATCAATATTTTTTGCGGTTTACGATTTATGACGTATTAAAAAAAACTACTTACTAGATCTCATTAAAACCAATTTTCGTTGGAAGTTTGCATGGTAAAGCACATCATATATTTTTTTTTAGTTTTATCATTCTCTTATTTTAGAAGTTACAGGGGGGGACACACATTTTACCACTTTGGAAGTGTCTCTCGCGCAAACTATTCAGTTTAGAAAAAAATGATATTAGAAACCTCAATATCATTTTGAAGACCTATCCATAGATACCCCACACGTATGGGTTTGATGAAAAAAACATTTTTGAGTTTCAGTTCTAAGTATGGGGAACCCCCAAAATTTATTGTTTCTTTTTATTTTTGTGTGAAAATCTTAATGCGGTTCACAGAATACATCTACTTACCAAGTTTCAACAGTATAGCACTTATAGTTTCGGAAAAAAGTGGCTGCGACATACGGACGGACAGACGGACAGACAGACAGACAGACAGACAGACATGACGAATCTATAAGGGTTCCGTTTTTTGCCATTCGGCTACGGAACCCTAAAAAGTGTTTTGTTGAATTTTAATACTACTATGTGCACCAAAAAAAACCTATCCGTTGGAGGTTAGGTACCATTTCCTGACCTGAAGGCTGAAGACTAAAAATGTTGTGGGCTTGGAAAGCCCATTTATATTATTGAATTTAGGGGTCTATACTGAGAGTAAAATTTCATTCACACGCATCGTAGAACTAAAACTAAGATATGGATCAAAGACCATGTTTTAATGACATTTTGTTATTAATGTCAGTAGAACTAATCTTAGAACACATTAAACTTAAGTAATCTTACAAATAATAACAAGTTGCTAAACATTCGCTAGATTACCTACGTATTTCTTAAGTCTAATCTTAACACACACTCTAATCTTAAATACACTCAATATGGTGCTCTAAAGATGCCATGCCAATATAATTTGGATGGTCCTATTGGAGGGGCGTTAGCTACCGCGGTATCAGCCGAATCAGTGATTCGGGGCCTTTGGGTACAGGGGCTCCCAGTGCCGAACCTGGGATAGAGTGAGAGGAGCGTTCATTTTTGGTAGTTTCTAAGCGCAAAGATAGTTTCTAGTGGTAGGTTCTAGGCGCCAAAAATGACGGCGCTAGGAGACTGTCGAGCTTTTTTTAGCAATTTTGAAGTTGGCAAGGGTGCTTTTATAGAGAGAGCGGGGCTCCTCAACAAAGGATGCCGGTTCCCTCTCGTTCCGAACGGGACGGCGACAAAAAATAAATAATTATTATTTCACTTTGAAAAAGTTACTTAAGATTTTTTAGGTTTTGGCGAAGTAGAAACAAAATTAATTAACGTCATGAGCAATATCAAAATAAAGTAACGTAAGTTAATTCAGATAGGCCGGTATATTATGAATGAAATACATATTATGTTGAAATATTATAAGAATATCGTAAGATTTCACTGTCTCGTCCATGCTATTTGTATGGAGTAAGCGAGGTGTATGATGTCGTACGGTACCTGTGTTGACACCCGTGGTGGCGAAGGACAATTGCTTGCACGTGTGTTCATCGCGATTGGTAATGCAGCGTAATTTCGTCAAAAATAGGACAGCGTTGTGATTCTTGAATCTGTCGGATCACGCGTTGACTCCGCTTTGAGATCGTTGTAATTTATATCATTTTAAACTATGCATTAAACATTTCCTTTACACATATCATATCATGATAAGTATTATTAGGTTTTGATAGGCTGATGAAAAAGCAGTCTAACCTGATGGTAACACACCGGTGAAAATCCGGAGAAGTAATTCAAAAGCTCTTTTTACGCCCATTAAAGATAACAATAGTTAAACCATGTCTGAGCTTACGGGTGGCATGAATAGTTCGGACACTTGGGTTGGACACTAAACCCTTCTATCAGTCCGCACTGGAGCAGCGTGGTCGAATATGCTCTAAGTCTTCTCAAGAGGTGCCGTGCTCAGTACTGGGCCATTAATGAAATTGGCCACTGAAGCCATATAGAAAGTAATAACTGCGTATTTTGGAAAAGAAATGTAATTTCATGTTAAAGTGTCAAAATACGAGCTATTTTGATAAGACAGATTTCAAATTAGCATTGCCACGCGAAAAACACCTTTCTCTTTTGTGCCATGAGATATACCTAGGTTATACCTATAGAACTTACATTTACATTGTAGGAATGTCCAATGTAAATTAGTGCATGTGGTTGCCTTACACTGATATTGAGGGGCGCGTGTGTGGCCTAATACTATCCGTATTCAATACGCGGAATGCAAATACGATATTAATTCAGCGTTTATCAGAATACCGAATTACGATTTAATTCTATAAAACTTAAGTTAACGGTGATCTATTGCGCATACCTCTATAAGTAAAATATGCTTGCATTACATCTGATCATTTGCATTACAAAATGCGTTATGCTAGAATACTTTATTATGTAGTTGTGAGTTGATCGACAACCTATTACTTAATTGTTAACTTGTTAAGAAGTCAACCTAGTTCTGACAGTTTTTTTGTTAAACCATACATATAAGTACTATATATATATATATATATGTCTTCTGTGGTTAAACTCGTTATACAAACAACAGTACACACTAATATCGAGATTGTTTTCACATTATCTCGAATATTCACCATGCAGGGCACTTGAGTCTAACCAGAACTACTTAGCACTTAAAATCTTTCACCACGACTTCACGTGTAGGGGAGGTATTCTGATTTTTTTTGATGTGATTGTCGGCATGATATTATTATGAATATGTAGGTATACTAGGGTTGCCAACCTCAAATTTAAAAACCAGGATTTTAAGCTGGAGAAACCAGGACAATTCAGTTTGAAAACAGGACGCAGTAATAGAGTTGCAATAATTGCGAGCCGTGAGGTCGCCCGTAACGTAAGAATTTTAAAAGAGGCGCGCGAATTTTAAAATTTAAAAACCTAGGACGCTGCTTAAAAACTATTCAGGACGTCCCAGGGCACTACAAAAACTAGGACATGTCCTGGGAAAACAGGACGGTAGGTAACTCTAAGGTATACCCATGTCAAATTACAGTTTTCTAGTAGGTACTACCTATGATCTCTAAGCTAATTTATGGACGGTAATGTTTACTACGGAACCCTAAAAAACTTACACCACTATCAATTAATTCAATCAGTTAATTTACGAACTATATACATATTTTGTATGGCCAACGTATCGCCATGTATGTATGTGTATGTAGATATGGCCAACGGTTGCACATTAATAAATGCTTAGGACAAAAAAGAAGAATAAACCCTCATACCTTGAGTTACTTACTAAACTGCTTAGGTTTTATCAAGTCAAAATATAAATAACTGGTAATAGTATAATAGTGGATACCCAGCATGTGCTACTACGCAATTTTTTGTATGGAAAAATTCGAAAATCGAAAATGTGCCTAATGCATTGTTTTAGTGGTCTCAAACCATCTTCGCATATTGACTTTCAAATGAAATAATTTTGGGGCATATCGGTTGGATGGCTTCCAAGTCTATAAAGGACATCCAACAAACATTTTTGTGTTTTGCTGGGTTTTCTGGTTTTACGAGGTGCTGGTCCAGGTCCAGGGGTCCCCAGTGCTTGATGGCCCCGGTGCACAGCACCGCCTAGCACCTTAGTATCTACGTGACTGTTCCCAACCGTTTTGCGTAACGTGGACGTCCCGTTTCCACATCTATAGGTACATATAATGCGTCCCGTGAATCTATTATGTTTGCGAGACGCTATTAATCTCGCTTAAGAGTTTAGGTAATCTGACACAGGTTAGAAAGAAACCTTTTTCTACCAAGTCTGCAGTTTTATGACACCTTTAACTAATAGTTGTGAAGTATGTACTTATAACGTATGTTACTGCCCCTAGTAACCAATGATATTATGATGTACTAGTAACCATGTATACCCCTGTTATCCCGCATTGCGTGTATATGATTGGAAGTTGGAAACCCCATTAAAAAATCTGTCAGCCAAACACTAACCAAACTTTTCGAATTAAAATACAAAATTTAAGGCAACTGATTTGTCTTACGTTAGAACCGTATTTTTCAATAAAAATCATTGGCTATGTACCGTGGCGATGAAGTCATGGCATTACAGTGAGTTTTTTTTGCATGGACAAATCGAGAACAAACAAAAAAACAATTCTAAAACAACAACCAAATACTCATACCAATTATGTGCTCATACGTAGATGGTGTGAGTGGTCACAAACAATGCATTCTTTTGACGGTACACGACACTGAATGTTAACTGGCATTAAATTATTTTTAACAAACAATGACTGTGATGTATTGTGTGTGCTATTATGAATTCTGTACATGTGTTTAATTTACACTACCATCGAGGAACAAGAAACATTGGCAAAGAACAATGTTGTACTGGATTTCTATAAAAATAAGCTTCATTAATAATAATTTCACATTGTGTTCATGTAAGTAAAATAACTAAGGCAAATGGTATATTTATGTAACCTTCATTGAAGCCTTAAAGTTTTATGATAATATTTTACTCGTTGTCAGATTTCGATATCAGATAATTGCGGGTTGCAATAGTTTATGATATGACTGTATGCATAGCAATATTTGTGCATTTGGTAATAAAAAGACATTTCAATGAATATTGTGAGCAAAGCCATTTTTTGACGTGATAACGGCTATTAAAACGATGAACGCCGGGCGCACGCACGAAAAAATGTAGCGTTCTGCGAGCGAGAGAGCGGCAAAAGCGAGAGAGAGGTACGATCGGCTACGATCAGCGTATTCTAGCCGATACCATAGGCGATCGGTATTCAGCGGAGCGGAGCGTAGCGGAGCGGAGCTTTGTCACGAAGTTGTCACGTTAAACTAACGTCCGTAAACCGACTTTACAGACAACCATTTTTTTCTCTATTTTCAACGATTATTTAATGCATTTAATTTTAAGAAATACTATGGATCCTTTTTGTAAAGGATTAAATTGTTTTAATCCATGGAGTTCCACTTGATCCATGGAGTTCGCCTGGATAGCTACCACCCTTGAGCATGAGTCAGCTGCCACACGACTCGTCGTGTTCCGGCTGGGGGCTTGAGAGCCATTTCTGTCTTTCTTTTTCTTCTTTCTTTCTTGGCCGGCATTCGTGATGCCTTTGGTATTGCTGATGTTCATGGGCGCGATAGCCACTTACCATCAAGTGGATCGTCAGCTCATTTGCCGGCTATTCCCATTATAAAGAAAATTAAATTATTAATCAAAGAATAATAATGGGATTCTAATCTAAAGGAAAAACGAGGCAAACGAGTTTCATATTTGAACCTATTTTTTCAGCTGAGGTTACTTTTTAATTTTTTTGTAGGTTTCCTAAATTTTGTTAGTTAAAATACAAACGACCTGACCAGCCACCTGAGGGTTAGTGGTCACTGGCTTCCACGGACATCAGCAGTACCAAAGTTATTACAGATGCGTTATTGACAAAACCAGAAGAGATAAGAGAAAGTCAATACTTTCTCTTGCCAATGCTCAAGCTTTCAGCCGGGCCACGACGATTTTTTTTACTCTAGCAACATCGTGGCCGGGAGCCAGGCGAACTAATATACAGGGGGCGTCCATAAATTACGTGAGGCGTTTTTGGCGATTTTCAGACCCTCTCTCCTCCCTGGTGAAATGTCATGAGATTTGGCTCAACACCCGCCCCCATACTCCTAACCTTATGTAATTTTTCAAAACATAATATGTTTCTAGTATCCTCATTCGACAGACTTTGGGTGAAGAAAATCAAAATGAGTTTTTTTTTTAATATTTTCGTTGTGTGCACTTTGTCTTAGTAGGGCAAGGTCCTATCAGTGGTATTATTTACTTAATTTAACACTATTTTCACTCAATTTTATTGTTTTATACGAAAAAAATTACGTTATATTTATCGAGACCCCTCCTCTACCCAACGTACAATGAGATTCGGCTCGACCCCCTCCCACTCCTAAACAACTCAAATAATTAATGGACGCTCCCACATTTATATTCTATACCGTTCTTTAAAGGCATCCTTCAATAATAAAGACTGTAAACATCATGACAACGTATGCCATTAAAGCCGTCTCTTAAACCATCATAATCATCAAACTCTGGCTGAATGTCCGACGCCATGACGACGTCACAGTCACACACATTATGGAGAACTTAGACATTTAGGCTTTCTTCACCGGAGAAGTATCACTACAGTCTTTTAAAATTTAGAGAAATCAAAACCAAATCACATATCCGGATTATTTCTATGTCATTTCATGTCATGTATCAAATCAATTGATCTAGCAGACTCCTGGTCTGGATCTGCATGTTATTTCAGTATGTATCATGTATCGGCTTATTCGTTACGGGTTTCTATCAAGAGTTTTATTCAAATTTTATTTTTATTCAATTGAAACAATGGCACAAATAGACAACGTAAGCAATAACTTTACGTATAAGGTAATATTTCACGATATTATCAAACAATCACAAATAAATAACAACAACCGGCTCTCTGGCTCTGAAGTCATGAGGATTGCGGCAAAGCGCATTACCGACTGGCGCGATTTTAAACTGTTTTATTGGTTAACTTACATCAAACCGAGCAGTGTTTTCCCAAACACTGAGCCTGAAACTTAACTTCTATTAAAAATATGCACAGAAAAAAAAAAACCTTAAACATTTTTATAATTAGACTCACGAAGTAAGTCACATAAAGTATATAAACGACAGTATTTTTTACTATTCGCGGAGTTGTCCTCGTAAATGTTGATAACAATGTCTCGTGTGGTCACCGCCGGGTGTTCCCGTATGTCGAGTGTCGCGAGAGTCGCGAAATTGCCTTAGAGCGCGGCGTTCAATCCCGGTGGACCCATTGTCACTTGTCACCATAGATTATACACTATATTAAATGAAAATTGTCACTGTCACTGAGACGAAGCTATTCTGCGCGTGCGCATATGTCTTGCAGTCTAGCAACACGCGTTGTGGAGTGGACGATGAGCATTAAACTCAATTAGGGTGTTGGTGGGATATTTTATAATTATAGGTCAAGTATGAATGTTCGAAATTCACTTGTATGAGAAATTAACTTGAGGATATTTTGGCATTTTACTAGGTATACTACTTATTTATATATAATTGTAATGGAGATTAGCTTTCTTACTAGTTTTACGTTTATAAAACATATAGGGGATCACATACTATATTACTCATACCCCCGCACTAGGATTTCCTATTTTGTGGGCGGCATGGACAACACAAATAAGTCGTCACTACACTTTAACACCCATGATCCGAGTACAATTATTTATCTGTCAAATCAATATCTGCCCTGGCCGGGAATAGACCCAGACCTCACTCCTCAAGCAGGTTCACTACCAATATCAATCAACTAGGCTACGTATTACGTACCTAATATTGGTATCTCCATCAATAAGCACTAAAACAGTGCGGTTGGCTCTGGAGTATGTTCTAGGCCTAGGTATGTGGAGACTGGAGTAAGCCAATAATGGGTTGAAGCTATTGCATTGGTGAGGCTAAATCAGTAAAGTAAGATTTTTTTCTATAAGTCAAAGGAGGTGGCCAACATGTGCCCCGGAAATGGTTAAAATACGTTTATTTGTACAAGGGTTTAGTCCTCTGAAAAGACATGTTTTCTATTTATTATAACATAACTAGAATTTTAATTTTCTTCTGAACTCCGCAGTGAGTAGTTATAATAAATTAACAATAATAATAAGTTGTATTGTATATACATAATCTTCTTATACCTCCATTGCTATCAGTGGAGGTTGACAATTGACTGACAGAAATGCGAATGTCTACTATATTGCCATTTGCCAAATGCCAAAAGAAGATTTTTGAGTTTGATTTCTGCAAAATAATAATTGTGTTTGATTTTTTGCCATGAGGTGCATTAATTGCGCGGTTGATATTCAGCACATGGCACGTCATTCAATATCTTCGCTAGCAAGAAACCTTCAATCCATATTGGTAGAATGAATCACTGCAGTACAGGTATGGCATTTTCACATGGGGTGGGCACGTCACCAAGATCACATAAAAGCCCCTGCATCATTTTTAGACTCAATATTAATTACTGCTGATCTTGAATAGAGAACAAGTAGATGGGTACACCAGATAATCAGCCAATGCATCACCTTATTTACCTTGTTTGATACTATTGTTTTAATTCCTCAATTTTTACATATGTGTACTAAATGTATATAATTAAATACTTAATAATATCAATGTGCAGTTTTATTTATATTGCGTTTGCTTGTGAGTATTTCCAGGTAGGTAGGTGACAAGTTAATACGTATATTTTATTTAGTACTGCTGGTACTTTTTTGTATGAATATAGTCATAATTAAAGTAAAATAAATAAATAAATGAATTATCCAAAAGATAAATAGTATTTATTTAATATAAAAAATCTTTCTATAAAAAACACTTTTCCACGAATACTTATGTTTTGCAGAATGTCAACCTACAAGACCTAAAAGACCTAAAAGCTTGTAAAAGGAGAATCCCGAGTTCTACAGATTTTTATTGATAAAATTATTAAAGTAGATAGTGTAAGCTTTAATGTAAGGTAAAAATAAAATGTGTACATTATACTTCACAAGTGGGGCAATCGCTTATACAGATGTTGGCCACCTCCTTTATGTATAACTTCGACACTGTGTGATGCCCCAAAACTAGGGCTGTCATCACTTAAATCTCCGCCGTCCGAAAAAAAATCAAAAACCCCGTACTGACACGTCCAATAATAATGTAACGTGTAAAATAAGTAGACAGGTCTACTAGATTCCATGCAAAATTATTATAGGTAGAGCTGAGCTAAACCGCGGACAGACGGACGGACGGACTGGGACATAACGAAACTAGGCTTTCATTACGTCTATGGAACCCTTAGCTAAAAGTAAAATAAACATTCACATTTTATACATAATATAACAAAATAAATAATATGATTTTAAACTTATATCATAGCGGACACTAAACATTGTTGCTAGGTGGTAATAATTATTGTGGTAAATATACTGGTAAATATTTGTACTCGGGTCATGGGTGTTATTACGATGTTTTATATGCAGTGGCGTAGCGTGGGCTCCTGCTGCCCCCCCCCCCCCTCCTCCTATGAACTTTGCCGCCCCCATATTATTTAAAATATTTTTTATTAATTAAAAATACACTTTTCTTGTTTTTTCATAACACAATTTACATTAAAAAATATCAAATAATTAATTTTAATACATATTTTTTTTATTTAAGTTTCGAGTGGCTTGCCGCCCTCTCTTCATATGCCGCCAGGGGCCATGGAACCACGCTACGCTACTGGTTATATGTGTCGTCCATGCCAGCCGCGACACAGGTAGAAGCCTACTGCGGGGATATGAGTGTGTAAGCAATTATTTATTTAGCGTTTATTATTGTAAACCCAACGGGTACTCACGATTCTTATTTTATACCGAATACCGATATTTCGACCTAGTTACTGGATCAGTCGCGCCGTGACACAAAATGAATGTTTAATAATTTGACGAATATAATTGTATTATTTTACGGTCTTAAACATAAATAAGAATCTTATTTTACCTTTTTGTTTGGGATTTTTATTGCTATTTTCTGAAATTTTAAAAAATATATGAAGTACTCAACCATCTAACAATGAATTTATTTAAATTAATTTTACTTACAATTAATTTTAATTGTAAGTTAAATGCAAATTTTAATTTTAAATATATAAATGCATTTTTATTTCCATTCTCCTAGGTCAGCGGACGAATAGATCAACACAACTACTTTGAACCGGTTTGGCTAGACATGAATAATAAAACCATTAGGTGCATCTGCGAATTCTAGAATATTGCACGGTATCTACAGTAAAAATGAGCTAATTCTTTATATTGTTTTTTCCTCAACAGTCTGAACTTTATAACTAAAACATAGTCATACACAGCTTCGGCGCTTTTTTTTTCTTTTTAGCGCTTTTTAGCGCTTTTTATTATGCGTATTTATGCGTAAAATTTTTGATCGCCACGTTTCAGTTGTAGGTTCTTCCTCGATGTGATTTTCCAAGGTACATTTCAGTTTGTGCTAGTTTGCGCTCATAGTGAAGCGGGTAACAGCGCTACCTGGTGTCAATCTAACCAAACCACAATTTTTTTTTGTTGTGCGTTATAATAATACTTATTTCGACCAATACCATGACCTGTTTACCTCTTCTGGAGCCAATCCTCAGTAGGTAGTACTGTACCAGTTCATGCTTCTCGTAAAGTGCATTGTCATTGGAATTAAAGCCATAATTATTTAAAATTTCAACTCCGTGGGATGAGACTGAGAGAAAGCAGTTCAGCTTGCAAGATTTTACCTAAAGGATGTTTCTTCATCAGGTAGATGTTAGCAAAGTTATGAACAAAGTAGTATAATAAAATCGTGAAAAAAAAAAACAATTATTAAATATAATATTCAAACGAGCTGAGGCATGTTTGAATATTATACTAATGTTATACTGGGCTATCATTGCCATGTCAGATATACCATATTCACCAAAGGTAAAATGATGTAGCTCTTTCATTAAGTCAGAAAATGGAAACGTCTAGCTTATTAGTGTGTAGGTGTAAGTTTGTGCAGAGGCCGTGAATCGTGATCTTTAATTAATAGTCTTGTAAATCAAGGTGACAACAATGACAAATAGAAATTATGCTATCTAAGCGGTGTCCATTGTTGATTAGATACATACATATATGTATAAAAGGCAACCCACCAATGAAGGCCATACACAACCACCATCCTGATGGCAATATTACTATGTAGCCAAATATTTTGTATTGAAATATAAAAATTAAAAGACTGTCACCATGGCGTTCCGGTGAGGGACCATTATTATTGGCGTACGGGTAGCTCTATGTAAGCTTCCCTGTATTTTGTATGTCTAAAAGTACGTACCATTTGTTGATCTTAATGATTAATATGATTATGAGTTTGCATCCCCTGGGCCGGAAACATTTTGATTTGCCCCCGTGGGCGAAAAAATATTTGATTATCTGGGTATGCCCATGCCTACTTCGCCATACTACGACGTGTCATGTGACTAACTTTATGACACAACCACAACACAAACAAATTGAGAGTAATCCACCGAGCACTTACCTACACTAATCTGTTATGTTATGCGACGAAATTGCTTCAGTTTTCGCACACTCGGAGAAAATGAGACAGTACTTAACTATTTGAAGATCAAAAAGTAACTTTCACTTCGACTCGGTTCGTTTATTAGCATTGTGTAAGCCGTGTCGCTGTAAGAGACATGGTTTATTTTTGCCTTCATTGTATGCGGTTACGTAAGTCATTGCAGTCACGCAAATTAATAAAAATTACGACCCCTAAGTGAGTTTTAAAGAAAGAAAGAACTAGCTCTCAAGCCCCCAGCCGGAACATGACGAGTCGTTTGGCGGCTGACTCATGCTCAAGGATGGTAGCTATCCAGGCGAACCCCATGGAGATATAAAAGGGTGCGTGTACTTTTGTACGCGCGTGAGAAGTTATACTTCTTTGACATAATTAAATAAATATTTAATTTAATAACGTGTATCAGTTTTAATTATCTTTCAAAACCATTTTTGTTCTAAATAAAAATAAAACAGTGGTAACTAACGCCATGTCTTAACATAATATGAAACGTTGAACGTTTAACGCAACAATGCTTTCATACCCCCACCATGGTAGCGTTCAACGTTTAACGCAACCTTGTTGGAAGTCGCATTAGAAGTTTCACTTCAATTAATTTAATAACGTGCATCAGTTTTGATTATCTTTTAAAAACTATTTTTGTACTAAATAAAAATAAAACAGTGGTAAATAACGCCATCTCTTAACATAATATGAAGAGTACATTGAGCAGCTAGCACCATCTATCCAGCAATTAACGCAACAGTGCAGCGCAAACGTTTAACGCAACCTTGTTGGAAGTCGCATAAGAAGTATAACTTCAATAATAGTAATAATGGTAAACATAAACTGTTAAAAACCATATTAACAATATAATTCCATCAATGGACCCTACTACGACACCCATCCACGTGGGATTGGGGTTAGTATTCTAAGCCGCCTTAATAACGGCTGAAAGTCAAGTTTTACAAGGTGCTTGAGTATTTAAAAAAATATAAACGTGTTATGTACGCGCGTAAGTTATACTTCTTTAATAAAATTAAAAAATTACAAAAATTGTAAAAAAAAAATCCTAAAAAATAAAAAAAAAATATTTCAGAAAATTTTAAAACATTTCAAAAAAATAATATTCAAAAAACAATGTTAAAAACATTATTCAAAATAAACAATATTAAAAAAATATAAAAAAAAACAATATCAAAACAATATTCTAACAATATTTAAAAAAAAAACAATATAATAAGGCGCCTCAATAACTTGAAAAATAAGTATTGTTTATACCTACCTGAAATAATGTTGCATTGTAAGTATTGCATCCCAAGACCAATTCAGTAGGTATTCTTGAGCTAGGAGGAAAATTATTTCCTGAATCTCTATCAAAGCAAACTAGTCTAATATTTTATGAGTTAAGACATTTGTTTCATATTAAACTCTAATATAAATAGCGATTAATGGAGACATGTGAGGCTCGAGAGTAAATACTATTGGTGCTTTTTCTCCCGGGCCCTCTCACAGTAGGGCCTTGTTGAAGCATTGGCGCTTGCTTGACTTTCAAAAAATGTTTGTAAACCAAACCAATTTTGAATAAAATATTTGAATTTTTTGAATTATGCATAAAATCAAAGCAAAAGCAACAACCCATAATTGTCCCATTGCTGGGCTCGGGCTCTCCTCTCACAATGTGAGGGGTAGGTACAGGTTACAGGCCATAGTCTACGACGCTGGCCAAGTGCGGGTTGGTAGACTTCACACACCTTTGAGAACTTTATGGATAACTCTCCGGTGTGCAGGTTTCCTCACGATGTTTTCCTTCACCGAAGCAAGTGATAATTAACTTGTAATACGGACATAATATTTGAAAATTAGAGATGCGTGCCAGATTCGAACTCTGGCCCCTGCGTTCGGCAGACCATCGTTCTAACCGCTAGGCTATCACTGCATAATTTAACGGTATTAATGGCCGGTTTCTGAGGTCCTTTTGACGGAAGTTTATCTATTCAATTACGCTAACAGGTCGATAACTTCCGAAAAAGCGTTTCTGAGCACTGCGATAATACATAAACTCAGCTTAAACTAAGATCAACTTATCTAACCCAAGATGGCCGTTTATAGGTTCCATAACTTTATTTGACGCTCAGATGAAGATTTGACGTTTCATTTTAACATTTGGGACATGAAAAAGCATACGGGCCACGTGATAGTAAGTGGTTACGGTCGCCTGTGGACATAAGCAATACCAGAGGAATCGCCAATGCAGCGTGTTAAATTAAATACTTATAAAATTAATGAAATAAATCCAACAATTTTTAATTTTTGCCATTGACATTCATCAATAATATTGTATCCATGACAACCCGACCGTCAATCTCACAATTTATTCTTTAGGTACTTCTATCCAAAAAGTATTGTTATGGCAAAGGCTACACTACAATACAATTGATGTATTCCCTTCACCATCTGGCTGCGTCGGCTTGGCTGGTCTGGCTGTAGCTGAAGGGAATCGTCAATATAACGGGCTAGATATAATAAAAATGAATATGAAAATGATAATATATCCCTTTGAAACTTATCATTTTGAAGAGAGCCATCTAGTAGCAGTTTTAAGTACTCGTTATTGAATTCATAGTTATTGAAAGGCCGCTCGCGTGTTCAGAAACCCAGTGACAGTTATCGAATACATAACTTAAGTTTAACTTTATTGATTCATGGCCAGTTTCTGAGATCCTTTTGACGGGAGTTTATCTATTCAATAACGCTAACGGGTCGATAACTTCCGAAAAAACGTTTCTGAGCACTGCGATAATACATAAACTCAGCTTAAACTAAGATCAACTTATCTAACCCAAGATGGCCGTTTATAGGTTTCATAACTTTATTTGACGTTTCATTTTAACATTTGGGAGATGAAAAAGCATACGGGCCACCTGATAGTAAGTGGTTACGGTCGCCTGTGGACATGAGCAATACCAGAGGAATCGCCAATGCAACGTGTTAAATTAAATACTTATAAAATTAATGAAATAAATGCAACAATTTTTACTTTTTGCCATTGACATTCATCAACAATAATATATCCATGACAACCCGACCGTCAATCTCACAATTTATTCTTTAGGTACTTCTATCCAAAAAGTATTGTTATGGCAAAGGCTACACTATAATACGATTGATGTATTCCCTTCACCATCTGGCTGCGTCGGCTTGGCTGGCGTGGCTGTAGCTGAAGGGAATCGTCAATATAACGGGCTTGATATAATAAAAATGAATATGAAAATGATAATATCTCTTTGAAACTTGTTATTTTGAAAAGAGCCATCTAGTGGCAGTTTTAGGTACTCGTTATTGAATTCATAGTTATTGAAAGGCCGCTCGCGTGTTCAGAAACCCAATGACAGTTATCGAATACATAACTTAAGTTTAACTTTATTGATTCAATAGCTGTTGATCATTTAACTGGAGACTTCAGAAACCGGCCATCAATAGCTATTGATCATTTAACTGGAGACTTCAGAAACCGGCCATAAGTTGGGTAAATCAAAGAGTAGAGACTAGGGTTGCCAACCGTACTATCTAATATATAAAATTCTCGTGTCACGGTGTTAGATTTTCGTGAATCTTAGTGTACATATCGGCTAGGGTGGAGAATCGGACAACATCTATTTTTCATCCCCCTAAATGTTAAGGGTGGTCCACCCCTAAATTTTTTTTTTACTTTTGACAGAACGATTTCTGTCTGGGCAGCTAGTAATATATAGTATTAGTACGCAAAAATAAAATATTTTCAACACCGAAATCTAAAAAACAAATAAATAAATAAAGCTTCACACTCATAGCCCGACAATAGGATTCCCTGTGTCGTGGGTGCCATGGACAACACACTAGACAAGGACTTTCACACCCAGACCGAGAACAGAAATTCAAACTCATCATTCAAATTTCCACCTCGCTGGGAATCGAACCCAGGACCCTTGGTGCTTCGCTCCGGCAAGGTAACCATTGCGCCACAAGGGTCGTCAATGTTTTATTTTAAAAATTTATGAACGTGCCTTTTCATAAATCATAAAACTTTTGACTGATGCAATAGTGTGAAGCGTCTCCTTTTTGCGTTTTCCGTAAAATACTATAATTTTTTTATAGCTTCGTCTGAAAAATAAATTATATGTCGCTGAAGAAATGTTGACAACCCTAGCGAAGACACGTGAGATAATACCGGTAGTTCTACATCAGTGCTGCCAATGAAAATTTTTGGAAGGCCGTGTACATTAGATAAAAAAACCTTGTTTATATGGGAAAAGATCAACTGTGGGCCGTGTCCAGAGCTGCCAATATATAAGCTATCCAATTATGCCAATATATGCCATCGGTTCAGCGCTCGGACTAAAAAAAAAGGTCACCGGCAGTGAATTTGATGCCCACAAAACGAGGAACACTTTTCATTAGCCTAGACTAACATCAACATTAGCGTAGTGGCGCTGTTTTAAGGGTTTTAACATTCGTTAAATGTTTGCAAAACAATAAATAAATACAAAACCGTGGAATTTGCGAAAAGCCGTAGAATTTGCTACGGCAATAGGGTTCCAGCCGTAGGCCGTAGATTTTGTGATTTTTTGGCCTGAAAGCCGTAGAACACGGTAATTGCCGTAGCATTGGCAACAGTGTTCTATATTGTAAAACATGTTCATACTCATTCATATTTTATTAGTACCTAACCGCCTTCGGCACGCTTTGGTCTCATCCAGTGATGGATAAAGTTCCTACACGGGCCAATATAAAAAAATATTAATTAGTTATAATTAATCTAAGTATTATTTGCACGCATTGTCATTGACGCAATAGAGCCAAACTTTGAAAAAAATAATGTATGTATACATATATATATACTCTCTTATTTTTAGGGTACCGTAGTCAAAACAGAACCCCTTATAGTTTTGTCATGTATGTTCGTCCGCATCATAGCACAGAGACTACTGGAAAGCAGTTAGCATCAGAGTACATAATTATGTGTATAAACTTCATCACGCCGATTGGACTATGTTACAGTTTTTTTATTAGCCAAATTGACGGAATGTGGGGAAATGATAATATTCTGATGACATTCCTTTCTTTCTTTTTTTCTCTTTCTTGTTCCTTGACCAGCAATGCATATGGGGGCTTTGATATTGCTCTACGATATTCCGTCGTTTTGGATGACGATGATAAAAGTCTCATGTGGCTCGTATCGTATGGTCTTTCCTCGACTAATATTAAAGATACATATTACAACAAGTAATAGCTGAAAAAACTAAATACACGTTTTTATATTGGCAATGTAGATACTGAAGAGAAAAATTGGGACTGTGCTCTTAACCATTAAGGAGTTCCCTCGGCTGGAGTCAAACCTCGGAATAGTACCTATCAGGTCAAGCCTGTCACAAAAATTAAACTATTTAGGATAAGTAGATGTATCTATGTCTAATTAGGCTTGCAAGATTTGACCCAAACAAACAAGGCAATGTAAATAAAACCGTTTAATAATATCATGATTTCTGTATTATCTTATTACAATCGAAGAAAAAAGTTTATCAGCTTGAAACATAAGTAGCACATATAGTCCAGTGCCGATAACTTTTGAAACGAAAAAAAATGATAGTAGAATGAAACCTATTGCAAAAGGAAGAGAATATAACGAAAATTATAGGAAAAATAAATTACGGGCGATCTGAGGTCGGGAAGGGGGGGAGGGGGGGTTTAATGGAAAAAAATGGTTTATCTCGATTTCCGGAAAAACTACAAGTCCTATTGAAAAAAGTTGAATAGCAAAATTGTAGGTAATAAAAAGATCTACAACTTTTGTATTTACACTTTTTTACATAACCTCAAAATTTATGTGAAAAATTGAAAAAAACACGTTTTTGGTTTTTTATTTTTATCTTTTACAAAAAAAATTTTTTGCTTCACGAAATTTGGTGAAAACTTACCTTTGTATGTCCTTGACATACAGTAATTTTTTTGATTCAAAAATATATTTTTTTTTCACCTTATTTTGACCTTATATCGAAAAAGCACCCTTATTTTCAGTCGAAAAATCTCACGTCAAAAAATCAGATTTTTAAAAAAATTCGGTAGTCGTTTTGTTCGTTGGAATCTCTACTTTCTAATGGTATATAAAAAACTATACACTACCATGGTAAATGTTCTCAGAAAATGCAATGAAACGACAACTATTTTCGCAAAAAAAATTCGGTATTCGGTCATGTAGTTTTTCCGGAAATCGAGATAAACCATTATTTTCCCTTAAACCCCCCCCTACCCCACCCTTCCCGACCTCAGATCGCCCGTAATTTATTTTTCCTATAATCTTCGTTATATTCTCTTTCTTTTGCAATAGGTTTCATTCTACTATAATTTTCTTCCACTTTTTACCGTTTTTAGAGCTATCGGCACTGGACTAATAACATTTGGATCAATTTGCAATTTAAAAATTAGGGTTATACCCACGGACGTAAAAAAAAGACGGACGTAATCCTAAGAACAAATTCAGTGAAGCACCCATAGGAATACCAACTCTGTATTCGTACAAGTACACACACCCACACATTGACACCATACGGCTACGACATTGACACCATCGCGAATCAAAAATTACAAAATTACGCACACATGGTAAGCGAGCTGTCAGCTATCAGCTTCACTCTCGATTAGACAAGGTTACGTCCGTTCTTTTTTTACGTCCGTGGGTTATACCTAAAAGGTCATTCTGCCAGTTTTAAACTAGTGGCGCTACGAGTGGATCGTAAAAATTAGATTAAAATTGATGCTATTATGAGAATCCGCCCGCTATCCGGCACGGGCATGATGAGTTTTAAACGAGCAGCGATCTATACGTTCATTGTAAACGAGTCTGATATTGATATTGTAATTTAAGTGGGGATAAGACTCTTGAAGCAGCTGCGGAGAAAACATTCTTTAAGTCCTAATATTAAAGCCTGGATTATTTTAAGCACGAAATTGATTATAATAAATTTTACTTTCACGTTTATACTGAAGTTTAATTAATACGTCAGTTATTATTTAAAGCAATATGTAAATTAACTTACAATATTCTTGTTTAATTGACCCAGTAACATTGAACGTCAGTAAAAGTAATCAAGTAAATTGTGAAATATACTACCGAATAATTTTATTATGTGTTACATAATAGGCATGATGACTGATTTTGAAATATTGTTCTATATTGTTGGGAAATATATTATAATTACAACGTATATCATTTTTTCGCAAAAAATAAGGTTTAGTACAAAATAAATACATTTCAAATTATAAGTTTAAAATTCGCACCAAAACGCTTCAAACTGTCATGGCGTGGTTGTGACGTCAGTCCTCAGGAAAACAAAAGAAAATACGTCATTATTAGTATGGTGATATTAATTTGTTTTAAGAAGTGTGACGTAATTCGCGCTAATTGAGACTGACTGGCGTTTTAGCTAAGATGGCGGCTTGCCGTATTGTGTAGTTTTATTTTATCAAAAATATTGTTTATCTCGCTAATAATAATACGATAAATGCGTGTTTTGTAATCCATTAATAGGGTTTCATTAAATAAATACATAATTTTAGTGATTTTTACTTGCTGTCATCATGCCTATTTCTTATTTTAAATATTTTTAAATCACTGCATAGGTAAATTTATTTAAAATACGTCGAGAATTATCAAGACAACGCCTTTTTGGGACATCCTGAATTACGGGTGGCATAGCTCAGCAAACTTCACTCCGTCTACAACAGCCATGTTCATACTTATATCTACTTATTTTTCACACACTAGCGCCATTCTGAAATGTTATTGGAACCTCTATTTTTAGTAAACAGCTGGACACTTTTTCAACTTTCCCCTCATACGAGATGGCCCTCATTCTACCTTCTATGCTCCATGCTGTGGGTGGACGATGTCGATCTGCTAATTCAGTGGTAATCAACCTTTTTTCATACGGGCCACAAACACGTCGCTGTCGCGGGCCGCAAAACAAAGAAATAAAAAAAGGTTTTCGCGATTATTGTAAAATAAAGTAACCCCAGATGGGCCAACTACAAAAGCCTGGCGAGTCGCACACTGAGTATAGCTGTGCTAAGTGCTAACATACTCATAACTTGTACTGTCTTCAACCTTCTTCAAGGGCGTTTATGATAATTAAGTAGACTGTACATAATTATAACAACAAACACGCCTACAACAACACCATAGGCTTTGTGTACATATTATTTAATAATTGAAAGAATTGATTAATAAATTTAGATATTTCATTAAACATTTCATATTTTTTACTACAAAAACATACGAAGTGACGAATTTCGTGACGATTTTTATGCAATTTTGACTAAGACAGGTACCTATCTACTTTTTAAAATTATTTTTCAAGAACATAATTGAAAAACACGACTGTAGCACAGATTGAATAAAATTTAATAATTACTGAGGGTCAGTGCTAAAGCGGTGAAAGTTATCGAGAATGTTGATTTTATCATCCAGAGGCCTCGCCGAGTATTGCTGCTATAAATTATTAATTAATTCATAAAATTAATTTTTTTACTTTACATTTTATTGTTCAATGGCAATAAAGGTAAATGATTTTTTAGTTTATAAAATCATTGATATTATTCGTTTCAATAAAAGCGGATGAAAAAATAATGAGACTTGTTTTTTTCGAAATGAAGTTTTCTTTCACTACTCCAAACACTAAGTGACGTATACGCCAAATGACGTCACGTCTGAGGCAAATGCTTTGACAATTAAAATTGACATATGACATTTTATACTTGCTGGGAAGTGGGCACAATCGCCCTTGATCCCCATGGTCCCCATGAACGGTAACACCATTGGCATCACAGATGGGTTGTCGACCAAGAGAGACAAGAGAAGACAGAAAAAAAAAGAACTGATTCTCTAATACCGGCAATAATTTATTAAAGCAATATTATCCTGCTACTGCTGCACTTCGTTGACTACTTAATGGCCTAAATCCTAAGGCCAGAGCAATGGCAAAGCAGCCTCTTGGATGTCTGTTCCTACTTCTGGGTTCTGTTGGTACACTTAGCTGTGATGGTCCTCGTGCTGGTATTTCTTAACATGCCTGAACTAGTTAAATTATATCTTTATCTCCAAAAGCTCTTTTGCTTTTACATCGAACGGATTAATCACTTCTCTCTTGGCCAATAACACGTTCGTGACGTCTCCAACATTACAAATGTGCATGGCCAAGGTTGGCCATTACCATGAGGCCAATCTGCTGCCAACGATATACTTTTTTAAAGAAGCATGTCGCTACAGGTACAGTGAGTATCGGACGTTGTGCAATTAAAACCTGCTAGGCTTATTTTGACAGTGGAAAAAATATTAGTGGCACAAGGTCTATTGGAATTTTACTTTAATCACAGCTGTAAATGTTGTAATTATTTCATGTATAAAACTATAAAGTAACATACGTGTTATAATTCGTTATTAACATAATGCACGTTATGTACAAGTAGGTACATTCATCAGTAGAAAATCTCATCTCTAATGTTACTAACAAACTAACCTAGCTAACTTCTCATTCAACTAGCTACACTGACAAATGAAGCCGATACTACTAGAAAATAAGTCACCGTGCGGAAAAGGCGGGGATGTGTTCGGATGTTGTGCAAACAACTTTTGGGGAAGAAGACTAGTTTAAGGCTGTCATAGCTTGATAGCTAATTGTGCACACCACTCATCTTTACATCTATATCTATACAAATAAATAAAATTGGAGTGTCTGTTTGTAATATTAAAATAACCGCTTTTTACTAAATACATTTAGATGTATACACGGTACATATGCCAAAACAACATTTTGCACAATTTTTGTCTCTCTGTCTGTTGGTTCCAGCTAATCTCTGAAATGGCTCGACCGATTTTGACGAGACTTTCACTAGCAGATAGCTGATGTAACAAGGAGTAACTCAGGCTACTTTTATTTTAGAAAAAAATAGTTTTTAGGCGATACGAAGTTCGCCGGGTCAGCTAGTACTTAATATAGCACAAACAAACCGTATCGAGCTTCGGCTTCATTCTCCTCGTTCGTTTTCGAGCAGGCACCACAAGGAGGAGGAGCTTTTCAACTGACTGGTTCCAATACAGTGTTAGTTGTTATTTTACTTTGCCTGCTGACCCTTTTCGAGAATGTCAGAGATATATTTTATGTTAGATAGAATATCAGGAACGGCTGTTAGATTAATGGATGGATGGCAACGTTTTAAGATGAAATAATTTTTTTTTAACCTGTATATGAGTGAATCTATTAATCTTTGTTGAGTTAATAAACACTGTCAATATTTAAATTTTAAATATATTGTGTAACCGTGAGTGTGTATTTAGCTTCTTTGCAGATTAACACTATTTAATGCTTATAAGTTTTAAAGTGAAACTTTTATTCTATCGCCCCAAAACTTTTTGTCCATTTATCGCATGTCGCATTACAGCCGGCCTTGGAGTAAGAATAATAATGGAGATTCAATGATTTCAATACATGTTTATCTTAGTTTTTAATATGTGTCTATCATCTAAATGATTGTATTAATAATTATGTATTCCGTACTGTAAGACGCAAATTGAAATTAAATTTTATAATTTAATATTATGTCTACTATTGATTTCCCAATATCATTTCCATTTTTCAATAATTAAGTTAAGATTAAAAACGCAATTTTAATACCCTAAATCAAATAATTTTCTAAAAAAATTTAGTTAAATTCCTACAAACCGAAATAAGTTTTACTTGCATCGTGGTTTCAGAAAACCACACAATAAAATTTTTTATGACTGCTGTATTTCATGATTTTTATGACATGTTTAATCTACGTTACAAGTTACGTGTTCATTATAGTTCTCTTTGAAGGCCACGGGTCTCAAACGTCATAACTACTCAGCCACGCCATGTGTGGCCTTCTCAAGTTCACGTCTAATTTATAGTGCTAAAATATGCATGTAAACATGTAAATATAAAGTACAGTATAAACTTATGTGTGTATTGTTACAATAGGTACTTAGGACTTAGGTATTTAATACTCATTTGGGATACTAGCAGTGATAGCCTAGCGGGTAGAACGTTGGTCTCCCGAACGCAGGGGCTCGAGTTCAAATCCTGGCACGCACTTCTAATTTTCAAATATTATGTGCGCATTAGAAGTTTTTTTTGTTGTAATAGGGTATTTATTACATTACATTACATTAGAAGTTAATTATTATCACTTGCTTCAGTGAAGGAAAACATCGTGAGGTGAACCTGCACACCGGAGAGTTCTCCATAAAGTGTGTTTATCTCAAAGGTGTGTGAAGTCTACCAATCCGCACTTGACCAGCGTGGTAGAATATGTCCTGAACCCCTCACATTGTGAGAGATGACCCTGTGCCCAGCAGTGGGAAAATTATGGGTTGTTGTTCTGCTTTTGCGATGGTGTTTTAAATTTTACTTCAAACGCATCGCATCCGCGCGACGCAACGTTTACGTTGTTTTCATGTTAAAAGCGACAAACGAGCAGGCGAGCCACCTATTGATAGATTATGGACATGGACCATAGATAATACCATAGATATCACCGATGCGTTGCCGTCCGAAAAACATAAGCGAATAAAAAAAGTAGCTCTCAAATTCATAAACTTAATAATACAATCCTTATCTGACGATAAGGAGACAGAAGCCAGCCTTCCGCTTGATTACGGAAGGCTGGCTTCAATTGTCGCCTCTTATGACACCCTGGTCTACCAGCATAGGATTTGGGCCAGTAGGTAATCTGGGCCTCCCCAGTACGGCCGGAAACATAATATTATGAATTAAAATTTGCCTTATTGGGGCGGCTTGAAACCCTAGAACTAACCCCAATACCACGCCGGATGGGTGTCGTAAGAGGTGACTGGATCCGGCCCGCTGGTGATAGGGCCCCTCGAGGGGTTATATTGGTAATATTGATTTTAATTATTAATTAATACCATTGTTGCTATTAGTATTTCTCCATGGGGTTCGGCTAGATAGCTACCACCCTTGAGCATGAGTCAGCCGCCAAACGACTCGTCGTGTTCCGGCTGGGGGCTTGAGAGCCAGTTCTTTCTTTCCTTTTCTTCTCTCTTTCTTGGCCGACAACACATCAGTGATGCCTTTGGTGTTGCTGATGTCCATGGGCGACGATAGCCACTTTACCATCAGGTGGATCGTCAGCTCCTTTGCCGGCTATTTCCATAAAAAAAAACAAACATCGTTGATCATATTTTTGTTTTGACCTTTGTATTATGATTTTCCTTGAGTGTTTTCCTGGTATAATTATGTTATTATACATATAACATACATATAATGCCTGCTTAGAGGTCGTAGAGCTTAAACATTAATCATAACAAAAAATTGTTTTTTATTATACCATTGAGATTTTAACAATTTTAATATGGAATGTTTTCAATGACGCACTGTTTAACAACAAGCGCATTTTAAATACATAAGTTTTTACCCGACTGCTAGCGAAGGGTAATGTTTTTTGTGCGTATCTTGTGTTTGGAAGTTTCTTCATTACCTCGTATCTTTCAAACCGCTGGACCAAATAGTAGAATTAAGATATCGTCAGATGCGTTTTGATAGCCCAAGTGTTCTTAGATCAGTGAAATTAGAAAAAAATAAATCGAATACTGTAATATGGGTATTAAATTAAAGAGCTCACTATAAATACTTCAAAAGTTCTTTAACTTTTTTAAGCAGTCGAGTTTTATTTACATCTACGTTGATCTCTAATATTATAACTACACATACCCTAAGATCCGAACTAGGCGTAACCTTCATCCATCTGTTTATTGGATGAAAAGTTTCTTATATCCATTTTAGTATGCTAATAATCTAAATTTTACTAACAAAAAATAACCGACTTCAAAGTTACTCAAAAACTACTTGTCAGATCTCGTTCAAATTTATGTGGGACCACATGACAGGCACCAGCTTTCGAATAAAGGAAGAATCATCAAAATCGGTTCGCCCAGTCCAAAGTTCTGAGGTAACACACATAAAAAAAATACAGTCGAATTGTGAACCTCCTCCTTTTTTGAAGTCGGTTAAAAAGTACATCCTGAGTGGGTTCGGTGTAAAATTCCTGGCCAGACTATAATTAACAACCTTTACATTTATATGCATTGCATTGCATGCTATATTCACACTTTTGGTTGGTATTAAACTTATTTTTATCAAGAGAAAGTGTAAAGCTATTTAATAACGGTTAAGGATGGAAATATACCCAAACAACCAATTTAGTGGATTCCCGTTACCTCGGAATCCAATAAACTTTTTCGTTATGTTGAACTACTTATACCTATTTAGCTATAGCTATTACCCGCAGCTTCGCAAAAAAAAACGGTGAATTACTTACATTTAGCTATTTACATATATGCTGAAACCACGACACAAAAACACAAAGGATTCCTTCGGGAGCGGGTTTTGAAAAATGAACAATATTCAATTAGTCACATTTTTTTTTTTACTTTTTTATGCCAAATAAAAAAAATGGAAAATATAGTATTCCATCAATTGAAGTAAAAACTTTTGTTGCAAATTTGAAGCAAATCGGTTTGTTTAAAAAAAATCCCTACACATTTACATCCTTTGAATTTTCCGTAATGAAAAGTGGTGTAAAATACGACCCAGAATATAGGTAAGTAATAAGTTTATCAATTAAAATTTTTTCAATTCAGGTTTTCATGAGATGCCTAGACAGACAGACAGATAGACAATAATTCTAAAAAAAAATATTTTTGTGCTCTAACACGTTTATATTGTAGTGCCCCCTAATGGAAATAAAAAAAATTCAATATGAAGAAAAAAATCCCTTTTTGTTATAATTAGTTAGATCATTTATACGGGGCCCCCAGCCTACAGGGACCACGACTGGCAGCTTAATGGCGCCCACGATAATGACAAACCAAGCGCCCTGCTATGGCTGCTATCGACTTACTTACTTCGCTAAATGTCAAAACATGGCGCCCCCCGAAAAATATTCGCCAGACGCTCTGGCCGCCATAGTTGGCGCCCTTTTTTCTCCCGTTTGACAGATAAGGTTCGCGCGGGGCCCCAACGTTGTGAGTGTTATTGATTGTTTATTTTTGTTTGTTCATGTCACATGTCACAAGTATTTTATATTGTGGGGTGTGAGTGTGGACGTTACATATTTTAAACTTATTTTTTTATACAAACAATTTTTGTGCCTTCACCTCAAAAGTAACGTCTGTATATATTTTAAAAAGTCTGTGTTTTGCAACTTTTGTCGGAACAAATCTTAACTAATTAGTTTGGTTGGTTGGTAACGGCTATTCTGAGAGTCGTTAGTTTATTTATTTTGGTTTCTACTTATCTACTAAATAATTATATTATAACCAATTGACTACAGCGCTATTTATGGGTTCATGTTGTTATTAACATCCACATCTATGAATAAGATCTCAATCGAGTATTGATAGTTTGCTAAATAATATTATCTCTATTTAATAGAAAATCACTTACCATTCCCATTCATGGTATTATTTTTTTCCTCGACTTTTATCTGGATCACAGGTTCTTCAGTGAACACAATATTAGTGTCGATAATTATTTTATCAATATCGTCGTCGATGTCGACAACATGCACCTCACTATTGCGTGTAACGCTCGCGTGCTGTCCGACCGGCGTCAGCATTTCAACTAAACAAATAAAATCGTACTAAACAAGCTCTCAGTAAGGTCAGGATTGTAACCCTGGTGTATTTGGAGTACTGTATAGTGTAGTTTATCCATACATGTAGATACCAAATGGGCAAGTAGACCTTGTTTTAACTGTTTTAACACAGGCTAGTGCAAAACGAATATCAGACAAAATTGATTTCAATCTGCAGTTCATTATGCAGATATCGAGATTCGTTATATCTAGCGTGGAGGTTGGTTGCCGGACTGCGCCGTCGCATCGCCGTTCGTGGGGTATTGGATTGGATTCCTAGCAAATCATATCGTTATAAAAAAATAATATTTCAAATATATTTTAAAAATATTTTAAAAATATAAATAATAAGCTTTTAATATGTTTTGAATTAGTTGAATTTAGAATTTCATGCCTGTAATGTATTCCTTCAAGAGCCCTCTTTAAGAGCCTGAGCGTATCAGATCAACTTTATCATAAAAATGCATTGTCATCGGAACTAAAGTACAAAAAAACTCTTTAGGAAGTAATTCTCATTCAGCGTAATAGATTTGACCATGACCACACATGCTAAGTGCTAGCGAAGTAACAAACAAAACAAGATAAATAAAAGCTTGTAATAATTATTCTTCTAAAAAAATAACCGATTTCAGAATTAGGGATAACTCAAAAACTATTCGTCAGATGTAGCTAGATTCAAATGTGACCACATGACAAGCACCAGCTTTCGAATATGAAAACCATCATCAAAATGGGTACACCCAGTAAAAAGTAACTGAAGAATTGAGAACTTCCTCCTTTTTTTGAAGTCCGTTAAAGTTATCTACTGTGTTACGGGTGCGTCCATCGATTTATAATCTATGTTATAAGTGATCAAAAAAAAATTCGTGTAAGTTTTTTTTATAACTTATAAGGTAGATACGAGTAAGATAAAGTTATTGACTACTAACACACGTAATTTCAAGTCAGTCTGATCTCCAGACAAGTATTCAGTTTGCCTTGTTTGTCTGTGTGTCTGTTTAGCTATATCGTCGCTCATGGACATCCGCAACACCAAGGGCATCACGGATGCGTTGCCGGCCAAGAAAGAGAGAAGAAAAAGAAAGAAAGAACTGACTCTCAAGCTCCAAGCCGGAACACGACGAGTCGTTTGGCGGCTGACTCATGTTCAAGGGTGGTAGCTATCCAGGCGAACCCCATGGAGAAATAATAATAGTAATAATGGTATTATTTAACATATGGAAGCACCCATTAAATATACCGATGTTATTTAAAGAATGCTATGGTTCGTTTGTGTAAACGTAATTATCTTAATGGTTCTGCTGGTTGTTCTAATTGCGGAATAACTTTATAGTTTTTCTCCAGAATAATAGTTGTTCTTTTATTTTCTGCGCATCGCAAAATTTACACGATTTGTCAATTTTGTCCCTTTTTAGAAGCCTGTGGCTATTGAGACTTGCGAGTTGTGACTCGCAACATATTCTAGCAACAGCCCATCTCCGTCATTCTGTTTCATCTACAGTCTTAGCCTGGGACATCAAATAATGAGCATGTTGTTAGCGTCGTTCACCTGCCTGTTCCGGCATAGCAGCTCTCAAGCTGGCCTGCCGCTGAAATAATTCCTCACGACGTTCCTTTTGATTTGTATGACCCCTCAGCAGCTCACTGGGACGCTAAATAATGAGCATGTTGCTGGTGTCGATGATGTGCCTATTTAGGCAGCTCTTAAAATAGCCTGCTGCTGAACTTATTCCTCACGACATGCCCTATGATTTTTTTGAATCCCTAGCATATTATCGCGATATGCTTATTATCGCGTCGTAGCACGCGATAATAAGCATATTGTCGACATGAATGATATCCATTCTTTGGGATGAAAAGCAGGATGCTGTAAGTTTATATGTGTGCCAAACATTTATTGCCGGTGTGCCATTTTTGCGTGCCCTACCACCAGGGATGTAGGGCCCATCATACCCACAGGTATGATATGGGTAAAACATCAAAATTTTAGTAGGAGGCGGGAGGCGAGTAGAATCTAGTATTTAATATTTCTATTTAATTTTTTCGAAATACATTTGAATATATTGTACTCTGTGGTCTCTGATGTTTGTCACATCGTGCTGTAATGTTGTCCACAACAATAATAAATTATGATGACACTGATAAGGGATGATGGATACGTTGGTCACTGGAGTTGAGATTTATTTTTCATTGCGTGTCACATGTCTACTGCGTAGGTACATACCAAGGGTGCTTATGATAAATGATTGCCACGGATGAGTTGATGCCAAAGGGAGACAAATATTATTATCCCAAGCACGACAGGCTGCGTCTAGGGCTGCCATGCGTCCGGGTTTCCTCGGATTTGCAGCTTGCCAGCATCTCTTGGGCCAGTACTGTTGGCTTGGGGTGAGCGTGAAGTTTCAGGTAATCTACGTACAGAATATATATTTTTAATTTTTTTTTTAATTTTCTGAACCTACATAACTATGAGTATTTTAATAAAGCATATCTTCAGTCTTTTCAAAGTTCATATCTTAATTATCAGAATGAGTTCTTGGATCACCCACATCCCGTCGGTCCACGAGATAATATGGGAGCTGTATATATAAAAGTAATACATAAAATAATAATACATAAAAGTTTCACTTCAAAAACAATGCAGGAAACAGGAATGGCACGTAATGTAGGTACGTATAACCTGTGTAATTACTTCGTTTGTCTTAGCCTATTACGGTATAAAGTCATATAAGAACTAGGCACGGTTTAATTACCGCGTATAATGATTACAAGCTGACGGAACGATGATAATAATACACGATTGCATCGGACAGCTACCAAGCACAAAATCAACTGCCGCTTTATGTAATCTTTATCTTGCTTTATAAATAACTAGTAACCCTAGTAATAGTAAGGTAAAACTTGTGGGAAACTTGGTTCTTATATACAATTATACACAAATTGTTAATCAAGCCTTTTATATTTTTTTATTTGTAAATCCAAACTGTTGTGAGTTCATAAGGATATGGTTTTTTTTTCGTTTGTTCTGTATACGAAGATTTGCTATGCAATTGTTGTTTTTCAAAATAATCTTATTAATATACCTAAATTATCTTTTTTGTAATAACTAAAGCTGTTTTATAACCTGACCATTTAATTTGTCCCTTAGAGCCGAACGTCTTTAAATTTTGTTCGTTTTATAACAAAAAGTCTGCTTAGAACGAAGTTTTAAAAATTACAATAACAACATATTTTGTAGCGTTCGACTCTTTCTGTTTTTCTGAAGTAAAAATTGCTTTCTAAAAAAACACAAAAAATCACCCTAGCGTGAAAAAATGGGTCATCGTTAGTAAGTGTTTTCAGTTTTGTTTATTCCCTAAGTTTATTTGAATGATTCATATCCGGCCGGAGATTCTATCTATATCTGTGCCGGAGATGCTGTGGGCAATCACTACGTCAAAAAAAAACTTGTACTTATGTACCTACCTAACAACACTACCAACAACAACAACAATATTAAAAAATATTCAAAAAACAATATTCAAAAAACTATTAAAAAATAAAAATAAACAATATTAAAAAAAAACAACATTCAAAAACAATATTCTAACAATATTAAAAAACGCGCGTGGCGTTATTTGTCACCGTCATTTTTGTGTCACCTTCCGTGTTACAAATCTTAAAATTTCACTCTCATCATTTTTTCATTTATTTCATAACGCGCCTAAAGAAGTATACTTAAAAAAATGTCATTTTTTGTCAATTTTTTATGTAATTTTTTTTGTCAACTTTTTATGTAAGTAATTTTTTTGTCTATTTTTTTTTCATTTTTTTTTCTCAATTTTTTATCTCAGTTATTATCATCATCTTCACGATGGCGTTAAACTGTGGTCGTGCATCGGAGCTGACACACACCTTATTTTTTGAATATACATTTATTTGAATTTTTATTTTATTTTTTTGCCAACTATCTCCCCTTGCTAAATGGTTGGTGTTGGACATGTGGAAAAATTCACAGCGATCACGGCTAGGTAGGGTTGACATCTACGGTCCGGTTTTATTGTTTTTGATGAACTTTTCAGTTTTTCTTTTTAGTTTTAGTTTTTAAGGAACCTTACTTTAATGATGTGTCATTAAACTTGTCTGTTAAATTTAACGTTATTATTTAAGACAATTTATGTAATGAAGTCAACAAGAGCTCGAACTAAGGACAGCATGGAACAGGTTTAGCCTTCACCGGCTAAACTTGTTTGTACATAACTCCGTAGTTATATAACGGTTATGCGTTTTGTTTACGTACGATTTTATTAAATTGCACCTGTTTCAGCAATTATGTTTTAAATTGGGCTAACTAAAAAATAAAAATAAATGCTGGTCAATATCTATTTACTTGCTAAGAGAGAGTACAATGAACCTTTTCTTACCGTATTACAAAATTTTACAAAAAAACACTAACTTTCAACGAAATAGCGATCAATAACGAACACAAAAATTATGGCTAAACACATAAAAAAGCTATATACGATACCTAGCAATATTGGTATCTTTTATATTTGAGGATTTGCTTCTATTCCTCATGGATTCCGTTATAGGATTTGAATTCTGATAAATATGGGAAGAATCTGGCAATTTACCTTTCCAACAAAAATAATTTTCAAAATCGGTTGATAAACGACGGAGTTCGGAGGTAACAAACGTCAAAAATACAACTGAATTAAGGACCTCCTCCTTTTTAGAGCAGCCTATACTCCGTTTTCCGAGACGTAGGAGCATTCCAGGAACTTTCTTCCCCAATGGCTATCGGTCCTTCGAGCTATGTTTTTTTAATAACTTTTTAACAATTATTATTGATTTGACAATTATTTATACATTTTTTAATGAAACCTGCATAACGTGCCAGGTTACACAGACATTCACATGTGTAACTAGAAAGTACAACACAAAGACAAATTGCGCTTGTGGTTCTGCCTTAAAATAAAAAATTTAAGTGACGTCATTCACTACAAAGTTGCAAGGACATCACAAAAACCCGATATTTGTGTCCCTTGCACATGGACAAAGTTAACATCGTGACAGAGATAGATCATAATGTTAATGCTGCTAATAATGATTCTTATTTCGAATTTTTCCGTCAGTCGAAATCAATTGACAATTAATATAAGAAAATAAACCGCGAATTTTTATTGGACTTAAAAATATATTTTAAATAAAATGTTTTCTGAAAAAATTACATCCTGCATGAAGAAGACAATATTGGAAAATTTTAAAAGAATAAACTTACCAGAATTATGATTGATAATTAAAATAAAACGATACAAAGGGGTTTGAACATTTTTGTATGAAACCTGGCATACCAACTACAGAGCGGTGTACGAGTGTGGATGTGTTAGCGTTTTTGTGTTAATAATGCGTTCTTTACGCTGATTAAATTAAGCACATAGTTAAATACTATTAAAAAACCCAGTACGCGTGAAATTATTGCGACAGTAGGCGCAGAACTGTGCTTTTCATTTAGCTGGAATCCTTTCAATTTTATTAAACTCCTAAGGTATAAATTAAAAGAGTACTCGTAGCAAACTCCCACGTTGTCATAAATAACTAATAGAGCCATGGAAATATCACAGAAATTACTTGGAATGCGTTTGTATGTAGAAAAATACCAAGTATATTTAATGCTTTTATGTAATTGACTCATTATTATAATTCATCTACTACTAATTTCTTACTTTATCCATTTTCGTCACTCCACACATCCACCTCAACATTGTCATCTCCGGGAGTCAGGCAGTCGTCTCTTATGACTCTTATCCGTATTCTTTGAGGCCCCTTTGTTGTTGTTATACTTATTATGTAGATAAGTGTAAACATTAAATATGAAATAATTTATAATAAATTAAATGAATCAAGTTGAAGTATTTTGCTAGTATTTTTAAATTAAGTATCTAGTATCGTAGAAAATGGATTCCTTGTCATGCGTCTAATTGCATTAATATCTACTTATTCCATGACATGCAAGACTACATTATTCAAGGTTCTGATATCTCCGCAGAAGTTTTACACAATTGTGATCTTTATTCATATAGTAGTAACTTTGAATTTTTGAAAAACATTTTTTGTAACTTATTCTACGTGTATTCAGTGTAAAATGCTGTGAATTATACCTTGTGCGCTATTTGATGACTAGCTTATTACAGAGTGCTAGTTGAAGTGTAGAACTTGGTTACTGCATTAAATATTTCTAATGAAGAGATAATGCGTACCTTAGCTTTATGTTTTCCACCATACCCATTTCTCGACCGCACCGCCCACGCCGCGGAACTTTTCACGATCGATATTTTAATTATTTTTTATACTTAAGTAGGTACCTAATTTAATGTTCCTGGTAAAGCTACATAAAGTAGTTTCAGCTTACGTCCTAACGGCCTTACATTTCCGACATCCGTTTGACAGATTGTTTAGTATTCGACAAAATGAATTCTGCTCCTGACACCTGCGACCCTGTGTCAGAACTTGTCGAGGGGCCCTCGTTCTGTCAGGGTTCGTGAAACGTTTCTTTGCTACAAGCACATATCTCTCAACCTAATTGCATCTTAGTTAAAGGGTAGACTCCAATGTGCAATGCACCAATGATGCCAAATCATCTGGATCTCAATCTGTGAAAGGTGTATTGCAAGGCTCAAATATGGGTCCTTTTCCTTTTATTTTCTTTGTAGCATAACATGCGGTTATCGACATAATGTCTGTCAATGATACATCACAAATATTTAAGTTTTCTCTAGTGTGTCTTTTATTTATTTATTACTATTTATTGTACACCCAGAATAGGACCATAACAGTATAAAATATGCAAATAAACAATACAATACGAAAGGCGGTCTTATCCCTCGAGCTCTTTCAGACAACGTTCATATGTGGAGTGAGTGAAGAACAGACTACATTAGAAGAAGTAAGGTGCGCGAATAACGTAAAGATTAAATAAGCAATAAACATAATAAACAGTATGGAGAACATAAGAAGGTAACGATCTGTGACAAGGGTAAAGAGAAGGAAAAATATAAGGTAAACTGATAATTTACATCTGGAGAGTCTTTGATTTGCCTTTTAAATAAATATTATGTGTCATTTTTAATGCTTATAATTCACTATTAAATCCCAAAAATACACTACCAAATGTACAGAAAATTAGTAAAAGTATTCAATTAATAATAATGAAACTGTAACTATGGAACAAGTCTTCCTGTTTTTGAGAGAACTTTGGATTTTAAACTTCAGTAGGGCACCCATATATCGGCTCTCGCTTGAAAAAACTAAAGATACTGCATACGAAAAATAAGACAATTTGCAGATGTAGAACTGCTGATATGTTTATTTAGCCTATTTTCATAGTCGTATGTCCCAGGGTTTCTTGACTTGGCACTTGTCTTTTAAGAGGAAATACCAGCGCCGAAACATTTCAAAAGTAGACGATATTGATGAAATAGTTGGGTTGCAGAGGGCAATTCGAGTCATCTATAAATTAAAATCACTCGAAGCTCAGCGGGAGAAATTTTTAGAAATAAGTTTTGCTTCACAATACCTATATTTACAGTACCTAGGTAATATATCTAATACACAATTAATACGCATTGGAGCAGCGTGGTGAAATATGCTCTAGGCCCCCTCAGTAGGAGAGACCCGTGCTCAGTATGGGTCAGAGTCACATATTGCAGAATCACAAAAATTCACTCAATGTTGCTGTGCAGACTTTCTTGAAACGCACTAAGGAATTATTATACATTCTGCAAAATTAATATATAAGCGCCATCTGTGATACTTAATGAAACCATAATTTTTATCTCACTTCAGGAACAGTTTGACAGATGGCGTTTTCAACGTAATATACTTGTATTTTTACGAGGTAATGAATCAGTATACTTAACAATTATTATTATTTTTATATACACCCAGGTTCTTTTATGATATTTGAAAAGATAATACCAGACATTTAAAAATCAAAGAGTTTAATGCAGTTTTATTGATTCTGAAGTTTTATTGATGGCCATGGATGGTTTTCACCACCATGGTAAGTGGCTATCGTTGCCCATGGATATCAGCAACACCAAAGGCATCACTGATGCGTTGCTGGCCAAGAAAGAGAGAAAAAAAACAAAGAAAGAAGTGATGTACACTATGAAATGGCTCGCCTATTCGATAGTCGGCTATTTACTTAAAATAAATATTAGATAGATAGCCTACAAAAATTTAGAGACTCATCATCTTAAAATAGTAATCATAGTACGAATCTAGGGTATTCTCGATACAGGCCATTAAAATAACAATAAAAAATTATTAAAAATATGTTAAAAATGCACGTTATTTTAGTAGGTATAAATTCCAAATGGATGATGTATGATGGATTAAAAAAACATCAATTAACTAACTAACTAGCGTTCATTATTTTATAGTTCATCGTGTTTTTCCTCTATCTTTCTAACAACGCCATCTATAGCCAGTTTCGAGTATTTATATAAAAACTCATCCCAGAACTTTTCACGTTGTCCTAGAGGATTCGTAGACATTTGAAGTTTCTTTGTTATATGTAGATAATTTGTGTCATCGCTATCCTTGTTAATTGGATCCCACTTAAAACCATCTAGTATTTCGTCTTGTAACGGTGTTGGGTTCCTGGAATATATAAAAGTTCAAAAATGTACAATCAATAGTTAATAAAGCAATAAAAATTTATGTTCGAAAAAAAGATGTCTATGCATGATTTAAGCATCCAAATAATTATGGAAACATAATTCTATACCCTCATGTTGTACGTTGCCGATTTAATAAACTGTTTTAAAATTAATATCTAGTTGAGAAATTTGCTTAATGAACAAGAGTTGTACCTGCCTATGTAAATAACAAAAATAGAACCAACTTATTACTATATATTTGTATACAATATAATAGATAGGATGCATACTAAATACCTAGGCATTAAAAATGTAATTTACCTGTTTTTGATAAAATTTGTCCAAAGACGTACCATTTTCTTTAAAACTTTTAGTTCGGGCGGTTCGGTTACCAAACCATTGAGCGTCTTATAAGTTTTATGTATCCGTTTGCACAACTGTAAGTAACATAATTCATCTCCTATAGTAGCTCCCCAGTGCTTTATAGAAGTTCTAGCATGTCGAGCGATGAATTCAATATTTTCATTTAACAAACCTCTAAAGTCAAACATATAGTAGAAAACGCTAGATTCTAAATCTTTAGCCAGCTTTTTCGCTGCGAAATTTAGTGCATAATTTTGCAATATATCACCAGCGTAAACTGCGTATTCTAAAATATTCGAGTGATAAAAATATCCTTCTTCAAAATAGAAATCTAAAATTTCCTTGATAGCTTCATCGTATATAGTTCTAGAATTCTTGCGGTCAAAGGCAAACGGTGATCTTATCGGAAAAGTCATTAAGAATTCATTTCCTTCATCTGCTAATTTGGGTTCTAATATATAGTGTGAAGTTAAATCTAATCCTTCTCTTGAATTCATACCGATTAATATGGGAACATCGTTTATAGTAATTGCGTTTTCTGGTAATGCCGTAAGAACAGCATGAGGACCATTATGCTCAATTGTGGGCGAGAAAGGAAATATGCTTATTTGATAAGTGTCTAACAAAGTATTATCAACACCCTCACCGTCTTTAGAGATTAATGAATTTGCACCTATTTTTTGTAATTCGTCTAGTAATATTTTACTATCATCTGTTTCAATTTTTAGAGCCTTTGCGACTTTAAAAGCTTTTTCTCTAGGATTTCTGTCAAAATAGGTAGATTTAAAAGCTGTTCCACTCTGTATTATGACGGCATCAAAGAGACCCTTGGCCTTTTCCGAATATAATAATATATTAGCTAAAACTCCTCCCCCTTTGCTTCCCATTAAAGTAATGCGTTGAGGATCACCTCCAAATTTTTCAATGTTATCCTTAACCCATCTCAGTCCCATTAAAAAATCTTTTAAACCGGCATTAGGTGGAATAACGTCATCATTGGTTGTGAGATATCCAAATATTCCAAGCCGGTGGCTAATTGTAACGACGATTACATCTTCTTCTATAAAAAAATCTGGTGAATATTCGTCGGTGCCATTAACACCACTTCTAAAATCATCATTGTAGTCAAACACTACGACAGGTAACGATGCTTCAACGTTAGGGCTAAAAACGTTAAGGTAAAGACAATCTTCTGAACCAAATATCGTAAATTCATCGCCCAACCTTTTATTAAAATTGTATTGATAACAGGGTGGCTTATTATCTACAGCTTCATATGCATCTTCCCAGCCACCATATTCAACTGGAGGCTGAAAATCAATGATTTCAGTAATAAAAACACATTTCCATATGGAAACAGATAGTGTATTTTTAGTAAATTCTATAACTTGTACTCGAAAGGTTCAGCATTATTTTTTTATAATTTACTAGAAAAATTAAAGTATATTAACATTACACACATTATTACATTTTAATTTAGGAATAAATGAAATTAAAATTAATACCTTAAATCTAAGTGATTCCACTGGTGGCAAAGCGAAGGGTACACCTCTGAATGCATAATATTTTTGCTCTGTAAGAAATGTTTTCTCTATTTTCCCTAATAAGACACCTTGCTTAATTCTTAATTCTATTGTATCTTCACTTTTACAAATATTAAACAGAATATAGAGTACTATGAAACTAAAATGACACTCTTTCATTGTTACACAGTTCATTAATTATAGGTACGAGTTGTATTGAAACGGTTGTTACTATAGAAATAGATAACAGCAAAATGTGTGAAGTGTTTATCGATTCCTTCTGATAAGGTGGTGAATTAATGGCTATAAATCATAAAGCAATAACTTACGTGGTCTAACAGTACATGATCTTAATACCTACAAATATTAATATGTAGAACATTTTTTGAGACTTGTTATTAAAATTGTTGACATACGACATTGAGTTAAAAGTATACATAGAGAAGACATCTCAAACAAAATGTGTGTCCCCACCGGAAGGTTCTATTTTCAAAATTGACCCCTGTTCTCCTTTCAAAATCGAACGAATCCATTGAACATTGAAGCCGCGCGGCGTCAATTCATTGGAACATAAATTGTGTTCGCGGTGTCTGTTCTATACGCTAGTAATAATACTTCAATGACATACGATTACGATATTAGTCCTTAAACTAAAGCTTTCTTTTTTCAAGTTTTGAACCAAAGTATCAAAAATGTCTGTGGCGCTAGGTACATGTCTGTGGTGGCGATAATGTGAAGAAACTTACCAGCTGCCAAGACATTTTTAAAAGTCTAGGGCGACTTTATTATTTTTCTTTATTGAGTACCTATATCTATAAGTAATTTAACACAATTAAAAAAATCAATTAATCTGTACTAGGAATACTAGGATATCATGAGTGACGAGGAGGTGATACAAAATACGTTGTATAAAAAACATTGCTTTTATTAATTATAGTTTTCCTTGTTTAAACGTAAAAACTATAATACGGCAGCGGATCCCCACAATCGCACACATTTGTTTTTTTAGTCCGTCCGTTTACTACGGATAAACTCAAAAACTATGCTCAAAAACTACTGGATTAATTCAAAAATTCTTTCACCAAGAGGATGTTCTAGTAACCTAGGTTATACAATATTTTACTTATCACAATATAAAAGATGAACTATGAAACTAATTTTAATTAGTTTGGCTCAGAACTGTTTGTTGACTTAGGTTACAATATAAAAAAATCTAATACGCATAAAGTTTTTTTTTATTTGGTTCCAAAACAACAAGATTTACAACTTTATAAAATCTAACTGTCTCGGCAAACGTTGTTCTGTCAAAAAATTTATGGATTTTCTTATTACGTTTTTCTAAAATTTTAAAAATATCGTATTAAGGACACCAATAAAAATCTCCTAAAGTATTAAGAAAAACAATCCCATTTGAATTTTTCATTAAATTCATGGATTTTTTGCGATTTAAAAAGTAACAAAGAAACTGGTTTACAGTGTTGTCCTGTAAAATTTGATATTTCTATTCGTCTGCGGAAAAATCATCGAAAACATTTCATCGAATTACAATTCGCCGAACACAATACATCGAAAAAACATTTCGTCGAATAACAAAACGTAGAACAACCAAGTCATCGATTGACATTTCTTCGAATAGCATTACGTAGAACAACCATTTAATCGCATGACAATTAACCGAATTACATTTCGTCGAATGTCATTTCATCGAATGTCATTTCATCGAATATCATTTCATCGAATGTCATTTCATCGAATGTCATTTCATCGAATGTCATTTCATCGAATGTCATTTCATTGAATGTCATTTCATCGAATGTCATTTCATCGAATGACAATTCCTCGAATTGCAATTTTTCTTGTTTAAAAGATTTAAAGATTTTATTATAAACAGAAACAATTTAATGCTTTTTATAACTTTTTTGTATTTCTTATTTTTTGACTAATAACAATTTAACATTTTTATGTACATAAAAATTTTAGTTTTACTTTCTTCCTTGAATCATTTTTTTCAAAACGTTTACGTTAGTGACAGAAACGAATCGCTGCAAAACCGACTCCACGTAGTCTTGTTTGCCCTATCCCTAGAGTGTAATGTAAACCCGCGTAGGCGCGGAGGGGCGAGGCGGCCCGCGAGCTAAGGAGCAGGTGGTTGTAATGCTCGCCGCAGCAGCTGAGGCTGGCCGGCCCAGCCGGCCAGCAAGCCGAAGCTGCGGTGGTGAGCATTAAAAGCATCTGCGACGATAAGCTCGCGTGGGACCGCTGGAGCCCCGCAGCGCCGGAGCTGTGACAGAAACTGTGCTTGTTGCATGTTGCATGCTGCTTATGTCTTAGTGCTGCCTTTCAAGGATGTGTGACGTTTGAAATAGTAAAAAAATATTTATTAATGATCATGAAAATTATATCATTCGATTCGGCCAACTGTGATTCGATATATTGTCATTCGATATATTGTCATTCGATATATTATCATTCGATATATTGTCATTCGATATATTGTCATTCGATATATTGTAATTCGATATATTGTCATTCGATGAACTGTCATTCGATGAAATGACATTCGATTAATTGTTTTCGATGAAATGTTAATTCGATTAAATGTGTTTTCGATGAAATGTCGATTCGATTAGTTGTAATTCGATGAAATGTGTTCGATGAAATGTAATTCGATGAAATGTTTTCGATGATTTTTCCGCAAATCATTTCTATTACGCCAGTTTACATGGGATTCATTAATATTTACAATCGATGGTTAAAACTTAAAAATGTAACATAACAATAAGTAGCAATATTTTTCTATCAATAACCATCTAATACGATATGGTGCTGTACATACGACACAAAAATATGTATTCGAATAATAATATGAAATAACGCTTCCAGAAATGTTTTGTTATTGATGGAAGGTAAAGAATTTTTAAGACAAGAAAAATTGTGTGTGTCAGCTCCGACGCACGACAGGAGTTTACTCCTTACGAACGATTATAAAATATATAGATTAGTAAATGAGGGTGAATGAACGCATTTTTAATTTACCTATTGAAAGCATGCTTGATACTTTTATATTTATTATTTATTAAATTTAACATGACATTATCGTCAAATCAGTAACAACGCCATCTAGATTCTTGGTTGGTAGTTTGCGCACGAACATTACGCGTAAAATTAACGTAACGTAACGGAGTTTGGTTTTACTCCCCACAGATTTTCATACCCCGGGCTTATACATACTTATATGAAAGTCGATTCCTATGGAGTAAACTCCAACAAAAAAGTTATTTATGTAACCAATTTTAATATTAAGATAAGCCTAATTTACAACTCGTCTTTAATATCTTTAACGATGCCATTAGTCGCCATTGCTTCATATTTTGATATGAAGTTATCCCAAAACTCTATTCTGTCTTTATGAAGATTAGACTTCATCTGTAGTTTATCACTAATAACCAAACATTCCTTGTTTTCCTTGGTTGCTGGTTTCCATACAATACTATCATCAGGTTTCGATGGTGTACTGAAAAAAAAAACATATATTTTAAGTAAAAAGTAATTACAAATTATAATGCACAAATAAATAAGAAATACGGTTGTTAAAATTAATACTTTATAATACTGATAATAATACTGATATGAGCTTTACCAGAGGAATTGCCAATGCAACGAATTATTTACCCCTATATCTTTACCATGAATCTTAACTTATTTTATATCTGTATCAGCCTTTCCAAGTCCATTACTGGATATTAATGGGATATTATGGGTCTCCTCTAACTTATTTTAATATGCATATTTATTTGGCTTTACTTGCCTGAAATAAGTTATTTTAATTTTATTAAAAAATCTCATCTCACCCAGTCTTAGCAAAGTTAGTCCATAACCTAACCATGTTATTAATCACTGATATTTCTTCGGCATTCTCTTCAATCAGCTTCTTATAAAGTTTTCTTATTGGGTTACATACAAACAAATAACATAATTCATCAGTAGTTGTAGCTCCCCATGTTCCTTCTATAGTAACAGCTTCTTCTAAGCAAGTTTTCTTTCTTAAGTTAAGATCTCCATTATAATCAAACATGTAATAGTATACTGGATGACTGGATACATTAGTATAAGCTCGTACAGTATAATCTATAGGGTAAATAGTAAAAATGTCCTCTAAGTAAGTCATATATTCCGAAGGTTTACTAATTTTTACATAGGCCTCTTCAAAGTAAAAATTCTTAATTTCGTCCTCAGCATCATAGTATATCTTATCATTGATCTTAAAATGATAATTGACTCTTTTCGGGAACATCAATAAGAAGTCTCTGTCAGCAAATGTCAGAAACGATGGTTTGTGTAGATAGTGTTCAGCTTTCTGTATACCCTCTCTGGAATTGTAGCCAATCATTACTGGTACGTTTATATTTCTAGGATTTTGTTCAGGTGACTCGGTTATGATGGCATCTGGATGTTCATGTTCTGCTATTGGACCAAAGGGAATGACACCGCGTTGAACAGCTCGTGCTTCATCGGCATGAATAACATAAAGTTGTGCTTCAGTTAATTTGATTGCAGGTATGTCTGACAATATTTGACGCAGAAACGAACTAGTTGTTACCTTATATTCAAGGTATTCAGCCAGATCAATTGCTCTTTTCTTTGCTTTGTCATCAAAATATACTGTTTCCCACGACGACCCACTTTGCAAGATAGCTGCACTAAATAGACCTTTAGCTTTTGGAGAATGTAGTAATACATCGATAACTGTTGCTCCGCCTTGGTTACCCATTAAAGTAACTCTTGAAGAGTCACCTCCAAAACTTTTAATATTTTCTTGAAGCCACTTAAGAGCTAAAATAACATCTCGGATTCCATTGTTTCCAGGCAAGAGATCATCTTGAAAAGACAGAAATCCCAAAGGTCCAATCCTGTGATTGACAGTTACTAATAATACATTTTCTTTCATAAAGAAATCAGGACCATAATCCTTGGACGCATTGTAAGTTATTTTAAAATTCTCATTATAAAAGAATACAATTACTGGCATCTTCAACTCCTCTTTGCTCGGTAGTTTTGGTGTGTGTATGCTAAGGTGTAAACAGTCTTCATCCCCATAATGCCCATACGTAGATATAAGTCTATCTGGCATGTTAAATTGGGCGCATTGTTCTCTTTCCTTTATTGTGTCCAAAACATTTTCCCAACCTGGATGCGGTTGTGGTGGCTGAAATCAGAAAAAGGTTTTCGTAATAATCTTTCAGAAAAAAAAAATTCTTACTAAATTCCATTATTTTTAGTTGCATTAGTGCATTACAAAAACGCCACATAACTAATAACGCCACATTCTCATACACTCATACGTGCCATGAATGACATCCAAAGAGAAGAACTCACAAACCCAGACCGAGAACAGAAACTGCCTCGCTGATAACCGAACCTAGGACCCTTCGAACGGCGGAGCATGGTAATAATTTCGCCACACGGGTATTCAGTTAAAATAATATTAGAATTATCTTACCATAAACCTTAATTCTTTTAGTGGTGGTCGCGCATAGGGAATGCCTAAAAAGGAGTAATAACTCTCATTCGGAATAATCGAGTTAACTTTAATGCCGGAAACTTTTCCATACTCAGTTTGTACTATGATATCACCGTATATTGACAAAAAATTCAAAGATAGAATCGTAAACACTAAAGCAGCAATGTTGATAGCCATGGTCCGTTTGTAGATATTGTTTATAAAAATTGTGGTGCATATTGTAAGTAACCTGGCACCTGACGTGTTCTTTAGATAAATTAATCGGTACTAATCTAACTGGGTTTACTGGTACCTTTATCTATAGTGTTGATAAAGTTTATGAGTGTCAAGCTAACTGATGATAAAAGTTATTGTTGGTTAGTAATTCATGCTGTTGCCATATTTTGATAATCTTTTAATACCTGTCTATCATTATCTGATTCTATGTATTCCCGAAAACTGATATAGCCGTCGATAAGCTATGTTAGAGGGCTTCGAGCGGCATTCACAACTTTCGACATTTGGGTTGACCACTAGCTCTTCGACTAATGCGTACTGGAGCAGCGTGTGACCTTTTTCCATTTCATGGCTGTCCTAGAATTCCTAAAAACGTATTGGGGCGTAGAATTATTTAAAATATTCTTTGTACTGATAAGGTATGACGCTATTCCCACTAGCTAGATCGTTCCCTGAACGACCAAGATCTTCGTGCATTATGCATACAATTTCTCGACGAAATTGTATAGATACGAGAATAGATTCTTTTCAGTGGCCATAGCAAAGCGCATGCAACACTCAGATGCAACACCTATGCAAGAAATTAGATTATAGTTATATTTATTTAAGTTTTAAGAATCCTACTTATATTATAAATGATAAAGTTTGTGATTATGTATGGATTGTTACTCTTTCACCCAAAAAATACTGAAAGGATTTTAATGAAATTTAGTTCACAGGTAGAGCGTGATCTAATATTATTTATACACCTATTAAAGAGCAGAAACTAGTTATGAATATTTAATTAAACAAGTCCACGAGGTATAAAGACATCTGGAGCATTAATTAAATTTTTATTAATATGTTATAATATAATAAAATAGTAAGGACTTGACGAGACTTATGTTTAGTAGCAATGGGTGGCACAAAAAAAAATTTTAACCAGAATTTTACAAAATAATATAATTAGGTAAAAGTGCTTTCAGTTTCTTCAGATGTCGTTGGTACAGCAGTACTTTGATCAGTCAGGATCTCTTCTGAGCACGCAGATACGTTATTTACAAACACTATAGCTCATCTTTTTTCTTTAATGATACTATACCATCCTTGGCCATTTTCTCCCATTTTTTTATAAATCTATCCCAGAACTGAAATCTTTCCTTATAGATGTCTTGTTTGATTTGGATTTGTTTCCCAATGTAGAGGTATTCCTTTGTGTCTTTGCTGTAGGGCGGCCATTGTTCGCTAAGCGGATTGTCTGCGTTTGGAGTAGGGTTGCTGAAAAAAGAAGAGTTTAACTTCAATAACAGGCTTTGAAGTTCACCTTTTCTACCATACGTACAAACGTACAAACGTTTTGTCCGATTTTTCATCTAAAATTGACATGATATAGAGTAAGAAAGGTAACCTTCTATCAAATGTTCTATCATACTAAATGTAGGCTATTTAAGGTTTGATTGCAGCGAATGTTAGGCATGTTTCCTTTACTGATTAACAATTTTATTTTTCATATACCGTCTAGTATTTTTGTTTTACTAATGATCAGTTGTAAAATTTACCTTAATACAAGCTTAATAGCTCATAAAGCATATGGATTAATCAAAACTTGTTGGAGGAACTCGGGAATTTAAATACTCGTAGTAAATAACTTGTCATATCATATTTTCAAATTATTTTGAATTCTATGTGACGTTGACATAGCTAATAGTCTCCTAAATTCTCCAAACATATAAAACACAAAAATGTTTCTGGCTATGTACCTGGACTTTGAAACCATCCAACCGATTTGCTCCTAACTGGTATCATTCGAAAAGCAATAATTTTCCCGATCTTATTATGTATTTCTTTTTTACAACATTTTATTTAGTTTCCTCGTTTGTTTTTTGTTTATAATATTTATTTGTTTGTTTGGGTCAAATCTTGCAAGCTGAATTAGAACTACATACATTCATCCTACGGAGTTGAAATTTCTCATATTGCTTTCGTTCCGATGACAATGCATTTTAATGATAGTGGTGACCTGAGTGTACACTCAGGGTTGGCTCCAGACGAGGGAACTCCTTAACGATTATGTAACAACATGTACATTGTATACAGTTTTATATACGTATTAAATTATGAAACTACTAGCTTTTGCCCGCGGCTTCGGCCGCTGTAGAGATCGATTTTTTACAAATCTCGTGGGAACCCTGAACTTTCCCGGGACAAAATGTGAATAAAATGTAAAGCCTATGTGTCAATCCAGGGTATAGGCTATCTCCATTCCAAATTTCAGCCAAATCGATTAAGCAGTTATGGCGTGATTGAGGAACAAACATCCAAACAATTTTACAAAGTTTCACATTTATAATATTACTAGCTGTTGCCCGTGGCTTCGCCCGCGATAGAGATCGATTTTTACAAATCTCGCGGAAACCCCGAACTTTTCCGGGATAACAAGTAGCCTATGTTTTAATCCAGGGTATAGACTATCTCCGTTCCAAATTTCAGCCAAATCGGTTAAGTGGTTTTCGCGTGAACGTGTAAGAAACAAATTTACATTCATATTTATAATGTTAGTAAGTATGATTAATAGGATTATGTTATGCTAAATGCTTACCCATATTTTGCGAAATTCGCCCACATTTTGATCAGCTTTCTTTGCATCTGTATTTCCTCAGAATCAGATTTGTTAAATTTTACGTACTTTTTCTTGAGACTTGGACATTTAAAAAGGTAACAAAGTTCGTCTCCAGTAGCCGCACCCCAAGTCCCATCCTCAACGGTTGATAGTTTCATGATATTATTTTTATTTTCATTTAAATCACTGTAATAGTCAAAGTGATAATAGTAAACAGGACTTTCAGACGCGTTGGTATACATTCTCACCATATGATCTATAGGATACGATTGTAACACGTCTCCTATATAAGTAACATATTCTGGAACGTTATTCATCTTTATTGGTTTATTTTTGAAATAAAATTTCCTAATATCGATAATAGCTTTTTCAAAACTGTCGTCCAGTATATCAAATTTAAATTTCAACCGAAGCGGCATTATATAAAGAAAATCTTTTTCAATGCCCCTTAGGTACTCCGGCTCCGAAAGATATGGAAGTGAGGGCTCAAGCCCCTCTCGAGAATTAAACCCGATTAGTAGAGGGATGTTGATGTTTTGCAACAAATTTTCAGGAAATTCCGTCACAAGACCATCAGAATTCTTTTCAACAACAGGACCAAAAGTAAGCAAAGGTTTTTGACTTTCTCTATTGTAATGGTCTGGAGCTGCACGCAGTTCTTTTGACAATATATCTACAGGAGAAATGTCTTTCAAATATTCTAAAAGACGTCTGCTACTAGAGGTAGCTATGTCCAGTAATTTGCCAAGTTTGAAAGCCCTTTCACGAACGTTTTCTTGAAGATACATAGGAACCAAAGAAGTGCCACTTTGGAGAATGGCGGAATTAAAAAGATTTTTCACTTTTGAGCGAATAAGTAGGTCGACTGCAGCAGCTCCGCCTTGTGATCCCATCAATGTTATTCTTTTAGGATCACCACCAAATCGTTCTATATTATTACTAACCCATTGTAGTCCGGCGACTATATCTTTTAATCCGGCGTTACCAGGCAGTATTTCATCTTCCAGTGATAAAAATCCCAATGCATTGAGGCGGTGACTAATTGTTACGACGACTACATCTTCTTCTATGAAAAAATCCGGTGCATAATCTCTTGATTTGTTGTATGAGTTTTTGAAATATTCGTTGTATAGGAAAACCACAGTCGCTCGTTTATTAGTATCTGTAGCCGGGGTATAGATATCAAGGTACAGACAGTCTTCCTGACCATATTCACCAAATGAACCACTTTTCTTAATGTTGATATTAAATTGAAAACAGGCCGGTTTTTCTTTCTTAGTGGAAAGTACACCTTGCCACGGAGCTATTTCTTTTGGAGCCTGAAATTATAAATAGGTTTTGTATTGTACATACCACGGTAATAGTACTTACTAGAGTTAAGCGTTTCAGTTGGTAAGGTGTTGATATAGCTTAGTGTGTTATGAATTCCAAATTAGGTTCAGTTCTGAAATGTTGGTTCAACGTTAGATTAGAATAATGCAACACCAGAACTATTTTGCAAATATCTTTATTAATCTTTATTAATCAATCTTTATTGATCTGTCTGACGGACATAGATTTATTAGTGTAAAATAAGTATGTACTTGTATTTACCAGAAATCGCAACTCCTTTAAGGGTGGCTCAGCAAAGGGTATACCCATATATCCATAGTATTCCACATCTTTTATTAATGTTCTCAGCACTTTTCCTAATATTAATCCATGTGTAGTTTCAACAGTTTCTTTTTGACTATACACTGTGTTTATTGGACTTAGCAGCAAAATTATAAATAATATAAAATTTATCAATACTTGTGACATTTTAGGTTATGTAACAAGTTAATTGGCCACCGGTGGTCCCTCAACATTTTTATCTACTGCGATATCATGTTTCGAATTAATCTTTATACGTGGATTATAGAATTATCAGGTTTATTAAATTATAAAGTGTTTTTGTTAGTTTTTGTTTATATAAGTTTAGGAATTTTTTAGGAAACCTGATACTTTGTATTTTTTTCTATTTCATAATCACGTGTTGTCATATTTGAGAAATGACAATATAGTGCAAGGGGCGAAGGGGCCCCATATATTCTTGCTTCCAAAGTGACTGAGGTCTAAACTTAATCTGCTTTAGTTTTCTTTAATTTTAATCTTAAGAGCTACTACCGTTAGGATGGACCATAGTACCACCTGTACCAGTCTCAGAAGGATCTGAGATTTCAGGAGAAATTCCATGTAGGATTTGACTTCTGCAGTAAATTGTTGCAATGCATTGGAAGATAAACACAAACGATAAAGGAGTGGAGGAGCCGCGGGATGGTAAGCGGTCACCGTCGTCCATGAACATCAGCACCACCCTATGTATCACAGATTCATTGTTGGTCAACAAAAAAGTAAATGAGAACAGAAAAGTTTTCTTCTTAACATAAGGAAGTTGGAGCAACTTGTATTTAATTCCAACTGTCAAGAGTTTTCAAAACAAGTGAATAATTTTTACGAAGTTTACACTGACGTGGTCTAATTAAATTATCTACCGTTTCAAAATCACCAGTTGTTTAATTAAGATCAAAGTCTATGATGAATTCATTTGTAATAGTGGTCATACTTTTCTTCAGTTGTTATTCTTATACGTATTGTGATATTTTATTATCATCAAATGGAAGTGTTATTATGGGAAGAAAATTATATACAGTATTTGGGAGGCGACCGTACGCAGCTTACTGCAATATACCTTTTGCGGAACCTCCAGTAGGAGGTCTAAGATTCAAGGTTCTTAATAATTGTATTGCTATTATGTTATCCTAATACCTAACCCCCCTCGCTGTGCTTTGGGTATCTTAATCTTAATAATCAGCCTGCCATATGAATGTGGCTATCATATAGGTACTACTACCGGTAGTAGTTAGCGCGTTCAAACAAATGTAAAACATTGCATAATAATAAAATTAAAAAGTGAAAGTCATCAATAAATAAAGTAATGCGTTGGATTCTAAGCTCCTTTGAAGGAACTGCAAACACATTAGTTCGGCTGTCCAGATGCAATTCCTTCGCCGTCAGGCTGTCTCATGCCAGACGTATCTCAATTTGCCAATGTCGTTCGATTAATTAAAGGCATTCCTTTTATTTTTTAAGCTAAGAAAAGACTAAAGATAGAGCGGAAAATGTATTAAACAGAATTAATTAATGAAGTTTAGTAGTTTTAACGTTATGGATAAAAATAGAAATTGAGAGGAATTAAAAAAAAATTGCAGGTTTTCTTTCCTACACTTTTCTTGCTAGATCTGGCAAAGATTTTAAATGAATCCCAATTTTACATTTTCAGCCGCCTAAAGAGCGTAAATTTTGGATTAATAGTACAATTTATGACTTTAGTAAACCAGCAGATCATACTTGTCCGACAAGTTTAAGTGAAGATTGTCTAAAGTTATCTATATACGTACCTATAACTAAATGTAAGAATAAGACCTTATCCGCAGTTCTTGTGTGGATTCATGAGCATTCCAATTTTCACGGACCTGACTTTTTTATCGATGAAGATATTTTGGTAGTGACCATATCATTTAGAACATCCATCCTTGGATTTTTACGTACTGGTGATAGTTTTGCTGCAGGGAATATGGGCGCCAAGGACGTGTTGATGGCTCTTAAATGGATCAAACATAATATCAATCTTTTTCTTGGGGATCCTTGTCGAGTGACCGTAGCTGGATCAGGAATAGGAAGCACCATAGCAGCATCACTTATTCTATCAGCAGCAGCAAACGACTTATTTACAAGAGTTATAGTTTTGAGTGGAAGTGCTTTATCGTCGGGTGACTATAGATCATACAATTTTGAAATCGAAAGAAAGTTGTACACCAGATTAACAGGATCCAGGAAAAAATTTAACCGAGAGAGATTTTATGAAAGCCTATATAATGCTTCTAAAGCTAAATTAGATTGGATATCTCGAGGCCTGTTCGATAGCTCTGAAGTAAGGGACTGCCAAAGTCTTATTACTTCGTTTGGTTGCAATATTGAGACTTCGATAAAACAAAGCTTTATGAATAAATCTCCTCTAGAGGTGTATGAAAGAAAAATGGCCAACAACAACGTGGATGTTATGTTTGGATTCAACAGTTTAGAACGTTTAAACGAATTGAGCGGATTTGTGACTAATAGAAAGCTATTGAATTATTTGAACTACAATTTTCAGTATTTGCTACCGTTTGAGGGACAAAGGGCCGAGTACAATTCTGAAAGATACAACAGAATCAGAAAGCGGATAATGGATTTTTATTTTCTAAATGGAACTATAGGGGAACAAAGTCTGAGACGATACGCGAAGTATCATTCAGACCAAGTTGTTTATCCGCTGCTTCGTCAGGCCATTCTTCATTGTGAAGCTTCCTGCAATAATGTTTACTTATATAGGTTCGGATTTAAAGGGGCTTTCAATATCGGATGGAAATCTTCGGTTCCAAATTTAAATTGGACTGGAGCCACGTCTGGGGATGAAATCTGCTACCTATTCAGATGTAAATCGCTTAATGATGTCTATGAAAGCGATGAAACGACCGCCGAAAGACACTTCATCACAAAAGTTGTGAGATTAATGGCAAATTTTGTGAAAAATGGGTAAAGTTTAGATGATATAGTTTTTTTTTGACATTACTGCGTACCGAATATATTGTTTTAAAAATGGTTAATAACTCTCTTCCGTTTCCTGCATAAGATTTTTTCTTAATTTACTTTAATTTAAATATTGTATTATTATCTTTTTAATTTTGAGCTTAACGGTTTCGGAGATATAGGAGATGGATGTAAGATTTGGTAAGAAATTGAAATTATTACAAGCAAGTAGCTTCTCATGGCTAATTATTTAAAAAAATGATTTTTAAAGTTCTGGGATATAAAATATAAATCAATTAATTACAAAAAATACGACATTTTTATGGCTTCTATATTCATAACTTAAGTCAATTAACCTTAAAATTTACTAAATTTGATTAAGGTACATACTTAGTTGTTCTAGTTTTTAAAGAATGAAGTACATCAATCGTTAAATATTAATTAAGTATCTAAAGGCGCTATAGATATACATTATTAAATTAAAAATCACATATTTATAATTTAATTAAATAAACATCGACAAAAGATGAACGATAACTCCGTTATTTCAGGCATCCAACACCCGACTGTAAAAGCAATGATTTAAAATGGACACCATTAGAACGTGGTCAAAAAATAAAAGGAATGAGCTTGACAAGCAATTTCAAAATGATTTACTTTCCCGAAAAGAAGAGAAAAAAGTTTTGGGATAGTTTGCGAGAGGAGTTTTTTTGTCACAACATAAAAAGATAAATTCAAATTGTTTCTCTTTCAGTCTTTCATTTTTATTTGTTAACAGCTTTTGCTAACAGTTTGGTGGGGTTTAGTTAGACTATTACCCATCTAAACTTGAGTATAAAAGCCAATTGCCGCTACTCATGCTCATCTTAGCAACGGATGAAGTAAGTAGTCGACTATTACGAGTATTACCTACAGGTAAAAATTGGACATTTCTAAAGTATTCATGATATTTTAGCCCTAGTTTAAAGAAATGTTTATGATTTTATTCTTTCAGCGCCATTTGGTCGAAACTTTCAAAGAGTGCTACTCTAAAAACGCTCTATAAATAAAAAAAAGTCAAAAACATTTAAAACCGGACAGAAGCTAAAAGTTCGGACATGCGTGAACTAATTTTGCACATTGCTTTACTTTCGATGACAATGCATTTTTTTCTCATAATGTCTTCAAACGAGGAAACTCCTCGTCGGATTACATTACAGACACGAAATTCAATAATATATTATATTCAATTAAATATGGTAGTTTGTTAAAAAATTTTAGAAGCTTGTTTTAAAAGTATTGACTTTTACTTTCGTTTATAAATAGATAAATGTAGTTTGTGTTCCTGAAATTGCAATTTTTTTAAATTAACTTTCATCAGAATTATGTAGACGTATGTATATTCCTAATTGTTCCTCTATCTATACAAGCTGACGGGCTGTGAGCGCTTTACTGAAGTGCCATAAAAATTTACATACGTTGCTTCACAACGTTTCTGAAAATTCATATCGTAATATATTCATATTGCTTATCCGTCCGTAGCCAGCATATAGTTCTCAGGATATAAAATACAGGACAAAAGCAAGGAAGATTATTATTTCAAAACCTACTTGTATCCAAATAGTATTTTCGTATCAGCCGGCTAACAGTGGCAGTTAATTGCTTTCATTAGGAGGCTATTAATCTTACTGGTTTTTGTCCTAATTCCTTGACGTCGTTCTAGGAAGTGATTAATCCGAAGAGTTCAGCTCTATTATTATTAGGCAGTGATACGTGATTTATAGTTTTCACCTCTAAAATAGTATCACGTCGTATAGTGCGAGAAATATAATCGTTATTACGAACCGTACCTCGTCTATTTGTACTAAAACATTGCCACTAATTTCTGACAGGCGGTTTTATACCACGATTAGGTATAATACTAATCTCTAAACAGGGCTTCACTCAACATTTATCTTTTTAGGGTTCCGATCGAAAAAAACAGAAAAACGGAACCCTTGTTCTGTTTTTTATTCTGTTTCACTTGTGTCTGTCCTTTCATAGCCAATTTGCTCCGTTACTGGATGGACCGACACCTGAACTACTTTCTGTTGTACACAAATTTTTCAAACGTCCAAAGAAATATAATGCACGTTCGTATACCTCACCTATAAATGTGAGATAAGGAAAACTTAAATTATCACAATACATCAGCTTTTGAATACACCAGCTTTTGTAGCTAAAGCTACACCAGCTTTTCATTGTAAATAATGAAACAAGGAATTAAAGATATTTTGAATACAGGCCAGTTTAATTTAGATTTGAAAATATACCATAATCTGATAACAAAATATGCTGGCATCTACTAGTGTCCTGACGTAATGGAATATTGACACCAATTACTCAGTTATTCCATAATTCATGAGTGGATTTACGATGTTATTAGCTAATGGATATTTTTACACGGTCATCAGAATTAAAAGCTGCCTTTCACGAACGTTACGATGATATAACTCGTAATGGATAAGTGCAACTCCTGCAAAGTGCTGGCACGTCAATTTTATTGATACGGTATTGGCATGAGATGTGTTTTAATGTATATAGGTGTAGTTACACACGACAAAGCTGTATGAATATTTATGATCAAATGATATATAAGGTCTAGGTATTCCATTCAAAGTGTAGCTATGGTTATATAAGTCCCATTGCTGTCATAAGTCCAGTGCCATTTTTGGGGGACAGATTTCAGCGACCTCTTATAATTTGTAAACTAATGTGCATCACAAACAGACAAGATTGACTTGGACCCAACAGTGAGGAGAACGATAGAGCCTTTTAAACTCTAGATTTGGCGAAAATTCAGGCAGATATATAAATACGAGTGATCCTATTAAGCCTCTCGTATACCTGCATGTACGAAACCATTAAAAAAGTAGGCCGTTTTCTTAATCTGCCTCAATGCCTCTCAAAGCCATACGAAGGCTGTTATGGAGGCTTTGTTAAATAGGTTCAAAAAGCGTATCTTGTCGAAAAATCTTCACAATAAGTGTCGATTCATTGTTCTTTTTTGATAAAAGATATCTCTTTTGTTACTCATTATTCAAGTGATCACCGTAATCCGCTAATCCTATAATTACAATATTGAAGATGATTTTCCATTACACTGTGTATGTCTGTGATCGTAGACACAGATACACGGAGACATAAAACTTATAACACTCCTATTTGCGCTGGGGTTTAAAAATGACTTTTTTATTTTTCTTAGCCACACTCAGTTTTGGAAAAAAATTACCCGTCACAAATTTTGTAGATGAGAGATATATAGGTCATTATATCATCTAAAACGATGAAAGCCATATACCAGCAAATGGTTAAAAGACACCCTGCATAATGGTTTATCTCTCGTATTCGGTCGAGTAAGCAACTTGAACACCGGTACTGAAGTCGTGAGCATTCAACGTTCCGTTCCTTAGACTAAAGTTCAAAGGGGAACCGCTGAGGAACGAACCGATGAGCAATCCAGATACTGTCACTGCTGAGCATTCATCACTGTAATCTTAATGTCAGTGGCTCCTTTTTTACTTGGATTATCTGTCATTTAGTTTTTTTTAATGCTTTAAGCAGGCAAACGAGAGGTCACCTGATGGCAACATTCCATATACCCTTTACATTTCAATTTTGCATTACATAAAAGTCCAAGGTAAGTGTTACAATAGTTACAGGCAACGACGGCATGGAAACAAGACATCATCGTCATTACTTAAAAATTAAATTAATTACAATACAAATTATTTATAATATTAAACAAAACAATCCCTAGACCCTTTTATGCACACGGAGCAACTGCTTCTTATTCTTTGGTGAAGTTAGGAATTGTGTGGGATTTCTCCCCACTTACATCCCCTCGGCAGCAGCCTGGGGCAAGGGGAAAGTATGTGTATAAATACTGCACTCAGTACTTGAACAAGAGCATTGTTTATTAAAAAAATTACCACACATTTTTCTGCCCATTAATCAACTAAACTGCCTTGGTATTTTTTGTACAGGATGAAATAACTGTACGTTTTTCGTTTTATTGGAACGAAGTTCCTTATCGCGCGTTGCGAAAGAGTTCTAGGCGGAAAATTTGGTAACGAAAAGTTGTAACGACACTTTTTGCCGTCGTTAGTCGTTACAACTCGTGCGGCGTCGTTACATGTCATGTGGCGTGCGCATATTTCTCTGTCTCTCTCTATCTCTCTTATAGAAAGCAAGCCAGATATTTTCGTTCCTTGCAGTAAGTACTAGGATAGCAAAAACATGCAAGCGAGTGTGCCAAAACAAATCTGGGGTATTAAATTTCTCATCGGCTTTGTTCACCTTGTAGCTTGCTACTAATACCCCAGATTTGTTTTGGCATACTTGCTGCATGTTTTTGCTATCCTAGTACTTACTGCAAGGAACTTCGTTCCATCCGGGTGTCCCTTGACACCTCTCAAGTTTTTTACTGTTCATGTATTAGATACTATCAGGTACACATGGGCGTAGCCTAATTCTGGCCCATGGAATGGGGGAATCAGTTTATACTGCATAATGTACGTGTCTATTGACCAAGCAGTTCCAATTACTCCGTCTCTGAAACTTGGATAAAGCTGTTTAGTGTTACAGCTCTGTTGAACACTTTAGTTGAACAACCGACCGACCCAAGTAATGAGGTCCTTTAGCTCTCGGCTTTTCAATTTAGGGTTGCACGTTCGCTACGCTAGTATGATTGGAAAAGTAAGTGTTTTTGTACGCCTTGCAAAGTTAGTTATGTCAAAGTTATGTTAAAGTAATAAGTGTATGTTATCTTGGTTATATTGTGCTAATATTGTTTAAAGTAAAATTAACAAGTAAATGACCATGCAAAATAATTTTACAAACAATGTGTTAACCACGGACGTAAAAAAAGACGGACGTAATCCCAACAACAAATTCAGTGAAGCATCCATAGTAATACAAACTCTCTATTCGTACAAGTACACACACCCACACATAGACACCATCGCGAATCAAAAATTACAAAATTACGCACACATGGTAAGCGAGCTGTCATTGCTATGCTTCACTCTCGATTAGAAAAGGTTACGTCTGTTCTTTTCTTACGTCCATGGTGTTAACGAACACTTTCAGTTTTTGTAGTGAATCTTCTATTTAGACGTTGTGGTGTCCGGGTTTCGACTTAAAAATCCCAGTTTTCAGTAAAAAGTTTTCAAAATATCGTTTCGCAAAAATTCTGGGAATTCTGCTATTGATAGATACGCATATTTCTGGTTTTAAGCCATGTCTCTCGGACATTTCATCTATATCTATACTAATATATAAAGAGGAAAGATTTGATTTTTTGTTTGCATTGAATAGGCTCCGAAACTACTGAACCGATTTCAAAAATTCTTTCACTGTTGGGAAGCTACACTATCCCCGAGTAACATAGGCTATATTATATTTTCAAAAAAAAAAAATTAGGGATCCTTAATAAAACTCCGATAATGTAACCCAAGGTGTAAAAAAATAAGAAAACCGAAGCAAAGCGAGGGCGGTTACTCGTAGTGAATAAAGAAATAAATGCTCTGCAATCGATTTTCAATTAATCTATGCTTTCATAAGATTCGTTAAAACTCGGGATTAGCTTTGCATTGCATTCAATGTGTGCGGTAGGTATACAAAAAATATACAATTTCTGCCTGAATAAATACTTTTTAGATCTCTAGCTCCATACTGTTTACAATTTACGTAGGTTTCCATAGAAATCCGTTGAATAAGATGAGAGATCTTTTCTAGCTACACTTGAATGGTTTTGTTATACAAAAAGTTTGGGTTTTTAGGGTTCCGTAGCCGAATGGCAAAAAACGGAACCCTCATGGATTCGTCATGTCTGTCTGTCTGTCTGTCTGTCCGTCCGTATGTCACAGCCACTTTTTTCCGAAACTATAAGAGCTATACCATTGAAACTTGGTAAGTAGATGTATTCTGTAAACCGCATTAAGATTTTCACACAAAAATAGAAAAAAAAACAATAAATTTTGGGGGTTCCCCATACTTAGAACTGAAACTCAAAAATGTTTTTTTCATCAAACCCATACGTGTGGGGTATCTATGGATAGGTCTTCAAAAATGATATTGAGGTTTCTAATATCATTTTTTTCTAAACTGAATAGTTTGCGCGAGAGAAACTTCCAAAGGGTAAAATGTGTGTCCCCCCCCCCTTTGTAACTTCTAAAATAAGGGAATGATAAAACTAAAAAAAATATATGATGTACATTACCAAGCAAACTTCCAACGAAAATTGGTTTGAATGAGATCTAGTAAGTAGTTTTTTTTTTAATCTATATATATAAAATTGAAAAGCGACACACCGCTGATTAAACAAAAAATCTCAGAAACTGCCGAACCAATTAAGATGAAATTTGGTAGGTAGATAGTTCCTGCTAAGGAGACGTCCACTAAGAACGGATTTTTGGAAATTCATCCCCTAAGGGGTACAAATAAGGGTTAGAAGTCACTTTCATACAAACCAACTTCGTCAGTTTTAGAGTTATAAATATGAAATTTTTTATGTTAGTTTATAGTAATAAACAAAAGTTAACTTTAACAGATTTTTTTGGAAAATCATTCCTTAAAGGGTTAATTTCTTCAATTTAACTTAGTACGCAACTTCGTCATTTTTGAAGTTAAAAACATGAAAATTTATATGTTAGTTCAAAATTAGAAACAAAATTTAAGGGTCATGTGTTTTTTTGGAAAATCAACCCCTAAAGGGTCGAATAAGGTTGTTCAAGTTTGTATGGGAACTTCGTAAGTTTTGAAGTTAGAAGGGTGAAAATTTATATACAAGCTTATAGTTAGACACAAAAAATAACTGTTTCATTGTTTTCTCGAAATTCATCCCCTACAAATAGGGGTTGGAGGTCATTTTCATACAAACCAACTTCGTCAATTTTAGAGTTGTAAATATGAAATTTTTTATGTAAGTTTATAGTAATAAACAAAAATTAAGTTTAACACATTTTTCTGGAAAATCATCCCTTAAAGGGTTAATTTAATGGATGGTACTTAGTAGGCAACTTAGTCATTTTTGAAGTTAAAAACATGAAAATTTACATATTAGCTCCAGTTTAGAAACAAAATTTGTAAGTGTTATGTTTTTTGGAAAATCATCCCCTAAAGGGTTAATTAAGACGGCGCAATTTAGTAGGGCAACTTCGTCAGTTTTGAAGTAAGAAGGGTGAAAATTTGTATATAAGCTTATAGTTAGACACAAAAAATAACTGCATCACTGTTTTCTCGAAATTCATCCCCTAAAAATAGGGGTTGGAAGTCATTTACATACACATCAACTTCGTCAGTTTTAGAGTTATAAATATGAAAATGTTTATGTTAGTTTATTGTTATTAAAAAAAGTTAAAATTTAGCTGAAAATCATCCCTTAAAGGACAAATTTAGGGGATGGAACTTACTACGCAACTTCGTCATTTTTGAAATTAAAAACATAAAAAAATATTATATTAGCTCAAGATTAGAAATAATCAGTAATGTGTTTTTTTGGAAAATCCTCCCCTGAAGGGTTAATTAATTAGGGAATGCAAGTTAGTATGGCAACTTCGTCAGTTTTGAAGTAAAAAACTTGAAAATTTATATGTAAGCTTATAGTTAGACACAAAAAATAACTGTACCCACTGTTTTCTCGAAGTTCATCCCCATAAGGGGTAATACTAAGGGATTTTAAATATTTAAGAAACTACGTTAATTGTAACAGGTTTTTTGGAATTTCATCCCCTAAGAGGTAAATAAAGAGGTTGCAAGTTTTTCCAGGACTTGGTCAATTTCAAACTCAGAAATATGAAAATTAATATGTAAGCTTATAGTGAGAAACAAAAAAATTGTGTGGAGAACTTTACGGACGGGAGCGGGAGATAGGAAGCGATAGAGGGACCGGAAATGGGAGAGGGAGAGGGACAGGGAGCGGGAGATGGAGAGGGAGAGGGAGAGAGATTGAAAGGGAGAGGGACAGAAGGCTGGAGAGGGCCCGGGAGCGGGAGAGAGAGGGGGACAGGGCGCGGGATAGGGAGAGGGAGAGGGACAGGAAGCGGGATAGGGCCCGGGAGTGGGATAGGGAGAGGGAGAGGGACGGGAAGCGGGAGAGGGAGAGAAAAGGACAGGGGTATTATTGTCTGTTTGTCTGTCCGGGCATCACATGAAAACCCTTGAACTGATTTCGACGGAAATTAGTCAAGTTGTTCCTAATACTTTGGATCACGTTTTAAAAAACTTTTAGTCGCAGTAAAATTAAAAGTTTTCCCAGGAAACAAGATGAAACTTAGTACGGAATATTTTTAAAACACCAACGTCTTGCTTTAAATTTGAAACAAACGTTCTTCATTTAATTGATGGAATATATTATGTTTTCGAGTTTTTCAAAATTTTTCATGAAAAAGAAAAAAACTAATGTTAATGTTGTTTATTTTTCAAAATCCGTTCCCGGAGGAATGATTTGTGATTGTATCGTAGGTTTCAGTATATAAATTTCTAAATATAAATACTTCAATATAAATTAACCTGTTTTTAAATTTTCTTCTGCAAGGGGTACAAATATGATAAGCATAAATTCCGCATGCGAAGCTGCGGGCAACAGCTAGTACGTCATAAATTGTAAACCGCAAAAAACATTGATCAAAGTTACAACGAACTACAAGAACTTTTATATTATGTTACTTGCTGCTACGGAACCCTTCATGGGCGAGTCCGACTCGCACTTGGCCGCTTTTTGTATACATTTGGTCAGTTTTAAACAAAGATATCCTCTACATCTGCAGGTATATTATCGTGGGTTTTAAATATACCGTTAATTAAACTAAAATGGAATTAAAAGGTACTTACGTTAAATATTTAAACAAAAGCACAAAATACATTAGTACATCTTAATCCTCACTGAGTCTTAATCTAATATATAAAATTCTCGTATAATATATAAATTACGTATCATGTTGTTGGTCCGCGATGGACTCCTAAATTACTTAACCGATTTTATAATAAACGAGTAACTGCCCTCGCTTTGCTTCGGTTTTCTTATTTTTTTACACCTTGGGTTATATTATTGGAGTTTTATTAAGGATCCCTAATTTTTTTGAAAATATAATATAGCCTATGTTACTCGGGGATAGTGTAGCTTCCCAACAGTGAAAGAATTTTTCAAATCGGTTCAGTAGTTTCGGAGCCTATTCAATGCAAACAAAAAATCAAATCTTTCCTCTTTATATATTAGTATAGATGGAGAGGCATGTTAAGAGGCCTATATAATTGGCCTATATACCCTAAATTGATTGAGACCAACCTCCTACTTCACTACAAATTCCTCGAGTTGCAGGCCTCTCGGTATTCTACAGGATACATTTTGGAGTATACACAGGAATAACTTTTTTTCTTCTTTGCAACATCGAAAATTCCGACCTGCCGACTCACTAACTAAACGAACAAAGTTTAGTTTTAAACCGTTTATTTGCTAACATGATGAACCTGTCATCGAACAAAAAACCGAACATATGACAAATTAACAGAAAACACTGATTAGTAAAACACATTTTAGGTAGGTACCTCCTAATACAAAATTATGTACTTGTCCCTTGAAAGCGCCTACAACACATTATATCTGTGCGTCAGTTCTCATTATTTTCGCAAATTGAAATAATTCCTTTTAGCGAGGGTCATGTCACGTGGGTGGTATAATCCGGGAGGAATGTTACCTGTGTGGTCGAGACGCGAGCAATTAAACCTCAAAGGTCTCCGGATTATACAATTATACTTGGGTTGGGACCCAGGCTACAATGCAAGGCTTTTGAAGGAGAATGTACTGTTTTTGTCGTGGGAATATTATCATCAAAGTTTGAAAATTACAATCGTACCTAAACTGAAATTAAACTTTGTTTTGTTATGGATAATATCCATAGAATCATGAATATCATGATAGATGAATTAAATGCCTGCCAATATGTCCATGAACTACGATAGCCACACAATCAGATGGATCTTCAGCTTATTGGTCCATTTCTATAAATTTGACTGTTTCGTTTTTAAAATTTTCTGTCACAATGTAAAAATCAAGTCTCGTGAGTATCGTTACTGGACAGTCCTCCTATCATGCAAGTTAAAACAAACGTAGTCAGTTTGTATGTATATCAAATTCTTACGAGTTAACCCTCAAACCACTCTTGAAGCTATACAAGTCGTGCTATGAGTGTTCCGTGTTGACGGAGCTGAGTGCTAGGTATCGTGACCGAGTGCATTTACTTCGCTCTTCTCGTTAAAAGGAGTGGAGTGTCGTCACGGAAATGTGGCTTGTACCGCTTGTACGTTATGGACGCAAATATTTTTGTAAGGTGCCTTAAAATCACCTGGTAACAGCTGGTAATCTTTATAGGAACGCTACAGTAGCTACTGCATTACTTCGATAAAATTGACGTAACAAAGTGTGTTGACAACCTGTGTGGCGCGATGGTTACCATGCCGGATCGCCGCACCAAGGTTCCTGGGTTTGATTCCCAGGGAGGCGGAATTTGAATGATGAGTTTGAATTTGTTCTCAGTTTGGGTGTGAGTGTTCTTGTCTCTGTATGTTGTCCATGGCACCCACGACACAGGAAATCCTACTGTGGGGCTAGTGTATAGCGTTATTATTATTATTAAACGTTATTATTTGGCAATAGTAATCGTAAGTATCGTCGGAAGCTGTTTTACTTGACTAACATTAGTAGTTGAATCCGCATCATTGGTAACGATAGAACAGAAGTTCAAACTCATCACGAAATTTTCTGCCTCGCTGTGATCGAATCCAGAGGACCATTCGAACGGCTAGTAGTGTGTGTGTGTGTGTGTGCGTGTGCGTGTGCGTGTGCGTGTGCGTGCGCGTGCGCGTGCGCGTGCGCGTGCGCGTGCGCGTGCGTGTGCGTGTGCGTGTGTGTGTGTGCGTGTGCGTGTCTGTGTGTGTGCGTGTGTGTGTGTGTGTAGTGTGAAGTAGTTTGTGGTAACCATTAACGCATTATGGTCGTAGCACACATCAACGGAACGTAAACGTATCAACTCTTGCATTTCAGTATTCTTTGCATGAAACTCCCTACTGTAAAGCACACTTCTCTTCTCTCTCTCTTCTTCTCTTCTTTATCTCCAAAAAACCTGATGAAATTAAACAATGTAGACTAAATACTCGTAGATCTCAAATAAATAGAACAAAAAGAAAACATTTACTTAACATCTCAACTTACCTTGGTACATTTTCATTAAAGCTTCAAGTTTCACGAAAACGTGGGATTAATGACCTCGTTGTTCTTGCGCTAATCTTTTTTCTGAACATTATACCTTACTTTGCTATTACTTTGAAGCTATGGTGATTTCACAAATCATAAATCTACATTAACCTCCAAAAATTTTATACGATAAAATACAAGGATAAACGAGGTATTAGGATAATCAGAAAAATTGGATCAATGTGAAAATCCTAGGACGATTGCAAAGAACCGTATTATTGGAATCTGAAGCAGATTTCCATTATCTAATCTAATTCAGCTAAACGAGCAATTTTTGTTAATATATTTTCTGGATCTCGGTAACGGCGCCAACGATTTTCATGAAATTTAGTATGCAGGGGATTTCGGGGGTGATAAATTGATCTAACTAGGATTCATTTTTAGAAAATATCGTTTTATCCGTGTTTTCAGGCAATGAAAAACTGCTGCAATACTCTTCCTGACATCTATTGGCGAGTAGCAAGACTAAAGCTCTAACGTTGTTTGTTAAGAAACGAGCAAAGCTCGGTCATCCGGGTACTTTTCTATAATATGATTATAATGTAAACTGTAGAAGAGATTTGGTAAGTAAATTTTATCGTTTTATCAGGATATCAATTCAAATAGCGAAGAGCTCGGGAGGCCAAGCCTCTTGTCATAAAAAATTCACGTACCTAAAATCGAAAGTCAGTTCAGTTAGGGGTCTTTTTTGTTTAAGGGGATTGCCTTGCCCGATGACCTTGGAGATTTGGTCCCTCTACTAGTATTTTTTAACTAAGCGCCATCTACCGACCAACGACTATACTACAATAAAACGAACTGAAGATAAAGCAAGAAAACATGTGGCACAGAGTTTTCATCGTTTTTGCCTATTTATATTCGCTCTCTGAGAGATCTTCGAATACATTTTGTTCCTATAGTTTTTGTAGTCTTGTACGAGTACCTGCCTACATGATAATAATTTATTTATTTTGAACTACACTATGCATTATGCCTGCTGATATATTATGTAGCTTTCATTCTACTAAATGATACATTCTGAAGTCTGATGATGACCAGGTAAGTACTGATCAGTTTTCAGTAACGGGAATAGTTAGGATGACCTAGCTTTCAACATTTATCTAATTGAGCATGGGTGCTACTACATGAAACATTCTGAAGGTCTGATGATGACCAGGTAAGTGCTTATAGGTTCTCAGTAACGGAAGTACTTAGGATGACCTAGCTTTCAACATTTAACTAATTGAGCACGGGTGCTACTACATGAAACATTCTAAAGGTCTGATGATGACCAGGTAAGTGCTTATAGGTTCTCAGTAACGGAAGTACTTAGGATGACCTAGCTTTCAACATTTATCTAATTGAGCACGGGTGCTACTACATGAAACATTCTGAAGGTCTGATGATGACCAGGTAAGTGCTTATAGGTTCTCAGTAACGGAAGTACTTAGGATGACCTAGCTTTCAACATTTATCTAATTGAGCACGGGTGCTACTACATGAAACATTCTGAAGGTCTGATGATGACCAGGTAAGTACTGATCAGTTTTCAGTAACGGGAATAGTTAGGATGACCTAGCTTTCAACATTTATCTAATTGAGCATGGGTGCTACTACATGAAACATTCTGAAGGTCTGATGATGACCAGGTAAGTGCTTATAGGTTCTCAGTAACGGAAGTACTTAGGATGACCTAGCTTTCAACATTTAACTAATTGAGCACGGGTGCTACTACATGAAACATTCTAAAGGTCTGATGATGACCAGGTAAGTGCTTATAGGTTCTCAGTAACGGAAGTACTTAGGATGACCTAGCTTTCAACATTTATCTAATTGAGCACGGGTGCTACTACATGAAACATTCTGAAGGTCTGATGATGACCAGGTAAGTGCTTATAGGTTCTCAGTAACGGAAGTACTTAGGATGACCTAGCTTTCAACATTTATCTAATTGAGCACGGGTGCTACTACATGAAACATTCTGAAGGTCTGATGATGACCAGGTAAGTGCTTATAGGTTCTCAGTAACGGAAGTACTTAGGATGACCTAGCTTTCAACATTTATCTAATTGAGCACGGGTGCTACTACATGAAACATTCTGAAGGTCTGATGATGACCAGGTAAGTGCTTATAGGTTCTCAGTAACGGAAGTACTTAGGATGACCTAGCTTTCAACATTTATCTAATTGAGCACGGGTGCTACTACATGAAACATTCTGAAGGTCTGATGATGACCAGGTAAGTGCTTATAGGTTCTCAGTAACGGAAGTACTTAGGATGACCTAGCTTTCAACATTTATCTAATTGAGCACGGGTGCTACTACATGAAACATTCTGAAGGTCTGATGATGACCAGGTAAGTGCTTATAGGTTCTCAGTAACGGAAGTACTTAGGATGACCTAGCTTTCAACATTTATCTAATTGAGCACGGGTGCTACTACATGAAACATTCTGAAGGTCTGATGATGACCAGGTAAGTGCTTATAGGTTCTCAGTAACGGAAGTACTTAGGATGACCTAGTTGATGACCTTGTTTTAATGTTGCCATTGAGGGCCATCCATAAATTACGTCACACTAATTTCATGACTTTCTGACCCCTCCCCCTCTCTTTGTCACAGCTGGTCACATTTGTGAGACCTCTGCCCCTAGTGTGACGTCACATATTATGAATTAAGTTCCAAAATACATATACATATGTATATATACCAAATATTCGATTTTGGAATGTGACGTCACAAAATTTAGGATCCCCTCCCACCCTTGTCACACAATGTCACGCTACATCGAAACCCCCTCCCCCCTAACGTGTGACGTAATTTATGGATGGCCCTTAGTGATTGTTTCTAAATTACAATAATTAATTAATTCTATAGGAAATAAGGAGTAATCAAAGTCTTTGGTCCTGCCGAAGGAGATCAGTGTATTTTAATAAAAATAAAAAATATATAAAAAAATATAAAAAAAATAGGAAATAAGGTTATGGGGGCATCAAGAAATCTGTAGAGTTTAAATTTTCAAATATCACCATTATATCTAGCAGGTACGCGCGGTAGCGTGTACAGCCAAGTTCAAGCTAACAGAACTGGCGATCTTTTTGACCCCCTCATAACTCAAAAAGTATTCGACATAAGTCTGTAAAATTGCTCATTGCTTGAGACTTGCGAAATACATATTTGCTCCAGATTTCATAAACACACCTCAAACGGCTATTAAGATAACGTCCAAAAATCGTCATTTTTATCACTGAATGACCTATAGATCAAAACTCTAAACTAGTTCCAGATGACCTAGAAAGTTAAAATTTGGCTTCCAGATAGGTAGTTGAGTATACAAATACAAATACCAAGGAATAAATCAGAAACTAGCAAATTTTTATAATTTTATTATAATGTGTAATATTATACGAATCATTTCGAGTTACTTTTGACCCGTTCATAATTCGAGACCTATTTCACCTAAATACATGAAATTTGGCACATTTATTAAAACCCCTTAGCTTATTTAAAATTTAAAATTTTATAGATGTGGCTAAAACTGTTTTTGATACATTAACGTTTAAAAATCCGCATTTTGGTGACTGAGTCACTGACATAGGATTAAAAACATAACCTACTTCCAGATGGCCTAGAAACTAGATATTTTGCATCAAGGTACACTATCAGGCGTATCTAAAGGAAAAAATCTAAAAACTGAAAGTTATTGATAATTAGTGAAACAAGTGAATTAGCGGTTCCACTGTGTAGAGTAATTTTACAAATAATAATGGGTATATTCATTATCTATAAACACTAATAATTTCTAGACAAAAAGTAATGATATCTTATCAAAAACATAAATGTAAAATGAAAGCCAAGTTAAAAAAACGATTGAGATCTAAATGGGTTCCAAGTTCTATGTAAAAAAGACTAAAATTTTAGTCACAGGGACATGCAATTCAAACTTTTAAAGCACCATGGCCGCCTATTTCTTGTACTTTGGAAAAAAGTAAGTTAGATCTATAACTCGTCTTCCAGATATATTTTTTGTTTCTGCTTGTGATTCTTCTTCAATAATCAAATCTTGTAAATCTTCTTCATCTTGTTCAACCTAAAACAAACAAACAATGCAGTGTCAAATTAAATTAGCTAAGGAAACTATCTAGTATCTAACAAATACCATAGTGTAAGCAAACAGAATAAGTTACCAGCAAAATTTGCTCTGCTCCCTCATCAACTTCCATCCCAGACAGATCGTATGTTTCTGTTAACGGCTGAAGTTCCTGATTTTGTAATTCTGAGTTTTGCTGGTTCCTGAACTGCCTGAAACATAATAACTTAAGTGAGCGAATGTAATGTTTTTGCTGCTACAGTCAGTAATAGGCCATACACAAAAATTCAAATGAGTCCAAACACGATGGTTCTACGCAGTGCCATCATTGAGATCCTTTACCCACCTTCGGAGTCCACCATCAGGTAGGTGACATCATCAGTCACCAAGGTCTCAATGAGACCTTTCAAATGAGTCCAAGCACGATAGTTCTACGTAGTGCCGTCACTGAGATCCTTTACCCACCTTCGGAGTCCACCATCAGGTAGGTGAAATCATCAGTCACCTAGGTCTCCATGAGACCTTTCAAATGAGTCTAAGCACGATGGTTCTACGTAGTGACGTCACTGAGATCCTTTACCCATTTTCGGAGTCCACCATCAGGTAGGTGAAATCATCAGTCACCAAGGTCTTAATGAGACCTTTAAAATGAGTCCAAACACGATGGTTCTATCTAGTGCCGTCATTGAGATCCTTTACCCACCTTCGGAGTCCACCATCAGGTAGGTGACATCGTGAGCCACCAAGGTCTTAATGAGAGCTTTCAAATGAGTCCAAACACGATGGTTCTATCTAGTGCCGTCACTGAGATCCTTTACCCACCTACGGAGTCCACCATCAGGTAGGTGACATCATCAGTCACCAAGGTCTCAATGATACCTTTCAAATGAGTTCAAACACGATGGTTCTACGTAGTGACGTCACTGAGATCCTTTACCAACCTTCGGAGTCCACCATCAGGTAGGTGACATCATCAGTCACCAAGGTCTCCAAAAGCCTTTTCAAATGAGTCCAAACACGATGGTTCTATCTAGTGCCGTCACTGAGATCCTTTACCCACCTTCGGAGTCCACCATCAGGTAGGTGACATCGTCAGCCACCAAGGTCATAATGAGAGATTTCAAATGAGTCCAAACACGATGGTTCTATCTAGTGCCGTCACTGAGATCCTTTACCCACCTTCGGAGTCCACCATCAGGTAGGTGACATCATCAGTCACCAAGGTCTCAATGATACCTTTCAAATGAGTTCAAACACGATAGTTCTACGTAGTGACGTCACTGAGATCCTTTACCAACCTTCGGAGTCCACTATCAGGTAGGTGACATCATCAGTCACCAAGGTCTCCAAAAGCCTTTTCAAATGAGTCCAAACACGATGGTTCTACGCAGTGCCATCATTGAGATCCTTTACCCACCTTCGGAGTCCACCATCAGGTAGGTGACATCATCAGTCACCAAGGTCTCAATGAGACCTTTCAAATGAGTCCAAGCACGATAGTTCTACGTAGTGCCGTCACTGAGATCCTTTACCCACCTTCGGAGTCCACCATCAGGTAGGTGAAATCATCAGTCACCTAGGTCTCCATGAGACCTTTCAAATGAGTCTAAGCACGATGGTTCTACGTAGTGACGTCACTGAGATCCTTTACCCATTTTCGGAGTCCACCATCAGGTAGGTGAAATCATCAGTCACCAAGGTCTTAATGAGACCTTTCAAATGAGTCCAAACACGATGGTTCTACGTAGTGGCGTCACTGAGATCCTTTACCCATTTTCGGAGTCCACCATCAGGTAGGTGAAATCATCAGTCACCAAGGTCTTAATGAGACCTTTCAAATGAGTCCAAACACGATGGTTCTATTATCTAGTGCCGTCACTGAAATCCTTTACCCACCTTCGGAGTCCACCATCAGGTAAGTGAAATCTTCAGTTACCAAGGTCTTAATGAAACCTTTAAAATGAGTCCAAACACGATGGTTCTATCTAGTGCCGTCACTGAGATCCTTTACCCACCTTCGGAGTCCACCATCAGGTAGGTGACATCGTCAGCCACCAAGGTCTTAATGAGACCTTTCAAATGAGTCCAAGCACGATGGTTCTATCTAGTGCCGTCACTGAGATCCTTTACCCACCTTCGGAGTCCACCATCAGGTAGGTGACATCGTCAGCCACCAAGGTCTTAATGAGACCTTTCAAATGAGTCCAAACACGATGGTTCTATCTAGTGCCATCACTGAGATCCTTTACCCACCTTCGGAGTCCACCATCAGGTAAGTGACATTATCTGTCACCAAGGTCTTAATGAGACCTTTAAAATGAGTCCAAACACGATGTTTCTATCTAGTGCCGTCATTGAGATCCTTTACCCACCTTCGGAGTCCACCATCAGGTAGGTGACATCGTGAGCCACCAAGGTCTTAATGAGAGCTTTCAAATGAGTCCAAACACGATGGTTCTATCTAGTGCCGTCACTGAGATCCTTTACCCACCTACGGAGTCCACCATCAGGTAGGTGACATCATCAGTCACCAAGGTCTCAATGATACCTTTCAAATGAGTTCAAACACGATGGTTCTACGTAGTGACGTCACTGAGATCCTTTACCAACCTTCGGAGTCCACCATCAGGTAGGTGACATCATCAGTCACCAAGGTCTCCAAAAGCCTTTTCAAATGAGTCCAAACACGATGGTTCTATCTAGTGCCGTCACTGAGATCCTTTACCCACCTTCGGAGTCCACCATCAGGTAGGTGACATCGTCAGCCACCAAGGACATAATGAGAGCTTTCAAATGAGTCCAAACACGATGGTTCTATCTAGTGCCGTCACTGAGATCCTTTACCCACCTTCGGAGTCCACCATCAGGTAGGTGACATCATCAGTCACCAAGGTCTCAATGATACCTTTCAAATGAGTTCAAACACGATGGTTCTACGTAGTGACGTCACTGAGATCCTTTACCAACCTTCGGAGTCCACTATCAGGTAGGTGACATCATCAGTCACCAAGGTCTCCAAAAGCCTTTTCAAATGAGTCCAAACACGATGGTTCTACGTAATGCCGTCCCTGAGATCCTTTACCCACCTTCGGAGTCCACCATCAGGTAGGTGACATCATTAGTCACCAAGGTCTCCATGAGACCTTTTAAATGAATCCAAACACGATGGTTCTACGTAGTGCCGTCACTGAGATCCTTTACCCACCTTCGGAGTCCACCATCAGGTAGGTGAAATCATCAGTCACCAAGGTCTTAATGAGAGCTTTCAAATGAGTCCAAACACGATGGTTCTACGTAGTGCCGTCACTGAGATCCTTCACCCACCTTCGGAGTCCACCATCAGGTAGGTGACATCATCAGTAACCAAGGTCTCCAAAAGCCTTTTCAAATGAGTCCAAATACGATGGTTCTATCTAGTGCCGTCACTGAGATCCTTTACCCACCTTCGGAGTCCACCATCAGGTAGGTGACATCGTCAGCCACCAAGGTCATAATGACAGCTTTCAAATGAGTCCAAACACGATGGTTCTATCTAGTGCCGTCACTGAGATCCTTTACCCACCTTCGGAGTCCACCATCAGGTAGGTGACATCATCAGTCACCAAGGTCTCAATGATACCTTTCAAATGAGTTCAAACACGATGGTTCTACGTAGTGACGTCACTGAGATCCTTTACCAACCTTCGGAGTCCACCATCAGGTAGGTGACATCATCAGTCACCAAGGTCTCCAAAAGCCTTTTCAAATGAGTCCAAACACGATGGTTCTACGTAATGCCGTCCCTGAGATCCTTTACCCACCTTCGGAGTCCACCATCAGGTAGGTGACATCATTAGTCACCAAGGTCTCCATGAGACCTTTCAAATGAATCCAAACACGATGGTTCTACGTAGTGCCGTCACTGAGATCCTTTACCCACCTTCGGAGTCCACCATCAGGTAGGTGAAATCATCAGTCACCAAGGTCTTAATGAGAGCTTTCAAATGAGTCCAAACACGATGGTTCTACGTAGTGCCGTCACTGAGATCCTTTACCCACCTTCGGAGTCCACCATCAGGTAGGTGACATCATTAGTCACCAAGGTCTCCATGAGACCTTTCAAAAATTCAAATGAATCCAAACACGATGGTTATACGTAGTGCCGTCAATGAGATGCTAATACCCACCTTCGGAGTCCATCATCATATTAGGTCTCCATCTGCCGCGGCGCCGTCAAACGAAATTCTCAAGATAGCTAAAACGTTAAAAAAATAAACACACTAGAAATAATGTACTCAATAGGGTAGGTACTAGGGCTTTCATCGAATATTCGAATATTCGAATAATTCGAATAATAAATTCGCTCAAATATTCGAATACAAGAACCGAATATTCGAATATTCGATCAAATTCTACAAAACCTAACTCAACACCAAATTCGGATTCCAATGTGCACAAAATAGTCAAAATACAATTTTAAAGATAGTGCCGTGGCGCGTGACCTTCAAAATGTCGTTTTGGGCGGTCAGAGTGCGCAATTCTTCAAAATATGGAAGTGTTCGGACTTCGAAAATACCCGGCACGTCGGTCGGCGTCGCGTTGCGTTTGTAACCGGCATTGGCGTGTTACATCACTTGCATACAGTAACTTTGTATATACGGGAATAGAGGTCTATCTCTGCGCGAATTATGAGAAACATGGAAAGAGTCGCCCACTGGAAACATGATTCGGAACTTCAGAGTAAATACTCAAAGCTATGACACGTAGGTGGCGTACTGACAGGGGCGTAGCTACCGCCGTATCAGTCGTATCAATTATACAGGGCCCCGGGGCTGAGGGGGCCCCCAATGCGTCTTAGAAAAATTCGTAAAATGGTCCGGAAATCAGAATGAACAGCGTAGGACATATTCTTGGGGAACACCAGCATTTTATAGGTTTCATATGAGCAACAACCATCTACTACGACCTTGATATGTCGCTCAGATAGAAAGCTGGCTACCCAACTGCATAACCTCTCACAGCGACCGTAAGATGGTAACTTTGTGAGACCCCCCTGCGCCAGACCCGGTCACAGGCCTTTGCGAAATCTAGGCTGACTGCCAGTGCTTCCCCGTTGCGATCAAGAGCCTGACGGTGCCTACAGGTGCGTAAGATAAATTAGATGATCACCAGCTGAATGACCGTGGCGAAAACCGTATTGTCGATCACAGATCAGCTGATGATCTTTCAGATATCCCAGGAGCTGCATGTTAATCACGCGCTCCATTACCGTTGCAAGCAGGGAAGTTATAGGCCTGTAGTTAGCCGGGTCACTGAGATTGCCCATTTTGGGGATGGGATAAACGAGGGCAACCTTCCACCAAGACGTATCCATGTGGCTTATGCCAGATATTCTTGCTATGTTATGATAGTGAGAATAAGCACGTTAAGACGGGGAATTAATTAGCCCCGGATCTACGATTTTTTCGAACCAGGGCAGAAACTTGATAGTGGCATCCCTCTCTCCAACGTTTGAGATACTTATAAAAACTCACAAATAAATAATAGTTGGCATTTTTCGTGAATGGGACACTAAGAACCCTTTTTTAACAAAATTTGTTCTCCCAACCAGGCTTCCGTATGCAAGTTTTTTATTTGTAATCCTACTATAATATGATTTTGGCGCTCCCTGAAACTACCACCCGGGGCGGGTGTCCCGGTTTGCCCCTCTCCCCTAGATCCGGGGCTGGAGGCAACTTGGGAGCACACGTCTTTAACGTCTGGTCCTCTCAGCATTTTGGTATCAAGTGGCTATAAAGAGCTCTCTGACAGACTTTTGGGAAAAAGTATATTATTCAACGAGCTCTCACACTGCAGGATGTTAGGCGGTGTGATCCCTCTATCATCAAGAGTTGAGTTGGCGGCAGGAAGCATGCCAAGAAGTTTGGCTTTCCCCTTTGCCGTATGGACCACGGAGTCGCCCGATTTACATAGTTGTGAAGAGATGACCGACAGAAGTTACCCTCGGCAGCTTGAGATAGTGACCAGAATTCTCGACTACCAGAGGGGTAATCGACCATTCGCTCGCCAATTTTGCCGATGAACTTTGCCTTACTTATAGCCATTTGCTTCTTTGCTGACCAGTAGACAGCGTTGAGCTTTGTATTAAGCCCTGGGGTGGATAGATCTAGGTACATAAGCGTGCACGCGGATGACCAGGCCTGGTAAGCGGCGTGCTTTTGGTTAGATGCCGAGATACAGGGACTGCTATACCAGAGCTGGTTTTTACCACCGATAGAGTTGACAGATTTACGAATAAAACATTCCATGCCCTGTCGTATCACATCGGCTATGGAGTCTGTGCTCGCGTTTGGATCTTCCGAAACAAAACAGAGCTGCCTCCAGGGTAAAATTTTCGAGTATTGATTGTATATGGTTTATTAATCGAAATATGTAAGTAGATATATTATACTTGTTTTAATTTACGCGCGCTTTTTTATTTCTTTTGAGAACGATCTTTACCCTCGAGTCGAGAGGGCCCCCCGGCAAAATTTTGATATAGGGCCCCGCAAGGGCTAGCTACGCCACTGCGTAGTGATTAAGTACTCTCTGGTTATGGCTGGCTACCTTGGTATACTTGAAAATTCACAAAAAACTCATAATGTTAGATAAATTAACGATATCATCAAACTTAGTAATTTCTTTTCCTTAAAAACCATAAATTTTTAGAGACAACCAACTATTTATTTATGGAAACTACAACATAGTACATTCGTAACACGAACAAAATCAAAATATTGTACTTGCAAATTACTCCTAAGTTTAATAAACACGTGATTATTAAAGTTTTTTTTGATATTCGAATAATATTCGAATATTCGAATAGTTCCGAAAAAAAATCGAATATTCGAATATAAATTTTATCGAATATTTGGAAGCCCTAGTAGGTACTTACCAATAGTTTTGGAGAGCTCGGTCACATTTCACTTACATTTATTCATTATATTAGCCACAGTCAGTCTTACTCTATGATAGGGTCAATAAACTAAACGAAATTATAATCTACTTTACATATATTTACAAACTTAATTTTTATTGTTCTTTTACGAAATATTTATATTTGTACTATTTACAATATGACTTCATTCAAAAATTTTTCAAAACGTGAGGTTTTAGTTTTTATTTGGAAAAAATAGCGCGCGTACAATCCACCCGTCACAAGAGTCATCGAGACACTGATGTATCGCGTTCCGAGAGTCCCGAGCACGCGACGCAGGGCTTAGCGGGGGCGCTCCAGCGGGGTACTGGTGAAGTTTTGGGTTTTTATTCATTTTTTCAAAATATTAAAATAATTAAGAAAAAAAAAAACCATACAAATTGTGAAACACGTCATTACATATTTTTTAGTACAATATTCATGCCGAACTATTTAACCGTTACCGAGAACATTTACAATTTAGGTTGAAGAAGGACCTATTTAACAAATTTTTTTCCCAATATTTGGGAGAGGTTATTAAAATTTTAAATAATAGAATATCATTGTGATGACCTTCAGTATACCATATATTTTTTATATGGAAATCGCACAAAAGGATTCATCTGCAATCTTCTTCAAACTTACAGTATTTTTGAGATTTGAGCGAGCCAATCCCCTTAAGTGGAAAAGGGAACCCACGAAGCCTTTGACAATAAAATTGTGACATAGTCACATTGTTACCTTTACACTTTACTATGTCTATAGAAAATATTGAAATCTGCTTAAGATTCTAATTATCTGGTACTTAGCAATCGTACTAAGAATTAGTAAACATGTAATTTTTCTGATTATTTTACAACATAATGTAATAATATGGATGTTCGCAAAATATAAGATAGATCATTCAAAATATTTTTACACTATGGATCTATGTTTATATTTGCTTCTTGTGCTGGATATTAAAAACTGATTTTCAAGACAATCTGAGAATGAATTTGTGCAATATGAATGCACTCAAGCATGACTCAAGTGCACTGTGTAGTTGCCCGTCATGGACAGATTTAATAAATTTATTGAATCAATCAAAAGGCATTTATGAATGTCAATAATATTTAATGACGTTTATTCACCGTTTATTATTTAACTCCGTTCAAATTAATTTCATTTGTGTTTATAGCACATCTAAACGTCATCAGCCCTCGCTTTTCTTCGGGAAACCAGGGCAGGATTAACCAAGTCGGGGCAATCTAAAATAACCTTTTATTAGTTGAGAAACTTAATAATTATGTAGGTAGGTACCTATATTTTTATACACTCCAAGTTTTGACCTTTTTTTGGTGAATTTATTAAAAAATAACATATCGTAACTACCGCTAAGTATATAGACAGATGTACGAGTATTTCATTAAAATTGATATCATAAGGTATTTCGTTTCGTGTATAAATAAAGAAGATGTCTATCTTCGTTATTGTATCAAGCTTCATTCTTTGCAACCAGTGATTTGTATAGGTTATGACAGGTAGGTAGGTATATGGCGAAATTTTAGTCACCAAGTTACAGTTCTGTATAAAAATGTTTTGTTTCCCTGGGCGCACAATAAATCACACGAAAACCGACAAACGCTTTTCGCGTCTAAGCACGTGTACTTTTCCCATTCTTCATTCAAAAAATAATACCTACAGCGAGATAAGGCTCTTTCAGCACTACATCCAGGCAAATTAATTATTTCCAAAGCTTACGTTTCAATTATCCACGTTTATTCTGTTTTGCTGGTATTTTTTTACAACAAAGAAATAAAAAGCTACGGAGAAAATCTTTAACGAAGTTTTCGTATCCTGTATTTTATTTTCGTTTTACAAAGTTTAAAAAGTTACCAGCTGTCAGTGTCATTCGCTTACAAATGTGTGTTCTTACTTGGTTCTTTCGGTGTTTTTGTTACGGATGCGGCTTTGTACGGATTTGGCCATTAATTTCTGCTCTTGCGAACGATCTTTCATACATACCTACTGAATATACACACAAAATTTCATAAGAATCGGTCAAGCCGCTTCGGAGGAGTTTTGATACAAACACTGACATGAGAATTTTATATCAAATTCAAATTCAAAATAATTTATTTATTCTTTCATCTGAGATAGGTACATAGATTAATCTATGTATACATTAATATAAGTGTAGGTATATATATCACTGATACACTTAAGCATGTATTTTTTTTGGTAAAAATGTATAAAAAAACTACCTGAATTTGATTGAAGAATGATTGATGAATTGAAGTGCAGCCCCTCCGCCCTTGCGTAACAGACTGCAGGCACTCCACGCTCGCCTGCAGTCTGTTACAGCAGGCGAGGGCTGCTCTCCCTCCGCGCCTCCGGGGTTTACATTCACTCTAGGGGTAGGGCAGACTAGTACCACGTGGGGTCGGGGTTGACTAAGTCGGTTTTGTAACCATTTTAACCTACATAATCTACATAATAATATTTTTTTGCTTAAAAAAACCATATAAATGCGTAATAAAATATTTATTTTAATTTATAAACATGTTTTAATTTATATACATGTACCGCACCAAAAATTAGGCATCAAGGTGCTTGCATGGGTCCCCATATTCACAGTGATAGTTATAACAGTGACAAAATAGTGATATTTCATGTTTGCATATTGCATTATGTGATTTTAAAATAAGAGATTTCGGCTTTTCTCGGTGTGAAAAAAAATTGCGTCTCCGCGCGCAAAAATTGCATCAAGATACCTTTTACGTAACCCTGGGTAAGAGAACACACATATATCAAGTAACATTCAGGTAGCCACCATTAACAGTTTAGCCTTTTTTTAATCTACCAGCTTTTCGGAAAGGTTATACGTTAGATAAGTCTATTAATCGTAGCAATTAATTATCATCACACTATATAAAAACCATTATTTATATGTTTTCGACTAAGATATCCCTATACATACAACATCATTGGTTTTCGATCTATATATAATAATATTGTAAAACTGTCTTTTGTGACAATCATGATTATCATGACACTACATAAACACCGCTGCACCGTCTTGCAATGAGAGGAGTTGAGTTCACCACGCTGGCTAGTACTGTAGGGGATGTGGAAAATACACTATACTTGAGTTTCTCTATAACCCCTCACCAATCTGCACTGGAGGGAGGATTATGATGAAGTAAGTTCCAGGCGTCCTCAATTATGAAAAGAGGTTTACTCTTTAATTAGTCATTAATAACATTGAACCTTTACATTCAATAAAAACATCTTTATCTCGTCGAATGCGAAGCGAATGTTGTAATAATAATTTACTATATTCCGCATTTTCTATATTCTGATTGTTATTAAGGTTACGTCAGCCATGTAGACACCGACTGACGATCATCTCTTCACAAGAGTGATGGATCTCCCTAACGAGCCTATCATTACCAACCATCGTACTGGTTGCGAGGATTCGTATTCTCGGCTAATGGTGTTTTAAATTGTCACTAACTGTGAAGTGCTTACGCTTCGTAAGATGAAGATGTTTTTACGTTCAATCTTCTAGCGGTTTAAGCGTGGGTCTCGTTTGACCGTGTACTTCTTTGAAATCATACAGAAATATACGGATATTTTCGTTAGAAGAGTGGACCGTCAAGCCATGTCAGAGGCCCTCGGGTGGCATGAAATCTTCCGACACTTGGGTTGGCCACTAACATCTCCATCAACAACTGGACCAGCGTGGTGGAGTATGCTCTTGGCCTCCTCAAGGCGAGAGACCCGTGCTCAGTGTGGGGTAATTCATAGGCCAATTGTGGTGTCCAAAATTTGTGACAGGGTGTAGTTGTAACATGTGTGTTGATTAGCGACTAGCGTAAGTTCGCTGCTTTTAAAACGAAATTCAATGTTTGTAAAATCATTTTTACATTGCATTTTTCTCACACGGAAAAGTTTAAAGCCCTCATTTTAAAAGTTCTCTGTCGCTTGTCACGTCTTTTATTCTCGTCTGGTAACATTATCTTGTAACCATATAAAAGGGGTTTCGGTGGATATTTCTTGAAAATTTTAACTACTCTACAATATTCTAAGCAACATAGGGTTGTTATCATAGAATAGTTTTAATACAGAAACAATACTGTTAATATACCCGCGGTTTCCTGATGGACCAACTATGTATGCACATCGTAAGGATAGACACACACACCGCTGATTAAACAATAAATTACAAAAAATAGTAGTACCAATGGGAATGAATATTAAAAGTTCCAGATTTCCTGTTCGACTATAGTTGTATTGCAAGAAATGGATTATAGGAAATAGTAATGCTTAGTTGTGCGTAGTTGGTCCATCAGAAAACCGCGAATATAGATATATTATAATAACTATCTAATAATAATCACAAGAAACTTTTTTCAATAAATGTATATTAATTATATAAATAGTTTTATAATAAGTACCTTTTTAATGACCATAAATAACAGGCATAACTGAAACATGAGTAAGTCGTTGATATGTGTAATATAATTATGTTAAAGTGAGCATGGTGTCCCTATTCAAAATGTTCGCGCGAAGGCGTATCTCGAAGGCTGTTAGAGGGTATGTCTTGCCATTTCTCACTGACAAGTCGACTTGCCGCCCACGTTTTTCAATTCGGCACTTTTGATATAACTTATTGGAATATCATCCTTACAAGTAGTTGTGTAACATGACACAGATTTGTAGTTTGAAGCATTAACTAAAGCCACTTTATATTAATCTTATTACAGTATTTTTTTACGATTTTTCTTCTTTGATACTGAGATTGAAAGTGATATAGCGAATGCTTTCAAATATTTTCCTTTTGAACGCAAACTATTACCGATACGGAAAAAAACAGATCTCTCATAATTACATAAATGATAATTAAGAAGCTTTTGACTTACTCCACCACGCTGCTCCAGTGCGGAAAGGCGTAGGGCTAGAAGTTTGAACGCAACCCAGAGGCTTCTTAAACTGACATATTTAAAAAAATAATTGGATCCGTTAATTTTTTTCTTTTTTTGTCTTTTTTACTCTAGCCATTTTCCCTTCATGTGTACATTGTATTATTAATATTTTTCCCATCTCCCAGTTTTTCTATTTTATTTAAATTAATGGTTTGGTTTCGAGGAAAATATTGAACATACTATGTATTATCTAATATATAAAAATCTCGTGTCACGGTACGTATTTGTGTCTGCAGTCTGCACTCCTCGGAAACGGCTCGACCGATTTTTTGATTTTATTTGTGAATATTTGGTAGATATGAGAATAGATCTTAAAGTGTATTTGATACCGCTAAGTGGTTAGGGTGTGCCTATCCAGAATTTTTTGGCAGAGCAATGTGTGCCAAGTCAGCTAGCAATATATAATATAATATTATGTTGTATTTGAACATAAATGTGAGCTGTACTGTACAGTAGCACTTGGTACCTATTTTTCAAGACGACGATGGACGACTTATCTGGATGCTATTATTAGGGGCGAATGTTCAACGATTTCTCACTGACACCCCCGTCTTTTATCTGTCAGAAAATGGCTTCAGAAATGGACACCCTACAATTTGAAATAATTGAAGTTAAAGTTAGCACACTTTGAGCAAATAATGGCATTCTTTTTGATTAAGATTATATTCTTCTATATTATATTCTAGACGATAGTCACTAACCATCAGGTGGATCATCAGCTCGTTTGTCGGCTATTACCATCAAAAAATAATGGATAATATCCTACTTAAGAAAGGAAAAGTAATTGAATTATATTTTGACAGGACGATGACCTACTTGCTTAATAATAAACATTTAAAACGTACAGATCATTTTTTTTTTATTATTAAGTATTAATCATTATAATGATACCTACATAGATACGTGCGTAGGTATACCTACGAGTACGCACGGTTAACATAGGAACTCTGGTCGTTGCGTCACAACGCTCAAATTACTGTCTGTTAATATACCCAAAATAATTAATTAGTCTGGTCTTTACAATGAAACCTGACCCAGGATAGATTTAATTTATTTCCTTTCAAATTCATTACGCGCGACGCTCGATGGTTACAGAAAGGCTTTCAAAGGTCAGTGTTAAGGAATTGCTCACGGCTTCCTTTACAGTATCGCGAAACACGTGGCCTGACACGCGACGCACTTACATAACTTTTAAAAATATAACTTGGAGTGATTACTTTTTCGTAATCTCGACAAATTGCGCGCTTCTTTCCTTCACAGGGTTACCACACTATGGAAAACTGAAAGGGCTTCCAACATTTTTGTATGGAACCTATGCCGGTTTTGAAATCAAATATCTCAGAAAGTATATAACTTACGACATTGTATCACTTAATACTTTTTGATCGTAATCACTTAGTCTATCGATTGACACATATTTTATTAATATCCGCCGAAACAAAGTTTTTTACTTTATTTTTCTACGGGTTTGAACTCAAATATCTCAGAAAGTATACCACTTACGACATTTCATCACTGAATACTTTTTGATCGTAATCATTTACTCTATCGATTGACACATGTTTCATCATTGGCCGCTGAATCGAGGTTTTTTCAAAATGGCGGACTTGTAGGTATGTCAACTAGGTTCATTGCCCTTTCAGGTGAAGGGTATTTTTTTGTGTGTTATAGTCAATGATGTTTTAGTATAGATACGTTATGCCCTTACAAATCAACCGAAAAATTTGTTCCGAAACACACACACGTTTACCTTTTGTTTCCCTACACCAATCAGGCAATCACTACATTGGTAAATTATGTAAAAGGGATAGCTTTACTGAAACCATAATAGTGAAAAAGACAGCTAGTGTTTGTCGTTCGCGTCACCAAACGTTGACCAGTGTTGCCAACAAATGAAATTGTGCAAAACAAATTAATATTACGTTAAGAAAATTATACTTATATTCGTAAATCAACTTTAAATCTTAACAATTTCTACTAAAACTGACTCGTTTTCAATCTGCACATCCTCTTGATTTTCAGTTTAAACTAGATTTAATTTTGGTGGTCTAAAGTAAAAACTGTGAAGATATCGAAAAAAGTTTAGAGTTGGCAACTCTGCCCATTTCCACAATATTGTAGAGATTATCGTGCAGATGATTTGATTGGTTGGCTTCGGCAAAGACTAACAAATTCAGTACAGTCAGTAGATTGAAAGTAGTTGTAATTTCAAAACTATTTTAAGCAATATTTTGGGATTTCGGTGATGAAATATTAAATATCGTGACACATTTACGAATAAAGTAAATACGCTTACTTAAAGGGACCACGACCTTTTTCATGTATATGTCAACCTAAGCAGTAGGTATGGCGTGTTATTCATTAACTTAATACATAGCATCTTATTTATTCTGTAGGTAGATAATAAAACGCATTTCTTTAAAACATTAATTTATTATGTTGGCAACGCAGTTGAACCACAGTATAAATATACAGTGAAACTTGGCTAAGTGGGACCTGGATAAGTGAGAAACCTCCATAACAGGAACTCATGCTGAGGTCCCAACACTTTGGCACTGAATTACCTCTGTTAGTGGGACGAGGTAAGCCTCTATATCTGGGATTTGTTCTTTCGATTTATCATCATAGTTACCTCTATAACTGAGACAGCGAGTAAATTTTATATGCTTAAACCTCTGTAACTGAGATAACATTGTTTGTTTACTCATTCTTATTCTACCCACAAGTTCAACACGTAATTCCAAGTAGTGACTCTGTACATGACCCTCTGTAAATGAGACAGATATTTATTTATACCTGTATATCTGAGACACTGGGTAAGTGGAATACCTCTATAAGTGAAACGACACTGCAGGTCCCTTGATGTCTCACTTAACCAGGTTTCACTGTATTAGATTCCTTTACTGTGGTTGAACCGTAGTCGCGTATGGTGAAAGACGTACTCAATACGAATACGATTAATTTATGAAACCACAATTTATTGCATGTAAACAACTCATCAATACATACTTCACATCTAATATATATTTACACTAAGGGTTACTATATATATTTTATACGAATATTTTTACAATAAGGGTAAAATTTTTCTATTTGCTTATCGACGGATACAAAAAAGTTTTAAGTATTATATACTTTTTAATTTATATTATACGAGTAACCGCCCTCGCTTTGCTTCGGTTTTCTTATTTTTTTACACCTTGGGTTACATTATTGGAGTTTTATTAAGAATCCCTAATTTTTTTGAAAATATAATATAGCCTATGTTACTCGTGGATAGTGTAGCTTCCCAACAGTGAAAGAATTTTTCAAATCGGTTCAGTAGTTTCGGAGCCTATTCAATGCAAACAAAAAATCAAATCTTTTCTCTTTATACATATATTAGTATAGATTATTTATGAATTTCTTTTTGTTAGGCTCTATTACAATACTCGATACTAATACGGTACGGCTTTATTACAATACGGGTACTCGTGAGAAAATTATCTTTGTTCTTAACAATAAACATAAAAATGGGGACAGCATCGACATATCGTCACTTCTGTATGTTAATCTATGTCCGCCCTATCTGCTGTCCTAACGATGAGTGCAATAAGTCCAGTTTTTGGGCAAATTGATTTAAGACCTTATGTAGTTAGGAATATGGTCTAAAGTCAATTTGCCCAAAAACTGGACTTATAGCACTCTTCGTTAGGACGGCAGCTATGTTCGGCCGGCGTTGTCATGCCGCCATATTTATTTTGTTAGAGAAATATTGAAATTATATAAAATGCAATAAATCATGATAACTGACGTGTGGTATGTTACTCCATGAATTTTAATTCTTTTACTTGTGTAATTAGTGCATTTACGCATAATACACGAGGGCATTTTAACGCTGTATGTCAAATCTCAAGGATTTCTGGCAACAATAAAAGCGTGCGTATCGACAGAGTATTGCCAGAGCGACTGCAAGCAGTTGGGCTAATTAGCTCAAGTTACGCTCTTCATCTTCGGCGCGCTAGTGACATATCTACCTCTATTTTTATAATATCATTGGTTATAGTGTTATAAAAAATAATACTTATAACAACCCTATCTATGGTAGCGATAAAGTCCAGAAATGTCACTCTCAATAAATCTGTTGTGTTTCAACCGACAAGCGAGTGTCGACATACGGATGATGCGAAAATTATGAATTTGTGAGGCGCTTTACGAAAGGGCGACAGTGGCACTTGCTAATTTTGTGATAAGACAGTTTAGCCAAAGTTTAATCCGACGTGTTACGAAAAGTTCGTCGTTAATTAACTTAATTGAGACGAGTCAGCCGGCGATAAAAACTTTGCGTTTCTGTTAAGTCAATTATTAGCAGTCTTCTTGACGTTTAGCATGACAGGCTGGCAGCTGATTCATTTGTTGCATTCATTTCAGCTGATTCATCATTGTCTTATAAAAAATACAGAAGTAGAGAAACGCTCTGTGAACAAAATTCGACTTGCATCCATTATAACATCATTGATTGTGTTGAAACATTGTGTCATATTGACACAATTTAATATTTTATTTGTTGAAATAAACGTATTGAAGTATACTTCTTATGGGGCGTTTGGAAAAATTATGTGAATAATTTTTTTACGATGCGACAGCCAAAAGCGACATGATGAAGGTACGTGATACTAGGCGCACAGCATTCGCTGGCGTTGTTATGGATTGTAGGGCGTGCTGGGTCGTGGGTGCGAGGGAGAGGTACTTATAAGTAAGAGGTACCGTAATTATAGTTTCTTACGTGCCTACATAAGTACACACATACGTTTTTGACGTGATAACGGCTATTAAAACGATGAACGCCGGGCGCACGCACAAAAAAATGTAGCGTTCCGCGAGCGAGAGAGCGGCAAAAGCGAGAGAGAGGCACGATCGGCTACGATCGGCGTATCGTAGCCGATGCCGTAGGTGAGCCGTAGGCGATCGTAGTTGAGCAGAGAGGGGAGCGGAGCTTTGTCATGACGTTGTCACGTTAAACTACCGTCCGTAAACCGACTTTACAGACAACCATTTTTTTAACACATAATAATTATATTATGTAGGTAATAAATAACTCATAATAATTAAACAATAATAAGAAAGTGCCTGCTAGCACTGGTGAAAGAAATTGGAAAAACGTTGAAACCATGATTCCATTTTTAATTACTGGACAGCTTTTTGTTTTAATTATTAACGTTTGCTATTATTACATTATTATTAATAACCGTATTCTGTCTATAGATACAACCTGGCGCAATATCTAGAGTTGAACATAGTATCTTTGGGCTGAACAAGTATTGGTTTTTATTTCCAAATAACCTAGCCTGACTCGATGTTACCAATTTTGTATAATATCCTCCCATCCTTACAAGTTACAAGCTTGCCAACGAAGTTTTGAAGCCCAAAATCAATTTGAAAGTAAAAGCAGGCTTAACGTGTTTCTAATAAGGGAATCACTTTTCATAAATTATTTCAGTTTCAGTTTAGATACGTGGAAAATAAATGAAGACTAAAAATGACGAATGTCTTATTTTCCGAAGTCCGTCTTAGTGGTATCACGTTATAGGTACTTAGTCCATATATGTAAGCGTCTTATTAAGGTCATAGCACACATATCAACTTAGAAAGGGATCGTCACCGTATCGTCTTTCATCTCGCCGTCAACCAGACATCAGATCAGCAGCTCCGCTCCGCTACCTTGACTTGGCTACGGCTAGGCGACGCCGCGTTTGCAGCTCAATAAGTGCACGAAGTAAGGCACTCGGTGACAATCACTTTTCGAGTTGATATGTGTGCTATGACCTTTATACGTACGATCTATACGTTATATTGTACGCAGGCGTTACGGACGCCAAGAGCTAGCTTTATGAAGCAGTTGAATTTTATGGTAAGACATAAAATTTCATTGTGTCATTAACAGTATGTCATCGTCAGCATGTAGAATTTGTAGATCTCAGAGTCTTTCATTGAGGTACCTACCGTAAAATGTACTGATTTTCTTTAGAAAGTTTTGCTATATTTCATTAATATTGACCATATCTATTCATTCTTCACATAGTTTTATTGTACTTTGTCGTTTGGCATGCGTATTAATGCGTATTAATTGGTATGCGGTAGTTTAAGTTTTATCTCTCCTTTTTGTTATAGGTGACAAAACTAAAATAAATAAATATTTATTTTACAAAACCAATCGGTTTTGTAAGCGAAGATAATTAGTTGCCTATAGTACCTAAATAAATAAGAAAGTATAAAGTAAGTATAAGACCGTCTATTGTACTAAGTTTTGTATTATAAAATTATCTAGAAATAATTTTGGTGTACAATAAAGAGGATTTTGTTGTTTTGTTGTTGTTGTATAACAACCATAGGAATCTTTTGGTCATCAGTCCTCTTCGGCAAGCTTCTTGAAAGCATTTTGTTTACCGCTTATTTTTAACCAATAAACGCTTTAACATGAAGTGACATCTTGTACAATTTGTTTCATCATCGTACCCAAAAACTTTCGTCGCAAATGTCACAGTTTTAAAAAGTAGAAAAAGTTTTATAATAGGCAGACGTACAAGTCGTTTCTGCAAATTTTCCTCAGCACCAAACTGCGAAATAAATTCGGAATGTTTGCAAATAAACTGAAGAAAGATTTATAGTGACATGCTCCCCAGGGTTAGCTCAAAAGGTTTTGATATTTATTCAGATACCCATTTCTTGTTTATATGGGTTTTGCCCTATTTTTATTATTAAGTACAAATACTTTTTGTGAGAAAGGTCTTATTCAGCTTAGCTTTTATTCCAAAGCTTAGTAACTTTTAACTCTCACTAAATATAACTATCATGCATCAACCACTTCTTACTACAGATTCCTTGATTCACAAAAAAACTATTAGTTAAATAATTCCTCGACCTTAAACTAATTAGTAGGTACTATAATAGTGATGTTGACACTAACCGTAATTTAATATAAATATATGTTTAAAGTATTAAGGGAATCATTTAAACGGCGAACGACAAGGTTTGCATACGTTAAGCTTACAATTGAGCATGTATTGCGATATCGCAAGGGGGTGGAATAGCTTTCTGCGCTGGCACCATCCGCCTATAAAGTGGGAACAGTGCTTGAAATACCGATATTTTTGTGAAACCGGTACTGTTGACATAGGTGTGATAGTTTGAGTCGTCAAGAGAGTGAAAAGGCTTTTACTTATTCAATTACCCATAATAACATTACTTTATCTCTCAGTTTTTAATTTTAAATGATGCGCAGTTGGTTTACTCCGAAAGTAATTCTAAAATATTCATAAACCTTTTTTGAATTCCATGTGTTTCAAAATAGAAAACGTCGACAAACGAGTTATTATGCACTCCGCAACGGATGTAGCTGAGAACATAAACGCATGCTTAATGAAGTTCACTCTGAATAATTACAGTTTCACCGCCCTACAACCCCACAAACAACTCTTAATTAACCGCTAGTTGTTGCTGCCGCCGTGACGTACTTCAGAGTACTTCAGTTCATGGGAGAGTCATGTGTTGCTGCCGTAAAGTTTAATAGGCCTTTGGCTTTGAGCGTACTGTTATTGCGGCGGAAATCTCTTTTGTGTCACTATTAAATGGAATTAGAGTGGAATAGCTCCGTCTTTTTCATTAGATCTAAAATGGAAAAGACGAAGCTATACTTACACGAGTTGTGTAAATAAGTAGATAGATTGGGTAAAGTCAAAGTCAAAATCATTTATTCATATATCACCGATACACTAATGCACTTATTTTTTTTTAATTTACCACCATTCAAGAAAGGAGAAGGAGGAAAAGAAATGGCGAAAGAAACTCCGCATATCTTTCAAAATAATGAAATGTTCAAACCTACGCGGAACTGAATGCGGCACAAGGCGTTTTTTTTTCATTAATCTACATTAATTAATAATAATATTTCAATAAAAAGTAGTGCTAAGATTATTTACAAAACCGGGCAAGTGCGTGTCACGCCACGCGCAATCTAGGGTTCCGAAGTAGTAAGTTTATTTAATAAATATGTATGAATATCCATGCCAAAGCTTTCTAGCACAGGGTCTCGGCGCTTTGCTTCGGACAGACGGGCAGACGGACGAATGGACAGACGGACATGACGAAACTATAAGGGTTCCGATTTTACTTCGGAACCTTAAAAACTGACTTTATAACATGTATATTTAGTGTTGCGTCTGGGCCTTACTCAACCCTATCCTATATCCTATTTCCATATCATTACGTCACAGCCAGCTCAGATTTACATAACACATCACACGATCCGAGATAAATATTCAACATTTAGCTAATTGGGCGTACGGGCCTTTTTACTAGGGTCTTGCTTAGAGAGACGTAATTTTGAGCGAATTAATATTTAACAATGGTTAATTGATGAAGCATTGTCTAATTAGTTAATCATTGAATTAATTCAGTATTATTATTTCATTATACTACAAAGCTAATTTATTTAGTAGCGATTATTTATCTACTTAGTAGATACAAAATTGGTATATTTGTGCACGCCTCATGACATGACTGGGAACTCATGCTTCGCTGAAGCAAAACATCGTAGAAACCCGAACGTTCCTTATTTATGGAAGTGCACATTATAAACGTATTTTCTTATTTTATTTGTATTGTATTCTATAACACAGAATAGATAATACTTTAGTGCATGATTTCTGAAACTTATCACAGTCATAACGATCCACGAATCTATCTTTTTTTTTCTATCTAAACGATCTATCTTTTTTCTTTATCACCGGGTAGCTCGCCAGCTCGTTTGTTGGGTACTAAATCCTAAATCCTAAAATATAACCTATTTTTGAGAATTTTTTCACTTGTCCAACTCCAACCGTTTAGCCAGCAGCAACACTTGACTGTAGCCACTAATTTCAAAAATTCAAAAAATGGTCTTTTCAAAAATTCAAAAAAGCTACTATGGTAGTAGGGTTGAGTTCCACCCTACCACCAAGGGTATGCCCAGGGGTATGGTGGGTCCGCAGTGATCCGAACATTGTGAAAAACCTCGCACACCCAAACAACCTACGAGTAGCTCGTATGGCGACTATATTATGTTGGTATCACGGGTTGGGATGTTCTGAATTTCATAGGAATGTTGTACCTATACTTGAAGAAATAAATCGTTCATTCATTCATTAGCACTACGTCATATGCTGGATGAAACGGTTATGATATTAATTGCATAATTATGCATAATTGCATATTTTCACAGTATTATGTCTTATGCCATCTTGCTGTGGTGCAAAGCAGCCAGTATAGAACAAATTTTCATACTACAAGAAAGAGCTATGTATTAGGGCTATTTATAAACTTAGGTCTCGGGAAACTTTGCGTGAGAAGTTCAAAGAAATAGGTATTCTTACAGTAGCTTCACAATATATCTAGAGTAATGTGGTTTTTATACGGAATAATATAATTATAAGCGCGTATAAACAAAATTGTGATATCAATAATCGCTAAACAAGAAGAATGCACTAGTTAGTAACGCCATCTTACCGTCTTTCTAAGGTGCAGCGATCTTTTATGGGGCTTGGTGTACAGTTCTATAATAAAATCCCAAAGTTAATACGTGATTTACCAGTGCAATTGTTTAAGAAACATGTAAAATCTCTACTTTTAGGCAAAGGTTACTACACTGTAGATGAGTACATAAATGAAAAAGACGCATGGAAATGACCAGCTCTGCAACCAGTTCCGTACAAGCTAGTGATACTTTTTTTTGTAATAAATATACCGATGTATTTTTATTTTTAAAAGATGTGCTGAGGAGTTTCTTTACGGCTTTTCTTCTCCTCCATGACAAAGCACCTTTGCGAAAAGCTGGTTGATTAAAAAAATGACGTGCATAAGTGTATCAATGATACCTACATGAATAAATGATTTTGAATTTGAATTTGAATTTGAATTACTATTGATATAATATGTACAAGAAGAGAGTTATGACGATTTTTTTTTTTTATGGAAATAGCCGGCAAACGAGCTGACGATCCACCTGATGGAAAGTGGCTATCGTCGCCCATGGACATCAGCAACACCAAAGGCATCACCGATGCGTTGCCGGCCAAGAAAGAGAGAAGAAAAAGAAAGAAAGAACTGGCTCTCAAGCCCCCAGCCGGAACACGACGAGTCGTTTGGCGGCTGACTCATGCTCGAGGGTGGTAGCTATCCAGGCGAACCCCATGGAGAAATAATAATAGTAATAATGGTATTAATTAATAATTAAAATCAATATTACTAATCAATATTAATATTATTTTGGGAACAATGAAAAACCTGATTATACAACAAATAAATATATTTTCCATTAAGTTCCATGTATAAATTTTAAAATTACTTTTTAAATAACATCCATGACAACAATATCTCATTAAAGTAATTTACAATACTTGGAAGTTGAAACTTGAAATCACAATGCTTCTATATAATTTTAATAGTAAGTTTAATAATCCTTTCTATCGAATTCATAATATGTGTATATGGTATACAATAATTTTATCATTATATAATAATATAATTATGTAGATTCTGACTAAATTACTTGATCGGTAACTATTTCTCATTATTTACATAAAAGATGGTCAGCGTTGCGACATTTATATATCTTCAAGTTAGGTAATTAAAATACAAAGACGTTATACTTATTACCTCTAAAAAATTATTAAGTTCATGTGTTTAAGTGGTTCTAAACACTAAAACATCGAATAATGGTCCACATGAAATTTAACTAACATAAAGCGATTACAACACCATGCCTACGTAATACGGGTAATAAACAGTACAGTACTTAATAATTAATAATAATAATAATTGAAATTAATAAAATAATTTAATGGAATACAACAGGAAAAGGTGCATTGATATACAATAGGTCTACGAGTACAATCTATAAATTGATCTTTTGTGTTGATCGTAGAATACTCGACCAACATCAGGACCGGATCTAGGAGGGGAGGGGAGGGGGGCGAACAGGGGCACGCGCCCCGGGAGCCAGTTTAAGGGGGCTCCAAAATCACCCCGATGACCTTTTTTTGTATTTTTTTTTAGTGATCGCCTGAACCGATTTTGCAAATAATAGTACTTATTGTATACAAAACTCCGTAGCTTAGGCGCCACTAGGTATCAAGTTTCTGCCCCGGTTCGAAAGAATCGTAGATCCGGGCCTGACTAATATTAATTGTAATATTCATAATATTCATTCTTGGAATCCTCACCAAGTAGTCGCGGATTTACAGCTTTTTTCCTGAAATCTCCGCCAGCTAATAAACAAAGCTTAGTGTAAATTTCAGGAATACCTACTACACGTCAATGTGCAGGAAAATAAGTATAATTTTAATTATTAACTTAATTTCACATTAACACATCATTAACCTTTATTCGATCCAGTGTTAATACAAGCAATTGAATTTTTTGTGATTAGCAATTTTTATAATATTTATTATTAAAATCAAGTAATAATTAGTGGTAATTCGTTATCTCTAAATAATAAATCAATGCAACTTTTACTGTACATCCTCATTTTTAATATCTATGTTTGTTTTACATTGGAAGATATTTTTTGTGACGTACGCTATTCTGAATGTTTCACAGGTACATAGATAGTTTTTTAATACACGCCACCCAATTTAAAATGTTGTCCACTCCTTTAACTTTTACGTTACAAAATAAAAAAAAAAATATTTTACGTTCTACGTACTAACGCGATAAAATATTTTTCAACACCCTTGCTCATAAATTGGTTTTTATCACATGGCTTTTACACTCATAAACCATGGTATTAAACACTTGTGCTTTTTTTCCTTGATCGCACTAGTGTTTTATTTTATATTCCGTCAAATTAAGTTTGTACCTTGCTGAAAGATATTATTTATGCATTCTATTTGCTCTTAACGTAGCCGGGTTATAGTTTTATTTTTAAATTTCGGAAAAAAGTTTTGACTTAGATACGTTTCGTTTCAACATAAGACTAAAAATAACACTATTTTTATAAAAAAAGGAGTGTACCACCTTGAATATGATAAATTTTCAACAACTTATTTACTTTAATTAATAATTCAACGTGAAACTAATTCATAAATACATAAATATTAGATTTTTTTTACATTTTGCGTTTTGGCTGTTTAGCGTAATTGTTCGTGCCTACGCTCCAATCTGCGCGCGCATAGCTAACACGCTTAATAATTGTTTCAATAATTAAACATTAATAACTATAAAATTTGTTTTTTTACTCGTAAGTGTGTTGAAAAACGTCGTATGACACACGTGAGGTTTGGTCATTACACTCTCGGTTTTCTTGCAGCACTCGCCTTCGGCTCGCGCTGTGCAATATCACCTCGAGTGTAATGACCAAGATACCACACTTGTATCATAATGTACTATTTCAGGTGAGTTGGTCGTTCGCTTCGAAAAAATTGTAATGAGATAATAAAAACTAGTATTTAATATACATGCGTAGTTTGATATGAGTTATGAGATAAAGAATAAAACAGAACAGAGTAATATATGAAACTGAACATATTACTGCTGAATAGTTGCTAAGAGTAAGTAGGTGAGTATGCAAAACTTTCAGAGTAGCCTACATTTCCCCGAGGAATCATTCCTATGGACGTTTATATAGTGATAGATTATATACAAGAATATAAACTTCAAATAGTAGACTAAATTATTAGAATTCTTTATATCGACTTTATTACTATGGACAATATTAAGAGTAGGTATCTGTTTTGCGAACTACCTATTACTTTTTTATTCAATTTCAGAGTAGTTTTTCCCTTAGCAAGTTCAATCTCTTCCAATGTGAATCATCCATAAAATACGTTTATTCAATGTCTTTTAGTTTAACATACTCATAGGTAGGTACTTAATTCCTATACACCGCAACTGGATCTCGGATCTAAATTGCAGCTAAAAAGCGTTTCTTCTAAAAAATGCTCTTATAAAAGTGGATTTTATGCAAACGGTAACAATCGGTTGAATCGAAAATATTTAGGGGAAAATATTTAGCTAATTTAAGAAAACCATATTGAATAGTAGTGTACCTATGTCTTTACTTTCAAGTTTTAATACTAATCAAATAAACGATGCAGACTTTGGTACAGGATGTATTTCCAAATTTTTTTTTATTCCCTCGCGCTGTCCTCTAACCTAGCGAATTATTTCCGTTAATTATAATTAAGCAATTAATTGTTAAATTAACCACATGCTTAACATTATTATAATCGTATGTGTACACTATGAGATTTATCAGCGAAATAACATGTAGTAATATTGTTATTGTTACTGCATCATGTTTTTAAGTCTTGTAGCCTGTGTGCTCACCTAACTCAATAAATCTGTTCTTAGTTTTATTCATAGTGTGCTAAATAAATCGAATATTCGTCCTCCATTTTTTGAGTCAGTTATAGAAGTTGATAATTGTATATTACTTTAACCTAGAGCTTTGCTTGAGTGACATTGCAATGCAAGTAGGCTAGGTAAATAGGGATACAGTCTAAGTAGAAAAACTCAATCTATTGCATTAGCAAGAATTAGTACGTAATGCTTTATATTGGTTGATTGAGAATCATATTATTAGAGATCATTATATTATGATTTCATTCAGTTTGCTATCAGTCATCTTAATATTCAGAGATACCTACCTGAAAATTATTTTACATTATGTAGGTACATATATCAATAGTTCAATTTTTGTTTTAAAATTTCAAATTGATCCTAGATTTCCAATAGATAAAAACCATTAAAACAACAACCGATATAAAGCATTTTCTATAAAATTGTTTAAATAATTAAAGCACGCTACGCTATGCTAAATAACTTTAGCATATCACGCTACGTTGGATAATTTTACCACGTTTTTACATACTCGTATAATATCAAATCGTTACAATACAAGTCCTAGATTTCATTAAACTTGACTAATTTTATCAATTTATTTTCTGTCTAACCGATTTGTTACCGAAAAGTTCATACACGATATTATATTTTATAAATGTTGGGTTAAGGTTGTGCGTACTTATTCGTTATATACTCGTATTTATGACTAGGAATTAATCATTTTTATACATAGAAATACTTTCAATCTTTTGATATCTAAACTTGAAATTTATGGGACGTTACAAATGCGTGATGCTAATAGGGAAAATGCATGAAGTTTCTGAACGTTGTTGGTCGCTTTATTATGCAAAATGGTTGATTTAAATGTAATTTCGTTATTTACGAAGTTTTCAAACATATATTTTTTTCAAAAATAATTGTTTCCTTACAGTAGGTATTCTTGTATTTCGTATATTTAATGTATCTTAGTGTCCCATCTGTAAAAAGTGTCCTAGAAAATAGAGTTTTAGCAGTCTGTATCAAATCTGAATCTACATTGAATAGTGTACAATACGTGCATTATGACGACGTAAATGTATTCAAGCAATACCACAGAAGAAATAATAATAATAATATTAATAATACTTATGCAATACCTCGAATGTTACAGGTTGCGATTTTCAACGAGGTACTTATTGAATCAATTTAGATTTTATAAAACTACAGTAAAATAGAGTTTAGAATACATGCATTTCCCTATTAAATCGTTAAGATCAACACGCCATGATGGTCATAGGTACTTACAACAAAATGGTGAGAACTTTATAAGGAATTAAAAAGGTATTTGATTAATTAAATCAATAAGTTTTTAGTGCAACAATAATAAAGGCCCTTTAAAATATATGTAACGGGGTATCAAAAACATTCACTTTCCCAAACCTTAAAATTTTATTACCAGTTGGTAATAGATACTTTAAATAAAATGGTTTACTCAACTCTATCTAATTTTTACGCTAAAATTTATCATAAAATAAAATCAAAAAGTATATAAGGTATTCGTAGATTATTATGTATTATGTAGAGAAATATTTTTTTACCAATTTTATTGCGATAGACAAGCAACGGTTTTTACTTGAGACAATATACAGGCTATTTTAAAACAACCTGTTAGCTGAGTAACTGAAAAAATATGAAAAAATAATGCACTCGACTTTTAAACCGACTTCAAAAAAGGAAGATGTATTCAATTCGACTGTATTTTTTATGATTGTTACCTCAGAACTTTCGACTGGGTGAACCGATTTTGATGATATTTTTAATCGAAAGCTGGTGCTCCACATGTGGTTCCACTTGAGCGAGATCTGAGGAGTAGTTTTTGAGTTATCCCTAATTTTGAAGTCGGTTTTCTGTCAAAAATTATTGCAAATCTTTTTTTTTTGAAAAAAACTAAACAAGATTCATATTAAACTAACTAAACAAGATAGATATTTCGACAGTGGACACAGCAAGACAGTATAATATAACAAAGTACTCTGTGGGCAAGATTCCGATGTCGAAGAGATCTTTTACAGATTGACAGTCTACAGTCACAAGTGACAAAATTTAGTTGGTCAGCCAACTGTCAGAGTTTCTTCCCGTCGTTTAAGGTCTCCTCATAAACATGACTTCTGTTATATCGATATAATGTTGTTGTGTTCATAGGCGACATCAGCCACTTACAATCAGGTGGTTTGTCAGCTCGTTTGCCGGCTATTTCCATATTTTTTTTTACAATCGAATGGTTATAACAAAAAATGCTAGCATTGTAATAGCATTGTTAAAAAGGGTCACTGTCTTTTTCTTTATGACATAAGGATTATCAGGACCTAGTTACAGAATCAATACTTTTACAAAATGTGTAAACAGACGACGAAAAACAGCATCTAAACACTATGAACATACATAATTAATTAATTAACATTAAAATATATAGCACTTTCAACATCAAAATATACAATATTGAAATCACAAAAGATAACAACACCAATAACATGAACTATCCGTAAAGAAATACAAGGGATGTACCTAAACATTAATGGAAGTATTTCTTATATACTAAGCAAAATTATATTATAAATATTGAATATTAAAAACTAGCAATATTTTAATCTTGAACAAAAATTAACGAAGGACTCAGAGCCCATAGTTATCAAGATCAAGAAGACTTTGAAAGTTATGAAATAATTGGCACAATTGTTTAATACCATTCATGTATATTTTTAAAAGTCTATAAAAATTCTGGCTCTTTAGTCAGCCGAATCTATACGTGCGTTAAAAAAGTAATTTCCGCACTTAAAGCATTTTGCAAGAGCCAATAACTTTGAGCAACTGGGCGGAGCTAATACGAACCCTAAATTACAACTAAATTACTTATTATTTTCTATATTATACGTACAGTTTATATGTAGGTGTAATCTATGCCAATATATTATTTTAGTTTAGGAACTGTGCAAAAATTATTTGCCGTTTAAAAGTACCTAGATACAAATTTTCTGTAAATAACGGTGATTTTTGTGACTTCATTTAACGGTAAGGAATTTTCACACAGTTCCATAAGTAAAATATTGGCACAGATTACACCTATACACTGTCACCCTTAATAATTAAAATCTCTTAATCCAAGCATCATCTGAAGCTACACTTGGACTAGTTATTTCTCGATTAACTAAGTAATAACTTCGTAATTGCAATGTTATTAATAAATATGGAGTAACCTCGAACTAACAATACATTTCTTAGTCCGGTTTCAACGAGTAAAATATGGCAACCTTTAAAATTTAAAAGTAAAAAGAGTGAGTCAGTGAATGACTTCATGCATTAAAATGACAGTGACAACACATATTTTGGGATTGACAACTTCAAACGACGTGATCAGCTTTCAATTTCAAGCGCCTAACTTCGCTCCTCGCAGTTTGTTTCATGCTATGGTTACTTGTTAAATTTAAAATTGATTTACATGAACCAACAACGTGCTCGCTCAGTTAATTGGGATGAAGAAGAAAAGGTCAAAGAAAATATCAATGTGAATGACGTTTAGTTAGAACAACGAAGTACTCTTGATGTGCGTCAAGTCAACGTCAATGTCGTCAATGCACGCCTAGTCTATCTAGACTAACTTTGATTCTGAGATTAGACTCGGAGTAGCTTACTTCTTCGTTACTCTATGTTTATTAATACTGAATTTAATTAAATCTTATTTACGACAAGTTTTAAACTTACTCTTGCTTTAGTCTATGTTTATTAATATGGCCATGTACGTATAAATATGAACTAGTATAAATTTAAAAATTAAAACAAAACCCGCTTGCTATCAAAAAAGCTATCATGATATACCTTTTTGAAATACTTATGGTGAGCTTTTTAATTTGATACCCATATTATATTGCATTATTCGATTTATTTTTATTTTTTGATACTTCAAACAGTAGCATCTCACAGCCACCATTCTTGTTTTTTTTTAATTTTACTAATCTAAGAATACTTGGGATATCAAGACGAATCTAACGATATCTTAATTATATAAATCCGTTCAGCGGTTTGGAAGATATGAGGTAATAAAGAATATTACATGCGTACATACATACATACATACAAGATACGCGCGAAAAACGTAACCCTTTTTTGGCAGTCGGGTATATAATTTAGTTTTAATTAATATAATTTAGTTTTAATTTATGGTTCGTATTAGCTCCGCCCAATTGCTCAAGGCTATTGGCTCTTACAAGCGCCTTAAAGTTACCTGCATTATATTTAACACTGGATTTGCAATACATTTGTAATGTATATAACCAACTTTTTGTAATTATTACAATAGTAAATAAGCAGGAGACAGATTTTTTAAGAAACAGATAAAATCATACTTAAGTATTTTAGCATTCGACGGTATGTAGGTACTTTTAATCTCAATAAAATTGTAAATTTTATTACACTAAACACCTATTAATAAGTAATAATTTTAGTACAAATAACAACAAATAAATCTCAACTAAAATATTGGAATATAACTACAGACACGTATTAACATTTTTCACTTGACGGACATCAAAACATTAAATAAATATGTTACATATCTTGCCTGATACATAATTATGTTCAAGCGAAAATTATAAAATAATTTAAAAACAGTTGTCAGATGGTCTCTGTTTTCATTAGCGACATTATGCAAAGTTCAAGTACAAGTTTAAAGTTTGCTCTGAAAACATCCTTGCTTTTTCAATTTTCCTTTTCATAAAATATAAATTTAGACGGGCAAAGTGCAAGCCAGGCGAGAGCAATATAATGATATTTGCTTAATGAAGCAAGACAAGTGCATGACTCTTGCTCACTATGAGGTTTGCTCAAGGAACACGCATACATTTTAAATATTTTTAGGAATTAATATGACTAAAATGGTAAAATAAAATGAGAAGACTAGCTACTCTCATCGCTAAGATGATACCGATGATTATTCTCACACTGATGATTGTAATGTCTTGTTGATAAATAAAAAAAAACTGGCCATAATATTTGTAAAATAATGACGTTTCTTTAAAGTATGATACCTAAGTACAGTAAGGGCTTGTTTCACAATCTTCAAGTAGAGTCCTGAATAAGCTATTCGCCGGTTAAAGTGACGTTAAAGTGTCATTTTACATACACGAAATGTCAACTTAACCAACGAATAGCTTACCTACTTCGGACTTACTTGAAGATTGTGAAACAAGCCCTAAGTTAAGTAAAGGTCAATAAAAAGGATAGCTTAGTTAGTTCGTTGCAAGCATAAGTGTGAGAAGTATTTTAATATATTATCTAAAATTTGACCCTGTGTCAGTCGTGGACTGCAACCGAGGCGTTCACCTCGGGATCAATTTTATCTACTCAATTTAGAATCTACGCTCATAGTCGTGTCGGACACCGACCGCTTAACGATATCGACGAGACGCCGCTTACATTAATATCCGAAATAATTATAATTACAATTACATTATATTAGGTAAGAAATTTGGCAGTACTGTTCGGTCTAGGCAAAGACGAGGGCACCCGACGTCGACGTGATAGAAAAATCGATCGCCACTTACACCTAGAAAATAGCGGGCCCGCTAAGCTATACCTACACTGGACCCTCTAAATATAACATCAGCGTCTAGAGCGCTGAATAGTAGCTTTAATTTGATTATCGCGTCCGCGCGCTCGCGGCGGTGAGAAGGCACATGGGGGGCGCGGCGGCGGCAGCGGCGCGGCGCGGAGGGCGGCGCCGCCGCGCGGTATCAGAGAGGGAAGCAGCGCGCCGCCCGCCGCGGCTCGCTCGCCCCACGCCGCCGCCGCGCGACCATCGTGTCGCTCTCCCCGCCGCTCTCTCCACCGCCGCACAACTTCTCCGGCTCAATCGGTTCCAACTTGTGCATCGAGGGCCTACTCGACAGCCTCGCGCCCTCCGCCGTCGACGTCGACGATCGTCGCTCCGGCGTCGCGTCGAGCTCGATCCGTCCCAATTTCAATGCTAGTGCGTACTCCGATCGCTCCATGACGCTCGGAACTTCTTCCACTACGGTGGTGTCTGCCAATGTAGAATCTGCCGTCGCGGAATCCGCTCGTTCCGAATCACCCTGCGCTGTTACGTAGCGCCGCGTGTCCGTCGAGGAAGGCGATGATTCGATAACTCCCCGACGTTCCGGTGTTGCAAAAACGGAATCTGAAGCCCAGCTGCGAGCTTCTGAGTTCTGCCTTATCGTTTCGTCTACGCTTCGCTGGGAGGTCCGGCGACTTGTGCGCGGACTCTCGTCGTCTATAGCTCGAAAATCCAGGGTGCTAAGATCGAAGGTCCCCATCCCGCGACGCTTCGAACTACTTCGTCGGAATGAAGGACGATGAGACGAAAATGCAGCATCATATAACTCGCAGAGACTCGTGCGATCGGAGTGCGGCTCTTCGTATAATGTCAAGTTCCGAGTTTCAGTAGCGTCTGAAGGAGTTTCGTCTCGATTAGAGGTAGCCTCACTCCGTTCGGAGATATCAAACGTGAACCGCGCTTCGAATCTATCAGGGCTTAATAGAGGAGCGGACCGCGAGCAATTATCTAAGCCCTGCCCCTCTCTCTCGAGGGGGAGAGGGCGGAGAGTGGATTTGCGCGGAGAGGTGTCCTCTGAATCTGTAGAGCGATCAGATCTTTGAGCATGACAAATGTGACGTCGAGTAAGAGCAGGTTGGGAACTGCATGGCGGACGTTTGCAACACGTTCTTTCGTGTCTTACGTCGGAACCGCTACTGCCAGTAGATTTGGAATGGGGCGGTCGCCGCCGTCTATCATCCTCTCGGCCATATAACGAAGTAAAATCTTCAGAGCAAAATTTTTCGAAAAGTTCTTGTGAGCTAAGTCTAGTCGAGCCTGTTGCATTATAAAAAGCTTCCGTCGGAGATCGATCAGTCCGCTCATATAGAGCGCTAGAGCTCGCCCGTTTTGATTTATCCATTAAGCCTAATTTATAAATTTTCGGTAATCTCCGCTCAAATACGCCTTGAGACTGCGCTCGAGAAGGTGCCCGAAGAGTTTGTGGGGGGCCCTCCCGGCTGTCAAGAACGCGATCAGCAGATGCACCTCGTACATGGCGCGGCGGATAATAGTGCGGCTCGGGCGGTGGTTCCGTTGGAGGAGAGGCGACGAACTCCGGTTCGTATTCATCTTCTTCGGGCGTATCGGCAGATGGTCCTGAACGCTCGAAAGAAGTGCGTTGGCACTCGCATTCCTCGTCATGATCGCTGACGTCACCCTCATCAAATGAAGGCGCCCGGGGTCCGTGTCCGAACACCCGGCGGCGTTCTTCAGCAGCACCTTCATCGTCTTCGAGGCGAATGGAGCGACGAAGAGGAGGGCGATCACGGCGAGGGCGGCGCGGTGCCTCTAATGTTACCGCATGGGGCAGCGGCGGGCGCGTACTGTTGGGCAGCAAACGGTCGAGCGATAGGCCTCGGCGTGGTCGCGGAGGCCTTTGTTGCTGTCGTTTTGAATCACGTGGTACCGCAGAGGGACTTGTCTCCTCCGGCGTAGTGGGTAATGCCGCGCCGCGCCCGAATTCTATGAACCAGAGTTCGTCTTTGAGTTCGCACTCTCACTTCTTTTCATTCATATCCTTGTTTAAGTAGTGCAGGACGTAATGGAGAACGAGGTCGTAGCAGTATTTGTATTCAGTCTGAAAGAGTGTGCAAAAGATAAGTACCTATGTTAAAATTTGATGTGACATGAAACGGGTATAATTTGAAATGTTTTTACCATGTTCTCGACAAGCTGGGGACGATGGCGACGTACAGTCTTGACAGCTTGGAAAACATCGACCTCTCCATGTTGGATCACCTGCTCAATACATGCATTGGCAGCGCAGTATACTCCTGCACGACTTCGACCATCCCTGCAAAATCAACATTCTGTAATCTCACTAACATAGTGTTATCTAGATACACTAATTTTAAATACCAAACAAAGTTATAGGATGTCTAGCAAAAACATCTGTGCAACAAACTGTATCTACATTTTATTTAAAAATCTTGTGTCTTTAGTGAAACGTGGACTTATGGAGTCTTTTGCAAAACGATAAAATATGATAAACAAATAAATTTTTAACGTCTTTTGAAAGTTATAGCACAGGAGACCTAATAGTACATAATAATTTAGCTATATCGTAACAATAATATCTGATAAAGCAATAGATTTTCGGAACCGAGGGTAGGTTACTAATCACTTAATTACGTACGGGGAAACCACGCAGACTGGTCCGTAGTCGGTGCGTTGACGCCATCTTTCGACCATGTTCATCAGCTCAACCAGCGAGTTGGTGGAGGAAGGCACTTTGTGTCCCATGGGCCAGCAAGTTAGCTGGAATAGCTGTACTGTCTTCGGAGGCGCCTTCACTCCAGCCATCAATTCGGTCAGGGAGACGATCTGTTAAGTTGACGATCTAATTACTAATGATGAATGATAGATGCGACAGGCTGACTAAAATAACAGATAGAATAAACATTTAGTTGTCGAGATACAGGGATGAGGCAAATTGTGAAAAATAATGACTTACTTTCTTATTGATTCTAAATATCCAGGTCTTGATATTCGTGTAGTGGTTATGGGAGACGTGGTCAATTGTGAACACGGGTCCGTATTTTTTGGAGTGGCGACCCTCTGGCCAGAAAGGTGGATATTGTTGCTGAAATATAAATAGGTTATGAGCATTGAAGTATTATTACTAGCATATAGAACCGACACCGCGAACACAATGTATGTCCCAATGAATTGGCGCCGATCGGCTTCAATTTTCAATGGATTAATTCGATTTTGAAAGGAGAATGGGGGCTCAATTTTGAAAATAAAACCTCCCGGCGGGACACACATTTTGTTCGAGATGTCTGTTCTGTGATATTATATTTCAATGGTTATGAGCGATTGGTATTTTATTGAATCTCTGAAGTAATATAACCTAAATGGAAACAAAAATAGTATGGAAATTTTATGTGGTATATTTTAATAGAGCTTACAATCCGTTGTTTCCAACCTCAACATTTTTTCATTTTATACTTAGACCTGATATTACCTATAGTTATTAATTTTATTTGTAATTTAACTATTAAATCATTTTTATATTTCAGTTATGTGTACTTGGATAAGGCATCAGGCATGGTTTCTGTCACTTCGACCTTAAGTAATTATTTGTCTGTCTATATCTACAATAAAAATGCTCTATAAGATTTTCCTTACTGAGTTTTTGGGTGGAACGCAAAGAACGACAACTGCAGCACACTCGTAGTCGTAGACCAGAGACCAGAACTCCCCTTGCGTCATGATGAGGGGCCACTCCGTCACTATGTACTCCCGAGGCTTTGTATAACCCTAAAATATTCAATTCCGTTCGCTGTCATACTAATTCATAGGTACATAAAAAATAGTTGTTGAATGGAAGGGAATACACAAACAAAAAAAAATGGGAAAAATATATTATGATGTGTTCGTAAATAAACCGGTCAGGTCGAGTTAAACTCGCGTGAAGAGGGTTCCGTACAGTTTTTGTTTCATTTTAATTTCGTTAATATTTTTTTTCAATACCTTCATCTTTGGGTCACAAAAAGTTACATGAGTACCAAACAACTCATTTGGTCCAGTAGTTTCGTAGTAAATGACGGACTGTAAAGGACGGACAGACACACGAGTAATTCTATAAGGGTTCCGTTTTTCGTTTTTTTTTTGGGACCCTAAAAAGTCATATTTTAAAATACTTTATTATTCCATTTTATACGTGTATAATTAATAGTTAATGACGATACTTACGTCTACAAACACAGCGTTGATGTAGTCCGTGAAACTATTTCCTTGGAAAGAGGTCAAGTATGGGCGAGAATTGTCAGCTGCAATAAAATTAAAATATATTTAGTAGAGAAAATAATATAGGGGTTTGAGTACGAAATTGCCATTTCATTATATATTACTAAAAAATAAGTTATGTATTATATATTAATATTTATAGAGCTAAAAACATGGCGGCAACATGAACCTACTAAAATAATTATGAGTTTCGCCATGTTTCATCCGATTTCAAAAAGTTTATTAAAATAATAACATGTTAACATAATTAATCGACAATAATATTATCATTATCAATGACTCGCTATACTCAAATTAACTTACGAGGAACTACAAGGACATCCCGATTTTTCTCCCTATTGTCACCTCTGTGGCCTCCAGCACAATCTCCTATTGTGAATCTTGGAGTCTGTTTACAAATCTGCTGATACTCCTTCTGGTACTCATTGAGTTTGGTCACTGGATCTCTTTGGGACTTCTGCTTCAGCCGCTGAGACAGCTCCGATACAGGGAACCATGATACTCCGCACACCACGTGCTCCTCTAGCGTATCATAGACGAATTTGTATTGTTCCTAACAAATTATACAGGCTGTTATTAAATAACTAATTCGACTCGAACAAGGATTTTTTTAAAAGAAAATTAACTTAAAATTAGAATAAACCGAATTTAAAGCACTTGAACACTAATGGTTAAAAAAAAATGGTTTAAGAACCCAGGACCACCAACCACACCTTACTTATTTTCTGATAGAAAAAATATATAAAATGGAGTATTAGTGTGTATCGTGAACTTATAAATATCAGCTAACTTAAGCCGTAGGCCAATTCTCAGATATCAGGATCTAAAGGTGCGTAAAAACCGTACTCATTAACTTACAGTTTGAGAACTGATTCTTACGTATGTTGTAGGGAATATTAAAAACAATCTGAAATTATTACTACCAGACAGATACCTTCGGTGGGCAGTATTTAACGCCAGACGTTAAAAATGTTAAAACTCTGACAATGCATTTCTATATTTCACTATAATTAAATTTATTTTTAACCCCCATCGCAAAAAGAGGCGTGTTGTAAGCGTCCGACCGATTATGATGCAGTTTTTATAAGCTGACTTGATCGAGAAGGTTTTTAACTATGTTTAGTGTAAATAAAACTTTCGGGGTTTTTTTAATACAATAGTTATCTGACATAAATCTTACTTCATTTTCTATAAGTCCTTTTCTAGATTGCCTGAGTTTCTTCAAATACCCGAACACATCAAAACAGTCTTCTTCTTCTGCCAACTCTAGATTTGCATCCACTGCCAAATACACGCCAGATCTTCCACCGCCGTCACTGAAAAGGTTTTTTTTTAATCATTGCAACACACGATAAATCATTATTGAATTTTTTTTTATCACGTCACATGTTATTGCAGCAGGACCATTATTATTTCTTTTCTATATAAAGTCTTAAAATATTAACTTAATGGTCAAATGAGGGCTAAAGGTGTGGATTTTATTAAAATTTTATTAAATTTTAGTGCTAATCTTCTGAAGACTGAAATCGCTCGTCTATTAACCCGTCGGTTACCGGGAACGTTCCAGCACGTTCGAACTCAAAGGTACCGCGATCACGCGGATCCTAACGAGTTAATTAAGGCTGACTGACTAATCTGACTATATCCAGGTGAAGTTTCAATTGTCGAAAAAGGTTTGATCTGAGAGAGTTCTGTCATATCAAAATGATTAATCTATGGCTTGTTTGTTCCATTTACCTAATACCAGGTTTCTGCATGCTTGTGTCCGTGAACCCCCTTGTGGTGCCGTGGGGAATAGTTAGTGTCCGTAGCGCTAGAGGGTTCAAGCAGGGGGTCAAGTGAAATGCACTTGGCCTTCGAAATTAAGACAAAAAACTTAAGTAAGACTAACTTGCAATGCACCACCATGGGGCCAGCGGCAGGGTTGGTCGCTAATCTTCTCCCTACCACCGCTCGCACGCGTCTCCTAAACTCCAATAAGGCATTGCTGAACGGACATGTATGGGAATGCCATTGCGTGTAGTGAAACTGCAGTATGAAGCGTTCTTCTACAACGACCTGTGAGAAAAATGTTCTTTTAAAACTGTTAGACGAAAATAAATAAATTTATGAATTAAAAAGTTTAAGTATCATATTCCGATTTCAAAAGAAAAGTTTAGAAAGTCGTACCTAGTTGAAAAAAATGCAGGTTGAAAAAGGCTTCTTTCCTAGGCCAAAGTAAATTTGCCTGAAATCGAGTTTGGCCGGCAACATATATAAAGTTCTTGCTTACAACTAACATTACAAGGATTCTCATTTGTTAGTGTAGTGTTTACCCTTATAATTATAAAACTTTTAGAAAATTTCATATCTTATATATAAAATTCTCGTGTCACGGTGTTGGCAGAACAACGTTTGCCCGGTCAGCTAGTTTTAATATAAAACTCTCATTCACAAAAATCGCACGTCTGGGTTTGATTATTTCGTAAATTAAAACGTTGTACTCACATTTTTCTCACTCTTATACAGCCGGAAGGTCCTTATATGGAAGTTGGCAAGCTCCTCCTCTTGAACGATTCCCACACTAATGTCTCCGTATGTCTCGTCCTTTTCTTTGTTCGGTGGCCAGTATTGGACACACATTACCTAAAGATATAAATTGTTATTATTTAAAGTATTGTAAATCAAAAAATCAAAATCCCTAATGCATAAAAAACGATCATATCATAAAAACCTTTTTGAAATCCTTATGATGAGCTCTTTAATTTAACACGCATGTTGCAGAATTCGGTAATTATTTGCCACCATATTTATTTTTTCTAATTTCATTTATCTAAGAACACTTGGGCTGTCAAGACGCATCTATCTTTGTATCTAACAGCATTTTAAAGTCCACTGCTGGACTTAGGCCTCCCCTAATTTGCGCCACTCCGACCGGCCCTGGGCCCTCTGAATCTAGCGGCTTCCCGCTGTCTCTAGGTCATCAGTCCACCTGGTCGGGGGGCAACCAGTGCTGCATTTACCGATACGTGGCCGCTGCCATTCGAGCACTTTGCGACCCCATCGGTTATCTGTCCTTCGAAAATCCAGGGAGTAAAGGATCAAAGGATTAAGTAACCCGTAAGTAATGTTTGGGCGCTTTTACAATTACTGTACCAGATAAATGTGTCTTTCACAGAACTTCAAAAATGGATCTCTATTAGGATTGATTGAAAGGTAAGCAACTTTTGTTCGAAAAGGAATGGGCTTGCTCATTTACTGATAATTTTTGGTACGATTTGGACCTAGTATTAAAGATGTCAGCCACTTATTGATCGCAGTGCAATTTCTAACCGATGAGCCTCGATGATTTATGGGTAATGTATTTATTAGCTTAGGAAGAAATTTAATAGTTCTTTTCATTAGTGAATTAATATGATCCGACGTAGGTTATATTCATATAGCAAGCAAGCAACAACCCATAACTGTCCCACTGCTGGGCTCGGGGTCTCTTCTCACAATGTGAGGGGTACAGGCCATAGTCTTCCACGCTGGCCAAGTGCGGATTGGTAGACTTTGAGACACACCTTTGAGAACTTTATGGAGAACTCTCCGGTGTGCAGGTTTCCTCACGATGTTTTCCTTCACCGAAGCAAGTGATAATTAACTTATAATACGCACATAATATTTGAAAATCAGAGGTGCGTGCCAGGATTTGAACTCGGGCCCCTCCGTTCGAGAGACCAACGTTCTAACCGCTAGGCTATCACTTTATTGGATTGGATTTATATTCATATACCAAGATTAATTTCTACCAGTAATAAATAATTGAACAAATAAATATTACATAGCAATATGATAAAACTGTAACGAATAGATATTTCTACAAGATGTTTGCGAAAAAAATATTTTGGGGTATTTTACCGCATTAGAATCGATAACAAAGATTTTGAGCATTTATCTGTTAGTCGGTTTATATGTTTGTCTGTGTGTTTGTTCCCGGTAATCTCAGAAAAAGCTTAACCAATTTGAATACGGTTTTCACTGTTAAATTGCTGTAATATTAAGTGTAGTTTGTTTATTTCGATAGGTTCACAATTAAAAAAATTAAAATTTAAGGGATCTCGTCTAAATATTTTTTCGAGTAGGTACTAAGGCATTTATCGTAAAATAGGCTATTCAACGTTTGCTTTTTATGTAAGGAAGATAGCATTGAGCTGGCAGTGCCGCCACAAAGGGACTCGAGCGGCATTTTAGAAACCAAATTGAAATAAGGCGTTCCATTTGTCCAATTCTCTTCTATCATGATTATACTGAAAATTCGTCTCCATTTCACACTCCATTTTGTAAGGAATGAATTACGAGTGTACCCATTGCCCTGCTGGACCGTACTAATGGAATAAACTTTTATATTTATTATAAACTTTTATAGGTCACGATTTTTCGTGCGTAAAGTGGCCCTTTTTTACACGGTGTGAAAATTTGTGACTTTGAGTTTCTTTATTAATTCACGGCGTTTATCACCCTCGTTACGCTAATTTCGCGCTTTGCAATAATAAACAACTTAAGTCACTCTTACACACATCTTCGCAAATTGTGAATAAGGACTATTTAGGTCATAAAAACATGACTGAAATGCAGTTAGTGGAAAATAAAATTGTGTGCAATACGCGTAACTTAAATGGTCTATTATTGCACGGGTAAAGTTAGTGCCCGAATGCAGTGAGGAAGAACCTAAGACTACTTGACGCACCGTATCGTAGTGTACTAATATTTTGTCTATAATATTAGTTTTGTTTACGGTTAGTTAACGCACAGATATATTATACATAAATGTTAATTTCAAATTAAGATTTTTTATGTAACTAGTCGACAAGCGAGCTGACGATCCACTCGATGTATGTAGCCGTCATGTAACATAATCAAACATAAACAGTAACGTAACATAATCAAAGGCATCACCGATGCATTGCCGACAAAGAAAAATGAGACACAAAGAAATACTGGCTCCCAAACCCCTGCCGTAACACGAGGAGTTATTCGGCAGCTGACTTAAGCAAGAGGGAGGCTAGCTACTAGCCTTGTAGACTAAATTTTTCACCAAATGTTCCTGCTCTTAGCATACGCCTAAATTAGTGTCTAGTGGATAATTACCTTAATAAAGTCAAAAGTCTTAGTCAGCATGACGATAGCGGCAGCGCGCTCCTGCCATATCATCCGCCAGAAGTAAACCACTGTGTCCTCCGTTGGCCCCTGTGTTACTATGTACGCGTTCGGTTTTAGAATACTCTGTGGACAATAATGACATATTACACACTAAACTTATAATAACGACCCTGCCTGCGAAGCGAGGGGTCCCGGGTTCGATTCCTAGCCAGGGCAGATATTTATGTGACAGATAAATATTTGTGCTCGGGTCATGAGTGTTATTGTGATGACATGTGTTATATGTGACATCCATGCCAATGACACAGGTGAAAACCTTCTGCGGGGGTATGAGTGACGTAAACTTGTAAAAGGCGTGGCATTTGTTTCGAATGGCTGTTTAATTGCACGGCTGGCCCTTTTATTGGAAAGCGGGACGCACAGCACGTTTAATGTTGATTTTTCGACTGACTGAATTCCACGTTCAACAGTACAACTTCGACATTCAGAGCTGGTCTGAACTACGCTGTGCGGGGTCCTATTTCTGTTTTTATTTAAGTTAACTTGACTTAACCCAATATATTACATTGAGTAAGCTTTGGTTAATTCGTGATGGGATAGGCTAAAAGATAGGATTAAAGCCTAGGCTATAAATAAAAGGCTAATTATGTTTAATTAGGAAACTTATTAGTTTCCTTCAATATCGGCAACTTATGGTAACCTGTTGATTAAAAGAAATAGAATTAAGATTAAAGTTATTAACAAAATAATAAAATAGTATAATATAACTATAGCTTTGTTAAATAACTACGAAATACTCCATTTTATATTTTTATTCCATAGCAAAAAGTGACAGACAAAAACATTAACAAAGGCAAAAACAAAACGATAATAATAAAATCTTCATAATACATGGCACCACAGCACTACAGACATATATCAATGACACTCTATTGTTTTGTTAATAACTTTAATATAAATCGTTATGTCTAATGCTATACCTACCCAATGAAGTGATAATAGACTCGTAAGTAGATCACATTAGTCACACACATTTAGTCTTTAAGGACATAAACCTAACCCACTTCCGACTCATCGGGTTCATTTCTATCATATTATGATTAAACTTGTAGCAAGTACGTACTAACACTACGGCGGTTTTCAATAATCTATCTACTTATCCGTAAAATAAGTTAGTATGTTGAATAATAAATAAATAATAAATAAAGTCATAACAAAAATATTACCAACACAGACTTTTTAGAGTTGGCTAGGCTTTGACTTATATTATGGGATTGAATATTGAGAACTAACAGCTTAAGTATTCATAAAAATTACGGTAGGTTACATGTGGATGCTTAACTAAAGTCTTTGTCCTTTTTATAAACCGCAATAAACGTAAACGATGTCGATTTGTTCCGGCAGATCATTGCTAATAGCGTTCAGACCCGGACTACTAATTTCACGGGACTAGTGATGCTCACAGCGTTACATTACTGTTACAGGGGACTGACCGTACATTAAGTAGTCGACTCATTGTGATTAAGCTATTTATTAGACGGTCACTGTTGAACCGTTCATAGCCCGGCGGCTTGTATCGATCATAAGCGATCGGCTGCCTATCTACATCACTATCGAAAACAGTTTTTTGACAAAATGGCTATTATTAGTTGAGTAATTTGGTAGGCCCCTAAATTGTTTCAGCCCAGAGCCCCACAGATCTGCCCATATATCGGCAACTGCGAGCGCGGTCGGTAGTTCGATGACCGCTAGTGGTAAAAATTTCTTGAGCGTTTCCATGCTTCGGAGGGCACGTAAAGCCGTCGGTCCTTGTTCTTATTGATAACAGTCATTACGCCATGTCGGGTGTCGCCCTCGGGTGGCCTGAGAACTTCCGACACTCGGGTTGGTCACTAACCCCTCCACCAATCGGCACTGGAGCAGCGTGGTGGAGTACGATCTAGGCCTCCTCAAGAAGAGAGATCCGTGCTACTGCTACTGAGTGTGATTTTGATTAATGGGTTGAAGCAAGACGGTTAGTAAAACTTCTTGCGGAACTTATTTAGCCATGGCACTAGTATTCGATTCGGTACAATTCGGTACATTCGGTGATAATGTGACAATTTTGATATTTATCGTAAAATTAAGTACTTAAGTTCACGCATTGTGCGCCTGGCGATGTAGTCATGGATTATAAAACGAACTAACATAGTAAATGAAGACACTTACATTATAATCGAGCAGAACCACCGACGCGGGCAATTTGTTCCAATCCTTCGCTATTTGTCCACATGATAAATAATGAAGCGAAGCGCGTCGTCCGCACAGGGGGGATGTTAACAACGAAGGGATGGAGGTAAGAGGGAATCAAATCATGTAGTTCCTGTGCACATTCTAAAATTTGTAGAATACCGAGAGGCTGGCTACTCTGTGCCTGTGCTCGAGGCTCTGTAAATTGTTCTCAACAAATTTAAGGTAAACAATAAGCCTTTCCATTGAATCCAATCCTGATAGGTGGCATTTGGCACCAGCGCAAATTTGACAGCAGTACTCCACACAAGGCCGAACCTGAGCTTTATACAAGGTTAAAAGCTGTTGTGGTATGAAGTACCGCCGCACCTTTACCAGGATTCCAAGCTTCCTAGCAGCCACTTTAGCTTTGGATTCAATGAATCGCCCAAAGTTAAGGTTTGAGGATATCTCAATGCCTAATAACTCAAGGCGGTCGGTGTATTCTAGGGATACATTCCGAAGAGTAGGAGTCAAGATAAACGAACTCCTTTTAGCGGTGAATAGACACGCTTGTGTTTTTGTGGCGATGAATCCCACAAGTTTGGCATCGCTCCATTCGGAGACTGTCTGAAGAATAGGATTCATACACTCAACTATAGCCCCTCTTTCAGACAGTGTATGGTCTTTACTGGCCCGAGCCTTTGGCAGGTATCTCTCCACAACAGTGCTGTCCTTTGCGTATTCATACTTACCGGGCATGAGCAGATCGTTGATGTGCAGCAGAAAAAGTGTTGCGGAGAGAACAGTCCCCTGAGGAACGCCGGCATTGGTTGTCATTGCTTGCGACGAGCAACCTCCGTCAACGACGTGGAATGAACGATCACTCAGGAAGTCTTTCAGGCTAGTGTGCCAAACCCAGTCAAAAGCCTTCGATATAAATAATAGATTTCTACTCTTTAATAATTGTCGTGCTTTATTGACAATACTGATGCGCAGTCCGTCACAGAAATTATGTAATTTATTATTTTATGTGATAAAAATGAGTTTAATATATTTATTTGTAAGTTTTTATTTCTCTTATTTGTGAAAAATGGATCATTATTATAGAACATACTTTGAATCTTTGTAGTAATACTACTTGAAAATAATTTGTTATCAATAAAAAACGCATAAGAAAGGAGCTTTGCTTGTTGAACTTATTTTTGTTATTATATTTCATACCAAAATTTCATTCGATATCAACTACTTGCAAGTAGAGTCACGCGAACAATACATATTATATTTATTGGGACAAGTAAAGGAAAGTTAAGAAAAGTACAGTTGCGCACAAAAGTGATACCGACAAATATGTTTTCCGCAACCCTTTTTTGCCCCCAAGGTTTTTCCATCAAACACCCTTTTCTGAAAGTTGATACCCTACGTCCATTATACTTGTAATGTGTGGGACCGAAGCGCATTTATAAATCTTATACGCCATATGTTTTCGATGTAGGTATATTGTCACATTCTTAAGATCTAAGTCATAAAAGGTTTTTTTTTATATTGTCTAATGTGATCTAATCTAAACTGGCTTTGGTTTTAAATTAAAATAAGTTAAATAATATTAGTAACTAATCTTTGTTTAAAATTACCAAATTATATAATTAAATGAGACAAATTTGAAATAAGGCAAATTTTAATCTGCTTCCCAAATCAATAAGAAAAACTTCGCTTCAAATTTTACAAAAAATTTCAGTCACTTCTAATAGGTAGGTACATTATAATTATTATGGTGGTGTTTTAGTATCACAACTTTATCTCTTCTTTTCATAATGTTTCTCAATGATAGTTACTGAAGTTTTGAAGTCCTAATTAAAGTGAAAAAATGTACCAATTAGAGACGAAAAACAAACGAGGACGGTTCACAGTTATTTGCCGCTTAAGAAGTACAGTGTTACTTTTGACTATTATCTATTCTGTGCTCTTGTTCTTCTAGTAATTGAAGTATAATTTGCTAAAGTACCAGAACAGACATCGCGAACATTTGTGTCGCACCGAGAGGTTCTATTTTCAAAATCGGGCCCCCATTCTCTTTTCTCAGTTCTCAGGCCTCTGTCTGTTGTAACTAATACCTACTCCGGGACATATTTTAGGATACTTTTTATCCCGAAAAGTTTCCCCGGGAAACGGGATGAAAATTTGTATGGAATATTTTTAAAACATCAACCGATTTGCTTCAAAGCAAAAAATGTTCCTTGCTTAAATTGATGGAACACATATTTTTCAGGTAAAACATAATTTCCGTCTGCGGGCAGTCCGTCTTCCGTCTGTCGGGCAACAGCCAGTTATCATAATAGCATGTAAAAAAAGAGTGACGTCGACTTTATTAAAGTATCGCAAATGGGTTTCCTAAAAATATGTTCAAGGCTATCATTAATCTATATAGTTACAGGGTGGAAGAAAAAAATGTGGTTGGAGGAAAAGTCCCCCGAATATTAATGATGTCAAATTTTACTGAAGGAAACATTCCTTTATTTTCACAAATAAGTAAAACTGCATTCAAAGATTTTTGATAAATCACCTGCGTGTGAAATAAAATTATTATTAATATTAAGAACTAGCTGATCCAGCGAATTTTGTACCCTAACAACTCCTCTCCCTCTCCCACACTTAAAATGTGCACAAATCATTCAGTTAATTAATTTTTATGAGCAGATTAAGTTGTTCAGTAACATCAAGCGATGTTTCCAGTTTCTCGGCGGCTAGTTCCACACAGAAAACTAGTTAGCTGGTTGGATGAAACTGGGTTTCTAGGTCCGTATTAATTAATTTTCTTTACTTTTTGCTCAACGATCTGCCTCTTCATATCACGCTAGACCGAATCGAATTCTATTCATTTAAATTTTTTATTTTATCTGAAGTAGGTTCTACTTTTTTTTTTTTTTTATTATTGAAGTAATATTTCGTATGGGGCATTTGGAATAAATTATGACACTAAAATGTTTACGATGCGACAGCCAAAAAGCGACATGATGGAGGTTCGTGATACTAGCATTCGCTGGAGTTGTTTTGGATTGCGAGCGCGCGCTGGGTCGTGGGTGCGAGCGAGAGGTACTTATAAGTAAGAGGTAAGTATAACTTCTTACGTGCGTACATAAGTACATACACACACGTTTTTTTTCTATATAGTAATCCTTAGAATACAAATGAGCATTTGATGGGCTGAGTGTTGGTCCAGAAGCAAGAATTGAGTAAATGCAATTTTATTGAGCCTGCATGATAGTAATAATGAAATACGTAAAAACATTTCTCGGTCAGTTGTTGAGTGAAAGTCACACATAATCAGGTGAAGAACCCTACCATGCATGACTATTGAGTACCATTGGGATTAAGCCGAGTGGTATTAAGCACAACAGCTTATAGGAGGGAGATAACTCAGTTGTACCATCCATTGTTCAGCAGGGTGCATCACAAAGGGGATGTTGACATGAACTCGATGACGAATACGTATATAAGGGGCTTCCTCGCTTAAATTATTAGTTATGTCAGCAACACTTGGTCATTTCATAAATGATCGTAATACATACTCGTAGAGTAATATCATCTACAACTTATATAACTTAAAAGTTTTTCAATAATTACCTTTATTATTTTGTTGAACTTGAGGTACAACACTCAATTACGACGTTCTATCGTCGTCATAATAGAATTGTACCGCCATAATTCAGTAGGAAGCGCTCATTTCTCGCACAGTAATGTAATGTTCTACTCGACTAATTAGTTTTAAACTAAGGTACACATCCAATTATTAACTCTCTCTGTCTAATTATAAAGTTTTCAAGATTCATATGTATGAAAATAGGGTCTTTTGGGAATGTTATTCAAAGTTTTCGCATCGATCAAATAAAATAAAATAATGCTGACAGTGAATATGTTTCAAATAATAATATATATTACTAGCTGACCGGGCAAACGTTGTTCTGCCAAAAATTTTTTAGAGGTAGGGAGATGAAAAAGATGTCCGATTCTCCACCCTAGCCGATATGCACGCAAAGATTCACGAAAATCGGTCGAGCCGTTTTGGAGGAGTTCAATTTTAAAAAAGCGTGACACGAGAATTTTATATATATTCTAATATATTAGAATGAAAATAAGATTGGCAAGAGAAATATTGCGAGACCCCCTTCCACTTAGTTCGGCAATACATTTGTGATATTTTTTTTTACTTAAAATAATATAATAATATAATATCTTTATTGTTACGGATGTTCATAGGACATGGTGATCACTTATGTATCTGTGTCTCCGTATACCTACTCTTCTATACATACTCGTAGTACGAGAAGGTATAGGTCGATTAGCATAACCTGGCACGTACAACACACAAGACATTGCTCTTGTGTACTGTCTTCAGTAAAAAAAATCAGTGACGTCATTCACTACAAAATTGCAAAGACATCACAAAAATCCAATATTTGTCTCCCTTGCACATGGACAAGCTTAAGAACGCGACAGAGATAGGTAGATCATAATTTGATAATGCTAAGTAATAATGATTCTTATTTCAAATTTTTCTGTCAGTCGAAATCAACTGACAAAATAATATAAGATAATAAAGCGTGATGTTTTACTGGACTTAAAAATATTGGAATAAAATGTTTTCTGAAAAAATACATCCTACAAATCAATAACGGAAAATACATTTGGGTATTTTTGTCGATAAAATTAGGTATATTTCATGCTCTTAAATTATCGCAAGTTGGTTGCTGGATACACAGTATAATAGATATGTGAAAAGACTTAGCAAACCAATGTTATTATAGTTGTTTATCTAAGACGTGTGTTACAAACATACTATAGACAAAGAAGTTCTGTAATTGTCACAACAATACACGAGAGCAGCGCTTTCCAACTATTATTTCCTGGCCCAGATAACTTTCTTTTTTACCTGTTGTGTAACGTACAAAGGAAACCCTATTGGAATGCTTAAAAATAATTATTATTATGTGAAATAATTATGCGTTATATTTTAACATTAAACTAGTAAAAAAACATTTACATTCATAGTTTGAAATAACAAAGATTTTGATAATTGCTATAACAACCCAGACAAGCTGACTATTGTCACAGAAGAAATAATAGTACTTATACTCGTAATAGGTACTATTATGCCGATGTCGATTATTAAGAAGATAGTGAAGATAGCTTTTATTAATTAGTGCATTCACCACTTACCCTCAGGTAGAGATCTCACCTGATAGTAATTATTAACTATAAACAAATTAAAGATACTTATTAATTTATCACTAATACACCTAATTATGCTTGTCTCAGTACTAAATCGGGGGACTATCCTACATAAACAATCGGAGAATCGGGAATACCGAAAAGGCTTAAATTGCATAAAAAATAAAAAAAACATCGAAATGCGTCGCCACGATCACCAAGTCTAAAATCAGGTTTACCCCTCGCGTAAAGATGTTTTACATCAATTATTATTATATTTAAAGGACAAAATATCAAGCCCAATTTAATATAGCGCCTCTAGCGACCCATCATTTGGGAAGCGGTGATGTACATAATAGCACAGATAATAGAATCCCAAACAATACTCACATCTATATAGGAAGCATTAATGTAATCCGAGTCTGGCTCCCGGTCCACTGTATCTAACACCACTCTGTTGTAATCATCTGTGAACAAAATATTATCCATTATTATAAGCACATTAAGAGAACACGCCTCATCATATAGACTTGTTTTAGTAGGAACATTTTGAAGCTTATGTTACTTTGGTTTGAAAATGAGGAAATTATTATTTCATTCATAAAGCAACTAGTTGACTTGTGTTACTATTCAGTAATATTTCTATTCTAGGATCAACTGGTAAAGATTTACAGATAGGGTTGTGGTACTGAACTTCCTGTCTATATACCTACTTAATTTATTACTTAAAGCTATACACTAAAACTATAAGTATACGCTAATCGCTAATGGTTGAAGAAACTATACTCCCTCCAATTTTAATATTGACTCATTCAATATATCGTTATGCTATCCCGATACAATTAAAAATCTACTTTATTTATGAAAACCTTAATCGAATAAATATAACAACAGGATTGATTTATCAATAAATATATAAACATACCCACCTAGGTATGAATAAATGGCAAGTCTTACATCTTTCAAGAGATAATTTTGACACGCATGTGGCGAAAGTAAAACAATAAATTTGACGGAGTATACTCGCAGGAAGTCCTAGATAAGTATATCGGCGTAAAACGTGCTTCTTGACTTCAGATCAAAACGCAGTAATCAAAGAGAGCGCTGAAAACGCCATTTATGTTTATAGACTGTAAAGTAAAAGATTTATATTTAGAGGTTTTGTTTTATTTCGTTAAAGCCTCTTCGGTAAAGCCTCTGTGTAAACTGTGATCGATTTAAAACATTTGAAACTCACCGTCCGTTGTATATTCTATTTCCATATCAATAAAAACTTTCTCGACTGTAAAAATGCCTCGCTTTGCAAATTCGCTAAACTCGCCAACGTCCAATGAGCGCTCGACCTTCATTGGCTACGAAGTATTTTAAGTGCCAAAAGGCCAATAGACTTGCACTACGTAGCATTTCAAGTACAAAAAGGCCAATAGACTTAATAGAGTTGCACTTCACACCTCACAGCCGAAGCCGAACCTCTCGTTTGTCGATTCTGCAAATGGCCGTCGATGGCTGCTTGAAGCGGTTTGGCTTCTATTTTTATTTGATTTTCATAAAATGGAAACTACGGATTTATGAATAAGCCATTGCATTCAATTGAGTTTTTGTCGGTTCAGGGGCAGGACAAATGTATTTGAGATTTAGCCAATTTCTTTTTTAAATCGTCAAAATAGAATTCTTATAGTTTTGTCATGTCCGTCCGACCGTCCATTCCTCCCTTCCATCCACAACATAGCAAAGAGAGCCTAACGTCCCAACTCAGAGTCACTAACGGTTACTTAAATAGCTGTTTAGTACAGAATTTGTGATTCTTCACTAAGGAGCGATTAAAGTAACCGTTAATGACTGAGTTGGGGCGTAAGTGCTATAAAGCTGTAACAACGTATTTTATGAAATCTGAATAAGAACTACCATACAACTAGATAAAGTTGTTACTCACGACATTAGACAGAATTTAATGTTACGTTACGTTTCTTTAAGCTGAACAAGTTTGTACCATTCAAATTTCATGTAATAAACCATCCGTACTATGCGAAAATATGTACAGGTAATTCTAAATAAGAGTTATGTGCATATTAGAAGTTATAGTTAATTATCACTTACTTCAGTGAAGCAAAACATCGTGGGTAATATAATAGGTACGTCTGGGAGCTCTCCAGAATGTTTTTAAGTGTGTGATAGAATGGCCTGTACTCACATTATGGGAGGAAACGGTGGGACAGATATGCGTTATGATGATGATGATGATGATGACGATGACGATGATGATGGTGATGCTGATGATGATGGTGATGATGACGGTGATGACGACGATGACGATGATGGTGGTGGTGGTGATGATGATGATGATGATGGTGACGATGATGACGACGACGATGATGATGGTGATGATGACGACGATGATGATGATGATGACGATGATGATGATGGTGATGATGGTGATGATGATGATGAAAAGGAAATTGAATATTAGCCTAATTAATTTTATTTTACTTACATGGAATAACTTTCTGGTTTTGGTTTTTGTGTAGATTGGTTTTCTTGGTAGCATGCCGGCAAGCATGCGTCTCCACTTTTACAGCCGTCTGCAACAGAGTAACATACTAAAATGTTTATAGATTCGAATATATCTATCTAATGTCGTAAAAGTATGTCCATCCGTCACTATCCTGAACCATGAGAGCAAAACTAACCTTAACTATAATATGAAGTAAAACCGGGCAAGTGTGTGTCAAGTCACGCGCATCGCGCAATGTAGGGTTCCAAAGTAGTAAGTTTATCGACTATTTACTCAATACCTACTTTCGCTAACATAGCCGTGATAGTTCTCCTTCTAAATTCATTATAATTATTTTTGAGAATTTTTTTCACCTTGTCCAACTCCAACCGTTGAGCCGACAGGGGGGAAACTCTAACCAAAATTAGCACTTAAAAGCTAAATATTTCGCAAACGGATCCCTAATTCCAAACATGGTCTTAAACCTTTTCAACGATAGGGTACGCGATAAATAAAAAAAATCATCCTCACGTTACCTGTAGGGGAGGTACCCTTAGGTAATATTATGTATATCCATGCCAAATTACAGCTTAGTGCTAGCTAAGGCTCTCGCCGCTTTGCTTCGGACGAAAGGATAGACGGACGTACGGGCATGACGAAACTATAAGGGTACCCATATTACTCCTGAACTTTTACTTATGTATATAGATTATCCAACGTTTCTATGGTATTGGCTCCGAGTCACATTTATGCCATCAAAAACATAACTTGTAAAAAAAAACAAGTCTCGCAACTCAGTTCTCCTACCGTAAAAAGTTGTGAGATCCATGTAAGACCAAGTCGGTTAATTTATTCAGTTCCTACTTAAGGGTCCTTCTGTCTTAAGTTATTACGTAATTAGCTAACCTAACATGTAACAACATCTTACAGTGACCATATTATCAATATTAAAAATCTTTTATGTTTTCAATAAATAGATCGACTTGACCATATTTGCTTATTACAGAGTAGTAATTAAAAAAATACTTTATTTATGATAATTCGAAGGTATCTTATATAATTTGGAATCATAACAACATAATAACGTAATAACATATAAAAACAGATTTGAAGTTGAATACTAAGAATATAACGAAAATGAAGTCTTGACTTTCAAACGTATTTATCTCGAATTAATGTTTTTGTTACTTAAACCCTTTTAACACTTACCCCTTCAATTGTGTTCCAAATTTAAAGCTTCTATGTCTGCTAGAAGTGCCTTAGAGTTTTGATGATCGGTCAGTCAGTCAGTGAGTGACGAAGTTAAGAAACTTTGACTAGTTATAATTCTTAAACTACTGGTTCAACTTGAATGAAATTTAAATTTACCGTGTTTATACAATGCCTGCTTGGTTACTAAAAATTCAGGCTTCTAGCTATATTCACAATGAAGTTATAGGGGGTTGAAAATGGCCTGAATTGCTTCGAGAAGAGGATGGTACGGCCGTGCCGCTTTTTTGCTCGACTTAGGCACTGCCGTGCCCCCAGATATTTTCAGGATTACTTTTCGAAATAAAAACATAATTGTTAAGGTAATTTTATCTCTTAATTACATTTTCACCTAAAGCTATTTAGTTAATCCGCAATACTACAATAATATAACTACAAAATGGGTCATGTAAAGTGTAAACATCGTACTTAATAAAAGGCTAATCTACTTAAGTTAGTAATATCGTCGATAATGGAGTAATTTTGGCACATGCTTCAGATTTTAGGTCATCCATGTTCAGGATAAATCGTAATAACACATTAACAGGCTCATAAACCTATTCTGAAGGTTCTCAAAAAATAAAGTTAATGTACAAAGCGAGAAAACCTAAGTATCTTTTTCATTTTCTCCTCAATATATTTGACGTAAGCTTTTGCTTAAACTCTAAAATGACACGTGCTTACTTATGTTACCACAAAATAAGTTGTAAAATACAAATTTAGCACAATAATTGAACATTACTTTAGCATAATAATTATGCACAATAATAATAATTAAATAAACGCTTACACCCTCATACCCCCGCAGTAGGTTTTCACCTGTATCGCGGGTGGCATGGACGACACATATAACCACATCACAATAACACCCATGACCCGAGTACAAATATTCATCTGTCAATAAATATCTGCCCCGGCCGGGAATCGAACTTTGGGAATCGAATCTTTGTTACGTTACAAATGTATAAGAAGATGAGCTGGCAACTTCAGGTTAAGCTTTCCTGGCTCAGTCGTTTACGGACAATATTCGACTTAGAGCGTTACACACCGACTGGCGCGTTTACGGACAATTCGACTAGGACTCCGGACAATATTGGAGTTAGCCGGAAGGATTCAACACATTTTCACAATAGCGCTTCAGGGGATATTGGATTTTTAAATTGAAACGGTTGGCTTATTATTAAATGGCATTGAAAGACGTTATTGCTTAGGTATCAGCCGATTATTAGATAATTATCTCGTTTTAATGGAATATTATTAATATTATTCTTGGCTAATAATTATTACCTTTATTTAAATAGCAGTGAAAATGAAAAAACGAAACTAATAAATTCAATGTAAGGAGAGAGGGCGAATTCTGTAGTATATGTAGGTAATTACGTGGGCAGTAATCCAAAACCACATATTTTTTTTGGAAAAATGTTTTAAAAATACATTTTTATTTATAATATCAGCCAGAGGCATGCCTAGGGTTGCCACGTCGGCCAACCAAAAAACCGGACAGACCAGCCAGTATGGCCGAACATTTGGGTAAAAAGGCCGGACACCCTAAATTATCAAGAATTTCATGTATTAATATTATTAAGACAATTTTTTATAACTTCTTCACTAATTAATAACATTTAAAATAAACAACCTAAAATATTAAATGATCAGCAGAAACGTGCTTTATATTTAAAAGCTCAATATTTTTCAAAATAAAGTTGTAATAATCTTTAAACGTCAAATATTTTAAATTAAAAGCCATCCGGACTACTCTCATCGATTTAAAATAGGCTACTCATTTCTTGTATACTAACAGCTTCTTGAAATTAACCATTAACATCCCCATTTTTGGTCAGAAAATATTTAAGGTTTTGCAATTGGTCAAAACTTTTGCTATCGTCAACTTTAACCGGCTTTATCTGGCAACCCTAGGCATGACGCTGTCCTTCTATTTAATCAGAAACTTTACAGCGTGGTGTGATACTATGATAATCGGTAGTGTAAATTACCTATACATACCTAAATAGAAACAAAAGCGAAACTGCTACCAAAGCGTTTTTCATCAAATCACGGGTGAGGATAAATGAGCGTAATTTTTGAGCTGTGTGTCGCGTGAAATGAGTCGGTTTCATACTAAGTACAAACTCAGTTTGCGTCGCCGTTAGGGGCGCAGCTACCGCCGTATCAGCCATATCAGTTACACGGGACCCCTAGCGAATAGGGGCCCCCACTAACACTCCCAAAAAAAGCTCGTCAGCGGCCTACGACCGCTACAATTGGCACTCCTCTTACATATATTTGACAGCTAACGTTGAGGGGGCCCCAAAACAAATATTGATATGGGGCCTCCTTAGGGCTAGCTACGCTACTGGTCGCCGTGTGGCACAAACAATGTTGCCAACCCTAATCTAGATTAAAACTGTAAAGAAGCTTTCAAAAAGCTGTAGAAATCTGCAAAATTCTACGTAATTCTAAGTCTACCGCTTTTCTTATTTTGTATTAATATAAAATAACATTAATCAATAAAATAACTTAATAGAGTAAGAAAATTATACTTGTATTCCTATATCAACTTTAAATCTTAACAAAATACAATTTCTACAAAAACTACCTCGTTTTCAATTTGCACATCCTCTTGATTTTCAGTTTCATCTTTATTTTTAAAATCATACATATTTTTATAAAATCTTTTTAAATGGTCTTCGGTAGCATTGAACAGTGAACTCATTACAATTTTTAATTTCTGACTTTGTATGTAAAATGCCTTCTATGGTGGTGGTGGAATAAAATGGATGGCGCGGCGCTAGTATTATGAAGAAAAAACTGTAGATTTGGAGGTCTAAGCTAAAAACTGTGAAGATATCGAAAAAACTGTAAATCTACAGTTAAAACTGTAGTGTTGGCAACGCTGGGTAAAAACAAGACTTTTACCACTCAAAACAAGATAGTGTTATTGCTCACTTTTAGAAAGACTGGTTTAAACGTTCCCTGGAGTCTGAAAATCCGCACTTGTCCAGCGTGGCGGACTGTGGCCTCTAAGGCGAGAGAAACTTCAGTCTACACAGTGGAAAAGTAAAGTGTGACACTGCTATATCACCATGAAATAATCCTTTAAAATAATGCAGCCAAATGAATGTAATTCGTACAACATTTATATCGTAGTAAAGAACCAACAATAAACCTACAAATGCATTGGCTTCAACTCATTAATGGCCCACTACTGGGCACGGGTCTATCCTCTTGAATAGGCCTAGAGCATACTCCACCACGCTGCTCCAGTGCGGATTGGTGGAGGGGTTAGTGGCCAACCCGAGTGTCGGAAGTTTTCAAACCACCCGAGGGCCTCTGACATGGCTTAGCGACTGTTATCTAATGATAACAACCGGGACCGACGCAAGCCGCCAGGCTATGAGCGCTTCAATAGTTTAAAATAATCCAACAATCCACCAACAATCCTTTAAAATAATGCAGCCAAATGAATGTATTTCGTACAACATTTATATCGTAGTAAAGAACCAACAATAAACCTACAAATGCATTACGAGTACTTTAACTCCGCGTGGAAATTAATGAGCTGCGCTGGTTTATTGCAATATACACTTTTAGCTAAGAAGTAGATAAGAATTTTAATGCGTTGGTGAAATGTCAGTGTTGCTTTATTCCTTGTAATGGATAAAATTAGTTAGAAATAGTGCAAGCTGTAATTTATTACTACAAGTAAATACTCAAGATATCTTATATACATATAAAATTCTCGTGTCACGGTGTCAAGTTGAACTCCTCCGAAACGGCTCGACCGACTTTCGTGAATCTTTGATTGCATATCGGCTAGGGTTGAGAATCGGACAACATCTATTTTTCATCCCGTTTGCCCGGTCAGCTAGAATCTACATATAAAAATCGAATGTATACTCCATTTATTTAGAGAGGTCCAATTTGGTAAACAGTTTTACAGTGTCTTTTTATTGTAAATTGTAGGTTATCTAATTTAAAAATAAGACACACTGTAAAATTGTTTATCAAATAATACTCGTCTAAAAAAATATCATCATTCAAATTTCTGCTTAGCTGGGAATCGAACTCGCGCACAACTATCCGACATGGTAACCGTTACGCCACGCGGGTCGTATTATGATATAAGCATGTTAGTTAGAGATCTTACATTTTTATTCCTTAACTTCTCACAGGAATGAGGAACTTCAATCATTTTGGCCTAAGTTCATCATAATGCGGCATAGTTGCTTCTTTATGTTATGTAAAAGTCGTATTGTAATTGAGTTGGAACATTAAGGAGCCGGTTAATTTACCGCTAATTAACTATAATAAAACGTTAGGTAATTCTCAACTACAGAAGTAAACCGTTAGCGCGTGATGGAAATACAAATATCCAAACATCTTCAAAAACGACACAAACATTCACTTGAGAAGAATAATCACATTTCATATCAGAAGAAATATCACAAATGTATTTTATAATGCATTATTTCCATAACATTATTTCCATTGCATTATTTCCATAACATTATTTCCATGGCATTATTTCCATTGCATTATTTCCATAACATTATTTTCCATAACATTATATCCATAGCATTATTTCCATGGCATTATTTCCATAACATTATTTCCATGGCATTATTTCCATGGCATTATTTCCACAACATTATTTCCATGGCATTATTTCCATTGCATTATTTCCATAACATTATTTTCCATAACATTATATCCATAGCATTATTTCCATGGCATTATTTCCATAACATTATTTCCATGGCATTATTTCCATGGCATTATTTCCACAACATTATTTCCATGGCATTATTTCCATTGCATTATTTCCATAACATTATTTCCCATAACATTATTTCCATGGCATTTCATTTCATTTCTTAATGCCAACCCATTTTGAGTTATGAATTATCACGCAGAATACTACACGCAGATACTATATTTTCATAGTACCTATTGTCCAATCTGTGGTAATTATGAGTGCGTAATCTGTGGTAGAAATTAATGTTTGTCTATGACACTGTATGAATCTATGGTGAAGTGAAAAATAAAAAATGTCGAGCGATCAAACATGAGTTGTAATTTTTTCTTCTTAACAGAGTTCTATAAAGTTTAACGTGAAACGAGTGATAAATACAAACATTGAGAGAGAACGAGCAAAAATACACAAACATTTGGTCCTATTTCGAACCGGATCACATTATCTGAGTTGTGAATGTGACTGATGAAACTTACATCTACATTGCGAGTTAATACCGTGTTTACTGTTGCGAATAAAATTGTGTGTGGCAATTAACAATGGAGAAATTCTCAAGTGCAGTTTTAATACAAAACGAACTATTAGACAACATGAAAAGGGCCGAAAGAAACTTCAAGAAGACGCCTCAAGAAAGAATGAAAAGGGCCTACGTAGAAACGCGTTTGCAAATGGCCGACCAACTTTGGAATGATTTTCGCACGGGACACAAACAAATAATTATATTGGCATCAAAGACTGAAAGGGAATCGCATGTGTATTTCACTAAAGACTTATACCTGGAGTGTGAAGAGTATTATATTCAGTATAGATCAACACTAATGGAAATTTTGAGCAGTTTTAGTGAAAAACAAATCGGAGAAGTTGTACAATCCACAGATGTTAATTCTCATGATGTTAAATTACCATGTGTGCAGTTACCTACTTTCACTGGTAAATACGAGGAGTGGCAAACATTCTATGATATGTTTATATCGTTGATCCATAATAACAAAAGTTTATCGTCCGTGCAAAAATTACAATATCTAAAGAGCAATTTATCGGGTGAACCTCAAGTCCTATTGCGTAATTTCTCAACAACGGAATTGAATTATGAAGAGGCGTGGAATCAAATGGTGCGTCGATACAACAACAAGCGATACAACTGTAATTCCGTTTTACGAAACTTATTAAGTCAAAAGAAAATATATACAGAAACAGCGAGTGCCGTAAAACAGTTATTGGATACTACGTCGTCTTGTTTATTGTCGTTGAAAAATATGGGAGTAGAAACTGACACCTGGGATGTTATCATTGTTCATATTGTGCTATCAAAATTAGATAATGAGTCTATAAAACAATGGGAGCAGCAAGTTAATTGCACAAACGACAAATTTCCTACTTGGTCAGATTTAAGAAACTATTTGGAATCGAGGTTCAGATCATTGGAGATGATAGATTCAAATTCAGCAAGATCGTTAGCACAAGTGAAGCCTACAGCGACAAGACCTAAAGCATTTCATATATCTACTTCTAGTGAGACTAAACCTAAATTAAGTTGTGCTATGTGTAAAGATGATCACTACATCTATCATTGTAAGCAGTTCGGATTAATTGCACCGAAGGAAAGACAAGAGTTTGTTCAAAATAATAGGTTGTGTTTCAATTGCCTTGCTCCAACACATTCCGTTATGAAGTGTCGACAGCCATTGAGTTGTAAAAGGTGTGGACGGAGGCACCATACATTGCTGCACTTTGACAAGGTAACCACCATCGAGCCAGCAAATTCAAGTAAGTCACAATCATTACAATCTAATCAACATGAAACTCGTGTGGTAGTTAACTTGTCAAGAAACAAAGTGTGTACTGTTTTATTAGCAACAGCCAAAGTTAAGGCATATAGCAAAAATAATTGTGAACATGTAATTAGAGCATTAATTGATCAGGGCTCCCAAGCCTCATTTGTTACAGAAGAAACTGTTCAATTATTAGGTCTTAAACGTCAACCGGTGAGTGGCTGGGTGTCAGGTTTGGGTGATGGTCGAACTAAAATTAAATACATGGTACATTTCAAAATACAATCCTATCATAATCCTAACATTTCTATTATGATAAATGCATTTGTTTTGAATCATTTAACAACAGTACTGCCGGCAACAGACCTTGATCCTCCGGAGTGGCTAGAGATTAGTAATCTTCCCCTAGCTGATAACACATACACCACATCAGGCAAAATAGACATTTTGTTGGGAGCTGAGGTTTATAGCGAGATGTTACTTGATGGAATCATTAAACATCCTACGAGAAATATTATTGCACAAAATACATTATTTGGTTGGATTCTGTCGGGTCAAGTATCGCATAAATCTGAGTTGACAACAGATATTATTAGCACACATACACAATTAACTATGGAAGATGAGATATTAAAACAATTTTGGGAGATTGAGAATGAGCCAAACATAATAGAGAGAGAATTTACAAAAAGTGAAAAACAGTGTGAGGAATTATATGAGAGAACTACAATTAGAGACAATGAAGGTAGGTATATTGTAAAATTACCATTTGCGACAGGAGATCCTATGTGTGTACACAATAATTCAAAAGAGATAGCAATCAAAAGACTTCATCTGTTGGAGAGGCGACTATCTAAGAATCCAGAGCTGAGGGTTGAGTACAATAAGGTAATGCAAGAATATTTAACCATGAATCATATGGTATTAGTTGCGAGTGAAAATGAATCTAAGGCGGTATATCTTCCACATCACTGTGTAGTGAGGGAAGACAAAACTACAACTAAAGTTCGAATAGTCTTTGACGCTTCAAGTAAAGGGGATAACAACATTTCCTTAAATGATGAACTACTTGTGGGCCCAAAGTTACAGCAAGATTTAAGACATATTTTGATGAGGTGGCGACTTTACAAAATTGTTATTTTAGCAGATATTATCAAAATGTATAGAATGGTTCGAGTTAAAGAAGAGGACACAGACTTTCAAAGAATTGTGTGGAGATTTCATCCTGATGATCCTATACAACATTATAAATTATTGAGACTTACCTTTGGCACAGCGTGTGCACCTTACTTAGCTGTTAAAACTATACAGAGATTAGCTCAAGACGAAGAAAACAATTATCCAGTAGCGGCCAAAATATCTAAGATTGATTTTTACATTGATGACTTGATGACAGGGTGTGAAACTACAGATGAAGCAATTCTAATTTACAAACAAATGAATAAATTGATGAACTCTGGAGGCTTTTATCTTCAAAAATGGAACAGCAACAGTAATGAGTTTTTAAAGCAAATAGAGAACAGCGATGAAGAAAAGGTTAGGGAAGTACCTATAAATAGTAATAGTTTGATGAAAGTTCTAGGTGTAGGGTGGAATAGAGAAGAAGATAGTTTTGAGTACAATATAACGTTACATGAAAATAATGAGTACACTAAGAGGCAAGTTGTATCAGATGTGGCTAGACTATATGATCCCTTGGGATGGATAGCACCGATTGTCATAAAAGCTAAAGTTTTCATTCAAAAATTGTGGAAGGCCAATATTCAGTGGGATGATAATTTATCAGAGAATCTTTTGAAAGAGTGGTTAATATACCGAAACAATTTAACTGATTTAGAAATTTTAAAAATACCTAGATGGTTTAATTGTACTAAACTTACCAAAATTGAGTTGCACACCTTTTCGGATGCTTCTAAATCAGCGTATGCAGCAGCAGTCTACATTCGTGTTACTGATGAGAATAATCAAGTTTATGTCAATTTAGTGACAGCTAAAACTAAAGTTGCTCCTATAAAGGAAATTTCGATTCCAAGGCTTGAACTCTGTGGTGCTGTATTAGCTGCAAAATTGGTTCACGAAGTATCTCAAATTCTGACTGTACCTAAGGAAAACTTGCATGGTTGGACCGACTCAACCATTGTTCTGGCTTGGCTCAAGGGTGGCTCTAGTCGTTGGAGTACATTCGTCAGTAATAGAGTTACGACTATACTTAACATTTTAGAATACAGACAATGGGGGCATGTGACATCTGAAACAAATCCAGCTGATTGTGCATCTAGGGGAGTAACTCCAAAGGATTTAATGAATAATTCATTATGGTGGTCAGGTCCATCATGGTTAATTGAGGGATTAAAATCTGATTTTGCTATTGAAGATACTAATGAGGAAGAGAGAGTGGTGTCTTTAACTGTTTCTAATAAAGAAGTAAACAAATTTATTTGGTTAAAATTTTCTTCTTTGTCTAAAATGCTTAGAGTTGTTTCATATTGTAGACGATTTTTAAATTTTAAATTGCCAAAAGTAGAGCGTACATTGTTTCCAAAATTTATTACAACGAATGAATTAAAACTTACTTTACAATTTTGTATTAAACAAATGCAAGCTTATGAGTTTACAGAAGAAATAGAACAGTTAAAGACGCGGGGTTATGTGTCAAAAGGAAGTAATCTTCGTACACTATATCCATTTATTGATAAATTCGGGATACTAAGGGTGGGCGGACGCATCACACAATCGGATGCAGCTTATGACACGAAGCATCCGATAATTATGCCTGCTAAAAATCATTTAAGCGAGCTTTTAATTTTGGACGCTCATCATAGAACGTTACATGGGGGTCCACAGCTTATGTTAAATTTTTTGAGGTCGAAATATTGGGTTATTAAAGCCAAATCTGAAGCAAAGAGAATATTTCGAGCTTGTGTGATTTGTAAAAGATATAATTCCACAAAACACAATCAGTTGATGGGTCAAATACCCAATGTTAGATTGAAGCCAAGTAAACCCTTTATGAATACGGGAGTGGACTATGCAGGGCCTATCAACATTAGATTTTCGCCAGGTAGAGGAGCAAAATCTTACAAAGGGTATATCTGTCTCTTCATTTGTATGTCAACCCGAGCCATACATTTAGAGGCTGTGACAGATATGAGCGCAAAGGGTTTTATAGCAGCGTTCAGACGCTTCACATCAAGGCGAGGTCACTGTCAAAACCTATACAGTGACAATGGCACCAATTTTGTGGGTGCTAGTAAACTTCTGAAAGAGATGTTCAATAATTGTCAGTCATCCCTACCTGCTGAAATAGGTGAAGCCCTCACACTGGAAGGAACAACATGGCATCTCATTCCGCCATACGCGCCAAACTTCGGAGGATTATGGGAGGCTGGTGTCCGGAGTACTAAGACACACTTATACAAAGTGATAGGTACACACACACTAACATATGAGGAGTTGTCAACAGTTCTTGCCCAAATAGAAGCGTGTTTAAATTCAAGACCAATCAGTGTTCTTAGTGACAATCCAAACGACCCTCTCCCCCTGACACCAGGTCATTTTCTTGTGGGAGAACCTTTAATTAATTTAGCAGATGAAGACCATTCCAATTATATTTCAGGATTAGATAGGTGGAGATTAACGCAAAAAATTGTAAGAGATTTTTGGAATAGGTGGTACAAAGAATATCTTGTAGGTCTAAATCAAAGATATAAGTGGAATGCTCAACAAGTAGAACCAAAGGTGGGAGATGTTGTTGTTGTAAAAGAAGATCATGTTCCACCAGCTAAGTGGGTGTTAGGCAAAATTGTTGAATTATTTCCAGGTCCTGATAATCTAACTAGAGTTGTAGTCATAAAATGTAAAAATGGATTGCATAAACGCCCACTCAGCAAAATTTGTTTACTGCACAATAATGCAGATAAAGATGAGGCGTTCACAAATGTAAAATAACTTGTATTTAGTTTATGCGCCTTTGTTGGTTGTATTTCACCATGTATTTTCAGTATAAAACCTGCGCCTACGGTGGGCGGTAGAAAAATAATAAGTGTAATTTTTTTTGAGTTGTTGAATTTTGATGCTTATTGTTATGTAACTTAGAGTCACATTTAATTCGGTATACAGTCCACTTATGATATTATTGATTGTTTGATGTGTAACTGTAGATTTAAAAAACTATGTTTTTGGTGGGCGGGATGTCCAATCTGTGGTAATTATGAGTGCGTAATCTGTGGTAGAAATTAATGTTTGTCTATGACACTGTATGAATCTATGGTGAAGTGAAAAATAAAAAATGTCGAGCGATCAAACATGAGTTGTAATTTTTTCTTCTTAACAGAGTTCTATAAAGTTTAACGTGAAACGAGTGATAAATACAAACATTGAGAGAGAACGAGCAAAAATACACAAACACCTATAATAAAAAACAACTGGACACGAAGCAAACTGCAAAATAATGGTACCTTAATTTTGGCTGGCTGGCTTCAACCCATTAACGGCTCACTACTGAGCGCGGGTCTCTCCTCTTGAGGAGGCCTAGAGCATACTCCACCAGGCTGCTCCAGTGCGGACTGGTGGATAGGTTAGTGGCCAACCCAATTGTCGGTAGTTTTCATGCCGCCCGAGGGCATCCGACATGGCTTAACGACTTATCTTACGATAACAACCGGGACCGACGGCTTTACGTGCCCTCCAAAGCACGGAAGCGCTCAAGAAATTTTTGCCACTAGCGGTCACCCATCCAACTACCAACCGCGCCCGCTGTTGCTTAACGCTTAGGATCGACGTAAGTATAAAAAGTAATAAAGGTACCTTCATACCAACTATAAATTAGAATATAGATTAACTACCTACGTAGAAAACTTATTGTGAACCGTAGTGGTTAGTATTATTATTTGTTAGGAGAGTATTGCCTAACCGTATCGCAGTAAAATCAATCCTAATCTACAGATATTGACAGTTTACAGTCTTTCTTTGCATTTATTATCCCATCAAAAACATTTTCATACAATTTTTTTCCAAGACGAGACATCTAAAAGTTATCAGATCTCATGTACAGCCGAGCTTCTAACTTTACCGCCCTAACCTACAAGCCCTATTTTCACAACCTTAGTCAAAATAGTATTGTACAACAAAAAAGTAATAAACAGTGAATAAATTTTCCACCTTACGCCCATGTGACGGTAGCGAAACGGCCAATCCACATATTTTGACTAAGCTGTAGTTTGTGAACAATAATCAATTGTGATCAAGTTGAAGTTTTCAACTGTGATCAACTGTGCTATCATTATTTCATTTTATAAATACGCACAGGTGCATAGGTAAATCTTTTAAGAAAATCCTATTCATTTTGTATCATTTTATCCGATAAAAAAAAAACATACAAGTTCATTGCTAACACACAATATACCAGAGTATTCACGGTTCAATCAGAATGGAAATGTTCATTAAGTTCAATAAACACTCGGTGCGAGCTCCACTCGAACAAGCCGCAAATGTAATTACGTTTGCTTAACATTACTCTGTATCTTATACAGAGTATATCGTAATTTGTAATCGTGTAATGAAGTGAAATTGACAGCCCGCGTAAAAGTGACATTGACAGGTGTACATTTTTGCGTCCTTTTTACGGAAAACGCGGGAAAGGAGATGTGTGGTTACTTTATTTAGTATTTACTTAATTACAACGGTGAATAATTAAAATTCAAAAGCAGGTAGTGAATAATTTCGAACAAAAATAAAATAAAATATTTATACTCTAAATTTTCCAAAATTTCAAAGAGATCAAAAATTTTAACAACATTAAAAAGCTGCATTATTTCTGAGTGACAAAAGATATATTTGATTACGAATATAAATATTTTTTATGTTTTAGAAATAAAAAAAAAACATGTTGCAGAACAACGTCTGCCAGTTAAGCTATTTCCAAATGTAGCTAATAAGAACCATTTCGATCACGTCAGCTTTAAACAAACAAAAAATCGGATCATATCATAATCCGTCGGCCACAATTGTTTGTACACACACAGACACGTCAAACTTATAACACCCCTCTTTTAGCGGGTTAATAAAATAAATTGAAACGACTTATTATAATACGGTTTAAGAACATTTCTAAACACATACATATTTTATCGCTAGTATTAGATATCGTTTTCACTTTACATCATAAACCGATTTCTGTAACATAAGTCCATATGCAACTCGAGAATAGACATTTATCCTCATATACATATTTTATCTTGAGACTGAATTTTATTGGTATGGTAGGTAAAGTCAGCAAAAGAGTTAAGGTAATGCAGGGCATAGCGAAACACTATATAATGTTAATGTTATTATCAATGTTAAATGCTACCTGATTTAACACAAACATTCCATAATATAAAACGGTACGGAACGTTTTTGTATCATGCCCTGCATACCTCATTATTTTGCTGAGTATTATGTAGGATACAACGTGATAAATACATACCTGAAACTCAAGTTTGTAGAGTACCGGAAACTTGCGTCGCTGCTCGCAGAGCTTGGGGAAACTCTTCAGCTCGACGGGCCGGTCGGGGATCGTCTCCGATATTGAACCGTTCTCGTCCGCTGTCAAAATACACTACAGTAAGTAAACATTTCTCGCAATGTAACAAGACACAGAAAAGTATATAACGTACAGAAAAATATATTGTTAATATGTTTGTTTATATAAACCTTTCAATTATTAAAGTATCTCAAACGAATCTTTAACTTAAGACCTATCTAACATTATAGGTATTAATTGTTATATAAATGCGTCTAGCAATTTTGAATATACAAAATAATAAAAATATTACATGCAAACAAAACATTACTCTTTCGTCGTGTACAAATTTTCTGCGGTGTTCACATTTATTTATTTAATGTTACCCAGTCTTTCAAAAAACCTTACTCAGGATATCTATATTACTAGACTATCTATATTATATGCGTTGACATGAATGATTCTGGAGAGATAAAAAATATGTTTTTAATTAATTTTTTTTTACTTTAAACAAAATGATTGTTTTTTAAAAATATCAAATACGTTTAAACGAATGTTTTTTCTTGATATATATATATATATGATAATATTATCCTAAAAGTGCAATGTGAGAAAAATACAGTCATTTTTAGTTTCGAAAAGTCCTTGAATTTCATATATCGGGAGTAGAGCATCACCTTAACGCTTCGCTTATGAGGCGTGCAATAGTCGTGGAAAGTTTTATGTCAAAACTTGCCTGTTAAGCACCTTTCCTGGGCTCATTAGTCGAGCTTCTGACTTTTCCGACTTCTCCGTCCTCTCAAATAGTTTTAACTATAAGCGTGTCCTTTAAGTATAAGAAAAGTCAGCATTTCTTCTACTTGTTAATAACTGAGAGGATATCACGTCTGATGTGTTTCAAAGAAAGTTAGAAGAGTTAGAGGAAATTGTGAAGTTGACTCCACACTTAGTGAACACTTTATAAGTAGAAGGTAATTTTATTATGAAGCAGAACATAATTTAGGGTTACATAAAAATTACGCGAGATTTTATAAAACACATATTTTCTCTATGTAATCTAAATTATTGGAATTTGAAGCACATTTATTAGAGTAATATAGTGGATACCCAGCGTGTTCCATTACGTAAAAAAATCTGGTAACATAACAATAACAGATCAGTGTTGATAGTCTGTATTAAGCGCCATCTCCATATATGTATTACCTTCAAATTTTTGCATGGAAAAAGTGGAAAATCGACTTGATCAATATACCGAATGTGCCTTATGCGTTGTTTTAGCGGTCTTAAACCACCCGCGGATTATTTATTACCTTTCAAAAGAAACCATTTTGAGGCATATCTATTGGATAGTTTTAGAGTCTATAAAGGCCATTTAAAGGCAATAAACTCGTAATAATAAGATTTCAATTTTCACTGACCCTGAACTATGAGTATAAGTTTAACAACAATCCCAGATCTCAATATATGATAGCAGAAACTTGAGGATATGTATACCTACATATGTATATCACGGAACTCTAACAGGTATTTTACCCCGGAACGGATTTTTACAAGGGTAAGTTTACTCTACCATGTAGGATAGTTGCAAAGATGCGTGGTATTTAATAACAATGATGGCTACTAAACTAGCTAAACTAAACTAATATTATAAAGAGGAAAGTTTCAATTTTTTGTTTGTTTGTTTGTAAACTCAAAAACTACTGAACCGATTTCAAAAATTCCTTCACCAATCGGATGCCCTATAGTTTCTGCGAAACATGAGCTATATTTTATTTAGAAAAATTGCAGATCTATTAGATGCGAAAATTGAAGAAAAGCGAGCGCGTATATCATATACATAATAATATAGATCGCGTTATAAGATAAACTACCTTGCTAGTAGGTATAGTTACCATTGTAATGCGAGGCGCCAGACAACTCGTCCTCCTTTCTTTCTTGGTTGGCATTTATTTATTTATTTACCGCCCTTGCTTTGCTTCGGTTTTCTTATTGTTTTACACCTTGGGTTACATTATTGGAGTTTTATTAAGGATCCCTATTTTTTTTTTGAAAATATAATATAGCCTATGTCACCCGGAGATAGTGTAGCTTCCCAACAGTGCAATAATTTTTCAAATCGGTTCAGTAGTTTCGGAGCCTATTCAGTGCAAACAAACAATCAAATATTTCCTCTTTATAACATTAGTATAGATTTATTTATTTAATCATTATTGACCACAAAATCACGGTACAATTGTCGAGCTTAATGCTTAAATGCATTTATCTACCAGCTAACCATTAGACCAAACATAATAATATATGCACGAAGAGCGGTATTAACTACTGTTGGTAAATTGGAAACATAAAGCAACAAAAAACCAATAAGTAAATAGTTTTTCAAATACAATAGATGCGCACACATTTATCATAGTGCCTTTGATATTGCTGATGTGTTAGATCGCCGATAGATGGCCGACGATAATCACATAGCATGTAATGACGCAACTTATTTATTGGCTATTTATATGAAAAACCTTTTTCTACGATGTAAATATAATAAGAACCGCGGTATATTAATGATTTACATGAATTAACATTCACAGATTTCAGCACTTTCAAAAATCATGTCGAATAAACAGTAAATATTAAATTAAATATTCGCAAATACGAAATTTTCATAACCTAACCTGACTTCAATCTTTCCGATGTTTATTTAAACGGGGTATGATTTTTCGGCTTCAAAGGTTTTGGTTGGTCTAAATCCGTTTTATTTTTATTAGAGTAGCTTTGAACATTGCGTTCGAGTGATTTGTATTTTTAGTTATGTATGAAATAAATCTAAATATGAAGGAAGTATGTAATACCTTAATGATAAAGTTTTTCTTGGACACAAGACGGGTCAATTTGAGTCTAATTTGGTTATGTTTACAGTCTTATACAAATTTTCCGGGGTCATTTTTGTACTTTCAAGCAAGGTGAAGCTAAAGCTACTTGCCAAGTTTACAAGAGATGAGTATGCCATGGTACATTGCACAAAGGGACACTTTAGAGCATTTACTATAAATGGAGAAGTTTCATGAAGTAGAAAATACCTACTATTTTAACACAATGAAATAAACACAATACATACCTAAATAGAAGCTAACAAATCCCTGAAATTGTTTTTCCTTAAAATGTTCACATGTAAAATGTGACAACCCTACAAGAATCTGTATAAGTGTGCCTTCACATTAGGTCGCAAGTAGTGCGGCAGCAGCGCGGCGGCAGCGCGACAGCAGCGGATGCCTTCTCATTACAAATACAGCCGCGCGACTTGCTTTTTTTTTTTATACCGAATAAGTTAGTGCTTGACCACAAAACCACCTGATGGTAAGCAGTAATGATTAGGGTTAGATTAGGGTGGCCAGTTTATTTCAATAATGGACTCCAACGAGGAAATATCATTGTTGTTCCTGCTTTTGTTGGTTCTCCTTCGGCGCCATCGACGTCGCAATCATTAAAAATCATATATATTTTTTTAGTTTTATCATTCTCTTATTTTAGAAGTTACAGGGGGGGGGGGGACACATTTTACCACTTTGGAAGTGTCTCTCGAGCAAACTATTCAGTTTAGAAAAAAAAATTATATTATAAACCTCAATATCATATTTGAAGACCTATCCATAGATAGACCTATCCACACGTATGGGTTTGATGAAAAAAAATTTTTGAGTTTCAGTTCTAAGTAAGGGGAACCCACAAAATTTATTGGTTTTTTTTTTCTATTTTTGTGTAAAAATCTTAATGCAGTTCACAGAATACATCTACTTACCAACTTTCAACAGTATAGTTTTTAAAGTTTCGGAAAAAAACAATAGCAGCGCGACAGACGCGCGGCTGTCGCGCTGCTACTTCTATAATGATGTTCTGCTTTGTACTTATCAGATTTGATCGTTAACACACACACACACACACACACATATAAACACACACGGCAGCGCGTACAAACGCGCGCACTCAAGACTCAAGTAAAAACCACCAAGCGTGCCAGCTTCTTCTTCTGTTACGACACTCAGTATACCGGGATTGGAATTACTATGATATGATGATAATGGTGACTTGATACTACCCTCAGGGTTGACTCCAGACGAGGGAACTCCTTAATGCCCAAACAGGGTTGTAGCTAGAGTCGAATTTGAGGTAGGGCAGCACTGGTTACAGGTAGGGCGGAAGTAAAAAAATATCACAATCAGTGTTGCCAATAAAAAATTTTGAAAGGCCGTGTACATTAGATAAAAAAGCCGTGTTTCTATGGAAAAAGATCAACTGTGGGCCGTGTCGACAGCTGCCAATATATACCATCGGTTCAACGCTCGGACTAAAAAAAAAGGTCATCGGCAGTGAATTTGATGTCCACAAAACAAGGAACACTTTTCATTAGCCTAGTGGCGCTGTTTTAAGGGTTTTAACATTCGTTAAATATCTGCAAAAATAATTAATAACAAAAAGATCGTAGAATTTGGAAAAACCGTAGAATTTGCTACGGCCCTAGGGTTCCGGCCGTAGACCGTAGATTTTGTGATTTTTTGGCCTGAAAGCCGTAGAACACGATAATTGCCGTAGCATTGGCAACACTGATCATAATTGATCTGTTGCGAAGCACGGAATCCTAAATCAATCACCATGTATATCACTGACCTCTAGGTCACAGAACAAAGAATTGACTGTTATCTATGTAGGTCAGTTTATCGACTTATCGCTCATTAGTATCCTTTATAACTATCTTCAAGTATGCATCTGATTTTTATAGCCACTTAAGGAACTTTTAACATGTTTGTTTTCGTTGGAAATTTGGTCATACTTTTTCATACAAAACCTAGATGCTCGAAAATGAATGTTCAGATAAAGTACTTACTCTTATGCCTGCCGCTGATATCGTGGGCGTTAGAAATAAAATTAGTGTAGTCAAATAGATCAGCTTGTTTCACCACGGAAATCACAGTCGCTTGGTGCAGCCAAGCAAGTGTACGTACAGAAAGCGAGATACAAAAATGTGTCAACAATCGAATGATTAAATCGCATAAAGTCGGTCTAGATGTGATAATATCTCGTAATTGAAAAACCACAACGTTTCTTGAGAGACAAAAATGTCCAGAACAATGAGTCACCTAATTTTGCAAGGGCTCACTCGGCTTCAACCCATTATTGGCCTATTACTAAGCAGTTAAGCACGCTCTGCAGTTGAGGAGGCCTAGTCTATACCACGCTGCTTCAGTGCCGATTGGTGGAGGGACTAGTGGCCAAACTAAAGCTGAAAACAAACTGTCGGACGCGGCTTACGGACGCGGCTGAAGGATGTGGCGTAATAGGTATCTAGATAATGAATGTACACTGAGCTGTGCAAACTATCGGAGGTAAGTCGCGGACGTGACCTTGAGGCACCTTGAGGCGTTCGGACGTCCGAGAGCTATCTGGCGCGCTGGATGTTTTTGTCACGTGCACATTATCAGTAGCAGCTGTCAGCCGCGTCCGATCGGACGCGGCTTATAGTATGTTTGCAGCTTAATAGTCGAAAGTTTTCATACCATCCGTAGGCCTCTTATATGGCTTAACAACTGCTATGTTATGATAACAACCGGGACTCCGAAACACGGTAAAGCGCAAGATTTTTTTTGTCACCCATTCAACTACCGACTGCGCCCGCTCGTGCTGAACTCGGACAATTGCTTTAGATTTGACCACGGACGTAAAAAAAAGACGGACGTAATCCCAAGAACAAATTCAGTGAAGCACCTATAGTAATATCAACTCTGTATTCGTACAAGTACACACACCCACACATTGACACCATACTGCTATGACATTGACACACACATGGTAAGCGAGCTGTCATTGCTATGCTTCACTCTCAATTAGACAAGGTTACGTCCGTTCTTTTTTTACGTCCGTGGATTTGACATAAAGCGTCAGTTTATGAGCGCTTCCAAAGAACTCAAAAATTGCAGTTGTGGTGTCAGATCGAGACAGAGGATAACGCAACAACTGACAGCCTTCGATCGTGCGGTCATATTTACCTGATATCGGACAGGAAATCGGTCGGGAAATTGAACGAACTCGTATGAAAACGAATTCAGCGGTGGTATAGTTGGAAGCTTTTCATCAATTCCAATTAGTTCTCGGGAACATCACTGGTTTATGTGAAGTCAGAACGAATTTCGTCAAGGCATGATTAAATCTCATGCCTATCGGCGTATAGGACAAGCTGCTAAAATAAAATAATTGATTTAGGAAGACCATTTTTAGGGTTCCGTAGCCGAATGGCAAAAAACGGAACCCTTATAGATTCGTCATGTCTGTCTGTCTGTCTGTCTGTCTGTCTGTCTGTCTGTCTGTCCGTCCGTATGTCACATCCACTTTTCTCCGAAACTATAAGAGCTATACTATTGAAACTTGGTGAGTAGATGTATTCTGTGAACCGCATTAAGATTTTCATACAAAAATAGAAAAAAAACAATAAATTTTGGGGGTTCCCCATACTTAGAACTGAAACTCAAAAATGTTTTTTTCATCAAACCCATACGTGTGGGGTATCTATGGATAGGTCTTCAAAAATGATATTGAGGTTTCTAATATCATTTTTTTCTAAACTGAATAGTTTGCGCGAGAGACACTTCCAAAGTGGTAAAATGTGTGTCCCCCCCCCTGTAACTTCTAAAATAAGAGAATGATAAAACTAAAAAAAATATATGATGTACCTTACCATGAAAACTTCCAACGAAAATTGGTTTGAATAAGATTTGATAAGTAGTTTTTTTTTTAATACGTCATAAATCGTAAACCGCAAAAAACATTGATCAAAGTTACAACGAACTACAAGAACTTTTACATTATGTTACTTGCTGCTACGGAACCCTTCATGGGCGAGTCCGACTCGCACTTGGCCGCTTTTTTTCGATTTAAGAAGCCGTCTTTGGTTAGTACAATATGACCAATGAAGCACTTTGAGCTCACATGGACGATTCCTAGGGATCATGCGTAATAGTGGTAAAATATCTTTGGTAACAGGTAATCTAAGCCATTTTTAGGGTTCCGTAGCCAAATGGCAAAAAACGGAACCCTTATGGATTCGTCATGTCTGTCTGTCTGTTTGTCTATCTGTCTGTCCGTCCGTATGTCACAGTCACTTTTTTCTGAAACTATAAGGACTATACTGTTGAAACTTGGTAAGTAGATGTATTCTGTGAACCACATTAAGATTTTCACACAAAAATAGAAAAAAAAAACAATAAATTTTGGGGGTTCCCCATACTTAGAACTGAAACTCAAAAATTAATTTTTCATCAAACCCATACGTGTGGGGTATCTATGGATAGGACTTCAAAAATGATATTGAGGTTTCTAATATCATTTATTTTTAAACTGAATAGTTTGCGCGAGAGACACTTCCAAACTGTAACTTCTAAAATAAGAGACTGACAAAACTAAAAAAAATATATTTTATACATTACCGTGCAAACTTCCACTGAAAATAGGTTTGAACGAGATCTAGTAAGTAGTTTTTTTTAATACGTCATAAATCGTAAACCGCAATTTACCTTTCATTCAATCAATTCAAATACTAACCTATCTACCTAACTTGTAGACTAAATACAACGAACTACAAGAACTTTTATATTATGTTACTTGCTGCTACCGAACCCTTCATGGGTGAGTCCGATTTGCACTTGGCCGCTTTTTTTACGCAGGTTTCAGGTGGATTCAGAAGACTAGGGTCTACTCAGAGTAGCGTAAGTCTAGCGCATGTCCAGGAGTGGACTTCCAAAGGCTAGTTAAGAAGAAAAAATAAAATCTTCGGGCGATTGAGTTCCACAATAATTCCTGTACCGCTTTGTACTGATACTAAATGTCTGAGCCTCCTAAGCCATGAGGACCTTTCTGTAGCTTCACTTAAAATAATAAACTACAAAGCTATAAAACAAGATTCCTGTCTAGACTACAGCAGCGTGAAATTCTTACGAGTTTTATCTACTTGTAGAGAGACACATCGCGACACAAGTTAAGTGGCTGTACTTACATTCTCCGACTAATTAACTGCTTGTAAGAACTTGAGATGTTTTGTAATTATGGTTGTAGAGACAATACGAAATACTAACCAAGCTATTAAATAATCAACGATGTCAATTTTCAAGCGGCAAATTACCCAAAGAATGTGGTCAAAAGATGAGTGGTTGCCTGGTTTTGAAGATATTTCTTCGTGCTTCTTCGTGCTTTCGTTGTACTTGGAAGTTATCCACTGGACGACTAAGACCTCCAATCCAATCAATCTAATTATTAAAAAATATTTATTTGAAATTCGTAACAAAAAATAAATATATTTTTTTATAGAAATAGCCGGCAAATGAGCTGACGATCCACGTGATGGTAAGTAGCTGTCGTCGCCCATTGACATCAGTAACACCAAAGGCATCAGTGGCTTAATATTATGAAAGTGATAGTAGAAAGTAAAAATTAAAAAAGTATTTTATAAAATTCAACTCAATGAAAGATTTTAAACTATAATTTTAATAGATACAACATTAAAGTTATTCACCTCTTAAGTTAGTTAAACATTTGGAAAACGCAAGATCAGCAGCACTTAGCGACTTTGTGGCAAAGTGGAATATGAATAAATAATGCATTACTCTGAATAACAGCACGGCTATGCATATTTGGTGCTATATAGTTGGGAGCGTCCAAGTACCTACATTATATGCTCAGATTTTAATACTTACACTTATAATTCACCTGTAGGTAGTAGGTACACTTGCAATATTTTTAACATGCTTTTATTAGCTTGACCTGTATGTAATGTATGTATGTATGTATGTAACTGAAACTTTCAACGTAATTTTCACCAATTTCGTAACGTTTGATCAGCTTGAAAATTTGCAAGACAATACAATAAGTACAATAATTTCATAGTTTTGTTCTTATGTCCTCACAAGGATCATCAGGATAAGAACAAAATATCTAATTAAAATTATGAATTGACACTTTAAAAGCGTGTATTTAGTTTTTCAACTATTTATTTACGTATATTTGTGTTATACTACAAATGAGACAGTTTGTGTAAGCACGTATCATTTTATTGAGGCCATTTGGCCGCTATTTCATTGGACGACATGATAACGACACAATTGTATAATTTCAGTGGTGCTGCTACTAAATGTTTTCATTCAACTACAACTGTGGAGGCATATTTCCGTATAGCCACATTCCATATAGCCGTATTGGGGCGGCTTAGAATACTAACCCCAATCCCACGCCGTATGGGTGTCGTAAAAGGCGACTAAATTCGGCCCGCGGCCGCTAAGCTACATAGCAGTATCAGTGGAAACGGTCACATAGTTCCGTAGCTTAGCTTTTACATTCTCTGGTGGAAAAGCACTCCAAGCCACCGTTTAAAAATGATTTCTCATGCACTAGATACGCATATATTTTATAGATATTTCTGTAAATAATGTTATAAACTAATGTGTAAAAACTTTGCAGATTATTTTTCAGAAATAGTTATATCATAAGTACGATTGTTAAAATTAAAGCACAGCTTGCTTTGCTTTGGCGCTGCAGTTAGTACAACAAGTATCTGCTTTTAATAAATAAATAAACACGGCGACACAATCATTGTATTGTTTAGGACAACCCTGCGACATTTAGACGCAGCTTAGTCGCAACTCTATGTCGCGTCGTCGATTGTGTGAACAGACACTAACTATAAACAATGCTGTATTGTTTTGCCTTCACATTACTCTGCAAATTATTCGTGCATTGGGTTTATCGCAAACGCGATATAGTCCTATAAATAACACATTATGTGCAAGAATGCCTGCTATTGCAGCATTTGAGCTGTAAAATGTTGCTAAAACGTCAAATATTATAATATTAAAGCGCTATTTTTGTATACATGCGTACACTGCGTTTATTCGTTGAAGAGGGACCGACGCGATGGAAACGTAATTATTGTCATCCAGTATGTTGTCATGTCCCAGGTAATTAAATACTCATTAACAATTACGAATTGATGTTTTAATACCGAATTATCGAAATATTAATTTTAAAAATGTGTTGTTTGGTGCTGTAATAATATATGATAACTCCAAATAGGGTTTGTAACGAAACCCTTAAGGCGCGGTATGACTACGATTTAAAAACGTTGATTTCACTCACACAACCGCATATCTGCGTCAATCTAATGTTACATTTACGTGACGCTGAATAGGGTTCAAAATTGCAGAGCATATTTTTGCTAACAATGTAACTAGATTGCGAATAAACATTTAATTTGAGGGTTTTCCTTAGGTTATTGAAAATATACACATTAAATTCAATATCTGTCCGGTTTAAGTTTTAATAAAACCATATACGTATTATATTCTCAAAAAAAAAATATGTTGTTACCGCTGAAAATACAGAGAACTTCGACGATTAAGTTTATTTTTGTATAGCAAATTACGATTTTTTATTGGGAATATCAAACAACTATTTAATATTCTATTCGGTTAACATTTTTCTTTAGACCTTTTTCTATGCTCTGTATTTTTTGCGTGCGATATTTTCATTGGGTTTCCTCAAGCACCAAAGAAACCCAGTTTTGTGAATATTGAGATCACACCGCGCCTTAAGAGATACGTGAACCAGATGCGTGTAAGCCCTGAGAAACCTAGGACGATAACACGGGATGAAACAGCTGAATAACTTAGTAAGTAATCTTGAAAATCAACCTCAATCCATCTTCAAAGCGGTTCAAGTTACAATGTTTAATTATCGTTCCGCCTTTGTTCTGTGAACCGCACTCCGCTGACAAACAAGCTGGCTAAGAGCTGCTTCGGACGGGAGGCGGCTAATTAACTATGCAAGTATACATGTACAGACGTTCTAAGGTTCAAGTTCAACATAGCAACTTCGTGTGGTTATAATTAAGGAATGTAATAAAATCGTATCCGGCGCCTGCTGTACGTAAGCTAAGGACTCGTACCAAAAGCAGGATATGACGTCGCGTCGTTTCACGTTGCGACGTCGCATCGCATCGAATCTACGACGAGCAAGGGAAAAATTCACGACACGACATTGCACCGTGTCACGGCATATGGCGCGGCGCGACAAGGCATAAGGATCGAACAGGCTAGCCGTTGGCTGCTTCAACATCGGTGTAGGTATAAAATGGCCGTTTTTTCATTGGACAATACTACAGCGACATCTTTTGTATGTATTGATAGTGTTATGTAATGTATATTTCATAATTATAACCCCGTGACGTCGCGTATCGTTAATTGAATAAGCGGTCATTAATGGAATAAATAAAATAAAAAAAAGCAAAGCAACAACCCAAACTGTCCCACTGCTGGGCTCGGGGTCTCCTCTCACAATGTGAGGGGTACAGGCCATAGTCTACCACGCTGGCCAAGTGCGGATTGGTAGACTTCACACACCTTTGAGAACTTTATGGAGAATTCTCCGGTGTGCAGGTTTCCTCACGATGTTTTCCTTCACCGAAGCAAGTGATAATTAACTTCTAATACGCACATAATATTTGAAAATCAGAGGTGCGTGCCAGGATTTGAACTCGGGAACCCCTCCGTTCGAGAGACCAACGTTCTAACCGCTAGGCTATCACTGCTTTTATAAAATATAATCACAGCCAATCAGTATAATACGCGGCACGGATCTTGAGCGCTGAGACATACCTGTGCAGAAGCGAGTTTTCGGGTATGAAGAGAAGAATTCTTTATGCGGTATGAAGTGAGGAGCAGGACACTGTGGGCGTGGCCGGGTGCGGCCTGCGTCATGTCGTGCAATGTGATTGGACCGTCAAGTGACGTTATAGCAGCATCATCATCATCCTGCCCATTTCCCAATTTTATTTGGGGTCGGCGCAATATGTTTTCCTCTTCCACAATTCCCTATCAGCCGTCATCTTTGCACTAACTCTCTTATCTTTCATATCATCTGTCACACAATCCATCCATCTTTTCTTTGGTCGTCCCCGTCCCCTACGTCTATCCATCACATTCATATCCATCACTCTTCTCGCTACATGCGTTTCCTCTCGCCTCATCACATGCCCATACCACGACATTCGGTTCCCTTTCAACTTTTCTGTCATTTTTGCCACTTTCAAACTTCCTCTAATATACTCATTCCTTATTTTATCCATTCTCGTCACTCCACACATCCACCTTAACATTCTCATCTCTGTGACATGCAATCGTCTCTCATCCGTCTTCTTTGTAGCCCAACATTCTGATCCATACATTACGACAGGTCTGATGACGGATTTGTAGATTTTACCCTTCAATTTAAGGGGCATCCGTGGGTCACAAATAGTTCCTGTGACCTGTCGCCATTTCATCCAACCTGCATTGATCCGATGTGTGACATCCAGGTCAATGTCACCATTCTTTTGAATGATAGAGCCCAAGTACCGAAAATCAGAGCAGACTGGTAAGGGCATTCCGTTGAGTGTTATAGGTACAGGACTGGAGAGACCACCGAAGTTACAGAACATGTAAGTGGTTTTGGTTCTGCTTACTTTCAGGCCAACACTCTCCAGCCGTTGTCGCCATTCCTCCAATCTGCTCTGAATCTCGGGGGCATTTTCGGCCACTAGCACGATGTCATCCGCAAACAGCATGCACCAAGGAGCCTCCTCTTTCATGTTCGATGTAAGGGCGTCTATAATCAAGACGAAGAGGTATGGGCTCAAGGCTGAACCCTGGTGCAGCCCCACGGCCACACCAAAACTAGTAGACGTGCCGGCCGCTGACCTTACCTTTGTTGTACATTGCCTGTACATCGCTCGGATCAACTGTAGGTATTTCTCTGGTATTCCTTTCTCCTTAAGGGCCCACCATAATACCACACGAGGTATTCGGTCGTATGCCTTTTCGAGGTCAACGAACACCATGTGCAAGTTCTTATGTGCCTCCCTGTATTTCTCGCATAGCTGGCGAATTGAAAAAATAGCATCCGCTGTTCCTCGACCAGGCATAAAATCGAATTGGTTGTGTGAAATTTCACTCTCCTCTCTCAGTCTTCTCTCTATCACTTTCTCCCACGCTTTCATAGTATGTGACATTAGCTTTATTCCTCTATAATTGTTGCAGTCCAGTACATCACCCTTATTTTTATAGATTGGCACCAGCAAGCTGCTGCACCATTCATCAGGGATCGCCTCATCTTGCAACAATTTATTGAAGAATAAAGCCAACCACTTCCATCCATCCGCTTGCAGAACCTTCCATACTTCTATCGGAATCCCATCTGAACCAACCGCTTTTCCATTCATCATCCCATTTATTGATCTTTTCACATCATCCACACTTATTTCTCTCACTACTCCCACGTTTACTGGGTTTTCTTCAAGCACTCTGCTCCAGTCATTCTCTTTATTCATTAAATTTTCAGAATATTCCTTCCATCTATCTTTAATTTGTTCATCATCTGCAAGAACCTTTCCAGTTTCATTTCTAATACATTTTATATGAGACACATCCCTAGATTTTTTCTCCCTAGCTTTAGCAAGACGGTAAAGGTGTTTTTGACCTGCGGGAGTATCCAGTGACTCGTATAATTTGTTCTGTGCTTTGGCTCTTGCTATCGCAACAACTTTCTTCCCTTTTTTCTTCCATTCATTATATTCATTCTTTTTTTCCGCTTTCAAACTTTTATTCCCCTCTGCCACGCTCTGCCATTCTTTAAATCTTATCTTCTTTTCCTTTAGCACCTTTTGAACTTCTGTTGACCACCACCATGTATCCCTATCTATCACACCCTTCCCTCTTGACACTCCTAAAACACATTTCGCAACTTTTCTAATACATCCTGCCATTTCATTCCAACAATCACTCACCGTTCTATTCGCCATGTCACCCATTTCTATCATTTTATCCACTACTTCCTTTCTAAAATCTCTTTCACACTCTTTCTTTTCTAACAGGTGCCACTTTATTTTAGGAGTGGGGCGTTCCTTACTCTTGTTAATCTTTATTTTTATATTTGCCTCCATAATAAGGAGTCTATGTTGTGATACCAAGGCTTCCCCCGGTATCACTTTGCAATCTTTGATGTGGTTCAAACGGTGACGTCTTACAAGTAAATAATCGATTTGCGTCATATGGTGGCCGCTTTTATAGGTGATAAGGTGTTCATCCCTTTTCTGGAACCACGTATTTACCACTGCTAGATCATATGCAGTGGCAGATTGCAGTAAATTTTCTCCTTCTTTATTACGAGTCGCATATCCCCACCCTCCGTGCACTCTTTCATACTTCCCATTCATTCTTCCCACATGTCCATTAAAGTCACCTCCTACATAAATCTCCTCCTCTGCTGGAATGGCCATCATTAATGAATCAAAATCTTCCCAAAACTTCTCTTTTACTGTATCATCACATCCTATCTGTGGCGCATACATACTAATTACATTCAAAACTAAATTTTCTAACATGATTTTTACATTTATTAATCTATCATTCATCCTCTTAACATCCATCACGCATTCCTTCAATCTGTTATCTAACACTATTCCTACACCATTTCTTTTTCCGTCACTGCCACAATAATAAAACTTGTATCCCTCACCAATCTCTCTTGCTTTCGTCCCTTTCCACTTCGTTTCTTGCAAGCATGCTACATTTATACGTCGTCTCTTCAATACATCCGCTAATTCTCTTGCTCTTCCAGTCATCGTTCCAACATTCCAACTTGCAAACCTCACTCTTATTTCCCGAGCTCGCTTCTTACGTTGCCCCCGCCCGGGTTGGTGCAACAACCCTTGTCCATTTCCCACAGGAGCCGGGTGCTGCCCCTGCGCGTCGCCTGAAGGGTACGCCCTAGCCCTTACACGCATTCCATTTGTATTCTTCATATTGCAAAAAGATTTAGCAGAAATTTTACAGCCGGCCGCCTGCCTGACGCCAACCCTCTTTGGGAATGCTGTTGTTGGTGAATTTCCCGCCACCAAACGGGTGACCAATGTGCAGTTGATATGCTGGTCCTATAACATCTCTCAGTCAGGTGGAAAGACTTGCGCGGGAGGATAAGCAGCTGAAATTTTATGTTTTTCTTTCTCTCCCAGAGCAGCATAGGAGTGCTTGTCGTAATTCGTTCTCTGAGCGTGTTGTCACGTTTTGCGACAAAACTGAATATTTCCTTGCGTTCGAAAGTATCTATTTATTACCTTTAAACGAGCAATTCTTGTATATATTTTTTCGGAATCCCGGAAACGGCGCCAACGATTTTCATGAAATTTAGTATGCAGGGGGTTTCGGGGGCGATAAAACGATCTAGCTAGGATTCATTTTTAGAAAATGTCGTTTTATCCGTGTTTTCAGGAAATGAAAAACTGCTAGAATAGACTCCTCCTGACATCTATTGGCAAGTAGGAACACTAAAGATACCTCAGTACATGGCGTTGTTTGTTAAAAAAATACCAAGCAAGCCTCTGTCATCTGGGTACTACTAATAAAATTATCTTCGTCACTGTTGGTTGTTTTAAAAATTTATTTTTGTTGTTTGTTTTGTTAGTTATTATTAATCAGTGATCTTGTTGCTGTATTGTTATTAGTTTCATAGTTATTTATTGTTTCGTGGATATCTACTGTATATCGTTTCAATTTTTTTTTGTATTTTTTATGTTACAATAATCTTTAGTAATCACTCATATCCGAAACTTAATTTAAATAAAACAAAATTCTAAACTTGTGAAATTGTGATATTCATTTGAAAAAACACAAGTGATATTTTATATGCCTACTTTTGCAATAGTAATAATAATTGTTATAATAATGTTAACTATCATAATAATTATCTCTATTACTTTGTTCATAATATGAATAAACTAAATAACTAAGTATATTTTTTCTTCATAAAATTTTAAAAAAGTGTGACCATTTAAATTCATCTCAAGTGAACGATGCGCGAAGTTTTTCGCCCAGCGGTCAACATCCGTGCCGCCAACTATACATTCGGAGGAATAACGTATTTTTATGGTTAACAGAAGTTATACATATACTCGAAAGCGTATAAAATCCAGGGATTTACTGTCCACGTTTATTAAATAAATGCAAGGTAATTAATATTTAGTAATACTTAATTATGAAACACAATCAAACCAGGATTCCAGGGTAATGTCACAATCATTAACGCCGATAGAATCTACAAATCCATCTATTTGCATAATGAACTGGAATTGCGTTAAATACCTATTCGAATAACGATTTAATAGCTTTACGTGTCATTTGAACTGAGATTTAAACTATAAAATTAGATGACGACCACAAATAAGTAAAAAGAGAGTCCGTAACATTATTGTTACTTTTGAATTGATGAATTGTTACGAAATAAAGTGTCGTTAATTTTTTTTGATTATTGATTACTGATCAACTCGTCAAAGCAAATGCAAATCAAACATAATTGAATTAATTGATATCCTACTAATACTAATAATATGAAAGTTTAATCATATTTGGATATTTGATGGTGATGTGAACGGCCCAAGTTCTTCACGTTCTAACGCGCGCTGTAGAGATTGAGATGAAGCTTGGTACACAAATAGACCACGGATCAGTCCATAATAATGGATGATAACACAGCGATATATTTAACCTTATTGTATGCTACCTGAGATGATTAGGACTTTTATATGTTAATGGTTTTGTTTTATGAACTACTCTACCGCAGGTGAAACTGCGGAAACTGTTAAATATAGGTTCCTACAAAAGTACAGGCGGATCTACGAAATTTGATATTTTATTCAATGTAATATCCCTCTAGCAACACCAATAAAAATCTAATTTCAAGGTGAATAAAACTCACTTTATTCGGCCGTCCCAAATAGCAGGTAAACGACCAAATGGCTTACTCAGTTATTGGGTACATTGAAATCTATTCAAGCGGGTCTTATTTGAACTATGTTTGAACTTGATTCATTTTTGTTTTTTGTTCATTTTGGCACTCAATATAAGAAAGATATAATATTGTTTGAGGGTTGAACTACCAAATGTCAAAAATACCTGATGACCAAAAGTGGTCGGATAAGTTCGAAAGGTTTCTCTACTGTTGATAAAAAAATTAATATATGTTTCTTGATGACGTAGGTGCTATGTTTTTCATGCACACACGGAACTGGGAACTCATGCGAAAGATTTAGGTCAGTGCTGATAAGGACGAAAACCGATGCTCGAAGTGACTTAGAATTTAGATTACGTTACATCAAGCAGGCTCTTAACATACATCACGATCTACTTTGTTGCTATACATAATTATGTATTGTGACTGATTGCGATAATTTTGGAAGTGATGGAATAATTTTGTGGAATGTAGCGCCGTCAACTAGACGAGATAAGACTAGGTATACAAATAAAAATAAAACGTTAGAGGATTAAAACACTTTTATCAAAATCATGTAAATTAAAACTAATCATCAACATTTGTACCTACTAGATCAAAAATATTTTTCAAATCAGACAGAATTACTTAATTTTAGAACAAAACTACCGAATGTACAAGATGGTAATTTTTGAGCCAAATATTTTTTACGCAGTAGGTACCTATATTATATATTACCTATATTAGTAGGTACCTATATTATATTGTAGTATATTTTAGTAAACAATCAACGACAAAATGGCTTTCTAAATCTGCAATTGCATTGCATTGATATTACTTGATTTCACGGTTGATTCTAATAGGGGGATTAGGAGAATGGAGAATAGCGAGCAGATTATAAATTTTACAACGTCCTGAAACGTGAGCACCATATCAGTGACATAAATAATAATAAAAGTATCTGATCTGCATCACCAACACACGATCACCCCAATAAGTAACCAAAACTATTGTGTTTTATTTCTAACTAGCGCTCTGCCGCGGCTTTGCTCGCGTTTTTCGGGATAATCAGTACCCTGTCTTATTTCTTATGTCTTATTCCAGATCGTGATCTACCTATGTACAAAATTTCATGAAAATCCGTTCGGAAAGCGTGAAAGAGTTACAAACATCCATAAAAACTTTCACATTTATAATATCAGTAGAATAATACCTGGTCAGGTAAAAAAGACAGAAGAGACAGATATGATGTATCAGGAGTAGCTTGGCAATTAGATGGTGCCCCTAACAATTTAAAACTCTTCGTAACTGCACCAAAATTATAATATAACGTAAAAAATGAGATAGATATGTCAATAGCGCGCCAACGATGAAGAGCGTAAGAACAGGCAACTGATCGTTCTGCTCGTAGTCGCTCTGTCAATACAAGACGATATGCACGCTTCTGTTGTTGTAAGAAATGCTTGACATTTGACATACAGCGTTAAAATGCCTTTGATGTGATTGATGTAGTGAAATAAAAGATAAACGTGTGTGTGTTATAGCTCTTTTCAGAACAGATTTTTTGGTTGATTTGTAAGGGCATAACGTATCTATATTTAAATATCATTGCTGTACCAGCATTTCATCCAGTGACGCATCACTTCCATTCTTTAAGGTTAGTTACTGACCTCCAAGTGTCACGACTACGCTGTCCTCGGAGCCAATTTTCTCTGAAGATGAAAGTCTCTTTAACACGACACTTACTAAAGTAATTTTCTTTGTGCTTCAAATATTGATGTTTGTATTAGCTTTGATATTCCAAATTTTGTGCTACACGGGAAATTGTAGTAAATTAGATTTATTTGTGAGTACAAATTCAAGGTTCGCTTAAAGACTTAAAAATAATTATGATGATATTAAAATCGTATACATGTGTCTATCAAATTCAAAACGTGGTAGTTACCTACATGTGATTGATAATTTTAGTATTTTGCACCGTTAACGTAATAATATCTTATTATATCTTATATTTTTTTAAATCAAGCTTGTGAATTAATTCTAAAAGCAAGCAACTGAGTGTTTGTGCTGATTGCCGCTGAGGAAATATTTTTTTGAATGGTTCCGTCCCTGAGCGTTAATATAAGATGATGGAGCTTAGAACAAGCTATCTTAATATTCATAAATTGAATGCGTGTAAAAAAATCATGTTTGTATTGTTACCAGGGGCTTAGCTGCCGCCGTATCAGCCGTATCAATTACACGGGACCCCCAGCGTATAGGTGCCTCCACTAACACTCCCAATAAAAAGCTCGCCATCGGCCTACGACCGCTACAGTTGGCACTGTTTTTATATTTGACAGCTGACGTTGAGGGGGCCCCACAACAAATATTGATAAAGGGCTTTCTTAGGGCTAGCGACGCCACTGATTTTTACAGGTAGTATCTTAATATACAGATGCTGTTGGCTTTACAGATTCAGGCGGACAGAAGAGTGCACTTGGAAAGGCTCAGCTGAGAAGACAATTTTTGTGAAAAGATAGGACTAGCTCACCCTTTTTGAGAAATAGGGGCTGTGAACGATAATTGTAACGATAGTATTGTAACGATTGTATTGCGTTTGTTCTTGCTATTAATAAGGTACCACATTTTATTAACAACATTCAGTTTTGCTAAGCAAAACAAACAAGTTTGCTAATTGTAATAATATGAAGCAAGATATCGTTATTTCTCTAGCAAATTATATGTTTCATTTGGCAAATAAAGTCGAAATAAGAATAACCAAATTATACGCGACATCGTTACATTTCATAGTCTATAATAAACCAACAGAAATAGAGAGAAAATAAAACGAATAAAAATTAAGATTTGATTGGAAGTTCTAGGGAAGTTTTATGATATAGATATTAAACTATAATTTTAACCTTGGAAAAATTTTCTGTTTGATTTTAGTTAACGATATGGAATTTTGTTTGACTAGAAAAGTACCTACACTATTTCAGGGTGAATACGTGGCGGGGTTAAAGGCTAAGTTTCCGAAGTATATATCGTCAATCAAGTAGGTATATATTAAACATATCTGCCTAACTATAGACTTAACGTGGCCTCCGAAATATGATAGCTTGCAAAAATTGAGCGCATTGAATTTACTTCCCGATCAATCACTTATGACTGACAAAAGCAATCGGGCCCTAAGTAGTTTAATTTATAAAAAATACTCTTGAAGTTAGTAGGTACATTTCAATATTTGAATGTGGAGTTCTACTTCTACTATATCACCGTAATAATTCATCCAGAACTTTATTGTCATTAACAGTGTTAGCTGGCCTACTTGAGCTCAATGCTGCCACACTACCGGAAGCGGAACAGCAGACATGACAATCATGTCCCACGTATCGTGTCATAAACGTACTGATAACTCTCTCATGGCTCATACGTTAAGCTTCTACTAGCTGACACAGCAGACGTTATTCTACTGTTTTATATTTATTTAACATAAAAAATATTGCTAATCATAATCAAAAATAGCTTATGTCACTCAGAAATATTGGTTTCTATTGGTGACAGAATTTTTGAAATTAGTGCAGTAGTTTTTGTGTTTATCTATTACAAACAAACAAAAAATCAAAACTTTGCTTATTATAATATTAGTTTACAATAAGTGTTTAAAATTTGCTATAAGGATAGCTAATAATTATCTATATCTGCTGAGTGAAAGGGACTACTAGCGAGCGAGCGAAAGGGATAGACTGACTTAGAATCTATATTATTACGAGTATAACTATTCTCTGTACATCCTGAAGGTTGTCTGTAAGAGAAGAGAATACTATTAAGTCCGCCAATTATACCACTTTTGGGGTTCAATAAACATTAAATAAATAAATATTATAGTCAACTTTTTCCCGTTTTTACAAGCTTTTAACTTGCTTTGTTTGTTAGTTTATTAGCACTTGGTATGTATAGTCAAATCTTGCAAGCTGAATTAGAACTATTACAAGTAGGTATAGTTCTTAATGTACGATGTTGAAATTAGCTATTTTTCGGTTCGACTGTTTGTCTGTTTAGCTTCTTAGATTATTAGCTGATTTGGATGGGGGGTAACACTTTAGGGTTTCGTTTATTTCAATTGGTTCACAAATAAAAAAGATACTTATAAAACTATATAATTTTCTTATGTGGGTACTAAGACATTGGTTTCCGTAAGCAAAGCGAGGACAGTTACTATACTTACTGGTATAAATTAAATTAATTTAATTACCTCTTATGGTGAATTATATCGGCATCGTCCGCGCCGTACGCATCGCATTTGTATGAAAACATAATTATGAGAGCCGGATCCGGATGACAGATGCGAACGCATAAATGTAAGGTATAAAATAACTATGTAGTAGGCATTGAAGTATTATTACTAGCGTATAGAACAGACACCGCGAACACAATGTATGTTCCAATGAATTGGCGCCGCGCGGCTTCAATGTCCAATGGATTCGTTCGATTTTGAAAGGAGAACGGGGGCTCAATTTTGAAAATAGAACCTCGCGGCAGGGACACGCATTTTGTTTGAGATGTCTTCTCTATGTATATACCTTAATGGTAGTAGGTACTATTATTTATTATTATGGTATTGCAACCAATGGGTGTTAGATGTAGTTATATAAAACTTTAACAATCAAAATCAAACTTTGGTCTGATGCCAAAGCCATCGACTTTCTTGATATCCCACGAACATTGGAAATGTTACATTTCAGAACTTTTCCTTTGAAAAATCAACCCTTTTTGATAAGAATACGACTTTATTTTCAATGACGTGGAAATACAGGAAAACGCGATATTTTCATCTCAAATGTAAGTTTGTTCCTTTTAGAATTAAAAGTGACAACTCGAAATACGGTGCTTTGATTTTGAACCTTGCGGCATAAAATTAAAGTTCCAGTTTGAATGACTTTTCTCGGGTTTACTTCATTTCTTGAAATAAGTTTCGTCTTGCCATAACACTTCGTTTCCGCTGGATGTTTATCAACTCTTTTTCAGTGCAGTAAAGTTTATATTGCAACGCTGCATTCTGCAGTTAAGTCTTGTGTGATCTATACATAGTTTGCACTAGAGAACTTAATACCAGCAATTACCCGGAACCCGCTCGTATGAAATTCTGTTACGTGACTGAATCGTTAGCGGAGAAGTGTTTTGCTGACACCTTTGTTTGTGTTTTCTAAGTTATGTTATAACAACGTTGATAGGAGGAAAAGGTGGATGGAAGGATAATGCTTGTTATAGAAATAGGTTTGATGGTGGATGACGTGTTCCACATAATAGTGATAAGAGTTCCGGAAAGTGTGATAAAGGTAGATACTTACACGCTGTCCTGCGTGGACGAATCAACGCGAACGCGAAGCGAAGCGGTGCGAAGCGAAAATAACAAACAGTCGTGATGTATTGAAGTGTCCTACGTGACCGAAAGCACGTAGAGGGCGTTGCGGTGCGGCGCGGATTGAAGCGAACGCGATGTGGTTTGATTGTTCGCGCGAACTTCAGCGGCGCGGCGTATGTCAGTGGCGGTGAAGTGATAATTCGCGTGCACGTAGGACAGACTCGTCGCTTCGCTCCGCGTCGCACTGAATTTGTATTGGACCGCTTCGCGATCGCGTTCGCGTTGATTCGCCCACGCAGGACAGCGCGTTACCTACACACCTATTATGCTAAATCAAAAAACATGTAATTCAATCCAAATCTTCATTTGCTTTCTTGTCAGAGTTGATGTTGATACCTAAAATGCAGTTAGGTACTGCTATGCTGAGCTATAAGTAACTATTTATCTTTTTAATATTCTGTATGTGGTAAAATATCATTGATTTGTCTTTAGCGATATTAGTGTAAAATTCTTACGGCAATCGTCACAAGTTAAGGTAAAATTCACTCAATAGGTAGGTCGGTAGGTTTTGTTTTGTAGAGATGTTCGTTGAACGGCGATTGACGGATGATTATAATTTTATTATATATGTACCTAAACCATTCCCGTTAATAATTTTAAGGCTCCGATCCATTAATGCCCCCTACAGCTGAACACAATTAGCTCATAATGAAGGAGGCTCAGAGCGAATTAGTCAGTAGGTAGATGCTACTGAGATTATCACAGTCACCGTCCATAGGATGGCAAATAATTTCTGCCTCGGTAGCTAGTAATAGATTTAATACAAAAAAAAGCGGCCAAGTGCGAGTCGGACTCGCCTATGAAGGGTTCCGTAGCAGCAAGTAACATAATATAAAAGTTCTTGTAGTTCGTTTTAACTTTGATCAATGTTTTTTGTGGTTTACGATTTATGACGTATTAAAAAAAACTACTTACTAGATCTCATTCAAACCAATTTTCGTTGGAAGTTTGCTTGGTAATGTACATCATATATTTTTTTTAGTTTTATCATTCCCTTATTTTAAAAGTTACAGGTGGGGGGACACACACATTTTACCACTTTGGAAGTGTCTCTCGCGCAAACTATTCAGTTTAGAAAAAAATGATATTAGAAACCTCAATATCATTTTTAAAGATCTATCCATAGATACCCCACACGTATGGGTTTGATGAAAAAAACATTTTTGAGTTTCAGTTCTAAGTATGGGGAACCCCCAAAATTTATTGTTTTTTTTCTATTTTTGTGTGAAAATCTTAATGCGGTTCACAGAATACATCTATTTACCAAATTTCAATGGTATAGCTCTTATAGTTTCGGAAAAAAGTGGCTGTGACATATGGACGGACAGACTGACAGACAGACAGACAGACAGACATGACGAATCCATAAGGGTTCCGTTTTTTGCCATTCGGCTACGGAACCCTAATAAAAATATCCATATACCTATGTAGTTTCGCTGTTTAAGAAGCCCGCTTATTCCGTCATAAACAATTCCAGCTTACACGCGCTGATTAAAAAGTTTAATCTGACTTCTCGGGAACTTCACATCGCAAAGGTGAAACTCGACCGTAGGTATTGAGTATGATCATCAAGAAATTCAAGAAGAAAACGAAGTTTGCCTCTTCGTCTTTGTTTTACATTAGTGATGTGGGAAAGTTAGTCGTCTTCAGTAATGAAAGAAAAGTGATTTTAAGGTCCGCTATGACTTCGATTTAAAAACGTTGATTTCACTCACACAACCACATATCTGCGCTAATCTAATGTTACATTTACGTGACGCTGAATAGGGTTCAAAATTGCAGAGCATATTTTTGCTAACAATGTAACTAGATTGCGAATAAACATTTAATTTGAGGGTTTTCCATAGATAATTCAGAATATACACATTAAAATCAATATCTGTCCGGTTAAAGTTTTAATAAAACCATATACCTATTATATTCTCAAAAAAAAATATGTTGTTACCGCTGAAAATACAGAGAATGTCGACGTTTAAGTTTATTTTTGTATAGCAAATTACGATTTTTTATTAGAAATATTAAACAACTATTTAATATTCTATTCGGTTAAAATTTTTCTTCAGACCTTTTTCTATGCTCTGTATTTTTTGCGTGCGATATTTTCATTGGGTTTCCTCGTACTCCAGCACCAAAGAAACCCAGTTTTGGGAATATTGAGATCACACCGCGCCTTAAATGAAAAATTCGCTCGCATATAACACTGTGATAAAATTTTGTCATACATTATGGAGGCCATACACGATCAAGTGTACTTGTCAAGTTTGCAGTTTGACTTGACGCGGCATCCAGTAAACTTGATCGTGTACGGCCTCGGTATCTGGCCATACACTTATCTCATGCACACTGGATGCCGCGTCAAGTCAAATTGCAAATTTGACAAGTCAAACTGCAAACTTGACAAGTACACTTGATCGTGTATGGCCTCCATTAGACATTGCGTAAGGATGTAAATCAAATTTTCTGTTAGAAGCACAGCACCAATACACCCACGATTTCATTAAGGTGATTGTTTTATTATTTTATACGCTTTTCTTACCTTTGTATGTAAATGCAGATATTTTGTTATTATGGAATAAAAAAATAAGCGCTCAGATAGCGATATTTTATGTGGTTGGATTTTTGTCTATAACCGACGATTGAGCTGACGAGCCAAATGATACAATTAGTAGGGTAAGTTGTCACTGTCGCCCTTGATAGTTATAAGGTGATGCCGTGGTGTTGTCGATGCGATGCCGGCTATGAGAAGAGAGAAGAAAGAAAGAGTCAACTGGCTTTCAAGCCCCCAGCCAGAACACGACGAGCTGTCTGGCGGCTGATCCAACGAGAGTGTGGTAGCTGAAGCTAGGCGGACTTTACGGAAATGTAAAATAATAGAAGTATTATGTAAAACTAATAACTTAATAGAAATATTTATAATATTATAAACCTTACGTGAAGTCCTGACACCAAGTCGGCCAGCATCTGTTGCCTATTACGACATCCTAGTTTGCCGGCATTGGACTGGGGTCGTTGTACTTACTCGTACTATTACAAATTAAGAGAATTATGTTTTATTAACACGAGAACTTTTGTGTTATATATTTCTTAACGAAAAAATTTTAGTAAACATAATTATCTAAATTCTACATCGTAAAAAGATGTTGTTACTTTTTTAGTAAAAAAATTTAAAATAAACGTAAAATTTTATAAAAAAATTGTTACTTTTTACGTTTTGTTATTAAATCTACGGTTTATTCTTATAGTTTATTCTAATCTACACACTTAAGCATTTGTTAATATATTAATAAATTTGATCAGCTTTAAAAGCATATAATATATATGTTAGGTATTGCCTATTTTGTTTATATAATAATAATATATGAAGGAAGCGCAGCTTAAAAAACATTTTCTTTAATTTTATTACGAAAACTATCTTTTACCCTACTGAGATTTTAATACAGATTTTGGTAAAGAACTATCTGATATATTTTTGTTTTAAATATACTATTTGCCTATATTAAGATATTGCAAACTAAAGAAAAAACATTGAATAAATAACATTACACTATGTCACATCACAATCGTTTTGAATCATTGACTAGTATGCAAGTTCCACAACTTTATTATGTCCTGAGACTCGTAACATAAATTGTGTTATTAGTTCTTTCTTCCTTTGCTCTAATAAGTTTTATTGTTACCAGTATAAAGTTGCCTATTGAAACTAACATAAGCTAAAGTAAAAAGTTGTTAAGAAAATCGAATTTAATGTCATGAGGTTATAAATATAAATATCACAAAATTTGTTATTATTTATCTTTCTGAACATTATCGTCAATATTGAAATATCTTGAATTTAATCTTTCAGTTTTTTTATTATTGGTGACTCCAAATCCGTTTTAATATTGCTCATTATTCTAAAGCCTTGTAAGCTTTAAAGTTCTACATAGCCTAAGCATTAATTCTAAATATAATAGCGTTGATAAGCTGTTCTCTAAACATTACTTTGCATCAAACCATGACTTACTCTGAGGTTTAAACGTCACTCGTTCTGAAATAATAAAATTAAAAATTAATTATATGATGCCTGTAATTTACTGTCATAACTTTATATACCGTACCGTGGAAATATTTATATATTAAGAATTTAAGTTGAGATCAGCTATTATAATACTATGGTGGCCCTCTTTATATCTAATCTAAAGATCGAACAGTGGGAAATTATAAATATTTTCAATGATTTGACCGTCCAGTAACAAAGAATAATTTTTGTTGTAAATTACATTGAAAAATAAACCTTCACAGAAGTAAAATAAAGAAACTACTGGCTCCCAAGCGCCCAACAGGAACACAAGTCGTTCAGCGGCTGACGCAAGAAAGAGAGTGGAAGCTATCCATGCCAAAACATAATATCAGTAATAGGTAATATTAAAGACTTTAGATATCATACCATTATCATACTACAATAAATACCTGAGTTCGTAATCAACATTTACTTGTCACATAAAAGCTTGCCCTGGCTTAAGGTCCACTTGTTCGATAAGATTATTAATAGAAAATGTTCATTTTATAATACTTTCTAACAAGGGACGGCACTACTTAAAACAAAAACCGGTACATACCTACTACTCTTGTCATAACATAATTTTAGCTTTAGTGTTAAAGTTATACAAAGCTTTTAGTGGAACATCGTATATAAAATTTAACATATATTTCCATTACTTTTGAACCTTTTACAAGTAATTTGCACTTTTATAAATATTAATGATATTTTTAACTATTCATATGAACTTGTATGGTTTTGAAATGCGAGTCTCTATGAGTCTTTATGTATAACACTCATCTGCATGCATAATGACATTATAATTTTATTGTATAAGTCCTAATACTCAGACATCATAGCGTAGCATAGCGCCATGGGAGCCATAATGAAAGTGATGAATCCACTCTGTACTGGCGATTTAAACCATAATCTCATAAATAATATTGTATGAGATAGGGCTTTTGAAGTGAAAGTTTATTTTAATTTCATTTTTACCTATAAAAAGTTTTACAATATTTTCGATATGCGTATGTCTGTGGCACAGACATATGTATTCTGTGGTCCGTGGTTACACAGTCATGTTAACTAGTAGCACATAAGCAATATGCGCAATGCAGCCGCGAAGGGGGTAATTTATGTGCGTGTGTGCTTGCGTATGTATTCAAATACCTATGCATGAGTGCCTAACTGGCATACTAGTCTCAAACATCAGAGGATACTTGACAGCTGTGTCGAAAAATAGAGAAAACTCATAAGAAAAAAACTCAATACTCAGTGCGCTTAATTGCTTAAGCTGCACACTTATGTCGTAGTGATAAACCGATCTCGGCTCAAGAGCACAATTTCATATCCTTCAAATGTCACTACAAATCGAACAATTTGACGGATACATAAATAAAAGTGATCCGCTCAGTTCCGATCCGATTTTTCTCTATCTGTGCCTGTGTTGAGACTTGAGACGACACCACCGTTGATGCAATCAATATTCCTTACTTTCCTCGTAGCTCTACGCTCGGGACGTACGTAGCGCGTCTTCGTTTATCATGAAACTTACCTGAAAATAAAAAGAAAACACGTTTAGTTAGAAGCTTTAAAAACCCGTGAATAGCTGTATTAGCGATTTCTACCAGACAACCTAAGGGTAAAGGACACAGACGTTAAAGAAATTTACGAGATAATATTTAAAACAAAATATGAATTAAAATTAAGTTGATAAGAAGGTACATAAATCTAATATATAAAATTCTCGTGTCACGGTGTTAAAAGTTGAACTCCTCCGAAACGGCTCGACCGATTTTCGTGATTCTTAGCGAGCATATCGGCTAGGGTGGAGAATCGGACAACATCTATTTTTCATTCCCCTAAATGTTAAGGGTAGTCCACTAAATTTTTGTAGTCCCTAAATTTTTGACAGAACAACGTTTGCCGAGTCAGCTAGTAAAAATATAAAGGATTTGGTAGTATTCCTTAACTTTATTTTCAAAGAAGAGGAGGGACTCAGAACGTCGGATAGTTAAGGGAAGAGTATTTCGCGTGTTAAGGAAAAGATTATATTATCGGGGGAACGAAGATGAAGGTCATGTTTCACACCTAAATTAAAATCGCTCTTTTAAGTACGGCAGTGATGTAGGATTCAATAGTACGCAGTAGAGAGTACAAAGTATATGAGCATTCCATTAGTATTAAGCTATTAATTATTTTTTTAATCATTAAAAATGTTATTGCTGGTTCTGTGAAGCCCGTCTGGCTAGCTAGCATTCTCTTGCTTGAGTGAACCGCCGAACAACGTGTCATGTTCGGGTTGGGCAAGTCTCCAACCAGTCGTTCCAGCTCAAGCCACTTCTTTTATTCTTCTCTCTTCTTTATTTATTTAAACTTTTTAACCTTACAAAAAGTAAAAGGAACAAAGGCGTACTTAATGCTAAGAGCATTATCTGCCAATGAACCTTCGGGAAGTATGAAACACGTCGATGGTGATGAAAAAATTTTGAACTCTAGTCCCCAGTTGGAAATTTATCACTGTAGACATTTAACAGCTCTCCATCTCTTCTCTTTCAATCAGATTATCAGTACCTATCTTCTATCGCATTCCTTATTTAAATGATTTGCATGATAAAATAAAAGTCTATAATAGGTTATAATTTTCATCTTGAATTTCAGCTAAGTGCGCATTCTTATCTCCAGATAACAATTGCTCAGGTTACATGTAATTCTTGAAATTTGATCCCTGTGTTTTTTGCTGGAGCTCGCCGCGTCGTCTCGGCGCCTCCGACTAACCTTCTGTCGCCCCTCTTTCGTTTGGTCTAATTAATAAGCGGATACATGTTCTACCTATTTCTTTTTTTAGTTATTATTACTTAACAGCAGCTAATTTGCTTATTTTGCAATGCGATGTTAAGGCTTTTGGTATCTCAAAGGCGGTGGTGATCACTTATCCTACTCTTTACTCCTACTAATATTATAAATGTGAAATTTTGTGAGGATGGATGGAAGTTTGTTGGGGATTTTAATAAAATTTAGCACATAGCACAATAACTAATAGCACATATTATTATAATAGCACATAGGTAAACTATGATATAGAATAAGGTAAACTATGATCTAGATTATGATATAATCTAGAATAAGATAATAGATAGATAGATAAGGGTATTTCTTAAACGAGCACTGGGTAGGTGTTAAGATACAGGAATATTTTCACTTGAGTCATGGGTGTTATAGTGATGATTTATTAGTATATTCCATGGTACCTACGACCCAGGGAATCCTAATAATGGGGTAAGAACACAAAGCGTTTTAAAGTAAACTCAACTCAGTTCAACCATCACTGCATTGTACCTTTGTACCACACCACCCACATCACAAGAAGGGTCAGTACGACCTCCCTCAAATAAACACGCAGTTTCCGCGAAGATTGTGACTTCATAATATACAGACGGCTGACGAGGTCGCCCTTTGCTGTCAAGAGATGAATTTCTGGACTACTTCATGTATATTTTATTGAAAGGGAACTTGTAAATACAATGATACGGAATCGTACCCTGAGGTTGTTTATTACATTTACAGACCGCCCGCGCGCGCGCGCACGCGCGCGTTTGTGTGTGTGTGTGTGTGTGTGTGTGTGTGCGCGCGCGCGTCTATGCGCGCGCGTGTGTGTGTGTGTGTGTGTGTGTGCGGCATTTATATAAAATCAACCATAACATACCTTAAATTAAATGTATGTAGCAATCGTCTGATTTAAAAATGAACGCTCCTTAACTGTCTGCATGGCATTCGTACCTATCTACTGATCGACAGCAATAAAAATAAAAAATAACATCGCCATTTTCGACAACAGAGTTTTATTATTATCATAACTCAGTTTTAGTTATTTGTTTCCCCACTTTAAAGGGATGACAGCACACCCTAAATCTTATACAATTTAAATGTGATAAGATTTCAGTTTTTTTCAAACCGTTCACTTTTTGTTTATCTAGTAGGTATAATGTATGGTAGAATTGAGTGGAGTGAGAATAGTGTTTTCGTGTTTCTCGCAGTAGGTGGAATGGTTTATGCAGTGAGTAAACGACTTTATAATAATGGAGCGTGGCTTGACGCGTGGCGTCGCGATGCCGTGTCAAGGATAACGTCGCGGTGGAGGGAATCGACGGGAATTAGATTGCGAGGTCTCTTGAATTATCAGGAAGCCTTTCTACTCTGATTTATGAATAATGCACGTGTGAGTCTGAGATTTTACGGTATAATCAGTTTTTGATGGACAATGAATAGTTTCGTGATAAACCAATTCTGATGTGAATCATTGATACCTTTTGACTTTAAGTGTGTATTTTTTATTTACACGCTTTATATTAGCTTCACCTGTATGTATGTTTGTTTGTAACCGACTCCTTTAGACTTGATTTTGACCCACTTCAAACGGTCAGACTTCATTTAAACTTCGTAGACTTATCGAGGACCGATGACAATTCAATATTTAAAAAAAGAGAGAAAGAAAGAAAGAACGAAAGAAAGAAAAAACCTAAACATTTTAAAAAATTTAAATAAAAAATGAAAAATAAATAATAGTAAAAAAAAAAACTAAAAAACACGCTTTTACAGAAAATCCAATTAAAAAATAGAAAATGAATTTGAATTAAGAATAGTGTAATTGTAATTAAAGCATAAATCTTTCTCTGTCTGCGCGGTTCAACTCTGGAACTCCCTACCTCTAAATATTAGACTCTCCTTCACTAGACTCATTTAAAAACCGACTGAAACTTTATTATCTCACACTCTAATGTGTTCACTGTTTGCTTCATTATCATCTTCTTTCACATTATGAACTTGTTATTGTGAGTTATATAGTTATTTTCTTGTACATGTGTAATATATGCATGTTTTATAATTTTATATATATTTATTTTATATATTATATTTATGTATATATTACTCTTCTGTTTTTCTTAGTGCAAATCTTTATTACACTGTACACCCTACCAGCATCTCTTTTAAATTTTCTTCGCCCTCTTCCCAAAGGTTATATGGAAGAGATCGCTATTTAGCGATAAGATCGCCTTTTGTACACAAATATCGTTAATTTTTATTTAAGTGTGTGTCTTTTGACTGTTGATTGTGGTGTACAATAAAGTGTAATAAATAAATAAAAATAAATAAAATAATACCTACCTAAATTATATACGCATTTTAAAAGTATTAGTATACGAGTATACGATATTATTAGTAAACGATCTTTTACGATAAAAGTGACCTTTTTTAGTGAATTATGAAATATCTAACAGTAATAATACAATGGCAGTGCGACAAGCGATTCGGCGTTCGCAATCGGACGCTTTCAACCTTTCGCTCACCTCTGGAATCGTCTTGTAGACGAAGCAAAGCTCACATACCTAATATATCTTATATAATATATATTGTGTATAGTGATTTATATATATTATAATATATATTATAATATATATAAATCACGTGTCACGTTGTTTGTCCGCGATGGACTCTTAAACTACTTAACCGATTTTAATCAAAGCACACCGTGTGCAGTTTGATCCAACTTGAAAGATAGGATAGACGGATGGTTTTAATAAAAAAAAAAACTTTGACAGAACGAAGTATGTTCGGGCAGCTAGTATATATGTATAATAACCGGAATTGACGACCCTTGTGGCGTATTGGTTACCATGCCGGATCGCCGCACCAAGGGTCCTGGGTTCGATTCCCAGCGAGGCGGAAATTTGAATGATGAGTTTGAATTTCTGTTTTCGGTCTGGGTGTGAATGTCCTTGTCTAGTGTGTTGTCCATGGCACCCACTACACAGGGAATCCTAGTGTGGGGCTATGAGTATGTAGCGTTATTTATAATAATTATAATTATAATTTCTTGAAATGTAAACACACATTAGGTACATACTGTGTGTTTCCACTTTCGGCGTAGATTGTTTTGAGGAACTGATTAACCTAAGCTGTGGCTCAATTTCATTACCGCACAACGGGCCGCAATACGATGTTTCATTACCAGGTATCTGGCATTATTATACTGTAGTTTACGCGAAGTGTTGTATTCGTAGGACGTATTATGTGTAAACTGTGGAAATAACTAGGTACCTACAAATGTTTTCGTGGTCCTGTGATGTTACTTTCATTGATGTGACGAGTGTGCGAATGTGTTTATCCTACTATTATTATTAACTAACGTACTCTCCCTCTCTCTCGACTGACAGTTATTATAAAATAAAATTACATTACAAAAGTTAATATGGTCGTTAAATTTTCTTAAATTTTCTATTTTCCCGCACAAATTCCTTAATTTTTCTTCTACATATAAGAATCTTCTCCTGATAATGACAAACAAAACAAAAAAGAATTAGCGAAATCCGTGCAGCCGTTCTCGAGTTCATTCGGCGATTCATTTTTATTTATATAGATGTGAAAATGTGTTTGGTTGTTTAGATGTTTGTCTTTTCATCCTCAGATTTTCATCACTTGCTAACCATTGCACGAATCAAGGTGAAACTTAACACAGATAGTCCATATCCAGGAAAATAAAATAAGGTTTTATCCTTGTTGTATGTTCTTCTGCGATGTTTGGGAAATCAGTCTTCTTAAAACTCTTAGCAAAAGTTATTCAATATTATGAACATTGTCTTTTAACGTGACTGTGTTTGTAGTAATAGATGCTAAGGGTCCAGTAAACTGATAGACATATTTGAATTCATTCATAGCAAAAGTTATTTATTGTGATGAGCAATTATTACAAAAAAATATAATAATAAATAAAGGTGTGTAGATGATTTGGAGGCCAAGGAATGTAACGCTGACTGAAATGGGAACTAGTAAAGTAACTTAATTGAAATTTAGATAGGACAAGGTCTGTCGGGTCAACTAGTAACTTATAACATGATATGACTACATAATAACGAATCATACAAAAGCTAATATATCCTGTATCATAAATACGTACCATATCCACGTATTGTAAAGAAAAAATCACATTTTTTCTACTAAAGGAGGCTGTCCTTTGCACGGCTATAAACGAATCCCTCTGAACGCTCGGAGTTCGTGTCGACCACGAAACAACTTGTTATTTAGTATTCTCAAGGCCGTTACGGCGATTTATAGCCGAGTAAATTCTGACAGTGGTACGATTGACTAAAGTATTTGAAAGCGATATTTAATTTCGTTTATTTTTACTTCTTTCACGAATTATTACATTAATTTTGAGTTTCTATTTTTGTAGTTGTTTTGAGCTTACGATACTCTGGTCTTAAAAAATTTAAATTTAGCCTGAATTATGTTTCGCTTACGTCGTGCTTACTGTATGTTTTTCTTAGTCATTAGAAGCAGAAAACGCCTCCACCGCTTGCCTGCGATTGAATAATTGAGTGTTATCACACCAAATACGTTTTCAAGCCTTTATGATTCGTTAATTACTACCAAAACTTTATTGACAAAATCGTTAAACGTTTAGTACGATTCAACGATATTTCTATTAATTTGGCCATTAGAAAACGTAGCCGTACTAACGAAATGGCCGATTTATTTAATGAAATTGTTAATTGAAAAGTTCAATGACCGAATTCCGTTGCTTTTAACATGTAAAATATAAAAGAGGCCAGAAACGCAAACACTTCGTTAACTTCATCCAGTCAGGCGAACACAAAGATGAAAGCAGAAAATATTCTTTGAAAGAACTGTGCACGGCGAACTCACTTTGCTCTTGCCTCTTTGCACTAGCATTCAGTATACAAAAGCACTATTGTCTCTGGTTAGGTACGACGATAACTGCTTTAACCACTGTTTTAAAACAAGAAACAAGGAAGGTTACATTTCGAAATTAAATTCGAATTATTTTTTCTTTAAAATAATTTGTTATCTATTCGAATATTATAAAGAGGTAAAGCAACTTTGTACTTTGGATATTACCAATGATCTTTGAAACTATCGATCTATTGTCAAAAATTGTTATACTGACGTGGCTTATTTATTATTATTGCTATACCATTAAAGTTTTTTGAAGTTATACTGCTTTAGGCGCGTTATGAAATAAATGGAAAAAATGATGAGAGTGAAATTTTAAAATTTGTAACACGGACGGTGACACAAAAATGACGGTAACAAAAAATGTAACGCGCGTTTTTAAAAATGCTCGTTTGAAAAAATGATTATTATTACATTTATTATATTGTTTTTTTTTAATATTGTTAGCATATTGTTTTTTGAAATTATACTTGTTTTTGAAGTAGGATTATCCGGTGGGTGTCCAATTACAATTTTCTTAATTGATTTTAAGATTTTTTTATTTATATTAAATTATTATTATTATACCCTAACTATCCATATGTATTATTTATTGATATAAATTAAAATATTATTATATATATAATTAATACTATTAATTAATTTCCATTCTATCGCTGTAAAAGGAACAAGTTGGCTGAATGCCAACTACTTCTACAAGATGCTTTGCATTCCACAAGACAGTGCATTTGTCTCTGCTGCTGAAGTTAAATGTTTGCGCTTGGCGCTATTTCCAGTCCTTGATATTTGCCCATATGTTTACTTAATAGCTTGTACTTACGAGTAAGTAGAAACAACTTGTAAGTGCTAAATGAGCTTATTATTCATGAAATGCAGGGGGAAAATTAGGCAGTGTGAAGAAACTTCGCTTATAATACAGAGTTTTGATGATATGAAAAGTGAATAGATAGAAAGTTACCGTATAATAACGCATATAATATGATTTTTGTAGCTTGGCTCTGCTTATGTGATGCATATTGTTTTTGTAGTAAGATGATGGTGATTATATTGTATCGTACATTGATAATTATTGATACAGGAGCAATATAAAAATGTAGAAATAAGATCGATATTTATTAGTAATCAATACAATGATAAAGTAGTTTCATAATTTCATTTCAATTTAGGCGTGTAAAATATAAATTATGTACCAATATTTTTCGTATTCCTATTACAAGTTACTTATATAAGTGACCTATAAATTTTACGAGTACTATTCAATACTATTAATTCGGGTTTTAATAACAATTTTAAATTTATTGATTGCCACGGAGATATTTTTTAAAGTAGGAATAGGTTTTAGAAACAAAACAATCGCTTTCTGTCTCCTTGAGCATGTTAAAACTTTCTTTTAAAACATTTAAATCCGTGTGCATTCAGACAAAGTCAATGCATGCAAGACAATGCATGAAGAAGGAAGAAGGAAGAAGGAAGAAAATTTCTACTCTCTGAAAAAAATTGAATAAGTTACCCGCGTCAGTGTTCCTTTTCAATTATAATGGTGTCTTCAAGTACCAATAGGTACTATTAAGTATTCTGTGCTTCAAGTCTTCAACTGCTTAGGCTATTAATAAATTTGTGTATTTTACCGCCGACTACACTGCCACTAACCATCAGGTGGGATTGTAGCGAAGGAATTCTTCGAAAACTTTATACCAAAATCGACATAATGTATACCCATAAAGGAATTCCTTCAAGTCCGTATCGATTAGAACTAAATTATAACCATGCATCAAATAAGAAGGAATAAATTGAAGTCTGCATGTCCAATTCAAATAAAATTCACCCACTCAGTTTTTTATTTATTTAAAATCTCAAAACTCAAAAACAAAAGCATTATTATTATTATCCGAAACGACGTTACTTAATAAGTACGAACGGTTTCATGTCAAATACACAAACCTTATAAAGTTGATTTCAGTAGATAATTATATTTTCCTAGAAGTATACCTATGTATATTTAGTTCTAGTTTAGCCATGATAACAAGTTTATTCAGTATTGAAATGCAGTATTGAATAGCAGTGATAGCCTGGCGGTAAGAACGTTAGTCTCCTGAACGGAGGGGCCCGAGTTCAAATCTTGGCACGCACATTTAATTTTATTATCAAATACTCGTATTATGTGCGTATTAGAAGTTAATTATCACTTGCTTCGGTGAAGGAAAACATTATGAGGAAACCTACATGCCGGATGGTTCTCCATACTGTTCTCAAAGGTGTGTGAAGTCTACCAATCCGCACTTAGCCAGCGTGGTAGACTATGGCCTGTAACCTGTATTTGCCCCTCACACAGTGGGACAATTATTATGGGTTGTTGCTTTGCTTTTCTTTGCAGTATTGAATAATCCGATTAATATCATTAGATATTTAGACTTTCTGAAGAGACGCTTTTATGGTAGGTATCATATTTAAAATAACCCTTCCTTGGCAGTCGGGTAATAAACACAGTGTTTATTTCAGATTTCAAAGCTTAATTTAATGAGTTAATTAAGTTGTTTATTCGTTCGAGTTCCATTACTAACGACTCGTCCTTATTTAGTAAACCTTATTTAGTAAGTTATAAAAAGACAAAAAAAAATGTGTAAAAGGTTTTTAAAGGGATCGGATGGTCCTAGTTAGTACTAGTCTACTTTGCAACAATCCGCGATCACTATGTATGATGGTATGTAGATAACTTATACAATATTTACCTTTAAGATATTTATTTACTAACGTAAAAAGTAATATAGCTGTATAATTTATAATACGGTTAATACTCATAACTCATTATAATTTTCTTATAATAAAAAAATGAGAAAGTATTTTTGGACAAGTTTTGTTAGCGTACTATGACGCAGTATGGTTTCCGAAATACAATAATAACATAATACAAAATGTTACTTTATATATATCTTAAAAATTAAATTGAATTATATAACGTTAAAGCACTATTGATGCATAATTATGTGCAAGAAGCAGTCATTTTAAAACTCGATAGCTCAACGATCTACTTACCTTACAAAGTCGTTAGTCATATTGATCAAAGGAAGTCAAACAAGAAGCAATGACTAAAGTTGCGGTGTCCAAAACTTTATGCAAACAGTCGTTTGCCTCGCAAACTGTAGACTTCGATTGCCTTGCTTATCGCTAGGAAATGCCGAATTTGAGTCAATTTCCTTCAATTAGGCAGTCAAACTGATAAAATTATTGTAACGCAACAAGATAATAATAGGATTTGGAAGACTTATTGTAAGTCGATTTACAAATGCCATTAGACTACAATTCAGTTTCCTAAAAACCATAAACGTAAAAGACTGATTAAAATTCAATTAAGTTCAACGTTTTAAAAAATCGTGTTACAAGACTTCATTTCGAAACATAATTCAAAAGGTCTCATTATGAACTTAGCTTCAATGGGACTCTTTGTAGCGCTGCTACGAAAGCCTACGGCTCGTAGCCTCGTAGCTCGGGCGCCCGGGCGCTGGAATTTCTCTTTTATTTTCAACAGCGTCTACGAGCCAAGACGCCAATGACACGGTCACAAAATTATGCTTTTTGTCGCTTAGTTTATTCTAAAAAATAATACAATAATAATTTAATTTTAAATGGAGTACTTGTTATTTTTTAATACCCAGTGTCAGTTTTTACGACAGTAATAAATAAACACTCTGAGGGCCACAAATGTATTGCATTGATCTAAATGTAGGCAATATATGTTTGGGAAAATATACAATATACATAATATCTACCGGGTTAATTAGTGTAACTAGTATGTACCGTTCTAATTAACAATAAATAATAAATAAATATAATCTGAATCTAAATTTTAACAAGGAAAAAATAACTGACTTCAAAATTACTCAAAAACTACTCGTCAGATCTAGCTCAAATTTAAGTGAAATCACATAAAAATCACCAGCTTTCAATTAAAAAATCATCCAAATCGGTTCACCAAGTCGAAAGTTCTGAGGTAACAAACATAAAATAAAAAAATACAATCGAATTGAATACCTTCTCCTTTTTTTGAAGTCCGTTAAAAAAATTAAACAACATATTTTGCTATGTAACAATGTCCACTAACGAGCTGAAGATCTACCAAATGGTAAAGTCAATATCACCCATAGCCATACCCATAGTAATACTAAAAATAATACCAATTACCAATGCAAAAAAAACCCGATAAAAAAAAGAAAAAATCAAGTCCCAACACAAAGCTGGAATACGACGGGTGAGATTAGGCTAAATGGTCACTGTGCATTTTTGGGTTGGTTAATCCCGTATACTATGATTTAGTGAGCCTCGTAAAAAAGTTTCTTTCGATTGACACTTAATTTAAACTTTTTCCTTGGGTCTTGGATATCTCAGGGAAATTTTATTGAAGAGGCAAAGGCGATTCACCAAAAAAACGAGATATTTTATATAATCCGAACGGCGAATGAATTACTGCTGATAAATCTTTGTCTACTGTACAGTATATATACGTATTTATATTGATTTATTGATGTATTATTTTACTCTTTAGCACAGAAAAAATAATAGCACATAAATGTATCTTTAGTGCTTGTTCTATATTGGGTGGACATAATGTCTAGTCGCATTTTCTGCCAGTCTACCCTAAGTGTATATGATTAAGGGCTTGAAATAAAACGCACACTTGACCTTAAGTTTACTGAGATATACCGGTGAAAATCGCAAATAAATCGGTTAAACCATTTTCTGAGTTACTTGGGTACAAATATAGACAATTAGTCAAACAGATTAAAATCTATTACGTTAATAAATACCTGCAAAAAATAGTTATTCTTAAATACACGCAAAACCCAAGGCACTGACATGTCTAACGCCCGAAAATTTATTGTTATTTTTATATTTGACCATAGAAGTATAATTTATCTACTAAAGTACTAGAACAGACATCACGAAAAAAATTTGTGTCGCGCCGGGTGGTTCTATTTTCAAAATCAAGCCCCCGTTCTTCTTTCAAAATCGACAGAATCCACTGAAAACAGTTGCCAATAGTTCATCGCGCAAATATCGAGTTCGCGGTGTCGGTTCTATACGCTAGTAATAATATTTCAATGTATTTGCCCCATGTTATTGCCTTAGGGATCGGATTACAGGTCTATGTATTATGGATTAAAATAGTATATTGTTTATCTAGGCAGCAAATAAATAATTTCAATGCGAGTGTTTATTTGTATTCAGAGCGGAGTGATTCTGGAGTAAAATTCTGAGCGGAGTGATTCTGGAGTAAAATTCTGAGCGTAAAGATTTTATTTTAATGGAAATAGCCAACATACGAGCTGACGATCCACCTGATGGTAAGTGGCATTCGTCACGCATGGACATCAGCGACACCAAAGACATCACTGATGCGTTACCAGCTAAGAAGGAGAGAAGAAAAAGAAAGAATAGTAGCAGTTGAGCGAATCACTCTTATTTTTCGTGTTCGTGAACGGGCTTATGTTAAGCCCATGTGCATAGATATTAGAATAAATACGCAAGCACACACGCTCAGCGCCTACCCCTTAAGTCCGGTTTAGACGTATGAGGTAGTTAAGTAGATAACTAAATTTTAAGTGAATAATTTTTAGTGCGCGTCTTAACGTAATAATTTAGTTAATCTCTTTAGTTCATAATAACTTAAGCATTTTACTAAATTTTAACTAAAAAGTGCCTGTCCAAACGTGTTAAATGATAAGCCCCACGCACCTACTTAACAGAAAACAGAAGAATTTCTAAATTACTTGTAAATTTATTTGCGTACTACATTTTAACTACTAAATTGTCCATTTACACGTATTAATTTACTTAAAATTTTGTTAAAATTTGATAAAGTACTTAATACGTGTAAACCGAACATTACGCGGCTGTATTGCAATTTATTCTTTAGTCTGTTTATATTTTGTTCTTTTACCTCTAGCGGGACTGTCGATCTCGCGTCTGGTTTTGCCGCATGACCTATTTTTCGGGAGTCTCCCAAGAATACAATTAATCATACCCTTTTCGAGCCGTCAGCCCCGATTTTGTTTTTCATTTCAGAAACAAACAAGGAAGTAATGTAAACAAAGTAGCTGAATTCAGGTCGCGTACATTGGATGTTGTGATTTTATTTTTTGTAATTGGCTTGTCTTTAGACAACTTGCGTACGTCATACCTACTGTTTGTCCCATTTATGGAAAAATAATCTTGCATAAGAATCTTGCATATGTGATTTCTGTAATAGCTGTGGAATAGCTGTAATTTCTCTAGGTACTTAAATTTAAAAAAAATAGTAAAAAAAACTAAAAACAGGCTTTTATACAGTCCAACTAAAAATAGAAAATAAAGAATTAAGAATCGTGAATTAAAAGCGTAGGGTGCATGTTGTCAATGAGTAGAAGGGATAATATCTTGAAAAGCACCCTACGCTTTTAATTCACGTTTCTTAATTCAAATTTATTTTCTATTTTTTAGTTGGACTGTATAAAAGCGTTTTTTAGTTTTTTAAACTATTATTATTTTTTTCATTTTTTAGTCCTATTTTTTGAAATAAAATTTAGGTCTTTTCTTTCTTTTTTTTCTTTTTTCCTTAAATATTGAATTGTCATCCGTCTTCGATAAGTCTACGAAGTATGAAAGAAATCTGACGTTTGAAGTGGGTTAAAATCAAGTCCAAAGGAGTCGGTTACAAGTTACAAGTTACAAAGAAACAAACAAATAAACAAACAAATAAATAAACAAATAAACAAACAAATAAACAAACAAATAAACAAACAAATAAACAAACATACAGATGAAGCTAATATAAAGCGTGTAATTAACGTTTCACGCTCATAGCCCCCACACTAGGATTCCCTGTGTCATAGGTGCCATGGACACACAAAGACAAGAACACACACAACCAGACCGAGAATACAAAATTCAATCTATCCAGGACTCACTTAGGACTCGGGTCGTCAATACATTCACCTGGTCGGGGGGCGTCCTATGCTCCTTTTTCCGAAACATGGGTGCCATTCAAGATTTCACTGCCTTTCTTCCCCAACCATTATCGGTCCTTCGAACTATGTAGCCAGCCCATTGCCATTTCAGCCGGCTAATTCTTTGAGCTATGTCGGTTACCTTTGTTCGTCTACGGATCTCCTCATTTCTGATGCGATCATGTAGAGAAATACCGAGCATAGCTCTCTCCATAGCCCGCTGCGCTACTCTGAGCTTGTGGATTAGGCCAATAGTAAAACACCACGTCTCAGATCCGTATTTCATCGCTGGCAACACATAGCGCAACAACAAGGTATAACTTATCTATATTTTTTAAATATCACTGGTGTAGGGCTGCAAAAAGTTGCCGTGGTCAACCTTCCTAAACTAGCTCTCGAAGTGAGGAAAGACAGTTATAACTTATGTACAGAGCTTGTAACATGTAAACACTATAGAAAATATCCATAGAGAACATCCTGTTCAGGAATTTTCAGTTCAGATCTTTACCTTTTTTACCTATATAGCCAATTTAATTCTTCTCCAACTAAAAATGTTATCTAGATTATATGCAATGAGGCCCAATTTATTTAACGGGAGGTTAGGCGGAATGCTTCCGTTAAAGTGAATCGTTTCCCGGTAGCTGAGATCCGTATAGTGAATAAGCGTGTTAACGTGTTTGTCGGTAGTGTTTTCTAAAGCAACTTAGTTTAAAAGCAAGCAAAAAGCAAGTAAGGTTTAAATTTGTTTTTTGGTGAAACATCGAGCTCTATATTATAATACGGTTGTACAGGAAAGTAGTTATGCCCGTTTGTACAAACACCTAGGTACCCACTATGTGATCATGAATCTATATTGTTATTAATAACGAGTAATCGCCCTCGCTTTGCTTCGGTTTTCTTATATTTTTACACCTTGGGTTATATTATTAGAGTTTTATTAAGGATCCCTATTTTTTTTTGAAAATATAATACATGCCTATGTTACTCGGGGATAGTGTAGCTTCCCAACAGTGAAAGAATTTTTCAAATCGGTTCAGTAGTTTCGGAGCCTATTCAATGCAAACAAAAAATCAAATCTTTCCTCTTTATATATTAGTATAGATAAAACTTCTTTCTTTCTTTTTATTCTCCCTTTCTTGGCCGGCAATGCGTCAGTGATGCTTTTGATGTTGTTGGTGTCCATGGGCGACGATAGCCACTTACCATCAGGTGGATTGTCAGCTCGTTTGCCGGCTATTTCCATGGAAAAAAAACTTACATGTCAAGTTTTCTGTAAATTGATTTTTTTTAATTTCGCTTTATGGAGCTTCTAAACAATTATTTAATCACGCTTTTTATATTATTTATGAAATGTTTTCATCCTGAACAATTTTAACTTTTCCATGGCTTAAAAGATGAAAGTTTGTGTGAAATATTTTTAAAACAAACAGTGATGTGATTTAAACATGCAACAACTTGTAGAATTTTAATTAATTTTCGTTAAATTAAGGTCTTAAAATTTTTCAATATTTTTCTGAAGAAAAAAAAAGTTATGTAAATATTAAAAAAAAAAAATAATAAAGCTGTAGGATGGTCCTTCTATACGAATACTAACGTTATAATTGCATTATTACGGCATATCACACCATCGTATTTCACTAGATTGAATACAGTAAAGTTTAGTTAATAATAGTAGTATATAGTATATAATAGTAGTATAATAGTATCATATTTCGGGTTGTAGTGAATCTTTAGTTGTAAAGGCCCTTTTGTCTACAAGTCTAGTTGTCTTACGAGACAAAACACTGGTAAGTATTTTGGAGTTAAATTAATCAAGAAACTTCTGTGAAAATAATAGCTCCAGCTCGCTTCGCTGGGCGTAAATAAAACTTCAGTCTCTTTTATTTTTTGTTATCTTTATAAAAAGACGTGTTGACGTCAAATTTTATAAAAAATAAACAATCAATTTCAAAACAAATAACTGAAGCGTTATTCCAGGATAATATTCGTAATTATTTTGTTTTCTTATTTCATCAGACACCTGACTGTGGCTCGATGTCTTCTTCGGACCCTCGTATACGTGCCTAGTTCCTAAGAACAATGTTGCGAAACGCAATCAATCGATGTCTTCAGAACACTCAACGTTCCTCCGTTTGGCCTACCCGGTGTGAGGCGTAGAGACATCACAAATCGTCATGGTATCTCGAAACATAATGGGATGACGATTATTATGATACAACGTAATTAAGTTGCATCTTGATTTTAAGTATTAGAAAACAAGGCAATTAATCAATCGTATTTATCGTTAAGACTATTTTAGGTGAGCACTGTGAGCCGTTAATGGTATGGTGAGTTTTTTACTATATTTGTTTTGTATAGGGTTTATTATACGCTTCACACTCATAGCCCCCACTAGGATTCCCTGTGTCGTTGGTGCCATGGACAACACACAACATAGACAAGGACATTCACACATAGACCGAGAACAGAAATTCAAACTCATCATTCAAATTTCCGCCTCGCTGGGAATCAAACCCAGGACCCTCGGTGCGGCGATCCGGCATGGTAACCATTGCGCCACACTGGTGGTCATTATTATATATTATATGGTAGCATTGTAGGTATATGAGACTACTATAGCAATTAGTAACTATACAAATATGCCTTGCTCAAAAAATTAAACGTATCAACTAGCCAAATAGAGAAACGTACACTAATTTCCATGCACGAATAATATTTCGTGAGACCATTTTTCCAGAAATTCGTTGGTGTTGAGTAGAGCGAGTTATGAGATTACGTCATAAATCCTGAATGCAGTAACATGAATGTACGAACGGAAATAAAACGTTATAATGGCTCTTTCAAGGATATGGAAGATTAAAAACGTTCAGTTAGAACGAATAAATCTCTAGTTGTTTCGATGATAGTTATCCAATGAACTAATATACTAACGTAGTTATCCTACTAACAATAAGTAATATTATAAATGTGCAAGTTTATGAAGAAACTCAAAGATGCTTTATTGTGGACAATATGGTACATAATGGTTGATACAAATACAATTTTATTCAGATCTCTATGTCCTACCTGAGATAGGTATACAATCTATATATATAAAAGAAAGTCGTGTTTGTTACACTATTTATAACTCAAGAACGGCTGAACCGATTTTGCTGAAAATTGGTGGAGAGTTAGCTTAGAATCAGGAGACGAACATAGAATACTTTTTATCCCGGAAAATAGACCTTTTCCTGTGGGATAAGGTAAAATTTTGTTGTGTAGTTGATAGATAGCTATTATCGGGAACGGGAGCGGGAGCGGGAGCGGGAGCGGGAGAGGGAGAGGGAGAGGGAGAGGGAGAGGGAGAGGGAGAGGGAGAGGGAGAGGGAGAGGGAGAGGGAGAGGGAGAGGGAGAGGGAGAGGGAGAGGGAGAGGGAGAGGGAGAGGGAGAGGGAGAGGGAGAGGGAGAGGGAGAGGGAGAGGGAGAGGGAGAGGGAGAGGGAGAGGGAGAGGGAGAGGGAGAGGGAGAGGGAGAGGGAGAGGGAGAGGGAGAGGGAGAGGGAGAGGGAGAGGGAGAGGGAGAGGGAGAGGGAGAGGGAGAGGGAGAGGGAGAGGGAGAGGGAGAGGGAGAGGGAGAGGGAGAGGGAGAGGGAGAGGGAGAGGGAGAGGGAGAGGGAGAGGGAGAGGGAGAGGGAGAGGGAGAGGGAGAGGGAGAGGGAGGAGCACACAGAAACTGTAACGGCTAAGAACGGCTGTACCGATTTTACATTCTTAGGCGATACGAAGTTCGCCGGGTCAGCTAGTATAACAATATAAGCTAAATATCCTAACATTATTTTTCTACCTCTCTCTCTCTCTCTCTCTCTAAGTAAATTATACCTCGTCATTCTTATTAATAGTCCTAATAAAATTGGAATCCATAACTGTAGCTACCCCAACGAACTTTAAAAACTCGGTTTATTGTTTAGATGTTTACTTGTTGAAACCGTTGAAGGGGTTAAGATAAAACTTGACACACTTATACTTCATGTACATTTGTTGAATGTTCCTCTGGGTTATTGGGACGTTTCTATGTTTGAAGTCAACCCGCACCTAACCAGCGCGGTGAACTATTACAAGTTATAGTTCCCTCTTGAGACCGGCATTGAGATCCGAGGACAGCAGTGGAACTGCTACGAGTCATAGTGATCAAGACCGTCTTTAACCTACTGGAGGCCCTGGGCATATTAGGATAATGGGGCCCCTATGACTGTGTCAGAACACTATTTTGTTAGAATAAACAAAGAAAGTAGATAAGCAAGCCTCTAGATTTATGCAAAAGCTAATAAGGAAATTGGTATTGTAGTCAGTAACTTAGGTTTGATTTATTCGAATAAAAAAATATTTTCGGTAATAAATATCGGTTATCGTTTAGTGATCTGGCAGGAATTAGGGGGCCCATATCTATCACGGGACCCTGGGCACGTGCTTAGAGTGCCTAGTGGGAAAGAAGGGTCTGGTGATGATAATTGCATTTTAAAATGAGCTCCACTAATCTAAAGACTATCCCAATGGAATATGATACTGAAAGTTGACACTCGCATTCGTATATCTGAGCATCAACTCTATGTATGCGTATTCATGCCATGCCACCATTTTGATATTGTTTTGAGTTGAAATAACGTCGTGAGCTGCATTTCAATGACACACTCTGCTGATATTTGAGCAGAGACACGTTATTCTCTTAATGTAAAAAGTTTTGTTAAATAAATAATCATATAACTTGAATTAATTTTATTATTTTGACATTTAATTACAACCTAGATACCTTTGAATACAGATATTTTATAACTAAATGGCCAGTCGACGAGGCGTTTGGTGTTGGCAATTCAAATCCCTCACGGAACCCGATACCTTTGTCAGATACAGAATGTTTGTCTCGTCTAATATTAGGTTTACATGCAGATTAATTCATACATTATATTATTATGCTAAACCTAAGCTTCACGTTGCATAAGCTTGGTAACAAACAATTAGTAGACTAGGCTATAACAAGAGTAGTTATTGGTTCAATTCAATGCAGAGCACACGTCTTCGAATGAGTAGGAGCATACAATATTGCTCCAATGTGGACTGGTGTCAAGATTATTGGCCAACCGTGTCTGATTTTGAAGCCAGAGGGCGGCCGAGAGAAGATTAAACTTCTCATACAACTCCCCACCATTTCATAAGTAGTGGCTCAAGTTAGTAAGGACTTTATGTCTATGACATTAAGAGTGAAAACGAAATGGCTCTGAACGCAGAATGCAGGTCGTTTTTTAATCTCGACAGGCCATAGCGTCGTCTGTTTTCTGAGCGCACCGTGTCCTGACGGAGTTCGGCTCAGGCTTAAGAATAGATAGAACCTCCTAAGCCCAATGCATACATAACGGGATTTTTTCCCGTACGGGTCGAGACGTGAAGTTTTGGAAACATCGTTTCATAGAAAATGTATACGATAGTGCATACGCAGCGGAATCCCGTACGGGAAAAAGCACGTTACGTATGCATTGGGTTTAATCAGACACCATTATTATGGGTTATGTAAAATTTGATTCTGGGGCGCCAAATTCCCTCATAAGGATGATGCTCTAGGATCTCATGTGAACGCACAGGTACCATACCCGAAAATTGCCTGATAATATTAACTATACCCGAAAATATTATGAACTTAAATTCGCAACCGATTCAATGTTGCTTTAAGATTTTAGTTTTTAAATAATGATAGTTTACCAAACGTTAAAATTATTATTACTATATCTCAAATGTAATTGACACGGTAATAAATATTTTGAAAAACGTCTTGATGTTGATGTTGCCGGCTCCGACAAAAGTCCTTTGGGTTTTTGAAGTTTATTTTTGAAAGAATTACCAATGCTTTCGGAAAATTTTCAAAACCTAAAAACAACCATAACGCTCTCAATATATCAGAGCTCTTGTGTTGTTCAAAAAGGTGGATAGAATCGACCGGATACCCTACTTAACAATACAAGAGCAAAGGGTACGTACACCGGTTCTAATGCAAAATGAAATATAACAGAGTCTCAGAGTACAAACGTGACCGGTATTATCTCGCAAATCTCTTATGAAACTTTTACCCCTCTTTTATACTACGTGCAATGTTATTGAACAACTATGTTATGAGCACGGATCTGAAAAAAAGACGGACGTAACCTCGTCTAATCGAGAGTGATTTTTGATTCGCGATTGACGCAGTATGGTGTCAATGTTTGGGTGTGTGTACTTATACGAATAGAGAGTTGGTATTACTATGGGTGCTTCGCTGAATTTGTTGTTGGGATTACGTCCGTCTTTTTTTTAGGTCCGTGGTTAGGAGTTTTATAATCATATTTACGGTCTTTACAGCTTCACGAAGGAAGTTCGAACTCTTAGCATGTTTATTAATGATAATATTTTGTGGACGAAATGGTTTAAAAAATCATAGCTGAGGTTTTTTTTCCACAAAAATATACCTATAATTTTAGTCTGAGACTTATCATTTTTTACTTATCATTTATCATTATACGTTTGCCCGATGATCCAAATTGAGAGCAAAAGTGCCACCGTGACCCCATTCGAAGGTCTATCCACGTAAGAACTTCTGGTATAACGTTACCACTCTAGATTTCGTTAAAATTTGGTCCAGTATTCCTTAGTGTTATTAATAACAACCAAATATAATCTTATTAATAACAACCAAAGAATGAAAACCCAAATATACGAAATTTAAAAATGTACGGGAACTAAAACATACCTACGGGAATATAAACGTTCAAAATATTTGATCACTGAAGCCAATGAAGACGTTAAAGCAATTCTGTTTGAGCGCCAAATGTAATTGAACCAGACATTGAACGCTATCGTATACGCTATCGTACCTGCCTAATGATAATAAAATTTTGATAGAAATTTTGGTTACTTAACATCTACGTTAAAATGAGAATACAGTATCGTGGCTTTCTTAATTACAGTGTGTAATTATATTGTGTGATGTAATGTGTTTAAAAACGCTTAACTATTTCATACTAATTCAGTTACTCAAAAAGCGGCCAAGTGCGAGTCGGACTCGCCCATGAAGGGTTCCGTAGCAGCAAGTAACATAATATAAAAGTTCTTCTAGTTCGTTGTAACTTTGATCGATGTTTTTTGTGGTTTACGATTTATGACGTATTAAAAAAAAACTACTTACTAGATCTCGTTCAAACCAATTTTCGTTGGAAGTTTGCATGGTAATGTACATCATATATTTTTTTTAGTTTTATCATTCTCTTATTTTAGAAGTTACAGGGGGGGGACACACATTTTACCAATTTGGAAGTGTCTCTCGCGCAAACTATTCAGTTTAGAAAAAAATGATATTAAAAACCTCAATATCATTTTTGAAGACCTATCCATAGATACCCCACACGTATGGGTTTGATGAAAAAAACATTTTTGAGTTTCAGTTCTAAGTATGGGGAACCCCCAAAATTTATTGTGTTCTTTCTATTTTTGTGTGAAAATCTTAATGCGGTTCACAGAATACATCTACTTACCAAGTTCCAATAGTATAGCTCTTATAGTTTCGGAAAAAAGTGGCTGTGACATACGGACGGACAGACAGACAGACAGACAGACAGACAGACAGACAGACAGACAGACAGACAGACAGACAGACAGACATGACGAATCTATAAGGGTTCCGTTTTTTGCCATTCGGCTACGGAACCCTAAAAATGATAATAAAATTTTGATAGAAATTTTGGTTACTTAACATCTACGTTAAAATAAGACTACAGTATCGTGGCTTTCTTAATTACAGTGTGTAATTATATGGTGTGATGTAATGTGTTTAAAAACGCTTAACTATTTCATACTAATTCAGTTACTCAAAAAGCTATTTATGAAGGTCATTTCTTGTTTCTACCAACCTTTCAAAAATGTGCTTTGTTATTGAGGAGAAGAGAGAGTTCCCAGATCTTCTTTATAATCTCGAACGACTACTTAAAGAGCACATACCTACATATGTAGAGAAATACCGAACATAAAGCAAAAAAGCAAAGCCCTGAACGCAACCCATCCGCATTGTATTCTACGAGTGAATTGTTTACGAAGTTGGATTTAACCATTTTTATCACGTGCCCCAGGTAAATGTCGAACATTTACAATTTCGAGAGCAGCGCCATCAACAACAACCGGGTGTGACATAGATATTTAACATGATTTTGATCTTATCCATGCTCATCTTAAGACCCACCCGTCGTGAGGCGCTGTACTAAATTCCTCCAAGGTACCCGCCAAAACGACTATAATAATTATCATCGGCATATCGCAGGTGTAAAATGTCTTCGCCATTGATGTTAATTAATGCCATGTCGTTTTCTCTCCATCAACTTGAACACGTTCTCCAACGCAACAATGAAAGTTACTTAACAGTAACACCAAGGGAATAGTCATGCCTGTACTAAATCCGACAAATAACTAAAAAAGTACAAGTCTACAAAAAATGAACGCAAAATAATCGTTAAAAGCTTAGTAATGGAAGGTCGGAAAAACCATAATCCCCCGCAAGGGATTATTCCACTCGCTTTGCTAAAGACGAACTTCCTCCGACCGAGTGATAATCATGAAATCGCTTTTGGTATCGGGGTTTTATCAACAAGGGTTATAAGTGTTATAACATTTTAATTTTTGGAACGTTATAATTGTAGGCGGATCAATCTGAAACATGTTTATCTACCCTTCTATAAATATTATAATTTGTATTTTTGTATGCTTGTAACGAATAAATTCAGAAACTACTGGACTTGGTTTTTCTTTTTAGTTTTTTTATGCAATCGGGTGTTTTGTTATTTTATTTTTTATTAGCTGACCCGGCGAACTTCGTATAACTATTTTTTTCTAAAATAAAAGTAGCCTAAGTTACTACTTTTTACATTGAAATGCACTTAGTAAAAAGCGGTTATTTTAATATTACAAACAGACACTCCAATTTTATTTATTTGTATAGATGTATAGATATAGATGTATAGATTTTATTTCACTTATAACCTCTTTTATATTACTTTTACGCTTCGTATAAAACAAGTGTAATAAATAACCGACAAATATGATGAGTACTATGTGGTCAGCGTCATCCATGAATTTAAGTGAAATGAAATGAAGCTTTCGCCACGCGGGTTGGCCATTAACCCCTTCAGCACCGAGCAGCGTAGGAGACACGTACCCTTTAATAGACCATTAATTGGTAGAAGCTATACGAAATTTTTGCAATAATTAAAATATTCGAGATACATAATAATAAATGTGCATTAACGTAGAATAAAAAATGACAACGAGATATGTTATCCATTTCTCGTCCATTACCCGAATAAAGCACTTAAAACATTAATTGAAATTTTACCATTAATAAAATCATCTCCATCCATTGAAGTATTATTACTAGCGTATAGAACAGACACCGCTAACACAATGTATGTTCCAATGATTTGGCGCCGCGCGGCTTCAATGTCCAATGGATTCGTTCGATTTTGAAAGGAGAACAGGGGCTCAATTTTGAAAATAGAACCTCGCGGCGGGGACACACATTTTGTTTGAGATGTCTCCTCTATGTATACTTATAACTCAATGTCTCCATCCTGGTTTTTGCCTGCATAAACTACGCTATAAAAAATTATAAAGCTTTTGCCCGCGACTTCAGCGATGTATCAACATGAAACACCAGTTTTGTGGAAATTTGTCCAATTAGGTTCAGTAGTTTTTGTATGATGCATGGATACAGACAAAAATTCAAGAAAATATTGTTTTGGCTTCAACTTCTACTGCTCGGAATGCTTAAAGTTACAATTTTGATTAAAATTGGTCCAAAAGGAAATTCTTACAGACTTATTGAGCGTCGCTCCTATATAATTTAACGTAAAATACAACGTAGCTTGATGTTATTGACGATAAAGGATTAAACTTTCTAAATGGGGTACCTACTAGTATTTCTCTAAATCTCAAAGCATCGTCACGAAGACGTCTGGCACTACGTAACCTATTTGCTTTAACAGAGTAACTAAGTATAACCTACAAATTTAAGGCTAACGAAGGAATCAAAACCGGGCAAGTGCGTGTCAGGCCACGCGCAATGTAGGGTTCTGAAGTAGTAAATTTATCGACTATTATTAACTACTAATGTTAACATAGCCGTGATAGTTTTCCTTGTAAGTTCATCATATAACCTATTTTTGAGAATTTTTTCACTTGTCTAACTACAATCGTTTAGCCAGCAAGGACACTCAACAGCTTGGACACTTGACTCTAACCAAATTTAGCACTCTAAAGCCAAATATTTCGCGAACGAACCACTTAATCCAAAAATGGTCTTAGAAAGTCCATAATATTTTTGAAAGACATTTTTAACAATACCCCACACTATGGAGTAACAATGAAAAAAAATTTCATCCACGTTACCTTTAGGGGAGGGGAGTACAGGGTAAAAATATTTTTCAATATCTTTTTCTACGATTTTGGAGTTTTAATAAATATGTATATCCATGCCAAATTATAGCTTTCTGGCATTAAGATTCTCGGCTCTATGCCTTGGACAGACGGACGGACGGACGCACGGACATGACGAAATTATAAGGATCCCGATTTTACTTCAGAACCATAAAAAGTAAGTTAACGCCTAGTAATATTGATAATAATATTCCTGTAGTTACACAACATCATCTTTATAGGTAGAATATTCCATTATGGAACGAAATGGAATTAATATTGATGCGAGCGAACAATGTTAGTATAGCAGAATTGATCCACAATCCTCGCTAGAGCTCTAATTGGATAGCTTCATGCCACGATGTGTAAATATGATGAGATCAACTTTGAGCTTTGCGCTTTGAAGATGAATAGTTTATATTTAACGAAAAGTAGTTAATTAATACAAGGTTTTCTCTTCATTTAATAATTATAATAGTAGCTACTAGCTAACTCGGGAAACGTGGTTCTGCCAAAAACTTTATTATTATAAGATACATTTTATTATATATGATATTATTATATTAGATAGGATATAGATGATTACATCTAGGGGTATCAAATATACTTCACAATCTATTCTCATATCTGCCAAAAATTCATAAAAATCGGTCAAACCGTTTCGGAGGAGTGCGACCGCTTACTTAGCTGTTTTAAACAATCTTGTGAATCTAAGTAGAACGTTTGATGTCTGAACGACTCTTGCTATTGATACATACTTCTACGTTTCAATCATGGAGGATAGAGTAGAAGGAGGATCTCTGTATATGTTAAGTTAGTGCGCTCACCATCCTAGACCACATCTCCACTTACCATCAGGTGGGATTATGGTCAAGCATTAGCTTATTGTAAGTAAAAAAAAAATGTCCGTAAAAACGCATCCAATTCCGGGTGGCGCTGCGGTGCGGTCTACAACAGCTATGCTCGAATATATATTTCTCAGACACTAGCGCCATTCATTACGGGTGGCATAACTCAGCAAACTTCATACATTTATTTTTCACACACTAACGCCATTCTGAAATGGCCATTATTGAAACCTCTATTTTCAGTAAACAGCTGGATTTTTTCAACTTTCCCCTCATATGAGATTGCCCTCCTTCTACCTTCTATGCTCCATGGTTTCAATATAATGAATATGGTCCACTATTTGTATTTCTAAACATATCAGGAAAATACTTCAAACGTGTCTCTCTGTATTGTACTATACGTGACCGAGTGAGAACTTCGCAAGAAATTGACTTGGCGAGCTCCAAGTTTGTTTTGTTGGCGTAAGATCCCTCGAGGTATTATTATGTAACAACTCGTCTCATATTCTTGAAAACATTGCTTGTTATATCAATGAGATTTTCTCTTCCTTGGAATTCTGTACATTTATAGGTATTCTTATATTTTGCAACATTATTATTAACCTTTATTAGACTGATTTAAGAATGGGCGTGAAGTGTATTTAAATTCGATTACATATTACGTCTATTTAATAATAATAATAACTTTATTTCCTAATACATAGGTATTACATTTTATATGTATGCAGTAACTTGAATTAAGAATTAAATTAATACGGAGGATATTAGTCATATCTACATGATGCACAGACCCTACACTAACGCCCCAACTCAGAGTCACTAACGGTTACTTAAATTGCTTCTTAGTAAATAATCACAATACAAATTCTGTACTAAGGAGCGATTTAAGTAACCGTTAGTGACTCTTTGTTGGGGCGTAAGTAAACTTGTGCTGTAGGTGTCTGCTAACCCTTCTGAGAAACAGTATAGCCGGTAAGTAATAACTGTACTAAAATTATTACTTTAAAACATGTTTAAAATATATATCTAAAAACATATATAATTATATCTGTTGCGTGTGTGTATGTAAGTGAGTATGTGTGTACCTATGTTATATCTAGCACTGACCATCAGATTTTTAAGACCATCAACGTGTTAATGATGACATCATCTAGCATTAGGTTGTAGCGTTTTCGTTTACTAACGCCCCAACTCAGAGTCACTAACGGTTACTTAAATCACTCCTTAGTACAGAATTTGTATGGTGATTATTTACTAAGGAGCGATTAAAGTAACCGTTAGTGACTCTGAGTTGGGGCGTAAGTTATTGATATGAACAAAGTATAGTCTAATTTAATTTTTTAAAAGTCACTGACAAACATCAAAATAAACAACCTGTATTTCTATAGATTTAGTTTAGAAGCATCATTAATCTATGTAAGTGACGTAGTAACTCAAAATCATTGAGATTCTCTAAACGCTGGTAATAAATAACAGCATTATTTTTATGTAGATTCAATAATTTAATGCTAGAACAGATAGCGCCTGTTTATACATAAGATACATAAAATATAATGCCATGAGGATATCGAAAAAGTTAGAGATGTAAACAAGACCGAAACAAAATGGACCCGAGGAACTAAATGCTTCACAATATTGCGTCCGACCATTTTATTGGCTATCGAATCATCTATTTTATCGGTATCGTTATAGTGTTTCGTAGATAAAGATAAATGATACTAAAATGTATCTCCAACTTCCTGGTAAACGCCCACTAAAGTCTTTTTTTATAGTTACCTGATCGATAGGCGTTTGGCTTATTTGTTCATTTTGTTTGTTTTAGGTTGTCTTCAATTTTTTTTTATAGAAATAGCCGGCAAACGAGCTGGCGATCCACCTGATGGTAAGTGGCTATCGTCGCCCATGGACATCAGCAACACCAAAGGCATCACTGATGCGTTGCCGGCCAAGAAAGAGAAAAGAAAAAGAAAGAACTGGCTCTCAAGCCCCCAGCCGGAACACGACGAGTCGTTTGCCGTCCACTTTTAAACGATTCTTAATCTTATCTTATGCTGAGACAACAGTCAAAATATCCTAGATGACTGACACTTTGCTAATGCAATAAAAAAAGTCACACAAAACAAAAGGTTTAGGTCGATTTAGGACCATTATTTTTGTTCGAATTTATTATCAATTTATTTATTTTTATTAATTTATTATCAATTCGAACAAAAAAATCAAAAATTAAAAAAAACGGCTAAGGTTTAAAGTTGATTTAGGACCATTATTCTTGTTCAAATAATTTTAAGTCTGAACAAAGCGGTTTATCGATCTCATGTAAAATTATTTACGTGATGATTATATTATCAGTTCATCACATTTCATTTGTTAAGTATAAGTAGTAAAACCAGTTAAATTTTGTTTTGTCCGGAATTAATATTTTTTGACCCAATTTAAAATAACAATAGCATATTCATCTATATATACGAGTATAACGAATCTAGCACAATAAAACTAATACATACATTAAATTTGATGTTACTGAAATTAAGACCAGTAGCTCGAGCACGAATATTTGCGAGAAAGTATTCGTATGGTTAACGTAAGCAATTTGTCAAATTTGTATGGCATTTTAGTACCATTTACGTACGATAGGGGCGCTTTTGAAAAAATGCCATACAAATTGCTTACGTTAACCATACGAATACTTTCTCGCAAATATTCGTGCTCGAGCTACAGTTCAAAGTTACAAATTTCAAACCGGTCAAACCACACCATTGATCCTGGTCAATCTATCTATCTAGCTGTTGTGTTTATTCAATTGTTCCAAAAATAGTTTCGGATGTTATGTCAAGTTTGTTGGCAGCTGCCAAAAAATCAGCAGAGACAGTTTACGACTACGTTCTTGCTGGTAAATACAGACATTTTCGTGTCTTGTATCAACTATAAATAAATAAATAAATAAAGAAATAAATAAATAAACGCTTATACACTCATACTCCCGCAGTAGGATACCCTGTGTTGCGGCGGGTGGCATGAATAACACAAATAAGATATCACTATTATAACACCCATAAATATGTGCCCTAGCCGGGAATCGAACCCGGGATCCCTCGCTCAACAAGGTTACTATGGGTCGTCGATTGTGTTATATTCTTACAGTAAAAGACGGCACCTCGCACCTCCAAATGAAAAAAATACTTGAAATGTGAAATAAATACCTACATAGATAAATCTATTCCTAGACACAAATACCCTTGACTTTTAGCAACATGATTACCTCGCGGCCCAGCATCAACATATAACACACAGAGGCATTTTTTTTAATTATGTTACTTGTTATATTTACAGTCTAACCCCCTTATTCATAAAAACATACAAAGTTATAGAAGTCTTACAAAGCGGTTTATTTTTTTCTTCCTTATTTAAACGATACAAATAAAACAGTATAACAGTGCATTAGCTAAACTAGGTTTATTGAGTGTTTACGAATAAGGCCGTTTGAATAATATTTTTTTTTATCACTTGTTACGACATCCATCGATGCGATTCCTTCTATCCTATTTTTAGAGTAAAAGCAGATTTAAGTTCAGTAGCGATACAACAAGAGATTTGGACTCCTGAAAACATTTCAAACTTGTTTCGGTTTTCGATTTAACTTAGTTTTAACATTTTATAATATTCGAGTATCAAGAATGTGAATTGTACGAATATTGCCACCAATACTCGTAGGTCTAAGTAGAGGAAGTAATTAAATCAAGCTTGAGAACGTGTTTGTTCTATGATTAAATTTTTAACTAATAAATTATAATTATGTCATGGCATAAGCACTCTGCCCGCGGCTTGGCGCGCATTTTTCAGAAAAGTAAGTACCCTATATATTATTCCAAACCATGGTCTACCTGTGTGCAAAATTTCATGAAAATCTGCTCAGTAGTTTTTGCGTGAAAGAGCAACTAACATACATATATGAATCTTCACAAACTTTCACATTTATTTATAATATTAATAGTATTAGAGCTATTTTAGTACTTTATACTCTTAATTTGCTTCACTCCGTTCACTGTTTTCAATATTCAATCTCGTTCTCGAATTGTGTTGTGTGGCAGTGAGCTATATTCGATTTGTGGACTACAAATAAGTATAAGCAAAGAAAATCAAGCAAGACTCTTCTATACAAGTCTTCAAGTACTACTATTTAGTAGTGTCAATAAATGTGTATGTCGTAAATACGTTTTCTCTCGAATAACCGGGACTCACAACATAGGTATTGTAGTGACATTCAAGAGCCGAGAACTAACATTTATCGGTCGAATAAATAGTCGGGCCGGAGTCATTACGGTTCCTGTGGCTCGGAGAAACTGGGTTGCGCTTGCGGCCGTAGTGGGTACTTCAACGTCTTAGAGAAGTTTAATGGAAATCTCTTATTATAAAGAAGACCCGTGACGCGTGATGGTTACCGTGCTGGACGGCCGTGCCAAGGGTCCAGGGTTTGATTCCAAAAAAAAAAAGAAATTTAAATGCTCAATTTGAATTTCTGTTCTTAGTCTGGATGTGTGTAGCAGACAGGCCATTTGATGGTGCGCCTCACGTTCACGCATAGTAACAGAAACACCTCTGCTTTTGCTGCATGGAAGGCGCATATTACAAGAACAAAAGCGTTGCTGAATAAAAAAAAATCTTTTATAAGTTTTTGAACGGGGTTCTGCAACCCGCAACATAAACATGTAAGAATTTTGAGATTAAGACATATACCTATACATACATATAATACTATACGATTAAGATCGGAGTAGTTCAAATACAACGGAGTACCCGTTGCATTTAATATAAGTTTATTTTAATATTATAAGTTTGCATTTAACATAGATGTGAGTTTAAAATCTTAAGCTCGATACGGAGCTTCGATACGATCCAGCGGCTTCCATAAAAAAGGACCATATATACCCTTACCTTATCTGTTTATCGACAGAGGCACTATGAGCAGATTGAGCAGGATCCACCTGGCTTGAACTCAAGCAGTATCATCTACTTGATTACTTGGCGATAGGTTTAGACCTAGGCAGGGGCGTAACTACCGCAGTATCAGCCGTATCAATTATAAAGGGCCCCCACCGTATAGGGGCCCCCACTAACACTCCCAAAATAAAGTTCGCCAGCGGCCTACGACCGCTACAGTTGGTACTCCTTTTATATTTGACAGCTGACGTTGAGGGGGCCCCACAACAAATATTGATATGGGGCCTCCTTAGGGCTAGCTACGCCACTGGCCCCAGGCATTGCATAAATAAGCATTGGAGATTAGTTATAAAAAGTGGCGTGACTTGGACTGCTCTTTTGCCGACTTTGTCAAAGTCAAATTCAAAAATATTTTCTTGTGGACTTAGGTACATATAATTAATTGGTTGATGACGAGAAACCATGAGACAAGATATGCCTAGTCGCTATGTTAACTTGAGACAGGTACACAACATAAACTTTAAATAAAATCAAAATTCAAATTCAATTCAATATCAAAATTATATTAAAATAAGTCGCTTATGAATAATTCATTGTCCTATTATTGAATATTAAAATTAAATGAAAGGAATAAATATGAAAATGAAATTCTAATTGGGTTCCAGAAGCTAAATGGGATGGGAAGGGACACAATTTTATGAGCGTTACGCTGTTATATGAGACTTCACAAAATCTGTGTTGAAATCATTGAAGTATAAATGTCATAGAACAGACATCTCGAACAAAATGTGTGTCCCGCACGCAGGGAGGTTCTATTTTCAAAATTGAGCCCCCTGTTCTCCTTTCAAAATCGGACGAATCCATTATAAATTGAAGCCGATCGGCGCCAATTCATTGGGATAAACATTGTGTTCGCGGTGTCAGTTCTACATGCTTGTAATAATACTTCAATGGTTGAAATTTACATTAATTATTGAGCTTATGTTCAACGAATATAGAAAGTGGAATAGATTGGTGCTAAATTTGTTTTGCAGCTTTGTTGTGCCAACAAATGAGAAACGAATAAATTATAGCTAGGTGTTACGAAATTAGTAGAAAACAAATAACTATCTTATCGTGAGTGTCCTAAACTTGAACTTTGTGATGAATACCAAATTTCAAGGTCCTACCCTAATACAGTAATCACGCTAATATAAATTTTAACAACGTTTACAGATCATGTGGCTCCGTGGAAATTTTATGGTAGATCTGGAGTTTATTTTTAGATGTATTTCAAGTGCACGGAATCGGTTTAACGTGTTTTCTGTGCATCGTTCAGTTTCGGTCAGGACGTTTAGTCATCTGTGGTTGAGAATTTACGGTTGTTTTATGAGGGTATTTTTGTCTTAGCTTCTACGTAAATTATCCGTATTTATAAATACTTTTTACACCGAGCGGATATTTGCCGCGTTAATCAGCGTTATATTTTTAAATTATACCAAAATCCAATAAACGACGGCCATTCCATAGGCGTTTAACTTTAAGGCTTCATCGACGCTTTAGCGGCAAAAAGCGGGAACATGGAGACAACATTAAGAATCACTTATGTGTAAAATTTCAGACTGGGCCGACGACTGGGCTGAGCGATGATATGCCAGTCAGTTAGGACTACTTCTTTTTAAATTATATTGATGGAATAGATTTCCTCAAAAAGGCTCTATAAGTATTAAATTTAATGTGACGTTACCTAAACTATAACCAACAAAGGATTAAGATGCTTCCAAAGACACCTCATTTTGTCAAATATGATAAGTAGTTCAGAAATGCGGCGGAAACAGATAAACATTAATCCATACATAATACATACCGTCTAACACGTGACCCTTGCTTTTGACTTGGCCGTAACTTTAGTCGTGTAAAATAGCGTTATGTTTTATGTACTTTTAGGTATACACCAAAATCGTATTACACGTTTTTGGGATCAGTCAGGGTTCTAACCTGGGACCTCTACAATTTTTGATATTCATAAATGACTTGTAGGATGTGGTCACAGCGGCTGTGTGCCTGTTATTTGCAGACTACTTAGAGCTATTTTGGATATTAAACAGTATTCAGATTGCCAACTGCTCCAAAATGATTTAAACCAAGTTCTGCAATGGAGTAGGCGGAACAAGCTGGTGTTCGATGAAAGCAAGTGCTCTATATTGTCCTTTGTATGAAAACAAAATATAATCTTTAATTACTATCTACTCGTAGCTAGATGATTAGGTGTTACCGCGACGTTCTTCTATCAACGACCTTGGTGTCTTGATGAGAACAGATTTAAATTTTGCGACCATATCGAAGCCATATGCGCAAAGGCATACCGATCTTTGGGTTTTGTTATTCGACAAATTAACCACCTCGGAAGTATTGCTGCTATGAAACTGTTAGGATATAACTGTTTTGTTAGGAACGTACTTAAGACTAACGCAGTTATTTGGAGTCCACATGAAGAAGGCCGTCTTTAACCTACTGAAGGCCCTGGGCATATTAGGTTAATGAGGCCCCTATGACTTTGTCAGAACACTATTTTGTTAAAATAAACAAAGAAAGTAGATAAGCAAGCCTCTAGATTTATGCAAAAGCTAATAAGCAAATTGGTATTGTAGTCAGTAATTTAGGTGCGATTTGTTCGAATAAAAAAGTTCTTCGGTAATAAATATCGGTTATAGTTTAGTGATCTGGCAGGAACTAGGGGCCCCTATCAATCACGGGGCCCTGGACACGTGCCCAGAGTGCCCAGTGGGAAAGAGGAGTTTGCACAAAGTATAAGCTCATGTTGGAGAAACTCCAAAAGAAATTCATGAGAATTGTATTTCAGACTGCACGGGTATTAGATACGTCAATTATCCATATGTGTATCCTATCCTTTTCTTATTAGGGATGCTAGAATATAACACAATGGAATACAGGCGTAATATCGAATCACTAGAATATTTTTAAACTTAATTAGGTGAAATACCTACAACCCGTTGGTGCTGAAACTGGTCGCATTTAATTTCCCGGACAAAAACGTTCGAGCGCGACGCCATACCTTTTTCGCAGTACCGGGGTGCAGGCTCATCCGTATCAAGGAGACTCTGCTGGTCAGAACACTGACCTTACTCAACGATTTGATGACTCTTTGCCCCGACGTAGACATACTTTGCACACCAATTGGTGCCTTTCGCAAGGCGGCAGGTGTATACATTGAAAGCTTGACAAACGTCTTAGATACTCTGTAATGTATGTCACAAGGTAAGAAAATAAATGAATTTAATTAATTGAGCATCATTCATTAAAAATTGTAATGACTCATAATAATTAATACTTTCCTCTGAACTCATAGCAAAGCATGAAAAAGCATGTATTGCATTGCACTCAACTCTGAACGAATAGGTTTGTAATTTCTCGCACGAGTCCAAAGCTCTTTACCAACACATTGCACGTCATAATATTATTTTCATGGAGAATTCATGATAATATTTACCAGAACAGTTATTTCGCAATGTGTTTTTTATTTCAATGACTAAGAACTTAAGACTCCCTAAAAGTCAGAGAAATTGAGATTTAAACATTTTTGAAATTTTCAGGAAAAATAATATGTGCTTATTGAAGAATACCGATAATAGGTATATTTATTGATATTTTACGTTTATCTAAGAAACCATGATATCGCTTAGTTAAAATTAATTCTTGATGTTTCTCTGTACCAGTTCCTTACATACATTTTCACAGATTACGGGCAACGAAAAAAGGGGAAAAATTAAATTTAAAATGACTGACTTACCAATGGATATGAGGCCGCTATTAAGCATGAGCAGCTTCAGGTTATTGGGTATGGAGACCAGGCTGGTGCTGCCCGCTGTGTTCAGGTTATTCTTCTTCGGCTTCTTCTCCTGGTCATACGGACGTGGCGTAGACCTGGACCTATGCTTCCTCTGGCTAGTAGCCACCGATGTACCCCGTTGTCCGGTCCGAGATGACATTTTGACGAACTTTTTAAACCACGAACTAACTTTTGAAATTCTATTTCTAACTGAAATTTACGGCCAGTCGACCACGACGGAAGTCTCCAGCGGATTAATGTGCCATCGTCAATATAATCTGGTAACGCGAAAACACGATCACACACCTCTTGTCTGGTTATGCCGCGGACGTCAGAACTATTAATATTAATAATAACGAACTGCAAGAATAATATTACATTTATCAAAACTGATTTACACTGCACTTAATACTGTCTAACATACACACTTATTGGCTAAAGGATTAATATACGGATAAAAAGTTCGCCGCGAAATCATAATAGAGCTATGTTGTATTCACGCCTGAGGTGTGTTCCTGAAACAAATGAAAAAGTAATTGTAGCGTTTACATTATAATACAGTCCGCGTGCGAGCATCGAGGAATCTTAAGGAATGTTGACATTTTGACCTATTTTAGTAATATAGTTAATCGATGTTATGCATACGTAGGTAGGTAGTCATTAAATTATTTTATAAGAAAACAAATGTTTCATTTTAGGAGAGACTGAACGCACATTTGTCCCCATCGTCCGCGCCGGACGCATCGCATTTGTATGAAATCATATGAGAGCCCGTTGCGGATGATGTATGCGTCGGCATATGTCGGCAACAAATATAGCACTACTTTTCAAGGAAATATTATTTTAAATAAATGAAAAAAAAAATATGGTGAACAGAAATATGTTTTGGTATTAAGTGTTTATTCATCTTTAAATTGTTATTATTTTGTGTCTGCCTTATTTTTAAATTACAAATAATGATAAAAAGACAGTATGTTTGTTTACTAAATAGGACTCGTAAAAAACGAAGTGTAAGTGGTAATCGTCGCCCATGGGCATCAGTAACACCATTGTTTAAGTTCCACGGATTCAGTTAATTGCCAGCAAACACTAAATCGATGATAGCGTCCCTTAGGTGCCAATATTCAGAGGCAAGTTGCCAGATTCTACGTAATAACTACTTATAGCTTTTACTTTATCTTTAACAAATATAGGAATTTAGCCATTAATTTTGAATAACCATTAAATATCCATAATGTATTTTTTTTATATACGACAAATCAATACAACCGTTTTAAAATTTTTCTTTGTATTTTGTGTCCGGTTTAATCTCTGGAACGGCTGAACAGATTTTAAAAAGACTTTCACTGGAAGATGGAGCAGGTCACAGAGCCGCAGAGGAAGAGGCATGTCGGTATTGCGGTGCGCCGCTTGCCCTATCCTCTGCGGCCGAATTGTGGTCGGTGGAAGAACCACAGACCTGATCTTCCACCGGGTACCAGTTATCTGGTACGCATGGCCTCCTAGTAGCAGACTCAGGGGGAGTCTGCTACAGTACTGGTGGAGGCCGAGGAGGGAGGCGCACCTTACCATCTGGTGCGCCCATCGTGGAGGGCCTTCGGGCTTTCGCGGTGGAGCCGCTAGTGGGCGGCTGCCGCCGGCGGGGTCGCGGATGTATGCGAAAGCGTTCCCGTAACCCCGTCACAAGGCGGCGAGGTGGAAGATGGGGGGGTTTTTAGTGGGTATACCGTGGGTCTCATTAGCCTATACGGGAGTCCCACATAACCACTCGGGTGCCCCCTGCGCCCGGGTGGTATGCGTAATGCATTTTCCCCCCCGAAAAAAAAAAAGGTCACAGAGCTATTTTATATTTCAGAATTCAGAGGATCGGGATTTACGTGGTAAAAACTCCTACATGAACGAAGTCATAGGCACATCAAATCGTAGACAGACGTTCTCACGTTGTCACGATACAATAAAGAAAAAAAAATCTTTTTGAAAATAATTAGGTACACGCAATCGCTAACACTCGTCCTGTGATGTCATGAAAAAAACGGACGTTGCCCGACAAACGGGTACAGAGATAATCGAAATCGAAATCTAAGCTGTTGTTATCGCGTTAATAGTCTCATAGTTATTGGCGATTGATATCAAAGTTAATTTGATACAAAAATAAGCTTGAAGAGACGTTTTCACGTCAAATGAAAGGATTATTCACATTTTCACCGTTCGCTTTAGTCTGTAAGCTGGAATACTAACGCAAGATATAACACATGAAAAACAAAACAAAAGGCGACGACAACGTTCGTGGCTGCGAACAATAGATAGCTAATAAAAAGAAAACATCTGAAATTCTGGCGATGTTATTGTTTTGTTTCAATCAAAGCGAATAATTAAAACAAAATTAGCGTCCGTCGTCAACGTCTGCATGTAAATTAATTGGAAAGTTCGTCGGTTTTTCATAACGATAGATTTTAATTAGTTTTAAATCAATATTTTTTTGTATGTGCTAGTAGGGAAGACAGGGGGAATAGGAGCGAGTGGGTAATGAGAGCCAGTGTCCTAAATTATTAACTAATAATCTATACTAATATTATAAAGCTGAAGAGTTTATTTGGTTGAACGCGCTAATCAGGAACTACTGGTTCGAATCGAAAAATTGTTTAGGTGTTTGATAGTCCATTTATCAAAGAAGGCTATAGGCTATATAACATCATATGTTTTAGTAGTTAGTTTTTTCCACAAATTAACGCGAGTGAAACCGCGGGGCATAGCTAGTGTTATATACATTCACTTTAACGGGTAGGATATCCCCCAGCACAACATTTATATTGGCAAACACGCTAGGCTGCCACTCCTGCTTGTGTTACCATACTTGAACGTCTTGAACTTCTGTTCTCGGTCTGGGTACCGTAAACATAATATTATACCGTGTTGTTGTCTTCGTGTGTTTTCTATGGCACCAACGTCATAGGGATTCCTAGTGTGGGGCTATGAGTGTGTAGCGTTAATTTATTTATTTATTATACACGTATTTAATAATTCAATTCAAAGATAATCAGAATAATTTTCAGTTAACAACATTTCAATGATTATTTAACAGATTCCGCGTTTCCTGCTCACCAGAAGAGCAGCAGTTTGTAGACTGGCCTTGATTCCTCTATTTTCGTCTAATTAGTTTACTCATACTGATGCATCAGTCTCAGATAACAATGAATATCATTCTACGATTGTTCGACAAAAGTTGGCATACGACTCACATTGTAGGTTAAAATTAGCACCAAGAATGCACCATGTGAATGGAATAACATCGATGACGTCAAAGTTGCAAAAAAATCCAAAAGCTCGTCAGTGTCACAACATCTGTACACAAATTAAGTGTAAACATATTGACAGATGGTTTCCGAGCTATCCATAGAGTTACTAATACAAAGAGTGTTACTAATATTTATGTCTTACTTTGACTATTCTTAATAATAATAATAATTATTATTATAGTAGCACTTTGCCCGCGGCTTTGTCTGCGTTTTCCGGGATAATAATTACCTTGAATCCTTTTCCAGGTATACCTAATATGTTAATATAATTTAATGAAAATCCGTTCAATAGGATTTGCGTGATTTAGTTGTTTTTAGCTTATTTTATTTTTATATACCTCCTTGTTACAGCTGGTCACATTTGTGAGACCTCCCCCCTAGTGTGACGTCACATATTATGAAATTTTACACCTTGAAATTATTAAATTAAAACAGCAGTTCCGAAATAAGTTTTATTTCCATTAATTGTTTTTTAATATTTACCTATTATTCGATTTTAAAATGTGACGTCACGAAATTTAGGACCCCCTCCCACCCCTTGTCACACAATGTCACACTACATCGACCCCCACCCTTCCTCTAACATGTGACGTTATTTATGGATGACCCCTTATGAGCACAACATTCTATTGTTATGAGTTTATTTTATTTTACTTTATAAACAATGCTCTCCCAGTATCTGCTTTGTACCACTATGTAAAATAACGCCCACTATGCGGTATAGAAATTCTACGTATTTTTATCATCATGTCTTTTATGTCCAACGCATTTATAGCTGCTTTGTGACACCAACGCGGCAGCGCAGCGGCGCAACGCTTTCCTAGGAAACCGTAACTTTACAGTTTCTTTGTACTTTAACCGCCCGCGCCATTCCAAAACTTGTTTTTAATGTTAAAAGAAAATCTTTTAAGTACAGGTAACTTATGTTATAAAATGAAGACTGTAATATGTGGAATTTTTTAATGCTCCGTAGATATAAGTCTGTAATAACTCTTTATACAAGAATAAATAAAATGCGTAATTCTGTTACTGAATACAGTCTCATACGAAAATGACATATTTCATTGTTGTAATAATATCAAAATCTCATAAGAATTATACAATTAAAATTTTATATATCAACCAACCTACCAGCCAATATATCACCAGCCAGAAAATTAGTTAGGTACCTACTTGTATTCTTAGGTAGACCGGGTAAATCGTTTGACAAAACACAGTCAGTATGTACCTAATATTATTAAGCGAAAATAGATCTTCCACCGAAAAAATGCTTAAGTTGCAGCTTAGTATCGAAGGGTCGGATAAGTTTCGTTCTGTAAGCAACACGCCGGTGATGTTTTTGGTTACGGAGAGCCACACATAGCGGATATCATTTACCATCACGTCTCTCGTCTACACACTGGACAGCATACAAGTAAAATAATTGTAATACTACACAAAGAGAAGGGAATTAAAGTCCTATTTGGTGTTACTATCCGACACAAGACAAATGATTCCTATCCGAGTCATAAGTGACAGTATTTATCCTTTAAGTATTGCTTTCCAGAATGTAATTTAGTCGTGGGAAACAAAAAAGATTAAACACATTTTCTCAGTCGAAATACATATCTTAGTCTCGTACCAAGTATTGTATGCTTGAACAGTAATGTAATAAATGCGACAGAATAAAAATTCCCCGACCAGAGCACATTTACGGTCATTTATCACCTACTCCGCTGAGACGCTATGACAATGTTCCCTACTTTGTTTCGAGGACATGAGTTTGTGGTCGTACCTAACTAGAATTAAAATATAACAGTTATATTACGGACGTTACTCGCAGAATGTTATGAAGATCTTCTGAACAAATGTCCAGTTGTCCCTAAGCCCAATCTAACCTCCACTCCTTTAGGTCTGTTAAAGAACAGAAGAGGCAAGCTACATTTAGCGGTCGCTGTGGTTTATATTACCGAGATTGCCCTCTACGGTACGTGAATATAGCGGTAAGTGTAGGAGAAGCCACCTAGAGACGCGGGAAGCGAAGATTAGGGTAAACACGAACGGCGGGTAATCCCAAACGCAACAGTTCTACTGTGTTAGAAAAAGTTACTATGTTACAATATTCCTCTGGTGCTATCTTAAAAATCACACCATATTTAGTAGACAACAAATCGACAGATTTGGGCGAACGCGTGAATATGGTAATTTTAATTTATTTGTGTATTTTTGGTGTAATTTTTTTCAACAGTTTCTTGATGTACTTTAATTCTAACAGCAGTTTGTAACTTTATAATAACTGTACGTATGGTTACTAATAACCGAAACATTACTTTTCTGCAGATCCCTCTAAATTTTTACTTGAAACGACTTTATCGAATTAAGTTGTTAATAAAATGAATGGGGAAGATGTTTGAGATTGGTAAAAGCCGGAGATGAATTAGGCAGGTATTTGGGTTCTGGGCAGTTAAGATAGATAGATAGTTTAGATTAATAAAATATTCCATATAAAAATATGTCATCTTCATAGTAGATACGTCAAGTGAAATAGTACCTACCAAAAAATAATGCGGAACGAAATTCGCATTTTTCTCCCAAACCACTGGCTACAAGATAAAAGCATAAGACATAGAATGTCAGTCTCTTTAAAGGCCAAAATTTTTATAACAAACATTTTTCTGTAAAATCAATATTTTGCCAATTAAACGTGAAAAACAAAAAAATATTTTTTTTCAAGGTAACCTTGAAAATGAAATAAACGGATATTTTTCCTATGATATTCGTTATCAACGCATCGAAATACATAGGTATACCACAATTCAGATCAATCTAAATTTCAACATAGTATGTCCATAAATTAAGAATTATGTATTCTTCTTTTCTAATTAACGCAAGCACAGTAAGTGTTAGAACAGTCTTATCAAACATATACTTAAATATCTTTCTTAAGAAAACACTTCTTCAAAATTAAAAGATTTAAATTTCTTCTCATAGTTAAGTAATAATGATTCACAAAGTCGTTTCCTCGGATCTCGAGAGCTTGAGTGGATTCTTTCATCACATTTATTAACTCTTCAGCCATTTTGCCATTACACAAATAACGCTCAGACTTTTCGCAGACTTCATTCGCTTATCTACGAAGTCCAGTCGACATAGACATTATTAGTTTTGTATATAACAACAACCACCGTTGTAATTCTTTGACGCCAATATGAAGAACCTTCAGGTTTTCTCTCAATGTTTTCTTTCACAGAACCAAACGATACGTACTCACAATACAATACTTGAATACAATCTCTCTTTATTGTATACCAGTAAAGTACTAAAAAAATACAAAATATCTTAATTAATACACAAGGTGCAGACAATAGGCAATATTTGCAATACTCACCCATGGCTTTATAAGTTTGGAGTGTTGAAAATTTTTCGTGTAGGGGAGTTAAACTATTTTTTGAAGTTATATTTCTTTAGGCGCGTTAGGAAATAAATGGAAAAAATGATGAGAGTAAAAATTTAAAATTTGTAACACGGACGGTGACACAAAAACGACGGTCACCAAAAACGTCACGCGCGTTTTTAAAAACGCTGGTTTTGAAAAAATGATAGTCATTATATTTATTATATTTTATTGCTTTTTTTAAGATTTTATTTTACCACTTTGTCGTGTCAAATTACAGCTCTCTAGTCTTAAGCATCTCTGAGCAATGCTGAAGACGGACGAACGGAACCATGTAAAAGGCAATATATAGCGACACATAATTACTATGGAGTGACCATATTTTAACAGCTGTTTAACTATTTTGGAATAATGACGATCGCGACGAATCGGTATGATTCCCAGCAGGACAGAAATTTTAAAGAAGAGTTTAAATTTCGTTAAATTCCTAGTGTGTTTTTGTGTTTAGATTGCTTGATGTGCATGGCTTAAGCCACAACATCTTAGTTTGGGGCTATGAGTGTATAGCGTTATTGATTAAGGCCAGATCCTCACTATAATGCCGCTCACAGTCCGTTCTCGATCCGATCTCGGTGTGGTAAAGTCGTATCACGTACAAATTATACAATTGGAGCGAAACTGGACTGTCACGGATAGTAGGTATGAATGCACACATATATTTTATACTTCATAATATTTTATCAAACCGAGAACGAACTGTGAACGGCATTATAGTGAGGATCTGGCCTAATATATACAGTATCACATCATCATCTTTGTTTACATGACGTGTACACTAACACAAGTAATTGCCTAACGCTATCGATCGTCGTCCCGCACAGGTTGAGCTTCGTAACCGCCAATAACCCGTTCGTCTATTCTCGGCTGATCACCAGCGAAAATCAAGATCAACTGTATTTGTAGTTAAGTGCCAAGTGCAAAGGATGCCATTGAATGTCGTTTTCTGCCGTTGCTACGAGAGTGAACGTTTTAAGAGAAATTATGAATAAAGATCTTATTTATTTATTTATTTATTCATTTCATTGCTACAAATATGGTACAAGTAGAAAAGATGGAAATTTTACAGGCGTTCAAACATATTTGGCCGATGTCGGCATGCAACATTTTGGTGATATTAAAATTTACAATATTACGTGCAACACTAATTATAATCCTATTTAATTTATAATATAAAACCAATTAATAATAAAATATGACAATCAATAATAATAATAATAACAATCAATAATAATAATAATTAACTTAAGCAATAATCAGCTTAAATAATAATAATACAATAAAATTAATACGTTAACAAAATAGTCTTAAAACATAATTCAATGTCAATATATTATGTGCAGTTAAAATCCATAAAGTCGTTAAGTGAATAAAAACAATTGTGTGAAAGCCAGTCAAACAGCAGCTTTTTAAACTTCGTGAGAGGTAAGGTTTTAAATTTTTTGATCGTGATTTTTAATCGATTTTTGTAAATCTAGTTGCCATCATGAGTGTGAAAGCGTTTCTGTAAGCGTTTTAAGCGTTCATCGCGGCTCAATGTTTTGGAAAAACCGCTTAATTTAGTGAGACCTTCTTTGGTTTAGTCCATATTAATAATAATGTTATAACGTAATATTTTTTTTTGTGTTCTATTATTTTCAATAAAGTTCAAATTCCTTTGATTATTTCTGAGGTTTGAAAAAAACAAAAGAATATCGAAATAAATATTGAGCAATTGAGACGAGAGTGGTTGTTGAAATACGTGACGTGACGTGGGTAAGTAGGTACGTGAACTTTTTTGGAGTTTATACTCTATAAAGAATCTATTTTCTTAAATAACCCCGGGGTGTGAAAATTTATGAGGAGTAAAATCAAACTTTCTCTGTTACGTTACGTTACGTTACGTTACGTTATGCGTTATGTTTGTCTTATCTAACTTATCTTGCGCAATGGAATGAATCACACAATTTTAATGAATATAAACTTATGAATATTGTAGTGTATGTGCGATAGCATACATACACTGTCTCGTGTGTCTCTGTATTAAATGGCAAACGTCACTGTCACTTACGAAGTGGTTACGTACTCAGAGTTGTGCGCTGGTGTCGCTAGATGACGCCTCGCTTGATGATCGAATGGACTCGTCCATTCGATCATCTGTTCGATTATTGTATTAGTCGATTACTCGATACATGACCTAACTCAGTACAAGACGGAGTCTCTGCGGAGATCCCGGAATAGACGGATGTGTCCCTATAGTGACAGTGACGTGCCACAGTAAAATACGTAGACATAGTTTAGCCAGTGAACAGTGATTATATTAATACACATCGGATCTCCTACAAATATAATTTATATAAATAAATGTAGCAGCTTTCAGTAATATAAAAATGCGTTCATTTAGCCTCATTTACTCGTACTAATCTGTAACCGTTCGTAAGGAATAAACTCCAGTCGTGCGTTGGAGCTGACATACACAATGTTTATTTCATTTAACATCTTAACTTCCATAGGTGTTTCTGACACCAAACACCGTTAATGAAATAAGTATATTTTTTATTGCTTCTAAAGCAATTCTAGAACTAAAAGTTGTATCTACAAAGAGTGAACTTAACGTTTAATAGCATTCTTCATATTCTTAATATACTCATATACTGACAACAATGAAAATTATGCAGGTAATATATTATAAGAATGAGAAACAGAATCTATATACCTACCTACGATAATTAAACTCAAAAGGCATTTTTTACATAGCATAACTTAATGCTTGACCACAATTAAATAATAAATACCAATGATTTTTATCACTATGTCGGTGTAGACCTATAACCAAGTCAAATTACAAATTCCTTTAAGTGTCTTTGTGGTAAGCCGCGGACGGATGGACGGACGGACGGACGGACGGAAATCATGACGCTATAAGGGTCCCGTTTTAGGTACGACCGCAGAAGACATAATAGTATAAGTACTATTATGTACGACACTCTAACCATAACTTAACGGTACCATTTATTTTTTCCGGTTCCTTGTGGAAGTGGTAATAAGAAATTTTCTATTTGTCCATTGTTGGCAAAATGTACGCATTAAAAGGAAATTATTCCATTGTATACGAGTTTTGCTGTAGTTTTAATCTTTTATTCTTCATTGAGAAGCTGATTAAAAACCTGTCTTACTATACGCGATTTACAGTAGTTTTTTATATTTATTTTAGTGTAAAAATATTTAACGCACAATTTTTGAATTAACTGATTGCTTTCCTTACAAGAATCGATGGTTTAAAGACGAAGCAAAGTTTGGAGTATTAATAAAATTACTAGCTCAAGGCAGGAGTATAGGAGGCATAGTAATTAACTATGGAGATTGACTTTCAAACACAATTTCTGGTGATTATATCCCACGAATATTTAAGAGCAGAGACTTTGCTTCGAGACGATGATAGGTTATTAAATGAGAAAATATATGTAAATCTGATTAATTGCCGTTGCTTGAAACCGTATACGGTTTTAGATTTTGTTATTATCTAAATAGTTTAAAATACCCTACCACCTTTTACCATAGAGAAAACAAGTAATGCTAGGTACAAACACTATTCGAAAAGAAGCGACAGAAAACTACCAAGGAGTTTCAATAAATAGAATCTATAAATAATACATATGTAGATCTAATACCTTTAAACGAGCAATTCTTGTATACCGTCGTTGCGACTTTAAGACCTCTTATGTGTAAAAAATCAGCTTTTTGAGGGAATCGATAAAAAACGATAAAATTTTGTTTAGCAAGCACATAGGTGATTTTGAATTTAGTGAATAAATTACGATAGAAACGTCGTACACACGTAAGAGTTTTTGAATTCGATAGTGCTTCAAAATGTAGAATCATTTGACCTAAAAAAGTGATTTTGTCAAAAGTGGCACATAACATAAGAGGTCTTAAAGTCGCAACGACGATAGATACTATTCTGAGTCTCGGAAACGGCTCCAACGATTTTCATGAAATGTAGTAGGTATGCAGGGGGTTTCGGGGGTTTAATCAATCTAGCTAGGATTCATTTTTAGAAAATGTCGTTTTATCCGTGTTTTCAGGCAATGAAAAACTGCTACAATAGACTCTTCCTGACATCTATTGGCGAGCAGCAACACTAAAGCTACTTCAGTAGATGGCGTTGTTTGCTAAAAAAATACCGAGCAAAGCTCGGACATCCGGGTACTATGATCTATCAAAGGTAATATAGGATCTATAAGAAAATTAGTACAAATATAATTACTTGTTTATTTATGTCACCTCTTAAATTAACCCTTAAATGCATGATTTTTTGTTTTGAATTAAAAAAAAACGTATATTATAGGAAATTTCTCATAGATTACGTAAAAAATAATAAAAAAAAATCCTGGTAATAATAAAGAATATATATTTTGAAAAAGATAGTATGTAGACTTTTGGCGTTTATTGGTAAAATTACTGTAGACGTAAATTTAGTAAAACAATTAATAGTCATATTATATCTTTATTCTTCAGTATAGGAATTTCCTTATTATTTATGAATGAAATTGAGCAAAGCAATTCCGATTTTTGTTGTGACACAAAGCAACCTTGCATTTGGTGCACTCAGTCCGGGAAAATCCTTTGCAACCTGGAAGTTTGCATCTATTTTTAGTGCTGCACCTTTTTTCATCATGGCCTATACCATCAGTCCGGATATCTTTTGGCGGGACAGGTTTAGCGGGACCTCGGTGTTTTTTAGCTTCGATCTCCCTTTCTATATTACTGTTTGAAGGTCTTCCTCTTTTATTCAATTCGTTTTTTTTATAGGAGCATAACGTCTCTGCAAGTTCAGATCTGTAATCTCCTAAAGTAAGATTTGGATTATTTTTTTTATACAGTACCCAAGAATTGATCACTGCCATATCAATCATGTGATAAAATAATCGAATATACCACTTGCGACTTTTGATTCGGATCCTATATCTTCCTAAAAAACTGTCCATGAGATCAACCCCTCCCATGTGGGCATTATAATCTTTGATTATTTTTGGACAGGCTATGGTAATTTGTTTTTTTTTGTTTTTTGTCGTACCTATTCACAGTTTCAGCAGGTTCAGAGCCTACATAAGTTGATGCTAATGTGACAACCTTATTATCTTTCCAGCATGTTATCGAGATATCAAGGCTTTCGTAATCAGCAACTTGTTCCTCGTATGTTCCTCGTACTATAGAATCTTTCATAAAATCTTTTACACCTGTCAATTTGCAGTTCTTTCCGAGGCGGTTCCTTTGAATAGTACCCAATGCATATATTCCTTGAGTCCACAGGTAATACATTAGAGGAATGGATGTATAAAAATTGTCAAAATATAAGATATGGTTCATATTTCTTGGAATTGATCGGCACAATCTAATCACTGTATTACCGACTACGCCAACATCAGGTTCATTAGATAAGTTGCCAACATCTTGTTTACCGGAATATATTTCAAAACTATAAGCATATCCTGAGAGTGAACACAAAACAAACAACTTGAAACCCCATCTATGGGGTTTGTTAGGTAAATATTGCTTCATAAAATGAGCTACCTTGGTCGAACACATTTGTTCATCTAGAGAAAACCTTTGGTCAAATGGTGCCACACTCACAAACAATTTGTTCAAGTGTTCTACAATAGGTCTTATTTTATGAAGACGATCATGGTTTGGGTGTCCAACCGGCTTGTGCTGTGCATTATCATTGAAATGAATTACGGATCTCATTTTCTCAAATCTATTTATCGTCATCGTCTGTCGTATATGATCAAAGCCATATTTACCCCAATAGGATCTAATATTTGGGTAATGGTACACGGACATAAATATGATGATACCTAGAAATTGACGGATTTCAGTAGCAGTTACAGGAGGACAGTTGGAGATATTTTTTTGTGTGATGTAAAAGGGTAAACAAAATTCCAGACGCCTCTGTCGAATTGTGACCCATTTTGGTTGACGGCGAAATTTGGAAATGTGATATTCTCTAAGGCAGAAAATGAAACGAATACAGTTGTTCAAGATCTAATTTGCTGAGAAGATCTTCGGAGAGGTTTGGGTTATATATATCGCCATAATCAATTATGGGCACAGAATATGGGTAATTTAAGCGAATTATCCAGCAATAGCTCAATTTTAACTAGCACAGATTTTTTTAGGGAAAATATAATGTTCTTCAATAGTTTCAGATTGACAGTGATAGATAGGTTGTAAAAACAACCGTTCGCTTTAATCAGAGCTTACTGAAAACCCTTTATATTTGTATTTTGAGATAGATATATTTTATTACAGTAAAATGACCCAATTGTCTATCAAACTAAATGCCTTTTAGGTCGGTGTCCCCAGGCGCAAACAATATCGATCTGGCGCTCGGGCGGCTGCTTGATAAGTCAGTTGTCAAATAACAATAATCAACTGCCAAACAATGATATTAAAAAAATATAGATACGTTATGCCCTTACAAATCAACCAAAACATCTGTTCCGAAAAGGGGCCATCCATAAATTACGTCCCACGTTAGGGGGGAGGGGGGGGGGGTCAATGTAGTGTGACATTGTGTGACAAGGGGTGGGAGGGGGTCCTTAATTTCGTGACGCATTTCAAATTCAAATAATTGGTATGTATAGGTAAATATTAAAAAAAATAATGGAAATAAAGTTATTTCGGAACTGCTGTTTTAATTTAATAATTTCTAGGTGTAAAATTTCCAAATATGTGACGTCACACTAGGGGGGAGGGGAGCTGTGACAAGGAGGGGGGAGGGGCCCAAACGTCATGAAATTAGTGTGACGTAATTTATGGATGGCCCCAAAGAGCTACAACACACAAACGTTTATCTTTTGTTTCACTACACCAATAACATTGGTAGGTATAATACACGAAGGCAATTTAACGCAGTATGTCAAATGTCAAGCACTTCTGACAACAACAAAAGCGTGCGTATCGCTACCAAAACCATACATGTAACTTGTGTGTTGGATAAATACAATAGTTTCGAAAATATATTATGCGATGAAATACCTACTCATAGAGTCATATCACAGACGGTGTGTATACTGTATAATTCGTAATGGTCATCCCGATTCTACGTTCCCTGGGATGATTCGGAAGTTTATTTATGATTGTGATTTCGTTTTGTGAGACCGCTCTTCCGTGTGTTAACATGCCGGCAGAAACTACTCAGTGCAGAATATTCAAACAGTAGACCAATTTACATTCAGGCAATCCCAAATTGAATTTGTAGTAGGTATAAATGTACAGTATCAGCCATAAGTGCTTTTGCAATAAAAATCCAGTTGCATTTACGACTTCCTTCTATAAACAGAAAACACACACACATAAACTATACACCCGTATATCGGACGCTTTATATACTATTGTTATCTTTGACTTGCTTGCGTTGATACATTACGCTCACAGAGAAAACACACACAGCCACAGTACATAGTTGAGGCCTTTGACTATACGTGTATATTGTACGTTTAATTCAATAGTTCACTGCAGGTTTAAAGAGGAATTACAGGAGAACAACTTAGCTGTTCCTTCAACTTCTATCGTATTTGCTGAATCAACTTGGACTCGGAGCTGAATAACTTTTAATTACAATTGTCGTTTGAGATTCCGATCGATATCAGGCTTGGCTAAATCTATAAATACTCATAGGTATAAAGCGGACTTGATTATTTCTTTTCGTTTCTATTGCACTTAGTTGTTACTGTTAACTTGTTTTAGCTTTTCTTTAGTTATTGACTTTGGCTTACTATTTATCATTATTAAGATAATTTTATTTGGAAGGAAAAGACCTTCAAAGGCTAGTATTCTTTCTTAATCTGATCGATAGGTATCATCCATCCATCCAACCATCACCCTTTGGAAATCCATTGCTGGTTATAGGCTTCTCCTAATAAGCGCCACTCTGACCGATCCTGATCCTTCTGAATCCAGCGGATACCCGCTGTCTTCTTCAGGTCGTCAGTCCACCTGGTATACCTAACAACAATCGTAAATTATACATGCATGCAGTTTAAGAAAATTTGAGCGACACGTGACAGCGATGACGACCTCTGTAAGTCAGTTATAATCTTTCCTACAAGTGTAGAGTTCAATTTAAAACCGAACTTTTTAGCTACCTACTGTAGGTAAAACCTAATTCTTGCGTGGCGATAAAATTTATCCACCAAGCTTAAATCAACTGTACAGCCTTTATATTGTTTCCCTTATTTTTCATATTTCGTCGTAGTTAATTATGTTTTAGCTGGAAGAGTGGATTAACTGTTATTTTCACAGTAATTAAAAGTATCGGTAGATAAATACATGGAAATGTCATTACTATTATTAAATTAAACATCATTATTAACAGAAATTATAAACGAACCGGATAAATTTAAAGAATTTTCCAAACCAATTTACCAAGAATTCTTACAATAGACCTGGATACAAAACGAAATACAGAAAAATGAAAACACATCCAATTAGCTTTAGGGATGTCAACGCATAAAAAATTCAAGAGAATCTTATACGGATGGACGCTTCATCGATAATTTGAACCTTGCTGTCATCAAAATAGGGTTCATACAGAAAACAACTGTTAATCTCACAGGAGAGAATTATATAAAATGAACCTTGTGGTGACTGAAATAAGGTTGATTGGATGTTCAATTTTGATTGTCGTTTCGGCTCGCTTTGAAGTTTAAGCATGCAAAAAATTTCAGAGCCATTTTCATACTTTTATTTGGAATTCATTTATAGCATTTTCAGTTTTATTGGTGGAGCTTTAGCATGCATGAACTATTTGCATTTTTTGTTCCAATGTTACCACAGATAATTTTGGTAGCGCTCTTTCATTTCAGGATTTCATGACATGATAATATACCTACATATTTACACAACAAATTCATCTGTATAACATACCACTTTATTTGGTAAAATAGCGAAATAAGAGTATCTGCTACGCCTTTTTTCATAGCGAGAATAAAATAGCAATATTCAAAAGGTTTTTATCATAAGATAACAGACGTTATGCCATGTAGGAGCGTTGATTCCCACTTGTCCTGTTGAGTAGTCCTGTTGACAGTACCAGTGGGAAAAAAATTCCCACTATTTTTGTTAAGAGTTGTAAAAAATCCCACTAGTTCTGTGAATATGAGTAACAAGACTAGTAGACTAAATTAACCACTGAAGGGATGATTTTCCGAAAAATGTGTTAAAATTAATTTTTGTTAATAATTATTAACTTACATAAAAAAATTCAAGTCTACAACTTTAAAGCTGACCAAGTTGGTTCGTATGAAAGTGACTTCCAACCGCTCTTTAACCCCTTAGGGGATGAATTTCCAAAAATTCGATAGCCTAAAGCCTTCCTCGAACGAAATAAAAAAATATAAACTGGACGGCATAAAAACTTCCGACATTTTGGTTGGCCATCAATCCGCACTGGAGCAGCGTGGTGGAGTATGCTCTAGGCCTCCTCATGAGGAAAGACCCGTGCTCAGTAGTGGGCCGTTAATGGGTTGAAGCCAAGCATTCAAAAGTATTTTTTGTTAATTTAAACAAACTCGTATTTAACGAAAATTTTTAATATTTCGTAAACATTAAAGCCAGTGTCCTTCTTTAGAATCATTTTTTCTAATGCGTCGTATTCCGTATCATAACTTGAACGCCAGAAGTAATCGAGTAACAAACTTACAGTTTTAATCAAATTACTTTAGGCAAACGACATGGAATCACAAAATTTTAAATTGTAGCGAAGACAAATTTTAGGAGTTTACTCAAGAACTAGAAAGTCGTGCATAAGTATAAGCCAGTAAATTGCGAGAGTGACGAGGAAAATAAGGAAACTAAGCGCCTGAAATATATATTAGTGTCTACTATACTATTGTACTATAATACTAGTAGATTAGTAATAATACTAAGGGCTTGTTTCACAATCTTCAAGTAAGTCCGAAGTAAGCTATTCGTTGGTTAAGTTGACATTTCGTGTATGTAAAATGACACTTTAACGTCACTTTAACCGGCGAATAGCTTATTCAGGACTCTACTTGAAGATGGTGAAACAAGCCCTAAGTAATACTGTTAGTTATAGGTTGTTGGTGTCATGTTTTTTTGCAATAACTTTAAGTCATACATAATTATCCATTATTAATCGACTTCTAAAAAAGGAGGAGGTTCTCAATTCGACTGTATTGTTTTATTTTTTATGTGTGTAACTTTTTACTGAGTGGACCGATTTTGATGATTCTTTTTATATTCAAAAGCTGTGTCATGTGGTCCTATTTAAATTTGAGCGAGATCTGACGAGCAGTTTTTGAGTTATCCCTAGTTTTGAAGTCGGTTATTTTTGGTCAAGAATTTTATTAGTCTTTCCTAGTCCACTGTTGGACATAAGGAACCAGACTAAGCCTTCTAGATGCCCCTTCGCTGATTTCTTTGAGTCGTCAGTACAGCTGGTCAGGAGGCATCCTATATAAATACTTATAAATAACTATCACTCTGCCAGCGGTTTTGCTCGCAATTTCCGGGATAATAAGCACGCTATTTCATATTCCAGGTCATGGTCTACCTGTGAGCTAAATTTCTTGAAAATCCGTTCAGTAATTTTTGCGTGAAAGGGTGAGAAATATCCTCACAAACTTACACATTTATTATATGAGAAGGATTTTGTTAGGTCCAGTAAAGGAAAAAGGTTAAACCATCTCGCCTTCGCCTGCTTTTCATGAACATAATTATATAGGTACAACACCAGAAGTGGGTGATTCACGTTCAAAGATTCTATTACGTACATAAGTAAACATAATATAATACGTGTATACAGGCGAAGTAATAAAGATTTGTAGAGCGTGTTTAACTGACATTCACAATACGAATTACCAATGGATGATCAGTTACTTTGTTTTGTTTTTTTTTTAAAAAAAACAACGATACAATGAAAAACAATAAAAACATTGCAACTTTTGCTCGATATGTCACCCTTTAATTATGGGTACACTCTAAATAACTTACAATTATATAACTTTATTTTCGTAACAAGACTCTTTAGCATAAATACCCATAGAATTGTAATAGAACACCCTATTAATAAATAAAAGTACTCGGAAGACCGAGCTTTGCTCGATATTTTTTTTAACAAACAAAGCTAGCTGAAGTAGCTTTAGTGTTGCTGCTCGCCAATAGATGTCAGGAAGAGTCTATTGTAGCAGTTTTTTATTGCCTGAAAACACGGATAAAACGACATTTTCTAAAAATGAATCCTAGCTAGACCCCTTGCATACAAAATTTCATGAAAATCATCGGCGCCGTTTCCGAGATTCAGAAAAAATATATACAAGAACTGCTCGTTTAAAGGTATTATATAGATAAATTAGAACAATATTAAACTATAAGTATTTGAGTATCATGCAATCCCAGCACCAGCCTTCCGGTTGACCTCTCCCCGCGGGCTTAGCTACGAGAATAACGTTGTTATATTAAAACACAGCAGGATAATTGAAATTCTTCGCTTGTGAGATAACAGAGAGTAGGATAATGAAGTTGAACATTGAATATTGCGCATAGTTTGTAAGCGATATTTATTTATTTATTTATTTATTTATTTATTTATTTCATTGCTACAAATATGGTACAAGTAGAAAAGATGGAAATTTTACAGACGTTCAAACATATTTGGCCAATGTCGGCATGCAACATTTTGGTGATATCAAAATTTACAATATTACGTGCAACACTAATTATAATCCTATTTAGTTTATAATACATATAAAACCAATTAATAATACAATATAACAATCAATAATAATAATAATTAACTGAAGTAATAATCCGCTTAAAAATAATAATAATACAATAAAATTAATACGTCAACGAAATAGTCTTAAAACATAATTCAATGTCAATATGTGCAATTAAAATCCATAAAGTCATTAAGTGAATAAAAACAATTGTGTGAAAGCCAGTCAAACAGCAGCTTTTTAAACTTCGTGAGAGGTAAGGTTTTACATTTTTCCGGTAAATTATTGTATATACGGATGCACATGCCATAACAATTTTTATGATAAATACCCGTTTTCACCGTCTCTCTAAAAATTAACTTATTCGGGTTTCTAGCTCGATCCGAAGTAATAAATATATGATTATGTTTTTTAACGAATAAGGCTGCTTCATAAATATACATGCAGGGTAGTGGCAGAACACGAAGGTTTTTGAATAGAGGACGGCATGAGTCCCAAGGAGCTGCTCCAAAAATTGCTCGTATGCATTTTTTTTGCACCAAAAATGCTTTCTTAATGTCTGTAGAGTTACCCCAAATGACCAAACCATATCTCAGTATTGAAGCTACATACCCATGATAGGCCATAACTGCGGTTTTCAAGTCAGTAGTTTTACTTAGTCTTCTTAGTACATAAACGAATTTATTGATTTTATTACAAATATATTCTATATGATCCTTCCAGTTACAATATTGATCTAATATAACCCCAAGAAATTTTGTGGAGCGCTCACAAGTTATAGCTTCATTATTATATTTTACATTTAAATCAATAGGTTTAGTTCCCTGATTGATTACCTGGATAAATTCTTATTCTATTCTGGATACTGAATTCTTGTCAGATCGACTACCAATATATTATGTTTAAGTGTTTGTACATCAGCCACCATGTTCGTCAGAGATGAAAGGTACACGACTCAGCAACGAACATAACTTTGCTAGCACCTCAAAAAATTTTAGGCCCCTTATTTATTATGCTTATTATCTAATTTATAAAATTCTCGTTTCACGGTGTTAGAAGTTGAACTCCTCCGAAACGACTCGACCGATATTCGTGAATCTTTGCGTGCATATCGGCTAAGGTGGAGAATCGGACAACTTCTATTTTTCATCCCCCTCTACCCCTAAATTTTTGGCAGAACAAAGTTTGCCCGGTCAGCTAGTATTATATACTTTTTATTATCTTGATACTTACAATGATTAGAAACCGTTTGAAATTGATCAAATTTCTAACAGTTTCTAGCTTTAAAAAAATATTATCACCAGTGGGGAAAAACGGGATGAATTAAACGTTAGTAAAATGCGTGATAAAAACATAAAGAATAGCTTTTTTATTTACTTTTTAATGATAATAGGTTTGCCTCAGACACACGAGAATACAAGATATAATGTGGTCATCGTCGTTTCAAAACATCTGTCATTTTAGACATAACAAAAAGCGGCCAAGTGCGAGTCGGACTCGCTCATGAAGGGTTCCGTAGCAGCAAGTAACATAATATAAAAGTTCTTGTAGTTCGTTGCAACTTTGATCAATGTTTTTTGCGGTTTACGATTTATGACGTATTAAAAAAAACTACTTACTAAATATCATTCAAACCAATTTTCGTTGGAAGTTTTCATGGTAATGTACATCATATATTTTTTTTAGTTTCATCATTCTCTTATTTTAGAAGTTACAGGGGGGGGGGGGGACACACATTTTACCACTTTGGAAGTGTCTCTCGCGCAAACTATTCAGTTTAGAAAAAAATGATATTAGAAACCTCAATATCATTTTTGAAGACCTATCCATAGATAACCCCACACGTATGGGTTTGATGAAAAAAACATTTTTGAGTTTCAGTTCTAAGTATGGGGAGCCCCCAAAATTTAGTGTTTTTTTTCTATTTTTGTGTGAAAATCTTAATGCGGTTCACAGAATACATCTACTCACCAAGTTTCAACAGTATAGCTCTTATAGTTTCGGAAAAAAGTGGCTGTGACATACGGACGGACGGACAGACAGACAGACAGACAGACAGACAGACAGACAGACAGACAGACAGACAGACAGACAGACAGACAGACAGACAGACAGACAGACAGACAGACAGACAGACAGACAGACAGACAGACAGACAGACAGACAGACAGACAGACAGACAGACAGACAGACAGACAGACAGACAGACAGACAGACAGACAGACAGACAGACAGACAGACAGACAGACAGACAGACAGACAGACAGACAGACAGACAGACAGACAGACAGACAGACAGACAGACAGACAGACAGACAGACAGACAGACAGACAGACAGACAGACAGACAGACAGACAGACAGACAGACAGACAGACAGACAGACAGACAGACAGACAGACAGACAGACAGACAGACAGACAGACAGACAGACAGACAGACAGACAGACAGACAGACAGACAGACAGACAGACAGACAGACAGACAGACAGACAGACAGACAGACAGACAGACAGACAGACAGACAGACAGACAGACAGACAGACAGACAGACAGACAGACAGACAGACAGACAGACAGACAGACAGACAGACAGACAGACAGACAGACAGACAGACAGACAGACAGACAGACAGACAGACAGACAGACAGACAGACAGACAGACAGACAGACAGACAGACAGACAGACAGACAGACAGACAGACAGACAGACAGACAGACAGACAGACAGACAGACAGACAGACAGACAGACAGACAGACAGACAGACAGACAGACAGACAGACAGACAGACAGACAGACAGACAGACAGACAGACAGACAGACAGACAGACAGACAGACAGACAGACAGACAGACAGACAGACAGACAGACAGACAGACAGACAGACAGACAGACAGACAGACAGACAGACAGACAGACAGACAGACAGACAGACAGACAGACAGACAGACAGACAGACAGACAGACAGACAGACAGACAGACAGACAGACAGACAGACAGACAGACAGACAGACAGACAGACAGACAGACAGACAGACAGACAGACAGACAGACAGACAGACAGACAGACAGACAGACAGACAGACAGACAGACAGACAGACAGACAGACAGACAGACAGACAGACAGACAGACAGACAGACAGACAGACAGACAGACAGACAGACAGACAGACAGACAGACAGACAGACAGACAGACAGACAGACAGACAGACAGACAGACAGACAGACAGACAGACAGACAGACAGACAGACAGACAGACAGACAGACAGACAGACAGACAGACAGACAGACAGACAGACAGACAGACAGACAGACAGACAGACAGACAGACAGACAGACAGACAGACAGACAGACAGACAGACAGACAGACAGACAGACAGACAGACAGACAGACAGACAGACAGACAGACAGACAGACAGACAGACAGACAGACAGACAGACAGACAGACAGACAGACAGACAGACAGACAGACAGACAGACAGACAGACAGACAGACAGACAGACAGACAGACAGACAGACAGACAGACAGACAGACAGACAGACAGACAGACAGACAGACAGACAGACAGACAGACAGACAGACAGACAGACAGACAGACAGACAGACAGACAGACAGACAGACAGACAGACAGACAGACAGACAGACAGACAGACAGACAGACAGACAGACAGACAGACAGACAGACAGACAGACAGACAGACAGACAGACAGACAGACAGACAGACAGACAGACAGACAGACAGACAGACAGACAGACAGACAGACAGACAGACAGACAGACAGACAGACAGACAGACAGACAGACAGACAGACAGACAGACAGACAGACAGACAGACAGACAGACAGACAGACAGACAGACAGACAGACAGACAGACAGACAGACAGACAGACAGACAGACAGACAGACAGACAGACAGACAGACAGACAGACAGACAGACAGACAGACAGACAGACAGACAGACAGACAGACAGACAGACAGACAGACAGACAGACAGACAGACAGACAGACAGACAGACAGACAGACAGACAGACAGACAGACAGACAGACAGACAGACAGACAGACAGACAGACAGACAGACAGACAGACAGACAGACAGACAGACAGACAGACAGACAGACAGACAGACAGACAGACAGACAGACAGACAGACAGACAGACAGACAGACAGACAGACAGACAGACAGACAGACAGACAGACAGACAGACAGACAGACAGACAGACAGACAGACAGACAGACAGACAGACAGACAGACAGACAGACAGACAGACAGACAGACAGACAGACAGACAGACAGACAGACAGACAGACAGACAGACAGACAGACAGACAGACAGACAGACAGACAGACAGACAGACAGACAGACAGACAGACAGACAGACAGACAGACAGACAGACAGACAGACAGACAGACAGACAGACAGACAGACAGACAGACAGACAGACAGACAGACAGACAGACAGACAGACAGACAGACAGACAGACAGACAGACAGACAGACAGACAGACAGACAGACAGACAGACAGACAGACAGACAGACAGACAGACAGACAGACAGACAGACAGACAGACAGACAGACAGACAGACAGACAGACAGACAGACAGACAGACAGACAGACAGACAGACAGACAGACAGACAGACAGACAGACAGACAGACAGACAGACAGACAGACAGACAGACAGACAGACAGACAGACAGACAGACAGACAGACAGACAGACAGACAGACAGACAGACAGACAGACAGACAGACAGACAGACAGACAGACAGACAGACAGACAGACAGACAGACAGACAGACAGACAGACAGACAGACAGACAGACAGACAGACAGACAGACAGACAGACAGACAGACAGACAGACAGACAGACAGACAGACAGACAGACAGACAGACAGACAGACAGACAGACAGACAGACAGACAGACAGACAGACAGACAGACAGACAGACAGACAGACAGACAGACAGACAGACAGACAGACAGACAGACAGACAGACAGACAGACAGACAGACAGACAGACAGACAGACAGACAGACAGACAGACAGACAGACAGACAGACAGACAGACAGACAGACAGACAGACAGACAGACAGACAGACAGACAGACAGACAGACAGACAGACAGACAGACAGACAGACAGACAGACAGACAGACAGACAGACAGACAGACAGACAGACAGACAGACAGACAGACAGACAGACAGACAGACAGACAGACAGACAGACAGACAGACAGACAGACAGACAGACAGACAGACAGACAGACAGACAGACAGACAGACAGACAGACAGACAGACAGACAGACAGACAGACAGACAGACAGACAGACAGACAGACAGACAGACAGACAGACAGACAGACAGACAGACAGACAGACAGACAGACAGACAGACAGACAGACAGACAGACAGACAGACAGACAGACAGACAGACAGACAGACAGACAGACAGACAGACAGACAGACAGACAGACAGACAGACAGACAGACAGACAGACAGACAGACAGACAGACAGACAGACAGACAGACAGACAGACAGACAGACAGACAGACAGACAGACAGACAGACAGACAGACAGACAGACAGACAGACAGACAGACAGACAGACAGACAGACAGACAGACAGACAGACAGACAGACAGACAGACAGACAGACAGACAGACAGACAGACAGACAGACAGACAGACAGACAGACAGACAGACAGACAGACAGACAGACAGACAGACAGACAGACAGACAGACAGACAGACAGACAGACAGACAGACAGACAGACAGACAGACAGACAGACAGACAGACAGACAGACAGACAGACAGACAGACAGACAGACAGACAGACAGACAGACAGACAGACAGACAGACAGACAGACAGACAGACAGACAGACAGACAGACAGACAGACAGACAGACAGACAGACAGACAGACAGACAGACAGACAGACAGACAGACAGACAGACAGACAGACAGACAGACAGACAGACAGACAGACAGACAGACAGACAGACAGACAGACAGACAGACAGACAGACAGACAGACAGACAGACAGACAGACAGACAGACAGACAGACAGACAGACAGACAGACAGACAGACAGACAGACAGACAGACAGACAGACAGACAGACAGACAGACAGACAGACAGACAGACAGACAGACAGACAGACAGACAGACAGACAGACAGACAGACAGACAGACAGACAGACAGACAGACAGACAGACAGACATGACGAATCTATAAGGGTTCCGTTTTTTGCCATTCGGCTACGGAACCCTAAAAAGCGTTGACAGCCAAGCAAGAAAGAAAAAAGCGGCCAAGTGCGAGTCGGACTCGCCCATGAAGGGTTCCGTAGCAGCAACTAACATAATATAAAAGTTCTTTTAGTTCGTTGTAACTTTGATCGATGTTTTTTGTGGTTTACGATTTATGACGTATTAAAAAAAAACTACTTACTAGATCTCGTTCAAACCAATTTTCGTTGGAAGTTTGCATGGTAATGTACATCATATATTTTTTTTAGTTTTATCATTCTCTTATTTTAGAAGTTACAGGGGAGGGGGGGACACACATTTTACCACTTTGGAAGTGTCTCTCGCGCAAACTATTCAGTTTAGAAAAAAATTATATTAGAAACTTCAATATCATTTTTGAAGACCTATCCATAGATACCCCACACGTATGGGTTTGATGAAAAAAACATTTTTGAGTTTCAGTTCTAAGTATGGGGAACCCCCAAAATTTATTGTTTTCTTTCTGTTTTTGTGTGAAAATCTTAATGCGGTTCACAGAATACATCTACTTACCAAGTTTCAAGAGTATAGCTCTTATAGTTTCGGAAAAAAGTGGCTGTGACATACGGACGGACAGACAGACAGACAGACAGACAGACAGACAGACAGACAGACAGACAGACAGACAGACAGACATGACGAATCTATAAGGGTTCCGTTTTTTGCCATTCGGCTACGGAACCCTAAAAACTGTCTCGCATAGTGGACATGAAGGTAAGTAAAAAACAAAAAGCGGCCAAGTGCGAGTCGGACTCGCTCATGAAGGGTTCCGTAGCAGCAAGTAACATAATATAAAAGTTCTTGTAGTTCGTTGTAACTTTGATCAATGTTTTTTGCGGTTTACGATTTATGACGTATTAAAAAAAACTACTTACAAAATATCATTCAAACCAATTTTCGTTGGAAGTTTTCATGGTAATGTACATCATATATTTTTTTTAGTTTTATCATTCTCTTATTTTAGAAGTTACAGAGGGGGGGACACACATTTTACCACTTTGGAAGTGTCTCTCGCGCAAACTATTCAGTTTAGAAAAAAATGATACTAGAAACCTCAATATCATTTTTGAAGACCTATTCATAGATACCCCACACGTATGGTTTTGATGAAAAAAACATTTTTGAGTTTCAGTTCTAAGTATGGGGAACCCCCAAAATTTAGTGTTTTTTTTCTATTTTTGTGTGAAAATCTTAATGCGGTTCACAGAATACATCTACTCACCAAGTTTCAACAGTATAGCTCTTATAGTTTCGGAAAAAAGTGGCTGTGACATACGGACGGACAGACAGACAGACAGACAGACAGACAGACAGACAGACAGACAGACAGACATGACGAATCTATAAGGGCGGAACCCTTTTTTGCCATTCGGCTACGGAACCCTAATAAGGAATACTGTGTCCGCGAACCAAAAGTGTGTTACTTACCACTTTAATAAGAAGAATAAATATTTCAGATAGTTAAAATTTGTCTAATGCTGAACCAGTGATAAGGCGCTCTTATTCTCGTAATAGTACCTATTATATTTATTTATTTATTTTTATTTATTTATTCTTCTGAAACACCTTAAAGTAGGGGTTACAACGGCGAACTTAATGCCTATTGGCATTCTCTGCCAGTTGACCCTGGGTGATGGTGAAAATGTGAGGTAGGCAAAGAAAAGAAGAGAGAGAAAAAAAAAGAAAAAATTATAAAACCAAACGGGAAGACGTTATAATGACGTCTCAGAACTAACGAGTCATATAATGTGAAGCTAAGTAACAGCCGCTTAGGGCATCATAATGTATGTAAATAATTTCATTCCTTTCCTTAAAGCTTTAGCGGAATATTCATTCATGCCAAATTTTTCTTTTTATGATTCTAGAGAACTGGTTATCACCAGTTTATATAGTTATCAGCCAGCTTTCTCCGCCACTTGTTATCACAAGTGGCGAAGAAAGCTGGCTTAAGTGAAAACACTGGTAAAAACACTCGTGTCTTGAAATCAATCGAATTTTCATCCACTTTTCTTTAATGAATTGAGTTGAAACTACAAGCTTACTTCATGGTAACAAATAACCCGCTCACAAGCATTTTCTTTCATGAATTTTACCTTGTAGACAATTACGTAGACTATATTTATCGCAATGGTTGTTAAAAGTGCTCAAAATATTCTCCCATCAGGACTTTTATTATCGCTAAATAGGTCAACCTATAATTAAATAAGTCAACCTGTATTCAAGTAAGATTAAAAAATTCGCCTGACCTGAATTTCGCTTACTTACCGAGCAGAAACCACCTGATAGTAAGTCACCGTCGCCCATGGACATTAAAACATCATAGGTATCACCGATGTGTTGCCGGCCAAAAAAAGAGAGAAGAAAAAATTGTACGTGTCAGCTCCGATGCACGACTGGAGTTTACTCATTACGAACGATTATAAAATATGTATATAGATCAGTGAATAAGGGTAAATTATCGCATTTTTTTATATTACTGAAAGCATGCATATAAATTATTTAATTTACGTTATCGTTAAATCAGTAACAAGTAACAACGCCATTTAGATTCTTGGTTGGTAGTTTGTGCACCATAACGTAACGTAACGGAGAAAGTTTGACTTTACTCCCCATAAATTTTCATACCCCGGGCTTTGTAAATGAAAATCGATTGTTAAGGAGTAGTGAACTCCACAGAGGGTAGTAAAAAACTGTCTCTCATGCCCGCAGCCACATGACAAGTAATTTGGCGGCTGACTCCAAGCAATGGGGTAGCCGTAGCAACCCAGGCAGGCTTCACGGAGAGATTATAATTCGGACGCGAAACCCTGCCACCAATCAAAAATTATTATTGATGTGATAACGTCTATTAAAACGATGAACGCCGAGCGCACGTACGAAAAAATGTAGCGTTCCGCGAGCGAGAGAGCGGCAAAGGCGAGAGAGAGGCAAGATCGGCTACGATCGGCGTATCGTAGCCGATGCCGTAGGCGATCGTAGTTGAGTGGAGCGGAGCGAGGCGGAGCGGAGCGGAGCTTTGTCATGACGTTGTCACGTTAAACTACCGTCCGTAAACCGACTTTCAGACAACCATTTTTTTTAGTAAATAAACAGATAATACCTACGTCTTTTTATTCTCGTAGTTCAATCAGATTGAATGTTAACATTTTCAAATAGAATTTTAATTTGACATTGACCTGTAAGTAGACATAATTATGATTAATTTTCTCTTCTACATTGAGTGCAATCTATGACATTTACCCCCGTATTCAAGAACAATACTTGTTTAAGTAAAGAAGCAATACTATGCGAAGTAAGGCATTTCTCAGTGCGTTCGTCATGGCAACCCTTCTGTTTCACAGTCGACCCTTAAATATCACTTGGCTGTGCGGACGCACAGGCTGTATACAGGCCTCTTATTGATCCATTTGATGCGGCTAACTTCACTCTAGTCATTTGACACAAGCAAAAGACAAAAATAACAATACAAACAATCGATCCTTTCTTTCTATTTTGATAGAAGTCAAACCAACACTATGCGTTCGATAAAGTAGCTCGGCAGCTACTTTATCGATTTTGACAAACGCACAGCGAAGGACTTCAATCAAGTATTGTTTACGAAATTATTTTAATGCACTATGCACTCGCAAACACTGTGAGACCTCACAGTGTTGTTCTTGAATACGGGGGTTAGACATAGGTCTAATGTTAAAGAAAATAAATCCCTCAAATGCTTATTCACCATGTACAATCAAATTTAGTAGTTTCGAGTCTTGTTTCACTTTGATGAAATTGCATGCACAATAGTCTGATGACCCAGTCAATATATCGATTTAATACCGCTACTGCCAATTAATTAGAAGCTCATATTGAACATTCATGCATTATGAATGAGTGACGTTCTCTGTTCATTACCTAGGAACAGAGTATTACAATGTATAGAGCCTAGTAATTATAGTCTATGTAAACTATATCTTGATTGAATTTGCGATGTATTGAAAAATGTTGTCAAATGAAATAACATATTCTGTCTATAAAGGTACTCATTCATAAAAAAGTATCATATTATCATTATTGCCTAAAATATATCGAATATCCAATAGCCCATTGATCCAGTTATCGTTACATATTATTTTGTTGTGCCCTATTATTTTGTTATGTTAGCTCAAAGGCCGCCCCCGTTTAGCACCTTTCCAAGCATGATTATTTACGATCCACATTTGATTAACATCTCATTTTACATCAGAAATAATCAAATAACCCTAATGTGTCTTGTGTGAGACAATGAAGTCAATGATCTCAATTTATTCATCCCTATATTCCGTACCAACTTGTATTTTATAATATAACATTGAATTTCTAATGAAAGTTAACATAGGTACAGTATTCCAGAAATCGCGGACTTTAATATTGTAGTTACCATCATTTTTCTTTTTACTTCTTTTATAATATTACTGCGTGGTTTTGAAAGTTATAAGGAAAACATAAATCCATGTCTTATTAATACTTCAATGTCGACATAAAACCTTTATTAAATTAAATATCTTACCTCCTTTCAAGGGAGACCGCTTTGCTTGTCTTTATTTACTTGCTCTTATATTACGAAATAAACTATGTTGAAATAGATCAAAGTGATTAAATTTAAAATCATTTATGCCCACTTCTTCAGAAAAGTTGAGGTGTCAGACACCTCTTTGTAGTTGGATGGGGAACATTGCTGTGTCGTATATTCAGACGAACATGGCTAATATGAACAAACATATTAGATATTGAAGACATCTTGAAATATCGGTAGTCAATCCGGCACCGCTGAAGAGAATTTAGTACCGCCCAGGTATCGATAGAATCAAAGGCGCTTCATACATTATACTCCTCGGTCTTTTGTATAATTTGCCGTAATGTATGCGGTCTATAATAATACTATACTATAAGCCTTTTCGGAACGGAACCGTTTCTCTTGTCTTGCGTTAAAGTCCCCCATCACAAGTGTGAGTCGGTGCTTATACATGTACAACTTTCAACGACCACCAACGACCGAATACCGTTTACATATTCTGAGTGTACCGCTAAGTAACGCAACCCTAATGTGGTTGAGGGGGAACTTGTAGACGAGACACCCGACACAACCTTGTGTCAGGTCTTCGAACTCACTGGGAGTTCTTAAGTTTCTAGAGTTGAGTATTATCGTGTCCTCCTTTTTGAACTTCAGATAACCCTAAAATACTCTAGTTTATCTTTTCTGTTTTTTTTTTCTTTCAGCTCTTTCATGTATTAACGACAAGTATTATCGTTATAATGTTGCCAAGTGCAGTGGTCGTCGGTGAATTTGGTGGCCTGATCTCTTTTTATTCCACGGCGCTGCTGCGATATGTTTAACGACATTCCAGGAAGAGGTAGGAGTGGTGATATTCTACTAAAAAATGAAATTGATCAATATCAGTATGTTAGTAAATAAGAATGATGGCTAGTCTATTGTAAGAGGTGTAAAAATGTATATTATCAATCATCAATCATTCAGAATGTAATAACATTTTGTTATAAGAATGCTTTTGACGTCAGCTTTAAATTAACACGTTTCACCAGGATCTACGAAAGGTTTTGACCTACAAATTGGATTACTGAATTGAATTTAAAGAGTAGGTACTTAGATATAAACTTAATAATTATTACATTCATTAAAAGTCACATAATTAACAACATAACCAATATCTCAACTCTCATCAAAAGGGTCCTATTTAAAGTCATATTAAAGGCTTGATCGGAAATGCTTTGATCTGAAACCTTGTTTTTACCTCGCCTCGCGAAGAAATATTGTATGACGCAAATCCACGAACAAAATCGCAAATAATTCTAGGAACGGTATTTGAAAAATATTAAATACTATATGTATGCCAAATCCAAACATACAAAACTTTCACATTTATAACATTAGTAGGATTCACATTTTGTACAAGTATATAATATTCCCATTTGTGGAAAATTCCCATCTTATGCAATGTAATACATACATAAATGTGTAATAACTAAAGGCACTTTTATAAATTATGAGTCAGAAACTACGGTAACATCTTGGGAAATATTTAGCTTTGTGAAGCGAGTAGCTTAAAAGATTCTTTAAAAAGTTGCGACCAGGGAGCAGTTTCGACAAAATACTTCTAAAGTTCAAAGGAGTCCTTTAATATTTCAACTACGATTATAATTATAATGTGCAAACAGATAAGCATTTTAGGGTTGAGAACAAAAGGATTTGATTTGAACATTTCTTTGCCTCAAACAAAATGTTTTGCACGACTCAAGCCCGCTATTATAAAACGCTTTTTGTATTAACGTCGTGAACTTGTCCCACAGCTGTTGAGTGTATTATTGTACCTTTTTCTATAATAATATTGCCTAAGTTTTTTAATATATTTCTCTAACTGTAGCATAAGTAAACGAAGTAGGTATATCTACCCCTCAAAGGTCCCCTGTAGGCGAACACTAACTGCACACAAACAGCAAATGTAATAAAATATTTTCTATACACTACTTTGTTTTCTACTCATTTTTGACATTTTGTGAACGAAGACGTCTTAAATAACGAATAAATTTTTAACAAAAACAATCTAATCGGAGCCGAGTCAGATGGGACGATTCATTGTTTTGTTTTGATCAAGAATCTTTCCATCCCTCAAATTTTTTTATTATTTATTTTTTCGGATTTCATTAGGTCTTTTGGAGTACACTAGCCTAGGCTAAGTGTAACTAAGGTTCTATAGGACAGGTGACTGATACCCTCTTGTGCATGATCTTGTAGGAGGGATAGTATTATCCGTTTTTATTAAGAATATTTTCGTTAACTGGACATATTATACTTGTAAACATTTCAGTTTGATTGTTAAGCTCATCTGGGAGGCAGTGATGTTTGCCAGTGATACTTGACGCAACACACAAAACAAGAGACCGAGACTATAAATTAATAATTGAAATTGGAATTCGTTCATCATTTCATAGAGCTGGAATAATCGAACTATAATGTATGATGGCAGATGGGGGAATGATTTCAGAGGCCATTAAACAATAGACTAAATTAACCATTTAATTTTGTATATCTATTAGCAGTTACTATTTAACTAGCACCTACTGCATAATCAGTTACAACAATAGTTAACTCGTCAAATTTCTAAGAATTCTTCAACGTGATCATGATACGTAAAGATGGATCTCATACTTTGGTAATCTATAGACTTATAATAAAACAAAACAAAACTGTTTGTGGCGATGTCTTTAAAATACTTTGAAACCATTCAACCGATGTGCCCCAATGTATGTAAAATAGTATTCAATACTCAACTGATTTCATCTGTCTTAAAAGTTCATGCGTCGGTTGGGCCGGAGGGTATTCCAAATTATATTAGGCAATTTGTGGTGTCCGTGCGATATTTCGCTTGCCCCATTGACTTTTGACCCCCGATTATATTATGGACCTTCATAATATTATGGATACTTATGATGTAGATAGGTATGAAAGGAAGAACAAAAATATTATTATATATTTCATATTATTGGAACGAAGTTCCTTATCGCGCGTTGCGAAAGGGGGCTAGGCGGAAAATGTTGTAACGAAAAGTTGTAACGACACTTTTTGCCGTCGTTAGTCGTTACAACTCGTGCGGCGTCGTTACATGTCGTGCGGCGTGCGCATGTTTCTCTGTCTGTCTGTCTCTCTCTCTCTCTCTCTCTTATAGAAAGCAAGCCAGATATTTTCGTTTCTTGCAGTAAGTACTAGGATAGCAAAAACATGCTTTGTTCTAGTAGCAAGCTGCTAGGTGAACAAAGCCGATGAGAAATTTAATACCCCAGATTTGTTTTGGCACACTTGCTGCATGTTTTTGCTATCCTAGTACTTACTGCAAGGAACTTCGTTCCATCCGGGTGTCCCTTGACACCTCTCAAGTTTTTTTAAATAGGTACGTACGTCGTACATGTACTGCAATTACTGCAATAGCGCCTATAACAAGGATTTCCTTTGTCGTGGTTTTTGTGGCTTGTTTGGTTATTTTGTAGAATTAAAGATATTAAACATTATGAAGTGAAAAGCGTTGAAACAGTGGTTTGGAAACCGATGAAACCCAATTAAAAATGCAAAGGTAACCAACTAAACACTTAATTAATTATTCATTACGAGTTGAACAATTTAAAAATTATATCCGCTAATATTTAAAAAATAATTTAAGTAATAAATGCTGTAATTACCCTTTCAGCGAGATTCTCACCGTTTGACACCTGGAACAAAAACAAAAATTACACGATATTAACTGATATGCTTAGTTTTAAAAGTAAATTTTAATGCAAGTAGTAGTGGTTGATGGTTTTTCAACTAATAGTACCTATAACAGTTTTACCTTGTATTTGGACGTTAAGTTTGAATATTTAATGATAATTTTATTAACAAAGGAGTAGATAAGCTACTTACGCCCTAACTCAGAGTAACTGACTTACTTAAATCGCTCCTTAGTACCGAATAACTATGGTGATTCTTTACTAAGGAGCAATTTAAGTAACCGTTAGTGACTCTGAGTTGGGGCGATAGTGGTATTATACATTAATATTATTAACCATGGTAAAGCTTACGAAGAACATGGCAATATAGTATGGTAGTATGGCAATCGTAGAAAACTCTAAATATTTAAGTAATCAATTTGATCTCGTATCGTATTCCAAACTCGGGAGCCTGCCTCAAGCGCCATCACTGTAATGGACGTTTTAAATCTGAAGTCCTATGGGAAGCTTGCAGACTTGAGTATATATTTCATTTTGAACATAAACATGTAAGAAAGCTGACTGATATTTTAACATTCAGAGATTCTTTTCCAAGCAATTCCCTTTAGTAATACAACAGCGATCTGAGAACATACATAAAACCTATTATTATATCATATTCAGTTCTCTTCTTACGTGAACCAGGGTGATATATTTATGGTTTTTTTTCTTTATTTAGGGTTCCTGCCTCTGAACTTTCTGTTGCGAAAAAGGCTCACAGCACAGTGCTGCATGCGATGTTTAATTTTAAAAACTTTCAATGGGGGTCCGGATGACTGTTTTTAACCACTACCTAACCTAACAACAAAGCCGTCGCTTCTATTTTACACGCTTTATATTAGCTTCACTTGTATGTTTGTTTGTTTGTAACTTCACTTTGAACTTGGTTTTGACCCACTTCAACCGGTCAGATTTCTTTCAAACTTCGTGGACTTATTAAGGACCGATGACAATTCAATATTTAAAGAAAAAAAAGAAAGAAAGAAAGACAATCTAATTACACGCTTTATACTAGCTTATTTTTTAGTTGGATTTTCTATAAAAGCGTGTTTTTTTGTTTTTTTAAACTATAATTTATTAAAGAACGTGAGTCATAACTTGTCACTTTTTTCAGTTAGCGATATAGATAGATAGACAGAATAATTTTTATTGAACGCTCCAAATAGGTTATTATAATACATAAGAACATATAAAAGATTTAGTAGATATAAAAGGCGATCTTATCACTATAGAGCAATCTCTTCCAGACAAACTTTGGGCAGAGGACACAATAATGAAGGATAAAGGGGTAAGGTGCACAGGCTATACATATAATAAATAGGATAAAGTATTTAAATATTAACACTTTCACATACAAGGAAATACAACACATTATTTTGTTTCGTAATTGTGAATCACGAATAAAGCTTGATTTTTATTGACATCGAAAAAAATTACGATCACAAATTAACTTCGCAAATTTTGTAACTTTTATATTGAATTAAGTATTTAAATTGTTACATAATACACACGTATGAGTATACAGGACAGATACTTTATTAAACGTTTTCAACAATTCAAAGACTTTGTAAGGGTTAATTAAAATGTATTCATGAATAATAATTAAGATGGGTCCAAAAACAACAGAATTCGAGGTACATCCACGGGCCCCAACAATGTTGCCTAATTAGTCATTTGTCAGCACGCCCCGAATATTGAGGCACTTTATAGCGTCTGAGGTGTTAATCAAGGGTCGGGGCAATAACCCAGGTGAACCTTGCCTTACCTTACCTTATTTATAACTCAATTTGACCTCAGCGATGGCAGTGTTAGATGCGCGTTCCCATTGCTCGATAGATTACGGTGTGTAAACTAACACCCTCAAACCTTGATACTGGGGCCCGTATAATAAAGCGATCTCGGCTCAAAAACACGAAAATGTCTTCTAATGTCACTTTTTCATAATTCATAATTTCTAATTCATAATATCTTTATTGCATAACACATGTATTTAGATAACATACTATAAAATATAAATACAATGGACACATGCACCTTGTTAGGCATAGCAACTTGAGGCAAGGGAGAGGGGGTATTAATCTTGCTTCTTTAATAAATGTTCATACTTACGAAAATTACTCTATAATTTTCGAGGAATTAAGTTATAATCTCAGATTAAAGATGTGAGGTTATAATAATAAATTGAATTTGTTATATCATATCATTTGACAGCATCTCAAACCGAAATGCAGATTGCAGAGATCTTGAGATCGGTTTTTTAATACAGGCCTAAAATGCGGTGCAGCGTGCATGCAACTAAATCTTTTCTGTGACTTCCCACTTTATGATAAAAGGTACCTACCACCACTGTATTTTTGAATCACGCTATAATTCTTTAAACAAAATAAATATAACTTTATATAACTTCGGTATATAATAATTATAGATTGATATTTACTTCTAAAAATAAATTAAATAATTATTATTATATTTACTCCATATTTATAAATGTAACGTTTCATATTCAGACTAAACAGACAGTTCCATCAATTAGAACTTCAAAAGCATCACATGATCTTTAAAAAGCAATGGAAACCGGACATAACATCACCTTAACCCTGCCATCCGCGCCGCCATGCGCCATTATAAAATCTCTGTCCTAAAAGTACAGAAAACACTTTAGGGTTGATAGGGTCAGTTGAATTTAATACGTAGTCGTACCAAATTTATGCCGGTGTGAATAAGATGGTAAACGTTTTACGGGTTGGAGATAGCCATATAACCGAAATACCGTATCATTTGACCAGTATTAGACTGTAAGTTAGGGCATTTGCTTAAGTTTTGCGATGTTTTGGATTATTTTAGACTGGGTAGCCTAATAACTTAACTTAACCTATAGCATAAAGGAAAAATCTTATTAAAAATCCTGATCTTTCATTACTAGACTTGACCACTTTTTATATGTATAACTTAAGGATATATTTTCATTAAAGTGTGGAAAACTTGAAGCATTCAAAAGCATTGTAAAATTTTCTAAAGGAACCTCGAAACTTACAAGGGGTCATCTAATTTTCTTTTATCAGAAGTGCACGACAATGGCATCACAGTCAGGTGCGGTTAAAGAAAAGAGCTCGGTAAATCCGGCCGGAGAAGACATCGTCAAAAATATTTTTATATTTTTTATTTAATTTAAAAATAAGACTTATGCTATTAGAAATAAAGGTATCAAGTGAAATGAGTCATCGGATAAAATCATTTTCGAGGACTTGGTTTCGATGCCTATCGAGGCAGCAATTTGAATGACTAGTTTGAATTTTTGCTCTTGGTGTGGGCGTGTGTTATTTTCTTTGTGTGTTAGTATCTTATCCATTAACCAGGAAATCCTAGAGTGAGGCTTTAAGTGTGTAGCGTTTATTATTTTTATTATTCCTAAATAAAAATATAATAAAGCAACTAATTAAACTCATTTTCCTGTAATGGTTGGTTAGTTATCGATTGCAAGATTTTCATGAAAGCAACGGCAAATGGAATTAATTGAAATTCCTCGAACACATTTCATTAGGTAGTAGATTCCACTATTTTCATGGAAACACAAAATCCGTGCTTCAAAATTATTGAATCGAAGCATTTATCGAACGAAGTATTTACACCGACCGAAAAGCTAAAATTATACTATAAATAACTTAATTTATACTAATAATCTATATATATAAAAAAGTCGTGTTAGTTACACTATTTATAACTCAAGAACGGCTGAACCGATTTGGCTGAAAATTGGTGGGGAGGTAGCTTAGAATTAGGAGACGAACATAGGATACTTTTTATTCCAGAAAATAGACCTGTTCCTGTGGGATAAGGTAAATTTTTGTTATATGTAGTTGATAGATTAGTTATTTATACAGATATAAAATAAAGCTCGGGGATGGATATAGGATACTTTTCATCCCGGAAAATAGACCTGTTCCTGCGGGATAAGGTAAAATTTTGTTATGTGTAGTTGATAGATAGCTATTAGTTATTATTATTAAGGTCTTTTATGACTCCTTTTTTTACTTGGGAGCGGGAGCGGGAGCAGGAGTGGGAGCGTGAGAGGGAGAGGGAGAGGGAGCACACAGAAACTGTAACGGCTAGCGATACGAAGTTCGCCGCGTCAGCTAGTACTCTATAAGGTGCAAATTCGGTCTCACATGGAGTACTGCTCCCACCTTTGGGCCGGAGCTCCAGTTGACCAAGTGGATCCGTTCAGCCGAATTCAAAGGCGTGCCATTCGTCTTGACAACGATCCAAAGCTTACAGACGGACTAGAGTCGCTTGAGTTGAAGAGAGATGTAAGCTCTCTCTGCGTATTCTACTGTTTGTATAATGGAGAATGTTCTGAAGAACTGTTTGATTTAATCCCTGCAGTTAATTTTTGTCATCGCACATCACGGTGTACCAGGATCCATCAACACCACCTGAATACCTCGCGTTCGTCCACAGTTCGGTTCTTGCGTAGTTTTCTAACCCACACGTGTAAACTGTGGAACGAACTTCCTACATCGGTGTTCCCTCCAAACTATGATATGGGGTCCTTCAAGAAGCGGGTCTATTGTTATCTTCGAGGCCGGAAACGCATTGGTGACGCCCCCGGTGTTACTAATGTCCATGGGCGGCGGTGATCACTTGGCGATCAGGTGATCCGTCTACTCGTTTGCCTGCTCAAGGTATAAAAATAAACAGATGGGTGAAATTCGCGCCTATGTAAAGTTTTCACCCATCTAAATGGTTCCAGAACTCTGTGAAAACTTGTAGGAATTAGCTAAATTAATATTATAAAGAGGAGCTTAGAATTTTTTTTGTTTGTCTGTAATGGATAAACTCAAAAACTACTGAACCGATTTAAAAAAATCTTTCATCAATAGGATGGTCTATTGTTTCTGAGCAACATTATTTTAAAAAATTATTGAAAAAATAAAATCAAAAATCCGACTGCGTGAAAAAAACTAAAAAACAAGCCCAGTAGTTTAGACTATTGTTAAAAGTAATACTGAACAACTACACCATAGAAGGATTAACAGTCGGGACCCATTCTTCAACCAATCAAATCTTGTTTGTTTTTCCCAAGCAGCCCTGTAAAGTTTAAATGGGCACTCGGGTTTTTTGTTTTGTTTTTTTTTTTTTTTATATATATATATCGGCGCGGCGTATAAATGATTAAATGTGATCGATTTAAATCATTATTTCTCAAAAGATTGTAAATTGAGCGGGTAACACCGAATAGAGTCGTACACGTCATGGCGAGGTCTGGCAACCCTGGCAGAGGCCATTAGAGGTACAACGCCGGTCGCGTGAATTGTGTATGAAACTATTGGCTTTAATTCTACAATCTTCTATTACTTCGTGTTGTACAGTGTTACAGTGTTAATTCTAATAAAAATGATTGTATTACAATATGTGCGTGATCATCTATCCAAGAAAATACCCTACTATCTGTACTGTGACATATAACCAAAGAATATCAGAGGATGAAATACCTACATCTCAGTCTCGGCGCTCCGTTATATATATATTTTTTATTTTGCACTTTTTAGTTAGGATTCATTGACTTCTTTATTAGGATTATAAGACAGTAAAATTCGCTATGTTGTCATTTCATTAAGGGAGGAGAATGGTTGTTTAAACAAGTTTCAATTAAACTGAACCTAAAAATCATTTTTGAATACTTATTCAACGATACCCCCTTTGATTTTTTTTTTCATTTTGACAATATGGAACCTGGTTGTCGCTGTGATGAATTTGGATTATTGTCATGTCTTTAGTAATAATCGCAAGGTTAAGACGAATTGATTGCCGTAAGAATCATCAAAATCGGTCAACACGTTTGGTATCTATAACGTCACATTGGAACACACATATATACATACATAGGCTGAAAAATACATTACCCTCCTTTGCATCGCGCAGTCGGCTAAAAAATAGGGGTCTATACGAAAACCGGACAAGTGTACAAGTTTTATTTAATAGTAGATTTTTATTTTTATTCCATTAATTTATCTACGCAACGCCAGGTCCGTTGTTCCTTTTTTGAGAGCTTTCACACGCATTTTCCATCCATCCAGTCCAAGCTACTAGAGAAGTCCAGACTCCAAACCTACAAGTCATCTCTAATGGTATCATTATAACATTAAATCTCAATAAAGCCAAATAAACGGGAAATTCCGCATTACATAATAATAAACTTCTGACTAATTAATAAACGACAATTAGTAACTCCGATTTACTGCTAATGATTACGGTGTCAATTAGCGTCCAGCTAAACACGGCTTTTACGCGATCGAATGACTCGATGATTTGCGAATTAGCATCTTGTCACTAATTAGGTATATAGGATAACCAATTCTCATTATTTACTAATGTCATAATTAATGTACTGTGTACTTCAATCCAGCCAAGTCGATATGCACATATATGGCCACCAGGTGTAATAGCTTGTTGAGTCAGATGTACAGTACGCGCGCGATCTGAGTGCAGCTCTGAGGAATGCGGTAGTGATGTGACCTAATTAGCAACAATGAAACTACGTTCATATTTTTCTTTGACAACTTAAAAGTGGACGTTCAAACTGATTGTATTTGTTAGTATTTTAACACATGTTATTTATTATATTGGCGCTAGATATTTGTTTTAAAAGTTATGGTACAAAAAATAGAAAATATCATGCATATATTCCCTACTTTAAGAAAACTGCAAAGGCGAAAATCTTAATCAAACAAGTTTATTATTGTAAAAAATATATATTGTAATTTTAATCATCATCAGTTTCGACAATCACAAGAATATGATTCGCCAGCTCCCGTGCTTGACAATGAATAAAAACACGTCTTTTATCAATACGATTTGAAGAACACGGAGCAGTCATCTTTTAAAGAAAAAATAACACGAGTACGCAACTTTAATAAAACGCTATCGATAAACGCATGAGCGAGAGACATCAAAGTCAGCACGGCAATACACTACAGGCGGCCGCGGCGAGGTGTGTCGACGGGCGGGAGAGATGCGCCCGCGCCACACCTCATACCCCGACTGCACTCAGATCGCGTGCGTACTGTATGTGGTGTGTGGAAACCTTTTTATTCTTAGAGCAGACAAAACAACAGTTGGACTTCCTTGTAGTAACTGACCACCACCGACCATGACTACGCAACGCCAGGGGGTTATCGACGAGTTGCAGGTCAAAAAGAAAGTGACGGAAAACTACCATTTAAGATAATTAATTATATTTTAAGTTACCACTTTTTACATAGATAAAAGAAATAAAAAGCCATCAAAAACAAAACTTGTAAAAAAAACCAAGTCTCGCAACTCAGTTCTTCTATCGTAAAAAGTTGTGAGATCCATGTAATACCAAGTCGGTTAATTTATTCAGTTCCTACTTAAGGGTCCTTCTGTCTTAAGTTATTACGTAATTAGCTAACCTAACAAGTAACAACATCTTATAGTGATAATATTATCAATATTAAAAATCTTTTATGTTTTAAATAAATAGATCGACTTGACCATCGCATGAAAACACAATGTATCTCACAAGTAATACCTACATATTATATTAAATTTGATTGTTTAGTGCAATTGCCAAGTCAATCTATTTATTTAAAACATAAAAGATTTTTAATATTGATAATATGATCACTATAAGATGTTGTTACTTGTTAGGTTAGCTAATTACGTAATAACTTAAGACAGAAGGACCCTTAAGTAGGAACTGAATAAATTAACCGACTTGGTATTACATGGATCTCACAACTTTTTACGATAGAAGAACTGAGTTGCGAGACTTGGTTTTTTTTACAAGTTTTGTTTTTGATGGCATCTCATTTCTTTTTGTAGATAATTCTACTTTTTTTCCTTTTACAAGTTACCTTCGAACATAATTATATCTAGGTACCTATCTACACCTATTATTCCATTATATTATAAACAGGTACACTGATTCATTCACTTCAATTGTTACTTTGTTATACAGGTACAGTGATTCATTAACTGCAAATGTAACTTTGTAATCCTATATATTTATATGGGATTACAAAGTTATTTATGCAGTTGATGTATCTAGAAAACTGGACTGAAATTGCAAAATATTTTAGTTTTTCCTTGATCTATACACTAAACACTAATTGTGTTCCAAATTTGAAGCTTCTATGTCTGCTAGAAGTGCCTTACGGCCGGTCTCAATAATGTACTAACATTTAAAAAACTGTAGATAAAGCTAGCATTAGTATGTTATCTGTCATATTTGTCAATTTTTGCGTCTCAATAACCTTAGGTGGATAGAAAATATCTACCGATGACATTGATCTACCGTTCGGAGGGCCAATTCATACCGTAGGTATGTTGGTCCATACAAAAATAAATACTTGCGTCTCAATAACGCTTTGACAGCTAACTGTTGGTAATAGAAGTTACCAATTATCGGAGTTTTTCATGTCGCTCGATTTCGACGGATAATTGGTAGATTTCTCGTATTGTAAAGAAAATTTATGAAAAAATCATGAATTTATTAATCAGTGATGAGTGATAATGAATTTTATGAAGCCTGTGTATTTGATTCCGCCTTTTTTAATACGGTACCAAGATCGTCGAAATTATCCTCGTATAAAATATATGACTGAATTGTGTGAATCCAATTTTGTTTATATACCTATATTCAGATTAAACATAATCTACATTTTACTAACAAAAAATAACCGACTTCAAAATGAATCAAAAACTACTTATCAGATCTCATTCAAATTTAAGTGGGACCACATGACAAGCACCAGCTTTCGTTTAAAAAAAACAATCATCAAAATCGGTTCACCCAGTCGAAAGTTCTGAGGTAACAAACATAAAAAAAATACAGTCGAATTGAGAACCTCCTCCTTTTTTTGAAGTCGGTTAAAAACGGCAGTGAATGAGAATTGAGGACAATTCCTATCTTTAAAGTTTTAGGTAAGTAGGTAGGTATTTTAATAAAACAAGAACACTAAGCTTTTTAAGTTATATATATTTTGAAATTATAACAAAAACATTTCGCCTTTTCAGAAATAATGGTATATCCCTGCTACATCAATAGCTATTGGCCTTATGTACTTCATCTTTTGTGAAAGGTCTGGACTTCATCTGCAAAGAAACTTCCTTTAGTACATTTGGCAACAATTTTTTTGTTTAAAAGCAAAAAAAAGCAACAACCCATAACTGTCCCACTGCTGGGTTCCGGGTCTCTTCTCACAATGTGAGGGGTGTTAGGCCATATTCTACCACGCTGGCCAAGTGCAGATTGGTAGACTTCAACCACCTTTAAGAACTTTGTGGAAAACTCTCCGGTGTGCAGGTTTCCTCACGATGTTTTCCTTCACCGAAGCTAGTGATAATTAACTTCTAATACGCACATAATATTTGAAAATTATAGGTGCGTGCCAGGATTTGAACTCGGGCCCCGGACAAGTGGGAATAAACGCTTCGTTCGGGAGACCAACGTTCTAACCGCTAGGCTATCACTGCTACAATTACAACAAATTACAATTACTACAAATTTTTGTTTACTAAATATAATAATAATATATCTTATTTTATTTTATTAACAAATAAAGTCTATACTCACGGTAATTGTTTAGCTGTGTTTAATTTATTTATAAAACTAATTAATATTGCTAAAATTATGAGAACATACACGTTGTTTATATTTTGGGTAACCAAACGACATAAACGAATGTCAAATGACAATAACATGTCATCGTTGTCTAGGAAACCTGTCAGTACTAAACGTCAAATGCTGCGTTTTGTTATTACTGAAGCATTGTTCCAGGTTACATTTATCATTATTTTATTAACTTCATCCGCGAAATTCACAATACATTTGGAACAAATTATCATTTTAATATTAAAATGAAATAAGTTTATGATCAAAAACACTGAGTTCCTTTTTATAATAAAAAGTATAAAAAAGTATAAAAGTATAAAAAAATATATTGTTATGCGAAAACTAAATTTTGAGAGGGACGTAAAAACCAGAGGCAGAAATGTCACTGAAATATTATCTACCGATGATCTTACTTTTGTTTGCTTACTTTTGATTTGAGAGACGGCAGTTGCCGGGAGATCAATCTTTACTTTTTATCTCTGTTATGTACCAGAGCTCAACTGATAGTATAATATTGAGACCGGCCGTTAGAGTTTTGATGATCGGTCAGTCAGTCAGTGAGTGACGAAATTAAGAAACTTTGACTAGTTATAATTCTTAAACTACTGGTTCAAATTGAATGAAATTTGAAATATACCGTGTTTATACAATGCCTGCTTGGTTACTAAAAATTCAGGCTTCTAGCTTTATCCACAACGAAGTTATAGGGGGTCGAAAATGGCCTGAATTGCTTCGAGAAAAGGATGGTACGGCCGTGCCGCTTTTTTGCTCGACTTGGCGGGGGCACTGCCGTGCCCCCAGATGTTTTTAAAACAAAACTACAGTACTGACCCGTTTCTTTCCTCTATTCTGTAACCATAAATCAGTCTGTATATTCGCTAAATGAACTCGTGGCCCAATTACCCAATCGGTTGTTCCAGACGGCCGCCCCGAGATACACGTATGACCTGCCAGAGGTAGCCGTATGGAAAACTAGCAAAATAAAAACCAAACGTTTCATCTGTTGAACTTAATCATGTTGAAAATGGTTAGTCCACGAATTTAAAAGACAGAAATTAGAAACTGTTAACATAGTCCCGTCATTAGGTTAAAAAATAGGAGGTAAGCTTACAATAATTCGCATAGAGCTGAAAATTGATACGAATGTTGGGAACACCATTGTAAATGTAATGCGAAAAGTCTCCATTGATCTGATCCACGTGTGTACAAAAAATATTCAAGGTGTTGTTTTACAAATATGACTTTTTAGGGTTCCGTAGCCAAATGGCAAAAAACGGAATCCTTATAGATTCGTCATGTCTGTCTGTCTGTCTGTCTGTCTGTCTGTCTGTCTGTCCGTCCGTATGTCACAGCCACTTTTTTCCGAAACTATAAGAGCTATACCATTGAAACTTGGTAACTAGATGTATTCTGTGAACCGCATTAAGATTTTCACACAAAAATAGAAAAAAACAATAAATTTTGGGGGCTCCCCATACTTAGAACTAAAACTCAAATTTTTTTTTTTCATCAAACCCATACGTGTGGGGTATCTATGGATAGGTCTTCAAAAATGATATTGAGGTTTCTAATATCATTTTCTTCTAAACTGAATAGTTTGCGCGAGAGACACTTCCAAAGTGGTAAAATGTGTCCCCCCCCCCCTGTAACTTCTAAAATAAGAGAATGATAAAACTAAAAAAAATATATGATGTACTTTACCATACAAATTTCCACTTAAAATTGGTTTGAACGAGATCTAGTAAGTAGTTTTTTTAATACGTCATAAATCGTAAACCGCAATTTACCTCCATTAAAGTTACAACGAACTACAAGAACTTTTATATTATGTTACTTGCTGCTACGGAACCCTTCATGGGCGAGTCCGACTCGCACTTGGCCGCTTTTTTGTACTTTTCTGTCCATCGATATTATCATAAAAATTGGCATGTAAAAATTGTAGATAATACAATGAACTATTAAATTTGTTCACCGTTTCTGAGATAAAAAAATGAGAGGTGTCAAGGGACACCCGGATGGAACGAAGTTCCTTTCGATTAATACTAAGCGACCAGAAGTCTTCGAGGGTGCGACATCAGTGATTCTGTACAATCATAGTATGTGGCTGTCTTATTTACTCTTCGGTATTTAGCATAGGCACAACAGGGACGTCCATATCACGATCACGCACATTAAGCTATTATTGCCATTTCTCCCGTCACAAGAGAAATAGCAATAGTAACTTAATGTGCATGATCGTAATATAGATATCCCTGTTGTGCCTATGCTAAATACCGAAGAGTAAATAAGACAGCCACATACTATGATTGTACAGTATGACTGATATCGCACCATCGAACACTTCTGGTCGCCTAGTAACTCGCTTTAATTAATAAACGACGGCAAAAAGTGTCGTTACTACTTTCCTCTTAATTTTTTCCGTCTAGCCCCCTTTCGCAACGCGCGATAAGGAACTTCGTTCCAAAATATACTATTTTACTGTTGAGTTACTATGCTACTGTGAAGTGGAATTATTATAGGTAATATTCTCACACCTACGGATCTTAGACATGAATACATCTTTAAATTAGTTTCCATAGTGGAAGATCCAAAAAACTGGTGATAACAAATTAAGGGGATAAGTTTAGTGCCCGGAACATTTGTCCGAAACTAAATTACGGCAATCGATATCATCCTTTCTTTATTCCGTGACAAATTTCGTGTAACTTTTGCTGTTCCGAGTTTCAGATAATCCAAATTCTCGCGAATGTTTTTCTCGTCAATTTCTCGTTGTTTATCGGTATTGTTCGCACAGGGGCGGCGCGGCTCGGAAAACAAACACTGAACGATGTATTGTTGCGCGTATACTACTGAACTTTTTTAACGATTTGGAGGTTTAAAACTGCAAAAAACGGCTTTTAACGTATATTAGCTTATATATATATACCTATAGTAATATTTTTTACAAACAAAACAGTTATTGCTTTTTTTAAGTGTTAATATTGAAATTATAATTTATTGGTATTATTACTACAATCACCGTAAAATAACATATTAAGTACGAGTAAACGCCCTCGCTTTGCTTCGGTTTTCTTATTTTTTTACACCTTGGGCTACATTATTGGAGTTTTATTAAGGATCCCTAATTTTTTTGAAAATATAATATATCATATGTCCCCCGGGGATAGTTTAGCTTCCCAACCGTGAAAGAATTTTTCAAATCGGTTTTGTAGTTTCGGAACCTATTCAATGCAAACAATAAAATCTTTCCTCTTTATAATATTAGTATAGATGTGTGAATAGAAGCAGTAAGTGTTCAAATAAGAACTGTTTCTTTCAGGAAATATCTATGTATCATTAGATCAATGACGACATTGCACTACACATCACACGGAGGCATCACGCCCGATCTGAAACATGCTAGCGAAGTTTTAAATATCGCTCGCATATGTACAAAGTTCCGAATATGTACAAAGTTCCGAACTAGATCAGTCGGGAGATCTCCCTTTGCTGAAAATCTATACTGTGAGATTGTTATTATTTTATTTCAGATATAACAAAGCTTGAACAGAATTCTCTTTCTCAACCCTAGTAATCTTATTTTCCAAACCGAAAACGGATCGACTTCATGTGATTCTTAAATATAATAATATTTTTGTCTAAGGCAATCTATAAGTCCATCCGTCTCTACCTAAAACATTTTTCTGTTCAAATTTCCGTGAAAGACGCCAGCAAATACGATTTTAAGAGATTAGGTCAGGAGCCCCATCTGTAAACAAACCGTTCGCGTTGCCGCGTTGAGTTGATAGAGTTAGAGGTTCAAGTTAGCCGTGAACTTTTTTGGTAAAATCGTCCCCAAAAGATAAATCTATATGTACTTACACGCCTAATATTATGTTCTATCACTGGCATATTTTCTTTAATCTTTCTAAGTATTGATTAATTCATTCATTCGTATTGTTATTGATTATAAGATACAATGTGTGCTTGTTGCACGAAATTCGCTTTTTGGCCCTTGTGAAAACCCCTTGTGCCCCCGACGCGTTGTGGCAATCACAGAAATACCACAACGCGAAATTCGTTTCGTGGATGTCAAAAACTGGCGCGAACACTACGGTAACAAACCACTGAATGAAGCTCGATGAGCGTTATCGATCTTTATGTTTGAGTGTAAAGGTGCAAACATACTATAAGCCGCGTCCGATCGGACGCGGCTGACAGCCGCGACTGATAATGTGCACATGACAAAAACATCCAGCGCGCCAGATAGCTCTCGGACGTCCGAACGCATCAAGGTGCCTCAAGGTCACGTCCGCGACTTACCTCCGTTAGTTTGCACAGCTCAGTGTACATTCATTATCTAGATACCTATTACGTCACATCCTTCAGCCGCGTCTGTAAGCCGCGTCCGACAGTTTGTTTTCAGCTAAACAGTCATACGTATTCACATTATGTACCTACTTATGTCGTCAAAACCGTTAATAGGTATGCTTACGGTGCGGTAGAGAGTTTCGTACTTAGATTATTAGAAACTGATAAATCGTAATTATTGTTTTTTTTTTTATATTTTGAGAAGAATTTCGTTGAAGCAAAAATAAACTTATATTTCGCGTTTCAATATCGGAAAGTACACAATGCCAACACTGTACCGTACCAACTGTATTCCTATTACCGTCAGCGCCGGATTTCATTGTGTTCTCCGGGATCTTGTTAACCTTTCGATTTCAAAGATACTCTTTCTTCAATTTAACGTAGTATACAATGAAAGTATTTATATATTTATAACGATTTCAAAAAAGAAGGTTATCGAATTTCGATTTGTGAGTACTCGCTGGTACTGACCTATGAATTTATTGGTATAATCACAGAAGACGTAATGGTATAACGTTATACTATTTGAATTGCAAATATTTTAATAATCTTAATCTAATTATTATAATATTGGAATACAAAATTTCCTGAGTGTATTTATTTATTGGTTTTTGCTCGCCGACTGCTGAAATTAGAGATCCATTTGTAACCATTTTGACGTGATAACGTCTATTAAAACGATGAGCGCCGGGCGCATCTGTGAAAAAATGTCGCGTTCCGCGAGCGAGAGAGCGGCAAAAGCGAGAGAGAGCTCTATCGGCTACGATCGGCGTATCGTAGCCAATGTCGTAGGCGAGCCGTAGGCGATCGTAATTGAGTGGAGCGGAGCGGGGCGGGGCGGAGCGGAGCGGGGCGGAGCGGAGCTTTGTCATGACGTTGTCACGTTAAGCTACCGTCCGTAAACCGACTTTACAGACAACCATTTTTTTTAATTGGTTTTTTTTTATGCCATATGCAGGCAAACGAGCTGACGGGTCACCTGATGGTAAGTGATCACCGTCGCCCATGGACATTAGGAACATTAGGGGAATCACTAATGCGTTGCCGGCCTCGAAGAACAGAAAAGATCCGCTTCTTGAAGGACCCCATGTCATAGTTTAGCGGGAACACCGATGCAGGAAGTTCGTTCCACAGTTTACATGTCCGTGGCAGGAAATTCGTGAAAACCGAACTGTGGACGAATGTCAGGTATTTAGGTGGTGTTGATGGAACCTGGTACGTGATGTGCGGTGACGGAAATCAACCGCAGGTATTAAATCAAACAGTTCTTCAGAACACTCCCCGTTATACAGACGGTACAATACGAATAGCGAGCCTACGTCTCTCCTCAGCTTAAGCGATTCTAATCCTTCTGTAAGCTTGGTATCGTCGACAAGACGAATGGCGCGTCGTTGGATTCGGTCAAACGTGTCCACTTGGCCAGCTGGGGCTCCAGCCCAAAGATGAGATCACTACTCCATGTGTGGTCGAATTTGTGCCTTATAGAGCATGTGCTTAGGCATGAAGCACATGCTCTAGAATTTAGCTCTATTGAGCACTCCCAATTTTCTTGCAGCTAGTTTAGCCTTACTAACCAAGTGGTCCCGAAACTGAACTTCATTCGAAATGTCGACACCAAGGAACCCAATACTTTTGGAGATGTTAAGAGGAGTGTTTTGGAACTGAGGTGCCATGACGAATGGGATTTATTTAGCGGTTACAATAGAGTTTTAACTTTTACTAATAATTTCAACAAAATCGGTTTGGAAGTTTTTATAATATGGAATAAAACGTGTAACGAACTGGCTTATTGATACGAGCTAACACGTGTTGGATTAACATTGGACCAAATCTTGGTCAAAAGCTTGCCCAAACTAAGTGGGCGTGAACGGAAATCAAGATCGTCCACTATTCCAGATTTTATATTTGTTTAAACTGAACACAACGACATAAAATAATACTTAATTATAGGAAAATAATCGACTTCCAAAATTGATTCACAGGGTGAAACATTAGCAGATGAAGTTGGCAATGATAGAGATATCATCCCAAAATAACTTCAGACTCAGATCAAAAAACTGTAATAAAATAAGAAAGTTAGATCGGTCGAAATAGATTCAATCACAAGTGATAAATTCTGTAGCCAAAGGGAGCAGAATAGACGGAATAGATAAAAGATAATAAAAGTAAAGTTCCATTTCAATTAATAATCTCGTATCAAGTGCCATAATATGAAACCGAAACAATTCTATTGTAAAGAATGAACAATATGGTTGACGTGGGAACGTGGGAATGCATGGTGTGGTAAAACAGAATGTAGATTCGGATGGACCATTGGCGAATATGGAGTGGTTGCTAAGTTAGTTAAGACTAATGTTTTAAATTATCGATTACCGATCGCATAATAGGTTGCCAGATTAACAGTCAATCATACAAGATAGGTCAATAAAAATCCTAAACCCTAAAAATTTACATGAGTAATCCTCAGATCTGAAATCCGATATCTGATGTACACATAAACTATGTATACGTAACCTGAACGGCACAGCTACCGAGTCACATATTCCTGGAAGTAAATGTAGTCAGTCATACAGGAAAATCGATGGATGTTAATAAACGTGGTCTGTGGAGCGTTGTCGCCGTATCCGAGGGGACGCGGCTGAGAAACATGACAATACAAATATCAATAAAAGCTTCGGTTTACTTTGAAACTTGATCAGGCAAGTGAAGTCAAATAAGTTTTATCTACGTAATTACCATTTGTCACTTCGAATTACTTTTAATACATTATTGAGAACCTCAAATATTTTTTAACCTCCTTTTAAAACTTTTCATGTTCTTAGCCATATTCTACACGATGGGTTTGAAACAGAAATATTTTGAATAGGCCAAAATATGGCGTCCTAAACCCTTTACATCTGTTTTTATCGTTACTTAAACTTGACATAAAAAACAAAAATATTATTATACACCATAATTTAAGCAAATGCGTTCTGCACAGCTAAACCTCTTATAGTTGTTTCGCATCATTGCGCTTTTTAATTGGTCAGTCGGACAATTACGGGAGCACAGTCAGTGATCGACGCACTCGACGAAACTTCCTTTGACGTGAGAGTACAATTTACAAATGGACACATGACGAATTAATAACATGCGACCTCGGAATAATGGCTTAAAGCTTCAGCTTTGAACGTGATAATACCTGAGCATTTCAATGATCATAAAGATAAGTAGTAGATAACATCTATATATCGTTTCCTTTTTGACAGAACAATGTATATTGCATTACATTAGTTTATAAAAATGTTCAACATGATTTAATTTCGCTATCATGTTCCATAAACAAAAAAAAAAGCTGTGAACTGCACCCCTCGAGCAATAATGAATACTTACAAGATTTAACGTTTCGATGCGGATCACGAAAGGTACTTTTTAATCTATATTTACTAATATTATTAAGACGAAAGATTTGAATGTTTGTTTGTATTGAATAGGCTCCGAAGTCCGAAACTACTAAACCAATTTGAAAAATTCTTTCACTGTTGGGAAACTACACTATCGCCGGGTGACATAGGCTATATTATATTTTCAAAAAAATTAGGTATCTTTAATAAAACTCCAATAATGTAACCCAAGGTGTAAAAAATTAAGAAAACCGAAGCAAAACGAAGACGGCTATACGTTTATTTAATAAAATTGATACTAGTACAATGGGGATGAAATCACAATATGAAGATTTTTTTGTTTTTTTGTACATCTTTTTCCTGAAACTTCTGTTCGATTAATATTCTTGTTCAGCCATTCTTTGGCTATTGTCTGGGCTTATGACCACGTAGTGCTAATTTGTTTCATTCGTTTATGAATCGGATTTTTAATATTTCCAAATACTAACATTCCTTTTCTTACCTACTGAACATACTCTGCGTATTCCTAAGTAAAACTTACCTATTTCTGTAAATTCATCAAATTCAAACTTAAACTCAACAACAACAAACAACGGTATTATTAAAAATTATAAAAAAAATTAAATCATATTTAGGATTTGAACTTTTTAAATAAAGAAAATACTAAAATACCATCATGATTGTATGTAAAGCAATATTCAAATTAATTGAGACATACGTACTTAGGAATAAACAATATTATCATATTAATATTTACGGCAGAAATTAATTCATAAAATATCCAATCAAATTTACATTGTTAGACGACCTTAACCGCAAAACCCTTTGCAATATATCTAAGTTAATTATCTCTGTAATTTAATAAAATTAAGTCGCAACTCATAGCGGTAACCCAAAAGTTATTAACGATTACTTACAAAATTTCTGTTATACCCTATTTAATGTACCTATTATCAACCACATAGGTTCAGTTTATAACAAAATTGTAACCAGTCAATGTCTGTACACAGAAGATATAAAAAAATGTATATCGGGTCTTGAAGCTAGTACATAAATATTTGTCAATCCTAAGAATATTATTCTTTCCTCGCCTTCTATTAGTGAACTGAAATTCAATATCAGGTATCTGTGGAACAATCTCATCGGTAGGTACCTCTAAAAATTATGAAAGCCGACTCGGTATACAAATATTTCGAGTGTTTCCCTACACCCAAAATTGACTCTGTGACAACTTTCTCTATTAGCTACTAATATGCTTACCTAGTATGAAGCCAAACAGTTTTGATTAGGTATTAAGATATGAAATACAAGTAATCGTCCTCACTTTGCTTCAGTATTCGTATTCAAAAAATACTAGCTTTATTCCACAGACCTGCATACCTAATACAGGTCTGTGTATACAGGTCTGTGCTTTATTCCGTATGTTACTCAGATAAAATAGAGCTATTATTTTTTGAGTTTATCCAAATAAACAAACAAAAAAATCAAAACTATTCTCTTTACAGTATTAGTTCAGATTCTTTTAACCGCCACATTTGCTCAAGGCTTCTTTATTTATCCCGAGTAAATAAATATTTAATTAAGTTTAAAAGGTCTAGACATCGTGTGTGAACGACAAGTCCTGACCATTCAGGCAAATGATTGAGTAGAAATGGGGTTAAGATAATTCAGAAACGGGGTTAAGACGAGGGAAAGCGATAGGTCACGTTCCAAATGATTGACGCGTAAACGTAATAGGTTTTACGTAATTGATTGTTACTATCGATAACTACTAATAGATGAGTCTATAGAGTATAGACAATTTAGTATGTATCCTAACAAATGAGAAAAAGATGCAAAATTCGGTGGCCAGACAAAAATGTATGCGTGTAAATTAAAAAACATGAAATTTAGCAAATCACATACAAACTACGAAGGTATTGCTACTTAGTTTAAAAGCATGCGCAATGGAATAATTGCTACGTCCTAACATGCAATTATATAGTTATTGTTACTGGGCTACAAGTGCTTCAACATTTATATGTTAACAATATTATGTTGTTGTGTCGCACCATACCGGTACCATCAAAAATGCGATGATGATGATGGATATTGGACATTCAAAATTAGCAGCAAATAGTTCGAAAGATAAAGATCTGAATTCAAAGTACATAATCCGTATCTTTGCTCGTAGAATGTGGCGTATGTTTTTTTTTAATTTATTTATTTATATCAGGCAACGAAGCCCATAACATATATACCTTACAGACTAACATATATATATCAATATAAACTTATAACTAAAGATCACTTATTCCCGGCTAAGTGAGGCGCGGATGCGGTGACTTCCAGTGGTCGTCGACGTCCATGGAACTTGCGGAAGACGACTCCCTTTGGCCACAGCTCCTCCTTCAAGAATTTCGAGAGGTACTCCGTTGTACGCGTACAGTAAACGAGTGATTATGTGAGGTTTTTAGAAAATTAAAGGAAAATATTACAAAAATACCGCATGCTTCAGTGGTTCAGCAGCAGTGGTTGCTACGATCTGGTGGAGGTCCGCAATGAAGAAACGGCACTGGCAGCCTAGTATCTTGTTTGTTTGGGAGCGGAAATATTTGAAATGGAATCAAGGCAATATAGCAGGTATGACTAGCATTCCACAGAGTACTTTATTCACTACGTCAGCATTCTACTTTCGAATTTTGAACTTCAGCTGAGACATTGTTTTGTTCGCTGGTTTGATTAAGTCGTTTACAAAATATCCAAAATCAATAATATAAATAAATACCTATTCAGTAAATTCTGTTGAACAAATAATAAAGCGAACAGAGCTTATTTATTTATAGTTTTCATAACATGCAATGTGCAGACTTAACCTAACAATTAGGTATAAAAGGCTTCTTTACGTTGTATAGCAGCATGAAAATGCTTTGACAAACTCCCTACTACACTCCTTCTCCAACAACATTGATTTGTTGACGGTGTTCGGTTGCAAAGTTTGAGAGCGACTTAACCACAAACTTGATGCGTCTGTATTACCCGACTGAAAGACGATGGATTTTGTTTTTAAATTTCATGTTTTTCACGATAAGCTACACACGGAAATGAACGATGTTAGTGAATAAAGTAAACTCCTTCACACACTTCGTTACATGCAGTTTAATAAAAATAGCAAAATAAAGACTAAGAAATACGACTCTCATAAAACTATGTTAGTAGTAAATATTATGATACAAAGACTGCCACATTTATTGGTCACGATCACCACGACAGTATTATAATGTGTAATAGAATTTAAAGATTTAAAATAGGAAATGGCCTCCGCAATTGCTATTCTATTGTAATAATAATGTAGTGTCAATAATTCAATATCATAGCTATTGTAAATTATTACAATACTGTTGCAAAATTAATTACCACTTTTGACAGCTAGTCTATGCTAGCTTAACAATTATTGAGCCTACCAACTAAGCATGTATTTTCCCTTCTCATTAACTCTCTTAAAACATTAATGCCACAGTAAGGAATAGACTCAATAAAATAAAGCCTCTTTCCGTCTCAAGCCAATTAGATTGCCCATTGCCCGCACACCAATCGATCAATTACAGTCGATCCACAGTAGAATGGATGAGTTATAACGCAAAAAGTCAAATACGGTTAAGCTCAAAAAATCAAAGTGTCACACATTGGACTGTAAAAAATACAGACATTTTTTGAGGTCGATTTACGTTTTTATTATTAGTTTTGTAACATGCGATGCGCAATGTATTTTATAGAAATCAAAAATACACAATGTAATTTATAATATACACGGTAAAAAGGAAAAGAAAACAAGGCGACTAACTCACAATGAACTGACTCCCAACACCAAGAATTACGCCAAGAATTCCGCCACTCGTATAATCGAACGGTTATTGTTGGAGATTAAAGAGAAACTTCGCCTTTCAAAGAATAAAGTTTTTAGAACGATGTAAAGATGATTACAACATAACTTGCTTTTGTTGATGTACACATAAATACAATATAACAGATACATACCCCAGTGATACCAGATACCTCCAAGACAGCTTAAGGGTCATCCATAAATTACGTCACTCGTAAGGGGGAGGGGGGAGGGGGGATGTAGTGTGACATTGTGTGACAAGGGGTGGGAGGGGGTCCTAAATTTCGTAACGTCACATTTCAAAATCGAATTGGTAATTGGTATGTATAGGTAAATATCAAAAAACAATTTGATGGAAATAAAACTTATTTCGGAACTGCTGTTTTAATTTAATAATTTCTAGGTGTAAAAATTGATCATATCGATGGTCATACGTTGACAACTCGTAACCCACATTTTTTTGCAAAATGAGTAAATGCATGAGTTACATAATATGTAACTCATTTAACGAAAAAATGTGGGTTACGAGATTTTGCGAAAAAATGTGGGTTACGAGTTGTCAACGTATGACCATCGATATGTGACGTGACACTAGAGGGGAAGGTCTCATAAATGTGACCAGCTGTGACAAGGACGGGGGGAGGGGTCAAAAAGTCATCAAATTAGTGTGACGTAATTTGTGAATGGCCCCTTAACGATAATAACTTGGGGTGCCTCTACGATTTATAAATTTACTCAAGGAATTTTGGCAAAAGCGGTCACCATCCTACTACAACTTGCTAAACTCAATCGAACACTAATAAGATACACGCTTCAATCTTTTGTAAACGCTTCAGTCTTCTAAGTACATTCATATTATTTTGACTCCGTTTGCAGTGTTTCTATAAAAAAGCTGCTTTTATTGCTTCCGTATAAATAGAAATATGGCATTATCGCTCCGACTTCTATTTAAGTACACTACAAACCTTCCAACGCTTCCAACACGCTGTTTCAGTCAATGAGATATTGAAATCAATATTGGAAAGTACTCAAAAAACGATCCACCATATACAGATTCAAGAGACTGTTGACACGGCTTACAAATCTACATTATTATAACGAGAGTTTACGAGAAACCCTTCAAATATCGACGGGCGTCCCAGGGGCATAACTATGTGAAACTTGTTTTGAATATTTATTAGTAGTTCAAGACTTGTGCCGGTCGTTACTTTAAAGTCTGCAAGAAATTTTATGAAATAGCAGACTTGGTAGATGAAAAATATTATTTTGTAGTGTACGCGAATTGTCTGCGGAAGTTCAATGAGTTGCTTCAACTTTGCCTTTAGATATTGATATTTTTGCGTCTGAAAAATTGACAAGTATGACAGATAACATACTAATTGTAGCCCTATCCACAGTCTTCCATCTGTTAGTACATTATTGAGACCGGCCGTAAGTCGTGCTACGTACCAATTAAATGCTTGTATATTAGAAAGTAAACAGTAATGGTCAAACTTAGTTCTCAAGTTACTTCATAACAGTCAGCAATTGTTCGTGCCGAACAAATATTTGTTTTTCTTATTGTTCTCCTCGAAAAGAAATGATTTATTTGTCAAACTTTAATCACAACGGCTCTTTGGACGTTGTATTGTAAAGTTTGTTTCCTTATAATAAAACGTTTCAATTCTAACTTAGAAAATTCGAAAATAACTTAGGCAGCAGTGATCTATATCATCAATATCATTGAAGCAGTGAAAGTCTATAAGAGGGGGTGGAGGTAGAAGGTATGGAAAAACCTTGAGGTGTTTGCAATCTGCAACTTCCGAAAAAGCAGATAATATTTATCTCATTTCAAAAAGAAATTAAACAATTCACAATAGTAGGTGAATAAATAGGAGAGTAGTAAGAGTAGAGAAATAAGTGAATACGAAATTTATTTAAATACCACAACTGCACAATGCCGTCCACGTAATTGTGGTAAAAAGGGGTACTTAAAAAGTTTTGCTTTATGTATTAATATAACAAATAAGATAGAAAGGAATCATAAACATCATATCAACATCATATCATGAAATAAGATAGAAAGGAATCATAAATAAACTCTAACAAAACCTCGTGAAACCAAAACGTAAAACTAAATTTCGACGTAGAACCGATAAAACAATACATATCCACAACACTTCACTTCTTCGCAAAGTCAACAATAGTCGGTGGTTCGAGAACGCATTACTCTCCATTCTGAGTGTAAATTGATTTTATTTGGATGATATCGCATTCGCGGATTCATTTATCTCATCTCCACGCGACAAGTACAAAAGTGACTCGATAACAATTGCAAAACAGATTTGTATCACAACCAAATTAAATGGATTTCTTTTTACCTGGGTGAGATTGTTCATTTATGTATGTTTGCTCTGAGATGTTAGCGTTTCGGTTATTATATTTTTCACGACAGGAGTGATCAGTTGTCAGTGATGGTTCTTCATTCAAATATTCTTGGTAAAATATGGATTTCGTATTACTGAGGATCACTGGTGGGTTGCCGGCCAAGAAAGGGAAGAGAATAATAAATAAACTTAAACTTCACCTATGAAATTGACACCTTATATCAGGAATGTCATGATAATCAACATTGACAACAATAATATTTTCTGTTCACTCAATCCGTTCGTCGTCGTCGAATCTCTTCGTAAAGTTTTCGCTAAATAATCATTTTAACAAAGAAATTTCTCTACTTGGATAAAAACAATAAAGAATAAGTACCTACTCATAGAGGTAAATAAACTTTCCACTTTTCAACTTCCGTTACTTTTCACACTTCCGCCATAGACAGTAGACGACGACGCGGTAAGGTAGTACTTGGTTGGGATTTGAGGTAGATTGGAACTTTGAGAATATTCTAGTTTTAAATTAACTTTGTGACTCTTTCATCTGCGGTTTTAAGTGCTTAGTATCAGTATCTGGCCACTAGGGTAATCGTAACTATTGTTTTCCGAAACATACAGAGTTCAGACTACATAGAAAGAAATAAAAAAATTATCTATTAATTTATTCTTATTATCTTCGAAAGACAAACAGATGCCTACTCAAAAAATATTCTGCAATTATTTTTCTACACTTTTCAAATCGGATTGAATTGGATTAACAACAGTTAGTTAACTTCCGTCGGAGAATCATTAAAAATTGTCGCTAGTCACGGAAATTCTATTGAAAATTTGCTGAATTCTATTGAAACTGAGTTCAGTTGCATTTATTGAAATCTAGCTATCTAGCTAGCTGGTCTCAGTGCTCAAAAATCGTCTGAAGGTTTTGGACGTGCGAAATATTCAGTCTAGTTCGGTACAATAGAACTAAAACAACGCGTACCTACATCAAGGCTTTTACCATTACACCATATTCCTAACGAGTTCGTCATTAGTGAAATGTCAAGTTCCTACTACCCTTTACCAGCCAGAACTGAAGCATTTAAATATTTTATCAAAGGTTCATGTCATAGATTACTTTGTGGAGGTTTCCTTTTAATAACTCTCTTTAAATGTATTGAACATAGATGGACGCATGGATACTGCTCCATTAAAGATAAGTGGAGGGAATAGTGTCTTAACTACTATACTCTACCACTAAAGATTTTTTACCCTTCTAGCTATCTTTCGCTCTACTTCTAAAATGAAATGTCCGTATAATAAGGAATGAAAGCATTTTTATTTTAATAAAAATGACATTATAAACATACAATACAATACAATCTCTTTATTGTACACCAGTAAAGTAAGAAAAAAATAACAAAATAATTATCTTCATTAATACATAAGGTGCAGACAATAGGCCGCCTTATCGCTAAGAGCGATCTCTTTCAGGCAACCAAATCTTGTGAAATTTAACAAAGGGGAAGTCAAAAAGGGTTGAGGTGTACATGAAGTGTGAAATACATAAAAATAAAAAGCAAGTGTCAATAGTAATAATAATAACAGAGAGAAGCAAGGATATTTGATAACTAGGTATAAGAAAAATAAGACCACATGTGAATTAATGGAAGTGAAAAATAGGAAACAGGTTTTAAAAAGAAAGAAGATTAAGTAAAGACAGAGGAATGAAAACCCTGCTATGCAAGGGACATGTAGCGCTCTTTAAGTGGTCTCGTTGGAGCCCTCCTTATTGTTAGTGGTATAGAATTCCAGAGACTAACAGCAAAAACGGTAAATGATTTTTTATAAAAATTGCTGGAATGGCTGGGAGTAGCGTAAGGCTAGGTTTGAATTTGAGCGCAGGGAACGATGACACTATGTGATCCAAACATTGTATTCCAATCGTTCTTTGAGGTATTTTGGCTAAGTAGGACTGTACAGCACGCAGTAGAGAGCAGAAAGTATATGAGTATTCCGGCGAAGGCGGATTGGGAGTCACTTGAGCTCCATATTTTCTTTCTTTTTTCTGCACTCTTTCTTGGCCGGCAACACACCAGTGATGCCTTTGGTGTTGCTGATGTCCATGCACTAAAATATATAATATTGTAAAAAATATCGCCAACGTTAACGCTATAAAACATGGCGCATTCTTATCTTTCAAAGTAATGGGCGTGTCGCCCGTAAAATGTCAATATCCTCTCGCACAAGGTCGTTGCTTACTAAACCATCCGACCTTGTTGGTTTTTAAAAGGTTTTTAAGGTTGGATTCCTGTTATATCCTTATCATTTTAGGTAAGGTATGTACTGCAATGCGATAAGGTATCCACTAATGTCAATAATTCCAGAAACGACAAAATGGTGATTAAAGTTAGCTATGTTCTATGACAAATTTGATATGAAAACGAATGTTAAAAGCTTAAGTAGGTAATGGATTTTTCTTCGTAAAACGACTGCATCCATCTACACAAAGATGCAATGTTCGATTTAATCAATTTCGTTGACTTTACTACTCCATCAATCTTACAATATTCTGTATTTTTTAAAACTACATAATATCTACCTAAAACCTAAGAACAGAATTTCGTAATGAGAAAACGACTGCTGAAGTTAGTGTTACAAAACATTGCACGCTAAACTTTAAGTAATGGGTTTGTCATTAGTAAAACGTCAGCATTCTAACCACAGGATCGTTTTGAACCACAAACTCGATTCGTCCCCATTTGCATAAAGTAGGTATACCTTGTACCTAGCCGTAACTGTCTAAATAATTCAAAGTTGTGTCGGTTGACAGTTTGTTTTACTTTATAAGCTTTTGTTTGCAATCTTGGTACGGAATACTGGTTGTGCATCCTTAAAGTTATTCAAATTTTAATTCAAAATCATTTAATCATATGGGTATTTTATCAATGCACATAATATTATGCTCGTGCACGTCATTTTTGTCTGTCTACATAGGGTAAATTTTTCAAGTGTGCGTGGATGGCCAAATCGGAAACTATGAGGAAGAGCGAAAAATGCTCAAAGGAGTCTCGGGGCAGATTTTGAAGAAAACTAAAAGATTAGATTTTTAGGGTTCCGTAGCCGAATGGCAAAAAACGGAACCCTTATGGATTCGTCATGTCTGTCTGTCTGTCCGTCCGTATGTCACAGCCACTTTTTTCCGAAACTATAAGAGCTATGCTGTTGAAACTTGGTAAGTAGATGTATTCTGTGAACCGCATTAAGATTTTCACACAAAAATAGAAAAAAAAACAATAAATTTTGGGGGTTCCCGATACTTAGAACTGAAACTCAAAAATATTTTTTTCATCAAACCCATACGTGTGGATATCTATGGATAGGTCTTCAAAAATGATATTGAGGTTTTTAATATCATTTTTTTCTAAACTGAATAGTTTGCATGAGAGACACTTCCAAAGTGGTAAAATGTGTGTCCCCCCCCCCTTAACTTCTAAAATAAGAGGATGATAAAACTAAAAAAAATATATGATGTACATTACCATGCAAACTTCCAACGAAAATTGGTTTGAATGAGATCTAGTAAGTAGTTTTTTTTAATACGTCATAAATCGTAAACCGCAAAAAACATTGATCAAAGTTACAACGAACTACAAGAACTTTTATATTATGTTACTTGCTGCTACGGAACCCTTCATGGGCGAGTCCGACTCGCACTTGGCCGCTTTTTGAAAAATGTATATCTTAGTACCCTGAAAAAAAAATGTTTTTCAATATTTTATTCTACGATTCTGGAGTTTAAATAAATATGTATATCCATGCTAAATTGCAGCTTTCTAGCACTAAGGGTCTCGGCGCTTTGCTTCGGACAGACAGACGGACAGACGGATGGACGGACATGACGAAACTATATAGGGTTCCGATTTTACTTCGGAGCCCTAAAAAAACGGACCCTGTATTATTACACCTGTATATTAGTGGCGTATAAAGGTGATTTATCGCGAAATAAAGCGGTGAAGTGCGAGTCACGAACAAGGTATTCTTAGTTCATCGAATAACTACTCTTAACTATTTTAGCTACGCTAACTGTGATAATTTTCTTTTTACCTTACCTTTTTATACTAACGCCATAATTTTTTTCCCATCTACCATTTAGCTGGTTTTGGGGGACACTTGACTCTAGCCAAAATTAGCACTTCAAAGCCGAATACTTCGGAAACAGACCCCTGAATCGAAAAAATGGAGTCATTATCATTAGTAAACTTTAGCAAATTTAATAAAGTACGTCTTCTTGAAGTCATAGTACTTATCTATACTAATATAAAGAAGAAAGATTTGATTTTTTGTTTGCATTGAATAGGCTCCGAAACTACTGAACCGATTTGAAAATTCTTTCACTGTTGGAAAGCTACACTATCCCCGAGTAACATAGGCTATATTATATTTTCAAAAAAATTAGGGATCCTTAATAAAACTCCAATAACCCAAGGTGTAAAATAAATAAGAAAACCGAAGCAAAGCGAGGGCGGTTACTCGTAGTATTATACACACGAAAGAGGAAAGAATACGAAAAAGAAAGATAAAAGTCAACTCCACTTCACAGTGAATTCTATTCATACACTCTAACAAAGCAAAGTAATACAAAATGTCTTCGTGAATATTTATTTTCTTAAATAAAGTAAATAAATTTTCAATCGCGGTCTCTGGAATCAGCTTTGTTTAATTTACACAGAATATGTATCTGGTTTAAAATTCCGTTGTAAATCGGCTTTTGAAAGTCAAAATGTCTCGGCCGGGTCGAGTCTCCATAAATTAGCGAGATTTCGCCTTCTGAACAGAATACTAATTTAGACTGGACTGGCATCATGTCTCATTTCATTTGTGTAGATAAAACCTATACAAATACTAAATTGTAATTATTTTTACATATTTTTATTATTTGAATGTAGATAAGCTTAGTTTTACATATAATAGCATATTTTTGTGGATTTCTAATCTTTCTTTCTGAAATCTAATGTCACGAAAATCATAAAACCAACTTCAGACCTGTGTTTTCTCAAACGTGTTCAACATTATTGATCAACCAGCTTTTGTTCGTACGCTTGGAATGCTGAAATTCCTATTACTAACATTTCAGCTTCGCGACGTATGATCATGAAACATACCATATTCCAGATTAAACCTTAGTCAATGCAATGCAAAACAATATCCAATATTTTCATCCAGTAGTTTTTGCGTGGTGCGCGGTGAAAATTTATATACATACGAGCTTATAGTTAGACACAAAAAAACTGTATCACGGTTTTCTCTAAATTCATCCCGTAAGTGGTAAAACGAAGGGGTTGTAAATGTTTAAGGAACTAAGTCATTTTTAACTCAGAAATGTGAAAATTAATATTTGAGCATAATATAATCCGAAACAAAAAGTAATTGTAATAGTTTTTTTGGGTATTTATCCCCTAAAGGATAAAAATAGGGGATGTAAGTTTCTACGAAACTTCGTTATTTTCGAGCCCAGAAATGTGAAAATTAATAAGTAAGCTTATAGTTAGAAACCAAAATTAACTTAACCAAAATTCCCTGAGAGGGAAGGCGCAAGAGAGAGAAAGGGAGAGGTTATTGGGGTTTGTTAAGCGGTACAAAGTTCCTCGTCATACATCAACAAGACACGAAAACCAAATAATGTCACAGGAAGCAAAAACATCGCAACCGAAACGTGCACAATCATAGAAGTAAATTGTGAAATCGAGAACAAAATTTATTTGCTCCGTGAATCTAGAATGTAATCGAACCGAAGGACCTAAGAAATTGTGGATATCATCAATCATCCATTGAATCATCAATCATGAATATCTCCTACAACTTACAATCCTATCTGCTACTTTACTGGTATGAGATCGAGCATTGTGTGTACATGAGCAGTGAACTAATTGGAAAACATAAATCTGCGCTTTCACGACTTGCAGCGCTTTATTAAGCTTTTAATAAAATTGTCTAGCGCTGTATTGTATATTAAACTTTGCATTTCTTCGCTTTCGAGCTTTTCGTAACCGAGTAGTATAAAGTGTTATTAAAATATAAATTTCCTTAACATGGGAAGGCGTTGGAGAATATAGTATCCTATTAGATTTACAGGAGTGTAAGGGGCTCCATCACTTCTCGAGTCCAGCCAACCTTCCCTGTTACTTTGAGTAGTATCACCATGATCGGAAGTCGCTACGGTTCGCATGACTCAGTGTAATCCCGGCGCCCACATGCATGTTGATAGGGTTCACCCACTTTTATCTAAAATTATAAAGCCTTTAAATTTCTAAAACCGACTGTGAAATGTTTTTAATTTATTTCGTTTTGCAATGTCAGATAATAGGGGCAACCACAGAAAAGGCTTCCTTTTCTATGGTTGCCTCATCCATCATTTAGCAGCAGGAGCAGCTGAAGTTAGCTTCTTCGCTTAGCTTGTAATATACTGAATAAGAGGCCTAGGGTATCAGAAACAGTAAACTACATAACATAAACACAGATATCATTACCGTAGAACTGAAAAAATAATTATGCTTTGACGCCATGCTCTACTAAGTAGAATACAAAAGTATTTGTCTGGTAATGTCCACATTGAACGTTCATTTACCCTCAAACATGACATGTTTTATAATGTATCAAAATGGATTTTCCGACTCGATAAAACGAATTGTGAATGTTATGTAAATTGTTACTGTTATTTCGGAAATTAATGGCGCTGTGGAAACAATTGCCTCCGTTGTTATTTGTTTTTGGCTTTATATTTGCAAATACAGTTGTAATTTTAGTTCTTGAACTTAATATAATAATATGCTGCCATGGCTGTGATGCAGCCAGTTATAAACATACTCGTGGAAAGAAGGAAACGTGTTTTGTAAAAAAAATAGTAGGCATAAAAAATAAAATATAGATATTATTTCAAAATATAGGATACATTTAAACGTAAAATCCTAATTGTTTTGTTTGATAGCAGTAGTGGGCATTCGGGACGTCTTCTTTGTTTGTTCTAGTTGGGATATGTGTGGCTGTAAACGCTCGTCATTATTGTGTTAGTTTTAATTGTCTGTTCATTGTCATAATTATTTGATATATATCTTTTAAATAATTACTTTGAATACAAACTAAAATATAGATCATAATCCACAATGTGATCCAGTAATATTATCTTTATACCAAAGCTGATATTTCAGTACTTCAAAGGACTCTTGGCAGATATTATTTCAATAAAAATTAAGTACGACGCAATCAAAATTACAATTTTATTCTGACATCAATTTCTATATCAAATAAGAAAATAAATTCAGTTGCCATCAAAGGCTGAATTCAATGAACCTGAACGATCTTCTGTACTGTCACAATGAGAAGCTCTACCGGTTTCATTTTGATTGAAATCTGTGTTTTAAATTAATGTTTTTTTATTCTTTTGAGGTCTAATTTCGCTTGTAAATATCAAATATTCCCATGTTTAAAATTAAACTTTTGTATTTCAATTTGATCACGATATTGATTCGTTTTGAAGTCGAATAATTCGATCCTTGTTTAAAGAGTCGAACAGTTGAACGAAAAGCGATTGGATTGAGATCTTATCAAACTCGATTTGAATCGGAACGCTATTTGGTAGGAGTGCCTTTTTGTGTTATTGTACACTCGCATAATTTATCTTTTTATTTAACCAAACCATTTTTAGTGTTCCCTACAGAAAAGAAGGTAGAGTAGGTAGACTACAAATGGAAAGTCAATAACAGCTTATCATAAAACTAGATGTCGCTGTAATAAAATTGTTTGTACTCGTATAAAGCATCGACCTATATGTATATGATAGAAAATGATTGTTTTTACTTCCTATATTTCAAAATGTTGCGTAGTTGAGCGAAAAATGTCTATTAGCTTTTGCAGCTATTAGACTAAACGTATATTATAACATTTTACTCTATTGATTAGTCACCTTATGTGAACTGATTCTCCTGTAACATACCACAAGTAGGTATATTAGTCATAAAATATTAAAGTAGTCATCCGAACGGTCATGTACTCCAGTTTCTATATATATCTCCATTCCGAACGGCTCAATGACTGATGCATCGCAATAGTATGCCACGCGTAAAGTTTGTGGCGTCTAATTTTATGTACAGAGTAAAAAAATATTTTTACAATTGGTCATTTTACGTTTATAATTGCCTTATTCTTTGTAGATTAACGATTAATGTTCTACCTATACATATTAGTTAAGTAGTATTTAGGTACCTGCTACAAATACATATAATAAGATTATGGCATAAAGTTTGATGTATTCTATACATTATTATGTATTCTTTATACATCAAACTTTATGCCTTAATGTTATTGTATGTATTTGTAGCAGGTACCTACATACTACTTAACTAATATACTCGTATAATAATCTACAAATAATGTAATAAATGTAGTATACTAAAAAAATATTTAATATAAATTACCAACTCAAGAAAAGGAGGCAGAGTAGTGTTATACTACCCGTTATACAACAATCTCAAAGTACTAAATTAAATAAGCTCTGCAAGCCGCGAAATTACTACGTTATTAAAATAACAATAAAGCTTTAGGTGCTCTTTATTGTATGTAGGTATTTTGCGCTCTACAAAGGTAAGAAAGCTATTACATGAATATGTTTATTATAGCCTTATATGACTTCATAAAGGTGCATTGATATTAAAGCTAACGATAACAACCAGCCAAGCTTTTAAACCATTAAAAAATTTCACTAGCTTCCATCCAATTATCAGCCACTCCATTGCTTAACTCAATCTATCACTTATAACTATGGAGTATAGAGGAAAGGAGAGCCATTTCTGTGTATGAAAAGTGACCGTAAAAAGGCGTCCAATAACGGGTGGCGCTACGGTGCGCTAGGATACATTTTTATGAACTCAGCAAACTTCACTCCGCAGCTCCGTCTACAACAGCGTCAACAGCTATGTTCATATCGTACTTACTGCGTCGCCAGCGCTGTTACCGTAGGATGGTGGTAGGTACTGGAACTAATTCTATTTTCACTAAACAGCTGGACACTTTTTCAACTTTCCCCTCATATGAGATGACTTTCCTTCTATACTACATGTTTATAATTGACACAAGTGGACGAGTTGTGCGCGTTCCCAAAAGAAAGATATATCTTCTGAATTCAATTAGACTCACACGCTGTACTATTCTACTCTATTATAGCTGTAGATTACACGACGTTACGTAGAACGATAGCAAATAAACATAAATCATTTGCAAATGATATGGGTTACAGCTGAATATTTGCACAGAACTCGTCGTAAAGTGGCATCCACGGAGATGGATCGATTATTTATGTTGATAACGTTCTAGATACGTGATACGTCGTGAGCAATATACGTGGGTGAAGTTAATGTCATGGCGTGGAATTAGGAAAAAACCTAAATGGTTTATGGTGTTCAGATCGCTATATTACTGCTATCGCTATATTATTATATTACGCTTAATTAAACTACTTTAATCGTGGTGGTAAATCGCAAATTAGTTTTGTTAGGGGTCGGAGACTCATCTAGGTTCTATACAACTCTGTTTAGGCAGTGCTCGCGCATTAAAGACCTAGGGTTCACTTTTCAGACTATTGCTACGTGATATTTGACAAGTTTTATTTTAACGTATAATTAAAAATGTTCGTAATGCTCAATTTTTATGGCCAGGAATGACTGTAATTTTATTCAAGCTTAGTCTGTCTATGGCTCTTTAATGTCTGCCCGTCATTTCAGGGTACGACATACCACACAATACTATAGAATACCTATATTATATTTATATTCATAGATCCTCGGGTAAATGCGCATCGCTGCCTCAATGGCCGGACATTGGCTTATCGAAACTTTGTTATGAAAATAAGAACGTTTTACATGTTTGAAACTAAATACACATCGCAATAAATCAGAAACTTTTACATAACAAAAACAATGAATATCGTGTGACGAAGACAAAATAATATTATATACAACTTCAAAAATAACACTAAACATTACATATTATTATACAATGATGCATAGGAATATATTAGTGGAAAATATTTATTTCCGCCCGCGGCTTCAGCTGCCACAAAACGAAATCATAACATTTAAACTTCCCAATGATCCCAGGCCTCCAGAGGACAACACAATGTATGTGCCAAGTTTCATCATAATCTGTACAACAAAAAGACTAACATGCAAACATCTTCACAAATCAGATTTAAAATATTACTGGGGTGCAACGGCTAACGAATAATTTTTCAATTTGATCTTGTGCAAAAACTGGTTTTAAGTAAAAATTGAGCTAGCTCGGAAAAGTTTTCCGAACTATAATAATCCCGAACTAGTGTCTTCCGTTTGCTCCAAAAGTTTTAAACTTCAGATTCTATGTGTTCCAGACTTACTCCTATTTTCCTGTATTCCAAACTGTAGGAATCCAGTAATATCTTCCGTGCCAATAAAATCTTCAAACTTCATATTTTTACACACTTTCCTATTGGTTCCGCTAGCTATTCATTTTTAATTTGGGTTTTAGTACCATCAGCTATGATTCTCAGGGTGGGCTGTTAGTAATTATGGAGAACTTCCATGAGTTTTCTTGAAGATTTCTCCAAAAAATATAGTAATAATAATAATGTTATTTGTACACCACAACGAGTTAAGAAAAAGAGGAAATATAGTTACCTACTTTATATTAATCTTCAACTGACAATAGCTTTTTTTTGAAGATATACTTCTCTGGTATGGGGCGTTTGGAAAAAAGATGAGCTCTCACTCACTCACTCACTCACTCACTCTGCACTTGTCAAGAATATCGTAGTAGGGGAGCCCAAGAGGAGATTTTTGGATTTACTCGAGCGCGGCAGATTAATATAAGGGATCCTCCCTTACACATACCTTATACATTGATAAGTACCTCCAGCCCGTATGAGCCTTTAATATAGGGGGTACGCTTGATTGACGATTTATATTATTTTTGGCTTGCGGAAATCGACAGATTATATATTTTTTTATTATTCTGGTATTTTGAAATAAACATAGTCATCTTGATTTACTCATCGTTTTTTTTGCAAACTTTGTTACCACTCCCTTAGGTTTCGCTCAAATCGTCAGATTAGCAAAATTGACACTTTTTGGGTTGTAATTAACCCCTCTTATGTTTTTTGACGCGTATTTCCATGTCATTGTTTGTTTTTAGAATTCTGAAAATCTGTAAAGGCTTCTTCCCCCACTACTGAAAATGAAAACATTATAGGACCATTTATCCTTCCTATCATCTAATCTACCAAATCTAACAGGTTTCCGCGACACTTGAGTAAATCCACATTTAGCATCATAGGCTCCTCTACTGTGTGCGGTCGGTAGACGAACTGAGGGTGTGACAGGCGGAAAGAAACAAAGTATAAAAGTTATATTTTCCATCGATACGTGATGCACAACCCTAGATAAAACTATACAGATTGTGATTTATAAGCCAAATACGAAACATCCAGAATAACCTATTTTACGATGTACAGTTGCACAAAGGCTTTAAAAAGATACGAGCACTCACGTTTTATGGTAGTGTAAAACGAAAATAACTGCCGAAAGCTTCAGACCGTGGTAAGTGACGTTTTCTTTTTCGATTTAAAACATATCAAACACATGGTTAGGGCACGTTTTAACCTATTCAGTCGGCCAACGCAGATGTTAAGACATCGTGAGGGACAAACGAGGAATTGCGATTGAGACGGTGCTTGTTGGAAAGGCTTCACGTAAGTATTTACTTATTAGAAGCTTTCTTTTATGGAAATAGCCAGCCACGGAAATTGTCGCCCATGGACATCAGCAACACCAAAGGCATCACTGATGCGTTGCCGGCCAAGAAAGGGAGAAGAAAAAGAAAGAAAGCTTCCTTCGCATTCTGCCTGGGGGCTTTGGAGCCAGTTCTTTCTTTCTTTCTCTCTCTCTCTCTCTCTCTCTTCAGCAAGGCGTCGGTGATGCCTTTGGTGTTACCAATACAATAATAGTCAATGAGGAAATAGGAAACGCACTTCTTGGGTAGCTACGTGGCTCTTCATGACTGCAACCAAAATACATCACTTGACTCTAGCACTAGGCTAGTCACTACCCAGGACAATAAAGAAACTTAATTTACATCATATTAGGGTTGGACTGGACAAGCTTATGCAGCAACTACTATGAAGAGGGACACGGTAGAATTAAATCAAACGTTGTTCAGCACAGTGTACCAGGAACAAGGAAGATTAGCAGGGAGACGCATGGATTTCGTTAAAACATTATGCATTTAAAATGCATTGAATAAAACCTCCGAAGGAAATTATATTAATGCAAAACAAGAAATAGCTCAGAGCGAATTGAAATTTCCAATACTAGTAGAATTACAAGAGGCAAAACCGTTGATCCCGACTTCCGAGGCACTGAACTTTAGAAAGGAAACAGAAATATCTAGGTTAGTTCTGAGCTCAATCAAAGTAGAAATCAAAGAATAACTTTTCACTGTATACAATCAAAAGTAACAACAGTCTTTGAGTAAAGTAATCTTTTGGTTTTGTTATGGTAGAAGTTAGAAGACAGTGAACGTTTGAGATTGAGCTTTGGTTTAAACTTTAAAATTAAATCAATCGATTGATAATGACGTAATGATGTATCACTTTTAGTATTATATAAGATAACTGTAAATACATAATCAACGTACGGAACCCTTTCCAAGCGAGTTTAACTCACACTTGTCAAGTTTATTTATGCTTTGAGCAGGCAAATGAGCAGACGGGTCACCTGATGGTAAGGGATTACCGCCGCCTATGGACATTAACAATACCAAGGGCATCACCAACTCCCGAACGCGGGGCCCTGAATCTTGCACGCACCTCTTATTTAAAAAAATATCTATGCATGTATTCAAAGGTAATTGTCATTTTATTCGATGAAGGAAAACATTAAGAGGAAACCAGCACAGTCTGCACACCAAAAAGCCTTAACGTTCTCAAAGGTGTGTGAAATCTGCCGGTCTTTATTTGGTCAGCGTGGAGGACTATGGCCTAGGTATCCGTCTAATTGTGTGTGTGAGAGTAAAGATGCAATAGGGCAGTTGCATCGTGTAGATCATAATATTTTTTTAACTCCCCACGAAAAAAAGGGGTGTTATAAGTTTCACGTGTCTGTGTATGTGTGTATCTGTCGATCTGTGTCTGCTGTGGCGTTGTAGCTCCCAAACCATGGAAGAATGGAAGATAGAGTAGAAGTAAGGCCATCTCTGTATATGAAAAGTGTCTGTAAAAACGCGTCCAATTACGGATGGTGCTGCGGTGCGGTCTACAACAGCTATGTTCGAATATCTATGTGGCGGACACTAGCGCCATTCTTTACGGGTGGCATAACGCAGCAAACTTCACTCCGTTTACAACAGCCATGTTCATATATCTATTTGTCATACACTAGCGCCATTAAGAAATGGCCATTATTGGAACCTCTATTTTCTGTAAACAGCTGGACACTTTTTCAACTTTCCCTCTGGCCCTCCTTCTACCTCAATACTCCATGTCCCAAACGGATGAACCGATTTTAATCTATTTTTTCTTTGTTTGAAAGATGACAATCGAGAATGTTCTTAGCTATGTTTAGTAAATAAAACTGTCGGGGGTTTTTTAAATTTTAATTTAAGATTATTTAGATTTTACGACGACAAAACATTATTACATCATTCATAACAATTAGTCGAATTTTAGCCAACGCAGTGTTCGAGACACGTCAAGTCTGCAAATCTGTAATGAGACGGATCAAGAGATTACAATATACGCAGGTCGGTCAACACAGGTTTGTGATTAAGGATTTGCGGTACAATGCAATCTCCGCATCGTAAGGCACACAACCTTATATTGAATAGGGTTCATTCAAACGAATTACAGGGATTATAATCATTGTGTACGTGTAACAGTTTTGGGAGTGACGTTGTAATTGTTTGTTTGTTTGTTTTAATTGTTTTTTATGATAAATAATACCTACTTAGTGCAGTTGATCACCTTTGATTTAATTTAAACCACTTTAACAATCGTTTATTTATTAAAGTTAAACTAATTTAATGACTTTATTACAATTTCCTAATTTAGAGAGTACTCGTACTAATTTGGACTAATTTGCTATGCAGCAATATTATGACTAATTAGTTTCTGAATTTAGGAAAATGTAAGCCCTTTACGCCACCGTAGGCAGTTGAATTAAAAGGTCCCGTTCCTTAAGCCTTAACAGAACGAGACTCAATCCACATAGATCCGACTTATAAGTACAGTTAACAAAACAGGCATGCAGGGCAAGACTATATAAAGGAGTTCCACAATGTTTAATGTTCAATGTCCACAATGTTCATCTGACATTGTTAATAACACGAACATTCTCCAATATTAAACGAAAAGGAACGTCTTTATATGTTGCCCTCCATACTTCTCTTTTGCTGACAGTACATTAGATTGATTGCTCCGACGCGAGTGGTGGCTTGTGAGTCTAGTGAGCGAGCTATGGACATGCCTTATCGCTTCGAGCAATTATGGATCTACTGGATATTATACCACCTTGGGTATATGGCTAACAACTTTTTCTTTGTATGCAAAACTTGTTGCCCCTTTAAAAGCCGTTGTGCTGTTTCTAGCGAAGATTCTGAAAACTGTAACTCGCGATGTGCACGACCCGAAAATACTTTTTGAAAAACATTGAAAGCTATAATAATTTGTCACGTGGTGTCTCTCACCTTTGGTACTTTTAGTTCTCGGTATGGGTGTGTAGATATCATGATTCACATTTATTACTTTTTAATTATAATTTTACTAGTAACCTGCCTCGGATTCATACTGTCCACACCGAAAATCCCAATGCTCTTGGAGATGTTACGGGCCATCCATAAATTACGTCACACGTTAGGGGGAGGGGAGGGTCAAAGTAGTGTGACATTGTGTGACGAGGGGTGAGAGGGGGTCCTTAATTTTGTGACGTCACCTTTGAAAATCGAATAATTGGTGTGTACCTATAGGTAAATATTAAAAAACAATCGATGGCCCCTTATGGGAAGGATATAATATTTATTAAGTACCTAACTATATGTATATTAATAGTATATTTATTAAAAACCATTCAGACGCATTTTTTCAGACAACTTTAATATCGTCATATTTTAGCCAATTTATACAAACGCTTATAGAATAGATTTTCTCATAAACCACTCCACCTAGTGATGAAAACAATATGAAAATCCATTTACTCGTAGAAGTTTCTAAAATCTAGCGTTACAGCGACGAAAATTGACGCGGCGGGAGACTTAATTTTATAATAAGTAGTGACTGTAATAGTATTGCTTTGGAAACTCTAAATTGGCACAAGGGCATTATGTTAGCTACGTATATTGATTGAAATATAATATAACAGTGAACTAACAACGTTGTTCGATTCGATTTGTTCAGACTCCTTACATGAAAATGTTTTATAATTACATTTTACTACAACATGCGTACTCACGATATTTATTTCGTATTCCGATATTTCGACCCAGTTGCATGGATCGTGGTCACGGATGAACTGCGAACTTCATGCAACTGGGTTGAAATATCGGAATACAATCTTGTGTTTTAATTATATCATTAGTCTTTAAGTAATGGCACAATTCTGAAAAATATTGTTTTAAATATACAGGGTGAATTTTTCAAATGGCCAAATCTAAAACAATAAGGAACGTGAATGTGAACCCTTTGATTTTGAAAAAAAAACGCACCATATAAAGAAGAAACGCATTATTATTATTGTTAAAGTGACATATTATTGTGTTGTTGTAAATGTAGTAGGTATATAAAAATAATGAATCTGTAGAATAGTGACCTATTTTCATTATATGACAGAAATTTTATTTATTTATTTTTATTTAATAGTTTATGTACACGTATAAAATTGGTTACAAAAAGTTATAAAAGAAATTTTGTACACAGGCAATGCTTTTTTCTAAAAGAAATCTCTTCCAGCACACCTAGGAATGGAAAGTGATATAAAATTAATTTAGCCTGCACTTGTTTATATAAATAATATGTAAGTGTGTTTATATGTTCAATAATAACATACATACAAGCATAACATACATACATACATACATACACATTTTATAAATATAAATTTTATTTTATTTCATCGGTTTTATTTAGCTTGCCCTGTTTGGGTCAAATCTTGCACGCTGAATACTGCTTCCTTTCATCCTACGAAGTTGAATTTTTGCATAGATATTGTTATGGTTCGGATGACTATACATTTTTATGATAAGCATGACCTGATAATAGATACTTTTAGGGTTGGCTTCAGACGAGGGAACGGTTAATTAACGGTTAACAGCACGGTCACTATTTTTTTATTTAGTTCCTACAATGGCACTATAAAATCGTTTATTTACTTTTTGAACTATTAATTTTACCATAAAACTATCTCAGTAATTATTTGGAATTTAAGTTGTATTAACATAGATATTAGATAAATTGTATTCAGGATAGCACAACCATTAAAATAAAATGAAGGTGTGAAAATGGATATGTTTTAAGAATTTATCTTTAAAGCAAAAATGGCAGCTTCAATGCATTTAGCTCCATATTTAATCATTAAAGCAGTATCTACCACAAAACGAGAAATTCATGCCGACATCCGGCATACGAGAATATCAAGATACGTATGCCGCTTTGTTAGCGTCTGTCCAGGAAAATGTTTCCATGCGGTATTTTCCACGTGAATCCTGAATTTTCCTCAACCTTTGTGCAAGTAATATGTTTCAATTTGCTAGTCCTTACTATGAAAATTTAATTTTACGTTCCCTGTTTTGAGTACTTTGAAATTTCAATTAAGTAGGATACTTGTGAAAATTATTCGTAAGTATATTATTAAATTCATTAGTAATAATAAAATATGTAACTTGTGTTGTAAAAGTCGTATTTTTTTAATCTCACACTTTGTAAACTCTTAAGATATGCTGCTTAGGTTTAAATTACAGATTAAAATTAAGCAAAATCTACAAAATAACTGACTTTGAAAATTTTTTGTGAATAAATATGTACGTTATTTTACATTTAATAAAGGTGCTTGTTTACAAGTCTTGCGCTTTGATAGATGGATCAAAGAAATTAACATGAACTTCAGTTAAGGTCAGCCTTGATCTCAATCATGGAATTGAAGACATCGTCTTTGTTTATTTAAAAACTAGCTGCCCCGACAGACTTCGTTCTGTCAAAAGTTTTTTTATATTATTACTCCCGCTCCCGCTCCCGCTCCCGAAAATTTTACCTTAACCCATAGGAACAGGTCTATTTTCCGGGATAAAAAGTATCCTATATCCATCCCCGAGCTTTATTTTATATCTGTATAAATAACTAATCTATCAACTACATATAACAAAATTTTACCTTATCCCACAGGAACAGGTCTATTTTCCGGGATAAAAAGTATCCTTTGTCCGTCTCCTGATTCTAAGCTACCTCCTCACCAATTTTCAGCCAAATCGGTTCAGCCGTTCATGAGTTATAAATAGTGTAACTAACACAACTTTCTTTTAAATATATAGATGTTTTACTACTACTACATTACTACATGTTACTAACCACTATAAAATTATAACGGAGCATAAATTGTACATTCCTAAATAATTTACAATACTGTTATTACGAGTAAATTTTTTAAGTTTTCAAAGCAATTACGTAGGCTTTATTAGCTACGTATTTTTTTACATTTCCAAAACCAACCGTTTAGCTGGCAGAGGAACACTTTAACAAAAATTTGCAAAAGTTTAATATTTTGCAAACAGATATCTAAATTGAATATTACCAAGTCTCCAAATCAGCTACAGACAGACGGACGGCCTGGTGAAGTTATAAAGATTCCTGTTTTACTACGGAACTCTAAATATACTATGTTTAAGGCCCGGTATGACTACGATTTAAAAACGTTGATTTCACTCACACAACCGCATATCTGCGTCAATCTAATGTTACATTTACGTGACGCTGAATAGGGTTCAAAATTGCAGAGCATATTTTTGCTAACAATGTAACTAGATTGCGAATAAACATTTAATTTGTGGGTTTTCCTTAGGTTATTCAAAATATACACATTAAATTCAATATCTGTCCGGTTTAAGTTTTAATAAAACCATATATACGTATTATATTCCCAAAAAAAAAATGTTGTTACCGCTGAAAATACAGAGAACTTCAACGATTAAGTTTATTTTTGTATAGCAAATTACGATTTTTTATTGGGAATATCAAACAACTATTTAATATTCTATTCGGTTAACATTTTTCTTTAGACCTTTTTCTATGCTCTGTATTTTTTGCGTGCGATATTTTCATTGGGTTTCCTCGTACTCAAGCACCAAAGAAACCCAGTTTTGTGAATATTGAGGTCACACCGCGCCTTAAATAGATAATGCTACGATTCAAAATACAATGGTAAATAATATTAATAATGCTACATACTCACAGCACCACTAGGAATCGCTGTGGGTGCCGTGGACAATACACAAAGATAAGAACACACATATAAAAATTACGCGTATACTTTCATTATTCATTTCATCCCAAGAAAGTCATCACCCGATAAACACGTCATCGCTTGGCACTCGGAGTCAGTGACGTCGACTGACTCCGGAAGCGAGCTGGCGCGGGTAGCAATTTCCGCGGCCGTCAATACCCGCCGCGATTAATGGCCTGTGTTCATTTGACTGTTATTGCCTTGCCCTTTTACAAATGAAAAGGAAGGGAAAAACATTTACGTTGTAACGATTACTTAAGGGTTTCAGGTTTATCAAATTATAATATGGTTATTGCAGTTTTGTAGTAGTTTACTACGTGACTGAGAAGTTTCTTACCGCTCATTTACACGCGCGTGTAGCGGATCGTCTCGTGGCGCGTCCGTAAGCCACGCCCCCTACGCGCGTGTGAACACCACGCGAGCGCTCGCGCGAGCCCCTTTGGCCGCGCCTAACAAACCGCTCCCGCCGCGAGCCCGCGAGCCACGAGACGCGCCGCTGTCTGGTCCGCGAGCGCCCTGTTCACACGCGCGCGCACGCGCGCGTCTCGCGGATTGTCTCGTGGCTCGCGCGAGCGTGTAAATGGGGTATTAAAGTCTTCTGAAATGGCAGTAGAATCTAAAACTAATGTACTCACTCTTAGTAATGTCATATTATAATTTAAACGGTGGACGCAATTGATCACTAGCTACCGTACCTATTTTACCATATCAAGACTATTTGATGATATTGACAAAATTAAATATAAAATCTTACGAATGTGCCGTGTAGCCGGGTGAGTTAGTTTAGTAAATGCAATGCTAACGAATCATCTTTAGATTTCTAAATAAGCTGAATCCGTAGTTCTAGTATCGAATGAGAAGTCAAAACCAACTGAACATTAGTTGCATCAAAGAACACAATTAGGAGTAGACATTTCACTGCCTTGTATCTAACTATATCATGGATTTTTTTCTAAACAAAATCTCGTGAATATGAAAGCAGCATCCAATAATTCGTATAATTATGATAAAAATATAGGTATATTCAATAATAGAACATGAATTTACATGACCCAAGTGTTGATGAACAGAAAACCAGAACGTTAAGGCCCGGTATGACTACGATTTAAAAACGTTGATTTCACTCACACAACCGCATATCTGCGCTAATCTAATGTTACATTTACGTGACGCTGAATAGGGTTCAAAATTGCAGAGCATATTTTTGCTAACAACGTAACTAGATTGCGAATAAACATTTAATTTGAGGGTTTTCCACGGATAATTCAGAATATACGCATTAAATTCAATATCTGTCCGGTTAAAGTTTTAATAAAACTATATACCTATTATATTCTCAAAAAAAAATATGTTGTTACCGCTGAAAATACAGAGAATGTTGACGTTTAAGTTTATTTTTGTATACCAAATTACGATTTTTTATTGGAAATATTAAACAACTATTTAATATTCTATTCGGTTAACATTTTTCTTTAGACCTTTTTCTATGCTCTGTATTTTTTGCGTGCGATAATTTCATTGGATTTCCTCGTACTCCAGCACCAAAGAAACCCAGTTTTGTGAATATTGAGATCACACCGCGCCTTAAGTTTTTGGTACCTCGTCTTCGTCTGCGAAAATAGTCCATCAATGAGTTATCATTAGCGTTTTATTAAGTAGTGTAGCAATGCCTTAGCATGGGGATTAAATAATTATACCTAATGCTAACTCATTCGACGACGGTTAAAGAAGAAGAAACTTTATGAGATGATCTTATTTGTATAGACCCTAGAGTTTATTATTATTACTGATACTTTTTGCTACGTATTATAATTATTTTGTAATATTATAATTATCGCGCTATATTTAATAGAGAATTTTAATGCATACGTGTAATGTTAATGCACCTAAATACGCATGCTGTGTTAATTCATAATTAAAATTACAAATAGATTAATTGTAGGACCTAGATCTGTAAGAATTGCTGGTTTTTGTAATTTTGTGGATGATCCTATAAATAAATAAATAAAAGAACCGCTATTGTAGATAATAAGCTTCCATATCTCAAGGGCCTAAAAGCAAATTAACCTTATAACAAAATGACCTATTTTATCAAAAGCGTTAGCAACACCATACAATTATCCGTCTAGTTCACAGATGTTACACTTGTGAACTGTTGAATTGCGTCGTATGTTATTATATGACGTCCACACCCATTACTAGCAATGTACAAAGTTTCAGGGCAGAAATAGGCGTGGCGGTGTTCCGTACATAGACTGTAACATAGTTCTTCAATATTAATAGAATATAATATATACTCATCCGAAGCTTGTCGGAGTCCCGTCGGAGTCTTATCGGAGTCTTAAACTAATTATCAAAATATTTGGATAAGTTACAGTTCGCTATATTGTACTACATCTAATTAAGCCTCTTAGATCTTTAGATAGCTGCTTCAAAAGCCAAGAAAATGATGATATTATATATCTCAAAAGTATTTTTTACTTTAATTTTAAAACCAATTTATCTCATTTATCTTTATTGACTTTTCGCAAAGTAAAAATTTTATTCATAAAAGGAAATTCTGGTCACGGTTTTCCTAACCAGGAATAAACCTGAAACTGTCAAATGTAATTAGTAGAAATAGATTATTAGATAATAAAAGCAGTAGAGCATTAGTATTCCCCTAATGGCAATAAGATATATGTTCTCACTCCTATTTGAAGCAAACGGATTTGATATCTCATCACCCTGTTATAGACTTTTGTAACAAAATAACCTCCTTTTTTGTAGTCGATTAATAAATACAATTATTACAGTTATTCACAGTTTACACTCAAAAAAAGCACTAGCTGGCTGGGATTTGGTACGTGACGTTGGTTCCTCCTCTGTTTTAAAGTACTTATCTTGTCTTTATTAGGAATAAAATAATACAATACACTTTTGCAACAAAATAACCTCCTTTTTTGGAGTCGGTTAATAAATAAAATAATAACTTACACTCAAAAAAGGCTCTATTACTACGGCAATCGTAGCATATGGTTCATTGTACTAGGAACCCAGTACGAGGTAGAGGCAAAATTCAGCGGCCATACCGACGTATCTACAGGACTGTACAGGATTTATTAGACCCTGAATATTACTTTTCTCTCTGCCCTATCACGTTCGCTGGCTGATAAGATCGGCTGGGAGTTGGTTCGTGACGTTGGTTCCTTCTCTGTTTTAAAGTAATTATCTTGTCTTTATTAGGCATAAAATAATACAGTTGTTTTTCTTTTCAGACCGATTATATTTAATCAATAATAATCATGAAATTCGAGTATGTCTGAACATTGTTAAGTAGCTATATTATAGTAATGTTTAAGATCCTTGACATGAATTCGAAGCATGTTTTCATACTGTCCCAGAATATCGATGGTCCAAGGAGCCCTAAGAACATCCGCTCCGATACTCATAACGAAAACCGATTCGCCGCTATTTTTAAATGGAAACCTTAACACGCAAACTTTGGATACCGCGGGAGATTGTTCGTCATACGGAGATACAATGACCAAAATACTGACTAAGACTCAAGGTTGGATCGTATTCTATAAAATGGCCGTAACGTTGTGGTGATTAAGACGTTGTTCAAATACTCACTGTGGGGTCTGATGGTAGGGCACGTCGTCGTCAGAGGCACTCGTTGTTAGCACATCACTATTCGGTCAACGGTTGGTAGGGCGACCAGAGGAAAGTAACTGGCGTGTAAAATTAGCGCAGCTTCGGCGCTCCGAGCGACGCGTTGTCGCGTTCAGCGGTCGACGATGACTAGGGCGGGCGTCCCGCCGGCGCCGGCCGCCGCCCGCCCCGCGCCTTATCACACGAATAAAATTTATTTAACGGATAATGGACCGATGGAGTATGCATTGAAATTCTCTCGGTTTGCGTTGCATAATTGAAAACTATTTGTCACAATCCTGATGGATATTCGCTAAATCTACTTAAGATCTTTAATGAGCTTTTCTGGATTCTAGTAAAATTGATTAAATGGCAAGATTTTAAAGAAAAGCTTTCACATTAGTATGTATGTTTTTTATTTATGTGTTAAATACACGGACGTAAAAAAAGAATGGACGTAACCTTGTCTAATCGAGAGTGAAGCATAGCAATGACAGCTCGCTTACCATGTGTGCGTAATTTTGTAATTAGTAGTTTCAGTATGGTGTCAATGTGTGGGTGTGTGTACTTGTACGAATACAGAGTTGGTATTACTATGGGTGCTTCACTGAATTTGTTCTTGGGATTACGTCCGTCTTTTTTTTACGTCCGTGATTAAATTGTACATAAAATATCTATATATATTATTGACATAATTTATATTCAGAAAATATATTATAATAATTTTATTACAATATAAATTATGAACAGCTTTTCGATATTATGCTGAATATAAACTACGTGCATGTAAAATAGTCCATGACTTTGAGACAATTAATAATATTATCTAGACACACGGCAGTGTGTCCAGCCAAGTTCAAAGCAAAAAAACTGGCGACGCAGCGAGGTGTGTTGGGCGAGGTTACACGAAACATTTCGAGCTACTTTTGACCCCATAAAGACTCCAGACATTTTTAACCTACATACAGAAAATTAGGCACATTTATTAAAGCCCTTATTTATTAGCTAATAATATAATTATTTATTAGCTTATTTAGAATCAAAAATTTCAAAAATGTAGCTCAAACAGTTATTGATTTAACGTTTAAAAACCCGCATTTTGGTGACTGACTCACTGACATAGGATCAAAAACCTAACCTATTTCCAAATGTCCTAGAAACTTGATATTTGGCATCAAAGTAGACTGTTAGGCTTATACAAAGGAAAATGTCTAAAAACTGAAAATTATTGATAATTAGTGAAAGTAGTGAATTAGCGGGTCCACTGTATAGAGTAATTTTACAAATAACTATAGGTGTATTAATTATTAATAAATACTTATCATTTCTAGACAAAACGTAATGATATCTCATCAAAAACATGAATATGAAATGAGAACCAAGTTCAAAAAAAAGAATTGAGAAAATATTTAAATGGGTGCCAATTTCTGTATAGAAAATCCTAAAATTTTAGTCACAACAGTATGTTATTCAAGCTCTACATTTGACTTAGCTAGTTTTCATTAGTTAGCTACCAACAAACAAAATTTTAGAATAGTAACATACGTAACGACTTAACGAAGATAATTATACAAATAAAATATAGTCAGCCCGAAGAAGACATGAAAACTAGCAAAGTCAAATTAGAGCTTGAATGGCAATTTATAGGCAGGCCACATCATTCGAAGGACAGATAACCAGTGGGGTCGCAAAGTCCTCGAATGGCGGCCACGTCTCGATAAAAGGAGCACTGGTCGCCCCCCGACCAGGTGGACTGATGACTTAAAGAAGACAGAGGGAAGCCGCTGGATTCAGAGGGCCCAGGACCGGTCGGAGTGGCGCCAATTAGGGGAGGCCTATGTCCAGCAGTAGATTTTAAAAGGCTGTTAGATAGACAGAAGCAACAAATTGATGTTATAGTTCGAGGAGCCTAGTTGGTTGACCCTAACCTGCGAAACAAGGATCCCGTCCCGGGTTCGATTCCAAACTTGGTAGATATTTATAAGTGTTACTAAATATTATGTGTTTTGGTTCCACTTCCTCCATGTCACCCGCGACCCCACAAATCCGTGAGGTATTAGTGTATAGCGCTCAGATTATAGAACAAAAGGGTTTATTTATCATGATTATAACTATGAAAGGCACAGAATACTTAATCACTACGTATGAAAGGTTGAAAAGCTCATTTGTCAGTGTGTTGTCAAAACATGTCACCTTTCAAAAGTTCCATGCCCCTACCTAAAATCAATAAAAAAGGCCTGAGGCCTCTACGGTAAATTTGCCGTAACAATAAATTCGCGAGAACTTACTCGTTACATTGAGAATCATATATCAATCTGAGAGCATTTAGTATAGATCTAGGTATGAGAATTAATGACTTTAATTTATTTGTGTCACAGCAATGATGTTGTATGTTGTGTCACAGCCACGTATCCTAAGCAATTTCGCTGCATCATCACTTTCATACTTCACGATAATGGACCTAGCAACACGTACATTATAAATACCTATTGGCCAAATTTCTTTGTCATCCGACTGCCGAAAACGTGACGAGTCATGAAGTTAAATCGTCTTTGCTTCTTTAGCTGAAGCTGAAAATTAACATTAACGAGTATCTATTGTTAAGAAAATGACACTCACTTTCTATACCTAAAAGTACTAAGCAAGTCTTAAGTGTATTTTTATCGTAATTTCTACTTTAAAAATAAAGGCTGACAGAAATGGACACAACATGAAAAAACCAATTAAAGACAGATAAGCATATATGATTATTATAATGCCAAAACTAATTAAACAATTTTTAATTAATATTTCAATAAAAATACAGCCCAGATTGCTTACCAAATAAGTGTCATCTAAAAAAACGGACTAGGTACATGTTTCAATGTATTCTTTTCACGGAATATAGACTTATATACATATTTTGTAAGGCACCGTCAGTATTTTATTCAAAAGCAAATCTTACTCGTACCTACTCTACTGTACCTTGCAAGGTTCAGCATACTCAGCAATGGATGTTGCAATGAGTTAAAGTACTCTACTAACTGAGTAGAATTATTCACTTAGCTTTATACTGCTTGGCGGTTTTCCGCTATTCAGTAAAAGAATCAAAAGACGATAGTTGCGGTATTCAATAAAGCGGATTCACTATTTTCGTCGTTGCGACTTTAAAACCTCGTATTAAGTGCCACTTTTGGCAAAATCACTTTTTGACGTCAAATGATCTAAATAAAAACATTTTAAAGAACTATCGAATTCAAAAATTCTCATGTGTGTACATTTCGATCGTTATTTATTCATCAAATTCAAAATCACGTGCTTGCTAAACAAAACTTTATCGATTTTTATCGAATCCCTCAAAAAGCTGATTTTTTACACATAAGTCCATTCGGCCATAATTGATTACGCCTTTATTGTAACACGTTGGACATTCCAAGGACATTCCATTCCTCACTTATCATTAGGATGCTGTTGGCCCTAATAGCCAACGTCCATATAAAAAAAAAATATCACGTTGAAACACTGGTTCTTGTAATCGGTGTATTATCGGTGTAGCCAACACTACGGCATTATGCTGAGTGAATTTCATTTTCTGGGCCACTGGACACATGCGAACGTTACAATGTTAATACGTTATAATATAATATAATATGACGTGGATGTCTTCAAGAAAAGAGTGAATGAATAGGCTTTTAATAAGTTAGTGCGCTCACCATCCTGGACCACATCTCCACTTACCATCAGGTGGGATTGTGGTTTGTAAGTAAAAAAAAAAACTTATTTTTGGTTTTGATACTTTTTGTGTTTATTTTATAAATTATGTCTTTTTGTTATTGATGTTCGAGTGTGTAATGGAAAAGGAAATAAATAAGTTATATTCTATTCTAACAAATAAAGCTTATTATAACAAATATCCTACAAAGCTCCAAGTTTTTTTTAACGTCAAAAATTAAGTTTTTTACAGAAATAAATATAAAAAAACAGGAAAAGGAAAATATCGTTTAACGGTTAATCTATGGACGTTTCACGCCATCATTAAAACTTTCCTTTTAAAACAACTTTATTTTTTCCGTAAAACTAGCACTACGGAAATATTTTGAACTGTTTGTGGCAAAGATAGGGTGTAAATTTATCTGAAATTTTCCACATATAAAAGCCTGATTGTACCAATATTGCATCAGAGCAAGTTGTAATGAGTTTCTGGTTTTGTGTACGTTTCATAACAAGTTTGCAGGAAAATCAAACTTCAGTAGAATTCTATTTGGTATTATAACAAATTTATAACGAGACTTTAACTGCGAAGCATTTAAAACAGATAAAGTAATTCTCAAGTCAGCTTAACAACTGTTAACTAGTATAAATTAAAAAAAAACCCGCCTGCTATAAAATAAGCTATCAAGATCATTGAAGTATTATTACTAGCATTTAAACTGACACCGCGAACACAATGTATGTCCGAATGAATTTTCAATGGATTCGTTCGATTTTGAAAGGAGAACGGGGACTTAATTTTGAAAATAGAACATCCCGGCGGGACACACAGATGTCTGTTCTATGACATTATACTTCAATGATCAAGATATATCTTTTTGAAATCCTTATAGTTAGCTCTTCAATTTGATACCCATACTGCATTATTATTATAAAGGAACCGACAAAAATAACAAATATTTTGGTCGAGGTTTAATAGAAAATTAATAAAATAATAAGTAATTTAAAATAACTAAAAACTCATTTTCACCTATAATACCTACTAAAATAACCGCTTAAATGCATAGGCCATTTCTCTCTATTTATTAACCACCGACGAAAAAAGAGGCGTGTTATAAGTTTGACGTGTCGGTATATCTGTTTGTCTGTCTGTAACATCGTAGCTCCTAAACTGATGAACCGATTATGATTTAGTTTTTTTTTTTTTTTTGTAAGAGAGGCGATTTAATCGAGTGTTCTTAGTTATGTTTAGTGTAAATAAACCTGTCGGGAGTTTTTTTAATTTAAAATTATTCCTTGGGCTCTAAGTATGTGGGTAATTTGCATAATTATTATAGTAAATATATGCATAATTATAAAAGCACATAATAATAAAATATTTTCCTGATTTTTACCATGCTAGACTTGGAAACACTCTACACATAGAAAATAATAGTATTCATTGAACGTGAAGCAATGTGGGGGGAGTGTTAAGAGAATGTGAGATGACAAATTACCTAAGACTTCCACAAGGATATTAAATACGCTGCCTGTACGTAAGTAATGCGTATATTTCTATTACTCATAACGGAGCTATGAAATGGTAATAATGAAATGGCAAAATACTTTTTAGAGTTACGTACAGCTATGCAGAAAACCTTGTAAACTCAATTTATTTAAAATTCTTCGAGACATTACGCTACCACTCTTTCTTTCTGTAAGTCTCTCTCACACACACACACACACACACACAAGAAAATAAGAGAAGCTTGAGAATCTGTCCTTTTGTGAATAATCCAGATATAGATACTATTTATTTAACCTATTTCGTGTTCAAAGATTAAATATTCAATAAAAAATTAAATCCATTAAGGTCTACTCTCCATGGAGCGTACATTGGCAAGGTGCCAATATTTATTAACAGTAAGGCGAATCAACGATTGAATTCACTGAAAATTTATGAATTGAATCTGAATCATCTCTGAATCAATATAAGTAATTGTTTTTGGGAAAATTTTAATCTAGTTCTTTATTACGAGTAACCGCCCTCGCTTTGCTTCGGTTTTTATATTTTTTTACACTTTGGGTTACGTTATTGGAGTTTTATTAAGGATCCCTAATTTTTTGAAAATATAATATATATGTCACCCGGGGATAGTGTAGCTTCCCAACAGTGAAAGAATTTTTCAAATCGGTTCAGTAGTTTCGAAGCCTATTCAATGCAAACAAACAATCAAATCTTTCCTGTTTATAATAACGGGTGTTTTTTTAGAGGCGGAGAACTTTTAATTGAAATAAAACATAAAAAAATGTTTTTAATATCTATGAAATTGGTTTTATTTGAAAGATAGTTTTTTGGCATTAATGTTTGAATATGATTTCTGGCATGTGGCCGCCGCGGCTGGCCCGTACATGGCGTAATCTGGAGGTCCAATTTTCACACACTCTTCGCAGTAAAGCAGGCTGTATTTCAGCAATGACACGTCGAATGTTGGCTTCCAAGTGCTCAATTGTTTTTGGTTTATCGGTGTAGACATGCGACTTTACATAACCCCAAAAAAAATAATCTAATGGCGTCAAATCGCACGAACGAGGTGGCCAGGTAACAGTTCCAAATCTTGAAATTAATCGTTCGGTAAAAGTTTCTTTCAATAAATTAATTGTATCGCGCGCTGTGTGGCTTGTGCATTGGCATCCTCAACACTACGCTGCACACCAGCAATCACTTGTTGTGAGCGCATGATCTTATGGGATGCGTATTATCCATAGTTTCTCGAATTAGTCGCTCTGAAGGACGATTATGGGCACCATAAAAACACGTAATGCCCGATTTGTTTCTCGAACTGAACCGTGTTTTTCAAAATAAATTTGAACAATTTGCAAACGTTGCTCCGGCGTGAGTCTATCCATGATGAATTGCCAAACCTAACTAACCTCAAAACAACCGAGATCTATCAAATTTACCGCCACAGAAAACAGTGCTGACAGTTTAAAGTTCTCCGCCTCTAAAAAAAACACCCTTTATTAGTATAAGTATATTATAAAATCTAACAGTAGTAATTGCAACCATTAGCGGAGGTTACACGTACAATTATTATTGTCAGTCGACAATCACTCAAGTTAAGACGAGATTACGATGGATGTCATTTGTAGGAACCCAGGCTACTTTCACATACTTCTTTCCTAACTTGTCTTCTTCCTTTCCTTTTTCCTTTTCTTGGCTATACATTATCTTTGTCGCTGCTCTTTTTTAGTGTGATAATTTGTCATTTGAAAATACTTTATTTTCTCTTTATCTTTCTTCTCAGCTATTAATTTCTTAATCTAATTGTTTTACTTCATGTAGTACGCCTGTTACCCATTTTCTGTTCTTGCTGATTTCAATCTAATGCTGGGTTGCCTGGAAGAAATCGCTTTAAAGCGATAAGGTCGCCCATTATGTATATTATGTTTTGGTATAGAAACAATAAAGTGTAAAATAACCAAAGAATGTCTACTGTAATGTCTGTAGTCTGTAATGTCTGCTGTAGAGTCTGTAGAGAATATAGGTGTCTACCCACTTACCAATTTTATAGTTTGAATAGAAATAATAGTACTTATATTATAAGTACATACTCATATTTCTTGTACTTACATTACATTATATTACATTACATTACCTTACATTACATTACACACACTACGAAACCATAATTAACTAGTTGTTGCCCGCAGCTTCGCACGCGCAAATTATGCTTATCACCACCTTGGTCTTTTCACTCCCTTGGGGGTTGAATTTTGAAAAGTCCTTCCTTAGTAGATGCCTACATCATAAGAGGAATTCGTGTGCGAAATTTTAAGTTTTTAGCCCTAAGGGTTTGTCCTGTGCGTTGATACGTCAATCAATCACTTTTACCTTTTATTATATAGATAAATTAATTATTAGGTAAGTAAATATCTATTTACAAATAGAACATGGTAGATGATGTGAATGGCCTTATATTGATCTAAAACGGTAATGTAGGTAGCTACTTACCATTTTTCTTTTTACCTGTCTACGTGATGCAAAGGAAGATAATGTGTTTATTAGTCTATGTATGTTTGTTCCTATATAGCACTTTCTTGATTCTTACGTCAATCGATTCGTCTTTACCTTGTATAACGCCACGCCATCTGCCGAGCCAAAGCCAAAGCCACGCCATGACAGTTCAACACCGGAACTGTCCGCCATGACAACGCTACGGGTGTACGTCACATCCTATTGTCAGCCATAACACCGTGTCCTGCGTGGGCGATTCAACGCGAACGCGAACGCGATCGCGAAGCGAACCGATGCGGATTCAGTGCGACGCGGAGCGAAGCGGCGTCTCTGTCCTACGTGCACGAGAATTGTTACTTCACCGCCACTAACATACGCCACGCCGCTGAAGTTCGCGTGAAAATATCAAACCAACTGATCACGTTCGCTTCAAACCGCGCCGCACTGCGACAATACATCTCGACTGTTTGTTATTTTCGCTTCGCACCGCGTCGCTTCGCGTTCGCGTTGATTCGCCCACGTAGGACAGCGCCTAAGATTATAAATGCCCCCGCTGCCGCGCCGCTCATTTAGACGGACATTCGGTTGCGAACACGTTACACGAGTCTAAGGTGAAACTCTGCCCAACTGTTTATAGCCCGTAATAATTATAGTGATTATTATTGAATTAATGAAATTGAAATTATAGTGATAAAAAGTGACGTCTTAAATGAAGTGTAATTAAGTGCGTGGTAGTCTTATTAAACCTTGCCCCTTCTGTTTCACTTGCGAGTGTTACTAAAGACATAACAAAAATCAAAATTCATCAATCAGACGCCATATTGTCAAAATGAAAAAAAAAATATCGACGAACTACGTGGGATATCGTTGAATAGTTATTCAAAAATGATTTTTAGGTTCCCTTCATTATTTTTCATATTAAGTAACAGTTTAGGATACACATTATAACGATTTAATGTTGTTTAAACAACCATTCTTGTCAATTTATTAACTCCCTAAATGACATTATTGAGAATTTTACCGTCTTATAAGCCACGAGTAACCGCCCTCGCTTTGCTTCGGTTTTCTTATTTTTTTTTACACCTTGGGTTACATTATTGGAGTTTTATTAAGGATCCCTAATTTTTTTGATAATATAATAATATAGCCTATGTTACTCGGGGATAGTGTAGCTTCCCAACGGTGAAAGAATTTTTCAAATCGGTTCAGTAGTTTCGGAGCCTATTCAATGCAAACAAAAAATCAAATCTTTCCTCTTTATATATTAGTATAGATATAGATAAAGAAGTCAGTGAATCCTAACTCAAAAATGTAAAATATTTTTTTTTATTAAAAAACAAAACACGCGACTGCGTATAAAATACTAAATAAGAAAATAACTGGGCAAGTGTGTGTCAGGCCACGCGTGATGTGGGGTTCCGAAGTAGTAAGTTTATCGACTATTACTCATTAACTGCTTATGCTAACTGCTTATGCTGTATTCCGTGTAAATTCATCATATAACCTATTTTCGAGAATTTTTTCACTTGTCCAACTCTAAACGTTTAGCTACCAGGGGTATCCCACACTTGACTCTAAACAAAATTAGCACTTTATAGCCAAATATTTCGCAAACGGACCCCTAATTCCAAACATGGTCTTAGAAGACCCATAATATTTTTGAAAGAACATTTCAACGATACACTACACTATAGGGTATGCGATGAATAAAAAGTTCATACTCACGTTACCTTAAGGGGAGGTACCCTGAAAAAAAAATGTTTTTCAATATTTTATTCTACGATTTTGGAGTTTTAATAAATATGTATATACATACATGCTAAATTTCAGCTTTCTAGCGCTAAGGGTCTCGGCGCTTTGCTTCGGACAGACGGACAGACGGACGAAACTATAAGGGCTCCGATTTTACTTCGGAACCCTAAAAACAAGCCCAGTAGTTTAGCAGTCGGGACCCATTCTTCAACCAATCAAATCTTCCCAAAGAGCCTTGTGAAAAATGGGTCCCGATTGCTAAACTATTGGGCTTGTTTTTTCATTTTTGGTATTTTATACGCAGTCGGGTGTTTTGTGTTTTGTAATAAAAACATTATTTACATTATTGTTAGATGCTTTAAGGATCTGTATCAAAAGCAGTAACTAGTAAGAGTACTTCTGTAACTTCTGTAGAAAATCAAGACTGACCTAAAAATGAAATTATTTGTCCAGAGTTAACAAATTATCATAATTATCAGGCATGATAATGTCCACACTAAACTATCAATGAACAAACTAGGTAAAATGCACCAATGCATTTACGTTATCTTGCTTCTTCTTCTAACACACGCATCTATCCTCCATTTACATGCATGAACAATCATAGCAAGGGCTTGCTCTTAATTTTATTAAACTACTAGTTCGACAACAGCGTTCTTCCCTAGCGCACGCTGTTTAATCACCGTGGGTCATTCCGAGTGTTTTACAAAAAAGACCAAAAGACTACAGGTAATCAAAATTTGGATCATTATAATCGAGCATTAAGCAAAAAGATTCCACAAATTATAAAAGTAAGTATCCATCCGCGCAATTGAAAAATTAAAAATAGATATATTTGGATACAAGGTTGTGGTTGGTTAGTACCCTACGAGTATAATAGGCTGATTTAGGGAGAAAAATATCGATAGCTATATCGTAACTTCTCTAACGTGATCATCCTTTATTTTCCCAATAAGTACCTACCTGCATTCGAAATTGGGAAAAAAACGGCTTCTGATTTTAACTTATTTTGGGGTATTATTTATTATAACTCGGCATAATATCTACATTGCAAGTAAAGAGTTTCTTTTTTAAACAGTATATATTATTCAATTAATTCTTGTATTGTGATTTCCAATTCTAGCATAAGTTCCATGGATACTCACTGATAGTCATTATAGCAATCTATATTTTTGCTCAAGATACTAAATTACTATGGGGTTTATTAAGATAAGGCTTGTACAGTAAAGCCATAGTAAAGCCTTGTAAAATTAGGGGCTTGGGTCCTCTTGAGATCTGACATTATCTAAGCTCGAATTATGAGCGCTTTATAATACGAAGACAGACAAAAGGTAAGTAGATAGTCGCTCGTCTTGGCAGTCTTTTGAATTTGAGTTGTAACAAAATGATTGAGTGATTTAATACTCACATCAAATACATATACATAGTGTGATAACGCGTTTCAAAGCATCGGCTAGAAAGGTACGTCGTAAATCATCGATAAAGTGACCCACAGTCAAATCAAAAACTTCTATGACCTCTTGAAATCTTTAGATTTTCATAAACTGGAAACAATATTAACTGAGGTTCACTCAATAATTCTTGACAAAAAATAACCGACTTCAAAATTAGGGATAACTCAAAAACCACTCGTCAGATCTCGCTCAAATTTAAGTGGGACCACATGACAAGCACCAGCAAGGCTATTCTGTTTTGTAACTCGACAGCGGAATCTGCGATGAGTTTCAAAATTGAAGTTCGAGTTCGGGACTCACTTCACTTCTCGAATGCGTACCTACTAGATAATTAGAGAACGACATATATGTATCCGGTAAGCATACCATACCGAGGCCATCTTTGGTCGATTGAAGTTCAAATTCGAGACTCGAATTCGAGATTGGAATAACTTGCCTGCGTCTGCGTTCCCGCCCACCTATGACGTGGATGTCTTCAAAAAAAGAGTGAATAGGCTTTTATTAAGTTAGTGCGCTCACCATCCTGGGCCACATCTCCACTTACCATCAGGTGGGATTGTGGTCAAGCATTAACTTATTGTAAATAAAAAAAAGACTCACTTCACTTTGCAATTAGTGCGTACTAGATGATTAGAGAATGACATATCAAGATGATGCAAGTTCGCTTTCGAGTTTCACTTGAGTGAGCTTCGATTTCGAGTTTGTATTTTAGAGAATAGCCCTTCAGCTTTCGAATAACTATAAAAAGAATCATTAAAATCGGCACTCCCAGTCGAAAGTTCTGAGGTTACAAACATAAAAAACAGTCGAATTGAGAACCTCCTCCTTTTTTGAAGTCGTTTAAAAAGGAAGGGAGTTAATGATTGTAGATTTTGGCAGATTGCATAATATAAATAAATAAATACCCCGTGTGGTGTCCGGGTTCACTGTGTAGAATAGCACCACTCCCGTTCTTCCTGGGATGTCGTAAAAGGCGACTAATAGGACAAATTCAGGAAGATGGGCAGCAGCATCTTCCTGTGTGTGACGAATATCAGTCAGGTCACCTGCGGTCACCAACACGCACTAGCCAAGCGTGGTGACTATCGGCTAAAACCTCCGCATGTTTGTCACAAATGAGCCTCGGCCCCCAGTCCCCGGCAGCCCCGCTATTCCTAGTTACGGTAGCGGCTATGGTAACGGCGGGGCAGGGGGTGCTAAGAATCGCCGGCAGAGATCGCGCTACCAATCCAAACGACGACTTCTGCACCTGGCAACATACAACACCAGGACACTGAGGACAGACGACAAGGTAAAAGAGCTGGAAGAAGAGATAGACAAGTTAAACTGGAGTATTGTGGGTTTATCTGAAGTCCGAAGACAGGGGGAGGACACGATAATACTCAAATCCGGAAACTTGTTCTATCACCGGGAGGGCGAACACCTGTCCCAAGGTGGTGTCGGGTTTCTCGTTCACAAGTCCCTCGTCAACAACATTGTGCAAGTCGGGAGCGTGTCGGCCAGGGTAGCGTACCTTACACTCAGAATATCCAAACGGTATTCGTTGAAGGTTGTACAGGTATATGCGCCGACTTCGACACATCCCGACGACGAGGTTGAGGTTATGTATGAGGACATAAGTAGAGCCATACATACCTCTAAAGCTCACTTCAATGTTGTGATGGGGGACTTCAACGCGAAGCTGGGCACGCAAAGTGGCGCCGAGAGGAAAGTGGGTCCCTACGGAATTGGACGACGGAACCACCGAGGACACTTGCTGGCCAACTTTTTGGAAAAGGAAGAGAACTTTCAACTTGAGCTGCAAAACCGTTTTGCGTTCCTAGAATCGTGCACGTCCGTGGACGAGTTTAACACCAGGATGGTAACAACTGTCCACGAGGTAGGGTCGAAGTACTTCAAGACCCACCCTAGTGGTAGATCTCAGGTTCTCTCAGAACAAACTCTCGGTCTTATGAGGGATCGACGAGAACTATGTGTGCAGTCTCCAACCTCTATGAGTGAGTACCGACGGCTCAATGAGCAGATCTCCAAGTGCAGGCGACGCGATTTGCGAAAACACAACGCAAATCGTGTAAAAAACACAATTGAGCGAAACCAGGGCTCCAAAGTGTTCGCCGGGGATCTGTCCATTGGGCAAAGTCAGCTTACGAGGTTGAAGACCGAGTCCGGCACCATGGTTTCGTCGAAACCGGAAGTTCTGAGAGAGACTGAGAGATACTACGGACGGTTGTATGCCTCCTCTCAAGCTCCACCTCCTAGCGAGGAGAGCGATAAGAGAGCTAAACTGACCCGACACTACACAGAGGATATCCCGGACGTCAGCCTGTATGAGATTAGAGAGGCTCTCAAACAGCTTAAAAACAACAAGGCACCGGGAGATGACGGAATCACAACCGAGCTTCTAAGAGCTGGAGGGAAACCCCTTCTAGTGGCGCTCCAAAAACTGTTCGATTCCGTCATTAACACTGGAACTACCCCGGAAGCGTGGGGCAGAAGTGTGGTGACGCTGTTCTTCAAGAAGGGCGATAAAGCCCTTTTGAAGAACTACAGGCCCATTGCACTTCTGAGCCACGTTTATAAGCTGTTTTCGAGGGTGCTCACAAATCGCATTGCACGCAGGCTTGACGACTTCCAGCCTCCCGAACAAGCAGGATTCCGAAAAGGCTACAGCACCATAGACCATATACACACACTGCGGCGGATTATACAAAAGACCGAGGAGTATAATCTGCCGTTGTGTGTTGCCTATGTGGACTATGAGAAAGCCTTTGATTCTATCGAGACCTGGGCGGTACTAAATTCTCTCCAGCGGTGCCGGATCGACTACCGGTATATCGAGGTGTTGAAGTGTTTGTACTCATCTGCCACCATGTCCGTCAGAGTACACGACACAGCAACGAACCCCATCCAACTGCAGAGAGGTGTCAGGCAAGGGGATGTCATATCCCCAAAACTGTTCACCGCTGCGTTGGAAGATGTGTTCAAGCTGATGGAGTGGAAACGACGTGGCATTAACATCAATGGCGAATACATCACACACTTGCGATATGCCGATGATATAGTCATCCTGGCGGGTTCCCTGGAAGAACTTGGTACAATGCTCGGGGACTTGAACAGCGCCTCACAACGGGTGGGTCTTAAGATGAACATGGACAAGACGAAAATCATGTCGAATGTCCATGTCACACCCGTACCGGTTGTTGTTGACGGCGCTGCTCTTGAAGTTGTAGACGAATACAATTACCTGGGACAAGTGATCCAGATGGGTAAGTCCAACTTCGAGAAAGAAGTCACTCGTAGAATCCAACTCGGATGGGCTGCGTTCGGGAAACTGCGTCATATCTTGTCGTCCAAAACCCTCCCTCAGTGCCTGAAGTCGAAGGTGTTCGAGCAGTGTGTGTTGCCAGTGATGACATACGGATCCGAGACGTGGTGCTTTACTATTGGCCTGATCCACAAGCTCAGAGTTGCGCAGCGGGCTATGGAGAGGGCTATGCTCGGTATTTCTCTACGTGATCGCATCAGAAATGAGGAGATCCGTAGACGAACAAGGGTAACCGACATAGCTCAAAGAATTAGCCGGCTGAAGTGGCAATGGGCTGGCCACATAGTGCGAAGGACCGATAACCGTTGGGGAAGAAAGGTCCTCGAATGGCGCCCACGTCTCGGAAAAAGGAGCATAGGACGCCCCCCGACCAGGTGGACTGACGATCTGAAGAAGACAGCGGGCATCCGCTGGATTCAGAAGGCTCAGGACCGGTCAGAGTGGCGCAAGTTAGGGGAGGCCTATGTCCAGCAGTGGACCTCTAAGGGCTGATGGATGGATGGATGGAATAAATAATTAAATAAATAACGCTTACACACTCATACCCCCGCAGTAGGTATATTACCCGAGTCGCGGGTGACATGGCCATCACATATGTATAACACTTTACAATAACACCTATGACCCGAGTACAAATAAATATTTGTCGCATAAGTATCTGCCTCAGCTGAGAATCGAACCCCGGTCACTACCAACTAGGCTGCAGGGTCGTCTAAATATGATTTGTACCAGCTTCAAAGCTACACACTAGTATTTTAAACTTTTGTACCTTTTAAATTTTTGTCATTAACGCGCGAGAACTCGCGATAATAATAATCATATGGGCACTCGTGTGTAGAGCATTTTGCTCACAATATTTGAATGGTGAAAAAGGTGCCTTAATAAAAAAAATCAGTATCGTAATTATGGTTTTTAGAATATTTGTATTCTATTACTTATAATTTTGTAATATTCATATTTATTCAACTTAAATAAGAAACTTTAATTTTTATATCAAAACCAAAAACTTAAATATAGCCATTCTTCTAAGGCACTTTTTAGGAAATAAAGTAAAATTTTAACAAAAATGAAAATTTTCATCAGTCTAACTAAAAAAAACATAAATCTCCATCGTATATACGACCCTTCAGTATATCAGACAATTTATTTGAGTGTTTTTTACATAAATATTTTTGGCAGTGAATACAAAGCATATTTGTTTTACGATTTTTACACGTCTTGGAGACACTGCACAGATATCACCAAGTTTTTCGGGTCCTGGTGCCTCAGTTTTATCAGCAAAACTTTGAACAATTTGCTGAAGAGGATATGAAAAAATTTCAACTGTATCCATTTAATTTTTTTTTATGCTTTTAGCAGGCAAACGAGCAGACGGGTCACCTGATGGTAAGTGATCACCGCCGCCCATGGACATTAGCAACAATACAATATTTACAATGAAATTAATAATAAAAAAACACTAACACAGTTTATTTAATATTTGAAATATTTTGTTAACTTTAATAAGTACCGTCGTCACTCGCGCGATGAGCAAATCACCGCGCGACGGTAACCCGGCGAATGAATCTTCACCTGTGAGCGACGGGATGGCACTATCGCAACTCAGCCATAGATTAAAGTATATAACACAGCTACTGAATGTACGAGAGTCGAGAAATTGTTTTTGACAAAATGGCGCGATTTTAAAATTTATTACACTTAGGGTGGATTCGACCATACAAGAGTAAATCTTAATCTTAGAATAAATCGTCAGTTAATCGAGAGTAAATCAATTTTACGTTTTACCATCTACAATTCTAAGAATAGTGGGCCTATTCGGAAATTGTTACTATACCGCCGTTTCACACGGTATAACGGAGCTATTCCTAGAATAATGTAATGGCGTCAGTCAGTCCAATCATCTGATTTCTGTCATTTCACAAATATTTATTCTGTGTAAATTTTAATTTCAAGTCAACGCAACGCACTAAATTAATAGTCTGGCATTGTATAATGCAACGTTTAAACAATTTGATTGATGATAGTGATATGCGCGCTCTACACTCGCGCGTGAACCTCGCGAAAAGGCGAGAAAAAGCGGCCAAGTGCGAGTCGGACTCGCTCATGAAGGGTTCCGTAGCAGCAAGTAACATAATATAAAAGTTCTTGTAGTTCGTTGTAACTTTGATCAATGTTTTTTGCGGTTTACGATTTATGACGTATTAAAAAAAAACTACTTACTAAATATCATTCAAACCAATTTTCGTTGGAAGTTTTCACGGTAATGTACATCATATATTTTTTTTAGTTTTATCATTCTCTTACTTTAGAAGTTACAGGGGGGGGGACACACATTTTACCACTTTGAAAGTGTCTCTCGCGCAAACTATTCAGTTTAGAAAAAAATTATATTAGAAACCTCAATATCATTTTTGAAGACCTATCCATAGATACCCCACACGTATGGGTTTGATGAAAAAAACATTTTTGAGTTTCAGTTCTAAGTATGGGGAACCCCCAAAATTTAGTGTTTTTTTTCTATTTTTGTGTGAAAATCTTAATGCGGTTCACAGAATACATCTACTCACCAAGTTTCAACAGTATAGCTCTTATAGTTTCGGAAAAAAGTGGCTGTGATATACGGACGGACAGACAGACAGACAGACAGACAGACAGACAGACAGACAGACAGACATGACGAATCTATAAGGGTTCCGTTTTTAGCCATTCGGCTACGGAACCCTAAAAACACGAGAAACGTGAATGTGGAGCCGATTCACAAATCTTCGCAGGTTCTCGCGCGAGAACGCGAGAACTAACGCACAGAAAACTTATACCCTAGAGGGAACTTTTCATTTAAATTTAAATTTCAGTTAATGTCTTTAAAAAATATATTCTGATTAATTTTGGGTAGATTTTATACCTCGAATAGATAAACTATGATAACAACTGGTAAATAAAAAAAACAGAATGAAAATAAATGTAAAAAAAAATGTTGAAAATAGTGCAGCAGGTCAGGTTTCTTTCCAAAAAAAAATAAAAAGCTAATAAAAAAAAACCAAACCGATTAGACCTGTACTTTATTGGTTTTTTGTTAATAGTTTTGTCCAATTAATCAATAGGCGCCGGGCGGTCACTTGGCTCTGGGACACCCTGTTAAATGTTATATGTGATGATGTTATATGTTATATGTGATATTATTATTTTTATTTATTTAACTTTTTGCACCATACAATTTGTATAATAGTAAAGGCGGACTTAATGCATTAGCATTAAAGAATGCTATTAAGCATTCTCTCCCAGTCAACCTTCGGATAGTGAGAACACAACGATATGGCGGTATATCTAGGTTGTAATAAAAAAACTACTTAGGATCAAAAAAATATATAGATATACTATAAACAAACATACATACGTACATAAATAAACACATAAATACATAAAAATATACTGATAAACATGTCAGGATAACCACATATTTATTGTACTATATATATTTATATTATATAAATTGTTCATATTTATATTATTATAATTATAATAAGCGAATGCGCATAGCAATAAGCTTGCCGCAGCAGTTACTTCTGCGTCCATCGTCATCGAGCGCTAGAACAGTATTGAGAACCTTGCGAGTGTGGACCCAAGGAAGTTCTCGCCGAGATTCTCGCTGAGATTCTTGCGAGATTCTCGGCGAGAATCTCGCGTGAAGTGTGGAGCGCGCAATAGTAATGAGGAAATTCTAACTAGACGTCCAAGATGGTTTAAAGAAAGAAAAGACTTATTTGAATATTATGATGACCATGATTTTGCGATGACACTAAAAACTCACAACTCAAACACTCAAACAAATAACAAATAAAATTAACACGTTTGACAACTAGCTAGCTTACACTACAGCTACTTAACTCACTTACACTACCATTCACTCTGCTATTCGTGTATTGTTATTCCTAGCGCAAGTATACTATCGATTACCTACGTGGAGAAACGACTATGGATTTACTCGAGATTAAAATCATGGAATAGATTATTCCTGGTATAGTTACTCGTGTATTAATTTAAGTTTGGTCGAATCCACCCTTATTCTTCTATGCTTCCTAATCTTGCTGTGGTGAATGTGAAATATTTTATCACTAAACAATTAGGTCCTACTTTACTATTTTAACCATTTCTTGTAATCTTTTGATTTTTTGTTAAAACAAGTTTTCTTTTCTGTTTCTTTTATCTGTTATCTGAGATAACAAAATTATTATAGATTAAGATAACTTATCTTAAGAAAACTAGGTAGACAAAACATTAATTCAGTAATATTTTTTTCAGTATGGAGTTATTAGTTGAAATTCCAAGAAATAAATGGATACAACTTAGAGATTTATATAAGGCTGAGTGGCCGGAATATATAGTGGCTTACTGTTTACTTGATATACAAATAGCTAATCCTACACTTGGTGATATTATCAACCTCAAAGTTTACAGTCCTGAAGGAGATATAACCAATGGCATGGTTGCAACCACTGATATAGTAAGTAATATAAACAGTTACCTACCTATTAGTGAAATACATATTATATGTTCGTAAATGAGTTGTAGTATACATAAAGTAACTTATTGTTGCAGTTCGGTTTTTATCAACTACTCATACATCCATTAAAAGATGTCCGGATAATATATGAGGCATTACGAAACACTAATGTTGTTGATTGGGACAGGAATATATGCATACCTTCTGCGAGCCTTGAAATTGTAACGGAATGTGTTAGAAAATTACAAGAATGGCGTAAGATCAATGTTACATATAGTGGGAACGTTTATAAATACTTTCTTGATAATAATACGCCGCTATACGACGTAAGGTAGTAAACTGTTCAGCATATTTTTATTCATTGCAAATAATAGTTAAGAAATCAAGATTTAAACTTGGTAATGCTTATTAATAATAAATGTTGTTCATTTCTTTAGTGCTCTTTCACTCGCTTATGTAGATTATTTTCTTTCTTTTACATCGGCTTCACATAATTAATACCGCCAATTACCCTATTAATATTGTTTATTCCTTGAGATTTTTATATAACTACTTTTATTTTTTAATGTAATTTTATTTCAGTGTTAGCCCTCCTGATTCTTACGTAGCTCCTTTAAAACCTGAATATATAACTTTGATTGATAAAACATGGACATATCATGGCGAGAAGACGAATAAATTCTTTGAATCACTAATGAACCATGACATGACATACGTTCTGTATTCAAGCAAAGATGATAAGCCAATGGCGTGGATAACAGTAAACGTAGAAGGGGCCTTGACTCATCTGTATACTCTAGAGGCGTACAGGCGACTTGGATATGGTGAATTTATTACCAAATATGCAGCAAATGATCTCCGGCGAAAAGGAAGAAACGTTTTGGCATACACTGTGGAAGAGAATAAGAAACCACAAGAAATGTTAAAAAAATTAGGATTTCGTATCAAAGGAATTGATCAATGGGTTTTTATTCATAAATAGTTTATAACAACTTTAGATATAAGAAGTAAACGACACTCTTTAGAAGTCTAAAAATAAATTTAATGCATCAACGTGATGTTATAATATTTACTTATGTATCAAATGATAAAGTTTTGTTTGATAGAGTTTTTTTATCGTTAGTTTTAAAAAATAAAATGTTAATGTTAAAGTTAATGTTAATGTTGAGTTGATATATGCTATGACAATAAACCGAAAATAATAAAATTAGAATTTAATTTTAAGCGCATAATAATATTGTATTCTGGAGATTTGACTTCTATACTGAAAACGAATTTGTCTACAAGTAAACTGCTGTCATTATAGTGTTATTAACAATTAACATATTGAAGAAAAAAACAAATCATAAAGTAAAGAAAACAAATTTAAGAAGAGAAAGAGAACTGACATAAGCTAGGTCAACTGATAAAGTGTTAATATTGCTTATTAAATAACAATGTTAAAAAAATAAACATCAACTAATCCTATATACTGTGAAGACATAGATTACCCCCAATAGATTCCGCATTAGTGAATATTTCGTAGACTTCAAAGTCACAATTTGGCGGAAGGTGCGGTTTGCGGGGTACGAAACAGATGCGCTGTGATTGGATATTTAAAATTCAAACTTGGAATTTATCGAGCTCAACACTGTCCATAGTGACTGAGTATGTATGATCGATAAATCGTACGATCAATGTTTGTGATTATCATTATTTACTTTCATCACATTTATAATGAATAACAATACAATATAAATATCGATACTTTTAATAATATAATATTAACAGTGTTTATATTATACAATGTCCGATTAGATAAATCAAATATACAATGCTATTCGCGGCTAATTGCATTAAAATAATAACATAACTGTTCGTAGTAGGACTGCTTCTTAGCTTTATGAACTTAAAAACTATATTTTTGGGTTTTTAAGACATCATTTTTAGGAATTATTTTTATTACAAACTAGTTGACCCGACAGATGCTGTCATATCAAAATTTCATTAGGTTTGTTACTTTTCCTTTCGTGTGTATATTATTTTCATCACACTGATGTTTTTTCTGCTACGGTTTCAAAATTTCGATGTTTGTCATTTCATATTATTATTATTTTATTGTTTGGCTAATCCCTTAACCTCCAAATGAAGTATAACAAACCATAATTAATCACAATTTATTACTTTTGTTATAACAGCATTCCAATATCTTTAACTGTTAACTGGACCCTTATTAATGTACCACATCAAGAACTTCAGACCTCTAGTTTTATTACATTTTTATTTTACTTTAAATTCTCATTACAGTGAATAACTTTTGCTTAGTAGGCAAAATGGTATAAAAAAAGGAAAGAAAAGAAAAATAATTATAATTATAATACGAAAATATGTATAACATATTGAGTTAAGTATATGTAATATGTACCTATCTACCTAACTGATATTCGCGCAAATAATAATAAATAATAATATAATCAATATTTAGCTGATTTTCCACATAATTTCTCCATAACTGTAGGAAAGCACACGAATTTGAAAGTTTCCATACAATAACATTGTTACTTTTTATACTTAGACAAACGCCCCAACTCAGAGTCACTAATGGTTACTTTAATCGTTCCTTAATAAAGAATCACCATACAAATTCTGTACTAAGGAGCGATTTAAATAACCGTTAGTGACTCTGAGTTGGGGCGAAAGTAAATGTATTCTATTCTTTTCTATTCTATTCTCGATAAGAAGTATAAGACCCATAACAAAACTGGCAAGTATAACTATGATACAACTGAATCCATCAACTGTCATCTGAAAAGTGTGTTGAACAAACGACACTGTATTTGGTAGGAAACCATCCCTGTCCATCGTGTATTGATTCTTTCCATTTTTCCTTCCTCTCGGGGCATCTAGGAAATCTATAAAACCATTACCACAATGTTTTTTCATATAATAAATAATGTTATCCTTGACTACAGCAACCTTTGTCCCACTTGTAACCTGTTCAAAATTATCGATTTCATAGCAATATCCTCAAAATGAATATCGATACGTCTTTAAAATGAAAAGTTCACTTCCCTAGTATTGTCTTTAGTCAGAAACAAGATAACTATTTTGAATTAGGAATGAATTTTTTTACAAAATGTCACTCTCAAAACCAGCTTAAGTTGAACTCTGCTTCATTATAAGAAAATTTGTAAAATAAATATGAATTACTAACTTATTAAATGATATGGCATCTTTTGGGTAACTGTTTTTTCGAACTGATTTTCCATACCATTTAACACTACAATAAGCCATGGTTTCATCAGCAAATTCTTTTTTGAAATTAATTAAATTCTGAAAGATCCGCGTGTGTATGGGTCGAAGGTCTTGGTCGATACTAATGTCGTGAATGCTAGTATAGCTTTATGTGCATAGCAAAAGCACTTCTATGTTGCCGCGCGTCAGTTGCCTTGTATGCGGTATCTTGTGAAGACAACTACGAGTTTAGGTAACTGTCAAGATAATAAAATTATAATATTATCATTGTTCTGTATGAGGGATGCACTAATTTTGTTTTAAAAATTACAATCGCTTTTACGACAGTTGATGCAACCTAGTATTACAACGTGATGTGCGGTGATGATATTCGACCACAGGTATTAAACTAAATAAACATCGACCAGTTACAGTTTTATTATAATAATATGTTTTGTTAAGAAAACTCTACTAATGTGAATACCAATTATTCCATCATAGATTTAAGGATCAAACGTACTTTACATTATGACGTAAGTTAATCTACAGACAATTTGATTTGAAACATAACCTAATATTTTACTGGTCTCCCGAACACGGGCTTAATTTATCGATAACTTATCCATACTAATGTATTATGCCAAAGTGTATTTTCTTGTCCTTCTTTCACGTCGCAACGGAGCGATGTTATGGTGTGATTTTTATGAGTGGAGATAAACAACTTTTTATGCGCAACTCACAGACATAAAAAAAGAACAGACGTAACCTTGTCTAATCGAGAGTGAAGCTGACAGCTGACAGCTCGCTTACCATGTGTGCGTAATTTTGTAATTTTTGATTGGCGATGGTGTCAATATCGTCGCCGTAAGGTGTCAATGTGTGGGTGTGTGTACTTGTACGAATACAGAGTTGGTATTCCTATGGGTGCTTCACTGAATTTGTTCTTGGGATTATGTCCGTCTTTTTTTTAGGTCCGTGGCGCAACTGCACGTGTATATACAGAATGTTTAATTTAAATATTGTATTTGTCATTTAAAAAGTTTTCTTTAAGCAAATTATAACCTGATTATACACCTGCAAGATTTTACAGTATTTAAAAAGTTCACTATCGTCATTATATAAGAGGTTTTTTTTTATGGAAATAGCCGGCAAACGTGCTGACGATCCACGTGATGGTAAGTGGCTATCGTCACCCATGGACGTCAGCAACACCATGGCATCACTGATACATCGCCGGCCAAGAAGGAAAGAAGAAAAAGAAAGAAAGAACTGGTTCTCAAGCCCCCAGCCGGAACACGACAAGTCGTTTGGCGGCTGACTCATGCTTAAGGCTACGTCCGCACAGACAGGCAGGCGGCTTGCTTAGCGTCTAAAGCCTAGTGGTTTGCATTCTGGCTACTTGCTAGGAAACACGGTAGCCGCACTGAGAGGTGGTTTGCATGGTGGGTCACTAGGTGTCTTGGTCATTTTGCTTGTCGGCACGTTGACGAAATGTCACTCTCAAAAATATCTTACAAAACTCAGATGGAATAATACAAAATTAATGAAATAAATGCTACAAATTCTCGTTTCAGCTTTTAGTTTTTGACATTGACATTCATCAATAATATTATATCCATGACAACCCGACCGTCAATCTCATTTTTGCTTCAAAAATGCCTAGCGCCTAGTGACAAAAAACCAACACGTTTGTTTACTTCGATACACGCTAAGCGCGTTGCTAGGCACCAAGCGCGCAGTGCGGTCAGTCACGAACACTATCTAGAACGTTCGTTTTACTAAGCTACGCGCTAGGTGACTAGCTAGTCTCTAGGCGCTAAGCAAGCCACCTGTCTATGCGGACGTAGCTTAAGGGTGGTAGCCATCCAGGTGAATCCCATGGATAAATAATAATAGTAATAATGGTATTAATTAACAATTAAAATCAATATTACCAATATAATCCCTCGAGGGGCCCTACCTAGGGTTGCCAACCGTACTATAATATATAGTATTGTACTATATTTCGGGTCTGCGTACTATATACTGTTGAAGAAACATATAGTACGCAAAAATACTATATTTTCAACATCGAAATGTAACAAAGCAATCTTTTAATTTAAAAATTTATGAACGCGCCTTTTCATTAACTTTTGAGCGTGTAGTGTATCCGAACGTATCTTACTGCGTTCCGAACTTGTCAATGTCAAATTGACAGAGTCAAACGCATGTTTGGTTTTTGTCAATATTTGAATATTCAATAGATGTTCAATAGAGTGACTATAGTCTGCAACTCTGCAATCAATATTTTTGTTTTGGGAATTTGGTATATAATTATTTCCAGTTAGATAATATTGTTCTTTCTTTTTATAAACTAGTTATGGAAGGTGGTAGCGATAACGAAAGTATTTCAACTTCAAGTCCGCCTGTAACGCCGATTAAAAAGCGAAAAAGACTCCAAAAATATAAAAATGATTGGGAAAAAGTGTACGACTGGGTTACTAAAGATCCCGAAAATATTTATCATGTAAAATGTAAACTATGTAACATAACATTTTCTATCGGGAATAGTGGCATTGGCCAGGTAAAAATTGTTAAAAAAAGCGGCCAAGTGCGAGTCGGACTCGCCCATGAAGGGTTCCGTAGCAGCAAGTAACATAATATAAAAGTTCTTTTATTTCGTTGTAACTTTGATCAATGTTTTTGTGGTTTACGATTTATGACGTATTAAAAAAAAACTACTTACTAGAATCTCGTTCAAACCAATTTTCGTTGGAAGTTTGCATGGTAATGTACATCATATATTTTTTTTAGTTTTATCATTCTCTTATTTTAGAAGTTACAGGGGGGGGACACACATTTTACCACTTTGGAAGTGTCTCTCGCGCAAACTATTCAGTTTAGAAAAAAATTATATTAGAAACCTCAATATCATTTTTGAAGACCTATCCATAGATACCCCACACGTATGGGTTTGATGAAAAAAACATTTTTGACTTTCAGTTCTAAGTATGGGGAACCCCCAAAATTTATTGTTTTCTTTCTATTTTTGTGTGAAAATCTTAATGCGGTTCACAGAATACATCTACTTACCAAGTTTCAACAGTATAGCTCTTATAGTTTCGGAAAAAAGTGGCTGTGACATACGGACGGACAGACAGACAGACAGACAGACAGACAGACAGACAGACAGACAGACAGACATGACGAATCTATAAGGGTTCCGTTTTTTGCCATTCGGCTACGGAACCCTAAAAATGCAAGAAGTGCAAATAAATATAGTTTTTATAAAAATAAGTAACAAATATATCTTCGTCTACTTTTTGCTTTTTCCGTAAAATACTATTTTTTTTTTGAAGTGTACTATATTTTTCATAGCTTCGCCTGAAAAATACTATATTTTGCTGAAGAAATGTTGGCAACCCTAGCCCTACCACCAGCCAAAGTTGGAAGGTACTATATATTTTTAAATTTTTTTAGGAGGTTACATATTTGTGCAAGATATGTTTTTTATGTGCGACCGTACAGCTCAAACTCAAACCATATTGGATATGTGATTCAGCCATGGAATTTTACTACAAAAGGAATAGATTTTTCAGAATTACAATATTTGCTAAAAACTGCCTTACTTTATTGCATACATGTTCAATGTGATTTCTCCATGTAAAGGGCATTGAATCTAGTTGACATACCTACAAGTACCGGCATTTTGAAAGATTATCGTTGCGGCGGCCAGTGATGAAACATGTGTCAATCGATGAAGTAAAAGATTAAAATCAAAAAGTATTCAGTGATGAAATGTCGTAAGTGATATGCTTTATAAGATATTGGGCAAAGTCAGCTTACGGGGTTAAAGACCAAGCTCGGCACCTTAGTGTCGAGGAGAGCGATAAGCGAGCCACACTACCCGACACTACATAGAAGATATCCCGGACGTCAGCCTGTAAGAGATTAGAGAGAATCTCAAACAGCTTAAAAACAACAAGGCACCGGATGATGACGGAATCACAACCGAGCTGTTAAGAGCTGGGGGAAACCCCTCCTAGTAGCGCTCCGAAAGCTGTTCGGTTCCGTCATTAATACTTGTACTACCCCGGAAGCGTGGAGCAAAAGTGTGGTGACTTTGTCCTTTAAGGAAAGGGATAAGACCCTTTTGAAGAACTACAGGCCACGTTTATAAGCTGTTTTCGAGAGTGCTCATAAATCGCATAAGCTCATAAATTCTCTTCAGCGGTGCCGGATCGACTACCGGTATATCGAGGTGTTGAAGTGTTTGTACACATCGGCCACCATGACCGTCAGAGTACACAACACAGCAACGAACGTCAGGCAAGAGGACGTATTATCCTCAAAACTGTTCACCGCTGCGTTGGAAGACGTGTTTAAGCTGATGGAGTGGAAACGACGTGGCATTAACATCAATGACGAACATATCATACACCTGAGATATGCCGATGATATAGTCATCCTGGCGGGATCTCTGGACGAACTTGGTACAATGCTCGGGGACTTGAACAGCGCCTCACAACGGGTGGGTCTTAAGATGAACAATGACAAGACGAAAATCATGTTGAATGTCCATGTCACACCTGTACCGGTTGTTGTTGACGGTGCTGCTCTCTAAGTTGTAGACGAATACATTTACCTGGGACAAGTGATCCAAATGGGTAAGTCCAACTTCGAGAAAGAAGTCACTCGTAGAATCCAACTCGGATAGGCTGCGTTCGAAAAACTACGTCATATCTTGTCGTGCAAAAAATTACCTCAGTGCCTGAAGTCGAAGGTGTTCGAGCAGTGTGTGTTGCCATTAATAACATACAGATCCGAGACGTGGTGCTTCACTATTGGCCTAATGCATAAGCTTAGAGTCACCCAACGGGCTATGGAGCGAGTTATGCTCGGTATTTCTCTACGTGATCAAATCAGAAATGATGAAATCCGTAGACGACCGAGGGTGACCATAGCTCAGAGAATTAGCCGGCTGAAGTGACAATGGGCTGGCTACATAATTCGAAGGACCGATAACCGTTGGGGAAGAAAGGTCCTAGAATCGAGACCATGCCTCGGTAAAAGTAGCACAGGACGCCCCCTGATCAGGTGGACCGATGACCTGAAGAAGACAGCGGGTATCCGCTTGATTCAGAAGGCTCAGGACCGGTCTGAGTGGCGTAGATTAGGGAAGGCCTATGTCCAGCAGTGGACCTCAAAAGGCTGAAGGATGGATGGATGGATGGGGATTTTTTAGCAGACCAGCATCATGACACCATTTAACAAGACAATTTAAGTATGCTTGTAAGAGATCACTAACAGCTTGAGGATCTTTTCCGCTTAAAACGAGGCAGGTATCATCCGCAAACTGTGGAGCTTTTTATACAATTACTCATATCATTAACAATGGACAAAAAATAAAGCGGTCCTAGCACAGATCCTTGCGCTGTTCCCTTCGTAAAGTTACCTTTCATACAAAAAAACTAGATCAATATAAGTTCATCCATTTGGGAGCTACAATGCCACAGACAGACATACAGATACACAGATGCGTGAAACTTAAATAACACCCCTCTTTTCTCGTCGGGGCTTATATATGTATATGTTACCGGCAAAACCCGATTTCAGGTCAAACTAGTTTGGCCTAGGCCATATCGTTATATCTTAGAAACGGTGGCTCGTAGGAAAAAAAAGTATTGTTACATTTTTATGGATAATTTTATGATCTACAATTTTTGTCTGAGGTACTTTATGATAAAACTTACCGTTTTGCTGAAAATCGCGAAAAACTAATTTTTTTGACCTTTGACCTTGAATATTTTTTTTTCCATACACGGGAATGATGGGGAACTTAAATTTTTTATTTATAATTATGTTTTGAACAATCTTACTGATTTTCAGCTTGTTGGGAATTTATGCACCCTCGATTGTCTAAATTGACCGGACTATAACTCACCGAGAGCCTTTTTCCATTTCCTATAAGCATGAACTCTCTCAGCATTGTCTTTTATGTTCGGTTAAAGTCCGGTTTACACGTATTAAGTAGTTAAGAAGTCAACTAAATTTTAAGTAAATTAATACGTATAAATGGACAATTTAGTAGTTAAAATTTAGTACGCAAGTAAACAAGTAATTTAGAAATGTTTCTACTTTCTGTTAAGTAGGAGGGTGGGGCTTATCACTTAACACGTTTAGACAGGCACTTTTCAGTAAAAATTTAGTAAAATGCTTAAGTAATTAAGTAGGTTGTGAAGAATTGTATGAACTAAAGAGCTTTACAAAATTATTACGTTTGGACGCGCACTTAAAATTATTCACTTAAAATTTAGTTAAACTTAAGCTACTTAACTACTTAATACGTCTAAACTGGACTTCACGGCGTAAAATTAATTCGTCGTCGGATCTTTTCGCACTATTCTTGATTTTTCCCTTGTTGACCGGTTTATTTAACTCACTAGCTGTATCGTTATCCATCACGTTAAAGTGAATAATAAAACACTTTAAAAACATTTACATACAGTACAGTATTCTATAGGATACATTTTGGAGAGTGTGCGCAGGAATTACATGACCTAATTCCCCCCTCTACTTTTTACTATCGAACATCCAGACGCACGGCGGGTATTCATCCCTTTGTCGTCAACATCCCCCCGGTGCGGACGTCGCGCTTTGCTTCGTCTTTTATTATACGTACCGCAAGGGACTGGAATAAATTGCCTGCGTGGGTGTTCCCCTCTGATTATAATGTGGGTGTCTTCAAGTCAAGAGTAAATAGGCTTCTACTAAGTTAGTGTGCTTTACCATCCAAGGCTTCATTACTGCTTACCATCAGGTGGTTTTGTGGTCAAGCACTAACTTATTCGGTATAAAAAAAAAACATTAATATACAGATCAAAACACAGAAATACCGCAGAACACTTGCACGAATAATAGAGAATATAAACACGGTCAGCTGATGCGAGCTATGGGCGCCGCCATATTGGCCTACCCCCATATATTGGATATCCGGCTGTAATGCAACATGCGATAGATGGACGAAAAATTTTGGGGCGATACAATAAAAGTTTCACTTTAATATTTGTTTAGTCAAAGATAATAATATGGTGATAATCGAAACATTTTAAATAAATTATGTTTGTGAATATAATATTTAACACGTTCACTGCGTTAGACAAATTTGATGACTTTCAGTTGGTGCGGTATGGGGTCTATTATATCCGAAGCACGAATTGTTCCTGGTACGTTGCTGGGTCGAAAAGATCCGTTTGACTTCCATCTGTTTAAGAGGATTTATCTTTATAGGTATAATGATTATAGTGTATTTTTTGTAGCAATATATTGACCAATAAACACTCAATAAAAGGCTGAAATCGTAGGTAGATGCACTGAATGGTTTCTTTGTAAATAAAGGAATTGTCTGGCGGATCTTTACGACCCGTTCTCCGCACTGGTTAGTAAAATTGTCGAAAAATTTTAGTGTTGAGCATGATAAAGAGACATCGATAGCGATAAAATAATGCAGTTTGTAGGATTTGTAATGTGTGACCAGTTGACGGGCTAGTATATACATTGATATATTCCACTTACCGATTATTATTTGTTTTGGGGAACCTTCGCTTACTTAATTTTTCTTAGGTTTTTCACCGTTACATGACTTAAATAACATTTTTCTGGATAGCTTCATGTTACATACACAGACAGTGTTACATACACTGTACAATACAACTGTATAATATAACTGTACAATATTATATTATATAATCCTAGACTTACCACCTAGTGATCTATATAATTGTTCTCCCAGAAGGAGTTGAGATGGGACTTTGTTGTCTATGGCGGGTTTTCTCCATCCCCCCCCGACACCTCGGGAAAAATCTGACATTTCACATTTTCAAGATGGCGGCCGCTCTGTGATTTTCAACTTTTTTGTTTATGGCTTTTTGCGGGATTTTTTTGGGGCGTTTCGACAAGTTTTGGGGGCAATATACGAAAACTTTAGAAAAAATTGAAAAATCAAGATGGCCGCCGAGATATTCGAGTTTGAAATTTTTCGATTTTAGAGGTCACTTTGCGGGGTCGCATCGGGGTGGTTTTTCAACTTTTTTTAAATATTTTTTTAGTCTTGTCTCGAATATATCCTCGATTTTGATATTTTGGGGATATTTATTTTTTCGACAAGATGGCGGACGCGGTGGCGGCCATTTTGAAAAATGTACGAAAAACGACGTTTTTTGGGTGAATTTTTCTTCAGGTTGGCAACATTTGAGCGGGTGTCTTTGTTCCAGGCGGTTATGTAACTTGACCCAAAGTGTTGCCAGGTTGAGTTTTTTTTTCTTTTGTTGGTATATTTTTTTGGACTTTTTATTCAAAAATGTGAAAAGTAGAAGGAGCAATATTTTTAATCAAAATGTCACACGGGCAAGCGTGTCGTGGTCGTCGTAATGACATTTGACCATTTTCGTCGATGTCGACTGGCAACACTGGCTGCTGGAATTTTTTTTTCGTTTTACGAAAAGTCGAATTGATCTCCCAGAAGGAGTGGTGGGGGGTGAGTACAATGTATGGGGGAATTTTTGGTTTGCCTCCGTGTCTATGGGAAAAATCCGACCTTTCAAAAATCCAAGATGGCGGCCGAGTCGAAATGACCAACTTTTTTTTTCACTATGCACTTACCCGAGATTGGTGTCGTTTTCGGCTAATGTTAGGAAATGTGTTACGATGAAAATGGAAAAAAATAAAAAAACAAGATGGCCGCCGAGATATTTTACTTTAAAATTTTTCAATTTTGGAGGTGACTTGGCGGGGTCGGATTGCAATGGGTTTTCAACTTTTTTTCGATTTTTTTTCGCTGTTGCCTCGAATCTATCCCCAATTTTGACGATTGGGGTATATTTTTTTTTTCTTAAAGATGGCGGATCCTATGGCGGCCATTGTGCAAAATGTACAAAAAATTGCATTTTTTGAGGTAAAAAATTTTGAGGTTGGCAATATTTGAGGGGGTCACTTTGTATTGGGCGGTTATGAGGCTTGGTCTGAAGTGTTGTCAGGTTATGTTATTTTTTTTTTCATTCATACATTTTTGTGAACTTTCTATTCAAAAATGTAAAAAGTAGAAGGAGAAACATTTTTAATCAAAAAATTGCACCAAAAAATTTCTCGTGGCCGTCGTAATGACATTTGACTATTTTCATCAAAATTAACTGGCAACACTGGCTGCTGGATTTTTTTTTTCACGTTTTTTCACATTTCGAATAGCACAGCCGAAAGTATGGGTGGGGGGTAATAATAATGTATGGAAAAGTTGCTTGACTATCTATGGTTATTGTAGGAAAAATACGACCATTCGAAAATTCAAGATGGCAGCCGCTCGGCGATTGTCAACTTTTTGTTTATTTTGAGCACCTACCCGACATTGGTGTCGTTTTCGGCTAATCTTGAGACGAATAATACGAAAAAGTTGAAAAAAATTGGAAAAACAAGATGGCCGCCGAGATATTTTAGTTTGAAATTTTTCAATTTTCGAGGTGTCTTTGCGGGGTCGCATCGCGGTGGTGTTTTAATATTTTTGCGATATTTATCCTCTGTTGGCTCTGGTCTATCCTCAATTTTGACATGTTGGATATATTTTTTTTTTCGACAAGATGGCGGATCCCGTGGTGGCCATTTTGTAAAATGTACGAAAAATTGCATTTTTTGAAGGAAAAAATTTGTAGGTTGGCAACATTTGAGGGGGTCACTTTGTATGGGGCGGTTGTTGGGCTTGGTCTGAAGTATTGCCAGGTTACGTTGATTTTTTTGTCATTCGTACATTTTTGTGAACTTTCTATTCAAAAATGTAAAAAGTAGAAGGAGAAACTTTTTTAATCAAAAAATTACACCACAAGATTTTTTGTGGGCGTTGTAATGACATTTGACCATTTTCATCTCAATCAACTGGCAACACTGGAGTCCAGAATTTTTTTCACTTTTCGAGTAGTACAGCCGAAACTATAGATCGAGGGTATAGAAAATGTATTAGAGATATTTTTAAATTAATATATTTGTTTTAGAAAAACTATAAAATTTCAGTGTTGCCATACAAAAAATAATAATTTTCATACAAATTTATTTTTGGATCGAATATTTCGTTATTATAATGTTTGGGGCGTTTGTAGGTACTAACATTTTGTACATTTTGGTGAAAAAAAAATTCAGTGTTGCCATATGAAAAATAATTATTTTAATACAAATGTATTCTTTTTTCGAATGTTTGAGGCTGTTGTCTCCATTTGATGGCTTTATAATGTATGAGGCGTTTGTAGGTACTAAAGGACCGGACACGTCGGTGTAACCAATGTTTAGTGATGCCATACAAAAAATAATAATTTTCATGCAAATGAATTTTTTGTATGTAATATTTTAGGCTTTTGTCTCCTTTTGATGTCATTAAAATGTATACGACGTTTGTTGCTACTGTTAGATCGGTCACATCCGTATAAACGTGTTTCAGTGTTGCCATAAAAATGAGAAACTTTCAGTGTTGCCATACAAAAAAATATAATTTGCATACAAATGTATTCTTTATTCGAATGTTTGAGGCTGTTGTCCCCATTTGATGTCTTTACAATGTATGAGGCATTTGTAGGTACTAAGACACCGGACACGTTGGTGTAACCAATAAATAGTGATGCCATACAAAAAATAATAATTTTCATACAAATTAATTTTTGAATGTAATATTTCAGGCTTTTGTCTCCTTTTGATGTCATTAAAATGTATACGACGTTTGTTGCTACTGACAGATCGCTCACATATGTGTAAACGTGTTTCAGTGTTGCTTTAAAAAATGATAAAATTTCAGTGTTGCCATACAAAAACAAGTAATTTTCATAAAAATCTATATTGAACATTTCGGACTATTATTTGCATTTGATGTCTATAAAATGTATCAGGCGTTTATAGGTGCAAATAGATTGCACATAATATGTCTCTCCCTCTCCTTCTCCCTTTTCCTCTCCCTCTCCCTTTCCCTCTCCCTGTCCCACTCCCTCTCCCTCTTGCTCTCGCTCTACCTCTCCCTCTCGCTCTCCCTCTCCTTCTCCCGGTTCCTCTCGCTTCCCGTCCCTCTCCTTTCCCCCTCCCGACCGTAAAGTCCTCTACACTTAATTTTTATTTCTCATTTTAAGGCATTGACTTATTCTATAGCAGCAGTATTCAACACTACGACAGTGTAAGATTTGTTTGTAAATCATCTCGCATCCTTGTCTGATGAAGAAAACCTTCCAGTGTTGCGAAATAAATAAATATCAATTTAAATCCGTTTTATTATTTTACGCCTAAACAGATTTTCATAGATTGTAGTTAATAACCCTCTCAAGCACCTTAGCATTAAAAGAAACTGCATCATAATCGGTTCATTCATTTAGGAGATACACATCAAAATTATAACACCCCTCTTTTTGCGTCGGGGGTTAAAATATATTGTACTAGCTTTTGCCCGAAAATTCGCTCGCGCCTGAATGACATTTTTCAAATTTTTTTTGGTTTTATCGAACCTTTCAGTGAAAGTACTATCAAAATTGGTTCAGTCCATAGAATTTCGTGATAAAAAGTACGCTATGAGCTATTTCAGATTATATTCTACCCGTTTACCAAATTTTATCGAAATCCGTCCAGTGTTATTTCCATGAAAGAGTAACAATCATGCCCCCCCTTTTTTACCCCCTGGGGGGGGGGGATTTTACATAAATTATCTCTTAGTGCTCCCCTACACTCCCCAAAGAACATACATGCCAAATTTCAACTTCTTGCGCCCAGTGGCTTCGGCGCGATTGATTGTAAATTGTAATGTAATGTTACTACAAAACGGTCTTCAAGTTTTTCTCTTAAGAAATTCCTTCCCACCACATTTCATTTCTCTTGATCAACGCGAACATAAACTTAAGTCTTCATGGGATGGGCTTTGATTACCTTGCGAATGTCTAAATAACTAAAAATAATAGGTCATAACAGAGAGTTTTATGATTGCGTTGACTTTTAAAAGCTTGATTTTTTCAGTACTCTAAGGGGTTGCACAGCAGACCTAAGAATTGGATACTAAGTTACTGGCAGATAGATTAAACATCCATACTAAAATATACCCCATATCCTGATAGAACAGATCCATCCCCGTTATAAAAAGTGTCCTACCTTTAGATGCAGGTCATAAACTATCTGTGAGACAAATTTCATCCTAATCTGTTTAGCCGTATTAGCGTGATTGAATAAAGACATCCAAATTTTCGCTATAATAATTATATTGGTAGGATTTACATGATCTCCAAGTACGTGATAATTATTTTACGATAGTAAAACTACTTTTTAAAACGTATAAAATTTAACTATGTACCTTTATATCAAAGTGCCGTTCTTTAAATAAGTTGAATTACAAGTCACAAGTACTTTTAAAAACAGAATAGGATACACTTATTGTGAGACTGTTTACATTTTACGTGTTGATCTTTTTTAAGTCTTAATAAAGGTCCTTAGAAAGGATCCAACTCCAAAATATATCACACATGGATGGAGTTGTTAAACTATGGAATGGTTGTTCAATAGTAACATTCCCAAAAACGGATTATTATTGATGCCTCACCACTGAGGTGTTCCACTCTTTATCTCTGGAACCCATCATCACATCCTTCCTATATAAAGGAGGACTCGGGTAGAGAATTTAGGGTACTAAGTTTATCGACTATCACTCATTAACTATTAAGCTAACATTGACATGAGAGTTTTCCTTTCAAATTTATCATATTAAATATTCTACTGCCGTGGATATTCACATGTCCAACATCTACCATTTCGCTGGCACTACCCGAAAAAATTTATAAAGATTTTAGTTTCCCACTTTTGATAAATAAGTATCAGTGTGTATTCATACCAATCGCCAAATTACAGCTTTCTAGCGGTAAGGATCTTTGCGCTTTGCTGCGGACGGACGGAGAGACGGACATGAAGAAACTATTATTATTTACTAGCTGACCCGACGAATAGTGTTACTTTCAACTAAACTTTTATAGTTTTTGTTGGTTCATTAAATTCCCCCTCCCTCTCCCTCTCCTTGTCCCTCTCCCTCTTTCTCTCCTTCTCCCTGTCCCACTCCCTCTCTCTCCCTCTCCCTGTCCAACTTCCTCTCTCCCTCTCCCTATCCCACTCCCTCTCTCCCTGTCCCACACCCTCTCTCTCTCCCACTCCCTGTCCCACTCCCTCCCCCACTCCCTGTCCCACTCCCTCCCCACTCCCTTTCCCTCTCCCTGTCCCACTCCCTCTCCCTGTCCCACTCCCTCTCCCTGTCCCACTCCCTGTCCTTCTCCCACTCCCTATCCTTTTTCTCACTACCTCTCCTTTTTCCCACTCCCTCTTCTTCTCCCACTCCCTCTCCTTCTCCCACTCCCTGTCCCTCTCCCTGTCTCACTCCCTCTCCTTCTCCTCCTCTCCCCCTCCCATCCGTAAAGCCCTCTGCAATAAACTCACTATATGCTTACATATTAATTTTCATATTTCTGAGTTTGAAAATGAGAAGTTCTAAAAAACTTGCAACCCCTTTATTTACCTCTTAAGGGCTGAAATTACAAAAAAACCTGTTACAGTTAATTTTTGATTTAATTGACACCTTTCTGAGTTCGAAAATGTCCAAGTTACGTACTAATTTATAACCTTTTAGTATAGGGGATTAATTTTCAAAAAACAACTCTACAGTTACTTTTTGTTTCTAAGTACCTATACGCTTAGATAATTATAAATTTTCATCTCTCATCGTCATATCTCGGTATTGACGAAGTTCCGTACAAACTTACATCCCCTGGTTTTAACCATTTGGGGATGAATTTCCAAAAAAACCTGTGACACAAAATTTTTATTTCTAATAATAAGCTTATATAAATTTTCACATTACTGAGTTCAAAAATGACGTAGTTTCTTAAATATTTACAACCCCTTCGTTTTATCTCCCTCTCGCTCTCCCTGTCTCTCTCCCTCTCACTCTCCCTCTCCCTCTCCTTTTCCCGCTCCCTGTCCCTCTCCCTCTCCCGCTCCCGCTTTACGTCCCTCTCACTCTCCCGCTCCTTCTCCCGCTTCACGTCCCTCTCCCGCTCCCAATCCCTCTCCCATTTTCTGTCCCGCTCTTTCTCCCTCCCCGCTCCCTACCCCTCTCCTTCTCCCGTTCCCGGTCCCTCTCTCGCTTCCTGTCCCTCTCCCTCTCCCTTCAAAAAAATAGCGTGAAGCTAAACATGTCGCAAACAGACCCCTGAATCGAAAAATAAATTTCGCATGTCAATGATCTTTTTTAAAAAACTATTTATTTATTTTTCCTGTTACGGAAGAAAAAGGCACGCGCGCTGCTTTAGCAGCGCGCGCCCCACGCAAAAACCTAGTTATATTATATAATCCTAGACTTACCACCTAGTGATCTATATAATTGTTCTCCCAGAAGGAGTCGAGATGGGACTTTGTTGTCTATGGCGGGTTTTCTCCATCCCCCCCCGACACCTCGGGAAAAATCTGACATTTCACATTTTCAAGATGGCGGCCGCTCTGTGATTTTCAACTTTTTTGTTTATGGCTTTTTGCGGGATTTTTTTGGGGCGTTTCGACAAGTTTTGGGGGCGATATACGAAAACTTTAGAAAAAATTGAAAAAACAAGATGGCCGCCAAGATATTCGAGTTTGAATTTTTTCGATTTCAGAGGTGACTTTGCGGGGTCGCATCGGGGTGGTTTTTCAACTTTTTTTCAATGTTTTTTGTGTATTCGTTTGATTGTATCCTCGATTTTGATATTTTGGGGATATTTATTTTTTCTACAAGATGGCGGACGCGGTGGCGGCCATTTTGAAAAATGTACGAAAAACGACGTTTTTTGGGTGAATTTTTCTTCGGGTTGGCAACATTTGAGCGGGTGTCTTTGTTCCTGGCGGTTATGTAACTTGACTCAAAGTGTTGCCAGGTTGAGTTTTTTTTCTTTTGTTGGTACATTTTTTTGGACTTTTTATTCAAAAATGTAAAAAGTAGAAGGAGCAATATTTTTAATCAAAATGTCACACGGGCAAGCGTGTCGTGGTCGTCGTAATGACATTTGACCATTTTCGTCGATGTCGACTGGCAACACTGGCTGCTGGAATTTTTTTTTCGTTTTACGAAAAGTCGAATTGATCTCCCAGAAGGAATGGTGGGGGGTGGGTACAATGTATGGGGGATTTTTTGGTTTGCCTTCGTGTCTATGGGAAAAATCCGACCTTTCAAAAATCCAAGATGGCGGCCGAGTCGAAATGACCAACTTTTTTTTTCATTATGCACTTACCCGAGATTGGTGTCGTTTTCGGCTAATGTTGGGAAATGTGTTACGATGAAAATGGAAAAAAAATAAAAAACAAGATGGCCGCCGAGATATTTTACTTTAAAATTTTTCAATTTTGGAGGTGACTTTGCGGGGTCGGATTGTAATGGGTTTTCAACTTTTTTCCGATTTTTTTTCTTAATTACCTCGGGTCTATCCCCAATTTTGACGTTTGGGGTATATTTTTTTTTTCGACAAGATGGCGGACCCCGTAGCGGCCATTTTATAAAATGTTCGAAAAATTGCATTTTTTGAAGGAAAAAAATTTCAGTTTGGCAACATTTGAGGGGGTCACTTTGTATGAGGCGGTTGTGGGGCTTAGCTTGAAGTATTGCCAGGTTACATTGATTTTTTTTTCATTCATACATTTTTGTGAACTTTCTATTCAAAAATATAAAAAGTAGAAGGAGAAACATTTTTAATCAAAAAATTGCACCAAAAAATTTCTCGTGGCCGTCGTAATGACATTTGACCATTTTCATCAAAAATAACTGGCAACACTGGCTTCTGGATTTTTTTTTCACGTTTTTTCATATTTCGAGTAGCCCAGCCGAAAGTATTGGTGGAGGGTAATAATGATGTATGGGAAAGTTGCTTGACTACCTATGGTCATTACAGGAAAAATACGACCATTTGAAAATTCAAGATGGCCGCCGCTCAGCGATTGTAACTTTTTGTTTACTTTTAGCACCTACCCGACATTGGTGTCGTTTTCAGCTAATCTTGGGACGACTAATATGATGAAGTTAGAAAAAATTGAAAAAACAAGATGGCCGCCGAGATATTTTAGTTTGAAATTTTTCAATTTTCGAGGTGTGTTTGTGGGGTCGCATCGCGGTGGTGTTTTAACATTTTTGCGATATTTTTTCTCTATTGACTCGGGTCTATCCTCAATTTTGACATATTGGTTATATTTTTTTTTTCGACAAGATGGCGGATCCCGTGGCGGCCATTTTGTAAAATGTACGAAAAATTGCATTTTTTGAAAGAAAAAATTTGTAGGTTGGCAACATTTGAGGGGGTCACTTTTTAAGGGGCGGTTGTGTAGCTTGACTGAAAGTGTTGCCAGGTTACGTTGATTTTTTTTTCATTCATACATTTTTGGGAACTTTCTATTCAAAAATGTAAAAAGTAGAAGGAGAAACATTTTTAATCAAAAAATTACACCACAAGATTTTTTGTGGGCGTTGTAATGACATTTGACCATTTTCATCTCAATCAACTGGCAACACTGGAGTCCAGAATTTTTTTCACTTTTTGAATAGTTGAGCCGAAACTATAGATCAAGGGCATAGAAAATGTATGGGAGATATTTTTAAATTAATATATTCGTTTTAGAAAAACTATAAAATTTCAGTGTTGCTATACAAAAAATAATAATTTTCCTACAAATTTATTTTTGGATCGAATATTTCGTTATTATAATGTATGGGGCATTTGTAGGTACTGACATTTTGTAAATTTTGGTGAAAAATAAATTCAGTGTTGCCATATAAAAAATAATTATTTTCATACAAATGTATTCCTTTTTCGAATGTTCGAGGCTGTTGTCTCCATTGTATGTCTTTATAATGTATGAGGCGTGTGTAGGTACTAAAGAGACGGACACGTTGGTGTAACTAATGTTTAGTGAGGCCATACAAAAAATAATAATTTTCATACAAATTAATTTTTGTATGTACTATTTCAGGCTTTTGTGTCCTTTTGATGTCATTAAAATGTATACGACGTTTGTTGCTACTGATAGATCGGTCACATCCGTATAAATGTGTTTCAGTGTTGCCATACAAAAACAAGTATTTTTCACAAAAATCTATATTGAACATTTCAAACTGTTGTTTGCATTCGATGCCTATAAAATGTATGAGGCGTTTATAGATGCAAATAGACTGCATAATATATGAGTGAAAAAAAAAACGTGTTGGCATACAAAAAAAATATTTTATTGTTCAATCTAGACAACAATATTAACGTGTAAACATTTAAAATGTTGAAAGATAATTTAATATTTAGTACTTCATACATTTTAGACATCATACCATTAGTGTTGTTATTATTACCTACTGATTTGATCTGTAAGTGATTGTCTGTTTCTTGACTCTCCTATCCAATAGTTTAGTTTAAACTTGTTTTTGTCATGTTTATCTCTGCCTTTTACTGCTTTCAATAGTTATGATGTGTGTAGACAAAATTAATTTTAAGTGTAATTAATTTTAAATCATAACTAAACTGTGATAAATACTTTACATGGTTAAGCCTACCTACTTACCTACTATTAGAAGCAAAAAACTTCTTTGATTCTATTCTATAGCAGCAGTATTCAACACCACGACAGTGTACGATTTGTTTGTAGATCGTCTCGCAGCTTTGTCTAATGATGAAAATTTCAATTGTTGCCGGATAAATAAAAAATATGCACATTTTTTTGCATTTGCATACATACTAAAAGTGCAGCTAAAAATATAATAAAAGTAACAAGTCATTTATGACGCAGAATATTAGTTTAAGTTAGTTTTATTATTTTACGCCTAAATAGATCTTCATAAATTGTAGTTAAAAAACCCTCTCAATCACCTGAGCATTAAAAAACTGCATCTCAATCGATCCTTTCATTTAGGATAGGTATACGATGCCAGAAAGAGACACACATACACATCAGAATTATAACACCCCTCTTTTTGCGTCGGGGGTTAAAATATATTGTACTAGCGTTTGTCCGCAGCTTCGTCCACCTGAATGACATTTTTCAACATTTTTTAGTTTTTTCGAACCTTTCAGTTAAAATCCTATCAAAATTGGTTCAGCTCTCCACGGAAACATGCCAAATTTTAGTTTCTTGCGCCCAGTAGCTTCGTCTGTGCGATTGATTGTAAATTGTAACGGCCTACTCTATAACGGTCTTCAAATTTTTCCTTTTACTTGTGTATCTTACGACATTGCTTCTCACTACATTTCATTTTTCTTGACCAACGGAAACATAAACTTAAGTCTTTAGGGGATAGGTTTTGATGACATTTCTAATGTCGTAATAACTAAAAAAAATAGGGCATAACAAAGACTTTTATGATTAGGTTCATTTTTAAAAGCTTGATTTTTCACAACTCTAAGGGATTGAATAGCAGACCTAACGCCCCAACTCAGAGTCACATATCGCTCCTAAGTACAGAATTTGTTTCAAGATTCTGCACTAAGGGGTTAATGACTCTGAGTTGGGGCGTAAGAATTGGATATTAATTTCAAATTAATACCTCCACGTATTCCTTAGTGAAAGGTTTTTGATAGACACACATACAGACAGACGGACCTTTTATCTCAAAAATAAAAACGAAACGGAAAAAGGACCCTTAAGATAATAATATAAAAAAATCTAAGCTACTGGCAGATACATGAAACATCCATACTAAAATATACCCCTTATTCTGATAGAACAGATCCATTCCCATTATAAAAAGCGTCCTACCTTTAGATGCAGGTCATAAACTATCTGTGAGATAAAATTCATCCGAATCCGTTTAGCTGTATATACGTGATTGAATAAATACATTCAATTTTTCACTATAATATATTGGTAAGATTTACATAATCTCCAAGTACCTATGTGATAAGTATTACAGTATAATAAAATTACTTTTTACAATGTATGAAATATGTTTAACTATGAAGGTACTTATATATCAAAGTGCCGTTCTTTAAGTAAGTTGAATTACAAGTCATATTATAATTGAGTACTTTTTAGAATAGAATACGTTTATTGTGAAGCTGTTTACATTTTACATGTTGATCTTTTTTTAGTCTTAATATAGGTCCTTAGAAACGATTCAACTCCAAAATACATCACACATGGATGGAGTTGTTAAACTAGGAACTGGTTGATCAATAGTAACATTCCCAAAAACGGATTATTATTTATGCCTCACCCCTGAGGTGTTCCACTCTTTATCTCAGGAATCCATCATCAAATCCTTTCTATATTAAAGGAGGACTTGGGTAGAGAATTTAAGGTACTGTAGTTGTAAGTTTATCGACTGTCACTTATTAACTATTAAGCTAACATTGCCATGAGAGTTTTCCTTTTAAATCCATCATATTAAATAAATTACTGCCGTGAATATATTCACATGTCCAACATACCATTTCGCTGGCACTACTCGAAAAAACTTATAAAGGATTTATTTTAGGATTTTGTAGTTTTAATAAATGAGTATGTGTATCCATGCCAAATTACAGCTTTTTAGCGCTAAGGATCTCGGGGCTATGCTGGGGACGGACGGAGAGACGGACATGAAGAAAATATTATTATTTACTAGCTGACCCGGCCAACTTCGTATCGCCTAATGCTAAATAAATTATCGCGTAATGAATAACGCTTCACACTCATAGCCCCACACTAGGATTCCTTGTGTCGTGGGTGCCATGGACAAACACACTAGACAAAGACATTCACACCCAGACCGAGAACAGAAATTCAAACTCATCATTCAAATTTCCGAATGTAGTGTTACTTTCAACTAAACTTTTATAGTTTTTGTAGGTTTAACAAATCAGAGATCATTAAATTCCCTCTCCCTCTCCCTGTCCCTCTCCTTCTCCCTTTCCCTATCTCTCTCCCTGTCCCACTCCCTCTCCGCCCGCTCCCTGTCCCTCTCCCTCTCTCTCCCGCTCCCGCTCCCTGTCCCACTCCCTCTCCTTCCCCCGCTCCCTATCCCTCTCACTCCCCCGCTCCCGCTTCCTGTCCCTCTCCCTCTCCCGCTTCCTCTCCCTCTCCCTCTCTCTCTCTCTCCCTGTTCGTCTCCCTCTCCCTATCCCACTTCCTCTCCTTCTCCCACTCCCTGTCCCTCTCACTCTCCCGCTCCCAATTTCTGTTTCTCTCCCTCTCCCTGTCCCTCTCGCTCTCCCTCTCACTCTCTCCTTCTCCCTCTCCCTGTCCCACTCCCTCTCCTTCTCCCGCTCCTTGTTCCTCTCACTCTCCCGCTCCCAGTCCTTCTCTCGCTTCCCTCCCCTTTCTCCCCCCGCTCCCAGTCCCTCTCCCGCTTTCTATCCCGTTTTTCTCCCTCTGTTTCACTCTTCCACTCCCTCTCCCTCTCTCTTTCGCTCTCCCTCTCGCTCCCTCTCTTATTTATTTATTTATTTATTTATTTATTTATTTAATCTTTTTTGCACCTTACATTATGTATAGGAACAAAAGGCGGACTTAATGCTAAAAGCATTCTCTCCCAGTCAACCTTTGGGCAGTGGGAATACTACGAAGGCGGTATAAAAAGATATATAATACAACAAATATAATACAATATACACATAAATTATATACTCATTATATATATATAAATAAATAATACATATGATAGATACAAATATAAATACATACTTACACAATATATAAAATAGGACATGACTAATATTATAAATAAATATAACATAAAACTATTGGGATGATGATGATCTTTGATAGAACTCTAAAATCTTTTTTTTAAACGTTACTTTACTGCACGGCTGCCTTAATGCTACGGGTAGTGCATTCCATAGTCTAGTGGCTTGAACAGCAAATGAGTAGTGCGTGAAACCTGTACGGTGGAGGGGTGTGGAGAGAGCCAGAGTCTCAGAAGAGCGGAGCTGTCGGTTATGGGTGTCGCACTGGAATTGAAATTTATCTTTCAGGTAGCCCGGTGAGATATTATCATAGAGAATAGAAAACAGGCTGGAAAGTATCCTCAAATGTCTTCGTTGGCGAATCGGAAGCCACTTTAGCTGAGATCGGTAGAAGGAGACATGGTCGAATTTGCGAAGACAAAAGATAAAGCGGATGCAGTTGTTGACTAGACGGTCTAGCTTATCCAGTAGGTCTTCGTTGAGATCAGGGTAACACACATCAGCATAATCAATTATAGGTAAAATGAGAGTTTGCACCAGAGTAACCTTAACCTTGTGTGGAAGGAAGTTTCTAAGACGATTCAGAGCACTGAGGTTCCCGAAAACACATCGACTGATCATGGTGATTTGTGTTGACCAACTAAGAGAAGAGTCAATATAGAATCCCAAATTTTTCACATACGGGGAAAACTTAATAGTTATACCGTCAAAAATAAGAGGAGCCACAGAACTAAGATCAATTTTAGAGAGCTGGCGGGTACTCCCAATCAAAATCGCTTGGCATTTGTCAGGGTTTACTTTAATTCCAAAGGAGGTGGCCAACATCTGTATGAGCGTTTGCCCCACTTGTGAAGTATAATGTACACATTTTATTTTTACCTTACATTAAAGCTTACAATATCTACTTTGATAATTTTATCAATAAAAATCTGTAAAACTCGGGATTCTCCTTTTACGAGCAGTTTTAGCTCTTGTAGGTTGACAGTTTGATAAACATAAGTAATCGTGGAAAAGTGTTTTAAAGAGAGATTTTTATATTAAATACAAACTATTTATCTTTTGGATAATTCATTATTTTATTTATTTTACTTTAATTATGACGTGCACAAATACCAAACTAATGTAATCACATGAAAATGCCATACCTGTACTGCAGTGATCCATTCTACCAATATGGATTGAAGGTTTCTTGCTAGCGAAGATATTGAGTGACGTGCCATGCGCTCAATATCAACCGCACAATTAATGCACCTCATGACAAAAAATCAAACACAATTATTATTTTGTAGAAATCAAACTCAAAAATCTTCTTTTGGCATTTGACAAATGGCAATATAGCATATAATCGTATTTCTGTCAGTCAATTGTCAACCTCCAGTGATAGCAATGGAGGTAGTAGAAGATTAAGTGTATACAACACAACTTATTATTATTGTTAATTTATTATAACTACTCACTGCGGAGTTCAGAAGAAAATTAAAATTCTAGTTATATTATAATAAACGGAAGACATGTCTTTTCTGAGGACTAAAACCTTGTACAAATAAACGTATTTTAACCATTTCCGGGGCACATGTTGGCCACCTCCTTTACTTGACCAATTGTTTATATGAGCTAGATTATCGTTAATGGTGTGTATAGCAGAATCGATAGAATTAGCGCCAACTTGGGAGTAAATTTGAAGGTCGTCGGCGTACAGATGGTAGGAACAGCTAAGGTGAGAAGTAAGAAAATTTATGAAAATGGAGAACAGAAGAGGAGATAAAATCCCTCCTTGCGGTACGCCAGTTAGGACTTTCTGCCAGTCAGATGTCGCATGCTTATGCTTGACAGCTTGCTGACGATCGTTGAGGTAAGAAGAAAACCATTTCACCGCATCGGAAGAAAAGTTTAGATAATTGAGCATGGCGAGGAGAATGTCATGGTCAACTAGATTAAAAGCATTAGAGAAGTCAATCAGAACAAGTATAGTGACCTTTTTACACTCCAAGCCATCCCGAATATCTTCAGTGATTTTCAGAAGTGCCGTAGTGGTACTATGACCAGGACGGAATCCTGATTGAAACGGGGAGATAAAATTGTTTTTGTAAATGAATGTAGTCATTTGCTTGTGGACAACTGATTCTAAAACTTTCGACAGAAAAGGTAAAATGGAAATAGGCCTAAAATTATTAAGTTGTGAGGGGTTGGTGACTTTTGGAATAGGAATGACAAAAGCTTTACGCCATAGAGAAGGATAAACCCCTGTCAGAAGAGAAAAATTTAGTATGTGAGTAATAACTGAAAGAAAATGTTCAAGAATGGGTAATATCATGGCACGACTCACTTCATCACAGCCAACTGCTTGAGACTGAATGGATAATAATGCTTTACGGCAAATTTCATCGGAGATAGGAGAAAAGGAAAAGGTTTTGCATTGAGTTTTAGCCAAGGAAGCTATTTCGAGGATGGTATTGGACTTATTCTCTCTCTTACTCTCCCTCTCGCTCTCCCTCTCGCTCTCCCTCTCGCTTTCCATCTCCCTCTCGCTTTCCATCTCCCTCTCCCTGTCCCACTCCCTCTCTCCCGCTCCCTGTTCTTCTCACACTCCCGCTCCCCTTTCCTCTCCCTCTCCCGTAAAGTAACCGTAAAGTCGACACTTAATTTTTATTTCTGATTTTAAACCATTGACTTTATTATTATAAGCTTACATATTAACGATATTTTTTAAAAAACTATTTATTTATTTGTTCTTTTGCGGAAGAAAAAGGCACGCGCGCTGCTTTAGCAGCGCGCGCCCCACGCAAAAACCTAGTTATATTATATAATCCTAGACTTACCACTGACTGACTGACATAATTGTTCTCCCAGAAAGAGTCGAAATAGAATGATGTTGTCTATGGCGGGTTTTCTCCATCCCCTCCAGTGAGTATGGGAAAAATCTGACATTTCACATTTTCAAGATGGCGGCCGCTCTGTGATTTTCAACTTTTTTGTTTATGGCTTTTTGCGGAATTTCTTTGGGGCGTTTCGTAAAGTTTTGGGGGAGATTTACGAAAACTTTGGAAAAAATTGAAAAAACAAGATGGCCGCCGAGATATTCGAGTTTGAAATTTTTCGATTTTAGAGGTCACTTTGCGGGGTCGCATCAGGGTGGTTTTTCAACTTTTTTTAAATATTTTTTTAGTGTTGTCTCGAGTGTATCCTCGATTTTGATATTTAGGGGATCTTTATTTTTTCGACAAGATGGCGGACGCGGTGGCGGCCATTTTGAAAAATGTACGAAAAACGACGTTTTTTGGGTGAATTTTTCTTCGGGTTGGCAACATTTGAGCGGGTGTCTTTGTTCCAAGCGGTTATGTAACTTGACTCAAAGTGTTGCCAGGTTGAGTTTTTTTTTCTTTTGTTGGTACATTTTTTTGGACTTTTTATTCAAAAATGTGAAAAGTAGAAGGAGCAATATTTTTTATCAAAATGTCACACGGGCAAGCGTATCGTGGTCGTCGTAATGACATTTGACCATTTTCGTCGATGTCGACTGGCAACACTGGCTGCTGGAATTTTTTTTTCGTTTTACTAAAAGTCGAATTGATCTCCCAGAAGGAGTGGTGGGGGGTGGGTACAATGTATGGGGGAATTTTTGGTTTGCCTCTGTGTCTATGGGAAAAATCCGACCTTTCAAAAATCCAAGATGGCGGCCGAGTCGAAATGACCAACTTTTTTTTTCACTATGCACCTACCCAAGATTGGTGTCGTTTTCAGCTAATGTTGGGAAACGTGTTACGATAAAATTGGAAAAAAATAAAAAAACAAGATGGCCGCCGAGATATTTTACTTTGAAATTTTTCAATTTTGGAGGTGACTTTGCGGGGTCGGATTGTAATGGGTTTTCAACTTTTTTTCGATTTTTTATCGCTGTTGCCTCGGGTCGATCCCCAATTTTGACGATTGGGGTATATTTTTTTTTTCTTAAAGATGGCGGATCCTATGGCGGCCATTTTGCAAAATGTACTAAAAATTGCATTTTTTGAGGTAAAAAATTTTGAAGTTGGCAACATTTGAGGGGGTCACTTTGTATTGGGCGGTTGTGAGGCTTGGTCTGAAGTGTTGTCAGGTTACGTTAATTTTTTTTTCATTCATACATTTTTGTGAACTTTCTATTCAAAAATATAAAAAGTAGAAGGAGAAATATTTTTAATAAAAAAATTGCACCAAAAAATTTCTCGTGGCCGTCGTTATGACATTTGACCATTTTCATCAAAATTAACTGGCAACACTGGCTGCTGGATTTTTTTTTCACGTTTTTTCACATTTCGAATAGCCCAGCCGAAAGTATTGGTGGGGGGTAATAATAATGTACTAAAAAGTTTCTTGATTATCTATGGTCATTACAGGAAAAATACGACCATTTGAAAATTCAAGATGGCCGCCGCTCAGCGATTGTCAACTTTTTGTTTACTTTTAGCACCTACCCGACATTGGTGTTGTTTTCGGCTAATCTTGGGACGACTAATACGAAAAAGTTGAAAAAAATTGAAAAAACAAGATGGCCGCCGAGATATTTTAGTTTGAAATTTTTCAATTTTCGAGATGTCTTTGCGGGGTCGCATCGCGGTGGTGTTTTAACTTTTTTGCGATATTTTTCCTTTGTTGGCTCTGGTCTATCCTCAATTTTGACATGTTGGATATATTTTTTTTTTTGACAAGATGGCGGATCCCGTGGTGGCCATTTTCTAAAATGTACGAAAAATTGCATTTTTTGGAGGAAAAAATTTGTAGGTTGGCAACATTTGAGGGGGTCACTTTGTATGAGGCGGTTGTTGGGCTTGGTCTGAAGTATTGCCAGGTTACGTTGATTTTTTTTTCATTCATACATTTTTGTGAACTTTCCATTCAAAAATGTAAAAAGTAGAAGGAGAAACATTTTTAATCAAAAAATTACACCACAAGATTTTTTGTGGTCGTCGTAATGACATTTGACCATTTTCATCTCAATCAACTGGCAACACTGGAGTCCAGAATTTTTTTCACTTTTCGAGTAATTGAGCCGAAACTATAGATCAAAGGTATAAAAAATGTACGGGAGATATTTTTAAATTAAAATATTCGTTTTGGAAAGACTTTAAAACTTCAGTGTTGCCATACAAAAAATAATAATTTTCATACAAATTTATTCTTGAATCGAATATTTCGTTATTATAATGTATGGGGCGTTTGTAGGTATTGAGATTTTGTAAATTTTGGTGAAAAAAAAATTCTGTGTTGCCATACAAAAAATTATAATTTTCATACAAATGTATTCTTTATTCGAATGTTTGAGACTGTTGTCCCCATTTGATGTCTTTACAATGTATGAGGCATTTGTAGGTACTAAGGGACCGGACACGTTGGTGTAACCAATAAATAGTGATGCCATACAAAAAATAATAATTTTCATACAAATTAATTTTTGTATGTGATATTTCAGGCTTTCGACTCCTTTTGATGTCACTAAAATGTATACGACGTTAGTTGCTACTGATAGATCGGTCACATCCTTGTTAACGTGTTTCAGTGGTGTAAAAAAATGAGAAACTTTCAGTATTGCCATACAAAAACAAGAATTTTTCATAAAAATCTATATTGATTATTTCGGACTGTTGTTTGCATTTTATGTCTATAAAATATATGAGGCGTTTATAGGCTGCACATTATATGTCTCTCCCTCAACTTCTCCCTCTCCCTGTCCCACTCCCTCTCCCTCTCCTTCTCTCTCTCCTTCTCCCTCTCCCTCTCGCTCTCCCTCTCCCGCTAAGTAAAGTCCTCTACACTTAATTTTTATTTCTCATTTTAAGCCATTGACTTATTATTATAAGCTTACATATTAACGATATTTTTGAAAAAAATATTTATTTATTTGTTGTTTTGCGGAAGAAAAAGGCACGCGCGCTGCTTTAGGACATCGAACATTTGGGACTGTTGTTTGCATTTAATGTCTATAAAATGTATGAGGCGTTTATAGGTACAAATAGACTGCACATTATATGAGTGAAAAAAATCCATGTTGGCATACAAAAATTTTTTTTATTGTTCAATCTTGAAAACAAAATCAACGTGTACACATTTAAAATCTTGAAAAATAATATAAGACATCATTCAAGATATTTTTTTTTGTACCATTATAGTGTTTTTATTATCTACTGGTCTGGTCTGATGTGATTGTCTGTTTCTTGACTCTCCTATCCGATAGTTTAGTTTGATTTTGTCATTTATATTAACTGCTCTCTACTCTGCCCTATACTGCTTTGAATAGTCATTATGTGTGTAGGCAAAATTAATTTTGAGTATAATTATTTTTAAATCATAACTAAAAGGTGATAAATACTGGTTAAGGCCTACCTACTTACCTACTAATAGAAGCAAAAAGCTTCTTTTATACTATTCTATAGCAGCAATACACAGCACCACGACAGCGTACGATTTGTTTGTAAATCGTCTCGCATCTCAAGTGTTGCCAGATAAAGAAAAAATATGCACATTTTTTGCATTTGCATACATACTTAAATGGCAGCTAAAATATAATATAAAATAACGCGTTATGCATGACGCAGAATATCGGTTTAAGTCAATTTTATTATTTTACTCCTAAACAGTTTTTAATAAATCATAGTTAAGAACCCTCAGCATTAAAAGATTTTTTTTAAATGGAAATAGCCGGCTAACGAGCTGACGATCCACCTGATGGTAAATGGCTATCGTCGCCCATGGACATCAGCAACACCAAAGGCATCACCGATGCGTTGCCGGCCAAGAAAGAGAGAAGAAAAAGAAAGAAAGAACTGGCTCTCAAGCCCCCAGCCGGAACACGACGAGTCGTTTGGCAGCTGACTCATGCTCAAGGGTGGTAGCTATCCAGGTGAACCCCATGGAGAAATAATAATAAACTGCATCATAATTGGTCTATTCATTTAGGAGATACGATGCTACAAACAGACAACCATACAAATCATAATTATAACAACCCTCTTTTCGCGTCTAGGGTTAAAATATTGTACTAACTTTTGCCCGCAGCTTCACCCGCCTAAATGACATTTTTTAGTTTTCACGAACCTTTCAGTGAGAGTCCTATCAAAATTGGTTCAGCCCATGGAATTTTGCGATAAAAAGTACCCTATGAGTTATTTCAAGTTACATTCCTTCCAAATTTGATCGAAATTCGTCCAGTGTTATTTGCGTGAAAGAGTAACTCTTAGGGGGTCAACAAAAATTATCTCTTAGTGCTCCCCTACACTCCCGAAGGAACATAATAAAATTATACATGCCAAAAGCTTCTTGCGCCCAGTAGCTTCGGCAGTGCGATTGTAAATTGTAATGTAATGTTACTACAAAACGGTCTTCAAATTTTTCCCTTACGACATTGATTTTCACCACATTTCATTTTTCTTGATCAACCAGAACGTAAACTTAAGTCTTTAGTTAGGGGATAGGTTTTGATTAACTTGCGAGTGTCGAAAGAACTAAAAAAAAGCATAACAAAGAGTTTTATCATTGCGTTGACTTTTAAAAGCTTAATTTTTTCACAACTCTAAGGGATTGCACAGCAGACCTAAGAATTGGATATTATTTTTTAAATTAATACCTCCACGTATTCCTTAGTGAAAAATTTTTGACAGACACACATACAGACAGACGGACCTTTTACTTCAAAAGCAAAAATAGAACGGAAAAGGACCCTAAAAACAATAATATAAAATATAAAAAAAATATAAGCTACTGGCAGATACATTAAATATCCATACTAAAATATGCCCCTTATCCTGATAACAGGTCCATTCCGTTATAAAAATCGTCCTACTTTTAGATGCAGGTCATAAACTATCTGTGAGATAAATTTCATCCGAATCCGTTTAGCCGTATTAGCGTGACTGAATAAAGACATCCAAATTTTCACTATAGTATGTTCGTAGGATTTACATAATCTCTAAGTAGGTGATAAGTATTACAGTATAATAAAACTACTTTTTACAATGTATGAAATAAAACTATGTACCTATTGTACATATATAACAAGGTGCCATTCTTTAAGTAAGCTGAATTACAAGTCACATTATGATTTAATTGAGAACTTTTTTAAGTCTTAATATAGGCCCTTATAAAGGATTCAACTCCGAAATACATCACACATGGATGGAGTTGTTAAATTATGGATTGGTTGTTAAATAGTAACATTCCCAAAATTAAGGATTATTATAAATGCCTCACCACTGAGGTGTTCCACTCTTTATCTCTGGAACCCATCATCAGATCCTTCCTATATTAAAGGAGGACTTGGGTAGAGAATTTAGGGTACTGTAGTTGTAAGTTTGTCGACCATCACTAATTAACTATTTAAGCTAACATTTCCAAGAGAGTTTTCCTTTGAAATTCATCATTTTAAATATTCTACTGCCGTGTTCACATGTCCAACATCGACCATTTCGCTGGCACTACCCGAAAAAACTTATAAAGATTTTATTTTACCACTTTGTAGTTTCGATAAATAAGTATGTATATCCATGCCAAATTACAGCTTTCTAGCGCTAAGCATCTCGGCGCTATACTGCGGACGGACGGAGAGGCGGACATGTAGAAACTATTATTATTTACTAGCTGAACCGGCGAACTTCGTATCGCTTAATGCTAAATAAATTATCGCGTAATTCTACATTCCTACCTACATTCGGTTTAACAAATCAGAGATCATTAAATTTCCTCTCCCTCTCCCCGCTCCATCTCCCATCTCCGATCTCCCTCTCCCCTTTCCCTTCTCCCTCTCCCTCTCCCCTCTCCCTCTACTCTCTCCCCTATCCCTCACCCTCTCTCTCCTTACTCTGCCCCTCTCCATCTCTCTCCTTCTTACTCTGACCCTTTCCCTCTCTCCCGTCTCCTTCTCCCACTCACTGTCTCTCTCTCTCTCCCTCTCGCTCTCCTCCCTCTACTTTTTACTCTGCCCCTCTCCATCTCTCTCCTTCTTACTCTGCCCCTCTCCCTCTCTCCCATCTCCCTTTCCTGCTCCCTCTCTCTCCCACTTCACGTTCGTCTCCCGCTCCCAGTCCCTCTCCGCGCCCAGTCCCTCTCCCGCTTTCTGTCTCACTCTTTCTCCCTCCCCTCTTTCTGCCCCTCTCCCTTTCCCTCTCCTCCCGCTCTGGTCCCTGTCTCGCTTCCTGTCCCTCTCCCTTCCCCCTCCCTTCAAAAAAAATAGTGTGAAGCCGAACATGTTGCAAAAAGACCCGTGAATCGAAAAATCGAAATTTCTCAGACCAATGAAATTTTTGAAAAAAAAAAACAATTTTTTATTTGTTCTTTTGCGGAAGAAAAAGGCACGCGCGCTGCTTTAGCAGCGCGCGCCCCACGCAAAACCTAGTTATATTATATAATCCTAGACTTACCACTGTCTTAACTATATAATTGATCTACCTGATGGAGGCGAGATGGGACTTTGTTGTCTATGGCGGGTTTTCTCCTTCTCCCTCCGACACCTCGGGAAAAATCTGACATTTCACATTTTCAAGATGGCGGCCGCTCTGTGATTTTCAACTTTTTTGTTTATGGCTTTTTGCGGGATTTTTTTGGGGCATTTTGTAAAGTTTTGGGGGAGATTTACGAAAACTTGGGAAAAAATTTAAAAAACAAGATGGCCGCCGAGATATTCGAGTTTGAATTTTTTCGATTTCAGAGGTGACTTTGCGGGGTCGCATCGGGGTGGTTTTTCAACTTTTTTTCAATGTTTTTCGTGTATTCGTTTGATTGTATCCTCGATTTTGATATTTTGGGGATATTTATTTTTTCATCAAGATGGCGGACGCGGTGGCGGCCATTTTGAAAAATGTACGAAAAACGACGTTTTTTGGGTGAATTTTTCTTCGGGTTGGCAACATTTGAGCGGGTGTCTTTGTTCCAGGCGGTTATGTAACTTGACTCAAAGTGTTGCCAGGTTGAGTTTTTTTTTCTTTTGTTGGTACATTTTTTTGGACTTTTTATTCAAAAATGTGAAAAGTAGAAGGAGCAATATTTTTAATCAAAATGTCACACGGGCAAGCGTATCGTGGTCGTCGTAATGACATTTGACCATTTTCGTCGATGTCGACTGGCAACACTGGCTGCTGGAATTTTTTTTTCGTTTTACGAAAAGTCGAATTGATCTCCCAGAAGGAGTGGTGGGGGGTGGGTACAATGTATGGGGGAATTTTTGGTTTGCCTCCGTGTCTATGGGAAAAATCCGACCTTTCAAAAATCCAAGATGGCGGCCGAGTCGAAATGACCAACTTTTTTTTTCACTATGCACCTACCCAAGGTTGGTGTCGTTTTCGGCTGATGTTAGAAAATGTGTTACGATGAAACTGGAAAAAAATAAAAAAACAAGATGGCCGCCGAGATATTTTACTTTAAAATTTTTCAATTTTGGAGGTGACTTTGCGGGGTCGGATTGTAATGGGTTTTCAACTTTTTTTTGATTTTTTATCGCTGTTGCCTCGGGTCTATCCCCAATTTTGACGATTGGGGTATATTTTTTTTTTCTTAAAGATGGCGGATCCTATGGCGGCCATTTTGCAAAATGTACAAAAAATTGCATTTTTTGAGGTGAAATATCTTGAGGTTGGCAACATTTGAGGGGGTGACTTTGTATGGGGCGGTTGTGAGGCTTGGTCTGAAGTATTGCCAGGTTACGTTAATTTTTTTTTCATTCATACATTTTTGTGAACTTTCTATTCAAAAATATAAAAAGTAGAAGGAGAAACATTTTTAATCAAAAAATTGCACCAAAGAATTTCTTGTGGCCGTCGTAATGACATTTGACCATTTTCATCAAAATTAACTGGCAACACTGGCTGCTGGATTTTTTTTTCACGTTTTTTCACATTTCGAGTAGCCCAGCCGAAAGTATTGGTGGGGGGTAATAATAATGTATAGAGAAGTTGCTTGACTATCTATGTTTATTATAGGAAAAATATGACCATTCGAAAATTCAAGATGGCGGCCGCTCGGCGATTGTCAACTTTTTGTTTATTTTGAGCACCTACCCAACATTGGAGTCGTTTTCGGCTAATCTTGAGACGACTAATATGACGAAGTTGGAAAAAATTGAAAAAACAAGATGGCCGCCGAGATATTTCAGTTTGAAATTTTTCAATTTTCGAGGTGTCTTTGCGGGGTCGCATCGCGGTGGTGTTTTAACATTTTTGCAATATTTTGCCTCTGTTGGCTCTGGTCTATCCTCAATTTTGACATGTTGGATATATTTTTTTTTTCGACAAGATGGCGGATCCCGTGGCGGCCATTTTGTAAAATGTACGAAAAATTGCATTTTTTGAAGGAAAAAATTTGTAGGTTGGCAACATTTGAGGGGATCACTATGTATGGGGCGGTTGTTGGGCTTGGTCTGAAGTATTGCCAGGTTACGTTGATTTTTTTTTCATTCATACATTTTTGGGAACTTTCTATTCAAAAATGTAAAAAGTAGAAGGAGAAACATTTTTAATCAAAAATTTGCGCCACGGGATTTTTTGTGGTCGTCGTAATGACATTTGACCATTTTTATCTCAATCAACTGGCAACACTGGAGTCCAGAATTTTTTTCACTTTTCGAGTAGTTGAGCGGAAACTATAGATCAGGGGTATAAAAAATGTACAGGAAATATTTTTAAATTAAAATAGTCGTTTTGGAAGAACTATAAAATTTCAGTGTTGCCATACAAAAAATAATAATTTTCATAGAAATTTATTTCTGAATCGAATATTTCGTTATTATAATGTATGGAGCGTTTGTAGGTATTTACATTTTGAAAATTTTGGTGAAAAAAAATTCAGTGTTGCCATACAAAAAATTATAATTTTCATACAAATGTATTCGTTTTTCGAATGTTTGAGGCTGTTGTCTCCATTGTATGTTTTTATAATGTATGAGGCGTTTGTAGGTACTATAAGGCCGGATACGTTGGTATAACCATTGTTTAGTGATGCCATACAAAAAATAATAATTTTCATACAAATAAATTTTTGTAGGTAGTGTTTCAGGCTTTTGTCTACTTTTTATGTCATTAAAATGTATACGACGTTTGTTGCTGCCAATAGATCGGTCACATCCGTGTAAATGTGTTTCATTGTTGCCATAAAAAATGAGAAACTTTCAGTGTTGCCATACAAAAACAAGTATTTTTCACAAAAATCTATATCGAACAATTGGGACTGCTATTTGATGTCTATAATATGTATGAGGCGTTTATAGGTCCAAATAGACTGCACATTATGAGTGAAAAAAAGCGGCCAAGTTCGAGTCGGACTCGCCCATTAAGGGTTCCGTGGCAGAAAGAATAAAAGGTAAATTGCGGTTTACGATTTATGACGTATTAAAAAAACTGCTTACTAGATCTCGTTCAAACCAATTTTCGGTAGGCAAGGTTATGTACATCATGTATTTTTTTTAGCTTTATCATTCTCTTATTAGAAGTTACAGGGGGGGGAGACCCATTTTGCCACTTTGAAAGTGTCTCTCGCGCAAACTATTCAGTTTAGAAAAGACTGATATTAGAAATCTCAATATCATTTTTGAAGACCTTTGAACCCCCAAAATTAATTGTTTTTTTTTTTCTATTTATGTGTGGAAATCTTAATGTGGTTCACAGAATACACCTATTTACCGAGTTCCAACAGTATAGTTCTTATAGTTTCAGAAAAAAGTGTCTGTGACATACGGACGGACAGACAGACAGACATGACGAATCCATAAGGGTTCCGTTTTTTGCCATTTAGCTATGGAACCCAAAAAAACTATACCCATACTAAACTATACCCCTTAAATAGAACAGATCCATTCCCGTTATAAAAAGCGTTGTACCTTTTGATGCAGGCCATAAACTATCTGTGAGACAAATTTCATCCGAATCTGTTTAGCCGTTATTGAACAAAGCGTTCGCACATTAGCGTGATTGAACAAAAACATCAAAATTTTCACTATAAATATATTATTATATATTATTATTATTGATAGGATTTACATAATCTCCAAGGACTTGGTAAGTATTACAGTATAATAAAACTACTTTTCACAATGTATGAAAAATACCTATATATCAAAGTGCCGTTCATTAAGCAAGTTGAATTACAAGTCACATTATAATTAAATTGAGTACTTTTGTAAGTCTTAATATAGGTCCTTAGAAAGGATTTAACTATAAAATACATCATACATGGATGGAGTTGGTAACAATGGACTCGTTTTTAAATAGTAACATTCCCGCTCATTATTTTACATTGTTACTTAATTGGTCTCCAAGATACATCATCAAAAAGTCAACGAACAAAATGGCACATATCTATTAAAGGTAATTAAAAGTTATTAAACCTTAAAAAAGGTCTAAAGTTTCATATAAAATGCGAAGAGACTTTTCCCAGACCTAAATCGATGCCAAATTACAGCTTTCTAGCGCTAAGGATTTCGTCGCGATGCTGCGGACAGACGGAGAGACGGACATGAAGAAACTTTTATTATTTACTAACCGACCCAGCGAACTAGCGTATCGCCTAATGCTAAATTAATTATCGCGTAATGAATATAATGTTACGTTTAACAAATCAGAGATCATTAAATTCCCTTTCCATCCCCCTGTCCCTGCCCCTGCCCCTGTCTCTGTCCCTGCCCCTGTCCCTGTCCTGTCCCTGTCCTGTCCCTGTCCTGTCCCTGCCCCTGTCCTGTCCACAGGGACAGTCCTGCCCCAGCCCCTACCCCTGCCCCTTCCCCTGTCCTACTTCCTCTCCCTCTCTCACTCCCGCTCTCGCTCCCTCTCCCTCTCTTGCTCCCTCTCTCGCTCCTTCTTCCTCTCCTGAGATCATTAAATTCCCTTTCCTTCTCCCTGTCCCTGTCCTTGCCCCTGCACCTGCCCCTGTCCCTGCTTCTGACCCTGTCCCTGTCCCCGTCCCTGTCACTGTCCCTGTCCCGTCCCTGTCCCTGCCCCTGCCCCTTCCCCTGTCCTTCTCCCTCTTCCTCTCCTTCTCTCGCTCCCTCTCCCTCTCTCACTCCCTCTCTCACTCCGTCTCTTGCTCCCTCTCTCCTGAGATCATTAAATTCCCTTTCCTTCTCCCTGTCCCTCCATCTCCCTCTCTCTCCCTCTCCCTCTTTCTCTCCCTATACCTTTCCCTCTCCCCTCTCCCCCTTCCCCTCTCTCACCCCTCCCCCTCCCAATGATTTTTGTTCATACAATTTTTTGGATTTTGAAAAAATATTTCAGTGTTGCCATACAAAAAAAGACAAAGTACTTTGAAGCCGAATATGTCGCAAACAGACCCCTGAATCGAAAAATAAATTTCGCATGTCAATGATGTCTTTGAAAAAACTATTTATTTATTTGTTCTTTTGCGGAAGTAAAAGGCACGCGCGCTGCTTTAGCAGCGCGCGCCCCACGCAAAAACCTAGTTCTTCTTATTTGCATAAAAACTCATCTAACCATACAGACCTCACTAGCTCAACTAGTATGTAATCCAGTGCGGCTATAGGGTCATCGGGCATCGGGTCGTTAAGAACCGATAAACGCACTAGATGTAAATTTTTTACGTTCAGTCGGCATCGGGTCGTAAGAACCCGATGCATTTTTTTTGTATTTACATTATCTATTTAACAAGACAATTCCAAAACACTAACCATCTCATTCATAACCACAGGGAGACCAAATATATCTGTCCCGCACCAGCGGTTGGCACAGTAATTTTTACCCCGCACCGGAGGAATGTTGAGCATCGGATATAATCAACCCGCTACCGCACCGAACGTGTTAATTGGAGTATCGTAATTTCAATCTTACAGAATACGTTACATGAAGTTTTATTTATTGCAATCGAGACATGAAAACATTTTTGGAAGCTGTTAAAGGGTCTAAAGTAATAAATTATGGATTAGTGTCTATTCAATTTACGGACAGGCAAGTTATGGAATCCATGGCAAATACTATAGGTGTACCAGGATCTCATGGCATTTTTGACAAGCAGAAAAAAGGGTTTTTAATATGGCAATGAAAATTATTAAAACTATATCAAATTGTCAAGTCAAAAAAAGAGTTGTATGGATTTTTTTCTTTTTGAAAATGATGATTATTTTCAACTTAATACCGAAAAAACCCTTTACGATCACAAACCAGAAATATTATTTTCAATGTTTATCGAAAAACATGTGAGAAAAAAGGTGTATTTAAACGACAATCTACAATATTAATATTATCCATCTCGTAGGATTGACTCGTTTTGATACTTTGTTTTCTTGATTATATTTTCTTAGTAATTAATCTAATTATGATTTCTTTATATGTAAATAGATTTGCAAATGATATTAGAATAAATGAAATGAAGAATACAGTTATTGTTACAAATTAAAGCTTGCAAAAATGTTGTATAAATGACATGAAAATTTATATCATGCAAATTCACATCACTGAAATGTAGGAGGAGCAATTCATTATTAGTATCTATTTATTCTCTTCATCAAAAATACCAATATATAATACCTATACAGAGGGAAAATTTTAAACTGTTGTAACATAAATTACCTAGTCACTCTTATAATCAATTATAATATTAAAAATTAATGTGCTTAATTTAACATTATCTTTTATAAAGGTAATAAACCAGACTTTTAATGTAGCCTATTATGAAACTAAGACTATGATAAAAATATCAATGATCAAGAAGTTTTATTCAAATTTCCCCAACGCTGGGGAGTGTTGCGTCTCCAATTTTAATTACCCCATTTTGCCATCAGATGCTGGTACACCTATATGCGAAGTCTCAGTGTAGAATGCTGTCATTTAAGTACTATATAGCATGCGATGCTTTATATCTGGACACAGATGTTTTTGACATCCAGTAAGTTCCTATTTTATTGTTAAGTGGGCCTTGGGCCGCGTTTCCCGGGATAAAAAGTACCATTTATGTTATTCTTGATCTACCTGTGTACTGAATTTCATCATAATCCGTTCAGACGTTTTTGTGAGAAAGAACAAACATTCATATATCCTCACAAACTTTCACATTTATAATATTAATAAGATGTTATTGTCAGTGAATAACAGTTCATTGTTAGATTAAGCGACAGGGATATAATAAATCTATCACGTGATAGATTTATTCTATCCCTGTCGCTCTTCCGCATATTAATTGGCATGATGGGAGAAATGGCAATAATAGCTTAATGTGCATGATCGTGATATGGACGTCCCTGTTGTGCCTATGCTAAATACCGAAGAGTAACGACACTTTTTGCCGTCGTTAGTCGTTACAACTCGTGCGGCGTCGTTACATGTCGTGCGGCGTGCGCATGTTTCTCTGTCTGTCTCTCTCTCTCGTATAGAAATCAAGCCAGATATTTTCGTTTCTTGCAGTAAGTACTAGGATAGTAAAAACATGCAGCAAGTGTGCTAAAACAAATCTGGAGTATTAAATTTCTCATCGGCTTTGTTCACCTAGTAGTAGTTGTACTACTACAGTAACTTGCTGGATGGCACTATCGCAACTCAGCCATAGATTAAAGTATATAACACAGCTACTGAATGTACGAGACTTTAGAAATTGTTTTTGACAAAATGGCGCGAATTTAAAAATGTATTTCACTTATTTTTCCATACTTCCTAACCTTGCTTTGGTGAATCTGAAATATTTTATCAGTAATATTTTAACAATTAGGTCCTACTGTACTATTTTAACCATTTCTTGAAATCTTTTGATTTTTTATATAAACTAGTTTTTATCTGTTATCTATGATAACAAGATTAAGATAACTTATCTTAAGAAAACTAGGTAGACAAAACATTAATTCAGTATTTTTTTTCAGTATGGAGTTATTAGTTGAAATTCCGAGAAATAAATGGATACAGCTTAGAGATTTATATAAGGCTGAGTGGCCGGAATACATACTAGCTTATTGTTTACTTGATATACAAATAGCTAATCCTACACTTAGTGATATTATCAACTTCAAAGTTTACAGTCCTGAAGGAAATATAACCAATGGCATGGTTGCAACCACTGATATAGTAAGTAATATAAACAGTTACCTACCTATTCGTGAAATATATGTACGTAAATGAGTTTTAGTAAACTTAAAGTAACTTATTGTTGCAGTTCGGTTATTATCAACTGCTCATACATCCATTAAAAGATTTCCGGATAATATATAAGGCATTACGAAACACTAATGTTGTTGATTTGGACAGGGATATATGCATACCTTCTGCGGGCCTTAATATTGTAACGGAATGTGTTAGAAAATTACAAGAATGGCGTAAAATCAATGTTACATATAGTGGGAATGCTTATAGATACTTTCTTGATAATAATACGCCGCTATACGACGTAAGGTAGTAAACTGTTCAGCATATTTTTATTCATTGCAAATAATAGTTAAGAAATCACGATTTAAACTTGGTAATGCTTATTAATAAATAAATGTTGTTCATTTCCTTAGTGCTCTTTCACTCGCTTATGTAGATTATTTTCTTTTTTTTTTACGTCGGCTTCACCCAATTAATACCGCCAATTACTCTATTAATATTGTTTATTCCTTGAGATATTTATAGAATGACTTTTATTTTTAATGTAATTTTATTTCAGTGTTGGCCCTCCCGATTCTTACGTAGCTCCTTTAAAACCTGAATATATAACTTTGATTGATAAAACATGGACATATCATGGCGAGATGACGAATAAATTATTTGAATCACTAATGAACCATGACATGACATACGTTCTGTATTCAAGCAAAGATGATAAGCCAATGGCGTGGATAACAGTAAACGTAGAAGGGGCCTTGACTCATCTGTATACTCTAGAGGCGTACAGGCGACTTGGATATGGTGAATTTATTACCAAATATGCAGCAAATGATCTCCGGCGTAAAGGAAGAAACGTTTTGGCATATACTATGGAAGATAATGAGAAACCACAAGAAATGTTCAAAAAATTAGGATTTCGTATCAAAGGAATTGATCAATGGATTTTTATTCATAAATAGTTTATAACTTTTTACCAACTGTAACTGCACAAAACTTGAAATGGTTAAAACCCATATGTATGTTGGACTAGTAATCGATGACCGATTTAGCTGGGGACCACATAAAGACCACGTTTGTGCGAAATTAAGGGCTACACTCAGTAAATTCACCATACTAAAACATAAATTGCCATATAAAATATTAAGTTTACATGGCCCTAGCTGACTCGGTCGTCGGCTACGGACTCAGCAGCTATGGCAGGTCATCAAACACTAACTTAAATGATATTTACTGTTTACAACGCAGAATACTCAAAACAATAGTACCGAAATATATAAAAAATAAGTTTCAGGGAAAAAGTGACGAACTTTTTAAATATTGTAAAGTTATGAACATATATAACAAAACGAAATTTTTAATTCTCACTGAAAACCATAGACCTGATTTATTAAACTTTAAAATAAGACATGAGAAACTGAGAACATTACCGAGACTAGAAAATTACATAGTACCTCAATGTGTCAACAGATATGGAAGGTGTGCGTGTGGATTGAGGGCTCTTTTTTAAAAGTTACTCAGATTTTTTCAAAATCAAGGCGGAATTTAGGAAAAAATTGTGAAAACATCGTGGTGAAGATAAAAAATTTGTGCAACGTATGGTAAAAAAGTTGTGGTCGATTAACTGGAGCTCTCAATCCGCTAACCTAAGAAATGACTGTAACCTCGTATCTCCAAATATACTACGTGTATGCTTAACTATTTTATATGAAAAAATTGTGCGTAATTTGTGAAAGCTATTCACAATTTCTCAATTGATTTTAACGGTTTACTTTGATTTTATAAAGGTTTATTTGGAGCTCTCAATCCTCCAATGTGTGGTTTGAGTGTTCCCAAAATTCTCTAACTTCGGCTGAATATTTGTTTATATTCTTACTCCTATTTCACGAGTATAATTAAGAGTGAATTTGTGAAACAAAAACCGTGACTTAAAACATAATAATTAGAGAGTAAATGAAAAAAATACTTTCTTATAAATGTCCCGTCTGAGAGCTCCATGTTTTAGCGTTTATTTATTGAACCCGAGCTTTTATAGAAATGATAGATACATCAGAAATTGTGAAAATGTTGTCACTAAAATTTAACACGATTAATTTTTTTGTGAATGCTTGATTTAAAAAATAATCCACAATATTATATTTCCAAGCGACGAAATCGTGTAGGGTGGACATAGTATTGTCGGACGGATATACATAATTATCAAAACTCCAGAATCGTAGAATAAAATATTGAAAAACATTTTTTTTTCTGGGTACCTCCCCTAACGTGAGGATGAATTTTTATTTGGGTATCGTGAAAAGGTTTTTCAAAAATATTATAGGTCTTCTAAGACCATTTTTGGAATTAGAGGTCCATTTGTACGAAATATTTGGCTTTAAAGTGCTAGGTTTGGTTAGAGTCACGTGTCTCTCCCCCCACCCTTCCTGCCGGCTAAACGGTCGGAGTTGGACTAGTGAAAAAATTCTCAAAAATACGTTGTTACATGATGAATTTACAAGGAAAATTATAACAGTTATGTTAGCATTAGTTAGTGAGTAATAGTCGATAAATTTACTGCTTCGGAACCCAACATTGCACGTGGAGTGATTTCCTGTTTTTATTCCTGTCATATACAGCAATAACAATAAAAACATTATTTGTGCTATAAATATTTTTTAATAATAAACATTTTGACATTATTTTGTTTTTTCTTCTTTTACATGCAAAATTTTAAAAAACTGAAAACGTAACCCGGAGCGGTATGACATGGGGACATGGGGTTCTTCAAAAAAGGTGTAAAAAGAGTTCTTCTTCAGGGCCGGCGTTGCAGTGGCGATTCCTCTGGTATTGCTCATATCCATAGGCGACGGTAACCACTTACCATCATCAGTATCATCATCATCATCTTTCCATCAAAATTTACAGAAATGCCTTACCTTAAATTTCATACCTACTCATATTAAAAGCATTCTTATGACGAAAGGATATTACAAATTACATGATTATTTTAAAGACAAGTCTGCTTGGACATGAGTTTTATGAATATAGATTGTAGTAGATGATAAGTGCTATCTGTAACTGTGAGCAGGAAAAAAAAACCGGAAAATACTTGCCGCTTCTTCTCTCGGGCCCTCTCACAGTAGGGCCTTGTTGAAGCATTGGCGTAACTTGCATGACTTTCAAAAAGTGTTTGTGAACTAAACCAATTTTGAATAAAAACATTTGATTTGATTTGATTTTGATTTGATTTGAATAATTTATTAAGACTTTGTTTTGTTGTTTTATTTCTACATATAAAGATGTTTACGTTTTTATTTCCTGGATGTTGTGCTGTTAAAAACCGTGAATAAATATTTTCCTTCTTTTCTTTCTTTCATAATTAATGTTTCACTTTTTCTAGTTTGTTTTGTAATAAAATATTTATATTTAAGTACGTTTTACTTTCTTTATGTACTATATGCATGGTCACCCTACATAATTTTTCTATTGAAAATATAATAATGTTGATTATTTTTAAAATCAAACGTTCACAAAAAATTTAATCGTGTTAAATTTTAGTGACAACATTTTCACAATTTCTGATGTATCCATCATTTCTATAAAAGCTCGGGTTCAAGAAATAAACGCTAAAACATGGAGCTCTCAGACGGGACATTTATAAGAAAGTATTTTTTTCATTTACTCTCTAATTATTATGTTTTAAGTCACGGTTTTTGTTTCACAAATTCACTCTTAATTATACTCGTGAAATAGGAGTAAGAATATAAACAAATATTCAGCCGAAGTTAGAGAATTTTGGGAACACTCAAACCACACATTGGAGGATTGAGAGCTCCAAATAAACCTTTATAAAATCAAAGTAAACCGTTAAAATCAATTGAGAAATTGTGAATAGCTTTCACAAATTACGCACAATTTTTCCATATAAAATAGATAAGCATACACGTAGTATATTTTGAGATACGACGTTACAGTAATTTCTTAGGTTAGCGGATTGAGAGCTCCAGTTAATCGACCACAACTTTTTTACCATACGTTGCACAAATTTTTTATCTTCACCACGATGTTTTCACAATTTTTTCCTAAATTCCTCCTTGATTTTGAAAAAATCTGAGTAACTTTTAAAAAAGAGCCCTCAATCCACACGCACACATATGGAAGTAGAATGTTAAAATGTATTATTCCAAATTACTTAAATGAGTTACCCGATACCTTAAAAACTATGTACATTAATAATGAAAGATATAAAAATAAACTAAAAGCCTATTACCTACGTACACAATGATTGCCTATGTATTTAAAATAAGTTACGTAAAATGTATCATGAACGACTCGTCGGACATATATAAACCCTGCGTGGTTTGCAAGGTCCGACTTTATATGAAAAAATGTATGAAAATGTGTGTAAAATAAATAAATAAATAAATAAAAAACAACTTTAGATATAAGCAGTAAACGACACTCTTTAGAAGTCTAAAAATAAATTTCATGCATCAACGTGATGTTAAAATATTTACTTATGTATCTAATGATAAAGTTTCTTTGATAGAGTTTTTTTTTAACGTTAGTTTTAAAAAAATAAAATGTTAATGTTAAAGTTAAAGTTAATGTTGAGTTGATATATGGTATGACAATAAACCAAAAACAATAAAATTAGAATTAAGTTTTAAGCGCATAATCATATTGTCTTCTGGAGATTTGACTTCTATATTGAAAACGAATTGTTTTCAAGTAAACTGCTGTCATTATAGTGTTATTAACAATTAACATAATATTGAAGAAAAAAAACAAATCACAAAAGTAAAGAAAACAAGTTTGGGAAGAGAAATAGAACCGACATAAGCTAGGTCAACTGATAAAGTGATAATATTGCTTATTCAATAACAATGTGGATGAAATAAACATCAACTAATCCTATATACTGTGAAGAATAGGTAATTGTCACGATAATTATAATATTCTTAGAAATAAAAGATCTTAAAACATAAAAAAAAAGATTTAATTAACAAAATCACGATTACAAAATTCAATAATTATTTTTGATAAATGTAATGAAATTCGGTATTACACTCTTTTTATCGCAAAATTACGAATGATTATTCGGGCACAGTTTCCACTAAGGTGTCCAGCGGCAAAATGACCGAGGCCCGCCATCGTTGCTCCTTATATAGGGTGGTGACGCCATCTTGAAAAAATGTTCTTTTTATTCCTAAGAACATTATCATTGTTCTATATGAGGGTGCACTAATTTTGTTTTAAAAATTACAATCGCTTTTATGATAGTTGATGCAACCTGATATTACACCGTGATGTGCGGTGATTGATATTCGACCACAGGTATTAAACTAAACAGTTTTTCAGAACATTTCCCAATGTACAGAACTACAGACGGTAGATTACGCTGAGAGAGCCTACATCTCTCCTCAACTCAAGCGATTCTAATCCGTAGTGGGGTCTTTGACAAGACGTTGGCTCGCCGTTGAATTTGGGTGAACGGGTCCAATTCTGGGGCTCCGGGCCAAAGGTATTCCATGTGTGTTCGAATTTGCGCCTTATAGAGCATTAACCGGTGCTCTACCAATTTCCTTGAGGCTTTTGTAGATCTTTATGTTGGCGGCACTGATTCTTACGTAGCTTCTATAAAACTGAATAGATAAATCCTTTCAGTAGTTTTTGCGTGAAAGAACAACAAACATCCGTACAAACTTTCACATTTATAATGTTAGTAGAATGTCATCGACATAATGGTAGCTAAAACATGCAAAGAGGTTAATGATACATATTTTAATGTATTTATTTAATCTATTTATAATATGTTTATATTTTATAACATATTTGAATACTCGGATATTGCTTCGTTATAATAGTAAACAGTTCAGATGTTTAATCTTATTCTTTTACTACTAGTAGTTATTATAGGTATTATTATTTATTACTATTATTTCTTCTGTGCTACTAGCCAAAATGTATTAATTTAACTGGTAGGTATTATTTACACATGCCTTATTATGCCTGATTTAAATTACAATGTTAAAATCCAGATCTAAAAGTTGAATACATTTTTTCCATAATTTTTAATTTTTCATTATTTCTGAATACCCATCATTGTAATTTAATTGAATGGAACCTATTATTGACTAGTAAGTACCCTTGCTTCACTTCGGCAAACACGAATTCGAATAAATGTAAAGACGGTATTCTTTAAATTGACATAACTATTTTATTTGTGAACGGATTGCGTTGCAATAAAACAAACACTACGTATTAACCCAAGCTCACTTCAATACATCAGTGAAAACTGCATCTAAATCTCTTAAGCCGTTCCTTAGCCGGAACAAACACATAGACAAACAGGCAATAATTCTCAAAATCATTGTTATGACTATTGCGTAATACCCCTAGAAACTTCGATCACTAATAACAGAACTGTTCTGTTATTAGTGATCGAAGCCTAGAAATAGTTTTTCTCAATCTTCCATGTGCAGACATCGATCAGTTACAATTTATTATAATAATATGTATTGATAAGAAAACTCTACTAATGAGAATACCAAATTGATATGAATAGATTTATGAATCAAACATACTTTATACTATGACGTAAGTTTATATATAGACAATTTAATTTGAAACATAAACTAATGGTTTACTGGTCTCCCGAACATGGGTTTATCACTAGTTAATCCATACTAATGTATTATGCGAAAGTGTGTTTGCTTGTCATTCTTTCACGTCGCAACGGAGCGATATCATGACGTGACATACGCTACTTTTTAGCGTGATAAACATCTTATTCCCATGGGAAGATCCATTATTTGAATCACTCCATACAACCAAACAAAGTTTTGTCCTTTAACTTCGTAAAGGATGTATGGATTGATTTACCACGCGCGCGAAGTTGCGGGTATCATCCAGTTTTAAGAAGTTTCAATTGATTATGATCACATTTTCTACAAAAAATAGATCAAAATCGGTTCATCCGTTTGGGAGCTACGATGCCACGGACAGACATACAGATACACAGACGCGTTAAACTTATAACACCCATCTTTTCTCGTGGGGACTTATATATTATACGTATGTAGTTAGTTTTGTAAATTATGATTTTCGTTAAGTGAACCGTTTGTTCCTATTATGAAATAAATAATTTGACTTTGACTAGCTTCCTAAACCTGCGCGTCTCTCGTAATAATGTTCTTATAATGTGTGAAACCTGCCACTTACACTTGGCCAGCGTAGTGCACAATGACCTTTACACCTCACGTGAGATGAACCCTGAGCCCAGTAGTGAAACAGATATCTATGGGTTGCGATAATAATGATTATGAAATAAGTATTTTTTTTAATATAAAAAAAAATTAAACAAGAAAACCAAATGGCTTAATTCATGTTTCTTCGAGTGTATGTTTATATTAAAAACACCCATGTACAAATGATAATTAACTGCATTACAACCTACGCTTTGATAAGCAAAGTAAAGTAGGTTAACCGATAATAGTAAGTACAAAAGAAGCAATGAACATGGAAGAATGTAACAAACAAATAACTTTTATATTGGAGAAAAGAATTTGACACAGGTGTCATGGATGTTGAACCTCTACAGCTCATTCCAAAAGAACATTGGTCTCAGCTTGAGCCTAGCCTTAAATTGGATTGGCCACGCAGCATTTTAGTTATCAATCTCCTGAAGACTTTACGGCAATTTCCTGAACTTGGACAAAAATTTGACTTCAAAATATACTGTCCATATGGCGATGTCACATTTGGAGTGATAGCTACATGTGTGAAGGTATGCAATAGCACTAGTTATGAAAATTTAAAGGCTGATTTCTTATGGTATCTATAGTATAATTTACATAATTATAAATACCTAAGTCAAATCTTTGCATGAATAAAATCAGTCCAAAAAATATTTGTTTAGAATATTTATGGTGATAATCGAAACATTTTAAATGAATTAAGTTTGTGAATATATTTAATTGCAGTATCGTAATTTCAATGTTACAGAATATGTCATATGAAGTTATTATTCATTGCAATCGAGACATGAAAACATTTTTGGAAGCTGTTAAAGGGTCTAAAGTAATAAATTATGGATTAGTGTCTATTCAATTTACGGACAGGCAAGTTATGGAATCTATGGCAAATACTATGCGAAGTCTCAGTGTAGAATGCTGTCATCTACTAGGATGCGATACTTTATATTTGGACACAGATGTTTTTGACATCCAGTAAGTACCTATTTTATAGTTAAGTGGGCCTTGAGCCGCGTTTCCCGGGATAAAAAGTTCCATTTATGTTGTTCGGGATGTACCTGTGTAATGAATTTCGTCATAATCCGTTCAGACGTTTTTGTGTGAAAGAGTAACAAACATTCATATATCCTCACAAACTTTCATTTATAATATTAATAAGATTTATATTATAACATTTATAATATTAATAAGATGTTATTGTTGGCAGATAACTGTTCATTGTTAAATTAATGTGAAATTAATTAAAAGTTAACAAACCGCTAAACGCTAAACGCTTACACACTACCCCCGCAGTAGGTTATTTACCTGTCGCGGGTGGCATGGACGACACATATAACACATCACAATAACACCCATTACCCGAATACAAATATTTATGTGTCACATAAATATCTGCCCCGGCCGGGATCGAATCCGGGACCCCTCGCTTCGCAGGCAGGGTCGCTACCAACTAGGCTTTAGAACTTTAGATCGTCAAACTAAACGCACGCTTAAATAGAGCACTGCAAAGCAAACAAAATGTGAATGTGATTACCGTTCAGGAGATGCTCTGTCTGAAGCCAACCATGATAGTGACAGTCATTTTATGGTCGAGTTTAGAACCTACTTGAAATCTTCATTAATTTGACACACAAGTCTATCTACTACATAAAGAAATTGAAGACAAGAATCTAAAGCATGAAAATTAAACTATTAAAAGCAACAGAATATAATTATTTTCCAAAGTTGTGCTAAGCTATATTTGGTTTTACAGGATACCTGAGGACGTGACATTTGGCCACCTTTCCATGGAACACGTCCCAGAAGTGAACTCAAATTGGGAACATCGATACCCAGGCTCTGAATGGTATTTCGAGCGACTTATTGAATCTAAACTCGGGTACGGTCTTTTTGAAAAGAAATCCAACAAACTGATAGCGTGGGCGTTTTACACAGAATCTGGTACTTTCGATAACATGCATGTTTTAGATTTTTACAGAAGGAAGGGGTATGGCGAGTTACTTTCGAGAATTTTTTATAACATTGTTTATAAAGACAGAGGACATGTCTACACTTTCTGCATGAAGGGCAACGATGTGGCACTATCGTTGTATGAAAAAGTTGGGGGAAAAGTGATCGGCGAAACATTTTGGACCATATTCATGAGTAAAACACGCAGTAAAATTTAAAGGGAAACTGGTTGCTAAAACAGAAGTATATGATCATTACGTATTAATAGAATTAACACATAATTGGGGCAAGCGAAGCGAGCCCTAAATAATAGTCGACAATCTATGCATTTCGTATTCCCTTTTATTGAGAAACTATTACACTTACAGGTTTGAGTTTTGACATAGTAATTTATATTCATGTCTAGATATGTTATCAATCATAAAAATATTATTTTGTCCACTGTTTAAAAAAGCAGTTTTCAGAAATTCGATTTTTATTGTACAACTAACGCCATCTATCGGAAAAGTAAAAAATCACTTCAACATAACTTCCCCTTCATGTATGGAAGTTTACCTTCTGAAATTTTAGATGGCTCTGATTACATTAAAATAATGAAATAATTAATTTTATTAAAATTTCTTCTAAATTAACGAATTTAAATTATTGCACTGAAAAAAAAACAATAAAAATTAATTAAAATACCGCTCCCTTTCCTTCCTGCTTCCTCTCCCCTCTCCTCCCCCTCCTTCACCCCCACCCTTCCCCTTCCCTGCCCCTCCCCCCTCCCTCATCCCTCCCCTCCCCATCAACCCTGCTTCTCCCCGCCCCTCCCTTCCCCCTCCCTCACCCCTGCCCCCCCATTCCCTCCCTCACCTCCGCCCTTCCCCTCCCCAGCCCCTCCCCCCCTCCGTCACCCCTCCCCTCCCCTCACCCCTGCTTCTCCCCCTTCCTTCCCCCTACCCCTCCTCACCCCGTCCGTTTCCCTCTCCCCCTGTCCCTCCCCTCCCCACAGTCACAGTATAAGGAGATATCAGTAACGTAACTCGGCCCTATTCTCGAAAAACTTGCCTACGGCCGCGCGGAACGTAGCCGCGCGCTAGGGCTGTCCGCCGACAGTATTTTAATTTTATCAAACGACTTGAGTTTCATTGTAGTTTTTTATTTATAAATGTTATATTTTTTCTATTTTAATAAATGCAATTCGTTGTGAATAAAAAGGAAGTGTTCCATAAAAATCCATGTTGTGTTTTTATTAGTACTGTGAAGGTTCTTCAGTACTGTATTAGAGACAGACTCTTAGGGCAGGGTAAGTTGTTCGTGTAGGTTAAGGTAAATAAAAAAGGTATCTACAACTGTCCGATTTTATAAACTTTATACCTATTGCTAAATTAATTTATAACATTAAAATCAAGGTTACAATAGCAATAACGTTTTAATGACAAATTAGACGCAAATATTCAAATTACAATTATTATTACAAATTACAATATTAGGTACAATTATTTCCAGACAAGATTCATATATTCATCATTATATTCATTCATCATTTACGTCATTCATATTAGTAATAGTAATAATGGTATTAATTAACAATTAAAATCATATTACCAATATAATCCCTCGAGGGGCCCTATCACCAGCGGGCCGTATTTAGTCCTTTTACGACACCCATCCGGCGTGGGATTGGGGTTAGTATTCTAGGCCGCCCCAATACGGCAAAAGTAATAATAATCAACCATTAGATTTTTTTAGCACCTTGTTTATCAATCTAGGCATTTACTCGGTGGACTTATGAATTACTAACAAAAAATAACCGACTTCAATACTTATTACTCAAAAAGTACTTATTTGTACCGACCGTGGTACAAACTCCGTTCGTTCTACAATCGCCGCAGTTGCCGCCTTTTCGCTTGCTTATTCCGATGTGCGTAGGTATGACGTGCTTTCCGACCGTTTGTATGAAGAGCGAATACTAGTTAGATTCCTTTACTGTGCCACAGTGAAATAAAATAATATGTGTCGTTCGTACGCGAAGGTCCAAACCGACTCACGGTCGCGCGACTGACAAGAGGTCATCAAAATGCCACGAAAACGCACGTTAACTGGCCATAAACTTCGCGAGCCCTCCTTAAAGCACCGCTTTTTTGCTAGTAATAAATAATAGAATAAACAGTAATTTTTTTTTCCTCTTGCACATAAAATAGGAAAATAGTATTTATTTTAACCTGAGACTTCGTTTATTTTTCGTCTTTATAAAATACATATACGTATAACTACCTATGTGACTTTGAAACAAGTTACTTTGAAAACACAATTAACAAGTGTGGTCGATGTTTCCTTCCAATGATAATAACTTGTCGCCTTACCAAAAATTCTGGCTGGTTAACATGGCACTGATGACAAGACCGCAAAATGCTGGCTCTCAGTTCAAAACGAAACAGACCAACAACACAAACAAACTTAGAGTAAGGTTGCTATGTCAGATTAGGAATAAGTTTAGGTGAAAACCAATGTTAAGATTTATAATAATGCGATCTCAAGATCTGCAAGGCTATTCTGTTTTGTAACTTGACAGCGGAATCTGAGTTTCAAAATTGAAGTTCGAATCCGAGATCTTGATATGTGATTCTCTAATCATCTGGTACGCACTTGCGATGTGAAGGGAGTCTCGAACTGTAACTTCAATTTAAAACACATCGTGGATTCCGCTGTTAAGTAACAAAACAAAAGCGAACTTGCATCATATTGATATGTCATTCTCTAATCATCTAGTACGCACTTGCGAAGTGAAGTGACTCTCGAACTCAAATTTCAATTTTGAAACTCATCGCGGATTCCGCTGTCAAGTTACAAAACAGAATAGCCTTCCAGTTTGAGATGCTGTTACACGTCAGATCGTATGGAAAAGTGACATTTCTGAGAGCTGAGATCACGCTCTTGAACCGAGAGCAGTTTATTAATACGGGCCTCAGATGATATATAAAACTTCTAAGAATTTGTACCTATTTTGTATTCCTCATTAAATTTTCACTTATTACGTCTCAATAAACTTCATTCAATATTCATCGTTCTATATCCTAAAAAAATTATTCAAATACTTGTGAATGTAAGTTCACTAACATTACTTGACTACTCGGGTGACATGAATAGAATGACTACTAAGGCGTTACAACCGCATGATATTTAAGGAGAATTTTAGATGACTTCTTGAATCGGGGTTTCTTGATGGACCAACTTTATTGTCATCTTTAATACTGATATCTACTGATTCTAATTAGGTTGCTTGGAAGAAATCGCTACGTAGCGATAGGGCAGCCTGTTGTGTTGTACTTCTTATTTATTCTGTTCTCCGTGTATGATCTGTGGTGTGCAAACAATAAAGTTTTAAGCTATGTATCTATGTATGTATTGTCGTTGCGACTTTAAGACCTCTTATGTGTTATGTGCCACTTTTGGCAAAATCACTTTTTTACGTCACATGATTCTACATTTTGAAGAACTATCGAATTCAAAAACTCTCATGCGTGTACGACGTTTCCATCTTAACTTATTCACCAAATTCAAAATCACCTAGGTGCTGGCTAAATAAAACTTTATCCATTTTTATTGATTCCCTCAAAAAGCTGATTTTTGATGTGAAATATCTTTACGTGAGGGGTAAACCTGATTTTAGACTTGACGATCGTGGCGACGCATTTCGACATATAAGAGGTCTTAAAGTCGCAACGACGGTATATTATAAGGATTATTATTTCTTCTGTGGTATGTATCTACATTACTGACATCTAATAATACTCCAACATATCTCCAACCATACAATATCATTGCTCCAACCACAGGAATCTAATCCAGAGCGACTATTACAGTAATATACTGGTAAAAACGCCGTTTTTCCTACGTAGGAACGTTTTCATGGCGTTCGTTTATCTTTACAACATGTTTATATTTTATCATCAAAGTACCCGTCGCGGCGTCGGTCGGCACGATTACCTGCATTATGAATAAGGAAAATAAAATATATACTTATGCAATTATGTTGGACTGCGAATGATAGCATTATTTTATCAAGTTAAGTAAATAAATAACATTATCAAACTTATTACGAAGGTACTTGCATAGCAACTGATAAACTAAACATTTGGTACAAAGCGCTAATGGAACAAATACAATACAATACATTTTACAAGTCCATATAGGTATCTTTATATAAAAAATAGGTAGAATCAGAAAAATAGGGTAGCATAATATCTAGGGAATAATCATGAAATCATTGAGTGTATTCCCCGTTTCACTCTGTAGGTTCTATCAAAATAATAAATTTTATCTTTTTAAACTTAAAAAACCGGCTGTTTAGGCAAAATGCATGCCTAATAGAACCTACTTTATTAGTTTATTTTTCTATTATGTCTTTTGTAAAAAGTTATGTCACTTCTGTCATTATTGTAGATACGTATTAAATTTTTCACTGAACACCAATTATCTTTTATATTGCAAACCATTATAAATCCCTTAATTATGAGTAGTCCAGCTGGCAACGGATAATTTCCCATCATATTTTGGTCACTTCAGCCGGATTAATGTAACAAAGTACTAAGAAGAAAACCAAAGGGAATTCAAATTGCCGTGTTTCATACACGGGCCGCAGCGAGGACTACTAAGGGAAGTGTCAAGCAGTTACCTATTTGTGGAAAAGTGATTTCCAATCAGAACTACCACTGACTATTTTATGTCTCATGTGTTTTTGTGTGTAGTATTAGGTACATTATAATTAGCTTGATAGGTTCATGCAAGGTGTGAGAAATTCAATCAATCTGTAACATATCTGTTGTATAACCAAATTCATAATTCATTAATTAATATTGTAAATTCTTATTCAGGTTGACCACATACCAGCTTCTAAAATGACCACAGTTTCTACCGAGATCGATAAACTCATAAGAAGACGCGCAGCCTACAAAGAACAATTAACTTCATTCACCAATTTTATTAGGACCCTGGATGTGTCTACCATGGGTGACACCGAGGCTGACGAATTGCAGTTACGTATCGCGAGATTAGAGAAAATGTTTGACCAGTATGACGAAACACAATTGTCAATAGAGTGTTCGGGAGAGGAATCTGAATCCCAGTTGGCGGAACGTAATGATTTTGAAAAATTATATTATAGATCACTGTCACTTGCGAGAAAATTGCTTACAGATTGCAAACGTTTACTAAGTCCGACAACTGAGGTTCGTTCCAGAACTACTAGGAATAGTGGTGTACATCTACCTATTATTCATCTCCCAAAGTTTGGAGGCTCATATGACCACTGGTTAGAATTTTACGACACATTTTCTAGCCTCATACACAATAATGCCGATATAGATAACATCAGTAAGTTTCATTATAATTATAAGGGCGTCGTTGGAGGGTTCTGCTGCGGTAGTCATTCAGTCTATTGAGTTTTCATCTGCTAATTATTTAATTGCTTGGCAGTTACTGTGTGATCGATACGAGAACAAACGAATGTCAATTAATAATCACGTGTCTGCACTATTTAATTTAAAGGTAATCGTCAACGAGTCGTCTGCCAATTTAAACCGTCTTATAGATGACACTAAGAAAAACTTACGGACCTTAGAATCACTAGGAGAACCAATCAAACAGTGGGATACACTTCTTATATACATTATTACGCACAAGCTTGATAGTAACAGCTATCGTGAGTGGGAGCAGTCTTTAAACCGTGACAAAAGTGTTACATTTGACATGTTGCTCGGATTTATTAAAAATCGAGCCGACTTGCTTGAAACACTCGAACTGTCTTCTAATAAACAGCTTATTATTAGTTCAGGCAAGTCAAACACTAAACTAAAAACTATGGTTTCGGTCTCTAATAACAGTGTCAACAGCAGTGCGATCACAAAGCGTTGTCCTAAGTGCAGTGGTGATCATAAATTATTCAATTGTTCTCAATTTTTATCGCTTAATAATGAATCACGATTTAGGTTACTGCCCGAGTTTAAGGTATGTTTTAATTGCTTAAACTTCGGACACTATGCCAACAAATGCAAGAAACCGGGATGCAAAGTTTGTCGTCGTAAACACAATACTCTGGTTCACGTATCAGACCTTCATAACAAATCGGTTTCTATGACATCGAGCGCATCGCCGTGCTTAGACAATAACATTGATCGTTCCAGCGAGAATTCGCAGCAGCTAGCAATGCAACAGCCCGTTACGGGGCCTATAGGTGACCGCTTGTCATTGTCGGCGAGCATCGCTGGTATGCAGTGCTCTCAGTCTCACCATGGAGATGTGTTATTGTCTACTGCAATAATCAAAGTGTATGGTAAAAATAACCGGCAATATTTGGCTCGCGCGTTGTTGGATAGTGGCAGTACTTCGTGTCTAATGAGTGAGTCCCTGTATGAGAAGCTGGGACTGTCAGCTAATAACGTAAACAACTCGGTGTTAGGTGTTAACAACAGTACGTCTAATATAAATAAATTATGTCGCGTGCAAATAAAATCGCTAGATGAAAGCTATTTGACACACATTAAGTGTTTTATTCTTCCGTCAATAACTAATCCTACGTACCTAGCAGGCAAGTCGACTTAACTAATCTTAAAATCCCTTCGAATATTTGTCTTGCAGATCCCCATTTTCATGCGCCGGCCCCCGTTGATATTTTAATCGGTGCTGATGTCTTTTGGGGCATTTTGGGAACACAACGACTTAGGTTAGGAGACGGACAGCCGATACTCTGTGATACGAGGCTGGGATGGCTCGTATCAGGTCCCATTAACGGTGGCCATGTATCGTCGTCTCAAATTAATTGTAATTTTATTAATCTTCTCTCTGATTCAGGAGCTGAAATAAATAATATTCCTACTCAACTCAGTAAGTTTTGCCAACTTGAGAAGGTTAGTGTAAGCCATTCATATTCCTCGGAGGAACGGGCATGTGAGGATCATTTCGTTAAGAATACCACACGTCCGGCCGATGAGCGTTTCTGTGTTAGGATACCTTTCAAACGGTCATCTGAATTCTTAGGTGATGCTTTGCCACGAGCAAAGCAGCGTATCCTTTCGCTAGAACGCAGGCTTGCCAATAAACCCAAATTATTTGAAATGTTTAAAAGATTTATTTTGGAATACAAAGCTTTGGGTCATTATGGTTAGCTACCAGTCTAACAGTCTAGACGCTCACTATGCTTATTATTTACTTTTATGGCACAGTTCTTGAGAATAAAAATAATTGTCATCAATTCATTCAATTCATTTGCCTGCTAAAAGTTCCTTGCTAAAATTTAAGGTTTTTCTGGATGAGAATAAAATCATGCGTGTAGGAGACCGTTTATTAAATTCTTTACATCCTTATGAAAAGAAACATCCTATTCTCTTACAGTCCGCTCATCGATTTACTCAATTATTATTTGAATTTGAACATAAACGGTCAATGCACGCAGGGCCGCAGTTATTGTTGGCTTCTATCCGAGAAACGTATTGGCCTATTAGAGGTCGGAATTTGGCTAGGTATTGCTGTAGACAATGTGTTATGTGTTGTCCAATGAAGGGACAAACTGGGTCTCCTATCATGGGTAACTCACCGCAGCAGCGCCTTCAAGTAACTTATCCTTTTGAAAACATAGGTTTAGATTACGCCGATCCTATGCTAGCTGTTTCACGTCAGGTAGGTGGATGCAAAACGGTTAAGGTCTATATCGCCATTTTTGTGTGTGTTTGCACCAAAAGCTATCCATTTGAGCTATAGGTAATTTGACCAGCAACGTTTTAAATGGCGTTGCGCCGGTTCATAGCACGCAGACGAAAGCCGTCAAACAAACATTCTGACAATGTTACTGCGTTTGTTGTCAAAGTTCTTGAAGCATAACTGCAATTCGTTATCCGAGGAGATGGCACATGAGAGTATTAATTTTCATTTCATCCCCCATTTCATTCCCTCACTTCGCTAGTCTGGCAGAAGCTGGTGTGCGGTCGACAAAGCATCATTTATTCAAAGTATTAGGCAATTGTCATTTAATGTATGAGGAGTTAAATTTACACTACGTTAGTACAAATCGAGGCGATATTAAAGTCCAGACCGCTAACTCCGCTATCGTCAGACCTTGAAGACATGATGCCGCTTACACCGGGACATTTTAATTGGAAGACCATTCACGTCTCTGCCATCACATGACCATTCATATCGTTCCACATCTTCTTTGACACGGTTTAAGCGAGTGGAGCAATTATGCTAACATTTCTGGGCTTATTAGAGTAAACAATATATATCGGAACTCCAACTTCGTACGAAATGGTGTTCCAGCAAGGGTCCTACTCTCAAGATGAATTCCCTTGTTCTCTTAAAAGAAGACAACTTGCCACCGTTGAAGTGGAAATTGGGTCGAATCGTTGCTGTGTATCCTAGAGCAGATGGTATTTTGAGAGTCGCGGACGTTAAGACTTCAGGCGGTGTGCTTCGCAGATCTTTCAGCAAGATATGTCCGCTTCCAGAGACCGATTTGGTTGAAAGCTAGGCTTCCAACGCCCGGGGGCATGTTTAGGCAAAATGCATGCCTAATAGAACCTACTTTATTAGTTTATTTTTCTATTATGTCTTTTGTAAAAAGTTATGTCACTTCTGTCATTATTGTAGATACGTATTAAATTTTTCACTGAACACCAATTATCTTTTATATTGCAAACCATTATAAATCCCTTAATTATGAGTAGTCCAGCTGGCAACGGATAATTTCCCATCACCGGCCAAGTGCGTGTCAGGCCATGCGCAATGTAGGGTTCCGACGCGAAGTAGTAAGTTTATCGACTATTACTCATTAACTACTTAAGCTAACTTACCCGCGATACATTTTCTTGTAAATTCATCATATGACCTATTTTTGTGAATTTTTTCACTTGTCCAACTCCAACCGTTAAGACGGCGGGGACACGTGACTCTAACCAAAATTAGCACTTCAAAGCCAAATATTTCACAAAATATGGTCCCCTAATACCAGAAAAATGGTCTTAGAAGACCCATAATATTTTTCAAAGGACTTTTCAACGATACCCCACAATATAGGGTACTCGACGAATAAAAAATTCATCCTCACGTTACCTGTAAGGGAGGTAGGAGCAGAGCGGAACGGAGTGGAACGGAGCGGAACGGAGCGGAGCGGAGCGGAACGGAACGGAGCGGAACGGAGCGGAACGGAGCGGAACGTTAAACTACCGTCCGTAAACAGACTTTACAGACAACCTTTTTTTTTCAATATTTAATTCTACGATTCTGGAGTTTTAATAAATAAGTATGTATGTCCGTGCCAAATTACAGCTTTCTACCACTAAGGGTCTCGACGCTTTGCTTCGGATAGACGGACGGACGGACAGACGGACAGATGGACAGACTGACAGACCGACAGACGGACGGACGGACATGACGAAACTATAAAATATAATATTCCGATTTTACTGTGGAACCCTAAAAACGATATATTGTAAAAATTTAATCAGAGTGTTTTGGCTCTCATGGCCTGAATAAGGGATAAAAAGGGTACAAGTAGTGTTGATAAAAGGCTCGAGCCTTCCGAGTCTAGAGCTCATTGAAGGCTCGAGCCCTCTAATAAGGCTCGAGCCTTCGCCTCGAGTCTTACATGAAGGCTCGAGGCGGAGGTTCGAGCTCTGGTCCAGGGCTCGAGTCGAAGCTCGAGCTTTGTCTTCAGGGCTCATTTTGTAACACTGTAATTTCAGGGTCCCCTAACCAAAACGTACTGTGTTTTGACTACGGAACCCTAAAAAAGCCTTAACCTTAAAATTTTAAACTAGGGCGCGCTGCGAATTCCAAATTTTTGGAGTTTTCTCCTAATATTTATTATCCTCCTCATAATTATCCTCCTCATCATTCACATTCATCATCATCATCATCATCATCACCATTCATCATCATCACCAGTCATCATCATCGCCATTCACCATCATCACCATTCATCATCATCACCATTCATCATAATCACCATTCATCATCAACACCATTCATCATCATCACCATTCATCATCATCACCATTCATCATCATCACCATTCATCATCATCACCATTCATCATCATCACCATTCATCACCATCACCATTCATCACCATTCATCATCATCACCAATCATCATCATCACCATTCATCATCATCACCATTCATCATCATCACCATTCATCATCATCACCATTCATCATCATCACCATTCATCACCATCACCATTCATCATCATCACCATTCATCATCATCACCATTCATCATCATTGCCATTCGTCCTTTTTTTTTTTTTTTTTTTTTTTTTTTTTTTTTTTTTTTATACCGAATAAGTTAGTGCTTGACCACAAAACCACCTGATGGTAAGCAGTAATGAAGCCTTGGATGGTAAAGCACACTAACTTAGTAGAAGCCTATTCACTCTTGACTTGAAGACACCCACATTATAATCAGAGGGGAACACCCACGCAGGCAATTTATTCCAGTCCCTTGCGGTACGTATAATAAAAGACGAAGCAAAGCGCGACGTCCGCACCGGGGGGATGTTGACGACAAAGGGATGAATACCTGCCGTGCGTCTGGATGTTCGATAGTAAAAAGTAGAGGGGGGAATTAAGTCATATAATTCCTGCGCACACTCTCCAAAATGTATCCTGTAGAATACTGAGAGGCTGGCAACTCTGCGCCTATGCTCGAGGCTTTGTAGACTAGACTCTATCAGCTTTGGGTCACCAATAAGCCTCTTAGCACGCCTCTCCATTGAATCCAATGCTGAAAGATGACATTTAGCTGCACCAGCCCAAATGTGACTGCAGTACTCCACACAAGGCCGAACCTGAGCTTTGTACAGGGTCAAAAGCTGTTGTGGTGTGAAGTACCGGCGTACCTTAGCTAAGACGCTTAGCTTCCTAGCAGCAGTCTTAGCTCTGGATTCAATGAACCGCCCAAAGTTAAGGTTTGATGATATCTCAACTCCTAATAACTGAAGGCGGTTAGTGTATTCCAAGGATACATTCTGGAAAGTAGGAGCCAGGGTGAAAGGGCTCCTTTTGGCGGTGAATTGACACGCTTGTGTTTTAGTGGCGTTGAATCTCACAAGGTTGGCAACGCCCCATTCGGAGACAGCCTGAAGTGTGAGATTCACACGGCCCACCATGGTCTCTCGTTCAGATTGTATTTGGTCTTTACTGGCCTGAACATTTGCCAGATATCTCTCCACAACTGTGCTGTCATCCGCGTACCCATATATACCGGGCATGAGCAGATCATTGATATGCAGCAGGAATAGAGTTGCGGAGAGAACAGACCCCTGAGGAACTCCGGCATTGGTCGTCAATGCTTGAGATGAGCAACCATCGACAACGACTCGGAATGAACGTTCACTCAGAAAGTCTTTAACCCAGCTGATCAGGCCAGGGGATAAGCCATACGCGGGAAGCTTGCTCAATAGGCTAGCATGCCAGACCCTATCGAAGGCCTTCGAGATATCAAGGGACACGGCAAGCGCCTCCCCGTTTTTCTCGAGGGCCTCGCCCCAGATGTGAGTGGCATACGCTAGAAGATCTCCCGTCGAACGGTTTCGGCGGAACCCGTACTGCCGGTCGCTAAGGAGATCATTGTGTTCTAGGTATGCCATGAGGCGCCTGTTCAATATACGCTCCATAATCTTGCAGAGTATGGAGGTAATTGAAATTGGTCGATAGTTAGCAGGGTCAGCACGACTGCCTTTCTTGGGCACTGGCTGTACGTTGGCAAGCTTCCACGATTTAGGCACTATCCCAGTCTTAAACGAGAGGCGAAACAAGCGTGTCAACACAGGAGACAACTCGGGTGCACATGCTTTAAGTACAACCGCTGGAATACCGTCAGGTCCACTGGCTTTTTTCACGTCTAGACTTCGCAAGATTTTTAGGACCTCCTTATTGTATATGTGGACCTCCGACATAGAAGTACCACAATGAGGTATCGGTGGTGGATGGTTATTGCCAGTGTCTAGACGCGAATTCTCAGCAAAAAGAGATGCAAACAGGTTCGCTTTCTCTTTCGCCGAATGAGCCAGGGAGCCATCAGGTTTTACCAGCGGCGGCAGCACGGGACGACAGAAGTTAGTCTCGACCGCCTTGGCGAGGGACCAAAAAGCTCTACTGCCAGATGGTTGGTCAGAGAGCTTGGCGCCGATATGTATTATGCGGTCGATACTAACCTTCCGTAATGCCTTTTTGTAGGACTTGGCGGCACGGTTAAAGGCTTTCTTCTTTGGTCTTATATCCGGAGCTTTGCGGTTCCGAGCATCAACCCAGGCGAGGTACGCCGAGTGTTTGCGCTTTTCAGCTTGAGCGCATTCGGCGTTGAACCATGGGCGAGCTTTGCCACCGGTAGGAACGTCAGAAAAAGGGATAAAATACTCCATTCCCTGACGAACCACATCGGTTATAGCATCCGCAGAGCTCGACGGATCTTCAGAAGAAAAGCAGACCTGTCGCCAAGGATAGGATGCGAAGAAATGTCGCATCTCATCCCAATCTGCTGACTTGTAATGCCATACCCTCCGCGTACCTCCTGGTACGTGATCAGGAACGGAATATGACGAAACAGACTTCACCAGACAGTGGTCGGAGGTTCCCAGTGGGGAGGAAACTTCAACAACATATCTGTCTGGATCGGTTGTCAGCAGAAGGTCCAGGCAATTTGCTGTGTGACCATCAACGTCAGGCACCCTAGTCGCTTGCTTTACCAGCTGGGAGAGGCCAAGCGATAGGGCAAAAGTCCTCGCTTCTCTCCCGGCATGGTCGGTTTTCTGGTATGGGAACAGCCAGTCTTGATGACAGGCGTTGAAGTCCCCCAGAAAAACCAGTTGCGCAGTAGGGTGCCGATGCAGTGCCACATCAGCCATCCCGCTGAGGTGCTCAAATAGTCGGGTTGTCTCCTGATCACCGCTGTGCGATCGATAGACACAGGAGTACAAGATCTTGTCAGTCCCTGTATCTACCAAGACCCAAATAGTGGAAAAAGTGGGGTCTTCAAGATGACGGAGACGCTGGCAACAGATGTCGTTGCGGGCATACACACAGACTCCGGCGCGAGAGTGGAAATTGTGCTCTAAAGTGTATCCAGGGTAGTCTAGGTATGCCAAGCTTGATGGACATCGTATCTGCGTCTCCGTCAAAAAGAGCAAGTGGGGCTTCTCAGCCTCTAGATGGTGGTGGACTGAGGTAAGGTTTGAGTGCAGACCTCGAATATTTGTGAGGTGCACTTGGAGCGAGGGGACGTGCAACCGCTGTACAAAACCTTTTCTCTTGCTCTTTTTCTTCATGCGTTTCGCTGTGAGTGAATAGGAGGAGGATGGCAGTTGAACGGGCGTTGCGTCATTACCCAGGGAACTGTGTCGGAGTCGCCGTGCCAATGGGGGCTTAGTCCGGAGACCGCGGGGACGCCCGAACCCCCCCGGAGATCGCCATCAGGTCCCCTCATCCGGTCGCCAACCGGCATGATGGAGCCACTCCGGGATTTTTCGCAGATGGCGGGGCAGCCTTTCGTGGGTGGCTTTCCCACTACTTGGGCCCCCAACTGTCTACGGTCGGCCAGCGGTGCACCGTGCTTCGGATCCCGCTGCCCTCCGCGACTAAGCTCCCGACACAGCTAAACACCAACCAGTCGCAACCGGTACATTAACACAACGCAACTGTTCAGACCCATCCTCCATTCGGCTTCATCAGACATCATACCGGAACACGACGAATCGCTTGGCGGTATGGTTTTGTCTGATGGGTGGTAACCTAAGCCGGCAGCCGATGTTGTGGCCTACCACCGGAGTTGCTGCTCGTTTAGCACTACCCAGGGGACACGTGTAGGGTATTCGGTATCCAAGTGATCTCCTACGGACGCGAGCAGCTCATCCCCCATCATCACCAGTCATCATCACCCCCAGTCATCATCATAATCATCATTCGTCATCATCATCATCATTCTTCATCATCAACATCATCCTCCATCATTATCATCATCATCCATTGTTTGACTGATTTGACGATTGAAAGCTAGATGGCGTTAAACTCTAGGCGTGCGTCGGAGCTAACACACATTTTATTTTTATTTTTAAGTAAAAATATTTGTGTCAAACTTTCATAAAGAACCCAATTTGGTATACCTATTGAAACAAAATTATTTTTATTAGATAGACTAAGTAAATAAAGCTCGAGCTTCGACTCGAGTCTTCAATTGAAGGCTCTTGAGCCTTTAAGGCTCGAACCCTAAAGGCTCGAGCCTTCTAAGGCTCGCGAGCCCTTAGGCCTCGAGCTTTGAAGGCTCAGTAGCTCCGACTCGGAGCTCGAGTCCGGGACTCGCAGCTCATTTTTCTCAACTCTAGGTACAAGTCATATTTGTTTAAATATTGGTATTGGTGCAATGGTTACCATACCGGATCACATACCAAGGGATTCGATTCCCAGCGAGGTGGGAATTTTAATGATGAATTTTGAATTTTATTTCTCGATCTGGGTGGGTATGTTCTTGTTCTTTGTATGTTGTCCGTGGTACCCATGAGACCCACGACACACGGAGGATTCTATGGCGCTATGAGTATGAGTATGTGTACGCTATTTAAACTTATTTAAGCGATCATCGCGCCTTAACTGCCTCTTTGCTACCCCGACCTGTCGTACCAATGCTGGGCTACGTTCTCTAATACATCGAGTAACTCAATGTTATAACTCCAGTCGACGTCACCCAAATTTAACTCCATCGATATATTTCACCTGTAAAACATAAGTTTAAACAAGCTACTTTGAAATTACTATAAGATTCACACTTCATTCTACACTTGTCTTTTTAACCGACTTCAAAAAAGGAGGAGGTTCTCAATTCGACTGTTTTTTTTTAAATGTTTGTTACCTCAGAACTTTGGACTGGGCGAACCGATTTTGATGATTGTTTTTTTAATCGAAAGCTGGTGGCTGTCATGTGGTCCCACATAAATTTTATTGAGATTTGACAATGGCATCCATGAGAAAACCACATAAGTCGTAAATTTTTGTTAAGATGTGCGCGACAAATTGACGAATAACTCAATATCACGCCAACCGATTTCTATGATTCTTTTTTTAATCGAAAGCAGATGCTTGTCATGTGGTCCCACATAAATTTGAACGAGATCTGATGAGTAGTTTTTGAGACTTTGAAGTCGGTTATATTTTGTTAGTAAAATTTAGATTATTGTTGTATAACTTTTATAATGGCCCTTGCATTATACTGCGCTACTGTATTATCTATTCCCACTACTCTTAGTAACATGCAATCAACGGTGTTGGTTGCACAATTATTTACATGCATGCTAGTTATTATTAACTGTTCGAGTGTTTAAGTGTGCAGTCAGTGCAGTCGTGATTTTAGTAAGCGTAACAATACTATCCGTCACAGAGTATACAAATACTACGAATATCCATATTAAAAACAATGTCTGAAGACCCCTTACAGTTGTGTTCTGCAGAGAAATGGTCTGAACTAGAAGATGTATTTAAAGGTGATTTGCCGAGAAGTATCGCCGCAGTTATATTTATACAGATGCAAAAATACATATTGCAGTGTGGCCTCGACCACGGGTGCAAAGTGTATTGTCCGGACGGGAATGTAAAGTATGGAATAGTCGCAGTTAATATAAAGGTATATTATTCTGCTTGGTTTTAGCTTCATTTAATTGCAATGGCGTAGCGTGGGCTCCCGCCGCCCGGGGCCGTCCGAAAATTCGCCCCCCCCCCCCCCTCCAATGAACTTTGCCGCCCCCATAATATTTAAAATATTTTTTTATTAATTAAAAATGCACTTTTCTTGTTTTTTTCATAACACAATTAACATTAAAAAATAATTAATTTTAATACATATTTTTTTTATTTAAAAATCGAGTGGCTGCCCTCCTCTCTTCATGTGCCGCCCAGGGCCAGGAAACGCTACGCTACTATTTAATTGTGTGTGGCTCTAAAAAAACTACGGTATTAATTCGAAGTTACTCTAACTTTTGCATCATAAAAATAATCATTTCGTTGATAATATATATATTTGTTTTGCTCTACTTTGGAAGCATAGTGGATCATTCACATTCTAAAACAAACAACTGACAAAAACATAACTCTATCCAACATAGAGTATTACTCTGGTCCATTTTGACCAATGACACTGGTCCATTTTGACATTTAAAGTGTTAAAGTTTTTGATGAAAAATAAATAGTGTTGTAACTATATGGTTGTAACAAACCGATTCTGATGTGAATCATTGATTGACGATTTGAAACAGGTATTTCTTAGGGACCCAGAACGGTAATATTACACAAACTCCCCAACTCACGCCCCAACTCAGAGTCACTAACGGTTACTTGAATCGCTCCTTAGTAAAGAATCACCATACAAATTCTGTACTAAGGAGCGATTTAAGTAACCATTAGTGACTCTGAGATGGGGCGTCAGAGTCATTAATGGTTACTTAAATCGCTCCTTAGTATAGAATCGCCATAGAAATTCAGTACTAAGGAGCGATTTAAGTAACCGTTAGTGACCCTGAGTTGGGGTATTTTCTGTCAAATTTGTCCAGTGGATTAGTGATTCGATTACACAATTAATAGAATCAGTTTATTTGTATTTTTTCACAGAAAGGTTTATATGAAGTGATAGTGCAATGTCCTAGTGATGACACAAGCAGGCTAGAGGTTGCATTAAAAACTACCCGTGTCATTTACTGGGAGAGAGAGATAGAAATTCCCTTTGTGCCTAAACATGTGATTAATTGTATCGCACGGGTGACAGAAGACAAGAATGTTGGAATACACGTGATTAAAGCCGAGACTTATATTTTGGATAAGTCTTCTACATTATTTAATGTAATGTAAGTAAAAATAATGAAGTCAGTGTGGGGCCACGCGCAATTTAGATTCGTAATCGATTATAATCGACTACGAGTATTTATCATAATGCTATTTACTCGTTAACAGTAGATTAATCTTAATAAACCTTAGTTTATTATGTGGCGCAATGGCCACCATACCGGATCGCCGCTTCAAGGGTCCTGGATTCAATTCCCAGTGAGGCGGAAATTTGAATGATGAATTTCAATTAAAGTTCTCAGTTTGGGTTTGTGTGTCCTTGTCTTCGTGTATTGTCGATGGAACAAACGACACAGGGAATCCTAGTGTGGGGCTATGAGTGTGAAGCGTTATTTTTTAAGACTAACGTATGGAAGTCGAACCAAAGCCTAAGTCGTAACTCACCAACACTAAACAATTTGCTGACATGGGGAAAAACACAAGACTATGACAACAATTAACACTTTAAAGCATAAAATAGCAAATGGATTCCTGAATAAGAAATCGGTGTTTGGAAACCCACTATGATATATTCGTAGTATATTTTGTGCTTGGCCATACCAAGAGCTGTAACACCGTGGGCGATTCAACGCGAACGCGATCGCGATCGCGAAGCGATCCGATGCGAATTCAGTGCGATGCGGTGCGATGCGGCGACTTTGTCCTGCGTGCACGCGAATTGTCACTTCAGCGTCACTCACATAAGCCACGCTACTGAAGTTCGCGCGAAAACATCAAACCAACTGATCGCGTTCGCATCAAATCGCACTCTACTTGCGTTTTTTAACGCAGCCGCAGGACACTTCAATACATTTCGACTGTTTGTTGTTTTCGCGTCGCTTTGCGTTCGTGTTGAGTCGCCCACGTTGGACAGCACGCTAGCAATCCTCTTGCGCTTTTTACTTTGAGTGGTAATGTATCATCAGTCCGCTTGTCACTCGTTTCCGGGGATTGAACTAAAAATACATACAAAACATTTTGGACTTCCAATGATATGGATATCTCCCCTGAATTGCGCCACTTTTCAGGTAAAAGCCATCTGAATCCACTTTATGTCCACTGTGTTCTTCAGGTGGTCAGTCTACCTGATCAGGGGGCGTTTTATACTTGCTTTCACATTTTTATACATAATACTTTCCATATTTTCAGATTACCTCCCGGATTTAGCTTTGACTTATTATCACCGGAACATAAAGACCTGCTCGCGTCTACGTGGCCTCATCGATTTGAAGGCTGCAATTTTTACTTTGAATTAATAATCAAGGCAAAGTTGGGGTATGGTTTATTCTATCAGAAGCAACTTGTGTCTTGGGCACTTGTACGAGAAACAGGATGTCTATTGCATTTATTCACATTAGAAGAAGAGCGTAGGAAGGGGTACGGCGAGTTGGTTTTACAACTGATATCAAATATTCTGCTCAAAGATGGCAAATACATAGTAGCTTATTGTAAAAAAGATAATGTAAACGCGGCCAAATTGTACAAGAAACTTAATTTTCAATATACAAGTGATGTTGATTGGTGTAAACTCTCAAAGAAATAATCACAAATTTAAGATATTGAGATTTAAAGGAATTTAACGCTCAATGAACACAACCTATTCTAGTTTTTTTTTGTGTAGTGCGTGTTTGGCTTCAAGTTTAGAATCATAGGGCAGATAGAGATGCGCCGAATATCGGTTCAACTGTGGTTTAACCGAATGAAAACGAGAGCGATCGAATATCCCTCCGAATATTAAAAAAAAATTAAGTTTGTTTCCAAAATAAAATTTAATTTAACTTGAAATCATTTTTTTATTTATTTTTATAAATAAACATTTCACTTTATAGTAAGATCAATATCCAATCTTCCAAATACTTGAACTGATTCTTCTATAATAAAATCTTCCACTATAATTTCTATTCCTATATCTTTTTCACAGGATTCATACTTCAGATTCTCTTAATTTAATGTAAGGGAAAATAAGTTCGATAACTTCGATATAATTTCTAAAACATGATAGGTAAGTACAGTCACGGTAATAATTTAAATAAATGTTTATACGCCAAGCATTAATATTTACCTTGTGAGATAGAAATCTTATTCATTCATCTAAAGTTCTAAGCCATTCAATGGCGCCAAATCCTTTCTACTGGGATCATTGAGCTACCTGTCTGGGATTGAAAATAAACAGTTAAAGTTTCCATAGAGAATAAGCGCAGAAAGCTAAACTTAATAAAACATAGCTATGTGTTAAAAATACAATTATTAAATTTATATCTGAAATAATACCTTTTCATTATGAATAACAGTCGATTTATGAGAGCAGAGGGGATTTCTAACACAACTTTATCAGAGCTAATGTGATAAATCGTGGCAAGCGCAAACAAAACAATAAATGCGTCACTATAGCAACAGGATGATTATTGAAGATATCATTATCTCTCTCACTTGCTCACATTGCAGCTGCCCTTGCGCACACTGAGCAGTTATCTTCACAGAGTAGTTTAGACTTTAGAGCAGTATTGCAGGTCATTCACAAAGGACGGCAGTGACGCTATTTTCCTTATGCATCTTTTACTAAATTATTGAAAATGTCTACCGATCCGTTACAATTATGTCCGGTAGAAAAATGGTCTGAACTTGAAGATATATTTAAAACTGATTGGCCCAGAAGTATCTCTGGTTTTACTGTTTTACAAATGCAAAGATATATTTTGCAATCTGGCCTTGACTACGGCTTCAAAGTGTATTGTCCTTTTGGAGACGGAATGAATGGAATTGTTGCTGTTAATATCAAGGTAAGTTATTTTTATTTAAGTCCTCCTAAGAAAGTACAGAGGTATTTTATCAGTGGTCTATAAACATCTTAATCATAGCAGTTATTTTTAATTAATTAAATAATAACGAAGGAGACATTAATATTGTTTATTCCAACTACTTGCAACAAAAACATGCCATAATTAAAAATAAGTAATCAATCAGATGGTGAACATAATATTGTTATTTAAACCTACCTAGCGTACCATCTACCGCCTCCTATGCAATGGCAGTTAAGTTTCGAGAAAAGATTTTTCATCGATTACGGTGACGTGTGCTATTTGGATCTTACTGAAGCCCAACTTAACAAGCTGGACAGATTAATAAACAGTGCCGTTCGTTTTGTTTTCTGCTTACGTAAGTATGATCACATTTCTAGCCACCGTTCTAAGCTTAAATGGCTCCCAATCCGCGAACGACGGCATCTAAGAGCCCTCTGCTCACTCTCCTCTATTCTTTTCGATCCCCTTGTGCCAGACTATTTAAAGTCAAAATTCCAATTCCTATGTTCTTCCCACGACCGTCAACTCCGCTCCTCCGAATCTCACCTTTTATCCTTTCCTTTACATCGATCTGGTTTTGTGTCTAATTCCTTTGCTGTACAAGTAATTCGCTTTTGGAATGCACTTCCTAAAGAAATTAGAGGGCCCGCTAGTAAATTCACATTCAAAAAAAGGTTACAGGCATACCTGCTAGAACGTCGCTCTTAACATAATGTCATCATTTCTATTCGTGTACTGTCAAGTTTTTTTTTGTACCTGAATTTTATGCAAGTATAGTTTATTTATTATATTATTTATTTATATAAATATATTTTATATGTATCTGTATATATTACTTACACCTATATATATATATACTTATATTTATATTATGCATATAGTTTATTTATATGTATGTTATATCTTTTTTTTTATACCGCTCATCGTGTTTTTCTGTTTGGCCTAATGGTTAGCTGGTAGAGAATGCAATAGCATTAAGCTCGCCATTTGTTCTTCAATATTTTATATTGTGGTCAATAAAGTGTACATAAATAAATAAATAAATTTTCGGTAACCAAGGCCCTAACCTTATTAATAGGTACACCGAAACCGATATTAAGATCTCTACGATCTCGAGATTCAGTTCGAGATGCTAACATACGTCTGATCGTATGAATATTTTTTTAATGGAGTCAACTTCAAGACATACTCCATCCATTAAAAAAATAATCATAAAAATCGGACCATCCTCTGCCGATTGCTGCGTAATCATACATTAAAAAAAAATGTATCTAATTGAGAACCTCCTTTTTTTTCGTCGGTTGAAAAGTAAATTTTCATGTGTGGCACCCATGTGGCACCCACGACACAGGGAATCCAAGTGTGGGGCTGTGAGTGTGTAGCGTAATTAATTAAATTAATTAAATCAATTAGTTGATATTTCCAGGGGCAGCCTGATACAACAATGATATTTCTATTAGTCAGATGTATATAAAATTGCGTAATAATATGGCAGCATCTGATAGGAAAGCGATAATTGAGATAAAATGAACTAATGACATAATCGAGTCAATGAACAGTCTAAAACATTAATGACTATTAATTTAACATAACCTTCATACCAAATTATACTTATCCCAAGGAAACATTTGCATTTTTCGGAATAAAAATTTTCAAATTTTAACACCATCCTTACGTCATCCATCCACCCTCACAAACTTTCGTGTTTATATTTAATTAGGCAACTATCTTAATTTTGTGATGTAAAAATACAACATAAACAATAAGAAGAAATCAAATCAACAACGGAAATAGGTACTTCGACGAAGACTTAGATCATATAAATTGAATAACAGCTTAACAATCTCTATCAAACAACTAAGCAGCTTGAAAGTAGAGCACAGCTCGCTAAATTTATCTAATCTAATAGTACCTAAAGGTTATCTTAAAACTGGAAATACTATAATAAAAGCACGTAAACATGCAATTTTTGTCACGTAATCCACGTGATAATCATTGTTTTTATGTAAATAGCCGATAAAAGAGCAGCCGTGCCCGGATGGCAAATTCACCGTCACACATCGAAATCAGTAATAGGGAAGAAGTTGATAGGTATACATCTGGAGGACAAGCTTCGAAAAGGTGGCTGAACACGAATCACGTGACATTGGATGAATATCCGCGCTCTATCCTATGGGTTAAAGTAACACAACGTCACTACGAGTCTTAAGGTGAACGTCAATCAAGTCTACCATTGGTTGAAATTCTTCATCCAATGTCACGCCTGATCCGTCTTTAGATACCTCTTCGAAACCGTCGGTTCTTACTATCAAGTTGTATATTTTTGATAAAACAGCAAAGACATGACTGACGAATTGTCCACATTATCACGCAATGACTATGGGGGGAAAACAACAGCTCACAGAGAAATTTTGAATGGTGTGTTGTCTAACCAGGCGGTTAAATAACGCTACCACCATATGAGAATATGAGAATAAACTGAAGCGGGTGTTAGGTATGTGTATAGTTTTTCAGTCATAGAAAAGCAGGTAACGTGGTTCAAGAGTCATATTGTGATGTTTTTTTACTGTATAACAATATTAATTCTAAAAACTGCATGCACACACGTGAATACGAGTATTAATAACTATAATAAATGGTTATTATACGTACTACATATGAGATTGTTCCCATTTTATGAATTAATTCATTACTGTTGCAGAAAACCTTTTATGAAGTTATAATCCAATGTGCCAGTGACGACACAAGTAAAGTGGAGTTGGCATTGAAGACTACCAATATTATCGACTGGAACAGAGAATTGGAAGTTCCATTTGCACCTAAACACGTGATGGATTGTGTTAAAAGGGTTATAGATGAAAAAAAGTTGGTTATTCACCACATGTCTATGACTACGATATACATGTTGGACAAAAGTACGCCGTTGTTTAATGTGACGTAAGTAACGTTTAACTTAAAGTGAAGTGATAGTGTTACTTATTATTGCAGATAGGATAGTACGGATCTGTCTAGAGCCCACAATTGGATTCATTCAAATTCAATCTATTTATTTGCTGCAAAGACTTCGTTTCATGGACCCAAAAAAGTTATTTATTTAATACTTGTATTAAATATTATGTTCACTACTTTATACTTTCACCTGATGTTAAATGATCACCGTCGCCCATGGACATCAGCAACACCAAAGACATTTTTAAAAAGATGCTACACAGCATTCATAAATTTTTGAACATACGGTTGCTACACCGGGGAAACCGAGCGGCGTTAATTGATCGGCGGGAATTGAAAGCATTTCAGCATGCGACAATATAACACTCTAAATCCTAGGCGATCAAGCAACAGCCGTTGCTCGTTAATTAAATTAAAAAGTTATTAAGCCATGTCGGAGGCACACGAGCGGTATGAAAAATTCCGACACCAACAATCCGCATTAAAGCAGTGTGGTGAAGCATCTTCTTGGCCTCCTCAAGAAGAAATACCAGTGCTCAGCAGTTGGCTATTAATGGGTTGAAGTCAACCTGCTAAAATAATTACGCCTTATAATACGCAATAATAAAATAAAATGCTAAATTATTAAATATTTTTTATCCACGTCTAGATTGATTGATTTATTAATAATTTATTTTTCAGTTTACCACCGGAGTTCAGTTTTGACTTACTGTCATTAGAACATGTAGCTCTACTTGACTCTACGTGGCCACATAAGTATCCGAATTCAGACTTTTACTTCGAACTATTGATCAAGGCAAAGTTAGGATATGGCTTATTCAAAGAAAAGAAACTGGTGTCTTGGGTTCTTATAAAGGAAATGGGGGCGTTATTACATCTATTCACTTTGCAAGAGGAACGGAGGAAAGGATACGCTGAGTTGGTGTTGAAACTAATATCAAATGTTCTACTTAAAAATGGAAAGTATGTGGTGGCCTTTTGTGTTACAAAAAATGTTAATGCAGCAAAGCTGTACCAAAAACTAAATTTTCTTGCCACGCAAGATGTAGAATGGTGTACGACGAGGGGCAAAAACTAATATGGAAAATAAAAATGACTACACTCTTTCTCTGATATTTTATTATTCATGAAATACCTACTTTGTTTTTGTGTCGCTGATATCCTGACAGCATGGGTCGATAGTGATCGTCTGATCGATCAAGCAACTGCGAACGTGGTCAGTAGCTTGGATGAGTGAAAAAAAATTTTGAGCGATTCCAATCTTAGGGCACTTTAAACTGGTTGTTATCGTTAGATAGGTATGTATAAGAACTTCAAATATTTTGGTTACACTTACAAGCTGCGACATTTCCACCAATCTCCACAGGAGCTGCGTGATCGAGAAAGCTGTATGCTTCTTCATTACGAGGAGAGTCTCGTGCTCTACAGTAGATAAGCTGCTAATGGGAGGAATCTGCATTATATATATATATGCACGTACCTAAATGGAAAAGATAAAAATATAAAACATGTTTATTCTCTTTTCGACGATCCGACTACGACACAACCTACACATTTCACTCAATGTACGGTAGCATAGCATCTGACCACTAAATATCACTAGGTACTTTAATCCTACTTATTGTAGAAATTTCCTAGACTCTTGAAAGACTTGCATTAAATGCCAAGTGTATCGCCGAAGTAAGGCTTGGGAGGAAACAGAAACGAACCATAGGTTCTTAATCTTGAAGAAACTTGTGAAACGTATGTAATGCTGTATGACTTTTTAAATTAGACTGAATTATAATGTACAGTTTACTTAAGAAAAAAATTACAATTTAGTTTGTCAGCCCACAAAAATATTTTAGACCATCTATCCACGTAGACGCACGTCATACGCAAGCTATAGTCGATTGTCGCTTGCTTGCAGCTTGTGTAGTAAAAGTACGACATCTGTCTACGGATTGGCATCGTCTCAATTGTATGCTTCATTATCCAGCCTAGTCATGCAATCGTCAAATGAAACACCGTGGACAGTACGCCTTACTATTATTTAATACCGAAACTATAATTATAATAGCCAACTAGTTAACAGTTAGTTTTCCTCGTGTTGAACTACGTTATACTTTATAAGGCGAGAAAGGAACGGAACGATCATCAGTCCTAGTAAACAAGGCTTGAAACCCTGACCCCAATCCCATGCTGGCATACTAGATTGGCGTAAGAGGCGACAGAAGCCGACACGCTTGGTTAAAGGCTTCACATAATAAAATTATATTATCAATATTATTATTGGTTTCAACCCATTAATGGTCACCTACTGGACACGAGTCTCTCCTCATAAGGAGGCCTAGAGCATACTCCACCACGCTGCTCCAGTGCGGATTGGTGGAGGGGTTAGTGGCCAACACGGGTGTCGGAAGTTTTCAAACCACCCGAAGGCCTCCGACATGGCTTAACGACTGTTATCTTATGATAACAACCGGGACCGACGGCTTTACGTGCTCTCCGAAGCATGGACAATATGTCACCCACAATATTATTATTAAGTTATTGATATTATTACTGGTATTATTTATTTTTCCCTGAAGCCTGTCTGGCTAGCTACCACTGCTTTACTTGAGTCAGCTGCCAAATGACTCGTCGTCTTCCGGCTGGGAACTTCAGAGCCAGTTCTTTATTTCTCTATCTTCTTTCTTGGTCGAGAACGCATCGGTGATGCCTTTAGTGTTATCAAAGTCCATGAGCGACGGTGGCCACTAACCACCAAAAATCATATCAACATCATATTCGATATATAAAACTGTTACTGATTAATTTCTGTTGGGACATGGGAGATATTTTTTGACAAAAACAATTTTTGTTTGGCTAATCTAATTTGTTCTATTTCAATAGACCTGCCCGCGTGAAGCTTTAAAAACACTGGATGAACACTGCAACTATTCATCCGAAAAAATATTCAATACGTTCATAAATATATTTATGTATGAGTCATGCAGTGTCAAAACCCGGTGTTATTAATACCACAGAAGAAATAATTGAACTCCTCTAAACCAAGTAATATGTTATATACATAGCTCGTTACATATACCTCGTAAGCGCGTTATTGGCACATGCGTGTTTTTTCTCGTCATTCACATGACAATCAAGTTGGCACGCCACACTTATCTATTCTATTTTACTAAATTCGATCGTTAACATTTTTTGCTAGTAATTTAATCAAAGATTGGTAGGTACTTTGCATTTTATTTTGAAACAATTGCAATCTCTTCAATCACAGTCATTATGAAATTTACCTCTAACAAGATGATGAAATGCTAATCATGTCTCAAAGATAAGGTACATTAGTAGAATAAAAACTAAACTAATTAAACAAGTCAACGCCACAAACTTTAGTGGGTACGTGCGAGGAAAACTCATAATTATTTAATTCATTTTATACCTGTTTGTTTATTTATACATGAACTTAAACTTTACTCAGAATCATTCTCAGAAACTTTGTAAAACTGATCAAATCACAATGCCACCCACAAGGTTCGACGATTGTGAGCTAATGACAATATCGGAACCGACCCCTAACATTCCAACATGCTTCAGAAACCACGGAAGCTATGAATAAATAAATGGCAATAAAAGTCAAGCCACCAGAAGTCAAAAGTGAATAGATTTTAAATTAGGTAATGCGCTTTTTTATCTAAGACGAGTAACCGCCCTCGCTTTGCTTCGGTTGTCTTATTTTTTTACACCTTATTGGAGTTTTATTAAGGATCCCTAATTTTTTTGAAAATATAATATAGCCTATGTTACTCGGGGATAGTGTAGCTTCCCAACAGTGAAAGAATTTTTGAATTCGGTTCAGTAGTTTCGGAGCCTATTCAATGCAAACAAAAAATCAAATCTTTCCTCTTTATATGTATATTGGGATAGACTACAGCGCCACTTATCATAAGATGGTCTTAGTTAACCATTAACGTGTAATAAGTCTGTAAAAAGTCATCCATCCATCAACAAACTGCACCCGTGCACTCGTGGATCGCCTTATACACAATAGTCTGTAATCTGAACAACCTATCAGACAATAAGCGCTTCAATTTACAGTATTCTCAGATATCGCCATCGTCATAACTTCACTTCGGTCCCCTCTCACAATGTAAGGGGTAGAGGCCATAATCCACCAGGCCTGGGCCAAACGGGTGGCAGACTACACACCTATAAGAACATTATGAAGAATTCTGCTGCAGGTATCCCTCGCCCTTTTCCTCCATCGAAACAAGAGATGCAGAATCACTCTTCCTCGTTCCATCTGCTGAAATACAAGAGGCCCATTCTATGGTATCACCAAACTTAAACTAATACAGAGATATGTAACAACGCATTGGTTAATTATCTTCTATGTGACACAGTATTAATGGAATCGAGACCACACGCGCTGTTTTTTCTTCGAAGAATGGTAGGGCGGCCATATACCCACCGACAGAATAACAATTCACCATTTGCCCTAGTGGCGTAAACTCAAAATGTACGATATTAAAAATATTCACGAATTTTATCGTTCGCTTGTCTAACAAGTTCATTTGTTTAAAGAACTATTGTGGTTGTGTGTATGGGCCAGTTTTTAGTGTGAAGTTTGATTATGTCGTTCAGGATTCGCGATATGTGGAGCTTAATGATTATTGGTGAGTCTAACGCTTCATTATTTTACCTGCTTTCCTACTTCCTATTTTGGGTTCCATGATAAAACAAAACCGTAATAATAGGATGGCCCGTGACTGTTCAACGTTCTTCTTGACATCCAATTTTTGCTATCTACTGGGCGAATAAAATTCAAATGTGTCTACCACATTTGAATTTTTACCCTTTAAAGAATTAAGGTAATATTGACGGTCTTGCATAGTATATAAACTAATTTTGATTTTGTAGGTTAACTTTGGAGGGTTACTTACTCTTAACTCATGATTCTATCATCAAACCGTCGCATAATCACAAACGCAAATCTATAGTGTCAGAAACCTAAACAAGAGCATTAAATAATTGCAACTTGCAAGTCAAAGTTCTCTCCTTATATCACGTTGTTTGTGGATCACAAACTTACATTACTTTTTATTTACTTTAATCTACAACTATAGGTATGGGGGTCTTTAATTAAAATTAATAATTACAGAATCCCTAAACACCCTGTTCACAGGAAACGTTAACCTGTCAAAGCGCTACTACTCAAATAACTTATATAAAAGCGAGAAATGTAATAAATCCAATGGGCTTATTAAATTAAAAGACGTCATTTTGACTAATTTATTACACATTATTGTGTTTTCTGGTTTATACAGCAGTTTATAATGAATTAGTCATTTGGGAAAGTAATACGCTCTGATGTCAGGGAACTCCTAGTCCCATAACTCCTACTAAAAGGAGACGTAACAGTGATAACGTGTTCGTACCTCGAGTTCTAACAGAGCTTGTAATATGCAAATTGGTCCACATAAACAATGCATGCATTCATTGGGGAAGACGCACAAGTGAAACGTCAAAACACGACCGAGTCGTGACAAAATAATCACGCTTTGCATCAAATGCTGAGAGTGATATTTGATTACAAAAGTACAATGATGATGTACAAAGTAATGAGAATGGCATGATTGCTAGATTTATGAACATTAAAATTCCAAAGTTGTCCTAAAGCTCAGATTAAAGAACACTAAAGAATTATAATATATCAACATGTCAGACACATTTCCCCTCTCATTTTGATCGAGATTGTAGGTACATTATTATTTATGTTTTTTTTATTTATAATATATTTATAAACCTAATATACCTATATGGTGTTCATTCAAATAATATTACCACCGATACAAACGATTAATCATATCATCATCTCATATCAATATGACATTATAGTATGACCACCAATAAACGGCCTCCCATTATGTTTTGTTGTTTTGTTTAGGTATATCAATTTTTTACCGCAGGTTACATAATATTTATCTCTCACTTTTCTACCTAAGTAGTACTGAGATCTGAGGAAAGCAAACAGGTGACTAGTACATGCAACCCCACGATCAAGTAATGAAGCGAAAAATGTGTATAAACATTATCTCCAATTCACTTGTGCCGTATGTATCGATAGTATGCAGATATCCTGACTCAAGTGTCAGCTGAGAGTCAGCTGCAGCAAATAGCATTAACATACCTAATCTCAGTCTCAGTATCTGAAACAGCAGACATACCTAGACCTAGATAGTACCTATATAGGTACATAATATAATTTTTAGTCGCCAAAAATTGCTTTATTTCTGGTGCACTTTGATCAGCTTTTATATTCGGCTTTCCACTCACAAAGTATCAAGATAAAATTTTCCACCACGTTGAAGGTTGGCTCAAAAAAGTGTGAAACCTTTGGAAATTTATTGGAGAACAAACTGTGGCACTTGAGTAGCGTAACAGTGTGGCAGGAGTTTACTCAGTTCTTACCAGACAGTAAAAGTTCATCTTTGATCTCGAAATCTTTCATAAGGCAATCAGAACTTACACCGGCATAGATAAGGATAAATGCTGACAGAACTCAAGGGCAAGCAAGGACATCAATCGACGACCCATGTGGCGCAATGGTTACCATGCCGATATCGGAACGCCGCGCCAAGAGTACTGGGTTCATTCCCAGCGAGACGGAAATTTGAATGATGAGTTTGAATTTCTGTTCCTGGTCTGGGTGTGAATGTCATGGTCTTTGTGTGTTATCGATGGCATCCACGACACAGGGAATCCTAGTGTAGGTCTATGAGTGTGAAGCGTTATTAGTTAAATTATTTATTATTTATGTATTTATACACTTTATTGCACGCCAAATTTAATTTGTGCGCAAAAGGCGATCTTTATCAATATCAATAAAAAACAATTATCGATATCCGATTGTATTTATCTGTAAATAATCTTATATAGATACTAATATCAACAATCTAAATAACATTATGAATATACTTGCAGATTGTATTGAGTACTTCTTACTAACATCCAACCCCGGCAATAATTATAAACAGGGCTACAAAATATGTTAAACTATGGGGGATGATAATATATTTTTCCATTATAATAATCTTTCAGGCAATCAAGCACAACTTTGCGGGTTCATTCTCTTTTTAATTTAATGAAATCTGCAAGGCATTAAACTTTTATTACTTCTTTCATATTTTCTTGTATACTTAAAATAAAACATGCCTTTGTTTCAATTCTTTATCTGTATCTAGGAACTATGCTTCAGCATAATTTTATGAAACAATTTAATACTACAAGTTCTTTGTTACCTACGACCTACAAAGAGAATAAGTATGGGATTTTTTCAAAAAGGAATTGAAATGGCTCCTAGTGGACCGTTACATAAATTCAGAAATATACGGTGACACTTCAATAAAGTCTATAACTCGCGAAACAAAACGAAATATCAAGATAAACGTGAGACAATAATAGCATTTGGGTCATTGATTACGTTTTTGCCACTCATTAACGTCAAAGGGACAAAAAGTCTGAGAACTATTCGTCGTAGTATGTATGTGTTTGCAACACAGATTGTCGAAGAAACAGCCCACGAGACAATTGTATGAGAATTTAATACGCGTTAAATAATGCCCGACGTTATGTCACTTAAGTTATCAATAATCTGGGTATTTGTTTTTTGTTTTGTGTGGGATTTATATTCGCTCTCAATCGTTAATCAGACTATTAATAGGCTAGACTATACTTTAGTCGTTTTGCAGCCGATACAAATGTAAACAAACTGACATGAATTTGTACACCAAATGCGTTTATTTAGACAAGTTTGTCTACTATAATGAAAGTTACTCATTAAGGCAAAATAGTAGATACATTATGTTAAACGTTTAAATCTCTTCTTGGAAATAAGATTGTCATTGCAAAGTGTTTGAATCATGACGGTGTTATTTAATTTTGTTTATTTCCACATTTACTCGGAGTTTATAAATGTTATCGATCAATATGTGTTTATTGAAGAATTCACAAATACCTTAATGAGAGTTTGTCAAAATAAAACGCATTTGGTGTACAAATTCATGTCAGTTGGTGACAAACCCTAGAAAACGATTTTAATGGTTTGTTTACATTTGTTTCGGCTGCAAATCGATCCTAGTATAGAATAACATGAATAATGCCAGTTCCCTCTTCCTTTCTGATGTGCAAAGCGTCAGTGTCGTCGATGATACTTCCGTTTGTGATATTGGATGCCCATGCTCGACTTGACGGTGACCTTTTAGCATTAGGTTGATCGTTTGCTCGTTTGTCGGATAAAAGTAAATTATATAATCAACATTTTACCTAAATAAGCCACGTTAGAGAAACAATCTTCGAAAAACATGTTAATAATCAAAATCGATGTAACGAATATTTAAAAAATAAACCGAAATTGAGAATATATTCCTTTTTAACCGACTTCAAAAAAGGAGGAGGTATTCAATTCGACTGTATTTTTTTATGTTTGTTACCTCAGAACTTTCGACTGGGTGAACCTATTTTGATGATTCTTTGTTTAATCGAAAGCTGGTACTTGTCATGTGGTCCCACTTAAATTTGATCGAGATGTGACAAGTAGTTTTTGAGTTATTTTGAAGTTAGTAATTTTTTTGTTGAAATATTCATGTTTATTGGAGTCAGTCGAAAACAAATAATATAAATCTTTATTTTTATGATACCAATATCGATATAAGTTAGTGTTAAGTTATTGTTTAGTTTGTGTTAGTGTGATTTAAGTGGGCAGTGGTAACTGGTAACCACTACATATCACATCTACTGTCTACAATGCGTTGCCGGACAAGAAATAAAACACGAACAGTTTCAGTTTCATTCCAAAAACTGTTACCTAGTATCTCCTATCGGATTTGTCCAAACTCGATTAAACAATCACATTGTATCACGGACGAATAATTTTTTTGTGGAAATAGCCAGCTAACGAGCTGACGAACCACCTGATGATACATGGCTATCGTCGCCCATGAACATCAAAAATACCAAAGGTATCACTGATCCGTTGCCGGCCAAGAAAGACAGAAGAAAACGAAAGAAAGAACTGGCACTCAAGCCGCCAGTCGGAACACAACGAATTGTTTGGCGGATGACTCAAGCAAGGCAAACCATATGGAGAAATAATAATTCTAGTATTAATAAACTATCAAAATCATTTTTACCAATATAATCCCTCCGAGGGATCCTACCACCAGCAGACTTTAGTCGCCTCTTACGACACCCATCCGGCGTGGGATTGGAGTTAGTATTCTTAGCCGCCCCATTACACCAAATGAAATACGGCAAATACTTAAGTGGACAAAATTGTAAAATTTTGTCCGCTTAAGTCTTTTCTGCTATGTATGTTCCGACATGTATCACCGTAGTGTGTGTGCCAAGTTGAGGTATTTTCTATCTGATTTCTCCAAACCCGGTTAAGAAGACACCGTGTATCAACAATAAAGTAGGTACCTTAAATAAAGTATTTTCCGTTACAGCATGTATCACCACAGTCGTGTGCCAACAGCAGAACAGCAGAAGACCAGAGCCCCACGACAACGGGCACGGCTGGGACATCAGGCTGGCGGTGCCGGGCGAGCCTGGTGGGGACTACCCCACGCTCAACACCATTCCGAGAACATCTTTCTCATGTTCCAGAAAAAGTCCTGGTAAAGTACACCTGTTTTCAATGATACCTATCTGATTCGAGTGTCTTTTTCTCTCTTTGTTGTTACCGCCTTCTTTGTTCTCCCACTGCCCTAAGGTTGACTGGCAGAGAATGCTTTAAGCATTAAGTCCGCCTTTTGTTCAATTACTTATGTAAGGTTCAATAAAGAATAAATAAATAAATAAAAGTTTACTTTTAACTGTAAGATAGAGAGATTGTATCTCTTGTACTCTTGACTTATATTAATTAATATAATGATAATTTTATTAAAATCCGTATTTTATCAAATTCACTTAGTATTATTCAGTATTAAGTATTTATTGGTTAGTATAATAATAAACCAATAGATTTGGCTTTGATGTCCAGCCCGGCCTAACTCAATACTACACTGAACATTATTAAATTGAATGAAACGGGTAAATATTTATTTATGATCGTAAAAAATTCTTTAAATGTCACAAGAGTGTGACTACTGACTACCGATAGCGCAGTTTTCGGCGCATTTGATTCACATATTACTTTAGAGGTCACTAAAAGTAGTTCTTTAAGTTTGTATAGGAATATTATGATTCTGTCAACTCGAAACTTTGAACATATAAGTATTAACATAACAAAGATACATAGGGTAACATTACGAAACTGCCTTAATTTCAGGATACTACGCGGATGTGGAGACTGGCTGTCAAGTTTTCCGAGTCTGCACTCTGGGATCAACATACGGATTTCAGTCATTCCTCTGTCCCAATGGAACTTTATTTAACCAAGAGGTCTTTGTTTGTGATTGGTGGATGAACGTGAAATGTGATAGATCTCAACAACTATTTAGCGACAATCGAGAAAAATTTGGAAATCTCAAATTGGGGCCGCAACTAATGAAAGATATTAAAAAAATGTTGACATATCCTATGCGGAATCCATATGACAAAAGTATAATGAAGAGCAACCTTATTGTTATGCAAGAGTACAAACCACCTTCAGGGCAACTATTTCCAAACGGTGCATTAATCGCAGGACCAGAAAGACCCCCAAGTAATATTTACATTCCAGCTAAACTGAGACAAGGAAACTTCGCTCAAAATTCATTTATTTCTGGGGATCTCTCCTTCGCAGCATCAACACCTAGTTCACAGTATATACCGTCATCTTTCAATTTGTTTGGGAACCCAAATGATGTAGATGTCACACAACAACGGCTGTCTATACAAAATTCTAACAGCCACACAGGAATGATTCGAGCCCAAAATTCTGAGTTTAATAACAACAATAGGATACCACAATCATCTTTTACTCAGAATCAAAATCAAAACCAAAATCGGAACTTTCAGCCAAATGGTCAATTTCAGCGTCAAATTACACAATACAACCCTAACACTAATTCACAAAACCAAGTTAGACAGTCAGGCCCACCATTAAATAATGTTCAGTCACAGCGATTTACTTACAATTCAAAGCCAAATGGGCAACTCATTCAGAAGAGTAATATTCCTCAATTGAATGTAGCGAAACAAAACTTGGCAAGTTCTAATGGTGTTCAACCAACAGGTAAAACATTAAAATTTAGTAGAATAGTACAAAAATCTACTTCTGGCAACCCTAAATCCCGTATAACCTTTAAAACATGGATTGTAAGGCCATCTAAAACTGCTCGGCTTGCAGTTGAGCCTACTCCATATACATACAATAAACCAACAAATTCTCCTTCAGAAAACAGACTAGTTGACACAACCATATATGAAGAAAGTTCAACAACCGAAAAACAAAATCCCGATTCAGAAAATATACCTTACGTTTACAATAAACCTACACCATCAAGTAAGCAAATAATTGCAGTCGAAGAAACACCATTTATATACTTACCGCCTACGGTTCCTACATTATCTAACCAAGTATACTCCACGTCAACTAAACCACAAGCCTTCAAACAATCTAACTTGGATCTTCCCCCCACGACATATAAACCAGCATCTCGCTTTTATGTACCCCCTTCTGAAAGTTCTACAGATCTATCTCGACAATATTTAGGTCCCAATGTAGAATTGCCAGAAACAAATAATTATCAAAGCGCTCGATTAGTAGTAACACCAACTCCAACTATTTCTAAGAATGAAAAATCTCCATCATTTTCTCTAACAAAACAGTCTTACATAAACACTAATCACAATAACTTAACTTTCGCTGATATTTTAACAAAAGAAAAACTTGATATTACCGTAAATGACATAGTAAAGAATACCAACGAAATTCTCAAAACAGCTTCTCCCGATGAATTAAACCGATATCGGCAAAACAACGAAAATGAAGACAACTTTGCGAATAATTATTTAACACCAGATTTTGATAATAATGTTGATGAAAAACTTAAATTACAACCATCTGAAACTCTTAGTAAAAGTGAAAAACTTATTGCGACTCCATCAACGGAGCTAGAGCCTCCAGAGATTAGGCCAGTGGATAATTATCAAAATTCAAATAGACTATTAAATTTACCCTTTTTCAAAGAGCCACCAGTACCTACAAATACTATAGAAAGAACTGTTTCCCTGAAAATAACAATTCCAGAAACAATTGCAGACTATTTATTTAAAAACCACTCTGAAAACAATCCTGATAACTTAGAAATTTTGAATACTGGAAGCAGTAATTATTTAGTGCTTACTAATAATCACATAGATGAAAATAATGGTGGTCTTATTCCAATCGGTAAGTTAATTTGGGATAAAAATATCAAAGTTTCTAATTCGCAAGCATTGGTATTTTCTATTTTGGCAGATTCTCTGAATGCCGTAAAAGAATATAGCGATATAGCAAAACAAAATATTGTCCCACCTACGTCAACACAACTCCCAACTACAAACATAAATAATGAAGATATTGGGGAAATCACGTACAAAGTTGCGCGTCTCACATCCTCACAATTTACAAATGACAATCTAAATAACTTCGTTCTTTCATCGAACAGCAATGGACAATACAGAGGAAATAATAAACAATTAACGGAACTCACACAAGGATATGCTCTTAACCATCAACCTAAGTCCCTTTACGTGCAACAAAATCAACTTGACCCGCTATATTCCTCGCGTTTACAAAGACTGAGTAATAGTAATAATCATAATTTAGTAAACCTACAGAAAAATTCTGAACAAATATATAGTGGACAATTGTACCAACTTTCAGTTCCAGAAGTAACGAGCAAAATATATAATTTACCTAATCTCGGTCAATCATCTAAGATTAGGCAAACAGGTGAATTATCACGAGACTCACAACGTAACATAAACCTGCCTGAGAATAACATTAACAAACAACCCAACATGGACGTGGAAGTTCTTCCGTCTGAATCCTCACTTTATCCACCGGTAAGACAAGAATTACCTCGTACAGGAGATTCAATAAAGTTTAATAATTTACGAGATAATTATGAAAATATATTCGGAGAAAACTATCTTAATACTGACACTGCAATCACTGCACAGTTAGAAGATAAAATAAAAGGATCATTACCTCATCCTTTAGAGGAAAATAAACTAGTTACATATGAGAAAAACAAGTCTTATTACTTGTACACTAAACTAGACGACGATAATAATATACAGGCAACTAATTCGATTACACAAACAAATCAACGTAGTAATTTAGAAAACGAAAAATTGATAAGCAGTAATAATTTAGGAAATCGTGTGACATATGAATTGTTCCCAGCAATCGGCTACAAATTAGCAAACGAGCGAAAGAAACAAATTTTTAATGAATTTAATATTAACGATTTTAGTAACCAAGGTAATACGGGCAGAAGTGAAAATATTAACCGAAGACAAGATAACTTGGTTACTGGTGTTGACTTTACAATTCTGCATCCTTCCTCCAAAAAACAAGTCGAACAACGTAATAATGCAAATACCATATTATACAGAGGTCCATCTTCGTACTTAGCACCTCAATCATCTGTTGGAAGTCTAGGACACACACAGCAAACCAAAAGCAATGCCAAAATAGAACAATTCGAAGATAATAATGGTTATTCAAAAACTATTCCAGCCCGGCAATTTTCATTTTAATTTTACGTGCTTACTTGTTGTGAAATAACCACATTTAAGGAGTAACAGATAATAGTTAACGTGAATCAGTTAATTAATAATGTAAATAATTTAATGGAAACTACATAATATTATTAGACAAGCTGTTTATATCGTACTAATTTAAATAAAATTAATTAATTTAATTCTAAAAGCTGTTTCATTATATTATTATTATATCCTCCAATCATGCAATATTAGACTTCTTATAATAGGATTTCATATCGTTAATAGTATCAGGCGTTACTTTGCGGAAATCCATTGTTAAGTTAGTATTAGCACATGAATACTATACAGAATGAAAACTTCATACTAACGCCATGCGCGGGAACACTACTTCATGCACAGCTATGTATGTGTGCGTGACCTGTCACCGACAAGACGGGGGAGCCTGCGCCGGCCAATGAACAGTGTTGCCAACTTAGTGGAATTTCCACTAGATCTGGTGGTTTCGACACCCCTTTTAGTGGGGATATATTGATTTTAGTGGCTAGTGGATTTTCTAGTGGAAAAGATTTTTTCATTTAGTGGTAGAACATGACATTTAACCACTAGGACGATTTTACAAAATTACTTCTGATTTGAAACTCATTTGGCAATGATGAGAGATAAAGGACTCACTACAAGTATAGTAATCTGTGCTTCCACGCAATGACGAAGAGATAATCCGTAATAGGGTATTCAGTTCATAGTTTTGATTTATGAACTAAAAACAGATTGCCCGAAAACTTAAAATTCATGGAAAGTATAAAAAACCGGGCAAGTGCGTGTCAGGCCATGCGCAATCTAGTAATTTTATCTACTACTACTACGGCTAATATAGCCGTGATAGTTTTCCTTGTGTAGCCGTATTAGGGCGGCTTAGATGGGTGTCGTAAAAGGCAACTAAAACCGGTACGCCCTCGAGGGCGTAATATTGATTTTAATTGCTAATTAATACCATTATTACTATTATTATTTCTCCATGGGGTTCGCCTGGATAGCTACCACCCTTGAGCATGAGTCAGCCGCCAAACGACTCGTCGTGTTCCGGCTGGAGGCTTGAGAGTCAGTTCTTTCTTTCTTTTTCTTCTCTCTTTCTTGGCCGGCAACGCATCAGTGATGCCTTTGGTGTTGCTGATGTCCATGGGCGACGATAGCCACTTACCATCAGGTGGATCGTCAGCTCTATTGCCGGCTATTTCCATTTAAAAAAAATCATCAGAATTATAATCTATTTCTGAGAATATTTTCACTAGCCCAACTCCAACCGTTTAGCCGGCAGGTGGTCACCCCCTTGACTCTAACCAAAGTTAGCAATTCAAAGCCAAATATTTCGCAAACGGACCTCTAATTGCAAAAATGGTCTTAGAAGACCCATAATAAGACCTTTTCAAAGACCCATCTTCAGCGTTAAAAAAATATAAATATTTAAGATAGAGTTGGGACTTTTTTATTGGAAAATACAGGATCTTTTGTCAAAATTCCTTAAATATCATTATTCTAAAAGTCAATAACAAAAAACTAAATACCTTATTTTATCTTATTCTGCTTATGTTTTCTAATTTTTTAATGCGCTAATTTTTTTTTAATGCTTTTAGCAGGCAAACGAGCAGACGGGTCACCTGATGGTAAGTGATCACCGCCGCCCATGGACATTAGCAACACTGGGGGCGTCACCAACGCGTTGCCGGCCAAGAAAATGACGATAGACCCGCTTCTTGAAGGACCCCATGTCATAGCTTGGAGGGAACACCGATGCAGGAAGTTTGTTCCACAGTTTACACGTACGAGGTAGAAAATTACGTGAGAACCGAACTGTGGACGAATGCCAGGTATCCAGGTGATGTTGGTGGAACCTGGAACCCCGTGATGTGCGGTGTCGAAAACCAACTGCAGGTATTAAGCCAAATAGTTCTTCAGAACATTCCCCATTGTACAGACGGTAGAATACGCAGAGAGAACCTACATCTCTCCTCAATTCGAGTGATTCTAGTCCGTCTGTAAGCATGGGATCGTCGACAAGACGAATAGCTCGCCGTTGAATTCGATTGAACGGATCCACTTGGCTAGCTGGGGCTCCAGCCCAAAGATGGGAGCATTACTCCATGTGTGGTCGAATTTGCGCCTTATAGAGCATCAACCTGTGCTTAGGCGTGAAGTACTGCTTAGCTCTGTTGAGCACTCCCAATTTCTTTGCGGCTAGTTTGGCCTTACCAACCAAGTGGTCCCGAAACTGAACTTCATTCGAGATGTCGACACCAAGGATCCCAATGCTTTTAGAGATGTTAAGAGGAATGTTATGGAACTGTGGCGCTATGACAAATGGGGTTTTTTTAGCGGTTAACGCGCAAACTTGTGTCTTCTCGGGGTTGAACTGGACTAAATTTAATCTGCCCCATTCTGAGACCCGCTCCAGAGATGTCTCGACTTCAGACACAAGTTTCATCCGCTTCTCCTCGATCTGCACCCGAGAAAGGTTTGCTCGGCCTGTATAACGGGCGTCACCCGTGCTGTCATCAGCATAGCAATGAATATTCCTGATGTCCAGCATATCATTGATATGCATGATGAACAGTGTAGGTGAAAGTACAGAGCCTTGTGGGACGCCAGCATTTATGGGTTTCGTATCTGAGCATGTTCCGTCAACGACGACCTTGATGCTCCGCTCCGATAAAAAACTGGCAATCCATTTGCACATTTTCTCGGGTACTCCGTAGGAAGGCAGTTTAGACAATAATGCCTTATGCCACACCCTATCGAAGGCCTTTGCAACATCCAAACTTACAGCCAATGCTTCTCCCTTGCTCTCGATTGCTTCTGCCCAGCAATGAGTAAGGTATACTAAAAGATCGCCAGCTGACCTGCCGTGGCGGAAACCGTATTGACGGTCACTAATCAGCTGGCGATCTTCTAAATACCGGAGCAGTTGAGTGTTTATTATATGCTCCATTAGTTTGGAGAGCAGAGAGGTTATGGCGATTGGTCTGTAGTTGGATGGATTTGACCTGTCTCCTTTTTGGGAATAGGGTGGACCAGAGCTACCTTCCATGGAGACGGGACAATGCCGGCAGAATAAGAGAGTTGGAATAGGCCCGTTAAAACCGGGGTCAACTCCGGAGCGCACATTTTTAGCACAATAGCAGGTATACCATCTGGCCCATTCGACTTGTTGATGTCAAGGGAAAAAAGAGCTTGACGCACGGCATTCTGTGTGAAATGCACGTCAGGCATCAGCTCACCACACTGCGGGATGGTTGGCGGTGTGTTACCCCCATCATCAACAGTTGAATTCGACGCAAAGAGGGTGCCCAGTATTTCGGCTTTCTCTTTTTTAATAAACCCTTAAAAACATTTTTCAATTTTCTTTAGGGTTATTTTATGTACTTTTAGTCGTTGTATTTTCTTGAACCATCCCAGAAACTAAAATCTGGCTATGCCCGTGGTAACACTCGTCATTTTATTTTTATAATTTTTTTAGTTTTTTAGTGGTTTTCTGCCTTTTCTGGTGGTGAGTTTAGTGGGATTGTTAAAATAAAGTTGGCAACACTACCAATGAACTATGCCGGTGCCCGCTCGGATTCAAACCGGTTCAGTAAGCGGATAAGTTCAGGTGTGCCAGCGGCGGCGACACGAGCGACTTGTGACGAAGTATTGTTTTTAAAGATGCCAAACTGTTGAACTGTTTGTTTAAATCCCTAATGGGAAGAAAACCAACTAGATTTTTTTTGTATATCCAAAGGATTTTGACAGGTAAAAATTGTACACAAGCTTATGCTTATTATAGAAGTATTTAGTTACGAAGTAGGTAATTAATATCCAAAATAATTGAAGTGGCGATAAGGTTATTAATAATTATTCATAACGTATATTGGCTAAGTATTATTGTTCGTTTCCTGTTAGTTTTTCTTAATTTTGTCAGGTTGCTTTACCCTACTTACTATATACTGTTTAAATAAAATATTTTGATTGGAATGCTTTTTTTTCATTTGTAACAATAAAGTGTAAGTACCTACTTAATATTAAAAAAACTGTTACAAAGTCAACCATTTCATCTTTCAAAGCTAATCCGTTTTTAATATACCTACCAAAATTTGAAAACGGAAAACGTAATAATTGTCCACACAACTGTCCATCCGTCTGTCCGTCTGTACTCATTGCTGACTCTCGCTCGATATGCACTTGCCCGTTTTATTTCTATTTTCAGTAACCGAGTGACAACCCTATAAAAGTAGGTAAGAATTAAAATCAATATTTAAAATAATGAGAGGTCGACTAAACAGGATAAGAAGTATTTAGTGTAGAATATAATATATTTTTTTTATTTAACCTCATATGCATTTTATACCCCATTAAAAACAAAAAATACTGAAAATTATTTTTTTGATACGTCGCATAGTTTCCGAGTTAATATTATATACAACACAATTATACACCCTGTGACAAAACTATGGCACACTACACATTTTTCATTAAAGCTTTTATTAAATTGAAAGTTATATATTTGAAAGTTGTATGGATAAAGATTTTTATTCAAGGCAGTCATATATATGTTGGAAAGAGTTAGCTATAGTTTACTTTTAGCATAGATTTAGAACGAGTACTAGATTCTCCCCCTTTGTCAAGTGGACAAAACGAGATCGCCAGTTACAAAATCTACGTGAAAGACAGAGACAAAAATATTATTTTTGTCCCCGTCACCGTCGCCGATTACATTATACAGTTATATTGTTTGTCACAGAAAATGAGAAAATTTAGCACTCTGCGCTTTTTTTTGTGGAAATAGACGGCAAACTAGTTGACAGTTCACCAGATGGTAAGTGGTTATGTAGCTGCCTGACGCAGCTATCATTATACCTACCGAATACCTCCTATGAATACTTACGCAGTTACCAATACCTTCTCAATACCTACATATTTACCTTACCACAACAATACCTGGATTACCAATAGGAAAGAATAATACAACAGCCTAACTTATATTTCAAGCTAAGTAAAACAAACACCTCAAGGGAAATATATTTATTTGCTTTGACGTTCTGTTAAGAAACGAATGACGTCTGTTTAAGAAACAAGATAAGCGCAGTCCGTCAGCATCTTCCTCGTTCCTCTTCATCAGTCTTCAAGCCACAAGATCTCATCTTCGAAGCACCCGGCACCCGGCAGTTATCTTCGTAGGTATATATCTTCACGCCCGTGTCGTGTATCGCGCTCGCAGCTCGCCGCAGGAATGGTAACCCATTTGAGCCTCGCGCAATATTTATAACATCGCCTCGCCGTGCGAAGGAGAGCGGCGATGTTAGAACGAGATGGCAATACAGAGCGACAGATATATCGTTATTGTTACAGGAGTGAACGAGACGGCATGCAAGTAATCATTGTTAATTTTATTACCCTTTACACGTGTTTTATAATCCTGTTTCTTATTGGTCTTTCTTTTTACTGTAAATTAATGTAGCTATTTCTATTGGATATTCTTCTTTACAATTTCTGTATATAAACCAGTTCATTTTTACCCAAAATATATTCCTCCGATAACCAGCAGAAGTATTACTTGAAGCAACCTTCCTGATATAACATTAGTAGACCTTCAACTGAAGATCCTCTACAGTTATATAAAAAAAACTCAACAAAATATAGATATTTATATATATTTGAATTATTGTAAAAAAATATTTCAGTGCCATATCATGCTCCATCTTGCAAAATAGAAAAAAAAAACTAAGAAATGCATGCCTTATTTTGTGTGAAGAAAAGGTTTTTGTAAGTTTAAAACAAATTGACTAATTTTTTTTATTTTCTCATACAAACTTTCATATCATATCCCCAAGGAACCCTTTGATACCGAACTCTAAAAAGTAGCCTATTCTTTAAGTTTAAAACTTTTTAATATCCTTGTAAAAGTCCTGTTAAAATCCGTTCAGTGGTTTCAGAGATTAGCCGGGACAAACACACAGACAGACAGATAGATAAAAATTTTAAAAACTTGCTTTTCGGTTTTGGTATCATGCAAATATCGATTTACAACTTGAAAAAAATTTCGAAATCACAGACAAACACTTCAATTTCATTTATTTGTACAGTTTATCTTTGATGACCGTGACAACAAGGCTGTTATTATTTCCCTATTTATCGGTAAATGGGGCATATTACATTGTCAATATTATCACGATATTGTGATATTACTGATAGTGTAATAGGCCGTATCGCAGTATCGTGATAATATCACAGAATATTCGGACATCTTGAAATCCGCGATACTAAGGGGGCGTGGCTTCAATAATATTGAAATGTAAGCTCTTCGCGATATTTTTCTGTCATTATTCGCTTGCAGCCATGGCGGAACGACGTTCGAGTAGTGAGAATGACGAAAAGTTACGCTCTGTCGTTCTCGTTGATGACATAGGGAAAAAATTACTTGAAAGAGTTCATTCTTGTATTTGAAACGTGCCCGTCTTTGTGGAATCCGAACGATAAATCTAATACGAGTAGGTATATAAAATTCTCGTGTCACGCTTTTTTGAAGTTGAACTCCTCCGAAATGGCTCGACCGTTTTTCGTGAATCTTCGCGTGCATATCGGCTAGGCCTAGGGTGAAAAATCGGACAACATCTATTTTTCATCCCCCTACCCCTAAATTTTTTTGGCAGAACAACGTTTGCCCGGTCAGCTAGTCTAATACATAAAATTCTCGTGTCATGATGTTAGAAGTTGAACTCCTCCGAAACGGCTCGACCGATTTTCGTGAATCTTAGCGTGCATATCGGCTAGGGTGGAGAATCGGACAACATCTATTTTTCATCCCTCTAAATGTTAAGGGTGGTCCACCCCTAAATTTTTGGCAGAACAACGTTTGCCGAGTCAGCTACTATTATACATATGAATACTATCAAAAAGAATGAAGACCTCGACAAGAACACAACCCTCGGTGCCAAAAACTGTCATTTCCCGGGATCTTTTTAATTATTAATTCTCAATTCCACACAGACAAAGTCGCGAGTAGGAGCTAGTCCATAATATAACACGACTTACTCTAGTAAATTCAACGACGTACTGATGATGATATTATTGAAAATGTAATAGCCCAATTTCAATACTTGCGATATTGCGATACTAGGATCGTGATAATATTGACAATGTAATATGCCCCAATAAGGTTTTTGAAATTTTAAAAACACTCATTTCAATGCTACCAATATTACAGCGAACGGCAGACTTACTTGAAACGCACTATTGCGACCATCAATACGTAAGTTATTGTATAAATTTTGTGATTTTGAATTGAGTGTGTGTATCCGAAATGAGCATTAGAAGTAAACACCGCGAAATTTGAATTTCTTACAAAAGTATTTGACTATCTGTCAATTTCGTCGCCATGACAACCAAAGCCGAAGTAAGTTTTCAACTGTTTTTAACATGTAAACATGGAAACGAATTTTGTAGTTTCTTTGAATAATCTACGTATCGATTGATGATAATAGTTAAAAGAACTGCATTAAATATTGTTTATATAAGTGTGGTAAGTTTTAACATCCTTTTTTATTGTGGATAAGATTAAGCATTAGAATTAAACTTGTGGTTGGTAGATTTGAAATCATTACAAACTTTTATTTATCTTGATTTGTTCGCCAGTTTGTTAAAGTATAATATAGTTATGCATACGTATGGGTTAAATCTTGCAAGCTGAATCAGAAATACCTCCTCTCATCCTACGGAGTTGATATTTCATATACTTATTGCTATGTTTCCAATGACAATGCATTTTAATGATAATGGTGAGCTGATACCACACTCAAGGTTCACTGCAGAGGAGGGAACTCCTCAGTGGCCAACGGCTCAAACAACAATTTTAAAATCTTGTCTTAGAAAGTAATAAAATATAAATTTATTCTTAGTAGTGATATATTTATGTATTTAAAACTACTACTGTGAAAATGAATATAATGCCAATAATAACTGAATATTATAAAAATAATCATTTGTTATGTACTCTCTTAATATTACAGCCTTCACAATGATTGACCAATCAATAGACAGTTCAGAGAATGTGTCAGTTGCTGAGGAACCTGAACCAGAATTGGATTTCCACTCGGATCCTAGGGTACTATGGTTCAAGGACCGTATCTTGTCATTCATAGGGATGGATGATGAAGAACTTTTTTACGGGATGTTAGATGAAGGAGATACTAAGCAGAAGTTGAGTACATTCATCACAGCACCCTTGAAACCAAATGAATTGTCATTGGATAAAATAACCTTCTATGTCTCTAAGATTATTGTGGACAAACTTATTCACGAAGATAAAGAATTTACTGAATGGAGTAAGTAGATCGAAATGAATTTTGTTTCTACTTTTTTTGCCAAAACTTATTGAATGTAAGAAAAAAAATGTTCATAGTACTTAATTTTATATTTCGTTCCTATGTTTCACTTGTGTTCAAGTTTCCCTTAAGAATTTATCTTCTGTGTAATAATTGGTAAGTCTGAACTGACTGAAAACATATGATGCTTTGTGAATGCCTTGACTAGTTGAATTCGGTAGATTACATCTATAAAAGAGGTGTCACAAGCACTAAATTATTTATTGTATACTCTTAGTAAAATTTTAGTAGTATATATCTGGTTGGTGTGACAAATAAAATAATTCATAGAATATAATACCCATTTTTTTTTTCAATGGTTTTGTTGCTATATAAGCATTAACTCGTCGATTACCGGGAACGTTCCAGCACGTTCGAACTCAAAGGTACCGCCATCACGCGGATTCTAACGAGTTAAATGTCTGTAAACAAAATGAAATCTTTATGAACCAAAATGAGTCATATTTAAATTTAATTATGTAGGTATTGCAGAACAATAACAGCTATCTCGGTATAATGTTAAATGATAACTGTACACTTTGTATAGGAGTTATACCACCCCCTCCTCCCCCACCGCCTCCTGTAAAGAAGAAGAAGGGTAAAAAGGGCAAAGCGGAGCCAGAGCCAGAACCAGAAGCAGTTGTTGAAGAAGAGAAGAGAGCAAAAAGTATGAAAAGTATGAAAAGCATGAAAAGCATGAAAAGTATGAAGAGCATGAAAAGTTCTAAAAGTATGAAAGGTAAAATTGTTACAGTGTTATTTTTACTGTATTTTCAAATCTTGAGTTCTTGGAACCAGTGTAAATATTTGTTTGCTAACCTAAACTGTGTGATCTTAAAACAATCACGGTGTACTTAGATGACTTTAGATATTGTGGTTGGTAGACACAACACATTAATGACAATAAATTAGCATTCACTAATTAATCTATCGCATGTAGGTAGTTAGTGCAAACGTTTTTTTTTCATAACTATAACATTTTTAGAAAAATTGCACTACTGTCCACCGGACCACCTGATCCTTAGAAATGAATTTGAATAGCATAAATTGTGGTGATATTAGGTTGTTACAGCTGTTACAGCAATGTAAGATGTGTGTTAAGGTGTAATACATAGTGCATAAGAACCTATTTTAATTGATTTTACTAAATTTAATTTATACATATTTAATTTCATTATTTTGCTTACAGATATTGAACCTAGTGAAGAAGGTAACTAAAATATATTATATTTTTTGCATTTTATAAAATCTTTTACAAAATATAGCGGCCTAGCATAATAATTAAATACCATGCGGGCAGAGTAGGGTGTCGTAAGAGGCAACAAAAGCCGGCCTCCGTGCTTGATGCACCCTGCTTCGCGTTAAGAATATATTATTAATATTATTTTTAAGTAATTCATATCATTACTGGTATAGTCCCCGGCAGCCCCGCTATTCCTAGTTATGGTAGCGGCTATGGTAACGGCGGGGCAGGGGGTGCTAAGAATCGCCGGCAGAGATCGGGCTACCAATCCAAACGACGACTTCTGCACCTGGCAACATACAACACCAGGACACTGAGGACCGACGACAAGGTAAAAGAGCTGGAAGAAGAGATAGACAAGTTAAACTGGAGTATTGTGGGTTTATCTGAAGTCCGAAGACAGGGGGAGGACACGATAATACTCAAATCCGGAAACTTGTTCTATCACCGGGAGGGCGAACATCTGTCTCAAGGTGGTGTCGGGTTTCTCGTTCACAAGTCCCTTGTCAACAACATTGTGCAAGTTGGGAGCGTGTCGGCCAGGGTAGCGTACCTTACACTCAGAATATCCAAACGGTATTCGTTGAAGGTTGTACAGGTATATGCGCCGACTTCGACACATCCCGACGATGAGGTTGAGGTTATGTATGAGGACATAAGTAGAGCCATACATACCTCTAAAGCTCACTTCAATGTTGTGATGGGGGACTTCAACGCGAAGCTGGGCACGCAAAGCGGCGCCGAGATGAAGGTGGGTCCCTACGGAATTGGACGACGGAACCACCGAGGACACTTGCTGGCCAACTTTTTGGAGAAGGAAGATCTCTTCATGATGAACTCCTTCTTCAGAAAGAAGCCACAACGCAAGTGGACTTGGATAAGCCCTGATGGTTCCACGAAAAGCGAGATAGACTTCATTCTGGCAGACAAACGGCATATATTTAATGATGTCTCTGTGATCAGCAGGTTCAAAACCGGAAGCGATCACCGACTTGTGAGAGGCACATTAAATATCGATCTGAAGCTGGAACGGTCACGCCTGATGAAGTCTACGCTCCGCCCAACATCCGTCCAAATCCAGGGATCCGAAAACTTTCAACTGGAGCTGCAAAACCGTTTTGCGTGCCTAGAATCGTGCACGTCAGTGGACGAGTTTAACACCAGGATGGTAACAACTGTCCACGAGGTAGGGTCGAAGTACTTCAAGACCCACCCTAGTGGTAGATCTCAGGTTCTCTCAGAACAAACTCTCGGTCTTATGAGGGATCGACGAGAACTATGTGTGCAGTCTCCAACCTCCATGAGGGAATACCGACGGCTCAATGAGCAGATCTCCAAGTGCAGGCGACGCGATTTGCGAAAACACAACGCAAATCGTGTAAAAAACACAATTGAGCGAAACCAGGGCTCCAAAGTGTTCGCCAGGGATCTGTCTATTGGGCAAAGTCAGCTTACGAGGTTGAAGACCGAGTCCGGCACCATGGTTTCGTCGAAACCGGAAGTTCTGAGAGAGACTGAGAGATACTACGGACGGTTGTATGCCTCCTCTCAAGCTCCACCTCCTAGCGAGGAGAGCGATAAGAGAGCTAAACTGACCCGACACTACACAGAGGATATCCCGGACGTCAGCCTGTATGAGATTAGAGAGGCTCTCAAACAGCTTAAAAACAACAAGGCACCGGGAGATGACGGAATCACAACCGAGCTTCTAAGAGCTGGAGGGAAACCCCTTCTAGTGGCGCTCCAAAAACTGTTCGATTCCGTCATTTACACTGGAATTACCCCGGAAGCGTGGGGCAGAAGTGTGGTGACGCTGTTTTTCAAGAAGGGCGATAAAGCCCTTTTGAAGAACTACAGGCCCATTGCACTTCTGAGCCACGTTTATAAGCTGTTTTCGAGGGTACTCACAAATCGCATTGCACGCAGGCTTGACGACTTCCAGCCTCCCGAACAAGCAGGATTCCGAAAAGGCTACAGCACCATAGACCATATACACACACTGCGGCAGATTATACAAAAGACCGAGGAGTATAATCTGCCGTTGTGTGTTGCCTATGTGGACTATGAGAAAGCCTTCGATTCTATCGAGACCTGGGCGGTACTAAATTCTCTCCAGCGGTGCCGGATCGACTACCGGTATATCGAGGTGTTGAAGTGTTTGTACTCATCTGCCACCATGTCCGTCAGAGTACACGACACAGCAACGAACCCCATCCAACTGCAGAGAGGTGTCAGGCAAGGGGATGTCATATCCCCAAAGCTGTTCACCGCTGCGTTGGAAGACGTGTTCAAGCTGATGGAGTGGAAACGACGTGGCATTAACATCAATGGCGAATACATCACACACCTGCGATATGCCGATGATATAGTCATCCTGGCGAGTTCCCTGGAAGAACTTGGTACAATGCTCGGGGACTTGAACAGCGCCTCACAACGGGTGGGTCTTAAGATGAACATGGACAAGACGAAAATCATGTCGAATGTCCATGTCACACCCGTACCGGTTGTTGTTGACGGCGCTGCTCTTGAAGTTGTAGACGAATACAATTACCTGGGACAAGTGATCCAGATGGGTAAGTCCAACTTCGAGAAAGAAGTCACTCGTAGAATCCAACTCGGATGGGCTGCGTTCGGGAAACTGCGTCATATCTTGTCGTCCAAAACACTACCTCAGTGCCTGAAGTCGAAGGTGTTCGAGCAGTGTGTGTTGCCAGTGATGACATACGGATCCGAGACGTGGTGCTTTACTGTTGGCCTGATCCACAAGCTCAGAGTTGCGCAGCGAGCTATGGAGAGGGCTATGCTCGGTATTTCTCTACGTGATCGCATCAGAAATGAGGAGATCCGTAGACGAACAAGGGTAACCGACATAGCTCAAAGAATTAGCCGGCTGAAGTGGCAATGGGCTGGCCACATAGTGCGAAGGACCGATAACCGTTGGGGAAGAAAGGTCCTCGAATGGCGCCCACGTCTCGGAAAAAGGAGCATAGGACGCCCCCCGACCAGGTGGACTGACGACCTGAAGAAGACAGCGGGCATCCGCTGGATTCAGAAGGCTCAGGACCGGTCAGAGTGGCGCAAGTTAGGGGAGGCCTATGTCCAGCAGTGGACCTCTAAGGGCTGATGGATGGATGGATGGATGACTGGTATTATAATCTTTCAGTGCAACCTGCTTGGCTAGCTACTGTCTTGCTTGCCTCAGCCGCCAAACGACTCGTCATGTTTAGGCTTGAGAGCCAGTATTCTTTTATTCTTCTTCTTTCTTTCTTGGCCGGCAACGCATCGGTATGCCTATGCTGTACTGATTTTCATGGCGACGATAGCCATTTACCATCAGGTGGATCGTCCGCTCGTTAACTTAGTATTCGTATTTACTCTCTTTTTGAAGACATTAGAGGGGGTAAAATTTCATAATATGTGAAGTCACAATAGAGGGGGGAGGTCTCACAAATGTGACCAGCTGTGACAAGGAGGGGGGGAAGGGTCAAAAAGTCATTAAATTAGTGTGACGTAATTTATGGATGGCCCCTAAGTAGGTATATACATTTAGAAACTATGAACCATTCTAGATGCAACGGAAATAGAGACGGTAGCAGCGGAAGTGACCGACTTTCCCGATGTCGACTTGGAGGCCAAGACATCGATCAACCTACACGTAGAGGAGGAAGAGTACCCGCTCGTCGCCGAAGACTTGTACTCTTTTCCACCACGTAAGCGATATCTATAGAGTATTACCCCCTTTACAATAACAAGCAAAGTTATAGAAGGCGTATGTGTTTTGTTTCTTTCACTCTTATGAAAAACGATAAAGATTTAATATTATAACACTGCAATAGCTGAAATAGGTTTAAAGCGTTTATGCATAAGGCCGGTAGTGTATTTCATTCACGTTACATTTTACTTCGCTGTTGTATCATAACTTAATATGGTAGTGAAGGAAAATCCTTGTGAAACGCACTGTTTAGACATGTGAATGTATTAAATGGTTATACCTAAATACTTAGTTATTCTAATGCTACTTATAGACATATATTAATACGCTTTTATGTTATCTAAAAATAAATGTATTATAGCTCCTGAAGATTTGGATCCGGAGGTGGATGGTACACTGGAGTTTTATACCATAATTGTAAGTTTATTTACATTACATTTGAAATATTACACTTTGCCGTCCTAAAAATAAGTAGAGAATGTGTATTAATATTGGCTCTCTGGCACTGGCCGAATCTCATATATAATATAAATTATTTAGCGGTCGGTTTAAGAAGAAGGGTGTTGGCTGGCCAGGCAGATATAAAACCCTAACATGAGTATCATCGGATTACACTGGATAGTAAAAGGCCTAGTATCATACACTTTCTCAACCACCTATGCACGGGGTGTTCCCGTAACGCTATGACATTGGGGTTCTTCAGAAAGGTGTAAAAAGTGTTCCCCTTCAAGCCGGCGTTGCATTGGCGATTCCTCTTGTATTGCTCATGTCCATCGGCGACGGTGACCATTTATCATCACATTTTAGCCGTTATTATCATATTTTAGCCGTATTGGGGCGGCTTAGAATACTAAACTCAATCCCACGCCGGATGGGTGTCGTAAGAGGCGACTAAATCCGGCTCGTTGGTGGTAGGGCCCCTAGAGGTATTATATAGGCAATATCGATTTTAATTGTTAAATAATACTATTATTACTATTATTATTTCTCTATGGGGTTCGCCTAGATAGCTATTACCCTTGAGCATGAGTCAGCCGCCAAACGACTCGTCGTGTTCCGGCTGGGGGCTTGAGAGCTAGTTCTTTCTCTTTCTTTTGCTCCTTCTTTCTTGGCCGGCAACGCATCAGTGATGCCTTTGATGTTACTGATGTCCATGGACGACGATAGCCACATACCATCAGGTGGATCGTCAGCTCGTTTGCCGGCTATTTCCATAAAAAAAATCATCAGATCGCCCGTCTGCTTTTTCAGCAGCCCTTCAGGCTATAAAAAATAACCTAAAATAAAATTATGCATTGTACAATTGGACAAACAAATCAATTCTTATTGGTTTTCACAGAGACCAGTACCGCGGATCATTCAGTATCCAAAATTACTTTCATACTTCGGCGCGTTGACTCCTAACTTAGTGAACCGCAACCGCCGTTATATATACTTCGTGCGGCAGCCGCCAGATGGCATACCGCTCGACGACACCCCTGAATTGACCATGTCCAAAATGCCTGAGTACATTCTTACTGGAATCAACTCTGGGAGGATGCTTGTGAGCATGGGATTGCAGCTAAAAGAGGTGTGTATCGAGCTGTGGTAGATTAATAAATTAATAAATAGATTTGTAGATTAACGTGTAATGCCATATGGAACTTGATAGTAAATGGTTCCGCCTATAAACGTTAGGGGCCGTCCATAAATTACGTCACACGTTAGGGGGGAGGGGGAGGGGTCGATGTAGTGTGATAAGGGATGGGAGGGGGTCCTAAATTTCGTAACGACACATTTCAAAATCGAATAGTTGGTATGTATAGGTAAATATTAAAAAACAATAAATGGAAATAAAACTATTTCGGAACTGCCGTTTTAATTTAATAATTTCTAGGTGTAAAATTTCATAATATGTGACGGCACACTAGGGGGAGGTCTCACAAATGTGAGCAGCTGTGAGAAGGAGGGGGGAGGGGTCAAAAAGTCATGAAATTAATGTGACGTATTTTATGGATGGCTTAGGAAAGAGAGTAGAAAAGAAAGAAAGGAAGAAAGTCGTGTCTTTAGTAGTGTTACATTTCAGACCTGTATTCCGCTGTTCGAGCGCCAGTTCCGCGAGCTGGTGACGGCCAGCGACGAGTCGTCCTCCACCAACATCCCGCGGCAGGAGTCGTACGCCGGCGACCACCACAGCATGGAGGAGACAGGCTCGCAGGTTACATTACATCATTACCTACTTATTAATACATAATTATTGATGAGTATTTGAATGAATACAAAAAACGGAACCCTTATAGATTCGTCATGTCTGTCTGTCTGTCTGTCTGTCTGTCTGTCTGTCTGTCTGTCTGTCTGTCTGTCTGTCTGTCTGTCTGTCCGTCCGTATGTCACAGCTATTTTTTTCCGAAACTATAAGAGCTATACTATTGAAACTTGGTAAGTAGATGTATTCTGTGAACCGCATTAAGATTTTCACACAAAAATAGAAAAAAAACAATAAATTTTGGGGGTTCCCCATACTTAGAACTGAAACTCAAAAATGTTTTTTTCATCAAACCCATACGTGTGGGGGTATCTATGGATAGGTTCAAAAATGATATTGAGGTTTCTAATATCATTTTTTTCTAAACTGAATAGTTTGCGCGAGAGACACTTCCAAAGTGGTAAAATGTGTGTCCCCCCCCCCTGTAACTTCTAAAATAAGGGAATGATAAAACTAAAAAAAATATATGATGTACATTACCAAGCAAACTTCCAACGAAAATTAGTTTGAATGAGATCTAGTAAGTAGTTTTTTTTTAATACGTCATAAATCGTAAACCGCAAAAAACACTGATCAAAGTTACAACGAACTACAAGAACTTTTATATTATGTTACTTGCTGCTACGGAACCCTTCATGGGCCAGTCCGACTCGCACTTGACCGCTTTTTTATTTTAACTGTTGTCTGTAATTGTGAGGAGGAAAAAATTACCTCTGTAGTTTCTTTCTTGCCGCTTCTTCTCCCGGGAATAGCAAAACTTTTTTTACAGTGCACCTTATTGAATGCTAGCAACTAGCACGCGCGTGAGTTTAATCGATCGCTGTCGTGGTGGCGAAACAAAATCTTGAATACTGTTATTGACTGTAGTCTTTTCGTAGGTCAATTACTTGCGGCCGTCCGACTACCGCAGAATGTCTAACATAGCGAGAGGAGAGAACGCGGAGCAAAGGTAACTTTTTAGAATTAACATTAAACAACATCTGATAGCCTTTACACACAGATTACCCCCAATAGATACCGCATACAAGGCAATTGACGCGTGCCAACAGGTACGTGCATTTGCATGTTCACGACATTAGTGTCGACCAATGCTGACCCGTCAAGTCCAAGTATGGATTAGAAATAGCCAATCACAGCGCATTCTTTTCTCCCCCGCAAGCCACGCCTTCCGCCAAATTCACTCTAAGAAAATTTCACAAAATAATCTATTAGGGGTAATCTGTGCCTTTACACCATCAGCTTCGTTAATGCCCGGAGCTCGGCCACGGTGACTGTATGTAGTGCTACAGTAGCGATACACTAGCGCGACAGCAGCGCGACAGCAGCGCAACAGCAGCGCGACAGCAGCGCGATACTGTAGGTATCTCGAAACATTCAAACATTAGTAGTGATGCTGTAGCGATCAAATGAGACCGTTTGCGAAAAGTAACGATACTCTTGTGCATTCACGAGTCGCGCTACTATATCGCTACAAAAAGTGGCCATGGATGACCTCCTTTTGAGGAAAATTTAGTACAAAACTAGGAATGGGTTAAAATTACATGTTTTTTCAATCATCCTGTACTAAAGGTGTATATTTGTGTTTCAGGATGAAAAGCATGCGGTCGGAGTCGTATGCTCCGAAACAGCCCAATGTGACGCGCCCTACTTCGTCGATCATGGCGCCTGTGGTGCGTGTTATGAAAAAATACCGTTGTACTGTCCATTCATTGCGGAAATCTATGTAAAAGTTCATGTTCAATGAAACAACTAAAAATTTTAATATTTGTGTAACAGAGGGCATTTTTTTATGCTTTTAGCAGGCAAACGAGCGGACGGGTCACCTGATGGTAAGTGATCACCGCCGCCCATGGACATTAGTAACAGCGGGAGCGTCACCAACGCATTGCCGGCCAAGAAGATGACGATAGACCCGCTTCTTGAAGGACCTTATGTCATAGCTTAGAGGGAACACCGATGCAGGAAGTTAGTTCCACAGTTTACACGTACGTGGTAGAAAATTACGTGAAAATCGAACTGTGGACGAATGCACCTGGCATCCAGGTGATGTACATTAAAATACATAATTTGTAAAAAAATATGTTATAATTTTTACATTAACTTCAAATTATTATTTTTTTAATTCATGATACATGATTCCAAATTTTAATTAAAAATCAACAGGACTCTTTCATCACAACGCCGATAGTGAAGAGTAGCAGTAAGGTACAGGACAAGCAGAAGACCACGTCGGAAGAAGTTATTGAAGACATACAGAACCTCGTCGGTATCGTAGATTGGTTAGTGTTTGAGTAATAAAATTATTATTGGACAAGTGGTAATTGAAATTAAAAACCGCAAACACATTTAATAGGCATGATGACTGATTTTTAGGGTTCCGTAGCCGAATGGCAAAAAACGGAACCCTTATGGTTTCGTCATGTCTGTCTGTCTGTCTGTCTGTCTGTCCGTCCGTTCGTATGTCACAGCCACTTTTTTCCGAAACTATAAGAGCTATACCATTGAAACTTGGTAAGTAGATGTATTCTGTGAACCGCATTAAGATTTTTACACAAAAATAGAAAAAAAAACAATAAATTTTGGGGGTTCCCCATACTTAGAACTGAAACTCAAAAATGTTTTTTTCTTCAAACCCATACGTGTGGGGTATCTATGGATAGGTCTTCTAAAATGATATTGAGGTTTCTAATATCATTTTTTTCTAAACTGAATAGTTTGCGACTAACTAACTAAAAAAAATATATAAGATGTATATTCAAACCTTCAATTGATGTACCAAGCAAACTTCCAACGAAAATTGGTTTGAATGAGATCTAGTAAGTAGTTTTTTTTTTAATACGTCATAAATCGTAAACCGCAAAAAACATTGATCAAAGTTACAACGAACTACTAGAACTTTTATATTGTGTTACTTGCTGCTACGGAACCCTTCATGGGCGAGTCCGACTCGCACTTGGCCGCTTTTTTTAAATACTGTTTTATATTGTTGGGAAATATATTATAATTACAACGTATATCATGATTCCGCAAAAAAAATAAGGTTTAGTATAAAATAAATACATTTCAAATTATAAGTTTAAAATTCGCACCAAAACGCTTCAAACTGTCATGGCGTGGTGGTGACGTCATGTCTCAGGAAAACAAAAGATACGTCATTTTTAGTATGGTGATATTCATTTGTTTTAAAAAGCGTGACGCAATTCGCGCATATTGAGACTGACTGGCGTTTTAGCTAAGATGGCGGCTTGCCGTATTTTGTAGTTTTATTTTATCAAAAATATTTTTTATCTCGCTAATAATAATACGATAAACGCGTGTTTTGTAATCCATTAATGGGGTTTCATTAAATAAATACATAATTTTAGTGATTTTTACTTACTGTCATCATGCCTATTATGTCTGGAGATGGGCTTCGGCCTGACGTAATAGTTTTTTAAGGAAAATTAGTAACCATCCATGACTCCGGCAAACCTATCCCACTTTAGAGAAAATGATTACCTACATTGGATTTTTTTAATAGATTTTTTTTAGTTTGTAATAAAATTTGCAATCAACGGATTGTAATTGAACTTGGTTTGACACGCTACCGCGCGTCTAAATAAACACTAAACGTTATCCAAGCCTACTACAATACGCCAGTAAAAGCTACATCAAACTCGATTCACCTATTCCATTAGGCGTACCTACCAAACATTGATCAGATAAGTAGATGCTTGAGTCAACCGCCAAAGGACTCGTCGTGTTCCGGCTGGGGGTTGGAGAGCCAGTTCTTTCTTTATTTTTTTTTTCAAATTTCTTGGTTGGAATCGCACCAGTGATGCCGTTGAAGTCGCTGATGACCATGTGCGACGATAGCCACTGATCAGGTGGATCGTCAGCTCATTTGCCGGCTAATTCTATAAAAGAAGAAAAATTATTCAATGTATTCTATACCCTATTCCAAGGACGATAGAGCACATCGAAGGCGAGATCCACTTGCCGATGCCGACGATCCCGGCGCTAACCGAGGAGCAGCCGGCCGGCCGCGTGGACTTCAAGGACCCCGAGCTAATGGCGCAGCTCGAGGAGGCAGTCACCATGTGGCAGAACCATATTGATGCCACGATCGCTGCGTGTGTGGGAAAGGTGAGTTGTAAAATACTAGAATAAAAAAACGTGTGTGTGTGCTTATGTACGCACATAAGAAGTTATACTTACCTCTTACTTATAAGTACCTCTCGCTCGCACCCACGACCCGGCGCGCGCTAGCAATCCAACCACGTACCTCTCGCTCGACCCGCGCTAGCAATCCAAAACAACTCTAGCGAATGCTGTGTGCCTAGTACGTAGCCGCATAGTAGCACCTTCATCATGTCACTTTTTGGCTGTCGCATCTTAAAACATTTATTCATAATTTTTTCTAAACGCCCCATATGGAATGTAACTTCAATAAGTGTCTATAATGGTTCAAAGATAGAGCCCTGTAACAGTCGGACGGATGGACAGCAGAGTCTTATGAACAGGGTCCCTGTTGGCCCCTTTGGGTACGAAACCCTAAAGATGAATTTTCAGTAAATCAGTAATAATTTTCAGTAAATCCGTAATTTGCTCTAAAATGAATTACTAAAATTCCTTTGTATACATTACGAGCAAACCCGCCCTCGCTTTGCTTTGAGAAAAATAGTCCTTGTCCCTATTTAATCTGGTAGTAAAAGCAATGTCATCACCCTACACTCGAACAGCCTTTTTGATAAACACAGACATTCCTTGATTTCGTTTCAGTTCCCTTGAATAAATAATTTCAGACACGAGAAGGGGAGGGCCCGGTGGCCGAGTACAAGTACTGGCGCGAGCGAGACGCTGAGATATCGCTGTTGGTGGAACAGCTGAAGCAGCCCATGGTCGTTAAGATACTGGCGATGTTGAAGAAGTATGAGTCCAGCTCGTTGGAGGTAATCAGTGATCTTTATCCTATTATAATAATTTACTGTACAGTATACAATAGAATTTAACTCCATGCAACAGACGGAGATTTTCGTGTGTGTGCGTGCGTGTGTGCGTGCGTGCGTGCGTGCGTGCGTGCGTGCGTGGTTATGTGCTTAGTTCAGGAACAGAAAAAATATTTTGGATTCCTACTGTCAAGCCGTTGACACCCTTATATCGTAAAAAACATAGTGAATTACTTTAAACAGTGTTATTTATATTTCAGACTTTTAGTCACTATAAAGAACGACTAATGGAGGAGTACAACTTGGCTGGAGATAATCTGAAGTTTCTATCGACGTTGATGAGATTTTTTACGGTAACTGATACATACAATTAATAATACTAACTTTTTAGAACATACCAATAATCAATATATATCAAGATAATATATAGATTTCCAAACAATTTTTCATTCCATAATTATCCACTTCAAGGATGGTATATCAAACAATTTTTCCTTGGCGATTGCCTACGTCATAAAAATACCTAATACCCAAATTACATGTTCAGGCCCTGCAATGATGAATCAGCCTGTGAGTCACGCAGCATGTCTTTTTGTGTGCTTATAAATATAACAAATACATGCGAAAAGATCTTCTTAATTATATAGAAAACGATGTTTTTATAAAAAGTATGATAATCCGAGATATAAAATTATTCAGGTAATAGAAGACGATTCGCCGCTGCAACAAGTGATAGAACTTCTACCAGAACTAGTCGAGAGTATATACATGATGTGGGTGCTGTCCAAGGGATATCGTACGGACGAAACTATGGTGCCACTGTTGTCACGCATCTCTTGGGCGTTGAGCGATAAACTGGAAAGATTCTTGAACGTTCACAAGCTATTCGAGTGAGTGTAATAAATCGATAATGTAATCATTTATTAATGGACGTACTTATTTGCTTGGGAAGGTATGAAGTTAAGAAAAGGAATATTTTTGTCGGATTATTTAAAAATTGGGTAAATGATAAAATATATAATTACTGTAAATTTTAAAATCCCGGACGCTTTTATTTTCACCAAAAAAGACCTGATGACCTTGAAATGTCTGACCAGATCTTTATAAATCGCATAATTGCTTTCAAACAAAAACATAGAAACAAAGGCATGTCAAATTTATAACACCCCTCTTTTTAGCATCAGGGGCTAAAAAAAGACTTTAGTACGATTGATAGAAAATTCTATAAGAATATTTAAAAATTTATACAAATACCTGTTACTACCATGATCTTTGACATTTAGCAAACCAAACGAAGAGATATACAAACTAGCGCGTGCCGGCCAGAAGATAATGGAGACGTGGCACGCGTTGTACAAGGAGAGGCGGCGGGAGATCGAAGTGAGCGGCAAGGGGGCGCGTTGGGAGTTCGACCAGCCGCTGCTCTTCACCAGGACCGACTACATCGGGGAGGTGGCGAGAGACCTCGCTGAGGTTGTCCAGGTATGTGATAAACAGGAAGATAATAATATTTAACATGCTTAACTCTTCACTCTGTTATTTATATTTCATAAAACAACGGTAATACGAGCATTGCGAAATCTGAACTAAGCTTTAGACGAACATACAACACTAATGGCCCCAACTCAGAGTCACTAACGGTTACTTCAATTGCTCCTTAGTAAAGAATCACCATACAAATTCTGTACTAAGGAGCGATTTAAGTAACTGTTAGTGACCCTGAGTTGGGGCGTTAATAATATAGTGAGAATTCATATAAAAAATAATTTAAACAAAATATATCCCGTTCTGGAGGCGCCGGGTATCGATCCCGGTACCTCTCGCATGCTAAGCGAGCGCTCTACCATCTGAGCTACGCCCCCGATACTTAGTACGAAGCAAATAAAGGTTTCAATAATTGATTACGATAAAATGCATACCACGCATACACAACGTACGTGACTTTCACTAGATTACTTACTAATTACATAGTGTGAAGACATTACTTGAAAGAACTAAATTTAGTTTTTTGTCATATTGAAAATTATCTTATTTTTTTAGTTGCTATATTTTATACTTGGAAACTTAATTATCCAATTTTCTATATGCTTATAGTTATATAACACTTAAATAGTGTTGTAAAACATGCGCTTTGTAGTCTATACTATACTCAACACAAGAAATGTTGATTTAGTATGTACTATCAACCCGACTAAAGGCCAATGCGTACGTAAGGGTGTTTTTTCCCGTACGGGACACATTTGGAAACATCGTTTCATAGAACCTGGCACGTCGCCGACGATATTTTTCCCGTCCCGTACGGGAAAAAACCCGTTACGTATGTATTGGCCTTAACTTTGAATTTCAAGATGGTTAATAAATTGCCTTATATTTTTTCCTAACCCGACTCAACTTATCTAAATTAAACATTACTTTTCGCAACCATCCTCCCCGCCAAAGAAAGTAGTTACACTGAATTTTAAAGCTACTCAAGTCGATGACGTAATTATATTAATATTAATTATTGCATTATATCTGTTCTATTCTACCAATATCATCCAGGTCCTAATAGACTTCGAACGAATATTCGGGTTGGAGCTCAAATCGATAATTTCGGACCCGACGCAAATAGACGACGTTCGTAAACGAGTGAAGAACCTCGTGTACCCGATACGTACGATCGACTTCAGCGTCTTCGTGTTTGATAATAAGGAGAACTGGGATGTCATCATGGGGGACTTCTGGAAGGAGGTTAGGTATTTGGAAGAGGAAGCGAAGAACTATATCAATCAGAGCTTTGGAAATCTAAGGTAAAATGCGCATAAGCGTGCGTAACGTGAACATGAGATTTAATCTACTTCCATATCGTGGAAATGGATTATGTGTGCCCAGTTTTATCTTAATCCGTGCACCGGTTAGCGCGTACTGAATAGACATATATCCAAACATCTTAACAAAGTATCCATCCATCATACATCAGCCTTAGGAGCTCCACTACTGCATAGCCTCCCCTAACTAACATATTTATAATATTTGTAAAATCTAATACGCTAATAATGTATTATTGTGCTCTTTTATCTTTTAAATAGATCATCGGAAGAAGCATTGGATGTGTTGCTAAAATTTCTCGAGTTCGATACCAGGGAGTCGATTCGACGCCAACTTTCGACGAAATTCGACCTTGTAATGCGGCAGTTCATCAAAGAGCTTACCGCTTTGGAGGACAAATTTACGGTAACTTAGTTCACTGCACAATTATATTCGGCTGTAGGTCATTATTGCAATCCAAAACTAACCTACTGCTAGGTACGGGTCCCCTCTTACAGTGTGAGGAATACAGGCTATAGTCCGGTATGCTGCCCAAGTGAGGACTGACTGACACACTTCACACATTTTTAAAAACATACTCGTATATCAATAAAAAACTCTCATGTGTGCAACTTTCGTGCGGTATATTGTTTGCGGTAATGCCCATGCTATATCTGCGTTAACGTGTATGGCTGCACCTTACTTAGCGCGTTAGGCCGCAGAAGTAGCCAACAGATTTAAATCCTTTGATGTATCAAAGAAACTGCCACCCGAGTTATCGCTCAATTTGTAATGGCATTATAACGGTCACGCCCCTCTCATCGCGCTAACCTTTGGCTACAAATGCGTAAAGTCATCGAGCGGGACGTATAAATACGTCCTCGAAACGTGATACGTGGTGGAACGTATAGTAATTTCTTAATTCGATATTTCCATATTTTTGTTAGTACCTATTGTTTTCTATTAGTTTATAACGAAAACATATATATTTCATAGTCTTTTCATTTATTTTAAGCATAAATAAAAAATAAAAAAATAATATGAACGTATTGACACGTCCTAGTGAAAGAGCTCGCGCCCGTTACATAGTACGTAATTAAAAAGGGAACTCCCCGGTTAACAGGTTAACATGATGTTACATATTATTAACCGACACAAAAAAGGAGGAGTTATTCAATTCGACTGTATTTTTTTAAATAGCGATTCCGCAAAAACCCGCCACTGCTTCGCAACCACCCTCCTGTCGCTGGATCTATTTATTGGGCCCGTGCGTTGTTCAACAAAATGAAACAGCCCATTATGAAGTTTCAGAAGGTGAGTATTAATATAGAACACAACCCAATTCAAGTTATCTAGGTAGTCGGACATGGATAGATACCTACCAAGGTATCTATCCATATCCGACTACTACTGTATCTGTACTCAGGTAACTTAAGACTGTGTTTGATTAGTATACCAGTCCCTTTCTTTCGCATGTAATAAGTGCAATTTGACAAAGACAGTCAAAATCTTTTCTGGTTATATGGTACGGGGACACGACTTAAAAACATTCGGCATTATCCCCATTTTGGAGGCGCCGGGTATCGATCCCGGTACCTCTCGCATGCTAAGCGAGCGCTCTACCATCTGAGCTACGCCCCCGTTGAGTACTTTATACAAACATACCAAACATAACACAGCGCGGATTTATATCAAATATAATTTGAACAAAATATATCCCGTTTTGGAGGCGCCGGGTATCGATCCCGGTACCTCTCGCATGCTAAGCGAGCGCTCTACCATCTGAGCTACGCCCCCGTTGAGTACTTTATACAAACATACCAAACATAACACAGCGCGGATTTATATCAAATATAATTTGAACAAAATATATCCCGTTTTGGAGGCGCCGGGTATCGATCCCGGTACCTCTCGCATGCTAAGCGAGCGCTCTACCATCTGAGCTACGCCCCCGTTGAGTACTTTATACAAACATACCAAACATAACACAGGGCGGATTCATATCAAATATAATTTGGACAAAATATATCCCGTTTTGGAGGCGCCGGGTATCGATCCCGGTACCTCTCGCATGCTAAGCGAGCGCTCTACCATCTGAGCTACGCCCCCGTTGAGTACTTTATACAAACATACCAAACATAACACAGCGCGGATTCATATCAAATATAATTTGGACAAAATATATCCCGTTTTGGAGGCGCCGGGTATCGATCCCGGTACCTCTCGCATGCTAAGCGAGCGCTCTACCATCTGAGCTACGCCCCCGTTGAGTACTTTATACAAACATACCAAACATAACACAGCGCGGATTTATATCAAATATAATTTGGACAAAATATATCCCGTTTTGGAGGCGCCGGGTATCGATCCCGGTACCTCTCGCATGCTAAGCGAGCGCTCTACCATCTGAGCTACGCCCCCGATACTTTGTACAGACTAAAAATACGTTCTGTATAAAAAGTAAAATGCATTCACGTACTTTCACCGTACGTGACATTGGTCGCATAATTCGGTTTGTTTCGTACAAACCGGTTATTAATCACGTAATCATTGTATATCACATAATAATGAATATCTCATTTCATAATACAAGTAGTTTGAAGGTTATTCTGCCTAAGGCAAACTTGACTGCTCCCTCCTCCGTTTATATTGTTTCACTCTATAAGTACTTTAATAGCTTAGAAACGTAAGAATGGCTAGACTTTGAACTCATCAGTGTTCCCCAGATTTATTGCAAGATCCTTTAAGAAACAGATTTATCTCTTTCTGTTTCTATCTTTTTGTCTCCTGAGAACCAACTGTTCACCTATTAAATGGTTATAATAAGGTCTAATTTTCACTGACGCAAAGTTAAATCGATGCAAGAACACCACCTTGAATCCTATAAAAATAGTCTCTTGGGTAGATAATGCACAAATCACAGAAATAGGAAATGCGCCCTTTTTATCACAGTAAGAAATTATGCATTACTTTATGCACATGGAAGTTAATATTATTAATATGCTTAAATGAATTGCCATTTTGGTTCGTTATAATCTGCGTCAGTCGGGCCTGAGTGGAGAATATAAGAAGAAGAGTAGAATAGAATAGAATAGCGTCTGAGGTTTGGTCTCTTTTTCATATCATTCGGGCTTGTTTTATAGTGACTAATAAAACCTATTAGGTTCCCGAGTTGAACGACTGCGAACAGAAGAAGGAGGCCTTCCTACAATACAAGGCGTTTTCTAAAGTCATAAAGGAGTACGAGGATACTAAGTATAAGGACTGGGTGCAGGGCGCCTCGGAGTTCGTTGATAACATGATGAAGAAAAATATACTACACGTGGTCTTTAAAAAGGAGGAAGGTATTTGTGATAAATATTGCCTAACTTCCACAATCCACTTACGCCCCAACCCAGAGTCATTAACGGTTACTTAAATCGCTCCTTAGTAGAGAATTTGTATGGTGATTCTTTACTAAGGAGCGATTAAAGTAACCGTTAGTGACTCTGAGTTGGGGCGTTAGTATCATAAATACACAATCGTACCCAGCAATTAACATTCATCTGTCACACATCTGCTCTATTTGGGTTTTGAATCCTATGCCAAGGCATGGTAAATATTCGATTAACGATAGCTTACACTGGTATGTCGGATTACCAGTAGCCATTAGCATGTCGGTAATCGTGAGGCAGAAGACCAGCATTATTACAGGCATGACATTTCACCGCCGATTTTAGAAGAAGCAACTCAGGTTTTATCATCACGCATGAGTACCCTCGGGATTAAACTAGGTGGATCAGAGTTCATCGACTTCCAGTAGTAGGGACCTGACGCCATAACCACCTCCGTTGTTCAGTTGGGCTCAAAAGTCGATAAAAAAATCTCTCAATCGGTGTACAATCAGCAAAAGAATTAGGTATGCAGTAAACGTTTTCGTATTATGCCCTGCATACGTACCTCTTCTGCTGACTGTAAATCTCATTATATAATCTGTGGCATCTACGTGGAATACAGACGCAGCGCCCCCGCCCAGCCGCGGGATGCAGCTGACGGCGGCGGGGAAGGCGCACGCGGCGAAGAAGAAAGGCTCTGAACTCTCTCTGCGACCTGCCGACATTGTCAATAAGGAAATTGCACAAAAGCGACGCAGGGATAAAGCTTGTATGTTGATCATAAATGTCTTCTACACATTAGCTGCGACTAAAACATTTATGTTTTATGTTATACTTATGTTAGTTATGCCTGGATACCTCCCCCTCCAGCTGTGATGTACAGTCAGCAAAAGAAATAGGTATGCAGGGCATGAAACAGAGACGTTCGGTAATATTTAATATTACAGAATGTTTGTGTATTAATTATAATCAATGTAAAATTCTACCTGTATACGCAATTTACGATTTAACATTCATAATAACCCAAACAAACATATCCGAATGTTTTTATTTCATGCCCTGCGTACCTAATTCTTTTGCCGACTGTACAAACATCAGCTCATTATTCCTTAAACTATTACTTAGTTTTATTTAGTCAAAATAAGTATGCTTGACCAATTTCAAAAACCAACGCCAGGTTTTAGTGTTCATGTACTTAAGTTGTTAGTGTTTTTACACTGAATAACAATTCAAATTTCAGTAATGTTGATGAGAATCCCGGGGCAACATTACGAGAACGTGAGGTCACCCAGCTCCGTATCGCTACTGGCAAAGGAAGGATTGGTGAGATTTTATTATTTTCATAGAGACCCCAGTCATGCTGATTGTCATTAGGGAAAGTATTCAAACTGTTTGATATTTTTAGCATGCCGGGAGTCATAAAATGCGACAATACTGTCAATATTATTATTAAGTCATTTCTTTCTTTCTTGGCCGTCAACGCATCAATGATGCCTTTGGTGTCGCTGATATCTATCGGCCGCCCGTAGCATAGTAAATCCACACTCTGGAGTGAATGCATATATGCCGGTAACTCTTAAACTCAGTGTCCTATCGTGTTGTAAAGTAAAAATTAAAATACTATCAACTTCTCCAATTCGGCATAAAAAGTGGTTTGCAAAGTTAATGAAACGGTCACGTGGATTGCGCTCGAGATTAACGACTAAATATATCAAAGATATTACTAAAGGTGATTTATCGACAATGTTATCGATATTTTTAAAATTCCATTCTTGATGCAGTGGGTGCACGGGAAAACACGAATTACCCGTGAACCCACCAGTGGGTGAAGCCAGTGGGTGCACGGTTAACGGCCCATCTGGATATGTCTAACGTGGCCTCCTTAACTTATCTCACTACTCAAATAGTGAAAGAAAACGAGGAAAACTTTGATTAAACTATAGGTATGGGTGTCGATTAAAATGTGGGTGTATCAAATAAATGTTACACGATAAATATTGCAACGTTATTGCAGACTGATGTCACGTGGCGAGACTTGACAGTACACAAGCTTATGCAGGAGTACGAATTGGAGTTCCATCCTAACTTCGACAAACACATCTTTCTTGTCATTCACGAAGCGGAACTTATGGAACAGTTAGGTAACAACTATGTACCTACATATAATTAACAGGAAAAAATACTTGGTAGATTTTCATACGTTTTCTTTTGAAGGATACATATATTGCCACCTGTTTTATGCCATCATAACTTGACGCAATGAATTTTACAATAAAAGCTATTAAATATTCGGTTTCAAAAATTCCTTTCCTTTCCAATACGTTTCCATATTATATTATTGTATCATTCGACAATTTCTTATATTATCTAACACAATTTTAATAATATTAATAACAATAAATCTTACGGTCGGCCCCAAGGTTTCGAGTTGCCATCAAACATTCGCGACGTGGCAATGCAGAAGGCCCGTCTGTACTACGAGCTCGAAGCTCTAGAAGACGTGATCGCGAAGTACAACGTGAGCACGCAGTCCCTCAGTCCGTCGGAGACGCACCTCATGAAGCGCCACCTCCTGGACATGGAGAGACACATCCTGCCCGGCCTGACCAGGATCACGTGGACTGCGCTCGGGATTAACGACTATATAAAGGATATTACTAAAGGTATGTTGTGTCCAGCCTTCAGTGATCCGCACTGGAGCAGCTTGGTGACGACGAAATGAAAAGCCCGTGCTCAGTAGTGGGCCATTAATGGGTTGAAGCCATTTGTATGTTGAGACTAGCTGACCCGGCGAGCTTCGTATCGCCTAACAAAATATTTTTTTTGCTAAAATAAAAGCAGTCTATGTTACTCCTTCTTACTTCAGCTATCTGCCAGTGAAATTCCCGTCAAAATCGATCCAGTCATTTCAGAGATTATCCGGAACAAACAGACAGACAGACAGCAAAAATTGTAAAAAATGTTGTTTTGTTATATGTACCGTGTATACATCCAAATGCACTTAGTGTTATTTTAATATTACAAACAGACACTCCAATTTTATTTATTTGTATAGATAATATGTCTCAGTTCTCCTTCTATGACTTAATAAATCCAAAATTTTATTATCACTAGTTTGGTGCGAAAAAACCTGAGTGGTCCCTATAATTTCCCCTATAATCCCTAAATTTTCCACATAATACCTATCATTTATATCCCTATATTATAATTTCAAGTTTGCAAATTCGCACTTAGCCAGTGGTAGACTGTGAGTGATCTTTACCACTCTCATATTAAGAGAAGACTTGAACCTAGCAGTGAAACTCACTTAATGAAAAACAATATTAAGAAGCATCAAATCGTAATTTATTGTATGGGCTAAATAACTAAGTATGCGTTTTAGGAGAGAATTCATTACAAGCCGTTTACCAGCAACTTAAGATGGTGGAAAAAGAGATTCAGTTCCTGATAGATCAGCTGCAAGAATTCGACCTGTTCCCAGTTGTGAGACCCAAGGACTACGTGGATCCCGTAACTGGTGAACCTGATGAGACGTGGCTGTATCCTTGTAAGGTAAAGAAACACCTGGAAATTGGTTTGCCATATTAGTAAGTAATTAACAAATGAGAGGTTAGTTCGAAATTTTTAAGGCAATTTCTGTATTTTTGTGTGAATATCCTAACTAGCTGATTCATGTCTGTATTGGAGCTGTCCAGAGTACTGACCTCAATTCTCGTGGCAGGGTGTCCTAAGAGGCTATAGAAGCTTACCCCTCGGCATAGTAGTAGGGCTTCGCGTATATTTTTAATATGATTTTTAATTAATTAATATTATTATTGGTATTGTCGTCTTTCTAAGACTGGCTATTTACAAGGCGAACGACTCTACGTTCCAGTTGAAGGTTTGAGAGCCAGTTCTTTCTCTCTTTTCTTTTTCTTTCTTGACTGGCAATACATCATGGTGTTGCTCATGTCTATGGGCAATAGTGGCTACATACCGTCCTACCGTCTGCTACCGTCAGCTGGCTTGTCTATCAAAAAATAGTTATTTTTCAATCGTTAGTTTACTGAGAATTAAACTCTCAAATAACTCAATTTGCAGACATATTTCGTGGAGGTCGAAAACGAACGTCTAGAACGCATGGCAACGCTCTCACGCATATACGATCGTATTGGACCGATACTGATGAAGCTGGAGTACCTGATCCTCGGCTCTAGTACGGGCAACTCGGCTGTCATGACTGCGTACTATACGTATTGGGAGAAGAAAATATTCAAGTGTCTTGTAGCGTGAGTATGGTCAAGTTAAATAACCGATGGAGAGGTAGCTCATGACCACAGGGACATCAGGGCCAACTACAGAGCTTTACCTGCAGTACGAAAGGTTCAATCTCGGCCGGAGCACACATTGTTGTGACAGTTGTTCGTTTGTTGTGTTTTATTTATGTATCCCCATGCTATTTGCTGTTCTACAAATGGGAAACCTTAGTGTTGGGGTGCATGTTGATTGTAGGTATATCGTCGTTGCGACTTTAAGACCTCTTATGTATTATGTGCCACTTTTGGCAAAATAACTTTTTTACGTCAAATTATTCTACATTTTGAAGAATTATCGAATTCAAAAATTCTCATGTGTGTACGACGTTTCCATCGTAATTTATTCACCAAATTCAAAATCACCTATGTGCTTGCTAAACAGAACTTTATCGATTTTTATCGATTCCCTCAAAAAGCTGATTTTTTACACATAAGAGGTCTTAAAGTCGCAACGACGATATGTATGTTAGTCTATTTTATTTTTTCACGATCAATAGTTAGCTAGTGGAAAATGCAATGAGCATTCAGTTCGCTATGTACCATTTTATTGTGGTCAATAAAGATAAATAAATAAAATATTACATTACTTATTTCCCACAGTTTGACCCTAGAGAACCTGGAGTACTTCCAGCGGATGTTGAGCGAGCAGACACCGCTGTTCCAAGTGGACGCGGTGCTGGTGACCCCCGACATCACGATGCGGCCCACGCCGCCGGAGGTCTGCAACATCCTCGGGTACAACTTGAAGCACTTCCTCAACAGGTCAGTGTGTGTTGGTCGTTCGGGAGCTTGATGAATTGACCATTACTTCTTGGCTCTTTTTATTCTATGTACTACATATTACATCTATCAATCAGTCCTCAAGTCTGTTTATTATAAAGCATAATGAAAGTGTTAGTTGTTATTACTTTACCTCCTGTCTTATTCAGAATATCATTCTAGATAGATTATTGAAAACGGCTATTAGAGCATAAAGATACTGATAGAATTGAGTTTCTTCGAAGTTCGAAAACGCTCAAGAATTTTTTACCCTTAGCGGTCATTCATCCAACTACCGAACTAATGTAATGTAAATTTTTTCTTTGACATAGGAAAATGTGCCCAGTTTTATTATCGTTACCCATAACAGGTTAACAGCTTTCCCTCGTTGGATGAAGAAGACCTGCCTACCGTGTCCTCCGCAACGGATCGCAGAAGCCACCGGGAACGAGTTCTACGTCTTCTCGTACTTCGAGGACGTACTACGCGTCGTCGCGATCAACGATGTCACCCTACTCATGCAGGACACTATATACAGACTGACGCAGGACATCAACACGTATATACAGAAGTGAGTGACATTTGTCTTTCAGTATCACGCTGTATATGCATACGCACGCGCAGAAACATACGCATACGTACACGCATGCGTACATATATACGCATATGCATATCGAAGAGAACTGATAGCGACGACGGTGCGCAATTTTTTTAGAGAGATTTCTTTAATATCGCAGCTACATTAAATTTCATAATTTTAATTAAAAAATTACAATCACAATTTTAACTAACATAATGACGTAGAGTAGGCGGGTAATTTGCAAGAAAGCATTTCCGTTATTAATTTGTAATATTCGCTACACGTAATTTTAGCTGTATATCGTATATAAAATGTCGCAACTGCACTTTTTTAATTGTTAACACTGCACCATATTGTTATACAGGTGGCAAAAATACCAGCACCTGTGGGCGTTCGACAAGAACCTCTCCTGCGAGAAGTACATCCAGAAGCACGAGCAGATCCAGAAATACGACGAGAAGTTCTTCTTCTTCGAGGACATCATAGCGGACCTGGACGCGCACGTGAAGTTCGTGGACGTGGGCGCGATCAGGGTCAACCTGCGCCCCATCATCCGACAGGTACAAGACCATGCCCAGGAGTGGAAGAATATACTCGGGAACTGTATCGCGACCAAAACTAGGATGAATATGTATGATTTGAAGAATCAGATTGAGGTGAGTGAGTAGAACTAGGGTATTTGTTGTGAACGTATGTAAACTATTTTTATATAAATAGCCCAGAAACGAGCAAATGTGCCGTCTAATGATAAATACAGTACGGCCGACGTATCTTGGCGCGTCTGAACTTCGCGCAGAAGGCTGCGCAGTAACATAATTCGGCAATGCTCGGTACGCGGCGTATTATGTCTCAGTCACACGTTAGCATGTTCGTGTCGCTATCTCTGTCTTACATGTGCTAAAGTTTGCAGAGCCTATGTTCAAACGCGCCAAGATACGTCAGCCGTATTGTAGTCTCTGATACACTTGGATATTGGTAAGGCTAAAGGCAAAGGCATTACCGATTCGTTGCCGGCCAAAAAGGTGACGGGGTCAAACCATCCACGTTCCTTTCTAAAATCGACCGATAAGCCAGGAATAATGCGGGGTTCCGCTTTCATTTTGCTCGACAATGCATTGGAGATTGTATTGTGTAGAGAAGTTATGAGATGGCTCTGTTGATTTGTCAGGTACTTACAAAAAAAAAACAATAATACAAACGGTACATATTTCAGTCGCTCCGCATGACGATGAACATGAACATCAAGGGTCTGGAGGACTTCAAGCTGGTGATGGCCACCATCGGGCTGGTGCAGCAGATGACCATTACGGCCGAGGTCAAGTACAGGGGAATGCAGGAGATATTCCACATGCTCAAACAACATAACATTGATGTGAGCGATAGATTTTTTATTAGTTTTAGAAAAAAGTAAAAAAATATCTGTCTTATTATTTACATCTTATTGCTTTAAAACCAATTAGCTTATTATTTCCATCTTATTGCTTTAAAACTAATGAGAATGTTTGTTAAAACATTAAATGTTGATACATACATATGCTTTAATTTAATAAGAGTTTCTGAGTTTTTTTCTTCGTTTCTTTCATCAATATTAGAGCCAAAAAATCGTGGTTTCCTAACGGACCAGCTACGTGGTTACGGCTTACGTTCATTAGTGAATCGAAAAAATATTTATAGGATCAAATGAATTCAAATCTGAATTTTAATTCAGGTTGTGTTTTAAATTTGAACATGAATTTGAACCATCTATAATTCAAGGTAACAGACGAAGACCTGCAATTCAGCAAGAACTTGGAAGCGTCATGGGGCAGTCTCTACCAGACGGCGCTATTCCGCGGCAACACGCTGGAACAGACCAAGGAGAAATTCTCCAAACTCAACGTGGTGGAGATCTCCAACTTTCTCCGGGAGTTGGATGAGTTTGTGGAGAAGTTCGACAATGAAGGGCCGGCGACCGTTGGCGATGATATGGATAGGGGACTGTTGTTGATGGAAGTAAGGCACTTGCATATTAACTAGTATTTTAACTACCGACCGGTTTTCTATATTATACTGAATTAGTAATAATTTGTTACTAATTTGAATATGGCCTCCATCTATCGGATTCCAGGGTAGCTTTGAATCATCTGCTCAACCTGCAATGATGACCACATTCGAGTCTGATTTTAGATGTTTCACGATTGCTATATTATTTTTTCATTCTTGCGCCATGTCTGACATAATCTGCATATTTGTTTGTATATTTTGTTAAGATTTTATGACTTCTACAATACAGTCTATAGTAAAAATGTCCTATGTTTTTTTCTCATAAAGGAATACACAAAATACTTCGACGAATTGGAATCTCGCAAGAAGGGTCTTCAAGCAGCAGAGCAACTGTTCGACAACCCGCTGGCTGACTTCTCCAACTTCAACCGAGCCAAGACGGACTTCCAGGCCATGGACCAGATATACAAAATCTATAAGGCACAGAAGAACGCGCGGGAGATATGGGCCAAGACGCTGTGGGTGAACCTCAACCCGCAGGCATTGGTTGATGGCATCGAACAGTTCTTCAAGGAATACAGGTGTGTCCGTGTGTGGTTTGGACATGTTTTATTTCCAGGAATTAGGATATCACATAAACTTAGAATATTGTTATTATCACTGTCCGTATAAATTTCGTCCTTCGTTATTATGTTTCATTTGTTTTTCTTGTCATTACTACTACACAAAAATCGTAGTTTTGTAGTCAAAGTTAAAAAAAACTGTTCATAAGTAAATATATTTAATACAATTAATTATTCATTTAGTAAATAATGACAACACTGATAGCGTAGCGGTTGAACGTTGCTCTAAAGTTTTAGATAATGTCACAAAAAGTGTTTTTTTATTTAGTTAAACTTATATAAATTCAACAGGAAATTACCCAAAGCAGTTCGCTTAATAAGCACTGGGTTGATGTTGGATCTGAAGATGAAGCAGTTCAAAGGCGTGGTGCCGCTCATGGTGTCGCTGAAGAACGAGGCCATGCGCGAGCGGCATTGGAAGGAGCTGATGGCGAAAACTGGTCTGTAGTTTAGTTATTAATGTAGTGTAGGCGATAAATGAGAACTTGACATGTCCGTACAGCACCACATACTTACAGTACATATTCATTACCGTATACTCAAATTAACTAGTCTGATCCGGCCATCCGTGGCTCAAAAATGTCATTGCAACGGAAGTAGCAACTATGCCGAATTTGTCCGTCAAGTTCGTAGAAAAATTCGTAGTGGTTCGTAGTAAAAGGTTTATAAAGGACATATTTTTTCTGCATTTTAGATGTTTACTTCAATTAGAGCCCTTACGCCCCAACTCAGAGTCACTAACGGTTACTTAAATCGCTCCTTAGTACATAACTTGTACGGAGATTCTTTACTAAGGAGTAAAGTAACCGTTAGTGACTCTGAGTTGGGGCGTAAGGGCTCTAATTGAAGTATTAGTTAGTCCTTTAGCATAAAATACCCAAAGTTTTGGTAACCACTTAGTAACTACACTATATTCACATTCGGATCAGAATTTACGTAATCACTGTGTTGCCTAGCAACCACAAACAAACAGGTGCATGAAACTTTTGGTCGTATAAAGTGCGTTTGAACTAAATCTGGAGTTCGCAAGTCGCGTTCCATTCCACTCTTTATAATTTAATTTCTTTTTAAACATAATATTTATTTTGCAAAAGTTTAAAATAACACGGAATAGTTACGCATAAAATCGATATAGACTGTTTTAAAATACATAAACATAAATATAAAATGTTACTCGGCTTTTTTCAATGAAATTTAACTTATAAATAACTTTATGCTCATGCATATTGAGTGGAATGAAATATCTGTATAATCTGTACAGTGCCATCTCTGAAGAACTTATTTGTGCCGTGGCGAAAATTGGAACTAATGCCATCCCATTCAAAATTTACTAATAGCGCACTATGATTGGTCCAATACGTCCGGCAGCGCCCTCCTTAAAGTCACAGATAAGTTGATTTCACTGTATTTCGTAATATAATACGACCAAGTTGAAAAGCATGTAAGCGCCATTATGTCTGTGAGGTTTTCGTAGTCATTTCTATTTATAGTCATAGGCAGGCAGACCGTAAAAAATATTTTTGTGCAAAGGTTACAAATCGCTTCACGAAATTAAGGATGTGCGAGCGTGAGTTATTCAATGATGAAAATTGTTTTAAGATGTTGGTTTTTACGTCGTTTTCTCTTAGTGTGTTGTTGTTATAGGTCAATAGTAAAATAATGAAGATGTCACAAACGTTATAATGATTATTTAGTTCTTTAATAGTTATTTGGTGTGCGAAATACAAATCAGTTTGTGAAAACCCTATAAAGGAATTTTAATGATTTGTTGACAAGTATTATGATACGAGTTTGACTCAAGTATAGCTTATTGTTGCGTTTGTACTGTAACAGGGCAGGACTTCGACATGTCGCCGGAGCGCTTCACGCTGGAGAACATGTTCGCTATGGAGCTGCACAAGTACCAAGACGTCGCTGAGGAGATTGTCAACCATGCCATCAAAGTTCGTTTATACATGATTGTATTCTATATAGCCGTTTATTTTGTGCTAGCCGGTATCTCCGTATCTCTGGTGTATGTGCCAGTGCAGTAGCAGTGATTATTTTTATATTTATGAAAAAATAAAGTTCACATATTCATAGGACGGACCTAAAAAAAAGACGGACATAATCCCAAGAACAAATTCAGTGAAGCACCCATAGGAATACCAACTCTGTATTCGTACAAGTACACACACCCACACATTGACACCATACGGCTACGAATTTGACACCATCGCCAATCAAAAATTACAAAATTACGCACACATGGTAAGCGAGCTGTCAGCTGTCAGCTTCACTCTCGATTAGACAAGGTTACGTCTGTTCTTTTTTTATGTCTGTGCCCCTTACCAGAAATTCCTGTGTAGACATTGCCAAAGACATACATAAATGAGACATCGCGATATAACCAAAACCCAGGTAAAATATAATTATATATTGTGTGTATCCCTTCAGAAATAACAAATCTACCATGGCTATTGTGTACAAAAATATAAATTTTATTCTATAAATTTAAAAACAGTATATGCTAAAACTTCACTAAACTTACAGGAGCTGGCAATAGAGCGGGGCGTGAGAGACGTTCAAGAGACATGGGCGAACATAGCGTTCACGGTGACGCGCCACTTCAACCGCGGCGAGGACCGCGGCTACACGCTCAACCCGTGCGACGAGATCGTCGTCAAACTGGACGATGACGCCATGGCGCTGCAGAGCATGGCCGCCTCGCAGTGAGTGAATATGGCTCTTCACCTTGATGTATTCCGATGTTTGAATCTCTTCATCTTGATGTAATACCGCGGTGGAGAACGCGGTTTCACGCTCAACCCGTGCGGCGAGTCGTCGTCAAACTAAACAATGATGCCGCTGCAGAGCATGGGCGCCTCGCAGTGAGTGAATATGGCTCTTCATCTTGTTGTATTCCGATGTTTGAATCTCTTCATCTTGATGTAACACCGCGGCTACACGCAAGACCCGTGCGACGAGATCGTCGTCAAACTGGACGATGATGCAATAACGCTGCAAAACATGGCCGCCTCGCAATGAGTGAATATGGCGCTTCACCTTGTTGTACAATATTCATATGTCAGAATATGGCTCTTCACCTTGATGTATTCAGTTGTTTGACTATGTCTCTTCATTTTGATATAATACCGCGGGTTGACCGCGGCTACACGTTCAGCCCGTGCGGCGAGTTTGTCGTCAAGCTGGACGATGATGCTATGACGCTGCAGAGCATGGCCGCCTCGCAGTGAGTGAATATGGCTCTTCACTTTGATGCATTCGGATTTTGGAACATAGTTCTTCATCCTGGATATATTCGGATGTTGGAATATAGCTCTAAGCTTCACTTTGATGTATTCGGATATTTGAATATGGCTGTATGCCTTTTTATTGCTTTGTGTTCTGTTTTTTTACTACTGCTTTGCTCGTTTTCCAGAATAATAAGAATATCCTACTCTAGATCATGGCATCTATTCTGTAATTTTTACGTGATAGAGTAACAAACACCCATAAACATTTTCAGATTTATAATATTAGTACGAGTAGGATTGCTTCAAGGAGCATTTAGTACAGCACAAATGCCTGCTGTCCCAACGGGGCACTTCATTCAAATAGTATTATAATCTTAATCGGTGTTTCTTCCTTACTATTTACTGTTATTGTAGATACATAAAATATCTAATGATTCAACTGACACTTAAGCTATACTCTAATTTATTTCCTAGATTCATAGGTCCGTTCCTAACGGTGGTGCAGACGTGGGAGCGGCGGCTCTCCCTCATCTCGGAGGTGATCGAGGAGTGGATGGCGACGCAGCGCAAGTGGCTCTACCTGGAGGGCATCTTCGTCGGTGGCGATATCCGACAGCAGCTGCCTGAAGAGGCCAAGAAATTTGACGACATTGATAAGGCTTTTAGGAAGGTTGGGCGGGGTTTATTACTTTGAAATCTTTATAGAAAAAAAGCTGACTCGGCAAACGTTGTTCTGCCAAAAATTTAGGGGGGGGCCACCCTTAACATTTAGGGTGATGAAAAATAGATGTTGTCCGATTCTCCACCCTAGCCTATATGTACACAAAGATTCACGAAAATCGGTCGAGCCGTTTCGGAGGAGTTCAACTTCTAACACCTTGACACGAGAATTTATAGAAAATATAGATTACCCCCTTATTCATAAAAACAAGCAAAGTTATAAAAGGCTTATAAAGTGCTTCGTTTCTTTCACTCTTATGAAAAACGATAAAGATAAAACATAACAGTGCAATTGCTCAAATAGGCTTATTGTGCGTTTATGAATAAGGCCGTAAAATTGGTTACGTTATCACAAACAATTACCATACAATTGTCAACAATACTATTAATAATGTTTATGGAATGGCGTAGAATACTGGCCTCAGTTCCATGCCGGCAGGCCAGAGTCATAAGAGGCGACAGTAAACGAACCTTCTGCGTGGCGGTGTTTTGCGTTGGGATTTTAGTATCATTATTATTAAATTATTAGTAAGTGATTACTTAGTCTTACCAATTACCACCGGGTGGATATTTTTCATTCGATAGAGTATATGTACTTCTAGATGGGTCCCATAAAGGCGTCTTTTTTCTTTGATATAATTTAAATTATAACGTTATACAATGCGATGGTGGCAGATAATGTTGGACACGGCCAAGCGGCTCAACGTCGTGGACTGCTGCACCATATCGGGCCGGCTGGAGGAGTTCGTTAACCTGGGACTGGGGTTGCAGAAGTAAGGATTTACTTGTTTGTAATACCTACTTCCCTCCACCAATCCGCACTGGAGCAGTGTGGTGGAGTATGCTCTGGGCCTCCTCAAGAGGAAAGACCCGTGCTCAGTGTTGGACCATTAATGGATTGAAGCCTACTTATCTATAATAGCGTAATTATTAGAACCTCAGTCATAATAAGGGGTGAGTGTAAAAAGGGTTTAAGTAACAAAAACAATAATTCGAGATAAATGCGTTTGAAAGTCAAGACTTCATTATCGTTATATTCTTATTATTCAATTTCAAATCTGTTTTTTATGATTCCAAATTATTTAAGATACTTTCGAATTCTTATAAATAAAGTATATTTTTAATTATTACTCTGTAATAAGCAAATATTGTCAGTTTTGCAATTAAAACCCAATAAAAATGCGCCACATCCGTGCGTTTTTCACGAAACAAGGATTTAAATAACATTATATTATATTGAATTTTCCACTATAAAACCTATGCCATATTGTTAAGAATCGAAAGACGAATTCAACGATACCAATAACTCTATTTCAGAATTTCATCAGTTGAACCCTTTTTACACTTATCCCTTCATTATTATGTAGTGCCTAAATCAAACTCCTGTGATATATATAATTAAGTTGTGCAATGGGAAGGGTTTTTTTGCAAATTTTATTTAAATATTCAACCTTTTTATTATTGTGTGACAGGTGTCAAAAGTCTCTAAATGATTATTTGGATTCCAAGAGGCGTATTTTCCCGAGATTTTTCTTTATATCCACCGACGAACTTCTGTCGATCCTCGGAAGCAGCGAATGTAGTTGTGTACAAGAGCACATGATAAAGGTAAAATAATTATTCTTTACTTTTCTCTATGTAGATACTTATTTAGTACCTTAAATTTAATTCAATGCATACAAATACCCAAAATCTTTACAAATGTAAAATGTATACATACTACAAATTATTAATTGGCACCAATTAATTTTGTCAATTTTTTTTTACCTACGTTAAGCACCGTAATACCTACAAGTCATCTACGTATACGTATACATTATCAAGAAAGACGTGCCTTCGTAAGATTCCTCAATAAATATAATTGTTGTTCTAGATGTTCGACAATATTAAAGCCTTAGATTTATATGTGGACCACACCAATCGTCCAGTTGCGGCCAAAATGATATCTGCTGAAGGGGAGGTAATATACATTTCACTCGATATAAACATCTCTCCACCAATCCGCACTGGAGCAGAGTGGAGTATGCTCTAGGCCTCCTCAAGAAGAGACCCCTGCTCAGTAGTGGGCCATTAATTGGTAGGACCCATTTAAACATCGATATACGTATTTATCATATGAATTCCAAAACGGCTGGACCGAGTTTGATGAAACTTTCAGGCAATCTTCAGCATTGTCCCAGCAGCTGATTCTGTGAAGTTTGGCAGTGGTCGAATCATCAGATATGTATATGGATATATTTTGTGTTTTTATGGCATTTCAACATTCCTACAAAGTCCCAGTCCAATGCTAGTACTAAATTGATTCACAATTAACTTAGTATTGTTGATGTGGTCCAGATAATGGATTTCCGCTACGTCGTGTACACAGAGGGTAGAGTGGAAGACTGGATGAACCTTGTTCTCAACGAAATGCGCAGAACGAATAAATTCATCACTAAAAAAGCTATCTTCTACTATGGAAGGAATTGGAGAGTGCCGAGGTACTCGTAATAATTTATCATTAGGATTAGACGTTTAGACTTATTTTCTTAATGTTCCAGTACTGTCTTACATTTTAAAATGTTAGTTTTTCGTTATAACGAAATTAGGGGCCATCCATAAATTACGTCACATGTTAGGGGGAGGTGGAGGTCGATGTAGTGTGACAAGGGGTGGGAGGGGGTACTAAATTTCGTGATGTCACATTTCAGAATCGAATAATTGGTATGTTTATGTAAATGTAAAAAAAAAAATGGAAATAACACCTATTTCGGAACTGCTGTTTTAATTTAATAATTTCTAGGTGTAATTTTTTATAATATGTGACGTCACACTAGGGGGGGAGAGACCTCACAAATGTGACCAATTGTAACGAGGACGGGGGGAGGGTTCAAAAAGTCATGAAATTAGTGTGACGTAATTTATGGATGGCCCCGTATATCAATAGTATAATGTAGGAAACTCGTCAAAACCAAGTAAATGTGCCCAAATTCGAGAAGCTTGGTAATAACGGTTAAAGATATTAATGTCTGTGCAAAGTTTGATACAAATCGGTTCAGTATACTTTGAAACAGCTTTCACAAGACGACAAAGCAATAATCTATGTCAAGTTGAAAACAACTTTTAGAAAGACATTGCTAACTAAATCTCTTTATGCGCCACACTAAACATCACTTGTCCCGTAGAACGGACTGGATCCTAGAGTACATCGGCATGGTGTGCTTAGCTGCGAACGGCGTATGGTGGACTGCGGAGACGGAGGAGACGTTCGTGCGCATCCGCAAGGGGAACAAGCGCGCCATGAAGGAGCACCTGCAGCAGCAGAACGAACAGTTGGATGGGCTCGTTGTTAAAGTTAGACAGGGTAATCGTTTAAAATTTATTTTTCTTTTATATGTTTAAAATTTTTGTATATAATTTTTAGTAGTTATTGATTTTTTTGTTTAGTGATGATGATGATGTCTTCCGACCGATTTCGTCCATGTCGACCGCTTTGACTCCAGAGACTATGTATGGTCAACCGTATTAGAGCGCTCGAATGTGACTGATGTATCCTATTTTGTTAAGTAATACCTGTAAAAATTAATTTAATCCACACTATACTAAAAATGTGTTAACTTAAATAGTCGCCAAACAAGCACACAGACCACCTAATGGTAAGTGGTCACTGTCGCATCATCATTATGGGAACATCTGGACATCATCAAGGGCATAGTAGCGATACATACACAAATCGGTCGCACGAAACCTGTTGAGACATCGTGCCCCCATTTCATATTTTTTAGTTGTCGATAAAACAATGTTTTTCTGTTGGACGTGGCTATTGAAGCCTGTTTTTCAAATTTCTCCTTACAATAAAATCTGTCTCTAATATTCTAAGTACTCGACTTTATTAAAGATAATCATCCATCATCATTACGAACTACTTATCAACATAATACGGTATCATAACGCAACAGACCTGACATCGAACGACCGTCTCAAGTTCCGCACGATCACGACGATCGACGTGCACGCGCGCGACATCATCGAGGGGTTCGTGCGCGACAACGTGACCGAGGCCGCCGAGTTCGAGTGGGAGAGCCAGCTGCGGTTCTATTGGCTCAAGAAGGACGACAACCTGTGGATACGGCAGTGCACGGGTGAGATGACGTCACTGTTTGTTGTCTTTTGTTTTTTTTTACCCTTACGTGCACGCGCGCAAAATCGTGCGTGACAACGTGGCGAAAGCCACCGAGTAATCTGTGGATACAGCAGTGCATACGGGTGAGATGACGTCACTGATTATGTTGTTATTTTTGTTTTTTTCGTAGTTTTGTAGTCTGAACGCCTGCCAATAAAACAGGCACTTGATAGGAAGTGGTCTCCGTCATCTGTGGAAACTGAAAATCTGAGAAATACCAGAGGAGTTTCCTAAAAAAGAAGTCTCTTACAATTTTTGAAAAGAATGTCCTACACACCTGAAATAGTAGGAAGCTCATTGTACTGATTGCGACATTTTTTTTACTTGCAGTTATTGTATAAACCAGATAAAAAGTCATGTATGACGTTATAATTTAAAATAATGTAAATCCATGTTGGTTTTTATTAATTCTTTTTTGCAGTTATTATTGACGGCTTTCATGATGCAATATGTGGTTACAGGTGTATTCGAATACGGCTACGAATACATGGGGCTGAACGGTCGTCTCGTCATCACCCCATTGACTGATCGAATTTACCTAACGATCACACAGGCCCTCACCATGCAACTGGGTGGCGCGCCGGCTGGTGAGTTACGGGAACTGAATTAATTACAACACTATTATAGGTATTAAAAAACTGTATTTTCTGCAAAAACGTTTGTTATATTGAATAGGTAGTATTTATTTAAAAAATAAACGCAGGGCACGTATTTCAAACCGCAAGGAACGAATTTGAAACAAGTATAAATACAAACAAAAAATAGTAATTTGTATTCTTACGATACATATTGCGTATGCGCCTACACTGTGTGTGTATATTTAATTTGTGGTTGTGTGTGCATGCATATATAAGTATTAAGGTGGTACCATAATATTGTAATATGAAAATATATTTCGGTATCGTTATAGGATTAATGTCTTTAGCCAATCTACGTGTTAGATACTACAACCAAGTTTTGTCAGGTCCGGCCGGCACGGGCAAGACGGAAACAACGAAGGACCTAGCCAAAGCCCTAGGGCTGCTGTGCGTGGTAACGAACTGCGGCGAGGGCATGGACTTCCGCGCGGTGGGCCAGATCCTGGCGGGGCTGTGCCAGTGCGGCGCTTGGGGCTGCTTCGACGAATTCAACAGGATCGATATATCGGTGCTCTCGGTTATATCTACACAGCTGCAGTGCATACGCAGCGCGTTGCTCATGAAGCTAAAGAGATTTACTGTGGGTATACGTATTGTTATTACTCTGTGGTGAATTTTTAAAATTTAGTGTATTGATTTAAATTAGTGTGCGTTGGATTTCGTCGATTTTAGTGGCAAACGGACGCAGGGTTGAAGTTAGATACGTTAGTGACGCACCAGATACAGTTTTAGTACATTTAAAGTAACAAGACACCAAGCTAGTGGACAGGAAAAACCGTGGTCGTGAGCGTGATCGTTGTGATCGTCAAGTGGAACGCACCCTATGTTAATATATGACTTCAAAATCCATAAGTGACGTACTTGTTGTTTTCTACAGCCTACTACTAATGTAACTACAAACCTGGTGTAATATTAAACTTTTTCCAGTTTGAAGGTCAAGAAATCTCAATGGATAGCAAAGTCGGGATCTTTATAACGATGAATCCAGGGTACGCGGGTCGCACTGAACTGCCCGAGTCAGTGAAGGCGCTCTTCAGGCCCGTCGTGTGCATCCTGCCAGACTTGGAAATGATCTGCCAAATATCGCTCTTCTCTGATGGATTTCTTACAGCCAAGGTTACTTGTTGAAACTCTTACTTACTAACGCTTTCAGCACATAATGCAGCTTTAACCCGAGGACAATTCACTCTGCGCTGCAAGTGTCAGCGTCAGACGTTAAAACAAATATATCGACGCTTGAAAGGCAAAAATTACCAAGCGACATGTTGACAACTTTACACTAGAGAATTTTAGTTTTTAATTTTAGAAAAAAATCGTAAAAAATCGCTTTATTATGCATTTAAACTGTATTTAAAATTCATTGGTATGAAATAGCTATGACTAATAGACAATTTTTTACAATTTTTTTTTCTAAAATTAAAAACTAAAATTCTCTAGTGTAAAGTTGTCAACATGTCGCTTGGTAATTTTTGCCTTTCAAGCATCGATATGTGTTCAAATTTGTATGCTAATTGAAATTTACATGACGCTTGTTGTGAATAAAAAGCTCTTGCGTGTGTTTGCGACCAATCCACAAGCTAGCATCCACGACTCGTGGACCTCACGTTAATGCTAGTTGTGTCTCGCAGGTGTTGGCAAAGAAGATGACGGTGCTATACAAGGTGGCACGCGAGCAGCTGTCGAAGCAGTCGCACTACGACTGGGGGCTGCGCGCGCTCACCGCCGTGCTGCGCATGGCCGGCAAGCTGCGGCGGGACTCGCCCGGCCTCAGCGAGATCATGGTGCTGATGCGGGCGCTCAGGTAGGACAACTACGACAACGGCTGAACCGATTTTAATGGCACTTTTACTGGGAGATAGAGGAGGTTATAGGACAACATAATAGCAGCTACTTTTTATCCCGGAATTTCCACGGGATCGGAATTTACATGGGTAAAACTCCCACGTGAAGGAAGTTACGGGCCCAGTTATTGACTGTAATAGAATAATAATTACAAAAACCTTTTTTTTCCACAATAAATGTACCAATTCAGTCCCAATCTGGAGTTTTATTAACCTTTGATTTTATTGTAATATTTTTGCAAAATTGTACTTGGTGCAAAAAATAATGGTTCATTTCAGAGGTCGAAATAATACCTACTTGAAAATTATTTTGTAATTAAACTTTAAATATTTTTAACAAAATATTAAATGTATGTTGTTTCTTATCCAGGGACATGAACCACCCGAAGTTTGTTTTCGAAGACGTGCCACTATTCCTGGGTCTCATCAAGGACTTGTTCCCCGGCCTGGAGTGTCCCCGCGTCGGCTACCCGGAGTTCAACGCCGCCGTCATTGATGTGTTGGAGAAGGACGGCTATATTGTGCTCGCTCATCAAGTATGTTTGTTATTTTAATGTCCCTGCCATACCTATTTTCTAACGCGTTAATTAACACGTTAAAAATGACAGTATGCAAGTATGGCCAACTGACAGCACGCTGAAATGGGTGTGGCCTTGTTAATACTTGACACGTTAAGCAATAACTCGGGTGGCGGTTTCTTCGACTCATTAAAGGATTTTTATTCTGTTGGTCACAACTGCGACCAAACGCGCTAAGTAAGATGCTTTCAGGCGCGGCCGTTAACATTAACGTGAACGCAGATGTAGCAGATGTAGAAGTTTATCGGTTGCAGGTGGACAAAGTGGTACAGATGTACGAGACGATGATGACGCGGCACTGTACGATGCTGGTGGGGCCCACGGGCGGGGGCAAGTCCGTCATTCTACACACTTTAGTCAAGGCTCAGACTAACCTGGGCCTACCAACCAAACTCACCGTCGTCAATCCTAAGGTGAACTTGATTATCTACTTATGATATATTATAATGCTTTAGAAAAGCTTTAGAAATAGTAATGGGAATTCAGCGGCTACTGAGGAACACATTGTTGATTTTATGAACTGAGATAAATGGAACAGTGTTGGTTACTGCGATTCGGTATCCATATCAAATTATTATGATCTGACAGTAAAGCATTCAAGATTAAAATTGTATCACTTGACTTAACTAGTATACGTAGTTTAAAATGACATTTTTATAACTAGAACACTTTTAATATCATAAAATAATAACATCTTTTTATCAGGCGTGTTCTGTAATAGAACTATACGGAATACTGGATCCGGTTACTAGGGACTGGACGGACGGATTGTATTCAAAAATATTTCGTGAAATGAACAGGTAAAGTTGAAAAATATATGATTATAATTTTGTATAAAGAAATGTTGTACATAGGACAAACAGTGATGGCCTACTTATCTACTTACTTAATTACAAAATCCCGGCTAAATCGAATCGTACGTGTTCGTAGATTAGTATTAGCGTGTCCGTGGCATACGCTTGTGAACGTGCGAGCGTAATTTGAATTCAACTTAACTATTAAGTTAGTATTAGTCTACTTTGCAACAATCCGCGGGTTACATGTATGATTGTATTGTATGTCTTAAAGTATATACCATAAAACATGTTACTCGCGGATTGTTGCAAAGTAGACTAATACTAACTTAATAAAAATGGATTTCCGCAAAGTAACGCCTGATACTATTAACTATATCAACTTAACAACCCAACTAGACCAGCGGAGAAGGACGAGCGTCGCTACTCCCTGTTCGACGGCGATGTAGACGCCCTCTGGATCGAGAACATGAACTCGGTGATGGACGACAACAAGCTCCTCACGCTAGCCAACGGCGAGCGCATCCGCCTGGCGCCGTACTGTGCGTTGTTGTTCGAAGTGGGCGATCTGAACTACGCCTCGCCCGCTACCGTGTCGCGAGCAGGCATGGTGTTCGTTGATCCGAAGAATTTGGGATACCAGCCCTATTGGGACCGGTGAGTCGATACTTGGCATAGTACGTGTTACAATTCATCATCAATCAAAACCTATAATTTTATTGTCCCTATGGAGGGCTCGAGTCTATGCTTACTATCAGAGAGTTAAAGCGCATGCTAGCCAACTGCGGATTAATAATAATTTAATTTACGTTCAAAAAAACTAGCAGTGGATTTTAAGGTAATACCTTTGAATTAGCCGTTTTTGCGCCGTTCAAAATCGATTCATATTATAGTGTTAATCACGTTGTATGTAAGTAAGACAGAGAGATGGCGTTAGTTATTTTTTCCATTAAGTTATTATATAATAATATGCAAACGTTCAACGACCCTATCCTTCGTTACAATCATCGGTGTAATGCCCAATGCATACGTAACGGGTTTTTTTCCAGTACGGGACGGGACGTGAAGTTTTGGGACCATCGTTTCATAGAAAATGTATACGATAATGCATACGCAGCAGATTCCCGTAGGCTAGGTTCGCACAGACAGGCGGCTTGCTTAGCGCCTAAAGCCTAGTGGTTTCCATTCTAGCTATTTGCTAGGATATACGGTGTCCGCACTGAGAGGTGGTTTGCGTGGTGAGTTGCTAGGTGCCTTGGTCATTTTGCTTGTCAGCACGTTGACATTCACATTGACATTGACACAAATTAATATTTCATCCATTTTTTTCTTCCAAAATGCCTCGCGCCTAGTGACAAAAAAAAAGCGGCCAAGTGCGAGTCGGACTCGCCCATGAAGGGTTCCGTAGCAGCAAGTATCATAATATAAAAGTTCTTGTAGTTCGTTGTAACTTTCATCGATTTTTTTTGCGGTTTACGATTTATGACGTATTAAAAAAAACTACTTATTAGATCTCGTTCAAATTAATTTTCGTTGGAAGTTTGCATGGTAATGTATGTCATATATTTTTTTTAGTTTTATCATTCTCTTATTTTAGAAGTTACAGGGGGGGGGGACACATTTTACCACTTTGAAAGTGTCTCTCGCGCAAACTATTCAATTTAGAAAAAAATGATATTAGAAACCTCAATATCATTTTTGAAGACCTATACATAGATACCCCACAAGTATGGGTTTGACGAAAAAAAAATTTTTGAGTTTCAGTTCTATGTATGGGGAACCCCCAAAATTTATTGTGTTTTTTCTATTTTTGTATAAAAATCTTAACGCGGTTTACAGAATACATCTACTTACCAAGTTTCAACAGTATAGTTCTTATAGTTTCGGAGAAAAGTGGCTGTGACATACGGACGGACGGACAGACAGACAGACAGACAGACAGACAGACAGACAGACAGACATGACGAATTTATAAGGGTTCCGTTTTTTGCCATTTGGCTACGGAACCCTAAAAACCAACACGTTTGTTTACTTCGATACACGCGACTAGCTAGGCGTCAAGCGCGCAGTGCGGCCAATCTAGAACACGCTACAACGTTCGTTTTACTAAGCTAGTTGCTAGGTGACTCGTTAGACTCTAGGCGCTAAGCAAGCCGCCTGTCTGTGCGGACGTAGCCGTACAGAACAGGGCCCGTACGGGAAAAAGTCCGTTACATATGCATTGGGCTTAAGTCTCACCGTCTCACCAGATGGCTCCGCGGCCGCAACAACGAGGAGGAGCGCGAGCAGCTGGCGGGGCTATTCGAGCACTACGTGGCGGGCGCCATCAACTACATCGTGTTCGGGCTGTTCGGGCTGCAGCAGCAGACGCCGCTCAAGACCGTCGTGCCGCAGACGCCGTTGAATCTGGTCGGTTATTACGTTGTTTGTGATATTCGTACGGACGCAAAAATGATTATTTATTAACCCCCGATGAAAAAAGAGGGGTGTTATACGTTTAATGTGTCTGTGTGTCTATGAATCTGTGTATATCTGTCTGAGGCATCGTAGCTCCCAAACGGATGAACCGATTTTGATCTAGTTTTTTTGTATGAAAGGTGACTTAATCGAGAGTGTTCTTAGCTATGTATAGTCTAAATAAAACTGAGGGGTTTTTTTAATTTTTATTTAATATTATTGTAACAATCATACAAACACACACAAGGGGCATGGGTTATTTCTCCGAAGGTCTGCCTGGATAGCTACTTGCTTGAGTCAGCCGCCAAACGACACTGGGCTGGCTTAAAAGATAGTTCTTTCTTTTTTCTTGGCCGGCAACGCATCAGTGATGGTTTTAGTGTCGCTGGTGTCCATTGAGCGACGGAGACCACTTACCATCAGGTGGGTCGTCAGCTAATTGCCGGGTATTTCAATAAAAAACTACTCGTAGAATATAGCGATGTATTCGATCCAAAAAGTAACAATATTATTTTACTATGTTGAGTTAGTTCATTTTGGCACGTGTATTGCCGTTTGCGTGCTTATGGAACGTGAGTAATAAAACTAAGATCACCGCAGGTAGTCCAGCTGTGCTACATGATCAGCGGGCTGCTGCCCAACCGAGAGGACAGCGAGGAGATCGATAGGACGGTGGTCGAGTGCGTGTTTATGGTGGTAAGTTGAACCTGCCCCCCATAAAAACATAGCGTCGTTGCGACTTTAAAGCCTCTTATGTGTAAAAAATCAGCTTTTTGAGGGAATCGATAAAAATCGATGAAGTTTTGTTTAGCAAGCACATAGGTGATTTTGAATTTGGTGAATAAATTACGCCCCCGCGTGGTGTCCGGGTTCACTTTGTAGAATAGCACCACTCCCGTTCTTCCTGGGATGTCGTAAAAGGCGACTAATAGGACAAATCCAGGAAGGTGGGCAGCAGCATCTTCCTGTGTGTGACGAATACCAGTCAGGTCACCTGCGGTCACCAACACGCACTAGCCAAGCGTGGTGACTATCGGCTAAAACCCCCGCATGATAGTCACGAATGAGCCTCGGCCCCCAGTCCCCGGCAGCCCCGCTATTCCTAGTTACGGTAGCGGCTATGGTAACGGCGGGGCAGGGGGTGCTAAGAATCGCCGGCAGAGATCGGGCTACCAATCCAAACGACGACTTCTGCACCTGGCAACATATAACACCAGGACACTGAGGACCGACGATAAGGTAAAAGAGCTGGAAGAAGAGATAGACAAGTTAAACTGGAGTATTGTGGGTTTATCTGAAGTCCGAAGACAGGGGGAGGACACGATAATACTCAAATCCGGAAACTTGTTCTATCACCGGGAGGGCGAACATCTGTCCCAAGGTGGTGTCGGGTTTCTCGTTCACAAGTCCCTTGTCAACAACATTGTGCAAGTTGGGAGCGTGTCGGCCAGGGTAGCGTACCTTACACTCAGAATATCCAAACGGTATTCGTTGAAGGTTGTACAGGTATATGCGCCGACTTCGACACATCCCGACGATGAGGTTGAGGTTATGTATGAGGACATAAGTAGAGCCATACATACCTCTAAAGCTCACTTCAATGTTGTGATGGGGGACTTCAACGCGAAGCTGGGCACGCAAAGCGGCGCCGAGATGAAGGTGGGTCCCTACGGAATTGGACGACGGAACCACCGAGGACACTTGCTGGCCAACTTTTTGGAGAAGGAAGATCTCTTCATGATGAACTCCTTCTTCAGAAAGAAGCCACAACGCAAGTGGACTTGTTCCACAAAAAGCGAGATAGACTTCATTCTGGCAGACAAACGGCATATATTTAATGATGTCTCTGTGATCAGCAGGTTCAAAACCGGAAGCGATCACCGACTTGTGAGAGGCACATTAAATATCGATCTGAAGCTGGAACGGTCACGCCTGATGAAGTCTACGCTCCGCCCAACATCCGTCCAAATCCAGGGATCCGAAAACTTTCAACTGGAGCTGCAAAACCGTTTTGCGTGCCTAGAATCGTGCACGTCAGTGGACGAGTTTAACACCAGGATGGTAACAAGTTAACAACTGTCCACGAGGTAGGGTCGAAGTACTTCAAGACCCACCCTAGTGGTAGATCTCAGGTTCTCTCAGAACAAACTCTCGGTCTTATGAGGGATCGACGAGAACTATGTGTGCAGTCTCCAACCTCCATGAGGGAATACCGACGGCTCAATGAGCAGATCTCCAAGTGCAGGCGACGCGATTTGCGAAAACACAACGCAAATCGTGTAAAAAACACAATTGAGCGAAACCAGGGCTCCAAAGTGTTCGCCAGGGATCTGTCTATTGGGCAAAGTCAGCTTACGAGGTTGAAGACCGAGTCCGGCACCATGGTTTCGTCGAAACCGGAAGTTCTGAGAGAGACTGAGAGATACTACGGACGGTTGTATGCCTCCTCTCAAGCTCCACCTCCTAGCGAGGAGAGCGATAAGAGAGCTAAACTGACCCGACACTACACAGAGGATATCCCGGACGTCAGCCTGTATGAGATTAGAGAGGCTCTCAAACAGCTTAAAAACAACAAGGCACCGGGAGATGACGGAATCACAACCGAGCTTCTAAGAGATGGAGGGAAACCCCTTCTAGTGGCGCTCCAAAAACTGTTCGATTCCGTCATTTACACTGGAATTACCCCGGAAGCGTGGGGCAGAAGTGTGGTGACGCTGTTCTTCAAGAAGGGCGATAAAGCCCTTTTGAAGAACTACAGGCCCATTGCACTTCTGAGCCACGTTTATAAGCTGTTTTCGAGGGTACTCACAAATCGCATTGCACGCAGGCTTGACGACTTCCAGCCTCCCGAACAAGCAGGATTCCGAAAAGGCTACAGCACCATAGACCATATACACACACTGCGGCAGATTATACAAAAGACCGAGGAGTATAATCTGCCGTTGTGTGTTGCCTATGTGGACTATGAGAAAGCCTTCGATTCTATCGAGACCTGGGCGGTACTAAATTCTCTCCAGCGGTGCCGGATCGACTACCGGTATATCGAGGTGTTGAAGTGTTTGTACTCATCTGCCACCATGTCCGTCAGAGTACACGACACAGCAACGAACCCCATCCAACTGCAGAGAGGTGTCAGGCAAGGGGATGTCATATCCCCAAAGCTGTTCACCGCTGCGTTGGAAGACGTGTTCAAGCTGATGGAGTGGAAACGACGTGGCATTAACATCAATGGCGAATACATCACACACCTGCGATATGCCGATGATATAGTCATCCTGGCGAGTTCCCTGGAAGAACTTGGTACAATGCTCGGGGACTTGAACAGCGCCTCACAACGGGTGGGTCTTAAGATGAACATGGACAAGACGAAAATCATGTCGAATGTCCATGTCACACCCGTACCGGTTGTTGTTGACGGCGCTGCTCTTGAAGTTGTAGACGAATACAATTACCTGGGACAAGTGATCCAGATGGGTAAGTCCAACTTCGAGAAAGAAGTCACTCGTAGAATCCAACTCGGATGGGCTGCGTTCGGGAAACTGGGTCATATCTTGTCGTCCAAAACACTACCTCAGTGCCTGAAGTCGAAGGTGTTCGAGCAGTGTGTGTTGCCAGTGATGACATACGGATCCGAGACGTGGTGCTTTACTGTTGGCCTGATCCACAAGCTCAGAGTTGCGCAGCGAGCTATGGAGAGGGCTATGCTCGGTATTTCTCTACGTGATCGCATCAGAAATGAGGAGATCCGTAGACGAACAAGGGTAACCGACATAGCTCAAAGAATTAGCCGGCTGAAGTGGCAATGGGCTGGCCACATAGTGCGAAGGACCGATAACCGTTGGGGAAGAAAGGTCCTCGAATGGCGCCCACGTCTCGGAAAAAGGAGCATAGGACGCCCCCCGACCAGGTGGACTGACGACCTGAAGAAGACAGCGGGCATCCGCTGGATTCAGAAGGCTCAGGACCGGTCAGAGTGGCGCAAGTTAGGGGAGGCCTATGTCCAGCAGTGGACCTCTAAGGGCTGATGGATGGATGGATGGATGGATGAATAAATTACGATGGAAACGTCGAATACACATGAGAGTTTTTGAATTCGATAGTGCTTCAACGTGTAGAATCATTTGACGTAAAAAAGTGATTTTGCCAAAAGTGGCACATAACACATAAGAGGTGTTAAAGTCGCAACAACGATAGTTAATAATATTATAGGTAGTTTGGCAAAGGGAGATCTCCCTTCAGGCGAGTTGTTTAACTTGGGGAGCAGCAGTATAGAGGTAGCCTAGTCTGTGGAAGCAGCCGAGCTCAGACTGATCTAGTCGAACATTGAGGAAAATGTTGAATTTTATGATACTGCTGCATTTTAAACACTTCTGTTAAACTTATCCTGTTAAGGTCTAATAGCTAGAAAACGTATTTTGTTAAAAACCAGGCAAGTGCGTGTCAGGCCATCCGCAATGTAGGGTTCCAAAGAACACTTGCGGGCTTTAAACTGGAATCAGCTAAACGGATTTTTAAAAATCATAGAATGTGGTATATCATTTGAAAGGTAATTTTATTGGCTTTCATCCTCTCTTAACATCATAACCAATCTTATTCAGCTTATGTCATGGAACGTAAGAACAAAACTCATTAATTAAAAAAAAAATTGGTTTGAAAGTAAAAGCCCTATAAAAAGGGCCGTGTGTGAAAAAAATTACATCAGTCCAATAATTCACGCCGCTGGGAACACAGAAGGTAAAAAAATGGAAACCACACCTGCAAAAGCCGCTCAAATCGTCATTCTAATCCAGCAAGGGTTGTCTGAGCGTACTATCACTCGTCAGCTTCATCTGAGTCAGTCCTGTGTCTCAAAAGTATACCAGAGGATCAGGGAGACTGGAAACTTAGTGTGAAGACCAGGTTCTGGCCGTCAGCGATACACTTCTGTGAGAGATGACCGTTTTATTGTCTCCACTTCGCTCCGGAATCGACACCTGACCGGCGTTGACATCCAGCAGCGGCTCAGAGAAGTTCGAGGGAGGGCTGTCAGCGAGTGGACAGTGAGACGAAGACTTAAAGAAGCAAACTTTACCCCAAAAAGGCCAGCCACGGGACCCAAGTTAACTGCAGCCTACCGACAAGCCCGGCTTCAATTTGCTCGCGATCACTTAGATTGGTGTATAGAGCAACGGAGCCGAGTTTTGTTCTCGGATGAAACCAGAATGTGTCTGCATGGTAGCGACCGTTGAGGAACAGTTTACAGTAGACCGGGGGAGCGATTTGCACAATGCTGTTTTGCGGAAACCGTGGCATACGGGGGTGGGTCGTGTATGATGTGGGCAAGGATTTTTATCGAAGCAAAAACGGAGCTGATATTCGTACCCGGTGAAGGTCGGGGAAGAAGGCTAACCGCAGAAAGATACATCAACAACATTCTGCTAGACCATGTGCTTCCCTACGCCGGTTTTATTGGCCAAGATATGCTGTTAATGCACGATGATGCCCGCTGCGACACCGCTCCAGAGACAAGACAGTACCTGGAAGCAATCGGGATTCCCACACTACACTGGCCAGCCTGTAGCCCTGACTTGAATCCAATTGAACATTTGTGGGATAAGTTGAAAAGGCGGGTACGAGGTCTTCCTCGTACTCAGGTGGCCGGCTCCAGCGTCAATTGAGGACCTAAAAACTACTTCAGTCGAAGAGTGTCAGGAAATCTCACAAGATTCCATCAAGAAACTCATCCGGTCGATGACAAACCGATTACGAGCAGTCATTAGAGCCCGGGGGGGTAATACAAAATATTGAAGTATACTTATACATCTTGAGGAGGCAAAAACTTTCCTTGACTGATGGAGAAAGCCAGACAATAAGGACGAGTATCGTTGAATCTTAGGTCTGGTAGTTCGAAGCCCAGAGACCTACAAAAATAGGGACAGGACATTTGCCTCGTATGTAGGTCACCAAAGTATACAACGGTAAGATATGGTTGTGGCAGACAAAAAGCTGCATGGAATTCTACTACTGTCTTGTCTACGGCATACTAAAATCAACGGTAAACATGTTGTTTCGATAATAACTCCCTTTCCACGAGCAAGCAGTTTTGCATTTCGCAAACATAATTATCTATGCATTATACCACACGTATGCATTAGTCCAGTTGCAACGCAATGAGGCATTATATAGGTACATATTTTTCAATGGAAAATTTCCAATAGACGTCTTGGTTATTGATAGAACTTTAAATGTGATTTGCGGGCACGTATTTCAATTCCGGGATGAAACAATATTTAGGTCAATTGGTGCCTAACGCATTTAGCTATCGATTTCAACTTGATTACGGCCGCGGAATGTAGGTTTTGCAAAATGTTTCTATGAATATTTTATTTTATTATTCTTGGCTGGCTGACATATAATACAGAATAAAATTAAGTATTAAAATTGTTTTATAACTACCCTATTTATAATAATTGAAGGAAACATATTTCAAAATATTATTACCTCATAAAAAAACTTTTCAAATGTTACAGATCCATTTTGATTAAACATACTGCTCATAAGTCCAATGTCACGTACAGAGAAAGGTAATACAATACGTTGAATGCATTCCACGGTTCGTAGGAAACGTGTTTTAGTCCATTTCTAGCATCGGGGGCGTAGCTCAGATGGTAGAGCGCTCGCTTAGCATGCGAGAGGTACCGGGATCGATACCCGGCGCCTCCAAACGTGCTAACCTTGCTTCTTTTTTTTCATGTCTCATAACTACTTTGAAGTTTATCTGATTTGTTTTTTATTATAATATCAGCTCGTAAATGCCCTCGAATCGCTTCGATTCGGTAAGCCCACCCTCAAATAAATCTACGGATGGTATTCTTTAAACTGACATTTTTATATGTGAACCGATTGAAATAAAACGAACACTAAATGTTAACCTAAGCTCACTATAATGCATCAGTGAAAACCGCATCTAAATCTTTTAAGCTGTTCCTGAGATTAGGCAGAAAAAACAGACAAAAGTTCTAAAAACACATTTTTATGGGATCTGTTGCGGTATTAAATACCCCTAGTAAAAGTTTTTCTTCAATATCTTCCTTGCACAGTACAGACATCGATCAGTTACAATTTTATTTTACGTATTGAATTTGTCTAAAGAACTTTATGTCAGAAAGTGATTTTAGGGTAAATTATTGGTCGAAGACAAAATAGCATATCGTACGTAAAACCGATGATAATGTTTGGGCCGCAATGTCGGAGAGGTCGCATTTGCTTTTTGGTCGCCAACCTGTTGTGTCGGTCATGCCCTTTGTGAGGCTGATGTTAATTTGCATCGGTGATTATTTACGATCAAGCGTTCTCCTTTATTATGAGTCATTTAGATGTAAAACAATATTAAATAGAAAAAAAAACAATCCTACTTCCTACTAATGTTATAAGTATAAAAGTTTTTATGGATGTTTGTCACTCTTTCACGCAAAAACTACTGAACAGATTTTCTTGAAATTTAGCACTCAAATAGACCATAATCTGGAATAAGATTATCCCGGAAAACAAATAATAATAATGATGTTTGCACGCAGTCAATGTACAACAGCTTGGGCGCGGCTATCGTAGACGACGGGCGGTTCGACTTCGACAACTACATCAAGAAGGCGTGCCCCATGATGCTCGTGGAGGACAACCCGGAGAAGAAAGCCACTACGAGTTAGTTGGTGATCATTGGTTAAAAGATAGTTTAGTAAAGATCACGTTTCATCGAAATGTGCTTCAATCATCTTCAAAATCACGTGTTTAATTATAATAACATATTATTATATCCTATAGCACTCCTCATGAAATTTGCTATTACCATAATATACAAAAAAAAACTTATTAAAATCTGACTGCCAGTTTCTGCCAAACAAAAATCTTTCCAGCTTTAATAAATTAGTATAGATTAAAAAAATAACACACTTATAATAAGGGTAGTTAGTGCCATCTGATGATTCATGTTGAAGTTAGATCCCAAACGGTTTAGGTGAAGGTTGTTGAAATTGACACCAGGTAGCGCTTTCTTACATCCCTTATACGTGTAAAAAGTACCAATCATAATAAAATGAGCCCCATCTATAAGCTCTGCTTTGTACTGAATTTGTATGCGGTGAATTACGAAACACTTGGGTAACGTCGTAAAGTATAATCATTTAAAATGTCGAGCTCAGTAGCCTTAATAATTTAAGGGCTTGTTTCACCATCTTCAAGTAGAGTCCTGAATAAGCTATTCGCCGGTTAAAGTGACGTTAAAGTGTCATTTTACATACACGAAATGTCAACTTAACCAACGAATAGCTTACTTCGGACTTACTTGAAGATTGTGAAACAAGCCCTAAGTATATTTTATTATCACTTACAGTACGGCCGCTGTATCTTGGCGCGTCTGAACATAGGCTTTGCGAACTTTAGCGCATGTAAGACAGAGATGGCAACACGAACATGCTAACGTATGACTGAGACATAATACACCGCGTATCGAGTATTGGCGAATTATGTTACTGCGCAGCCTTCTGCGCGAAGTTCAGACGCGCCAAGATACAGCGGCCGTACTGTACCTGATATTAAGTATATCAAGATAATGAAATATTAATAAGTTATCCAAATCAAATCAATCAAATAGTTGGGTTCAATATTACGGTTAGTTAGTTGTACATATTTTTTTATTATTTGAATTTTCGGGTCCGAGACAGCCATCCCAGGGGCCACTGCGACCAGATTTGATCTATTGTTGCCGTACCCGTTTCTGAGTTAGACCTATGTATGTTTAAATCTTTGTTCACAGAGCATTTCCCCATGGGCTTCCCTTCCCTGTACGACTACTGCCTCCAACTGACGACCAAGACCTGGGAGGCGTGGGAGTGGCTGGTGCCGGAGTACGTGCACGACCGGGACATGAAGTTCCCATCCATCCTGGTCCCAACCGTGGACACCCTGAGGCTTACCTGGCTTATCAAGATTATGGAGAGTGTAAGTAAAATGTTATTATTTTGAGATTACAGTCGTTAAGGCATGTCGGAAGGTTTTGGGCTGCATTAAATTTCCAACATGGCTTACTCATACATACATAGAGACCCTTAGAGATTCATACATAGAGACCCGCGGCGTACTTAGTAGTGGTGCATTAATGGGTTGAAGCCAAGTACAGCGAATATACCTCTAATACATCTTCAAATATTATCTTACGTCTCATGTTTCTATTTTCTTTTTCCAATCAATAAGCCGATTTACAAGTGTTATTAGACCTGTATTGTAAACTGAGAGGGCGATGTGTTATTTTCGATTAATTTGTTATCATTTAGCCAAACTTTTTCTTCTTAGGTCTTAGGTGATAAGACTCTTTCCAAAAATAATAATAAAATGATAACTTCAATTACATAATTATTTAGGAACATCTCTTGTAAAATAATGTATTTATAATTACAACTTAGGTGGAGAGGCCGGTTCTTCTAGTGGGCGACACGGGTACTTCGAAAACTGCTATTATAACCAACTACTTGCATGGTCTACCTTCAGACAAATATGTGAGTATGTTGATTGGTGCGATAACTTTAACATGAACTATGTATTGAACTTTGGTAGGTGATGTTTTTGTGTTGTAAACTCACCATCGAATTATTTATCTTTGGATGTTGATTCTACTCATTATGTCAAATAGCTTTCCGAGCCGCGATCCTACATAAAATTCTTTTGACTGTTAAAAATATATTTATTGAAAAATTATTTGTTATTGTGTCTTAGCTGATACATATGAACATCCATTCCATCCAAGACAGAAATTTTTGGTGCGGAGGCATAAACAAACAATTATATTAAAGACGAGTAACCGCCCTCGCTTTGCTTCGGTGTTCTTATTTTTTTACACCTTGGGTTACATTATTGCAGTTTTGTTAAGGATCCCTAATTTTTTTCAACAGTGAAAAATTTTTTCAAATCTTTCAAATGTTCTGTAGTTTCGGAGCCTATTCAATGCAAACAAAAAATCAAATCTTTCCTCTTTATATATTAGTATAGATTAAAAGATTAAAGATTTATTTAGAACAAAAACAATTTTACAAATTGTATGTTCGTAAACACTGGCTATAGTATCAACTGTGTTGCCACTGTTTACGCCAACCTCGGAGTACAATGTCTCATTATTACTAACATACAATATCATGTTAAATCATTAACAAATTAAAACATTACTATAAAACGAGATGATAATTAGAATTACATGATAATATTTTGTTGAATGTTTACATAATAATAATGTATGTGAATGTGTGTGTGTGCGTGTGTGCGTGTGCGTTATTCAACATACATACTTATTTTTTTATATCTGTGCAGTTAATCCAACAAATGAACTTCTCGTCGCGCACGTCGTCGATGGACGTGCAGCGCAACCTGGAGTCGGTGGTGGAGAAGCGCACCAAGGACACGTTCGGCCCGCCCGTCGGCAAGAAGATGCTCGTCTTTATCGATGACATGAACATGCCAATTGTAAGTTATTTAACTATAAAGAAATAGAAAATAAACGCTTACACACTCATACCACCGCAGTAGGTTTTAACTGCGTTGCGGGCGGCATGGACGACACATATAACACATCACAATAACACCCATGACCCGAGTACAAATATTTATCTGTCACATAAATATCTGCCCCGACCGGAAATCGAACCCGGGACCCCTCGCTTCGCAGGCAGGGTCACTGCCAACTAGGCTACAGGGTCGAAGATATATTCATGTATTTATATTGTTTTTGTAATCCTAGTTCTTACTAATATAAATGTGAAAGTTGGTGAAGATTGAATGTTTGTATTTCCATCACACGCTTCTCGTTGTACGGTCAAAGATGAAATTAGATAAATATGTTTTGTCATAGCTCTGTGGGTCCCTGAGATGATTTGAATGTTTATGTGTTTTTGTCAGGCAAAGCCGCTGTTGGAAACTAGTTAAATTAACTACAAGTTATGGGTTTCTAATTATTTCTTTACTTTACACCACTTTGCATTGTCAGACATCTCATTGCACGTACATACCTCGGCAATGTACGTTGAAGTGTGTCTTTCGTATTTTCAGGTGGATACGTACGGTACGCAACAGCCGATAGCACTGCTGAAACTTCTGTTTGAGAAAAAAGGATTCTACGACCGAGGGAAAGATCTCAACTGGAAGAATTTGAAAGACATCGGTTTTCTCGCCGCCATGGGTAAAGCTGGCGGGGGACGTAACGATGTGAGCTATTCAAATTAAAACCATTCATTACATTAAATTACGTAATCTGGCAGCTTACATATTTGTAAAGTATGAATAACACGATACTTCGTCTAGTTAAGGGGCTGTCCATAAATTACGTCACACTAATTTCATGACTTTTTGACCCCTTCCTTGTCACAGCTGGTCACATTTATGAGACCTCCCCCCTTAGTGTGACGTCACATATTATGAAATTTTACACCTAGAATTTATTAAATTAAAACAGCAGTTCTGAAATAAGTTTTATTTCCATCATTTGTTTTTTTTTATATTTACTTAAAAATACCAATTATTTGATTTTGAAACGTGACGTCACGAAATTTAGGACCCCCCTCCCACCCCTTGTCACACAATGTCACACTACATCGACACCCCCCCCCCCATCCCCCCTAACGTGTGACGTAATTTATGGATAGCCCCTAAGCTTGAATGCATTTACCACAATATTATTATATTTAACTGCTTCAATTACTTGAACCCTACTTATTTTGACATGATTTATCGATTACAACAGTTTTAATATTTATAATTATGATCTAATTTTATTTTCCACCTCCCCTCATTCAGGTGGACCCTCGTTTTATTTCAATGTTCTCGGTGTACAACCTTCAATTCCCATCGGAGGCGACGCTTAGGCACATCTACACGTCGATACTGAGAGGACACTTTTTGATCTTCCCCGACGAGATTCAGGGAATCGTCGACAAAATTGTTCAGATGACCTTGGATTTGTATAAGGTAATAAATGAGGCATAATTTAATAATTTAAGTTTATTTTAAGTTACTTCCAAACTAGCATGCGGATGTCGGCGGACCTATTCAAACAGTTAGTTTTTGTTAGTGTAAAACGTAAAATTACACCATATGTTTCATCGTACATGATTGAATTACAGTTAAAGTAGTTTTTAACCCCCGACGAAAAAAGATTGGTGTTATAAGTTTGACGTGTCTGTGTATCTGTATGTCTGGATTTGTATGTCTTTCTGTGTCATCGTAGCTCCCAAACGGATGAACCGATTTTGATCGTTTTTTGTCTGAAAGATGACTTAAAAAATAAAACTATCGGGGGTTTTTTAAATATTAATTTATCAAAAAAATATTTATTATATACCAGAGCAGAGATTTTCTAATAATAAGTTGCGCTATTGCAATGATGAATACTAGTATGATTAAATTATCATTATCCTCATAATTATGTATCTTTTACTTTACTTTTTAGGGTTCCGTAGCCGAATGGCAAAAAACGGAACCCTTATGGATTCGTCATGTCTGTCTGTCTGTCTGTCTGTCCGTCCGTATGTCACAGCCACTTTTTTCCGAAACTATAAGAGCTATACCATTGAAACTTGGTAAGTAGATGTATTCTGTGAACCGCATTAAGATTTTCACACAAAAAATAGAAAAAAGCAATAAATTTTGGGGGTTCCCCATACTTAGAACTGAAACTCAAAAATGTTTTTTTCATCAAACCCATACGTGTGGGGTATCCATGGATAGGTCTTCAAAAATGATATTGAGGTTTCTATTTTCTAATATCATTTTTTTCTAAACTGAATAGTTTGCGCAAGAGACACTTCCAAAGTGGTAAAATGTGTGTCCCCCCTCCTGTAACTTCTAAAATAAGGGAATGATAAAACTAAAAAAAATATATGATGTACATTACCAAGCAAACTTCCAACGAAAATTGGTTTGAATGATATCTAGTAAGTATTTTTTTTTAATAAGTCATAAATCGTAAACCGCAAAAAACATTGATCAAAGTTACAACGAACTACAAGAACTTTTATATTATTTTTGTTGCTGCTACGGAACCCTTCATGGGCGAGTCCGACTCGCACTTGGCCGCTTTTATTTACATGGTACACCATTTGGTGATATCGAAAATTTCCCAAACTTTGCAGCGACCTTTGCATAGATTAGAATTGACATTGTTTGTTAAGAATTATTTTCGAAAAATATAGGAAGTTAAAGTAGCAGAAAGAAAAAAGATAAGATAATTATTAACACTGTACACCTGTTTACCTATATCTACAATAAACCATCTAAATTGAATTGAGGTTGTGCTATGTTATTTCTCAGATAATAATAGTGGAGCTACCACCGACCCCGGCCAAATTCCACTACATATTCAACCTGCGCGACCTGTCCCGCATCGCGGCGGGGATGTGCCTCACGCACCCCAACTACTTCAGCGAGAAGCGCGCCGTGGTGCGCTGCTGGCGGAACGAGTTCACCAGGGTCATCTGCGACCGGCTCATCAACCAACAGGTCGGTCATTCGGGTCTTTGACGAATGATCCAATTCAGAGAGTATACACGCTTTGGTTCGCGCTAAACACTCGCAAAATCGGAGCGCAGTGGATCGACGTACACATACACGCACTATAAAACGTGCGTACGTCAGTGGTGTGATAAGCTTTCGTCGCTCATCTAGAACAACGGGTAAGATAATTAGGAATAAAGATTCGAAATTACATCTGTGTTTTACCAAAAACTGATCACTTGGTAACGATGTAAATTATTATTTGTAAGTAAGTGTATTCATTAATTGTCCTCTTTAATAATATTTTTGTACGACTTCGGTTACCCAGTAACTGTCGAGGATATGACAAGGTACGGAATACTAACATAATATGCAAAATAAACTATAAACTTAATACAATTCACGTAACATTAGAGGAATAAATGATAATCTTAATGTAATTCTAAAGGATAACGAGTTGATGCGGCATCACATCCAGGAGCACATAGTGAAATACTTTCCGGAAGAGGAGCCCGTTGTTCTGGAGGAGATCGTTGTTCCCGAGGAGGATGAGAAGGCCGGTGATGAGGAAGAGGATGGTGAGTGAACGAGATAATCATCTCCTAGTAACGGGGGCTTATAGTAATTGTAATTAGAATATCAGTAGACTATTGTAATGTTGGTGGCCGTTGATGTAAATAAAAACCTGTGGTTCACACAAAGTACCTTTAATGTCTGTTTAATGATTGGAAAAATGAACAATGAGGGAAAAGCATAGTAAGCAACTATAGTAGACCGTACACACTTTACAATTTCATAAAAAGAAGAGTATGCAAATACACTAATCTATACTAATATATAAAGAGGAAAGATTTGATTTTTTGTTTGCATTGAATACGCTCCGAAACTACTGAACCGATTTGAAAAATTCTTTCACTGTTGGGAAGCTACACTATCCCCGAGTAACATAGGCTATATTATATTTTCAAAAAAATTAGGGATCCCTAATAAAACTCCAATAATGTAACCCAAGGTGTAAAAAAATAAGAAAACCGAAGCAAAGCGAGGGCGGTTACTCGTCGTTAATATACATACTTCACAATGCGTTGCTACGCCAATAATTTGAAGAAATAATCCTAGACGTCTGAAGTTTTTCATTTTCCATCACTTGCATCGAACACCTACGCTGTAGAAATCTTAGTGTGAAAATACTCTTCCACGTATCGTACTCATTAATCCCCATACCAGTCTTATTTCATTTATAAAGATTATTATAAATTCAAATAATACGCGGCGATCTATAATGCGTAGATGATTTCAAAAGAAAGGCGTTATTATATAATTCAATAGCTTACCACCACTTACCACAGCCTCATGGTAAATAAAAGATAAATCGAGTATTTTTATAAATAGAATTTGCAGAACCAAAAGCAAAATCAGTTGTAGCGACGGAAGAACCGGAGATGGTAGAAGAAGAAATGGAAGTTGAAGTGGAACGAGAACTTACAGTATGTATCAAATATTGATTTGATGAATCATTATTATTGAATGGTTATAGTTTTCCGAGCCTTGTCATTCATTTAGTTTTTATAGTTGCAAAAATAATTTTTAATTTTTATTCTGCGTAAAATACAGCTTGCTTTCTTGAGATAAAATACTGGTTTTTATTGACTAACGCCCTAACTCAGAGACACTAGCGATTACTTAAATCGCTCCTTAGTACAGAATTTGTATGGAGATTCTTTACAAAGAGCGATTAAAGTAACCGTTAGTGACTGTGAGTTGGGGTGAAAGACTATTTGTTGTTGATATGAAACATCTGAATATTTTATTGATTATAGTTTTACTGATACTGATATTTATACCTATATCAATTTGTGACACAGATAATGAACTAACTTAAATTCTAGTTAGAAGAGTACGTCCTGCGAGATCCTCTGTTGTTTGGTGACTACCGCAACGCGTTGGATGAGGAAGAGATCCGATACTACGAAGACTTACTGGACTATGAGGCGGTTTATTTCCTCTTTCAAGAGGTCAGTTTGAGATTATTTTATTAAGTCATTTATAAATTGATAATTTTTTTTTGCTTGCAAGAATTTTTTTCTCTCTTTGTGTTTTCAAGTTTACAGATAGTTTATAACTTGAATTTAAAAAAATAGTTTTTTGTTGCAATTTTAAACGGAACCCTTTCTGTGCGGGTCCAATTCGCACTTGGTCTGTTTTTTTATCATTATCATCATTAAGTCATCCTCATCGGACTTCTTCGACGCAGACATATCGCGAATAGAGGCAAGTTGTACAGCAAATTTATAGCGTCTGTTGTCTGTCGTGGGTGTATGTGTGTATGTGTGTGTAGATCCTGGACGAGTTCAACGAGCGCATCGGCAAGATGTCAGTGGTGCTGTTCGAGGACTGCCTGGAGCACCTGACGCGCGTGCACCGCGTGCTGCGCACGGCGCGCGGGAACGCCATGATCATCGGCGTCGGCGGCTCCGGGAAGAAGTCTATATGTCGCCTTGCTGCCTTCGCCGCCGGTAGGGGCTATTACACTCTTACGCCCCTACTCACAGTCATTAACGGTTACAGTACGGCCGCTGTATCTTGGCGCGTCTGAACATAGGCTTTGCGAACTTTAGCGCATGTAAGACAGAGATGGCAACACGAACATGCTAACGTATGACTGAGACACAATACACCGCGTATCGAGTATTGGCGAACTATGTTACTGCGCAGCCTTCTGCGCGAAGTTCAGACGCGCCAAGATACAGAGGCCGTACTGTACTTAAATCGCTCTTTAGTAGAGAATTTGTATGGTGATTCTTTACTAAGGAGCGATTAAAGTAACCGTTAGTGACTCTGAGTTGGGGCGTTAATTATGTTTTAAGGTTAAGTGAAAACTAAATCTGGGGACACGGAAAGGGTGAAGAATATAGTTAAAGTATCAGGCGTTACTTTGCGGAAATCCATTGTTATTAAGCTAGTATTAGTCTACTTTCCAACAATCCGCTCGTAACATGTATGATGGTATATACTTTAAGACATAGAAGTATATATTTTTTGACGAAAGCGCCCAAATGTCGTTGAGTGATGTCGGTGGTGTGGTGTCGTAACCGCCAACGAAGAAGTGGCATAAGTTAAGTGATCACCATACAAAGTGTATTCCGTAAAAATTACGTGCGTAACTCTAGAAAGACTTAAGAAATCTGATAAGCTACTCACAAAATGTGTTTTACTTGCAATTTTCCGTAAGTTAATTACGTAAATTATTTACGTTAATACAACTTACTTATGTATCCATAACGCGGCGGTGGCCTCATTTGACGAATGCAGAAATTTTAAACTGCCTTTCTGCCTACCTGCTTGCAAAGTCCTGGCGAATCATTAACTTATTCAATTTTTTATTGCAAACTCATGAAGACGATTCGTACAGGTTGCGACATGTTCGAGATCACGGTGACGCGCAACTACAACGAGAACACGTTCAAGGACGACATGAAGCGGCTGTACAACCAGCTCGGCGTCGACGGGAAGCCCTCCGTCTTCCTCTTCACTGCGGCACAGGTTCATATAATAACGCTTCACACTCATAGCCATATACAGTACTAGGTAGTTCTACAGTCGAAAATCTACCGTAATTCAATATGCCAAAGGATCACTTAAGTTTAACATTTTTAAATGATTTGTTTTGATTTAAAAAATGTACTTGTATAGCTCGTTCGTTGGCTATTTCCATAAGAAACAATGACTATGTGCTCGTGTGCTGCTATATGCGTGTGTGTGTGTGTGCGTTTACGTGTGAGCATGTACAGGTGTAGGCTACGATGATGTAAATCTGTCATAGAGAATTTTAAACCTGTAGATCCTGGAGGAGGGGTTCCTGGAGCTGATCAACAACATCCTGATGATCGGCATGATCCCCGCGCTGTTCGGCGACGACGAGAAGGACGCCATCATCAACGCGCTGCGCAACGAGAGCAACGAGGCCGGCTATGGCGTTGCCAAGTTAGTATTTTATACTAGTGCTCTGCCTGCGGCTCTGCCCGCATTTTCCGGGATAATAAGTACCCTATGTCTTATTCCAGGTCATGGTCTACCTGTTTGCTAAATTTCATGAAAATCTGTTCAGTGATTTTTGCGTGAAAGGGTAACAAATATCCATACTAAATTTCACGTTTATAATATTAGTAGGGCAGGACTAGTAATATTCTACTCAGAAATAGTTTACTTAAAATGCTTCTAAATATTCTAATGGTAGGGGAGCCCATGATGCTAAATGTGCATTTACTCGAGCGTCGCGGAAACCTATTAGATTTGGTAGATTAGATGATAGGAAGAATAAATGGTCCTATAATGTTTCCACTTTCAGCGATGGGTGAAGAAGCCTTTACAGATTTTCAAAATTGTTCAAACAAACTCAAAATTGTTCAAACATGGATATACTCTAGCGTGTCAGATTAGGATAAGGGGGGTTAATTACAAGCTAAAAAGTGTCAATTTTGCTTATCTGACGATTTGAGCGTAACCTAAGGGAGTGGGAGGCCCGGAGGGTAACAAAGTTTGTAAACAAAAACGATGAATAAGTCAAGACGACTTACTCGAGCCCGGTCGTTTTTTTGTTTATTTCAAAAGTAATAAGACCAGAATAATAAAAAATATATAATCTGACGATTTCCGCAAGCCAAGAGTAATAAAAATCGTCAATCAAACCTTGACACTTGAACCTTGAGCGTACCCCCCCCCCCCCCCCCTATTTAAGGCTCATACTATCTGGAGGTACTTATCAATATGTAAGGTATCCTCCCTTATATTAATATGTCGCGCTCGAGTAAATCCAAAAATCCCCTTTTGGGCTCCCCTACTATAATGGACTTTTTTTTGTAAATCGATTGAAGTGTAGCTTACCATGGCGTCAAATATAGCAACGCTATGATCACCATAGCAACTATGCCAAATTAAAAGTCGATTCAAAACCAATGAACTAATATACGCATCATTACATCAGTCATTTTATAAAGTTATTCAACATTTTAATTCTGATAAAAACTGGCCAAGTCAAATCTAACCTACTTTAAGATCTCACATTTTTAAATAACAGCAATTGTTATAGGTATCCAATAAAGCAAAGAACTAGAGTTTAATACTTGTTCATAATGTTATTTTGTTCCTATAAATACATATTTTGATTTTGCATAGAACTTGGCACTCATTTAGATCTTCATTCTTTTTGCGGCGAAGCCCACAGCCAAGAATAATTTTTGTATTGAACTTGGCTCCCCTTTTTTACATTTATGTTTTTGGTGGGATATCATTACTTTTTGTAAAGAAAACTAGGCAGGTATTGAGATTTAATGGTTTTTCTTGCGTTTCCGTTGCGTGGTTTTCTTAGCGCATATTACAAGTTTTTTGTATGGGGACACAACTTATTTCACAAAAGTACACGTACCCTTTTTATGTCTCTCATCATTTAAACCTTCCCTGAAGTTCCACAAATATTTCAAGATCAAAATTAGCCAAATCAGTCCAGCTATTCTCGAGTTTTAAGGAGACAAACGAACAGCAATTGATTTTTATATTACATATAGATTATTAATAAGTAAATAGGATAATATGCAAATGAGACGTTATCGTTTTGCTATAACCCTCTTTCTGTGACGATACTGAGTTGATATAATTATATGCAGGGACGCGGTATGGAACTTCTTCTGTAACAAATGCGCCGACAATCTACACGTCGTGCTGTCAATGTCACCGAGCGGAGATATTTTACGAAACAGGTACGTGTGAGATAGTCCTTAATGTATGGAAAGTAAAGTATATCACATGTAACTCGAAAACTTTGTTGCCTAGTTGATGAGTGCTGACTGATTCGATCAAGTAAACATTTACGTGATAGATACATGGTCGATGTAAACTTTAACTATACCAAATGTCCGTCTCCTACTGCAAGTATTTTTCAAAGGTTTATCCTTTACGAATTAATAATTATAAAGATTACTCGTTGTAAAAATAACAATGCAATGTGACATTCCAGGTGTCGCAGTTTCCCCGGGCTGGTGAACAACACGACGATCGACTGGCAGTTCCCGTGGCCCAAGCAGGCGCTGCTCGCCGTCGCCAACGTGTTCCTCGCTGATGTGATTGTCTTTACAGTTTACAGTTTGAAGTGTATAGACAATAGATTAAATTATATTTAGAGCCCGTTTACTATGTCAGGTGTCCCCATAGACTATAGCCTCAACTCAGAGTCACTAACGATTACTTAAATCGCTCCTTAATACAGAATTTGTATGGTGATTATTTACTAAGGAGCGATTGAAGTAACCGTTAAGTCCGGTTTAGACGTATTCAGTAATTATGTAGATATCTAAATTTTAAGAGAATAATTTTTAGTGCGTGTCCAAACGTAATAATTTACTAAAGCTCTTTAGTTCGTACAATTATTCATTTTACTACATTTTAACTAAAAAGTGCCTGTCCAAACGTGTTAAATGATAAGCCCCGCCCACCTACTGAACAGAAAACAGAAAAAAATACTTATTTACTTGCGTACTAAATTTTAACTTCTAAATTGGTCCGTTTACACGTATTAATTTACTTAAAAAATTAACTACTTAATACATGTAAACCAAACACTACTGACTCTAAATTGGGGCGTAAGTCAGACTATTGATTTGTACGTAACCGAAATCTCAAAACATAGTTTACTAGTCGGTTCAGCCGTTCAGCTTTGATGCCACAGATAGAAAAGCACAGATACACATTTTAAAAATTATAACCTTTGCTGTTGCGTACTATTACTTAGTCCGGTAAATTCGTGACAAATTACGTATATGACGAAGTACGATTGTGACAAATCGCATAAATGACGATTTGTGATGATGACGAACTGAGAACGTTACCAACCGCGACTGTGACTAACTGATAAAATTGACCGCATTTGGGACAATCAGAGTGTAAACAGTTTTTGCGTCGGAGGTTAAAAACGATCGTGTCAGCTGCATTTCTCCTCGACGTGTCTCTACTTATTTATTTTATTTTGATACTTTACTAGCTGACTGGGCAAAAGTTGTTCTACCAAAAATTTAGGGGTTTTAGGGGGATGAAAAATAGATGTTGTCCGATTCTCCACCCTAGCCGATATGCACGCTAAGATTCACGAAAATCGGCCGAGCCGTTTCGGAGGAGTTCAGCTTCTAACATCGTGGCACAAAAATTTTATATATTAGATTGTAAAACCTAGAAAGTAGGTCTGGTCTACAAAGGGTAAATTTCAACACTTCAGGTCCAAAAGATCCCGGAGGAGTTCCGCTCTATAATCGTGGAGCACGTGGTCCACGTACACATGTCGGTGGCACGCTACTCGGTGGAGTTCCTGCAGCGGCTGCGGCGCAACAACTACGTCACGCCCAAACACTACATGGACTACCTCACCAACTACCTGGCGCTGCTGAATGAAAAGGACGCGTTTATTGTCGCTCAGGTATCTAGGTTGTTAATATGGGTTTATCAATTACCTAACATCGATTCATCGGTTTCTTAACATTGATTCATCGATTTCTTAAAAACGATTCATCGATTTCTTAAAAACGATTCATCGATTTCTAACGTCGATTAATTGATTTCTTAGCATCGGTTTATCGATATCTTAACAACGATACGTCGATTTCCTAACGTCGTTTAATCGATTTCTTAGCATCGGTTCATCGATTTCGATTAACGGTTGGAGATATTTAGTAGCTGTAACTGTATGGCGTCGTTTATCAAAGATAAATATCAATAAGGAGCAAGTTAATACAAAAAAAAACACTAGGTACATCACGCCCAAACACTACATGGAACACATACCTTGCGCTGTTGAACGATAATGACGCGTTCATCGTCACTCAGGTATCAAGTCAACTAACATCGATTAATTCGTTTTGATTAACGATTAGCAATCTTTAATAGCTGTGAGTACATCGTGTTTCGATAGACAAACATAATATTATATTTCAGAAAATTGCTTCAAAATAAACAGGAACAAACAAGTTTATACAAAAAGTTTCCTTATCTTTAGTTAAGTTTATAGGTTGAAAAGTAAAACATTTAAATGTGACGATTATCAATTTTATTCAGTGCGAGCGTCTCATAGGCGGCCTGGCTAAGATCGAAGAGGCGAATGTGCAACTGGAAGACTTGAACGCCAAGTTAGCTGTACAGAAGGTCATTGTGGCTGAACAAACCAAGGAATGCGAAATATTGCTCAAGGAAATCTCTACGGGTATGATTCGAATTTTTGCCTACTCTTTATTCGTAGTATAATTTTTACCCGAACCCGAATCCGAAAGTTTATAAGATGTTTAAAGTATTTTTTCTGAAATTTCTTAGGTCACATATTATGACCTTGAATTTGCTGCTTTGAACTTTTTTTAACTTTTTAATACATTGTCGGTTACTTAAATAAATAAGACAATACATTATTTCTTACAAAACTGTTCAGTAGGTAGTACCATTATAGTAAAAAAATGATAAATGCTAAAAAGAAAATCGGTCGACAAATTGATGAGAATGAGTTGTGTAACTCTATTTTATTAGCCTTTACATATATTATTCAATATAGTTAAATAAATAAATAACGCTACACACTCACACCCACACAAGCCTTATTGTGTCGTGGGTGTCGTGAACAACACACACGCCTAACCCGACAACCGTTCAACCCCAACTCACACCACAGCAACGGAAGCAGCAGTAGCGAAGCAGCAAACAGCGGCAGTAAAATCCCAAGAGATAACGGAGCAGAGCGTGGTGATAGCGGCGGAGAAGTCGGAGGCGGAGGAGGCGCTGTCGGCGGCGCTGCCCGCGCTCGAGGCCGCGCGCCTCGCGCTCGCTGACCTCGACAAGAATGATATTACTGAGATCCGGTCGTTCGCGACCCCGCCGGAGGCTGTGCAGGTATATGGTATTAGCTAAGCTAATTCTGAATAGTGTGATGTCATAGCCACTGTCCGTCGTTGTAAGGTAAAGTTAACAACAATCGACATGGACAAGAAGGACATCACCGAAATCCGGTCGTTTGCTACGCCGCCGGAGGTCTTGCCAGTAATTTACTGAGATCCGGTGGTTTGCGACTCCGCCGGAGGCTGTGCAGGTGGGTATATGTTATTAGCTAAGCTAATTCTGACTAATTATGTGATGTCATAGCCGCTGTCCGTCGTTAAAAGGTAACGTTAATAAAATCGACCTGGACAATAACGACATCACCGAGATCCGGTCATTTGCTACGCCGCAGGAGACCTTGTAAGTGGTATATGGTATTATCAAGGCTATCCCTGAATAGGAATGTCTGCGCCATATTGTGACGTCACAGCCGCTGTCTGGCGTTGTAAAGTAGGGTAACAAAAACCGACCTCGACAAGAACGACATCACTGAGATCCGGTCGTTTGCTACGCTGCCGGAGGCCGTGCAGATGGGTAGAATGTGGCATTCTCTAGCTCGAAATACTTGACTTTTTTATGTTTGATACAGTACGTTGAAACTGAACTACGACTTCAGCGCATTAATGGCCTAACAACCACCACGCTGCTCCAGTGCGGATTGGTGGAGGAGTTAGTGGCCAACCCAAGAGATGGAAGTTTCCATGCCGCCCGAAGGCCTCCAACGCGGCTTAACGACTGTTATCTCACGATAACAACCGGGACCGACAGTTTTACGTGCCATCCGAAGCACGGAAGATTTTGGCCACAAACTTCATTTCTAATTATCACTGAAGTTTCAAATAATATCCGCTACATTTTGTAGTCGCTCTTAAGTCCAGGTAAAATGTACACCCGTTCACCAATACGTCATTACCCCAGGTGGTATGCGAGTGCGTGGTGATCATCCGCGGGATCAAGGACGTGAGCTGGAAGGGCGCGAAGGGCATGATGGCCGACCCGAACTTCCTGCGCAACCTGCAGGAGATGAACTGCGACCTCATCACGCAGGCGCAGGTCAAGGCGGTGAAGGCGCACATGAAGAAGAGCAAGAAGTTGGACACCATGCAGCAGATTAGTAAGGCTGGGTGAGTAAGATAGAAAACTTCTTTCTATCGCCATCTCGCTCTTGCGTGTTGACTAAGGATATCAAGGTACCCGTATGAGTCTTACGTTTTCCTAGTATTAATATCAGTTTAGGTTATAACATATTTGATGACGATAAAATATCGTTGAGTATTAACGTTACGTCTTCGATCTTTTGTTAAAGTCCTTCTGTTGCTTATGGACAGACTTTTGTACTGAACAAATATTGCTCTAGATAATTTAAATTGGTTACAGATACGGCTTACTGAAATTCGTCACCGCCGTCCTCGGCTACTGCGCGGTCTACAAGGAAGTGAAGCCGAAGAAGGACAAAGTGGAGGCGTTAGAGAAGGAATACACCGACGCGGTGAACTTCCTAGCATCGCTGAACCGAGAGATCGATCGCTTGCAACGAACCCTCGACGGACTGAACAACAGATACGAAACAGCGATGTTGAGACGACAGGAGTTGCAAGAGGAGACGGATATAATGATGAGGAGATTGGTCGCAGCTGATAAGCTCATGTCTGGGTTGTCAAGTGAACAGAAACGTTGGACAGAGGACTTGGCTGCTCTATACGTGGAGCAGTCGCGGCTGATCGGCAACTGTCTATTGGCTGCGTCGTTTCTGAGCTACGCGGGACCGTTTTCCTTTTCATTCCGCCAGACCATGATATACGAGGACTGGCTCGGTGACGTCATAGAGAAGGGGATACCGTTGACCATGCCGTTTACGATTGAGAGGAATCTTACTAATGAGGTGGAGATTAGCGGGTATGTGTGATGTGTGTGAATTTTTTGTTGAAGAGTTAATGTGCATGCCTTAGCTGTTACTATATTCCTCAGTTTACTTAGTTTGTCTTACCACATTTACGTCCCAAGTCAGAGTCACTAACGCTTACTTAAATCGCTCCTTAGTAAAGAATCACCATATAAATTCTGTGCTAAGTAGCGATTTAAGTAACCGTTAATGACTCGGAGTTTGGCGTAAGCAATGAACATATTCGTTCACTGGGCGTAAGAGATGCTTTTAGGCTTTAGCTATTTAAGTTTTAGTTGTATGAGCAAATTGCTTTTATTATTTTACATTCATAAAAGTAAATAAGTGGTTTATAGACGACAATGATAAAGAGCATGCATACTCTTCTAGAAATATCAACAAATAATTTAACTGTATTTATAAATTTATGAAGCGCTCATGGCCCGGCGACTTGTGTCGATCCAAAGTGATCAAAGCAACAGCCATGGTCACCCATCTGACCGCTACTGGCAAAAATTTCTTGAGCCTTTCCGTGCTTCCGAGACATAGAGGGTACTTAAAGTCGTCGGTGCCAGTTGTTGTCGTAAGATATCAGTTGTTAAGCCTCCGCCAATCCGCACTGGAGCAGAGAGGAGTATGCTCTAGGCCTCTTTAAGTGGAAAGACCCACGCTCAGTGGTGGGGCATTAATGGATTGAAGCCATTTTTTAATTTTAGATGGAACTCCGAAGGGTTGCCGCCGGACGAACTGTCGGTACAAAACGGTATTCTAACAACAAGAGCCTCCCGGTTCCCGCTCTGCATCGACCCGCAGACTCAGGCCCTCAACTGGATCAAGAAAAAGGAGGCCAAAAATAATCTCAAGGTAGTTTTTTTTATAACTGCTTTTCAATAAAGTTTTACGATTGTGCCATTTTGATGAACTTAATCGACCCTGCAAAGATATTTATGTGAATAATAAATGCTTTTTTAGAGTTGTGGTAGTTTGTCGGATGTTAATTATTGTCTCCGCCCATGCCACCTGTCACAAAAGGAATCTTGCGGAGACATGGATATGTAAAAGACGATAAATAAAATAATAATATATTTATTATTTTATTTATCATATTTAAAATATTAATATATTTATTATTTTATTTATCGTCACCTCTATTTTACCACAGATACTGTCATTCAACGACCCGCAATTCCTGCGGCACCTGGAGATGGCCATCAAGTATGGGATGCCGGTGCTTTTCCAGGACGTCAACGAGTACATCGATCCCGTCGTCGATAATGTTCTCGAGAAGAATATCAAAGGTTGATGTAGCTTAAAGATACAGTAGTTGTTAAATATGATGTTAAACTAGACTTACCGTAAACTAAAATATGTTATTGTGAATTGTATGATTTAGCAATCACAAAATCTATATGACTGAATCGAAATGATGATGATGAATGTTGATGGTACTATAACATGGTCATTGTCTGTGCATCACTAAGTTGCATTATGCACAATATGCACATATCTCTATGTTTTATGTTTCAAACTTGAAGCCTTTTCACACTGCAGCCGAACTGCGATATCTTGGCGCTAACAAAACAAAAAGCGTTATGAGATGCATTCATAGGAAATTGCAGACAGATAGAGCGAGATGCAACATTTTAGTCAAACCATTATTCCCAAGATATCGCTGTAACTGAGATGTAATTTGCTCGCAGTGGAGAGCGGTCGCACGTTCGTGATGCTGGGCAGCTCGGAGGTGGACTACGAGCCCAACTTCCGCATGTACCTGACGACTAAGCTCGCCAACCCGCAGTTCAACCCCGCCGCGTACGCCAAGGCCGTCGTCATCAACTACACCGTCACCGTGCAAGTATGTGTGTGAGCGTGTGTGGGCGCGTGTATGTTTGTGTGTCACTTTTCCTTAAACACGCAAAACACCTACATTATCATTGCTGTTGTATCCTTCAGTAATAATTTACGTTTATTTAAGTATCGAAAACCATACCCATCATACAACAAAAGAAGAAACCATTAATCTGACATGGTCTGGCACGCTAGCCTTCTAAGCAAGCTTCCAGCTTACGGCATATCCCCTGGCCTTATCGACTGGGTAAAAAACTTCCTGAGCAACCGGTCTTTCCGCGTTGTAGTCGATGGCTGTTCATCGAAGACGATGGCTACAAATGCCGGAGTTCCTCAGGGGTGCGTTCTCTCTGCCACTCTATTTCTGCTACATATAAATGACCTGCTTATGCCCGGTATCTATGGGTACGCAGACGATAGCACAGTGGTAGAGAGATACCTACCAAGTTCCAGGGCCAGTCGGGACGAAATTCAGTCTGAAAGAGAGGCCATGGTGGCTCGTGTAAATCTGACACTTCGGGCTGTGTCCGAGTGGGGCGAAGCCAATCTTGTGAGATTCAACGCCACTAAAACGCAGACGTGTCTATTCACCGCCAAGAAGAGCCCGTTCACCTTGGCTCCTACTTTTCGGAATGTGTCCTTGGATTATACCGACTGCCTTCAGTTGTTAGGAGTAGAGATATCCTCGAAACTCAACTTTGGGCGGTTCATCGAGACCAAAGCTAAGGCTGCTGCAAGGAAACTTGGTGTCCTTGCAAGGGTGCGACGGTACTTCACACCCAGGCAACTCTTAAGCTTGTACAAAGCTCAGGTTCGGCCGTGTGTGGAGTACTGTTCGCACATTTGGGCAGGCGCAGCCAAATGTCACCTTTCTGCTTTGGACTCGATGGAAGAAAGAGTGAATAGGCTTTTTCTAAGTTAATGTGCTCAGCATCTTGGACCACATCTACACTTACCATCAGGTGGGATTGTGGTCAAGCATTAACTTATTCGTGTAAAAAAAAAAAAAAAAAAATGCGTTTTCCAACTCAGGGTCTAGAGGATCAGCTCCTGAGCGTGGTGGTACGCGCGGAGCGAGCTGACCTGGAAGAGCAGCGAGAGAGCTTGATCCTGGAGACCAGCGCCAACAAGAGTCTCCTGTCCGGGCTCGAGGACTCTCTGCTGCGAGAGCTGGCCACGTCGACCGGCAACATGCTGGATAATGTCGAGCTTGTCAATACCTTGGAGAACACCAAGTCCAAAGCAGCTGAGGTACCTGGATTGGTTTATGTGCATGCGCTTGCGAGTTTGTGTGTGTGTGAGTCTATATTTTTTAAAAAGTTAAACTTGTAAGTAAAATTTGTGGAGACGAGGTAAGAAAGAAATGACACGTTTTTGTGAAACGTTTTACCGTCACGGCTGTTTAAGTAAGTATATATCGGCGCGTATGTCGATATTTCATTATAATTCGATTACGAAATTACTTACATTTGTTTATTCGATAAGATACTGGATACTCGATATCACCCTACTAAAACCATTCAATGAATCATTCGACGTGCTGACCGGTAGGTCGGGCGAGTGAGGAGCAATGGTATAAAACTAGTTGCGAGACTGCCGAGAGGTCACTTCAATTTGAGCGGCCGAACCGTCTAAATGTGACATGGTTTATGTCTGAATCATATCGGTTTATTTAAAGAATTCGTTTATAATAATTAAACTATTTTAGGATACATATGAATATTATATAAAAAAGAAGTTTTAATAACAGAATCAGATCAGGGGTTATGCTAGGGTTGGAGGCCACTGGGGGGGGGGTTCAGCCCTCATTCTTTACTATAATTGTCAGAAATTGGTAGGGATAAAACCCCCATCTCCGACATTTATATATTACAACAATAACGAAAAGAAAGTAAAGTATATTATGTCAAAAGTCACAAATTACAAAAAAAAAGTGTATGTGTACTTATTTATGTACGCACGTAAGAAGTTATACTTACCTCTTACTTATAAGTACCTCTCGCTCGCACCCAAGACTGGCGTACGCTAGCAATCCAACCACGTACCTCTCGCTCGCACTCAACTCCTAGCGACTGCTAAAAACATACGAAAACAAAAGACAACGCCGCGCCGTATGAATTTCCACTTCGTGCGTTGTCACCTGCAATTTAATGCAATATAACGAGTAGATTAACATAGCGAACTCTGTCCTCAACATACCTTACCACCAGGTGATGGAGAAGCTAGAGCTCGCGGAGGCGACGACGAAGGACATCGAGAAGCTGCGCGACGGCTACCGGCCCGTGGCCAAGCGCGGCTCCATCCTGTTCTTCGTGCTGTCTGACATGGCCGCAGTCAACACCATGTACCAGTATTCGCTGTCATCGTACCTTGACGTGAGGATAAAATACAACACAAGTATTCTTTATTGTACACCATATGAAGTATTACATAAATTACGAGTAACCGCCCTCGCTTTGCTTCGGTTTTCTTATTTTTTCACACTTTGGGTTACATTGTTGGAGTTTTATTAAGGATCCCTAAATTTTTTGAAAATATAATATAGCCTAGGTCACCCTACATTATAGCTTCCCAACAGTGAAAGAATTTTTCAAATCGGTTCATTAGTTTCGGAGCCTATTCAATCCAAACAAACAATCAAATCTTTCCTCTTTATAATATTAGTATAGATAAACAATAGTATATTGAACATTATATTTTTTTTTCAGGTATTCTCTTATTCTTTGCGTAAAGCGATGCCCAATGTGATACTCGCGAAACGTCTCAAGAATATTATCGATATGCTCACTAAAAATGTATACGATTACGGATGCACAGGTAATGTTGTCTTCACGTGTAGCACATGCATGTTGGCTATAGACTTAACACAAAATCAACGCCATATACAACGTGTTATTTAAATATATGTAACATGGGAAGGTATATGGCTTAAAATCGGCAACTGAATCGATTCCACTTATTTTTAATTGTGTTTTATAGCTTAATAATTTTTTATTTAAGAAATGAGTTATACTCATTTCGAACGAAAAGTGTGAACATTCTACCCAGCGGCGCACGCACACATGAGAGCGAACGAGCGCTACGTATACAAGGTCGGTGCGCGCGTGTGTGCGGTACACCCCGACGTCCCGACGAAAACAGCTGATATTAGCGATCGAGCGATCATTACATAAAATATGTAGTAGGTAATGGTAAGAAGATTAAATACTAAACAAATTATGATTCTCTCTTTCCATTACATTTTTCAGGCTTTGTACTGTAGACTGTGAACAATTTTGAACTCATTGATTAAACCTCACATTAAAGAACAAAAGAATTAATCAATGTCAGTAATAAGATTAAGTTTATTTAATACCTACTACAGTCTCACTTTCACTACATTAAATGCATAAATGACGTACACCCCTAAACACCCCAATTAGAATACCTATTCAGTTTTAATCATAATACATACACTGAAATATTTTTTATTAGCTTAATAATTGTTTATTCAAGGAATTAGTTGTTCTCGTAGAGGGATAAGAATGTTCATAATATCACAGTACTGTGATAATATTCTAAGCAAGCATACAGACTCACGCACACATGAGTGAGACCCACGTCACAGGCCACAACGCGGGCCGCGGGGGCCGGCGCGCGCGCGGCGATAACAGCTGATAGACGAAAACGAATTAGACATTGTACATTAGATATTGTTAAACACAACATGTTTGTTACCTGAGTACTCATTGGCAGGTGTGTTATACTCGTATCACTTACTGAACTCATCCAATTAGGTAACGATTCAAAGATTTTATTGAACATAAACATTATTACCTACATATGCCTAAAATAGTAGTTAAGTTAATCGTACTAAGATAAATTTGTTTCATAAACAAATTATGATTCCCTCTTTCAATCACTTTTTACAGGTTTTGGACTGTCGACTTTGAATCATTTTAATTAATACAATGTTAATCGTTTTGGCATTAAAATGATAAGATACCTATTTATTGAAATATTGATTGTTTAGAAGTAGATTTGTAGATAACTAAATTTTAAGTAAACTAATAGGTGTAAACGGACAATTTAGTACTTAAAATTTTGTACGCAAGTAAACAAGTGATTATGAAATTTTTCTATGGGCGGGGCTTATCACTTAACACGTTTGAGCAGGCATTTTTTAATTAAAATTTAGTAAAATGCATAAGTTTGTTATGTAGATTGTGAAGAATTGTATGAACTAAGTAAAGAGCTTTTCTAAATTATTACGTTTGGACGCGCACTAAAAATCATTCACATAAAATTTAGTTAAGTAATAATACAACAAAATAAAAAAAACTGCATGTTTAAAAGCTGTGAATTATAAAAATATTTACAAATATTAAACAACCAATTAAATTTAGTTAGTGTAGGTAACTTACAGGTCTGATAATAATTGGTTCCTTCCCTCGTCCTCATCCTCGTCGTCTTTTAATGACATTTTCAAAATGTCCACCACCTTGTTCGATACACAATACTGCACGTTTTGGTAATTGTCGTTTAAGTTTATTTAATACTAGTGTCACTTTTCACTACGTCAAATCTAATGGAATGTTTGAAATAAACACGTCCCCACATAAAAAAGTCTAGTTGGGTCAAATCAGCTGACCTAGGAAACCTAATTTATCCAATCACTGATACGGCCGGCGCGTGCGGTGTGACTGACTTTTTAATTTACTAAATCGTAGATCTCAAAAGCCGCCGGCTGGGAATGACACCCTCGTTACATCTCGCTTCCTCCCGACTGTTTTTAAATATGCGGAAGAGAGAAAACATATGGAAGTGTGCGAACTTTCTTTATAATATTTTTTTGATCTATTGCGTTTGTAGTGTATTTCTTTAACGTCGTACAACTCGCACATTTGATAGTGTGAGTTTGTCGCTGTGGCATGAGTATAATAATGCTTGAAAGGACCCTATTGCATTGACTTAAGTTTCATTTTTGTTTGTTTCGACTGTTTAAAGAATTGGGTGATATCATTTACTTAATTTTAATTTCTTATAAGGACAAAAAATTACCTACATTAAAAATACGTGGAATCGATTCAGTTGCCGATTTCGAACACTGGACCTTCCTACTTAACATATTAATCTGGTACATATTGTATATATTTAAATCTCTCTATCTCCCCCCCTCTCTCTCTCTCTCTCTATCCCCCCCCTCTCTATCTCCCTCTCTCTATATCTCTATATATCTCCCTCTCTCTCTCTCTTTCTCACTCTCACAAGCACACATTTAATGCGGTGATTAATTTTTTGCTGTTGTGGCAAATAGTATCAAACATTTTAACGATACGGAGTGGGACGTATTGCGAGACATTCTCTCGTTAGATGGCACCACAATGTCATTTAATCACAAAATCCAGAGATCATAGACAAACGGTTAAAAGTTTCCAATTAGGACTCAGATTGCCAGTTATCATTCTCATTGTAGGTATATTCGAGCGGCACAAGCTGCTGTTCTCGTTCCAAATGTGCATCAAGCTGGAGCAGAGCGAGGGCGTGGTCTCGCAGCCGGAGCTCGACTTCTTCATCAAGGGGAACGTGTCGCTGGAGAAGTCCCCCACCGCCTGCCCCGCCGCCTGGATACCGGCGCAGGTACACCAAAACTCTTTCTTAACGTTCACCCCAAACGGTGCCTTTAAAATATACAGAAATAATAAAGTACGGGAAAATGAGCACGTGACTTTTCCGCACCTAATGTCACGTCTGTCAGTCAGTTCATTTATATGTATAAAGGGTTCAGATCAAAATTTTATAATGCATAAATAGGTATACCCTTTTATAATATAATAATATATATCTTTATTTTATATTCTCTACATCTCAGAGTTGTGTTTATTGAGGCAAGGCTACAATAGCAATTAATTTACCTTTCAGGGATGGCAAGATATAATGAAACTGAGCGTTGATTTCCCAGAGTCCTTTTCCGAGCTGCCAAATCACATCGCTAGAGGTCTCGACGAGTGGCAAGAGGTAAAAAAGAAACACAGCAAAGGCCTTCACGATACACATTAAGGCACGATTAGGATTTGTATATTCGTGGCATCATGAAAACAGGTGGTGGTGGTTTAACTTATAACAATACTGTTGATGTTAGTTCATTTACTCATGACGTGCTCATTACTTGCCCGGTTCGTTGAACGCAGACTGGGTAGAATGTCAATTTTTCTACAACCATGTTCCTAAAGAAGAAAATAATTTGTTAAAATCTATTATAAGCCTGTTAACGCACTAATCTCTTTAATATAAGCTTACCTATTAATTTTATAAAAAAAAATATTCGAAGTCTTTTCACCTCTTGAACTCTCCCACCAGTGGTTCGACAGCGACACGCCGGAGGTGAACGAGATCCCAAACGGGTACCGCGAGCGGGTGAACCCGTTCGAGTTGCTGATGATACTGCGCTGCTTCCGCGTGGACCGCATCTACCGCGCGCTCACCGACTACATCACCGTCACCATGGGCGAGGAGTACATCACGCCGCCGGTCATCAGGTAATGGTAACCACCCACCACTACATGTCAAATTTTCATAAACTCCTAAAAATCTGATATAGCAACATTGTTATCTAAAGTACGGTAGGGTGGGGCCATGAAGCTATTAAAGAGAGGAGACGTTGTATGTAGATTTTCATATGCAAGAACGCGTGACACTTTGCGGGGCGAGGGCACCCCCTCCAACCCACCAAATCCCGCCCACTTCTTTATTTTCCATCTATCGATCAATAGCAAAACTACTCGCTTCGTTCTATATCGATTTTATTACGTAGTTTAACTATCTCACACTAGATGTCAATAAATGTAGGATGTAACAGGGACGTACTCAGAATATTCATACCACCTCATTGGACATAATTTAGACAAGTGAAAAAATTCTCAAAAATAGGTTATAATATGATGAAATTACAAGGAAAACTATCATGGCTACAAGTATGTTAGCACAAGTGGTTAATGAGCAATAGTCGATAAACTTACTACTTTGGAACCCTACATTGGGCGGGGCCTGACACGCACCTGCCCGGTTTTCTTATTTTTAAATGGCTTACGTCCCAACTCAGAGTCACTTACTTATCGCTCCTTATTTTATTTATTTTATTTTATTTAATGCTTTATTGTACACAGGTATTAAAGATGACACTAAGAAAGTTAGTACAAAGGCGAGCTTATCTCTAAAAGAGATCTCTTCCAGCCAACCCATTTGTTGTGAGAAAAATTAAATGTGGGAGGGATATGGAATGCGTACCTATAGTGGATTATAATAATAAATATATATTAATACAACATAAATACATACATACAAATAAACATACATAAATAAATACATACATACATATATATATTATATATTATACATGAATAAAATAGAATACATACTCAGTGTGCAATAGATAAGTAGTATTTCGTGAGCCTTTTCTTGAAGACAAAAGCAGAAGGGCTGTCTCGGATAGAAGTAGGTAATTTATTCCATAAACGGGTGGCTTTAACCGTAAACGACTTGAAAAAGAAATTGGAATTGGAGTGAGGTAAAACTAAAGACTTGATGTGACAGGAACGTTTATTAGGAACAGAAGGAAGTGGACGAAAACGAGAGCGAAGGTAGATCGGAGAGGAAGGATCGTGGAGAATTTTGTGCAGAAAAGATAGAATGTGAATATTTCTTCTAAGTCGAATTGGAAGCCATTATAAATTAGAGCGAAATTCTGAGATGCGATCATGTTTTCGCAGTCCGAAGATAAATCTGATTGCCAAGTTTTGCAGGCGCTCCAATTTCGAAAGCAGCTCCTCAGTGGCATCGAGGTAACAGACGTCAGCATAGTCCAATATAGGAAGTAAAAGCGTTTGCGAAAGCAAGACTTTAGTGTCAAACGGAAGAACCGATTGAAGTCGCTTGAGAGAATGGAACAAATGATGCATTCGTTTACTGACAGAATTAATGTGAGGGGACCAACTGAGGTTAGAATCCAGGATTAGTCCAAGGTTTTTTACTTTATCACTATAAGAAATGCAAGTGCCATCATAGAAAACAAGTGGAAGAGAGGGAAGGTTTCTCCGAAGCCGTTGACTGCCGATAACGATGACTTGTGACTTAGTGGGATTAACAAGTAGCCCAAAAGATTTAGCCCATTCACTAATAATTTTGAGATCAGAATTAATGCACTGAACGGCAAGATGGGCCTCAGATGGCGAAAAATGACGGTAAATTTGTAGGTCATCGGCATAGAAGTGAAATGAGCATGAGATCACTTTCTATAACTCGTTAATGAATAGAGAGAATAGCAGAGGAGATAGAACACCACCTTGTAGTACACCGGCGGAAAGAGGTGACCAAGAAGAACAAGAGGAATCTGTCTTAACACACTGCTTACGACCACGTAAGTATGAATCGAACCAGGTTACGGCTGAAAGCGAAAAGTTAGAAGCATGCAATATTCCTAAAAGTATATCGAAATCAATACAGTTGAAGGCATTGCTAAAGTCAAGAAGGGTGAGGATTGTGAATTGCTTATTGTCCATAGCTAGGCGTATATCTTCAGTGACGTTTAGCAATGCACTAACTGTGCTGTGAGATTTACGGAAGCCTGATTGATACGGACAGATGAGATCATGAAAGACAAGGTAATGAGTAAGTTGTGTGTGAACTAGTTTTTCAAGAGCCTTAGATAAGGTGAGAAGTATAGAGATTGGACGAAAATCTTTGCAGAGTGTAGGATTAGGTACTTTTTGAAGAGGGATAACATAGGCGAGTTTCCAAGCCTCAGGAAATACATTATTTGTAAGAGAGAAGTTGAAAATGTGGGTTATAATTGAGATTATATTACTCAAAATAGGAAGAAGCATATCACAGCTAAGCTGGTCACTCCCAGTAGCCTTACTGGAAATAGAAGTAATGGTCTTCTCTACTTCTTTCTCCGTAACGACTTTAAATTTGAAAGGTGAATTAGTATAGAATCACCTTATATCACTCCTTAGTATAGAATCACCACACAAATTATGTACTAAGGAGCGATTTAAGTAACCGTTAGTGACTCTGAGTTGGGGCGTTAGTTTGTTTAAGACTTATAAAGATTGTATACAATGTTAAACTTAAAAAAAAACTGATTTTACCTACTCCCGTTCACGTAATTAAATAAATTATACTCTGTTCATTATGGCATTATTCTTTTGACAGCGGTCATCGAGATCACGGGCATAAAGTTTCCTATTTTTTTTACATAGAAATGCACGCACGTCAATAGTATACTTTATTGGTTGTAGCAATCAATAATGATATCCCTAACGTCATCGTAACCAAATGTATCAATTTTGTGATAATAATATTTTTTTATAAAATTAAACCTTTTTTACCTTGCCTTATATAGATACTATGCCCATTTCCCATCACAAGACAAAAAGAATCAAGCTATAATGAACAGAGTATAGGCAGTACTTTAATTCAATGGGACACTCGGTAAAATAATTGGATTCTAATTACGGCCCTGTGTTTTTGTTATGTTTATTTGTTGTAAATAGTTGACGATAGATGGCGGCCTGTTTACAAAATTATTATAAAAACTAGAAAAATAATATTTTGGCGGTGAAAAACTCTATAGGAATGAATGTAGGACAAATTTCAGTACGTATGATTATCAATATAATACTAATACTTAGCTCTACGCACCTATACATTTTTAGAGCTCTTGACACTAAGTGTCGCCATCTATACTTGAGTCAAACTCGTATCAGAATACTTATCAACAAATCGTAAAAATTCCTTTATAGGGTTTTCACAAACTGATTTGTATTTCGCACACCAAATAACTAATAAAGAACGAAATAATCATTATAACGTTTGTGACAACTTCATTATTTTAATATTGACCTATAACAACAACACACTAAGAGAAAACGACGTAAAAACCAACATCTTAAAACAATTTTCGTCATGAATAACTCACGCTCGCACATCCTTAATTTCGTGAAGCGACTTCAAACCTTTGTAGAAACTTATTGTTTTGAGGCCGGCCTACCTATGACTATAAATAGAAATGACTACGAAAACCTCACAGCTATAATGGCGCTTACATGCTTTGCAACTTGGTCGTATTATATTTCGAAATACAGTGAAATCAACTTATCTGTGACTATAAGGAGGGCGCTGCCGGACGCATTGGACCAATCATAGTGCGCATAGTAGTAATTTATGAATGGGATGGCATTAGTTCCAATTTTCGCCACGTCACAAATAAGTTCTTGAGAGATGGCACTGTACAGATTATACAGATATTTCATTCCACTCAATATGCATGAGCATAAAATTATTTATAAGTTAAATTTCATTAAACAAAGCCGAATAACATTTTATATTTATGTTTATGTATTTTAAAACAGTCTATATCGATTTTATACGTAACTATTCCGTATTATTTTAAACTTTTGCAAAATAAATATTATGTTTAAAAATAAAATAAAATTATAAAGAGTGGAACGGAACGCGACTTGCGAACTCCAGATTTAGTTCAAACGTACTTTATACGACCAAAAGTTTCATGCACCTGTTTGTTTGTGGTTGCTAGGCAACACAGTGCTTATGTAAATTCTGATTCGAATGTGAATATAGTGTAATGTCGAGTAGAATTTTATTTGGCGAGATCGGCGTTAGTGATTTTTCTAGAACTATTCTGCCTATTCTTATAAATTATGAATCAAATTACTTAAAAATGAAATGAAATGCCATCCATAGCATCAGAACGTCTATCCGAGTAGTTTTTACACGATAAAACACAGCACTTCATCCTTTTCTTTGAAAATGTGAAGCTGTGCACAGGACGGGCGCCGACAGTAGACTGACTTAAGGCCACGCCTACTGTGATGACGTCAGGACCCAGTTGAGTCACAGTGCACAGTTGCTTAGGCCGTCTCCTCTCTTTAATAGCTTCATGGGTGGGGCACAATAAGACGTATAAACAACAAAATAAAAACTATTACAATTGTAATTTTTTTATGGAAATAGCCGGCTAACGAGCTGACGATGAAAGGGTGAAGAAAAAGAAAGAACTGGCTCTCAAGCCAATGCCAAGTCATTTGTCATATGTCAAATTTGCCCTGCCTTACTCTATTTCAGATAAAACTGGTGCAGTGTCTTCTAAAACGAGAGATACCTGACGCCATTGCCACGTTCATTCACGATGAATCCATCATAATTATCCCAAATATCTTTCATAATTACCTTTACCCAGCTTGGACATGATAGTGGAGCAAACGACGCCGTACACACCGGTGGTGTTCATCCTGAGCCCCGGCTCCGACCCCACCGCGGACCTCATGAAGCTGGCCGACAAGTGCGGCTTCGGGGGCGGCAAGTTCAAGTACCTGTCGCTAGGACAGGGGCAGGAGGGGGTGAGGGCAATGTACTATGCTATTAAAGAAAAAGTTTATATGGATGGGATAAATGCAACGTTTTCTTGTAACATTTTACCGTAACGGCGGCATGAGTATGACACGACGACATCAATGTTGTTCAAGTACCTGTCGCTGGAACAGGGGCAGGAAGGGATGGTGGCGTTGTTGCTTGCTGTTGTTGTAGTATTTATATGGACGTAGTGGGTGGCATAACTAAATGCAACGTTTTATTGTAACGTTTTACCGTCACAGCTGCATGGGCGCACAACAACAACAAAGTAAATTTAAGTAGAGTAGGTTGTGGTCTATGGGGTACAGTAAGTTACAGTGTTAAGTGGTACATTACTGTACTGTACCACACATTTCGGTATGGTACGGTACTATTTGGTACGGTACAATACTGTTTGGTAAATAATACAAAAAAGAAAACATTTATGTACCAGGCAGCCATAGCTCTCCTGGAGGGTGCCATCTCACACGGGCAGTGGCTGATCCTGCAGAACTGCCACCTGCTGGTGTCGTTCCTGCGCGAGCTGGAGAAGCAGCTGGAGATGATGGAGAAGCCGCACCCCGAGTACCGGCTGTGGCTCACCACTGACCCCACGCCCACCTTTCCCATTGGGATACTGCAGCGGTCGCTCAAAGGTCTGAGAACTTGCAAAGTCAAAGTCATTATATTCATTTTGTATTAGGAACTAACGGCTCGCTTGTGTCTTATTTACACTGTACGACGTGAATGACGGAGGCAAAATATAAGGCAGCACCTAGTGATTATTGGCAGCTGAACCTACATTAATTTAAATTAAAATAAAACCATAAGTTATTTCAGTTTTTTTTTATCAATCTGTACAGTCGGCCGTAGAAGTAGCTTAACATTTTAGTACTTTGTAACAGTAACTGTTTCGACGGTTTCCTAGCAACATCTATGACAAATTCAAGAAATGTAATGTGACAAGGTACTAAAATGTTAAGCTACTTCTGCGGCCGACTGTACCATACTAATAACATATATTATCCGAACTTAATTATAAACTGCTACGTATGTTATCTACGGTGATGTCACAGTGGTGACGGAGCCGCCCAACGGGCTGAAGCTGAACCTGCGCAACACGTACTTCAAGATGCGGCCGCACGCGCTCGACGAATGCCCGCACCCGCACTTCAAGAAGCTCGTATACGTGCTCGCGTTCTTCCACGCCGTGGTGCAGGTGAGACGGTTCTTACGTAATCAAGGTTACTTTGGATTCCAAGTTGACTGAAGCTGAAAGCTTGGAGTCAAGAACTTGATAGTACAACTGGATCCAAATTTTCGAAAGAGGTACCTGAAGACGGATCACGTGACATAATATATATTTTTTTTACCGATGTTGTTGAAAAATCGAAGAATTTTTTATTTGATAAAAGGTGTCATTTGTGATTTACGTGAGTATCTAATTATAGGTATCTTTAATGAAATAGTAATCTTTGATTAAAAATTAAAATTGAAGAAAATATTAACCATGAAAAATATATTCAAGATCCTATTCAACATCTTAACGCACAACTAAGCCGCTTACTATTACTATTATAAAAGACGCATTCTGTAAATGAATGCATCAAACGTCAATAATGTTGAGTGATGATGATGTCACAGGAGCGTCGCAAGTACGACAAGATCGGGTGGAACATAGCGTACGACTTCAGCGAGTCGGACTTCGTGGTGTGCATGCAGATCCTGCAGTGCTACCTGGAGCGCTGCGCCGCCGCCGGCGGGCCCACGCCCTGGGCCACGCTTAAGTACCTGTTCGGAGAAGTGAGACTTTTTTATGGAAATAGACGACAAACAAATGAGTCTTTATGTAATGTAGTCCCTACATGATCATGGTCTCTATGTAATGTGGTTCCTAGAGGATCATGCACGTAAATGGGTGGGATCGATTAGGGACCGCTTTGTGTAAACCGTTCATAATCATGCTGCATGATGGTCAGCAACTAAAGCAACACAGGACGCGTTTAATAGTTGGATGGGTGATCGCTAGTGGCAAAAATTCTTGGGCACTTCCGTGCTTCCGTACTTGTGCGTACTTATTATGGTGTCGTTAAGCTATGTCGGAGGCCCTGAGGCGGCACGTAAATTTCCGACACTTGGGTTATCCCCTAACCCCTCCACCAATCCGCACTGGTGCCTGCACTGTAGTCGCACTAAGCATTCCTGTAGTAATATGCTCTAGGCATCAGAGGAGAGACCCATGCTCAGTAGTGGGTCATTAATTGATGAATTATGAAGAATGTGAATATGTTATACAATGTTGTGTAAGGTGATGTACGGCGGGCGTGTAATCGACGACTTCGACCGTCGCGTGGTGCGCACGTACATGGACGAGTACATGGGCGAGTTCCTTTTCGACCGCTTCCAGCCCTTCCACTTCTATCGCGACGCCACCTTCGACTACGTCATACCGCCCGATGGTGAGCGCGAGGAATACATCGGTGAGATAATTATCTTCTCATTCATTTTTATAACCAATTGATAAAAGAAAGGATTCTTTTTTGAACAGCAGAAAGAAAGTTAAAAGTTTTAGAATAATCTATATCAACGATAAAGGAATTTTGTACTCTGCATGAAATACATATTTGAAGCTCAACCTTCCAAGACTCGATAGTAATTTGTAATGTGCAAGGTTTATATATTATTCTGTAACTATTCTATAACTACCCTCACTTCCTTCCACGTTCGTGTCTATCATAAGCGAGATTGCTGATCATACGACTACCCCTTTACTTTTGTACATAAGACAATGTAAACGAAGCAAAAGAGTGGTATGCAGGGTATGATACAAAAACATATCATATTGTCTAATATTACACATTGTTTACTTTATGCAAAGTTAAATCATACCTTACTTAAATGGGTAGCATTTAACATTAATAATAATACGAACGTTCTGTAACATTAAACATTACGTAATGTTTTTGTATTATGACCTGCGTACCTAACTCTTTTGCTGACGATACAATGTACATCTCTGTTGGATACATACACTATACTATTATAGAGTAATGAACGTGTATCACTATTAATGTCAGACTTCATCGACACGCTGCCGCTGGCGAACACGCCCGAGGTGTTCGGGCTGCACCCCAACGCCGAGATCGGCTACTTCAGCCAGGCCGTGCGCGAGATGTGGGCGCACCTCATCGAGCTGCAGCCGCAGACCAGTGAGTCACAGAGCTTATCGATAACTGTTTGATAGCATACTACGATTATGTATGGGATAATGTGAACGATGTCTAATGTGAATTCCTTATAATATATCGTAAAAAATAACATACTTTTAGAAAATATTCCACCAATCTTTTTCAGCGTATTTTCCGAAGGTAAGTGATGTAGGTAGGTGGTATTTTAATAGCATTCAGCGTTTCGTTTTAATAGCATTTCGAGAGGGTCACAGTAGGACGACACGACAACGAAACAGCTTTATAATTTAAATAGTGCTACCACACTGCAGTTACAAGATGTTTTAAAGATTAATAATACTTACAATACGGCTGACGTATCTTGGCGCGTCTAATCATAGGCTCTACGATCTTTAGCGCATGTAGGACAGAGATAACAACACGAACATGCGAACGTGTGACTGAGACATAATACGCCGCGTAACGAGCGTTGCCGAATTATGTTACTGCGTAGCCTTTTGCGCGAAGTTCAGACGCGCCAAGATACGTCGGCCGTACTGTACTGGTGTGGCAGCTCTTAAGCTCAACGCTACTCGCATGTACACTGCATTCATAATAATAAAATTCATACCTACTTAAGATGTCGCTGTTGTCCAGACCAATGAGAAATCAGCTGTTAGCTAAACATGCATCGTAACGCGTAATTCCAAGCGGCATTGTATACCGTCCATGTGTGCCCATAGAGGGCTCCTAATAACCTAATCGCTAAAATCGCTATTAATTAATATTAATAGTACAGAGAATTGCATTGTACTAACATGTATTCATTGATATCTATTTTCCCATGTATTGATTTATAACGCATGCTTTGTCATTTCATGCTGCTAGTAAAAAAAATTGAAGGTAAGTAAAGACAATTAAAAATTACTCGTATCAATAGTGTTATGTTACATTATTATAATTGTATTTAAATAATTATTTTTTTCTCAATGCTTCGACGAGGATAGTAATTGAAAATGGTAAGTCATAATATGTCTATTTGTGCTAATATACAGTGGAAATAAAAGATGGTAGTTGGAAGAAAATTACTCTGAATATTGATGTTGGCAAATTTTACCCAAAGGAACATTCAAGGAACTTTATTTTCAAAAGCAAGTAAAACTGCATTCAAAGATTTTTGGAAAATCACCTGCTTGAACCGGGAATTGAACCGGTGAAATGTGAAAAATAAAACATCCTGTATTTTATGATACTAACCGTCTTATATTTCCACCCTGTTTAATATAGCCTAACTGACATGTCGCCTTGCTTTCATTTCAACTATTTCCGTCGTCTTCAATGTTGCGGACCGCAAACAGATGACAGCAGCCGCTACCGAGTTTTAGTAATCGCAGTATCTCGTTGCACTCGTTGACATATTGCGCGCTCACTCGCACTTACGTGTGCAGGTGAGGGCGGCGGCGCGATGTCACGCGAGGAGTTCATCGACTGCATCGCGGTGGACATCCTAAGCAAGCTGCCGGCGCGCTACGACATCTGGCGCGTGCGCAAGCAGTTCGAGATGAACATCACGCCCACCGTCGTCGTGCTGCTGCAGGAGCTCGAGAGGTGCGTCGGTCTAGAAGTTGCTAGAAGTAAACAGGCGAAAGAGTACTCTGTTTTATATAATAGTTTGGTTGACTTATGGTTTTGTTCAGTGAAACGCCTGACTCGACAGAGCATAGCGAGTGTTGCTGGCGACCTATGTTTAAGAGACCTATTTTTATTTTACATTACGTAGTTTTATTTACACTAAAAATAGCTAAGAACACTCAATAATTAAGTCACCTTTCAAACAAAAAAAAAACTAGATCAAAATCGATTCATTGGGTGCTACGATGCCACAGACAAACATGCAGATACCAGACACCTCTTTTTCGTCGGGGATTAAAAAGCTGTCTTGTGTCCTCTAAGACATTGTCCTGTCACAGGTTCAACCGTCTAATCGGGCGCATGTCAGTGACCCTCTCCCAGCTGCGCAAGGCGCTGGCGGGCGAGATCGGCATGGACGCGGTGCTGGACAACGTGGCCGTGTCGCTGTACAACGGACAGCTGCCGGCCGCGTGGCGCTCACTCGCGCCCGCCACGTGCAAGTCGCTCGGCGGCTGGATGGACCACTTTATTAGCAGGACCAAGCAGTATACTGATTGGGTGGGTGAGAGACTGAGAGTAGGGTTGCCAGAGAAATGGCGGCAGGAGGCGCCTATAGTAGAGGCTAGGGCGACTGGGAGGATTTTTTTTGAGACCGCTGCCTTTAAGTGTAGCGAAGCATCGATAAAATGACACTTGGCCTCTTATTGTCCGACAAACTTGTAAGCAGTTAAATTTAGAGAGATAAAAGCAGTTAGGAGCGTTAACAGTGGTGGTAAGGCGGCTGGCAATCTTTTGTTTAGTAAATTCCACGTTGAAATGTAATGCAACGTCGATAACAAGGCATGCTGTTAATTCACTTACCTCAAAAAAGGATGAAAACTTCCAGTCCACGTGAAAATGTGAAAGCCGTGAAGGCAAAAACGAAGCTGGTTGTGTCACGCTAAAATGTGTGTTTGTTTGCAGACACAATCAATTCTGCACTCAATACTGACCACATAAAATAAATTTTATAATAGAGCATTAATGTATAGTTAATCGAAATGCCAATATCGTAATAAACGTTTCGTTTTCATCTCCAGGCGACGATGGAGGAGCCGGTGGTGATGTGGCTGTCGGGGCTGCACGTGCCGGAGTCGTACCTGATCGCGCACGTGCAGATGGCGTGCCGCGTGCACACCTGGCCGCTCGACCGCTCCACGCAGTTCACGCGCGTCACCAGATACACCTCGCCCGATGATATAGAGGAGCGCGCGCCCACGGTAGGTACAGTACGGCCGACGTATCTTGGCGCATCTGAACTTTGAAGAAGACTGCGCAGTAACACAATTCGGCAACGCTCGTTACGCGGCGTATTATGTCTCAGTCACACGTTCGCATGTTCGTGTCGCTATCTCTGTCTTACATGCGTTAAAGTTCACAGAGCCTATCTTCAGACGCGCCAAGATACGCCGGCCGTACTGTACTACACATCGACACCAAACCAACACGTATAATGTAGTGAAACTTCCAATAGGAATGACTGCGCCATATTGTGAGGTCACAGTGATGTCTGTCGCCGGTTGGGTAGGGGCATGGAGGATAGAGTAGAAGGAGAGCCATCTCTGTGTATGAAAAGTATCCGTAAAAACTCGTCTAATAATGGGGGCGCTGCGGTGCGCTAAACAGTTGAGTTTTTGTATATTGGCAGTGTGGAAGGTACCATGAAAATTTTTAAATATTTGAACTCAGCAAACTTCACTCTATCTGCAACAGCTATGTTCATATCGCTATTTCTCCGGCACTAGCGCCATTCTGGAACGGTCATTATTGGAACCTCTATTTCCAGTAAACGGCTGTACTTTTTCAACTTCCCCTCATATGAGATGGCTCTCCTACTCTATCCTCGGCCTCGGGCAACAAGAAGGTTGAAAATATGTATGTCTTTATTATCCATCCATTTTTCTTTCTTGGCCGACAATGCAAAGATACCTTTGGCCATTGATGTATATGGGTGACGGTGATCACATGACATTGACAACTCATTTCTCAGATGGAAACCTATATACCTAGAAAAATCTATGCATTTACAGAAAACAAATGTTATTAGCGACAACAGTCAATGACGATGCTGCCATCTGGTGGAGGCTCACGGGAAGTTATCCCTCTAATCTATCTAATCTCTCTATCCCTCTAGGATATCAATCTCTCATAATTAGGTGTTCTCTCAGGGTTGCTACATCCGAGGACTGTACCTGGAGGGGGCGCGCTGGGATCTGGAAGACGGCTGCCTGCGCCGCTCGCACCCCAAGGTCCTCGTCACCGAGCTGCCCATCATGTACATCATCCCCATCGAGTTCCACAAGCTGAAGCTTCAGGTTAGTGCAACCTACTGATATAACCTCTTTTAATGGAAATAGCCGATAAATTAGCCAGCGATCCACCTGATAGCAAAGCCTCTAATTGCTAGACTTGGTGGTCATTGGGATTGATTTACTCAAACTTCCGAGTCGTGGACAACTGGACTTACAATCTTCTTTTTCTTTGTTTCTTTTTCTTCTCTCTTTCTTGGTCGGCAACGCAAAAGTGATGCCTTTGGTGTTGCTGATGTCCATGGGCGACGATGGTCACTTACCATCAGGTGGATCGTCAGGTCGTCTGCCGGCTATTTCCATAAAAAAATCTGTTACCCAACTTATGCATTCATCACGCGACGCGCGATGGACAAAACGTATAGTTTCATATAAAGGGCTACTGGCTCTGCGTCTTACAATAGTGTCAAGTGTCACGCAAGTAAATAAATAATTATTTGCACTCACACATAAACATATAACAATAAAGTTTACTCTAGGACGGTCATTTTTAAGTCAGACCATCTCTATAAATCTGTATACATATTATGTTATCAACACATAATATTAATATTTATACATAAAAATAAATCGAACAATTCACAGAAACCCTGTTTGTTAATAAAAATGATAACCTTAGTGTTTACAATTAGATATCAGATATTTCTCGTCAAGCAAAATACCTATTAATTCGTAATGTATTCAATGTTATCGTAAGCTTAAAACTTTTTTATTTCGGTTACAAATTTGGACAGCTATTGAATAGTTATATTGGATTAAGTTCCTGTCGGCTGGCAACGCATCGGTGACACTTCCGACGATTCACATATCAGTGGGAAATTGAGAACACTTACCCCCGTATTCAAGAACAACACTGTGAGGTCTCACAGTGTTTGCGAGTGCATAGTGCATTAAAATCATTTCGTAAACAATACTTGATTGAAGTCCTTCGCTGTGTTTGACTTCTATCAAAATAGAAAGAAAGGATCGATTGTTTGTATTGTTATCTTTGTCTTTTGCTTATGTCAAATGACTAGAGTGAAGTTAGCCGCATCAAATGGACCAATAAGAAGGCTGTATACAGCCTGTGCGTCCGCACACCCAAGTGATACTTAAGGGTCGACTGTGAAACAGAAGGGTTGTCATGAAGAACGCACTGAGAAATGCCTTACTTCGCATAGTATTGCTTCTTTACTTAAACAAGTATTGTTCTTGAATACGGGGGTTAACATCAGGTGGCTCGTCTATTTCATTACCCGCTATAACAAATGACTATATTTATGATTATACAGGGTGAATTTTTCAAGTGTGCATGGATGGCCAAATCCGAAACTACGAGAAATAGCAAAAAATACTCAAAGGAGTCTCGGGGCCGATTTTGATTAAAACTAGAACTGCATCATTACATTTTTGAAAAATTCATATTCCTGGCCAGGATTCAGGAACCGAACCCGTTGATTTTTTAAAAAAATATCCTATATTATTACACCATTCGATAGTGTTGCTAACAAGAATCAAATTCTGGAAAGTAATGGCATACGGTAAACTTTAGGAAAATATTGAATTTTAAGAAACTGCTGCGTTTAATTGCATTTTATTTTAAACATGTGCTCTTTCCTTATGCTAGGAATACTGATTTTTCAAAAATGTAATGATGCAGTTTTAGTTTTCATCGAAATCGGCCCCAAGACTCCTTTGAGCATTTTTCGCTATTCCTCATTCAGATTTGACTATCCACGCACACTTGAAAAATTCACCTTGTATGTTTTCAAGCTTTATTCCTTTACATAAATATATTTTAATAAAAAAAAATATTTATTTAACATCATCGACATTTAACAAACAATTTTAACAAGAAAAATCTTAAGTATAAAGTCATAAACTAAGAAAAGCAGCTGTAAATAATCTATTTACTATGTTAACATGTCTGCTCCAGAACACTCTCCGCACGCCGGTGTACACTACGTCGCAGCGGCGGAACGCCATGGGCGTGGGGCTGGTGTTCGAGTCCGACCTGTGGACCGCCGAGCACTGCAGCCACTGGGTGCTGCAGGGAGTCTGCCTCATCATGAACACCGACTAACGGACACACGCACACACGCACACACGCACACACGCACACACACACACACACACACACACACACACACACATGATGATGATGTAGACCCTTGGTTCAGACCTTCTTAACAAATTGTTGTATGGCTACTATTAAGTACGTCTTCTATGGTATGACCTTGTCAGAATGACTGATATTTTTAATACCTACACACAGTATATAAAGGAGTCTACGAGAGATACGCCTTATGTTCTTTGTTATCACTGTACTCCTTCCAGTGTTATGTTTTATCACAGACATGTACTCTAGGTATACATGTCTGTGTGTTTTATGGTATTTGATTAGTGCTTTGGAAGTTTAGAATGTGTGCAATGTATTTAATTAACTGTAATTTGTTGATAAACACTGATTTGTCATTTACATAACTTTGTGATTTTGTAGCATCGAATAAACATAAGCTGTATAGTTTTAACATGTAATACAGTAAATATTTTTGCACCATTGTTCTCTTTTTAGGTATAATATTAAATAAAGACTGATATTATTTACAGTGCTTTTTATTTGTAAATCTAAAATTATTATTTTGTAATAAGTGGTTTTTATTGTATTTTTACTCATCAATTACATTCTTTTTAAACTAAATTACAATTTATGAACGATAAGTTAATGGGTATAAAAAAATTCTATATTAAATAAAACACAAAATTATATTTAAATTTAAAAGTATGTTTATTGTAATTAAGAATTTTTGATAACTTGGGGCAAACATAAATTATAAAATGAAGAACTGAGGAAATCCTTCAATGGTTGCCATTTTACCCAGCCTTTATTTTGAAGGAACTCATTTGATTCTTCTTTTCCAATGTAGTGTGGATCCTAAAAAAAACATTTTATTTTAACTTGGGGAAAAGGCTCCATCTATGGGGAAAGATCTAATTAAGTCCATTTCTCCTTGTGGTGTACCCTGCTGAATATTCTGCAAGTCTATGTAAATGATTGGTTTGATGCAGAATTTTAAACTGCTTCTGATGCAAAAGAAGCAATTCAAGCAATGTGTATATCAGGAAAAATTCAAGCAAACTTTGTTCTACGAATATAAAATCATATCTGAATCTTGAGTTGTTAAAATCCTTAGTTGCTATTTATAAAAATTGAATTCTATTTTTAGATATGTATAGTCATCAATCAATCGGACAAATTAATTAATTTAGTTGTCTGCCAATCATAATATAATCAATTGTAGGACCAGTGCAATATTTTTTTAACAGACTTCAAAAAAGGAGTGAACCGATTTTGATGACTCTTTTTTTAATCTAAAGCTAGTGCTTGTCATATGGTCCCACTTACATTTGAGCAAGATCTGACGGAGTAGTTTTTGAGTTATTTTAAAGTCTGTTATCTTTTGTCAAGGATTATAATTTGAGAAACTACCAGTAGGACCAAGCAGTAGATTGTTCTTACCACTATTAACAAGCTGACTTCTTCTCCTTGTATATTTATCCCCATTATGCCTTTAGATGAGCAGTCCACATTCCCACCCATCATTACAGGACTGCCATGCCTTGTAAAATGACTCTTTAGGGTCTCAACAACTGTGTCTAGCTTATCTCCTTTTTCAACATGTAGAATTTTGCATGGAATATCATATAACTTATCAATTACTAGACAAACCTGTAACATCACAATATTATAAGAACATAGTTATTTATATTTTTCATTGCAGTCCCAATTGCAGTATACAAAATCAATATTTACAATGGCATCATTATCAACCTACTTTCATGGAATTCATAGATGCAAGACCAATCTTTTTTATGGAAATAGTTGTCAAACGAGCTGACAATCCACCTGATGGTAAGTGGCTATTGTTGCCCATGAAATCAGCGACACCAAAGGCATCACTGATGCGTTGCCGGCCAAGAAAGAAAGAAAAAAGAAATTCATACCTCAAAACTACCAATCCATTCTCGAGAATTCAAAAATGATTCTGGTTTGTCTTCCAAAGACACTAAAATTTGTTGAATTTCCGGTATACTCGGCACTGGCACTGTTTTGGTACTAATATTGTAGTTCATCCACGAACATATTGTCTGCAGTGTTCTGTATCCACAGCCCCAACCCTAAAAAAAGATAAATCTTTAGTTACTTTCACAGACAAAAAGGTTATGTTCATATTTAATGTTAAATAATTTACGGTTTAGGTCTGCATATTTATTTTACCGTGTCATTAAATCCATCACACAAAGTATGATAATAATCATATTTTCCAGAAATTAGAAATAAATGATCTTTATTTTCCACACACTTTCCTTCGTGGACGTTTGATAGCAGAACAGGTGACTTTGACATTTTGTTTGTTTTCATTTTGACGTTTTTGTTTCATTTTACGATTTTAAGCAGTGAACGAAATACTACATTAATTCTGTCCATTGATTTTATGTCAATAGTTTTGACAATCAACGTTTAACGTTTTCAGAAACTGAACGTTGACCAAAAAATAAGTCAATATCTTTTGTTAAAAATTTAATTGTATCATACTTGAGCATTGATTAAAGAAAAAGTAGAGGATATGCCCTAAATTGCATATACATTTTTTCATTATACATATATTATGCAAATATGACCCGAAATACCAAAAATACATCTGTCCTGTTCTTACACGCGACAATGTAAACTTAAAGAAAGAGTACAATAGATGTAGCATATTTCAATTTTCTGGCAACATTTTAAAGAAATCTATCTAAGCTCCGCCTTGAAGCCGGTTTTCGGACGCCATTTTATGAAAACAGTTGCTTCTAGGGATGTTCGATCCAGGTGCCTTGTATCGATACTCTATACAGCCGAAACAAATGTCAACAAACCATTAAACTCGTTTTATAGGGTTTTTCACCAACTGACATGAATTTGTACACCAAATGCGTTTTATTTAGACAAACTCCCATTAAGGTATTTGTGAATTCTTCAATAAATACATATTGATCGATAACAATTATAAACTCCAAGTAAATGTAGAAATAAACAAAATTAAATAACACCGTCATCATTCAAACACTTTGCAATGACAATCTTATTTCCAAGAAGAGATTTGAAACGTTTAACATAATGTACTATTTTGCCCTAATGAGTAGTTTGTCTAAATAAACGCATTTGGTGTACAAATTCATGTCAGTTGGTGAAAACCCTAGAAATCTAATTTAATATAGATAATATTTATTATGGATGTATTTCCGAAATAAAATTATTAATATTATTATTATTATTATTATTAATAATAATCTTTAGTTTACATTTGTATCGGCTGCAAAACGACTAGAGTATAGATCGATATGGATCGTATCGCAATGTATCGATCCAGGTATCGATCCTAGTGATTTGATACTGATCGATCCAGTATCGAATGATTTTTTTTAATGGAAATAGGCGGCAAACGAGCTGACGATCCACCTGATGGTGAGTGGCTATCGTCGCCCATGGATATCAGCAACATCAAAGGCATCACTGATGCGTTGCCGGCTAAGAAAGAGAGAAAAAGAAGAAAATAAAATTTTAAATAGGAATGTTTAATCCGGGTATTTTATGTATCGATAGTCCGGTTCGTCATGAATATCTCAATAAATAGTCCAAATATCGATTCATATAAATAATATATACCTGTAAGGTGGGTATCGCGGCCAATGAATATCAGCGACCAAAGCGTTGTCAGCCAAGAAAGAGAAAAAAAGAAAGAAATATGTTAATAAATGAAACATGATACATATTTTATATTTTATTTATATTTAATACTTATAATTTAATACGATGTTTTGTATCGATTCATAATCGAATAAAAATCTCGAATTCTAAATAAATATATATATTTTTAAGCCAGTATTAAGGTTAATCGTTTTAGATTAAATTTTATATTAGATTTAATTTTATTCAAAATATTGTATAATTAAATACTGAAAAAGTTACTTAAGGTTTTTTAAAACAATGTGGTATGTTGTAGCATATTATAACTATAACTGTATATTTGATTTAGAACTCTTGTGTTTTATAAACTAATTAATCAAATAAATTCATATCATCTTATATTTTTTTCTTAAAATATCATATCGATATGTGTAAAATACAACACTATTTTGTGGGCGGAGTCGACGCCATATTTGAGAAACTTTTGGCTTCAGATCACGTGACCTTATTTCCTATCCTCTCTTTTTCTTTAATCAAAGTACTTGAGTAGGGTCAGGTGGTAAACAGTGGCCCAGTAGTACACAGTGCACCACCACTCATATCCCAAAAACGCGTCGTTGTCAAACCGTACTGCAAACGCGAAACAATTTGCCTTCAACCACCTCCCGCACTCCCCAATCGGCGGCGCACTCCCGCTCGTAACGGTCGTACAATACATGGTTTTGTGCTTGGAGCCAAAAAAAGTAAGTACACGTGTTTTCATTTATTTTCTTTATAGAATCGTTGTATATTTAGTTACATTATATTGCACTATTTCCATGTGTAAATTAACTATTCCTTAATAACTTAGATATAAAAATATCCTTTGAATTTGGTATATTTAACAGTTATGTAACCATATAGGTTAAAAAGTTGTGTCTGCACACAGTGGATCAAAATCGTAGGGTACACAGTGAACCATCGTTCACTGTGTACCAATCACTTTATTAATTATGTCCGATACAATTTATGCATAAACTTTTCAACTGTGATTGTAATAAAAAAACATGAAAGGCGTTAATAGAAGATATAATACTAATTATAATAATATTTTTGTTTTAGAATGGGTCGAACTACAACAGGAACCGTAAAATTGGCGGACATGATGCAAAATATAAGAAAAAAGCTGTAGATCTTGTAAAGAACGGAATGAGTATACACAAAGCAGCACAAGATTGTAATTTAAAATATTTAACTGTGAGAAGATATGTGAAAAAAAAACACGAGACTCAAGATAATGTTGGATTACATTACAAGGGGTCCTATAATCTTTTTTTTGGTGGCAACTGTTATAAGAAGCTTTAATTCTTTTAAAATTTGATTAAAAGACTTGTAATACTCTTAAACACTGTTAATTGTAATGTAGAATATAAAGAGCCAAGCTTTAACTAATATAGTCAGTGTTCCTAATTAGATTTATTAAGTTAAATTTGTACACACTAGTTTGTTTTGTTCTGTTTTATGTGGTTGTTGCTGACAAATACAAATATTAAATTATTAAATACTACATTACCGTTTTATTTAACGACATTTCTATCAATAAATATTTTTAAATATGCGATAAAGGTAGGTAATTAAAGTGATGGTTCACTGTATACACATTGGTCCACTGTAGACTCACCCCCCGATTCACTGTGTACTTATACTGGTACACAGTGAACCATTCGCCATCTTTTAAAAAAAACAATATTACCAATAAACTATTAGTATTGGTGCTGAAATTGATATGCAGAACACAAGTTTAATAAATTTCCTTTCGTCTAAAGTCAATAGTTCTTAATTACATTCACATACGGTGGATTTATAAATGTTTAAACTTTTAGTGGTTCACTGTTTACCATGTCACCCTATAGTAGGCCGGACTTAAGTGAATCCATGTCAAAATAAAGATAAAAAATCAAACAGGGCAACACTCTTAAATCTGAAGTAGGGTAATTATTCAGGGTACAGAATACAAAATAGTACCTATTCAGGGGCTAAGGACTATAAAGTAAAACTCTATGCCATCAAAAACAAAACTTGTAAAAAAAACCAAGTCTCGCAACTCAGTTATTTTACGTAAAAAGTTGTGAGATCCATGTAATACCAAATCGGTTAATTTATTCAGTTCCTACTTAGGGGTCCTTCTGTCTTAAGTTATTACGTAATTAGCTAACCTAACAAATAACAACATCTTATAGTGACCATATTATCAATATTAAAAATCTTTATGTTTTAAATAAATAGATCGACTTGACCATCGCATGAAAACACAATGTATCTCACAAGTAATACCTACATATCATATTAAATTTGATTGTTTAGTGCGATTGCACTTTTTTACAAGTTTTGTTTTTGATGGCATCTCATTTCTTTTTGTAGATAGTTCTACTTTTTTTCCTTTAACAAGTTACCTTTGAACATAATTATATGTACATAGGTACCTATCTACACCTATTATTCCATTATATTATATACAGGTACAGTGATTCATTAACTGCAAATGTAATCCTATATATTTATATGGGATTACAAAGTTATTTATGCAGTTGATGTATCTAGAAAACTGGACCGAAATTGCAAAATATTTTAGTTTTTCCTTGATCTATACACTAAACACTAATTGTGTTCCAAATTAGAAGCTTCTATGTCTGCTAGAAGTGCCTTAGAGTTTTGATGATCGTTTAGTCAGTGAGTGACGAAATTAAGAAACTTTGACTAGTTATAATTCTTAAACTACTGGTTCAAATTTAATGAAATTAGAAATATACCGTGTTTATACAATGCCTGCTTGGTTACTAAAAATTCAGGCTTCTAGCTTTATTCACAACGAAGTTATAGGGGGTCTAAAATGGCCTGAATTGCTTCGAGAAAAGGATGGTACGGCCGTGCCGCTTTTTTGCTCGACTTGGCGGGGGCACTGCCGTGCCCCCAGATGTTATAAATATCTACTACGTACAATATATCAGCTTCTCATACATCCTCCCAGCCCTTGGAGGTCCACTGTTGGATAATTATGTCCTCCCCTAATTTGTGCCACTCTAATCGGTCCTGAGCCTTCTGAATCCAGCAGATGCCCGCTATCTTCTTCAGATAATCAATCCACCTGGTCGGGGGCGTGGTAGATATAACACTCCTTTTTCTGAGACGTGGGCGCCATTCGAGAACTTTTCTTCCCCAACGGTTATCGGTCCTTTGAACTATGTAGCCAGCCCGTTGCTACTTTAGCCGGCTTATTTGCTGAGCTATGTCGATAATGTCGATTATTCTTGTTCGTCTACGGATTTCTCCTTCTGATGTGATTAGCGAAATACCGAGCATAGCCCTCTCCATAGCTCGCTGTGCGACTTTGATCTTGCGGATTAAGCCAATAGTAAAGCACCACGTCGTTGAGTTATCAACCCTGGGAGTAAGAGAAAGTTAAATGAAAATTCATATTATTTACATAAGAGCTTGAGAATGCTATATCTACTACGGAAATTAAAAAGACGCATAAGTAATTCTATTCCTGAAGGAAAAGTTCACAAGCGGCAATTAACCACTTGCGTCTAACGTACTAATAGACAAATGTATACAGACTAAGAAAAAAAAATGTGTTTGTCAGCTCCGACGCACGACTGGAGTTTAACGCCATGGTGATGATGATGATGATAATGTTTCACATAATCAGAATAGGATGTGCCAAGATTATTATTAGATGGCGTTGTTAACTTGTAACTGCCATCCAACGCCATCCAACGCCATCTAGATCATGTCTTACGAATAACAAATATAACATAACGCGCATAATGTAACGGAAAAAGTTTGATTTTACTCCCCATAAAATTGATATTATAAAAATAGAACATCATTGTAGATAAGGAGTTAAACTAGATATCTTCCGCCTTTTGTTTACGCCCCTATCCAAGGATTATTAAAATTTTGTATGGGTAAATATAAGCAAAAAGACGGATATAGCCAAATGCCCTGTTCTTCTTAACATGAGTAGGTAGTACATACAGCATGAACATGCTACGTTATCAAGGTTAAATAGGACGAATTTGATCATAAAATTTCGTCTAGTCAATTATGGATTTCTTTATTATATTTTTTTTCCTAAAAGGAAACGGATATTTTAGTATTTATAATTCGAAGAAAAGTGTCGCACGGTAGATAGAGTAGGTAGAGAACTCTACCTCCAAAGATAAATAAAGTCGGAACTGAATTAATAATTTCAAGAATGGATAAAAAAATGCGGCAAAAAACGTATTTTTCACCAAGCGCCAAGCTTGCAATGAAAATGCTGTCGTCCACCAGAGTACGAGACGATGCGTTAACAAGTTCAGCCTCCATTGTTGTTGCGTCTAGTCTTATGACCTTGTTATTATTAATAATTCGGGCTAGCAATTTCCGAGATTTGAGTTGCATCTTAAAATCTCAACAAACAGAGAAGTTTATTCTGCAAAAATTGTTTACGAGAATCCCAATGACACTGAAGAGCACAGATAAAACGAATGCCAATTTGTATTGTTAGTTAAACATAGAGGTACCTACCTACCTATAAAAGTATTTTGTTTTACGTCAATTCAACGGAAGAGCTCTCGAATTAACAAAAATAAGCAGGAAAACATGTTTAACATGCCACGACAATCGGTAATATTTTTATTAGCTGCCAAATATTGACTCGGCCCGCGTGGGGTTATCAAATGCTTTATAAGAGACTACACAAAAAATCTCTGAACACTGTCAAGTAGTACTTCGCAAGTTAAACATTGGAGATTTACCTGACTTTAAAGAATCATGAAGATCGCTCTGGTACGTAATGTGGATTAAATCATAAACTATGATTTTATCAATGATATTATAATCAAATGTAAAAAGAGATTATGTCATTAGCGCGCCGACGATGAAGAGGGTAAGAACAGACAATTGACCGTTTTTCTCGTAGGCGCTCTATCAATACGATACGATACCTACGCACGCTTTTATTGTTCTTAGAAGTGCTTGACATTTGACATACAGCGTTAAAACACAAGTTAAAATGCCTTCGGCTATTAACCAATGTGATTGGTGTAGTGAAACAAAAGATAAACGTGGGTGTGTGTTGTAGCTGCTCTCTTTTCGGAACAGATTTTTTATTTGATTTGTAAGGGAATAATGTATCTAAGTATATTTTTTTTTATCTTTTGTGTCCTTATTTAGAATAAATAATACGGCCCTATTGAAGCAAATAATCACAGTATCACATTTTCTTAATTAAATCTACTTGTAAGGTAGGCACTTTTTACGAGTTTCTTCGTTATTTCTGCTTTGGGGAATTCCCGAACGTGAGGTTCTGGGGTTGAGGTTTACAAAATATATTGTCTTTACCTAAAACAATTAAGAAATTTAAGAAGTCTTTACTTTTTCTTGTAGAGACTTCCACCCATAAATTACGTCACACAAATTTCATGACTTTTTACCCCCCCCCCCCCTCCTTGTCACAGCTGGTCACATTTGTGAGACCTCTGCGCCTAGTGTGACGTCACATATTATAAAATTTTACACCTAAAAATTATTAAATTAAAACAGCAGTTCCGAAATAAGTTTTATTTCCATTAATTCTTTTTTAATATTTACCTATAGATACATACCAATTATTCGATTTTGAAATGTGCCGTTACGAAATTTAGGACCTCCTCCCACTCCTTGTCAACACCCCCTAGGCCCTAACATGTGACGTAATTTATGGATGGCCCCTTATATCTCGTATATCACGGAAACCGATTCATTTTCCAGGTCAAATTATTATTTTTAAAACATTTATTTCATGAACAAAAAAATATAACATTTAAGTTAATCAAAATGCAACAATTATAAGTATTTAGTTGATAAGTAGGTTGATAACTAGAAAAATATTATTATGGAATTTGATGATAAGTTTCGCGTGATGCAAGAAGTCAAGGTCATGGTTACGGGCACATACATCAAAATAGATAATGAGATCATTCAAACATTACCTATAATAAATTGAGAACATAGTGGTAAGTAATCAGTGATGAATATTTTAAAAAACGATAGGGAAGAAGTTCCTACGTTAAAAGATAGCTATTAACTAACATCTTAATCAGAAATACCGAAATCTATTAAAACTTCATAAATTTGAAGTGAGGGGTTAGACACATATTTTTTTGGAAATTCATCTCCTGAAGGCTTATATTAAGGGAAGCAACTTTGTATGAAACTTCGTCAATTTAGAAGCTTAAAAATGTAAAGTTGATAAATGAGCTCATGATTAAAATTTAAAAGTAAGTAAAAGTTTAATTACTTAATTTTACGTTGTTAATGTTACGTTTAATTTTTTTTAAATTCATCCCCCTAAACTAAACGATTAAGCAGCGGATGAAGTTTTGTTTCAAACGTCGGCCTGTTTGAAGTTAGAATTGTAAAAAAATATTTATATTTAAGTGTTCATATTTAAAAATTACAAATTATTATGTCACGTTTTTGTGAAAAGTAGGTATCCCCTGAGTGGTTAAAATAGGGGATGATTCAGATGTATAATATTCCTTGTCTTTATGGTCGTACACGCTGATTTTCAGAACCACCAAATTGATTTCAATGAAGTTTTCTCATACAGTATGGTTGGATTGCGATTTAAATACCCATCAGATAGTTTTAATTCAATAAGTGGCGCTGTTATTGAGATTCATAAAATATCAATCAACTATATGAGATATTGAAATGCCGCCAAATGTTATCTGTTTAATTTGATGAAGAATTTACTAACGCATTTAAAAAATTGAAGATCTAGAGTAGATGTAGAAAACTAAGGGGCCAATTAAACCTTAAGATATATTGAAATGCTGTCACAAAAAAAGATATTCAGTGTGATGATCATTTAATCACTGATGTTGGAAACATATTAAGGATCAGCAAAACTATAAGATATTGAAATGCCGCCATAGCAAAAGTTATTCAGTGGGATCAGCGTTTACTAAAGTTACTACGATAGTTACTAGGTATATAAAAAATTATTAATTAATATGAAATAGCTTATATGGGAATCGAAAGCACCAGGCCAACATCTAAAGATACTGAAATACAGCTATGGTAAAAGTTAATGAGCATTTACAACTGGAAGGCTTTGAGTATCTTATGGGGAAAACCGTGGATATATTACTCTATCTGGATCATAAACTTTGTAGAGGTACCTAAAATTCGATGACGTCATATCTGAATGACCATTCGACCAGTCACAGGCCGGATTGAGGTTGTCCTTCATGAATGTAGGGTGTTCACACTTAATTATTGTATTAAGAGTAAATGCCATTATAAAAAATCAAAATTGATTTATATATCCTGGGACTATAGATAACATGGACACAATACAAAAATGGTCATTCCATTATGACGTCATCAATCATCAGGTACCATTACGAAGTTACGTATCCAGTTAGGGTAATATATTTATTTATTTATTATTTATTGAACCTTACACAAGTAATGGAACAAAAGGTGGACTTAATGCTAAAAGCATTATATATCCATGGGGAAAACTAAGGAATCGGCCGGAATCCTGCCTCCCTGGTCCTCGCTGGCCATACACATCGGTAACACTTTACGCAAAAGATTTTTATTCAATGTAATCTGGAGCACGGCAGTGCCCCCGCCAAGTCGAGCAAAAAAGCGGCACGGCCGTACCATCCTTTTCTCGAAGCAATTCAGGCCATTTTCGACCCCCTATAACTTCGTTGTGGATAAAGCTAGAAACCTGAATTTTTAGTAACCAAGCAGGCATTGTATAAACACGATATATTTCAAATTTCATTCAATTTGAACCAGTAGTTTAAGAATTATAACAAGTCAAAGTTTCTTAATTTCGTCACTCACTGACTGACTGACCGATCATCAAAACTCTAAGGCACTTCTAGCAAACATAGAAGCTTCAAATTTGGAATACAATTAGTGTTTAGTGTATAGATCAAGGAAAAACTAAAATATTTTGCAATTTCGGTCCAGTTTTCTAGATACATGATTCCAGTTTCCTATATAAATATATAGGATTACAAAGTTACATTTGCAGTTAATGAATTACTGTACCTGTATAACAAAGTAAAATTTGCAGTGAATGAATCAGTGTACCTGTATATAATATAATGATATAATAGGTGCAGATAGGTACCTAGATATAATTATGTTCAAATGTAACTTGTAAAAGGAAAAAAGGAGAACTATCTACAAAAAGAAATGAGATGCCATCAAAAACAAAACTTGTAAAAAAAACAAGTCTCGCAACTCAGTTCTTCTACCGTAAAAGTTGTGAGATCCATGTAATACCAAGTCGGTTAATTTATTCAGTTCCTACTTAAGGGTCCTTCTGTCTTAAGCTATTACGTAATTAGCTAACCTAACAAGTAACAACATCTTATAGTGACCATATTATCAATATTAAAAATCTTTTATGTTTTAAATAAATAGATTGACTTGGCAATCGCACTAAACAATCAAATTTAATATAATATGTAGGTATTACTTGTGAGATACATTGAGTTTTCATGCGATGGTCAAGTCGATCTATTTATTTAAAACATAAAAGATTTTTAATATTGATAATATGGTCACTATAAGATGTTGTTACTTGTTAGGTTAGCTAATTACGTAATAACTTAAGACAGAAGGACCCTTAAGTAGGAACTGAATAAATTAACCGACTTGGTATTACATGGATCTCACAACTTTTTACGGTAGAAGAACTGAGTTGCGAGACTTGGTTTTTTTTACAAGTTTTGTTTTTGATGGCATAGCACTTACTAAAGGCTTTTAGTACCTGTAGTTGACCAGGCTTAAATATGTAGACAATTAAAACTTTCAAACGCAAGACAGTAAAACTGCCTCACACCAAAATCTAAATCCATATCCAAAATCAACATTTGGATATTTTTTCAGTACACTTATGAATGTCATGCTTTATCATGAAGGAGAAGAAATGGCGAAAGAAACTCCTCGGTACATCTTTTAAATTTTATTAATACAGACGTAGGTTAGGTATTTACAACCTACAACTAAAGCCTGCCCAAACAAATACGAAGGTGACTGTATGTTTTGCTCGTTTTGTTACGTTACTAATGATCCTTGTATGGGAATATTGTTCTAGAGTAAACACATACCGATCTTTGTTTGTGGGATCTAATGTTTAATCAAATATAGTGGGACAATACTAAACTTAAACTTAGGCTTAAATAAATTTACTTTTGGGTCTATTCCATGAAAAGTGACAACACATACCTACTACGTGGACATCTACAAGGTTTTTGTATGTAAATACTTAAATAGCCGACAAACGACCAGTCGAGCCACGCTTAGCCAGTGCTTACTTAGTACGGGTTTGATTTAACATAACGGCGGCGTAAAGTTAACGCACGTAAATTAAAATTTGTATAGGACCGAAGCAGAACCATCTAGCGGCAGTGAAAAGAAAAGCTTCTGTTCATACAAATTTTAGCAAACGTGCGTTTACTTTTCGCCGCTGTTATGTCAAGTAAAACTCGCACTAAGCGCACTGTTGGTAACCGGCACCGCCACCCATGGACACCAGTAACACAGTAGGCATCACAAAAATTGAAGACCAAGAAAGTAGAGAGGAGAAAAGAAAAAAATTGGCTCTCAAGCCCCCAACCGGAAAATGACTGGGATGGCTCAAGCGAGAGGGTGGCAGCTAGCCAGGCAGGCTTCATGGAAAGATATTAATCCTTACGCGCAGTCCTACCTTATTCTAAGACTTATCTATCACCTCTTACGACACCCTGATCTCCTGGTATGGGATCTGGGCCAGCGCTCCTCCGCCAAAACAAGATTTTATTATATGGTCGTCACGTCTTAATATAACCTTGTCCGCTTTTAAAGTATTTTAAAAACGTTTAAAAGCGGATAGCGACTAGTCTCTGATCCTGCTGGCATCAGGCTAATAGTAGAGGTCCGGGGGCTGGGCTTCACCTGATGTTCACCAGGTGTTCCACACGATGAACCTTTATATTATAGCTAATATGCAGGTAGTCGATACTCACGAGTGATGCAGGTGTGAATTCTATCAACTATCGAGTAAACTCACAAGGCTGAAATAATATTTTTGTGTACAACTGTTTCTCAAATTGATATTTTTGTTTAACCAGGTCCTTTTTATGGCGTTCGTAGCTGTTATGGCTAGGCCACAAGGTATGTGTAATATAATTTTTTACTAATCAAACATTTAACCTATCTATCTACCTTCAATCCGGCAACTGCTACTACATATAACAAAAGCTCTTGAAACTTCTGTACCTTCTGAAACAATTAATAATATAATTAAATACCAATCTCCTTCTTACGTTACTCTAGGTAGGTAGGTCGGTATTAGGGCCTATTATTTTTCACATGGAAAAATACATTTTTCCGAAAGCTATCGAACATTTCCTCGTAGGTCATAGATAGCCTAGCAGCAAAACATACACAGACACATACTGGAAAGTGTAGTACTCGTATATCAGACAAAATAAATTTTATACTTTGTTTTAATAATGTATAATTCGTTTATAAACAGATATCTCTATATGTTTATAAATAATAATTTGTATATTTACAATTAAATAACGTTAAAATATTGATATCACAGACGTTTTCACTGAAATATTAAAATATAATAAATATAAAAATAATAAAACATATAATTTTTTAATTTCCAGGGAATAACGACCCAAGTAAAGGTATGCTTTTATTTATTTAAAAAAAGGTATTGAATATTAGAAACTATATACTTACCATTGAACACTGTCATACGATCTACAATATTTAAAAATTTTTTCAGTGCATGTTGTCGATCACGACCCTAGTCAAGGTATGATTTGAATGATTTCAAAAAATAATTGAATAGTAGAAAGTACCCTCATCGCACACTATCAGATAAAGTATATTGATTTTTTTCATTTTCAGTGCATGTAGTTGATCAAGACCCTAGTCAAGGTATGATTTAATTGATTTAAAAAAAATTGAACATTAGAAACTACCTTCATCGCACACTATCAGATAAAGTATATTGAATTATTTCATTTTCAGTGCATGTAGTTGATCAAGACCCTAGTCAAGGTATGATTTAATTTATCGCCAAAAAGTAATTGGATTTTAGGAATTAGAAATTGAACACTATCATACAATAAAGTACATGAAATTATTTTTAATGCATGTAGTTAGTTAATCTTGACCCTAGTTATGATTTGCTTTAATGAATTAATTGCCAAAAAAGTAATTGAATTTGACACGAAATTATTTTAAAAGCGATTGTATATTTTTAACCAAACAATATTGGTATTAAAAGCATGTGCCTATAAATATTTATCTTATGCAGTTGCAAACATATTCGAAACAATAATCATAAAATATTACTTAAAATTGGCACGTAAGCATTTAAAATATTTTGGTTTTCAGTCCATGTGGTTGACCACTACCCCGGTCAAGGTATGCAATAATTTATTTTACTTAACCTTTTATTATTAATGGAGAGGCGTTTACATTGAAGCGTTAAGCATTTAGTATATTTATATAATATTATTTTCAAGAATACTATTTATCACAGGAATATTTACATAAATAAGCTTAGTCAAAAAAACCCAAAGCAGTCTCTCATAATGCTTGTCAAACGAATATATTTTTGTTTGGTACGTATTTATGAGCTTAGTTATGTTATGAAAATAAAATATATTTTTATTTCATTGTAATAATACTAAAATTTAAGTAGGTAGGTACATAGAAAATAATATGGTGTTAAGTGTAAAATTAAGAAATGTAACTATGAGTAAAACAATTTTCGAAACCAACAATAGTCAAAATTATGCGTTCCTCATTTGATTCTTGAAATACTTACCTAATAATTATTGCCAAATGACCACTGACTGAACTCCCGTAGAAACAAAAATACATAACAATATTGAGTTACAATAAACAAAAAAAAACATAACTCTGAAACAGGTAAAGCTTTATTGAGCTGAAACTTTTAGTCTCAAATTCAAATATATAAAGAAAATGCTTTAGAACATAGACAATGATAACTTTGTTACTCTGGTACTTAATAATAAAAAAGGGAATTCATTTAATTTTAAATGCTTGTTATTGATCTTTTGTTATGATCAACCAGGGGGTCCTCCGTCCCGTAATCAAGATATTGTGCTTTCATTTATTTCTAAAAGAAAATTAACAGAATAAATATCAGCAAATATACCAGTTGGAATAATATCGAATCTCAGGGCAAAAAATCAAATGTGTGAAATAATTTTACCCTAAGTGCATGTATCTAGTTGTTTACAATTCACAAACTTAGGCATGGAATGCTTTAATATTTTACTGAAGAATAATTTAATTTATGAAATGATCTCCTTAAGAATAATAATTATACCCTATGAATCTCACCTAGCAAGCAATAAAACATGTTTAATGGTTTCATTTTCAGTGCATGTAGTGAATCCCAAGCCTAGCCCAGGTATGCTTTAATATATTTTTTCAAACTTAACCTAATTTTATACATATAAGACAATGACCCCATTGCGATTACATAATGAAATTCGAGTTTCATACGATAAAGTATATGGAATTATTTCATTTTCAGTGCATGTAGTTGATCACGATCCTAGTCAAGGCATGCTTCAATTTATTTCATAAAAGGTATTGAATATTAAGTTACCCTCATTGAACACTGTCATACGATGAAGTATACAATTTTTTTTTCAGTGCATGTTGTTGATCAAGACCCTAGTCAAGGTATGCTTTAATTTACTGCAAAAAAGTAATTGAATTTGAGAAATTGCCCCCATCGTACACTATCAGATAAAATAATTAAAATATATTGAATTATTTCATTTTCAGTGCATGTAGTTAATCACGACTCTAGTCAATGTATGATTTAATTTATAGAAAAAAAATTATATTAGGAACGACTCCCATTGGACACTGTCATACAATAAAGTTTATGAAATTATTTTATTTTCAGTGCATGTTGTTGATCAAAACCCTAGTCAAGGTATGCTTTAATTTATTTCAAAAATTTGATTGGATTTTAGAAATTATTGAACACTGTCATACGATGAAGTATACGAAATTATTTTTAATGCATGTAGTGGATCACGATCCTAGTCAAGGTATTATTGAAAAGTACCCCCATTAAACACTGTCACACGATAAAATATATTCAAATTTTTTTCAGTGCATGTAGTTGATCAAGACCCTAGCCAAGGTATACTTTAATTTATTGCCAAAAAACTAATTGAATATTATGAATGACTCCCATTGGACACTGTCATACAATAAAGTACATAAAATTATTTCATTTTCAGTGCATGTAGTTGATCAAGACCCTAGCCAAGGTATACTTTAATTTATTGCCAAAAAACTAATTGAATATTATGAATGACTCCCATTGGACACTGTCATACAATAAAGTACATAAAATTATTTCATTTTCAGTGCATGTAGTTGATCAAGACCCTAGCCAAGGTATACTTTAATTTATTGCCAAAAAACTAATTGAATATTATGAATGACTCCCATTGGACACTGTCATACAATAAAGTACATAAAATTATTTCATTTTCAGTGCATGTAGTTGATCAAGACCCTAGCCAAGGTATACTTTAATTTATTGCCAAAAAACTAATTGAATATTATGAATGACTCCGATTGGACACTGTCATACAATAAAGTACATAAAATTATTTCATTTTCAGTGCATGTAGTTGATCAAGACCCTAGCCAAGGTATACTTTTATTTATTGCCAAAAAACTAATTGAATATTATGAATGACTACCATTGGACACTGTCATACAATAAAGTATATAAAATTATTTCATTTTCAGTGCATGTAGTTGATCAAGACCCTAGCCAAGGTATGCTTTAATTTATTGCCACAAAACTAATTGAATATAATGAATGACTCCCATTGGACACTGTCATACAATAAAGTTCATAAAATTATTTGATTTTCAGTGCATGTAGTTGATCACGACCCTAGTCAAGGTATGCTTTACTTTATTGCCAAAAAAGTCATTTAACTTAGAAATTACTCCCATTAGACACTTTCATGTAATAAAGTAAATAGAATTATTTAATTTTTAGTGCGTGTATTTACTATTCATATGAAATAATTTATATCAAAAAAGAAAATTATTTGAATGATAAAAATGATTCCCATTGGAATAATCTTATCAATTTCACAAATGGTTTCATTTTCAGTGCATGTTGTGGATCTCAAGCCTAGTCCAGGTATGCTTTAATTTATTTCCAAAAGAACAGTAATTAAATAATTGGAATTATCTTCATTACAATAATATACCTAATAAACTTCAACTAGGAGACACTAAAATATGTGAAATGGTTTCATTTTCAGTGCATGTAGTGAAACCCAAGCCTAGTCCAGGTATGCTTTAATTTATTTTTAACGTAATTTTATATAAGACATTGTCCCCATTGCAATAACATAATGAAATTCAACTTTCATAGGAAAAAGTATGAAAAATTTGACATTCGTTAAGTTATACGAAAAGGTATATGAAATTATTTCGTTTTCAATGCATGTAGTTGATCAGGACCCTAGTCAATGTAAATTTATATTTATTTCCAAAAAAGTAAATGAATATCAGAAAATATGCCCTTTATCATTTTAAAATGAATCTAAGTAAACTGGTAATATACAGCAAAATTTTGAAAACTGGTCTCACATTCGGTGCATGCAGTTGAACAACTCTAGTAAAGGATTGGTTGGTGCATTGATCTCTTAGACAAAAACTAAAATAATGATATGAATCCTATCTTGCATGTAGTTTATAGAATCTGTAACGTGGTTTTATTTTCAGTGCATGTAGTGGATCACAAACCTAGACCAGGTATGCATTCATTAATTTCTAGAATAAAAAGCCTCTATTCGAAACAAGTCAAAACGAAAAAACTCAACGAGACTACAGTATGTTTGAAATATATTTTTAAAGTAATAAAATAGTACGTAATAAAATACTAATAAAAAAGTAATAAAAGAGTAAGTGTTAAAACAATAAATTAGATAATCTAATTAAAATAAAATAAAAAATAGAAAATGCTAAAGCAAAAGGCAGGTAGTACGAGTATAATAATATAGTATTTTAAAATATTTTTTTGATATCAAGATGGACATGCTAATTACTTTTAATATCTACAAGCAGTGTTATTGTTGTAGGTTACCTAGAAATAGATACAGCATTAATTAGATTTTGCCAATTAACTCACGTCTCATTGGTTTGTTCTCGTGAGAGTATGTCCTTCTAAGAACAAAGCAATAAAAGTAATTAGGTAACGACAATAATAATTATTAAGTATTATCAATTCAACGGTATTTATTTTACATTTCTGTTTTTGTTTTGAGATTGGTTTCTATAATATTCTACTAATAGGTAATAAAAAAAAATAGGTATTATGATAACCCTCCCTATCTACTTCATTTTTCTTTTATTACCTACTCCGATTTTTTTCATGTTTAACGCCATACCTTCTTGTCTCATACCTTCTTGTCTTCTACTAATATTTTTTTCTCTTTAATCTAATTTTTAGGTAACACGGGCAACTCTGGTGGATGTAAGTACAAAAATATGATATCTAATTGAAATTAAAACATATTTTCGTAAAATAAATTCCTAAATATGGCGAAAGGCCATTTTGATACTAAATTAGCATATTTTTCTTAGAAAAAATCTATTTCAGTATGTTTCGTTCTCAATAAAATGTTAATCGTTAGTTTCATGATTAGCTGCTAGGTATGCAATAATTAATAAATGATTTCTTTTGCAGTCGTCATCGACAATGTCGACCCAGGCTTCGGCCAGCCTACGAACCGTAAGCATTTATTGATTTATTATTGCAAATAATTAAAAATCCGTGAATAGTCTTCTAATCAGCAGATGGCTTGTTCCCATGGAGGAATTCTCCATGCTTGTTCTGCGATAGAGATTGTTTTGGGTAGGTAGCTAATGTATTCAAGATAATGTTTAAAATATAATGTACCTAAGTAGGTATTAAATTAAAAATATATGTAACATATTAAAGTAGTTTGTAAAATGCAAGCAATAAACGTACGTCATTTATTTCAGCCTACTACCGGCCCAACGGAGGATACCAGCAAATCAGTAAGTGTTATCTACTTGCAACAACCTTATTTTATTATGGCATTGTATGCATTCCAAATCAGTCAACGCGAAACAACACGGCATAAGTCGATTAGGAGCATCTTAATTTTATGGCATAAAAAACAAATGAAATCCTTAGTTTATACCTGAACTCCTAAAACTCAGACTTATGTGTCGTTAGCTAATTTAAAACCTTTAAACAGTTTGACTGCAGTCCCCATGCCCGTATCTAATAGGCACATGCAGTACCTATAGGCACAATTGAAACTAATTACACGCACCGACATATGAACATTGTTGATAACTTTGTATGTCAAGTTTAAATTAATTCTGATTCTTATTTTTGGTTTCTAATTCCTAATATCCTTAAATCTATATACAATTACTCGTAATACATATTAATTTACAAAAATACTAAAATAATTATTAAACTCTTTCCAGGCACCGGACCCGCTCTTGTAGATTTCGAATACCCCTATAGGCCAAGTAAGTTTTGATTTATTGTAAAAATTAATAAATAGGTACCTACATGGCATGTGTTAAAATAAAATATAGTAAGTAATCAATGGTAAAAAGTATTAAGACAAACTTGCGGATGGCTTGGAGGTTGACCTACCGCAGACAGAAAATTACCTTAACAACAACGGTGATAAGGTTTACAGTTTTAAGGTTAACAGTTTTCGACATTTTAAATTGTGACTTAAAACTTTTTGGAAAACTCAGCTGTTTTTTGCCGAGTCCATAAATGAGCAGATATTTTTAATTTTCAGAAATACTAGGAAATATGTGAATGTAATCATAATTTTACCAAAAACAATAACCAGGCTTCAAGAAATAGTTTTCAATAAAATAATTTTATTCAGTCATAAGTTAAGAAGTCTTTAAATTATCGTCCTTTAAATCTTACCTATCTATACTAATATAAAGAGGAAAGATTTGATTTTTTGTTTGCATTGAATAGGCTCCGAAACTACTGAACCGATTTGAAAAATTATTTCACTGTTGGGAAGCTACACTATCCCCGAGTAACATAGGCTATATTATATTTTCAAAAAAATTAAAACTCAAATAATGTAACGCAAGGTGTAAAAAAATAAGAAAACCGAAGCAAAGCGAGGGCGGTTACTCGTACCTTATAAGTGCTATTATTTCTTCGGTGCCTACAAATTGATACCTTTTCATAGATACCTGATCGAATTTGTCACTGTAATGTTCGGTTTACACGTATTAAGTACATAGTTAACTAAATTTTAAGTAAATTAATACGTGTAAACGGACCATTTAGTACTTAAAATTTAGTAATCAAGTAGACAAGTAATTCAGAAATTTTTCTATTTTCTGTTAAGTAGGTGTGCGGGGCACTTAACACGCTTGGACAGGCACTTTTTGTAAAAATTTAGGTAAAATTTAGTAAAATGCCTAAGTAAATAAGTAGAATTGTATGAACTAAAGAGCTTTACTAAATTATTACGTGTGGACGCGCACTAAAAAATATTCACTTAAAATTTAGTTATCTACTTAACTATTGTACTTAATAGATACGTCTAAACCGGACTTAATAGAACCTATTATTTATCTACGTCGTCGTCTTTTTATTTGAAGTCTCATTCTCGTCCGCATTATTTGTAGATACCTATGTCCACCTGTAGCAAATTTTCGCTGATTTTGTATGATTCGAAATATTTATAATCGAAAATGTTTACCATAGGTACATAATACCTGAACAATTTATATGTTATATTGTATTTTCAGAAAGTGAATTTTATTTTGTATTTGATTTTATTTATAATATGAAATTTCGTAATTTTCAGCTAACAACGGCGCTCGCAGCGGCTGATTCTGAAAGGAAAATTATTGTTAAGAAGAAAATCTGTTCTTGTCCTTCTACTTCAAAATTGTAATAAAATAATATTCTTATTTTTACTCTATTCTGTTTTTTACTTTTTCCATTTCACTGAATTCTGAATGAAAACAAACAAAATTTAATGTCGTTGTATGTAGGTATGCGTATGTATCTGCTAAACAAATACACAGCCGTATTGTACTGTAAACCGTTATTAGGAATTTCTAGCTTCAAAAATTTAATGTAAAGTAACAGAAGATTTTATTTTTAAACTGAATAAACTCTTGAACATATTACTTTGAACGAATTACTTACGTACGATGTATCTGAAGAATTTCCTTCTGCACAGTATACTCGTATAGGAACTACACACATACACACACACGTGCACGCGCACGCACGCACGCGCACACACACACACACACACACACACACACACACACACACAAGCACGCACACACACACAAGCACGCACGCATACACACAAATATAATTTTAAAAAATTAGTTAAACCGTTGTATAACTTTTACTGATTAAATAAATGTTCACATATAGTATACATTACTAATTGTGCTATTTTACTGAACAATTACTAGGTACTACCTAAAACAGTGGTGTTGGTATAATGCGTAATATATTTTAATTTAGACACAGTAAAGATATTAAGATATTAATAGTTTATATACTTATTACTTGTTATGTAGGATTCTAAAATACACTAATCCTTAAATAGTATAATTTAAGGCCAATTTAACTCCATAAATCCATATAATTATGTAATTTATAGATCTATCTTTATAAGTCCTTTTATATTTTACACTAGCAATTGCCCTCGCTTCGCTTCGGAAAATTAGCACTTTAGTTTACTCACAGAACATATAAGAAAACTGGGCAAGTGCCCATGGCTACGTTAGCATAAGTAGTTAATGAGTAATAGTCGATAAACTTACTACTTCGGAACCCTACATTGTGCGTGGCCTGACACACACTTGCCCGGTTTATTCTAAACATAGCCAGAGCTGGCTTGATAATTACAGTTAACCACTTAATACACTGATGAAGAAAAAGGATATAAAAAGTCTAAATTTCTCAAAAAGTATATTTATTTCCTGTGTAAAATGGTAAAGAAAAAAGAATTAAAAGCCAGTTTTTGTACCAGTACTAGCTTCACAAGAGGCGAGTTGTAATGACCATATCAAACAACTATTTGTTAAAAAAATATTTATCGTGGTATAAATCCACCATGATGATGACGAAATCTTGGATGATAATGTTGTTGATGAGGATGATAATGAGTCATGAGGCGGGCCCAACCACCGTGGTCGCGGTTAACATTTTGCCAATCATCTGCCCCAAACCGGATGTCAATAAGGTCCCGACCATCTTTACTTTGACTATTAGACCATTGTTTTGAAGGATACATATGCTGAAAATCGTAGCGATGTCCATTTTGATGATAATGATTGCGAGGATAATGGTAACTATGAGGCCTGAAACCATATCTGTGGTGTTCAGTACTATGACCATAAGGCCAATAATGTGGTCTGAAATTGTGATAACGATACCCAATATTTGGACTTATCGGAATTTTGGGTCTGTAAGTTGGTCTCGTAGAATTTAGGATACTGGGAATAGTAGAGCTCATGGCACTTTGGTAACCCGGATTAAAACTGGGGTAAGGAATGGTGCTTTTCTGACTTCCATCCCAGACACTCGGACTAGTAGGATTAACAGGATTTTGATTATTCCGATAACTTGGAGTGGTAGGTTTTGCTTCAACTTTTTCAGATATAAAACTACCAGTAGTCGAGCTTACTCCATTGTGATTATTAATCTTGAAGCTTGGGTTTGTAGGATTGATGTAACTTGCAACAGTGGTCCAAGTAAGTGTAGAATTAGGATTACCTTTGGTACCAAACCAATAACTCGGTGTAGTAGTAGAAGCAGTAGCATATACGTCAATTTGCTTATGTTCAAAGTCTGTAGTAACTATTGGGCTACTTGTACTTTGGGGACTATAGATTGCATTTATAGGCCTAGCTCCACCCTGGCTATCAGGCATGTATTCACCATTAAAAACTTCAAATGGAAAGGCAGTTTGAGTACTGAAAGTTGAATCATAATTATTTTCTCCTGTGGGTGTATTGCGGCTACCTTGCCAAGGTACTTTACCATTTTGATTTATGTCAGTTTCACTTAATTGCTTGGTCTTATTTCGTGCGTTGAACTGTGAAGCAATTTGATTAGGTTTGAAAGAACTCTGAGTACTGGACTCAATTTTCTTTACGCCCTTTGATCCAAAAACATCAATTAAAATCGATTTTAATTTGTCTTCGCCTAATGGTTTATTTTCACTTTCCCAATCTTTGCCAAATATAGATTCTAAATCTAATGGCTGTTCGAGAGTTTTTCCATTTTGTATAATTGCTCCTACTGTATCTTGAACTCCAAGTTCGTTATTCGATAACTGCCGTTGATCTTCTTTAATCTCTGCATATTCATAGCCTGTAAGATTTTTGTACAAGTCAGTAGATATCCAATAGCTTTAGAGTAATTATCTACTATTAATATTAGTTCCTAATGCTGTAGCGCTAGTCATATCAGATTTCTACAAATAAACTTACCGTTAAAAAGCAACGATAGAAAAAGCACCACGCATTTTAACTGAAACCAAATAATTCGTTTTACTTTTCGATTGTATTTTGTCTACACGCACACCAATGAGTAAAGGATATAATAATAACAATAAAAAAGCACACAATAACCTGTGCAATACTCGTATGCTGCTAACAACAATGAATTTACACTCTATTTTATTTCACATACATATTTCACTCGTTGGTCAAAAAGAAATAAAGTGTTGAGAATTTCCAATAAAGTGTGAAGTGGGCTATGTGAGCCCACTTCACACTATAACACAAAAGCTATACGCGTGGAAAATAGTAACTTCCCCAGGTATTTTAAAAACAAATTTGGCAAAGGTATTGAACTATATATATTTTTGTTACTACAGTGTTATATTATTAAAACTTACGCGTGCTGTTATTGCCATCTTATCCACGTTTAGTTGAGTATTTCAGTAGTATGTTTGCTTTTATAACAAATTTATCTCTAAAGTTCATTCGAATTTAACCTTATTATGGGCACAAGACGTATTTTCCCGCAATATCGTATCTTTATTATACATATTATTATCCTGTTTATTAATTACTCTATGCAGACCTGTGTAACGATAAATTACAGATATTTAACTTTTGGCGTAATAACTCCTAATTTTTAACCCCCCACCGCAAAAAGGGGTGTTATTAATTTGATGTGTCTGTGTCTGATTGTGGCATCGTCGATCCTAAATCATGTACCGATTTTAATGCGGTTTTTTTGTTTGAAAGATGACGTGATCGAGATGGTTCTTTAGCTACAAATTATGGAGATCTGTCCAGGCGTTTAAAGATGAAGCTCTAACTCTCGGGAGTGTTTAAAATTTTTACTTAATTATACAGTTATTTATCTAGACTCTAGACTAGACTAGAAGTAAATACTCATACGCAGCAGCCTGTGTATTTTTAGCCATGGACAGAACCGATAATAATAATTAATCATCCATCAAATTGGTAAGAATCATGGAATACAGAAGTAAGAATACTAAAACGAATTTTAATGGTTGTAGAGTAAACAGAGTAATATAGGTACCAAAAATATAGCTTTATGTTCTTAGATCTAACCGATGTATGTACCTATATCTTGATGAATTGAAACAATTTTATTTCTACGTCAAACATTCAGTCAGTTAGTGCTATAAATTTCTGAGTACTTATATTAATTAGGTACTGATACTTGTAATTACGCCCAAAGAACTATTTATTATGTTTTTGAGATTTCAATTGATTTTATTGCTATTTAATAAACATAAGTTCAATCAATTAGTACCAAGTCAAGTAATTTAAAAGTTCTATATTAGTGATACCTACTTGTAGATAAGTGTTATTAGATTATGTTAAAATAGATTGATAGTTTCTTTGTATTGTCATTGTCTGCACATCCGCATGTTCGCGGATGTTATCTGCAAATTCTAACTATAATTGATCCATTGTTACATTTTCCCGCACTTTAATTAATAATTACAAAATAGTTATAAAAGGGCTTACGATTGTTATGGGGACATTAGTCCAAGGAACTAAAGGAATTCATCATGTCGGCCCGTATCTTGGTAAGTTAATTCCCATTTAAAAATTTAAACTTTAATAGTTATTTTTATCTTTGAATATAATACAACGAAAACAGCCAGCTGTCTTTATAAATCAATATAACTAAGGACCAGTTCCTATAACTTATGCATCTTTTAATTCTTTTATCACGGTCTTAATTTTGCTATATAAAGAGCGCTCATATCCCGGTGGCTTGTGTCTATTCTAAGTGAACGGCCGAGTAAAGCAACAGCGGGCGCAGTCGGTAGTTGGAAGGATGAACGCTACTGGCTAACATTTCTTGAGTGCATCCGTGCTCCGGCTGGCACGGCACGTAGAGTAAGGCCGACGAATCTTGACGCGTCTGAACATAGGATCTGCAAACTTTAGCGCATGTAAGACAGAGATAGCGACACGAACAACTAACGTAACTAACGTGTGACTGAGACATAATACGCCGCGTACCGAGTATTGCCGAATTGTGTTACTGCGCAGCCTTCTGCGCGAAGTTCAGACGCGCCAAGATACATCGGCAGTACTGTAAATCCGACGGCCTGACTATGTCGGATGACTTCGGGTGAAAAACTTCAGACACTTGGGTTGGCCACTAAACCCTACACCAATTCACACTGCAGCAGCGTTGTGGAGTAAGCTCTAGACCTCCTCTAGAGGAGAGAGGCGTGCTAAGTAGTGGGCAATTACTCCTCTGCGTAGTAGCACTTTGAGTTTCTCCAAAATACTTAAATCAAATGGATGCTGTTGTTTTTCAACAAATTATGTGAATGTATATTCCTATAATTATCCAAGGCGCTAAGTACTGTTTGTCAAAGATAAATAGCTACCTAAGGATAAGTAAGATAATAGAAAACAGAAAAGAAAGTAGTAAATTGTTCAAGAAAGGCTTTCTGATGTTCTAAATCTAGATCTATCTATTATAGGTTTTAGAAGCTGACCGTTATCTACGATGAACTTTACGTACTAATGTGTATTTCCCTTCAGATGCTGGTGTGTCTTCTCATGGTGGCTTCAGCCGTTGTCAGCGAGGAAACAAAGGGTCATCCGGGTTCCGTAGACTCACAAAAACCCTCAAATGAATCACTACCAGAAGTTCCCAAGCTTCCGCAAGGGGAGAAAAATAATTTCGGCATCCCGGGGAAGAACTGACAGGAACAACAAAAGGTCTAAATACTAGATATAAAGTTGGCATCGGGACTGCAAGTCATCTGGATGACCTTGCTTGAAAATGCTAGTTTAATGCATAAAGTTGGAAACATGGAAATGTATAAACTTGGTACACCAAGTTTAATATCTAAGGTTTATCCAAACTATGAAAAGTATTAATAGCAAATTAGTACGACTTAGCATAACTTAGTTTAGTTAGCATTCGTTGGAAAAATGTAATGTAGGTACATATTATGTATCTCATGTATAATTAGTATTCAATACAAAGAATATAGCTAAGTAGTTATGAAAATGTTATTAAAAATAACAATTTAGTTAACAAATAGATTTAATTCAATATCTAGCAGTAGATATGCAACGTACTAACTTGTGAAGTACTTTTGTAAAAGTAGCACTTTGATATTGTATTTAGACCTTCATGATGTAAACGACGACCAAGCTATTCAATGATATGATTATATTTGATTTAGTTAGCTATCCTATTATTTTGAAAGCAATAAACAGCTGCAGCTAAAAATATTTTATTTATCACTTTTACCCTTTTTAGGGTTCTCCCCCTTCCTCTGCCAGCTAAACTTTGTATAATATAAACTTTATTGCTTGTATTCGGAAAATCCACCTTATACTCATTGGTAAGATGATAATTTTATTATCATAGACACTGGACGCTAGACACTAGACGATACGCTCGTAAACTGCATAGTAAAGTGCCTTATACTTAACGATTGCAATAGTGAGTAAATAAACAAAAACTGATACATTACGGTTTAAGAAGATTTATTCTTGAATTTCGAGAAGCAACGGTACTTATTTTGTAACTAAGTATTACATCAGGGTATGCGAAACCTCAAAACTTTCTTTCACTTAACATTAATTACAAATACTTTACACCTAATTAATCACTACACATTATGACACCTGACAGGACACATTACATCTATCATACAGTCTATGGACAAGAGTGAATGTTCATTCCGAAATCGATGGATAGGCCGCGAATAGGTCAAGTTAATGATGGTATCCTTTGGCATAGCCGTAATCACCGCCGTAGTGACCTCCGTAGGCCACCGGGATCGCGGCGGCCACCGGGACCGCGGCGGCCACGGCGACGGGCGCCGCGGCGACCACTGCGCCGCCGCCGAGCAGGAGGGCGTCCTGCTGCGCGCTCCTGGCGACCGCCTCGGCCACCGCCTGCGCCTGCGCCGCGCTGGCCGCTACGGCCGCCGCCTGTGCTCGTGCAGCGTTGGCGATTCGCGACGCCTCTAAAGCGCGGGTGTTTGCAATTGCGACTGCTTGCACGCGTGCGGCATTAGCGATGCGTTCAGCTTCTACGGCGCGGGCTACCTCCGCAGCGCTGGCGGCGGCGGCGCGTCTCGCTGCGTCGGCGGCTCTCGCGTTCTCCCAAGCTGCAGCCTGTGCGCGCTGGATGTTGGCGACGCGAGCGGCGTCCAGAGCCTGCGCGTTGGAGATGGCGTTAGCCTGTCCAGCTCTGGCAGCGGATTCGGTGTTGCGCGCTCCTTGGATGGCGGCGGCGGCGGCGTTGCCGATGTTAGCGACGTGCACGGCCTGAGCGTTCTGGATGGCGGACAGCTGGGCGGCCCCCGCCGCGCCGGCGCTGTTGATGGCGGCGGCGCTACCGATGGCGGGCGCGCCAGCGACCACGACTCCCCCCAGCCCGCCGGCAGCCAGCCCAGCGGCTCCGAGTGCGGCGGCGCCGATGCCATGTCCGATTGGTGCTTCAGCAATTATAGGTGAAAAATATCCAGATTGTTCCCCACGAGAGTCCACATGAGAACTTTTTCCAACTCCTAAAAATAAAAATAAAATATTACCCATGTATTTACTTAATGTAAAATGTCGTATTCACCTGTGTTCCTAGCTAGCAATCGAAACACCCTATTTCAGGAAACCGAAATATCTTTTGATATAGAAATGTAATGAGCCCAAAATTTTGTTTGACGCTTGAAAATATAGTAGAGATTTTGAAATCAGCAATGCAAGAAACAATTTTGCTTAGATAATGATGAATAAAAATGTAAGTTGGATACTTACGACCTCCAAGGGCTTCATACGCCAAAGCGATGACTAAGAGAATCTATAAACACAATATTAGCGCATTAGAATACAATCTACACTTTGTCATTATATTTTTATTTACAAAAAACATATTTTTCCCGATGCCGACAACAAAGAAGCGGTTGACCGCTTGATTGTAAATGTTCGCGTTGCCGGCCAAGAAGCAAGCATAGTATCGGATAAGATATTGCAACAAAAACACTTTATATAATTTCATAGATGATTCTAGAAATAGAGTAGTCAAGGGAGACAGATGTGACAACTTCAAGTGCCATTGGGATTAAGCTTTTAAGCTTCAGTTAAAGGATGAATGGAGTTCTCCACACCCAAAACCCAAAATTTCTTTTCCCCATGGTGTCTATATTTAAACCACCAGACAATTCCCCAACGTCAAAACAGGAATTTATCTTACCGTAAGCCGAGACATTTTTAATTGTTGATTTGCTACGATATAGTTACTCAAAGCAAGAGCTAAGTACCTGTGATACCTTCCACCAATTTCCTGCACTTTTATACTGCATTGAAAAATAATTAACATCAAATTACCAATTCTAAGCAGACGTTCGATGCTATATTTGAATATCTGGTTCGGCGAAGACAAATGCGCGAACATAAGCACGCACGGTCGCCCAGTCGGTTGCTACGAACACGAATCTCATTGATGCTCAAATCACTTGGTGCTGCTGGATGAAAGGATGTAATGATGGGGTGTAGGGTCTCTGTCGTTCCTACAGGACAAGTCGACGTACAAAGCATCCCCAACCTTTCTGGTTTCGGTTGTGGGCTCTTTAGGATTTGGTACACCGACAAAGATCTCGCCTTCGTCCATGCGTCGCGTGGACACTTGAAATAAATGCTTTGTCCGTGTTTACCGGGTTATTAAATACCCTATAAATTATTCTAGATCATAGCCTACAAGTTTGCTAAATTTCACGAAAATCCGTATAGCCTATGTCACCCGGGGGTAGTGTAGCTTCCCGACAGTGAAATAATTTTTCAAATCGGTTCAGTAGCTTCGGAGCCTATTCAATGCAAACAAACAATCAAATCTTTCCTGTTTATAATATTAGTATATGTAGATTAGTAGAATACTACTAATATTTTTCTGATATAGGATATTTCTGATGCTACAAAGAAAAGCCAATTCCAAATTCAAAATCAATTAATCTTGTAAGTGGATTTTATTTTTGCTGCTACCGCCGATTCCGAAAGATTTCTTCGTTGAGGAGAAAAAACGGCGAGAGAAACTCCTCAGCACATCTTTTAAACATGAAATGCAAACGTTTATTCTGGAACTAATTACAAAAACATTTAACGCATTACCTATTTAAAACGGTTCATCGGTTCTTGACCGGCTATTACTATTGACGTCATTTAGTCTGATTGTCTCTTTATTTTGTGGCCTGATTTATTTGTCATATTTTTTTTAACCTAATGTGATAGTCATATTAAAAAAATCTTTACAGTCTTGTCCAAGTTCTTCCTGACAACTGGTCGATTATATAGTGCAACAAAACGCGATACACAGCTTGTTTCAATTATTATAATAGCCTCAATTAACCAACGTGTCCAAGAGCAAGTATTTCTTATATAACGTATTGTAGCGCTGGTAGTTGATAAACGGGTGCAAAAATAATAACGTCGTGATTATTGGCAATAGAAAACAAAGCTTATTCCATAATTCAAAATTAGGGATAACTCAAAAACTACTCGTCAGATCTCGTTCAAATTTAAGTGGGACCACATGACAAGCACCAGCTTTTGACTAAAAAAAGAATCATCAAAATCGGTTTACCCGGTCGAAAGCTCTAAGGTAACAAACATAAAAAAATACAGTCGATGTGAGTACCGCCTCCTTTTTTGAAGTCGGTTAAAATGTAACATAGTTTTAAATTGTAAACGGTTAAGCTGCAAAAGGTTGAGTGTATGTACTTAGCAGGCCTCATGTATTTTTGACTTCATGTCATATAATTACCATTAGAGAAGATGTTCGCCCCTAATCAACACAATGGCCGAATAGAAATACGAATTTAAAATTCATCAAGGTTGTTCGGCGAAAACAAAAGAAGATTACTAGGTACATCTCGAATAATCTCGATACGTGATTGGACCACTTAATTTAATTCTTTACCTGACTGCCAAGTAGCGTGAAAGAAACATAAATTATCTTTTTTTTTTTATTTCAGGATCTTTGCCTTGTTAAAGACCCATTTAAAAAGTTACTGTTTGTTTTTTTTTTGGTAGTTGACAGCGCTTGGGTGATGAAAATATTGTCATTGTCATTAGGTTGTTACAGATGTCTATGGGCGGCGATTCAAATAAATTGGTTACACTCAATGATCTTTAAGATCATTGGGTACACTCATTGAATGTTACTATAATAGAACAGACATTGCGAACATCGGGTTCGAGGGTATGCATTGCAGCCGGCCGGCTTCATTTCGTTCTGTCACTCGGCTGCGCATTTCATTATTGGAAACATTGTTTCCGTCATTATTCATTGAAAAAATCATAAGGGACGTTTACATGTACTTGTTAATAAATAGGCTTGCTTAAGCTTACCGACGCTTGTGACCAATTTAAAGTCTTGGTTCGGAAAATGTAATATACATAGTTACTCTATGGCAAATGTGTAAACGTAGCTTCTAGTTTGAAAAGAGAACGGAGGGCAAGCCGGCGCGGCGACGGGACACACATTTTGTTTGAGATGGCTCTTCTATGTCATTATACTTCAATGGGTACACTACACATGTTACGTGTATAATTATGTACCTACCTACTACTCGTATATTATAAGTCGTCTGTTCGTGTCTTGGTACCATCACCTTCACGCATGAATGACGCGCGGTCCAGCCCTTAGGGCTTAGACGAACACGATGATAGATCATGATAATCATGCACCGGATGCAGATAGACGACCCTGTAGCCTAGTTGGTAGCGTAGCGACCCTGCCTGCGAAGCGAGGTGTCCCGGGTTCGATTCCCGGCCGAGGCAGATATTTATGTGACAGATAAATATTTGTACTAGTGTGATATTGTTGTGGGTGTTATTGTGATGTGTTATATGTGTCGTCCATGCCACCCGAGACACATTTACCTACTGCGGGAATATGAGTGTGTGTGTTTAAGCGTTTATAGGTGATTATTATTGTGCTGTCTAGGTTTACCTGATTAGGTATTAGAAATAAAACACAAAATGGTTTTCAGTGATACAACACAACCCGCGCACTTGACGGCTGGATGGTGACTGCCTCGTGTGCGGGTAGTACAGATACTCTTTTATTATTATGTATGTCACATCTCTCCCTTTCAACAAAATTTTAATTATGTAATTTGCCCACTGATAAATAACTGATAAGTTCAGCTTTGATTAAAATATAATTTGTTCGAACAAAGTACACAACTTATTTCTAACATTCGTAACATTTTATATCTACCAAAGATTACCTTTTTTTGTCCAGTTAAATCACTATTTTTACAATATACAAAAAAATAAGTTACTATTATAAGGATTTATAACATTATTTTCTTATAATGATTTATTCCTATTTAGTCTCTTTTATTCTTAATATACGGCCCTCTCTGCTTTCCCTTGTTTTTCCTTTTTTTTAATTATTATTTTTTTATTTTTCCTAACGTAACTGGTTCGCTATGTGTTATCGTTGTGGAGAAGAACCAGGTGAAGAAACTCCATAACAACACTTTTTATTAGGTACAAAATATTTGGTTATTTTGTATACTTTTTAGCACCTGACCCAGTACATCGTCGCAGCACGGCTGGACCAAAGGGTATATTTCACACTGGAAGTGACCTGCAACAAAACACAACGAGAGCATTTCTCCAAATTTAGTGCTGACCTGGCCTTTAATGTAGTTTAGTTATCAAGTTCTGGTCAGGAAATTCAAACAGGCCTGTCAAACAGGGTATATCAAAGAAGTGAATAAATTCTTTCCTTTTCTTACATTTTTGCGGTGTTACACATGAGGATGTTAATAGGATTATAATTTTCTAAAACTTGTATTTCACACTTGAAATTCATTATTGTGATTCTTGAAACTTAGAACGATTGACGTCATTTTTTTCCATAATTAAAATATTACTTCATTACTTTCAATGCAATTACGTATCAAGTACTGGCGCTGTGCTTACACGGCTCATGTTGTGCAGCACGGCTTATGCTGGGTCTGGGCCCGTTCGGTGGTCACACAGCACGCTGCAGCACTGACACTCATAAGATATATCTCGTGTTACTTATTAACATTTATTTTTGTTATCTCTTTTTCTTTCTTGTAACTATTTTTTTTTTGCTGTAATTAGTACCCTGGAATACATGTATTTTCATTTCATTGTATTTTCATTTCATTTCATTTCATTATACTCGTATTATAACTTCATTTCATTTTCATTTCATTTCGTTTTCGTTTCATTTCAAGTAAGGATTTTATTAGTTACTCCAAAGTATCTTTGTACTTGTAATTGATTAATAAATATTTTTTGTTCGTTGGAACAATTAAATAGTAGGTCCTGTACATGTCGGTGATAACTGTTTTATCACTTATTCAAACATGATTGTTTTTAATTATTATTGAATTTTCAATATTTAGTGAGCAGATCTGGTCCACAACAACAAATGTTGTGATTCCATTTAGCAGGAATTCAGGCTCATACTAAGTTAATTCAGGCTTATTACGAGGATATGTAATAAAATAAAGCGATAATGTGCAAATATATAGATATTTACTTAGACAGCCGTACAGTGATATCGGTTTGTCATTGATCATTTGGAGCGGTCGTTAAGAGGTGCGCGTGTGAATACCTTTAATAACAACTTCGCACGCAAATACATTAAAACGATAAGATTCGTTATTATTAATACATGAATATAGGTATTTTAACCATAGGAAACATTAAATGGTATTCCATTAATTTATGCGTTTTGTTTACATATCCTCCCATTAATAGCCATATCCTCATATTTGTTGACCAGCAGGGGTAATTGGTATAGAAGTTAATAGTTTCGATACTTATCAAAACGTTCTTTCAATATTATAAATATTTTGTTATTGGTCAGTACTTAACTGACGTTTTCGTGACCATGTCATATTTTGTTTTCGATATCATTATTGATATCTTTAGTATTGGTCAATAGTGTAAGTACTCAACTGACGTATTACGGTAAACATTACATCCCACGGTTTAGTGCAACATTGATTTCGAAAGCGGTTCGATACCACAATAGATATCTTGTATTATTGGTCAGTGACTTTCGATACCATAACAGATATCTTTTATTATTTTTCAGTACTTAACTGATTTTCAATACTATAACAGATATCTTTTATTATTTTTCAGTATTTGCCTGATTTTCGATACCATAACAGATATCTTTTATTATTTTTCAGTACTTGACTGATTTTCAATACCATAACAGATATCTTTTATTATTTGTCAGTACTTGACTGATTTTCGATACCATAACAGATATCTTTTATTTTTTGTCAGTACTCGACTGATTTTCGATACCATAACAGATATCTTTTATTATTTGTCAGTACTTGACTGATTTTCGATACCATAAATACCTTTTATTAATGGTCTATATTTGACTCAGTTCATAAGTATTTTATGCTTCAACCTTTGCATTTCTGGTACGACATTTAAGACATTTTGCAGCAAAATATTTGATTACTGATAATATGATTATTGGTTCCCATGTCTACTCCATTTAATTGTCGTTTGATCTCGTTCCAGTTTTATGTAGGTACGTGAAAGTTAGTTTTCGTTTTTTAATGCCTTTCATTACTTAACGGTTTAACTGTTTGTTCAGTTTCTCGATTCATCACGATATTATTCAGCAGATGCAAAACTAAGCTTATAGGTTGCATTCTAGTACAAACCAGGTAGAATCAGTATTATACCGGCCAATGAAGGAATGTTCTAAATTATTTTGTTAAAATAATTTTGACTTTTTCCGTTTTTGACCTTAAGAGTATAATCCATTTAAAACATAAATTTATTTACAATCTTGATTTTAGTTAGGAACAATATTACCCGGAATGAACTACTTGGTAATCATGGTGATACGGTTCCTATAACTGGTTTGTACTTTACCATGAATCAACTTATGCAAATGGTGTAACCAACGCATGTGGTGTATATCTTTTTTTTTGTCAAAAACACAAATAATTCGATTGCCTTGCACTTATCCTCGACTACAAAATTTCATCGAAATATTTAGAGCATTTTTTCGAGATACTGATTACTGTTTTAGCGAGGAATACGCAAGATCGTTTCCGCCGCGATTTGGAAACAGTAATAATTCAGTCCCTTCGGTATTTTAGATTATTACAATTGTCCATTTGACGTTAATAATACATATTTTCAAAATGAGATAGGCGATATGCAAAATTGCTCGCTTATTTAGTAAAATGTTCCATCAATAAAATCGGAAACACGTTTCGATACGATATAAATAAGCAAATACTTATTGATTATCATTATCATATTTTTGTATCTCAGAAACTAAATATCATTTGTTTATCAAATCTGTAATGTATATTATTATTTTTCCCTACGTGATCATTTTAATGGCATTAAAGCATAATTAAAATTGGAACGACTTCTTGATTTATATAATCCAATGTTTTACACATGTCAAATATATTATGTTCTTGACGAGTTTTCACTCATCTGACAATTTTGCAGTGTATTTGACTTGATTACATATGTAGTCATTAAATATTTGATTACATATGTAGTCATTACATATGTAGTCATTACATATTTGTTTTTTCTTTTAATTTCGAAAATGTAAACAGGTACAGTTTCATGTATGTATGGTTAGGATCTTCACTTACAACAGGATCTATCACCCTATATTCTACTAATAGGTACCGGCAAATTAATGTGCTTAATGCATTGTTTTGGTGGTCTCAAACCATCTTCGCATTATTTGCCTTTCAAATGAACCCTGTTTGGAACACATCGGTTGGATAGTTTCAGTCTAAAGGACATGGCAACAAACATTGTTTGTGGTTTATTATATAGATTTTGCTTAGAATCAATGATATTCAAAAATATATTTTATACATTATAATATCATTGCTTAGAATAACATCAGTAAAATAACATCGTTGAATAACATCGTTGAATTTACTTGCTACGTAAGTACTATACTTTAAATTTAAATTTGGCACCCACGACACAGGGAATCCTAGTGTGGGGCTATAAGTGTGAAGCGTTATTTTAAATAACATAGTAAGTTAGTAAGTATCTCTATTTTTGAGACAAACTATGAAGATACCGTATAGCAATATCGCTATGATATTGTTTACGGTTATCTTATTAAGATATTTGATATATTAATGTGAAGACTGAATTTGGATTTATATTGACATTTTAAATTATTATTATCATTTTGGCAGGTAGAAGTATCAAACATTTTTCAACTTACTATAATTATCTAATAATTATCATTGTAAACTAAATATTACTTTTAGTTTTTAACCTATCACACGAACAAGATCCTTTTAATCGCATTTTATGATCCCAAATAATCCCAATGCTTGTACATTTCAAGTAAACTGGCCGTGTCGATACCGACCATACAACAATGAAACAATATCTTAGGTATATATTACCTATTATTGCGCCAACACGCATTGTTTTTATTTTGTACCATTAATATGTGTATTTTGTAACCTATGTGTTATCAATACGAATATCAGGCTACAATATATGGAATGTAATTTAATGTACTAGATGCATTTGTTAAGAAAATACCTTCGTTAATTCAACAATCAACTTTGTTAATCAAGAATCATCAAAGATTGAACACAAATGCATTTGTAGGTAGGTACTTAGTATTTTATCAAATGTTCTCTTGTCTTTTCTTCTTCCGTAAAACATACGATTCTTTTAAAACTTTCCAAAACTAAACATAGCACGCGTTTCCAATATTTCAAATAGCACCGACATTTTCGTATGATAACTCAAGGTTAACATTTTGTGAACTTAAAAGAACCACAAATTTTCTCACTCACTCACACTTTTTCCTTTTGTTTTATTTTTTACCTCGGTCGCCAAATGTGCTGTCTAGGTTTACCTGATTAGGTATTAGAAATAAAACACAAAATGGTTTTCAGTGATACAACACAACCCGCGCACTTGACGGCTGGATGGTGACTGCCTCGTGTGCGGGTAGTACAGATACTCTTTTATTATTATGTATGTCACAATTATATTCCATTATACCTCTTAATACATCTCCAACAACAGTATTTTTATATGGAATATTAAAAGGAGCATGCGAGACCTAATTGTAAGTGGTTTTGAGAAAACGGTTAGAAGTGCAGTGAAGGGCTATTTATTTATGCAATATAATAATCATTTTTATTTCGTCTCTATCGTTTTTTTAATAAATCATATATAGGAAAAGTCCCCGAGTATCGGATACTTATGTAATTTTCATAATAAAAGTTAAACATGCTATCTTTTATTTTGTTTCTTAATTCTGATAAATCTTAATTATAATATACACATGCTATATTTTAATTCTTTTCATAATGCTGATAAATCTTAATTATATACCTCAGCAACACATTAAAAATTAAAAAAATTAGGTACAAGTTGTCGTATTTTGATTCATATTGTGTAAGTAGTTTTTATTTTATTAAAAGTCAAAAAATCAGTTTAAAGTCCAAATTTCGTCCAAAAATTCATCAAGGAAAATAAAAAACCGAAGAGTTGAATCCCGAGGTGAAAACTTAACGATACTCTATGCGTTTACTCATGTCGAATTTAGAAAAAGAAGTACCAAATTAATCAGTGTAACAAAAAAAAAACAGAAACAGAATTCTGTCCGGTATTAGGTAACTTTTTAGGTGTCCGATCTTAGAGACCCTTAAGTACATGCAAGAAAAAATATTATTCATATTGTGTAATCACAAAAAATCAAGTGTATCGTGATAAGTAGAATATTTGTAACAAAACAACAATCAATAGCATCCCTTATTTAAATCTACTGATTCTAGATCCTACAAAGTTATTCGGAACAAAATTTTTGCTAACATAAACATTTACACCTCTTTCAACATTGAAGGAAACATTAAGACAAGTTATAAAATGGCATGCTTCTTCGCAACAATTTCAAACCTTTAGGCTTTAGGAACTTCCCCCTATATCAATTTCAAAAATTCCTACATGTTTTTGAATGTGGGAAGTGGTGTGAATTCGAAGAAGCACTAGGCCAGAAGTTTCTCGATGCGAAGTAAGGGCGGTTTCTAGTTTATAATAAGTATAATAATTAGTGTGGATAGTAAGTTAGATCATTAGCAGTCAAGTCATCAGATGGAGTCACCCTTGGGACCTTGTCGGACCTTCTCCATCAATGTAACGTCGAGGTAATACTAGTCGTACTTGCACTTTCCTCCTGTAATTTTGTTAATAACTTTGAAGATAATATTGTGGTTGATTTAGACACTTCCTTTGTCCATTATAATTTTAAATCGTTACATTCGTTGAAATTGAAAATATAATAATGACAGAACATTTTGGTGTAATGTTCATAGGCATTAGCATTATGTGCAAGGGAATCAAATTGCACTCTCCAATCAGGAAAGGGTAAAGAAATCATAGTAAAGAATAACATTTTTTTAACTGTATAAAAACTGTAGGACATAATCAAATATACGCCGCGATACATTGACATTTTTTTTATTTACACTGTGTATAGAGTTTCTTAAGCATTCCTTCCTGGCGGTGGCCATGCTTCGGCACCAAACCGAAGTTTCATACAGTATTCATTCTTAAATGGCTCTTAATTTCGCCATGAACGACAGTCACACTCATAGATTGAGGGTAATCTATGGTTACACTACACCAAAAGCATCATTATCGAAAGAAAAGTTACACCCACATTCTTACTAGTGCGCCACTGCACACTTCAAGGTCTATTTTAGAAAGAGATTTTGTTGTAGCAGACTGGTGCTGGGACATAGCCAGAATGAGATCTGCCTCTATGTATGGAGGCATGTATGACAAGATATAGTAACCAAGAATTCCCTGAATCCGTGGCAAACTTGACACGTTCTAACCAGCGGAACCATTTTAATATACTACTGGTTTTGTTGTGAAGTATGTACCTATTCAAATTAGATACCGTACAGTACATCCAGGACATACCTCAACAATTACTCAATTACTCATACAGAACTACTATTGCATACTTAGATAATTGCGCACTGGTTGAGAAACACGGCACTCATTGCTAAATGTGGATTACTAATAGCCAATATCCTGTAAATATCTGTAGCGTGATTTACCTATGTAACAATAAATATTTACATTTTGCTGACGATCATAATTATGTTATAAGATGAAGAATAGATGTTTTGAGATTAAATAACAGAAATATGGTCGTAAGGATGCCCTTAGGTACGTTTATTGATCTACAAAATTGCTTATTTACACGATCTGTTATTTATTAAATAATCTGCCGCTAACCATTTCTATGAAAAGTGACGAAATGGATGTAGAAAACATGTTCCTGTAATGAGTATATTTTGTTTGGACACTGATCGATGGATGGTTAAATTTAGTGACCCTTGCCGTAGCCGTAGCCGTAGCCGAGCCCGCCGCCGTAGAGGCCGCCGAGTCCGAGACCGCCGCCGTAGAGGCCGGGGCCAGCGATCGCCACTGGAGCCGTCAGCACCGCGCCGCCGCCGATCAGACCGCCGCCGCCCAGCAGGTACGCGCCCTCCTGAGCGTTCCTAGCGACCGCCTCCGCCACGCCAGCAGCCTGAGCCGCGCTAGCCGCTACGGCCGCCGCCTGGGCGCGAGCTGCGTTGGCGATGCGCGATGCCTCCAGAGCGCGGGCGTTGGCGATGGCGACGGCTTGGACACGAGCGGCGTTGGCGACGCGTTCAGCTTCCAAAGCGCGACCTACTTCAGCAGCGCTGGCGGCGGCGGCGCGTCTCGCTGCCTCGGCGGCTCTCGCGTTCTCGTAGGCGGCAGCCTGTGCGCGCTGGATGTTGGCGACGCGAGCGGCGTCCAGAGCTTGGGCGTTGGAGATGGCATTGGCCTGACCGACTCTAGCGGCGGACTCGGTCACACGCGCCCCTTGGATGGCGGCGGCGGCGGCGTTGCCGATGTTAGCGACGTGCACGGCTTGAGCGTTTTGGATGGCGGACAGCTGGGCGGCCCCCGCCGCGCCGGCGCTGTTGATGGCGGCGCCGCTGCCCACTCCGCCCAGCCCGCCGAGCCCGAGACCACTACCTCCGAGCCCGGCCCCGCTGAGACCGCCGAGGCCGTATCCGATGGGTGCGGCGGCGATCACAGGCGAGTAGATGCCGGATGATTCAGCCTTGGAGTCCTTTGCAGGAGCTGCTTTTTGGACTGAAAAAATAAAAGTTTTCTGTATTTTTTTTATACATATTTTGACATTCTCTACTAATTTTGAAAAGGCTTGAGGCATCCAAAGATAAGTGACAATTTTAGATTTTTTCGGCTTAATAAATAAAAAATATTTAAGCACTAAACACTAACCTTCTCCGAGCGCCTCGTACGCTACGGCGATGACAAACAAGATCTGCAAAAAAGTTGAAACATGATTAGTGAAACATTTTTTTTATTCCAAAAACCAGGTGTATTTTCAAAATATTTAAGCCTTACCGTAAGTCGAGACATCGTTTGTTTTATTAGATATTACTTTACGATGCACCACCCAATCGAACCGATTGCTCAGTATAATTCTTTCAGCAAATTGCTTGCACTTTTATACTGCACCAAAAATTATTAACATCAAATTAACAATGCTAAACAGACGTTCGATGCCGCCCTATTTGAATATCATTAACTGGCCCGGTAAAACAAATCGGCAATAGACAAATCTATACGTGTACAGTATTGGTATGAATACATCGAACAGAAATCGATGGAAGATATCGGATGCGAGTAAGCGCTTCCCCGAACTGATAATTGTGTCTTTCCGTAGGAAAAACGAAAAAACTCGTCAGGATGTGCCTACACCCAATAAATAAACTTATTGGCATGTTTGTTTAATCAATTAACGCTCGTTAACATGCAAATTGTGTGTAACTTAAAAATAACTTGTATGTATTCAGTAATGGTCGGATCATAGCAATGTAATATCGTTACCAATCATTACTTAACGAATAACATTCATGAACTTGTCTATAATATGAAAAAAATAATAAATATTATTTGTTAATTTGTTAATAATATTAATATTTATTATTTATTATTTATTATTTATTATTTATTATTTTATTAATCTAATTTAATTATTTGTTAATCTATAGATTGTTAATCTTAGATAAGTATTATAAAAGAAATAAAATTTTGTTATTCTGTCGCTACTGCTTCATTCAAACTACGTAAAATTCTGACGCAATTCTTCATCTTTTATTCAGATATCATTTATTTAAATAATACCTTTTTCAGATGATACATACAAATATATAGGTTCCTATTTAATTATTTATGTTATTGAACATAGACAGGAAAAACCACCGTGATATTTTCAGTCGGCTCGACGCCTAACGCGATGCTATAATAATTATGCTTACATGAAAACCACATTGCCGGCTTTTGTTGTCACGAATCCTGCTTTGTTACGCATCTAACCCGGTCATAGAATCGGTCATATTTTCCAAATACACATCAGTACATACAATAAACCAGTGGGTCAAACAGTTGAACACATTACGCACTAGCATACTCAATTATAAAATTGTAAAACCAAGGCAAGAAAAACTGGCAGCACGTTGCATGTCATTGCTATTCACAAGTATATTATTGTTCATTCGATTGATGAAATCGATTTTACAAATTGCTAGAAAATAATTATGATATTTACGCGGTCGGTAATTAGATAGATAAACGATGGAATTTCTATAATGCATACCACGGAAGCTATAATAAGTCATCGGTTCCCATCCGTCATAATTGACAGATAGCAGTTATTCAACTATTTTGAGGTCTTTTGGAGTCATAAATCCGCGCTGGACACTTGATATCCAACTGCCATGTAAATAGGACTGAGGTATTTTTTTTATTCCATAATGTACCTACCTAAAAATATGAAATCTTCCAGCCAGCGTATCGGACATTGTTCACAAATTATAACTAACTAGCTTTTGCCTGCGGCTTCGCGCGCGTGGATATCGATTTTTTACAAATCCCGCGGGAACCATGAACTTTTCCGTGAGAAATAGCCTATGTATTATTCCAGGGTATAGGCTATCTCCATCTAAATTTCAGTCAAATCGGTTAAGTAGTTGTAACGTGATTGAGGAACAAACATCCAAACATCTTCACAAACTTTCACATTTATAATATTATTCACATTTATAGATAAAAAATATTAATAGGATAAAATATTACATTATTAAAATCTTGTAATTGTGTACATTGCGTAATTTGTACTACTTAAATTTCCATTCATTACAATACACAGCATACTAATTGAAGTACAAAATGTCGCGATTTACTGGACTCGCTTAAACCGTCGCTAGTGGAGCGTGACGCGTTGAACTCTAATTTAATGCGTTGAGCCCAATAAGCTTCAACACATAATTAATTAATACTATGACTATATTATTACTTATATTATTATCTATAGGTACTAATATTATAAAGAGGAAATATTCGATTGTTTATACGTAAAACCAAAATCAAAAAAAGGAGGAGGATTCGATTGTTTGTTTGCGTTGAATAGGCTCCGAAACTACTGAACCGATTTGAAAAATTCTTTCACTGTTGGGAAGCTACACTATCCCCGGGTGACATAGGCTATATTATACGAGTATTATCAAAAAAAAATGAGATTCTTATTAAAACTCCAATAACGTAACCCAAGGTGTAAAAAAATAAGAAAACTGAAGCAAAGCGAGGGCGGTTACTCGTATATAATATATCTGATTCAGTACGTACATTGGGTACATTTTGACCTAAAATTTCTGAAGGTTAATATGATGATTATTCGTGTAATTAAAATTTTAATGTACCTATTTACTTTATTATTTTTAACTATTTTATTAATCTAGGGTAAGGATAATGTAAAGTTAAAATAACTTGATAATGAATAATATTTGGCTTATTAATTAATTTATTTATTGCACCAGCAAAGAACAGCCTAATTACGTGCATAAAAAATATTATCACATAAAATACAAATAAAGTAATACTTCAATTGTATAGAATTCTACAGATATGTAGTATAGTGAAGTATGTATGCACCTATCTAATAGATTTAAGTTCTCAAAGGATAATTGGCTAGCTCGTGGTCACGCTAACAAACAACGAACGAGGCTGTTGACAACGTTAACAAAACAAAACACTAAATAAATAATAGCAGTACAACAAGACTACTCGATCAAAAATCTTAATAAAAACAAATGACAGTTTTTCACCCATACATTATTGAAGTTGGTCATGCGAAAAATATGCTTCTGACACAATAGCAATCGCACAAAGATAACATGTAATATGATGTAGTCAGCTGTTCGACTGGTACTCGTAGCGGAGCCGACTGAATTACATTAACATTGCATTAACACGAATCCGAAGTTACAAAGTTAAAACAGACAACGGATTACGAACGCTGTCGACAAGTTAGGCAACGTTGTCAAATTTCGTGAGTGCTTCCGTTCTTCAGAAGGCGCTAAGTAGTGATCCTGAGGACCTAAATTGTTAGTAATAATTGCATAATTATGCTGTATAGTCTTAACTCTATTTTATAGAGGTGCAGAGAAACAATTCTCGACAATCAGTATCATCGCACACATGTATAACTAGCCACTGCATTAACCACAGACATGTATAACTAGCATCGCACTCAAATGTTTGTAAATAAAAATAACATAGAACATAGCAATTAAGTCTAGTCAGGAGCCTTCGGATGTTGCAATTGGTTTTAAAGCGTGTAGCCTCGTAGTATTATCCCACCATTACCTATTATTAGGGCAGCCAGGATCAGTATGCAACTTATGAATTTAGCACAACATATCATTATTATTTTTATATTATGCGTGCACCAACAAAGCAAGCAAAGTAGGTAATAAAGATCAACTTATAAATTATGTATCCTAACAGTTCAACAAATATTCGGTACATTGGTCTTAAAATCTTCGAATAATTTCCTGTTTTCCTGACTGATAATTCGATCAATTCAAATTTCTTCATTGTTTTCCGAACAGTAATAAAAGAATATGCTCATGTGCAATAAATATTCGGTAGATTGGTCTTAAAATCATCGAATAATTTCCTATTTTCCTGACTGATAATTCGATCAATTCAAATTTCTTCATGGTTTTCCGAACAGTAATAAAAGAATATGCTCATGTGCAATAAATATTCGGTAGATTGGTCTTAAAATCATCGAATAATTTCCTATTTTCCTGACTGATAATTCGATCAATTCCAATTTCTTCATGGTTTTCCGAACAGTAATAAAAGAATATGCTCATGTGCAGTTTTCAGCGCTTCGGTTTCAGCGCTTTTCAGTGCCGCGATCCTCTGCGAGATGGCAGCAACGTAGTTCATTTACAGCGTAGGTACTTCATTTAACACAACCTCAGCAGTTAACTTGTTGGAATTGCTAACTGCTGTTTCACAATTTGTTTATTCAGTCGACTATTTGGAACTCAACGATCCTACATAGAACTTTGTTATACATATACTGAAATTGGATCCTAAGAATGTAATGACATTATTGGTGAATTTTTACTTTATACGCGTATCATCGATACTGTCGAGCTCATACCGACTACTCACAAAGGGATGTAGGGTATGTAGAGTTAAATTATTAATTGAATTAAATTACATATTACTTGGTTATTTTTTTAAAGTTTTGGGTCAAAAATAAAATTACCTATTTATTCCTACAATTTCTTCATCACATACAAAGTGCCAACCACAGGTTTATCTATTTTTTGTTTTATATTTAAATCAATGATATTACAGTGCATAAAGAGGTAGATATGTCACTAGCGCGCCGACGATGAAGAGCGTAAAAACAGGCAATTGACCGATATGTTCGTAGTCGCTCTGTCAATATAAGACGATACGCACACTTTTGTTGTTGTCAGAAGTGCTTGACATTTAACATACAGCGTTAAAATGCCTTCGTGTATTACCCCGGTCACTCACATACGCGCAAATGTTTGACATTTTTACGAATGTTTGCACATATGTGAAGGGCGGTCAGGCAAATGGGTTCGCATATGAGTATACAAGCCCATTTCCGCTTCCTCCTACACTTTGTTCACGAATGTTCAATCTTGCTGTTGTTAATATGTTGTTGTCATTCAAATCCATTTTCAATACAGAAAATAAATGGTAGTACGATTAGACGCCACGAATCACGAAAAATTAAGACATACGTCACCTTTTTAGTCGTGTGCGCAACTGGTCGCACGAATGTGTGGGAGAATACACGAAGGTTCGAGTTTCGCGCGCTTTGATGTGCGACAAAAAACCGACACAGCTTGGAAAACCCCGAATGCCTCGAAAACTTCGCATAATCATTCGCAAAGGTCGTCCCACACTTGTGGGTTCGCGTATTCGCGCGAATGTGAGTGACCGGCATTATACGTAACGAATGTGATTGATGTAGTGAAACAAAAGATAAACGTGTGTGTGTGTTATAGCTCTTTTCGGGACAGATTTTTTGGTAGATTTGTAAGGGCATAAAGTTTCTATATTTTTTTAAATATAATTGATTTAAACTAAAAAAAATGTGTTTTCAGGCAATTCCATATAAAAATAGTAATAAAACAGAAAATCCTTGTACTCAAAATATTTATTGTTAATTTAAAATTACTATTACAAAATCTACCTACTACAATCACTTCAATCGTCAAGCGGGTCTGGAGAAATCATTCGTGGTACCGCTGATATAGCTCTGAAAAAAAAAACAATAAAGTTAAGTAAAGTCAAGTGAAAATATCTGAAAATTTATTTTTTTCAACTTATCTAGGTAGAGATATATCGAAGTAGAGGTATAAGGGTCGTCTAATTTAAAATACATACAAGCCCCTCCACTAAACAATATTTAAATGGAAATATTTAACTATAAAATTTGTTAAAATATATTATTATAAATTAATAACGTTACACCCAGACCAACTCAATCAAATTTCTGCCTCGCTGGGAATCGAACCCAGGACCCTTGGCACTGCGATCCGGCATGGCAACCATTGCACCGCAGGGGTTAAGGGGTTATTGTATATTATGTTAAGAAGTAAGTTACAAAGCTACTTAAATCTTACTAATGTTATGAATGTATGTTATGTTATATGTATTTTTTATGGAAATAGCCGGCCAACGAGCTGACGATCCACCTGATGGTAAGTGGCTATCGTCGCCCATAGACATCAGCAAGGCATCCCTGATGCCGGCCAAGAAAGAAAGAAGAAAAAAAGAAATGAACATTTGAACTTTGTGTGGATACTTGTGACTCTTTCACGCAAAAACTACTGTACGGATTTTCATGAAATTTAGCACACAGGTAGACCATGTCCTGGACTAAGACATAGGGTACTCATTATCCCAGAAAACGCGGGCAAATCCGCTAGTGAGAATAATAATCATAGATCTGTTACCTGTACACACTGCGTGATTTCGCCTTGGCCGCCTCTCCCAGCCGCAGCGTAGCCTGCATCACTCTCGCCGTTCCCGACAGTAAATCCCTTATGATTGGCCTGGATGACTGTAGATAATACATAATTAACATATCTATGTGAAAATAACAAGACATTAAAAAATATCAACTGCAGTTTAAAATTAATTAAAACTTTACGCATGCCTTATTTACCACCAGAAGTAGAACTGGCTAACATATTATTTCAGATATAGTATTTCAGATGTAAGTAAGTCAGAGGAATACAAAAGCTGGATATGTCGCTCACCTAGTAAAACAACGGCATATCTACGTTTGTCATATTTTACAGAAGCGAATTTCAAAAATTATGTAAAAATGTTTAAAATTAATTTATGGGTTCTTTTTACGTTTCTATCAGATTGTATGGGTTTGGTTACTAGTATAGACATTAATTCATATTTACCACTATGTAGATTATGCACTTTTAAACACGTATACCATATAAACTAAATTTCGCATTTTTTGCAGATGTGCAGAGGTGAGCGATGTAATAAAATATATCAGGGTTATTTTTAACTTCAAAATATTATTTAGCAAAAATACAATACCTACTGGAGATTTATTTAAAGACTTCCAGGGCAATCCGTGTACTTTCACTTTTAACCTACGACCTCTATGAACAAATATTGACGAGGAAAAGTAAAATATTAATTAATGTTCTATAACGATAAAATATAATGACCACTTCTACTTACAGTCGTTCTTTCTTCGACTTCGGCACTATCAGTCTGTGAAGTGTCCCCAAGTGACATGACGCCGCTCAGTCCTGCCAACGCCAGTCCCCCGACACCCTTGATTGCTGCTTTCTTCGCTAGTAGCGCTGCTCCTACAGATTTACGAACATCGTTTCTTTAGACAGTGAATTTAAATAAAGCATGAGCGACTCCTCAGGTCTTGCGCATGTCCATAAGCGACGCTAATTACTTACCATTGTAACGAGGTGTAATACCTCGTTCAATATTCCTTGGCTGGCAGATTCATTTTTCTTCTAAATTTTTAAATCTTGACAGTTGGGTTGGTTTTCAAAAAAATGCATGTGTCAGCTGGGTTCCCATAGAGGATGCGATTATAAATGTTTTTTTTTTTTTTAATATTTTTATCAATTTTACTAACAGTGCCTATTTAATTTATCTTGATACTGTACTTGAAGGCTTTTTTTTTAAGTAATACTTATAATATTTTGAAGATAATAATTGAAGAATTGTGCCTTTACTTGATTTACCTACCCCCCCTGAGAGAATTACTTATTATTGTGGAGGATCTACACCCTCGCACCATTAGGTGGCCTGACTGTTTTGTCGTCAGCCATTTTGGCTATTCAATTATTAAATTAAAATTACTTCCAACCACAGACCTAAAAAAAAACGGACGTAACCTTGTCTAATCGAGAGTGAAGCTGACAGCTCGCTTACCATGTGTGCGTAATTTTGTAATTTTTGATTCGCCATGATGTCAATGCCGTAGCCGTATGGTGTCAATGTGTGGGTGTGTGTACTTGTACGAATACAGAGTTGGTATTCCTATGGGTGCTTCACTGAATTTGTTCTTGGGATTACGTCCGTCATTTTTTTTACGTCCGTGCTTCCAACTACCTTTTTTTCCACGGACAATCGGCCGTGGAAAAAAATTGCCGTAGTTTACCAAAACTTGCAGAAAAAAATATACTTAATCTTACCTTTCATAGCAGCCGCTTTTAACAGGATACCCAAAATAGCTTTCTTGGCGACCAGTGCCAAACCAGCTTTGGCTGCTAGGCCGAGCCCTACGCCGATCGCAGCTCCCTTGACCCCCGCTACCAGAGCACCCTTAGCAGCTCCTGCAGCCGCCGCCTTCGCCATCAGCGCTTTGCCAAGCGCGGGAGGCACCAGGCATGACAAGCACGCGAGCTGATGAAGAAATACAAATTAGATCAGCTCATAAATACTCATAATCAAGGGAAAGGATATAGTTTAGATATTAGTGACAATGAGGCTTGGAAATAGACGGATGCAGCAGATAGCCGCGCCGGTTCCGCTCAAATTATGTAGTAGGTACCTAATGCAAAATGAGTTTATAATTTGTTTAGGTATAAAAGATGTATTAACACGTTCCATGCGAAACTAGGTCGAAAACATGTTGTACATGACTCGCTTGCAGTGCGGCTAAGAAAAACATAGACTTCTCTGTGGTGCGAAAGGTATAACTTCAGTTTGCTTTGGTGCAGGAAGGAGATGAATATATATCTAAGATGTGTTTCTTAAGTAGAGTTCAAAGGAGTGGCCAGCTTATTACCAGATTTTTTAGATCTGGTACCGCACTGAAGAAATAAAATATAAATACAGTGCGGTACCGGGTAGAATGCACCTGGTACCTCCGCGCACCTTGTACCGCACCCTGCACTAGCTTTACGCGGCCAGTGTTGTGTTGCAGTCGATAAAACGCATGCATCCGTCAACATGTCTTCAAAGAAAAGGTGCCGAAAAAAGATCGATTTCAACTTTGATGTTGATGACAACAAAAATAACAACAACAAAATGAAATCAAATTATAGTTTGTTATATCAAAAACAGGTAAGTCATCAATAGATACGTAATAAACGTTCTCCATGTTATAACAAAAAAACGTATGTGCAGATGAAAAAAAAGGTATAATGTAGCACGGATGTCTAGCTTTATTGAAATAACACGGTCAATGTTTGAGTGAAATGAGAAGGTTATAAGCAGATGAGCCACTTGTCTAGTTACTGCATACAACTTTTTAGACCTAAATATACTTTTTGTTCGAATTTCTTATTAGGTTAGACCTATTATCACGTGTAATAGTCGTATAAGAGAAATTGTATTAATAATTAGTTAGTAGAAATTGTAGAAAAAAATATTGAAGCTTTTTTAGAAAACAGCCTGGAAACTGACACAGGTAATTTTTGAAAACTAATATCAACAATATATTTTATTCACGTGCCTATGTTTTCCATGATTGAAAGATTTCACACACACAGACACACACACGAACACATATATAAATTCGTTAATAATACATATATTTTTTCAGAGCTTACACCGAAACTAAGTAAACACCATCTGGTAAAGGGTGACAAGAAAAGAAATTGTGTCAGATGTTACGAAAAATTACGAACCTTTTTAACAAGCCGACAAAAAAGTAAAAAAAAAAACGAAATGTGCTGAGTGTCAAAAATACGTCTGTTTACCTTGTTTTAGTGAAAAACATTGAATATAATTATTTTTTCTTTTATAATAAACCTTACATAAAGTTATCGATATTTTTACTTTTCAACTCTAAAATATATGCAAAAATTCCCGTGTTCAGTGCGGTACAAGGCGTAAAAGACATTGTATCTTTATTTAGCTACAGATTCTAAACAAAATAAGCTGTTGACGTACGCCTTCAGATTTATATAAATCACACTTCATTATAGATAATGTTCAAGGCAAAAAATTATATATTTTTTGTTAAAATGATGCCAAAAACACACTTTAGTTTCTGAATCGCTACATGGTCTAATAGAACTTGTATCGCCACAATGAAAGGTTTAGGACCAGGTTGGAAACATCTTGTACCGCAGTAATGGAAAGAAATAAAAAATGGGTGCCGCTTCGAACGTGTTAAGGAGTTTCTTTCGACGTTTCTTTTCCATAATACATCACCGAAACTGATCCATTCTAAATCTTTTGTGATCCGTAAAGGGATAACTTTGAATATATTATAACAAACAAATAAACAAATAATAAATGAGCCAACGATTAAAAAATCCTTCTAAGTATCCTTTCTGCTGATTTTATGAGTGTAGTGCGACGCGATTTCGTGTTTTACAAATAAACAGTGTAAAATGCGATATAGCTCAGCAAATATTTTGATAGAGTAAAAACCGCAACCGAAACTACTAAATTATCTACTAACTTAATCGTTTTATAATATGATTGTTCATACTGATATAAATGATAAAGAATTTTCAGGGAAAATACTAGATAACTATATACTTAGGTACATGAAAACCACTAAAATAAACTATAAAAATAGAATAAGAAATAACAAAAATATGGTTACTGTACGTTAGTTATAATAATAAATATTTAATATTTCTGAATAATTAAACCATTTTGTCTATACTAATATATAAAGAGGAAAGATTTGATTTTTTGTTTGCATTGAATAGGCTCCGAAACTACTGAATCGATTTGAAAAATTCTTTCACTATTGGGAAGCTACACTATCCCCGAGTAACATAGGCTATATTGTATTTTCAAAAAAATTAGGGATCCTTTATAAAACTCGAATAATGTAATCCAAGGGGTAAAAAAGATAAGAAAACCGAAGCAAAGCGAGGGTGGTTACTCGTGTAAAATAAAATGACACGCGGATCCAAATGAGTATGAAAACTTAAAATCATTATTAATAATACGATGCCCGAACTGATTTATGAAATAATCTATATCTATACTAATATATAAAGAGGAAAGATTTGATTTTTTGTTTGCATTGAATAGGCTCCGAAACTACTGAACCGATTTGAAAAATTATTTTACTGTTGGGAAGCTACGCTATCTCCGGGTAACATAGGCTATATTATATTTTCAAAAAAATTAGGGATCCTTAAGAAAACTCCAATAATGTAACCCAAGGTGTAAAAAAATAAAAAAAACCGAAGCAAAGCGAGGGCGGTTACTCGTTAATATATAAAGAGGAAAGATTTGATTTTTTGTTTGCATTGAATAGGCTCCGAAACTACTGAACCGATTTGAAAAATTCTTTCACTGTTGGGAAGCTACACTATCCCCGAGTAACATAGGCTATATTATATTTTCAAAAAAATTTGGGATCTTTAATAAAACTCCAATAATGTAACTCAAGGTGTAAAAATAAGAAATCCGAAGCAAAGCGAGGGTGGTTACTCGTAATAATATAAAATAAATCATGATGTACCGTCATTCCACGTTTAGCATTAAACAACGTAAAATAATTACAAGCACCTTTTAATCACTATCACAAAATTAATTCATGAAGCTATTACCTATTCATTACTCGTGTAAAGAATTAAAAGATAATATTTATTAATACATTATCATTATAATTTATAAAAAAAAATTAAAATAGGCAGCTGCCGACAGAAGTGAAAACTCAAAACAATGGAAAATCTGTGTTATTTTTTTAATTTTTAAACCATATATAGTCTGAATTATTTAAATTTCATTATTAAGTAGTAAATTTTAATAATGATTATCGAAAACACAGTTAAAATAATACACAGTATACACGAGATAAAATTATCAAGTAGTCAACATAACTTCACTTACTGCTATTACCGCATGTCGGTGACGCGAAGTTTAATTTACCCACCCAAAAAGTAAAATACGCATAAAAATAATATGATACAGTCTATAATACTGCGCGTCCCTAGTCTGCTGCAAACGCAATACGTCACGAGCATGTCGGTGACGCGAACCCATAAGATCCCCTACCAAAAAGTGCCCAACGCGGCTAGAGAAGTTTTCACTTCAAAAATATTTAGTTTTTTATAGCATAAATAATAAAACACCGTATTTACTCACCGAGACGATAACAACTCTGATTTCCATTTTACGATACTTAACTAATACAAACTAAATTAAACGATAACTGTCGTTGACATTTATATCGTTTTAAGACAATTTGGCTGAATTGCATCACGCTCAGTAATGTGGAAGTAAAGCCATTAAAAGTAATCACGGGCAAGACCATTAAGTACTTGAAATATCATCAATTGGAATGGTACATGTTCTTTGTATTCTTTAACTAGATATCAACAAGCTATAATTGTAAATAACTACAAATACACAGCCTAAACCCGTGGCCATAAATATTAGGAATATGTGTGGAGGAGCACTAATAAAGGGTTTAGGAAAATTCGTCTCCTGCTCACAATCAGTAAAGTAGGGTGTAAAAGTTTATTTTTAATAATTCTCATTTGAAAATCCAATATTTCATTCAAATTCAAAATCAATTATTCACATGCAATCACTGATATATTATTGCACGTATTTTTTTAATCTAAACCATTTCAAAATGGTGCTTTACCATAAAAGAGTAACTTCTTAGTACTTCTTTTAAAAATAATAATGTACATATTATTTATTTTTGACAAAATCCACAACTTTTTTACACTTTATACACAAACTTAACTTAATATTAGTTATATATTTTATATGTACCGCTAATTAAATTAATATATTACTAAAAAAATGAACCGGTTGCCGAACTGATCAACTCCATGAGTCTATGTCATTAATAGGTGGATCTGGATAGATAATATATTCATGTTGTGCTTTTACCCGTTACTTGAATGATTCTACTGGCAATTGTCTTTAAGCAATTTACATCAAGCCCCATAAAGGACAGCTGCACCTTACGACGGTACGAGGACATGAGTCATTGAGCCTCCTTCGCGTCATCTTAAGCTACTTCCGTGCTTCGAAAGACACATTAATAAGTAAATCCCTGTTATTATCGTCACATTTAACAGTCATTAAGCCATATCAGAAGCTTTCGGACTTTTCAGTTGGCTAAAAAGCAAACGTTACTCGGTACAGTTTACTCCAAGATTCTTTAATCACGAGGAAAGACCTGTTTTGCAATTAAATGAAGCCACGAGATTAAAACATTTGCTAGAAACCACAAAAAATGGAAATTGGATGATGCTGAATGTTAATCAGGCACTTATTAAATTATTTTGGCCGTGAGAATCTTAACTTACCATTATATTACATACGTATATCTACATACATGTAGAGTGTCTGTTTTTAATATCAAAACAATGACCAATAAGGTTGTAATGTGTGAAAATATCTGAAATGCATGCTGTGTGTACCTTTGTAGGAAACATAAAATTAATCTTAGAGTCAATTTCTCGTGTATATTTGTTCCAAGTAAACTCCACTGCTACAATTTTTTTATTTTTGTTACTAGTGGATTTTCTTTCATTCAGTAGTGAATTTACTAGTGAAAGTGAAAAAACCACTCAAAAAATATTCTCTCAGTTTTGTAGCTGTCCTGCTCCCCTGTCTGTAAGTCCTCCATACTATCCTTTACCACTTTTAGTCCGTCTTATCTGTAATTTTAATTTTCTTTTTAAGATGATAAATTATTAAAGTGAATCGTGGTTTCATAAAACCACACTTTTATGTTTTTTAGTGTCTTTTGTGATCTTCCCTGACATGACTCTCCTTTTATTACACTGGGTTTCATGGAAGAAATAGGCGCGGTGTGATCCCAATATTAACAAAACTGGGTTTCTTTGAAGCTCGAGTACGAGGAAACCCAATGAAAATATCGCACGCAAAAAAATACAGAGCATAGAAAAAGGTCTAAAGAAAAATGTTAACCGAATAGAATATTAAATAGTTGTTTAATATTTCCAATAAAAAATCGTAATTTGTTATAAAAAAATAAACTTTAGCGTCGCAATTCTCTGTATTTTCAGCGGTAACAACATATTTTTTTTTTGAGAATATAATAGGTATATGGTTTTATTAAAACTTGAACCGGACAGATATTGAGTTTAATGTGTATATTCTGAATTATCTAAGGAAAACCCTCAAATTAAATGTTTATTCGCAGTCTAGTTACATTGTTAGCAAAAATATGCTTTGCAATTTTGAACCATATTCAGCGTCACGTAAATGTAACATTAGATTAGCGCAGATATGCGGTTGTGTGAGTGAAATCAACGTTTTTAAATCGTAGTCATACCGCGCCTTAAGGCCGCCCATTCTATTGTGTTTATTAATTACGAGTAACCGCCCTCGCTTTGCTTCGGTTTTTATTTTTATTTTTTTACACCTTGGGTTACATTAATGAAGTTTTCTTAAGGATCCCTAATTTTTTTGAAAATATAATATAGCCTATGTTACCCGGGGATATTGTAGCTTCCCAACAGTGAAAGAATTTTTCAAATCGGTTCAGTAGTTTCGGAGCCTATTCAATGCAAACAAAAAATCAAATCTTTCCTCTTTATATATTAGTATAGATTTATTAGCCTTCTTCTTAATTATTTTATTTGATGTGTCACGTACAATCAATAAGGAATTTAAAAAACTAAATTTATATAACAAAATTTAACTAACTACCCGTACCTACTTAGCTAATTATTATAATGAAAGTGCACACTTTTATTTCAATAATCAGTCTCATTTAAGACTTTGAAGTGGAGGAGCACTTGACGAGAACCGAAGCAAGGGCAGTTAGATAGTTTTAAAAGTGTCATATACACGATTCTGAGTATTCAGTATTAATTGAATTTATCGCCTACTAAATATTATGTAATATGTTATATGATATACTTTAAAGAAATCTCCTTTACCGAATCCAATTTTCGTTATAACCTTTTTTAATTTATATATAAATTTATGCGTTTTTTTGGGTATTCAACATAACATTAACTGTTAATTAATATTTTGCGCGTCATTATTAATTGAAGAAAATCCCCTTTTATGCTTCGAATTGTCAATAAAGGCACTTAGATTATATTTGGAACTTAATATAAATAATATCTGATCTTATTTACTTAATAAATAGATATATCAATATTTCGACCCAGTTACCTACATATCGGTCGGATTGTGGTCAAGTCGAGTCTCGGTATTATAAAATACGAGTAATTTGCTTCGGTTTTCTTATTTTTTTACACCTTGGCTTCCATTATTGGAGTTTTATTAAGGATCCCTAATTTTTTTTAAATATAATATAACCTATGTCACCCGGGGATAGTGTAGCTTCCTAACAGTGAAAGAATTTTTCAAATTGGTTCAGTAGTTTCGGAGCCTATTCAATGCAAAGAAACAATCAAATCTTTCCTCTTTATAATATTAGTACCTACCTATAGATAATAATAATTATAATAATAACGCTTCACACTCAAAGCCCCACACTAGGATTCCCTGGGTCGTGGGTGCCATGGACAACACACTAGACAAGGACATTCACACCCAGACCGAGAACAGAAATTCAAACTCATCATTCAAATTTCCGCCTCGCTGGGAATCGAACCCAGGACCCTCGGTGCGGTGATCCGGCATGGTAACCATTGCGCCACACTGGTCGTCATGAATCGTGAGTCTACTCGTTACATTTAAAATGATCCGCAACTGCACATTCATACACTGTAAAATGTAACGTATATTTTTAAAAGCTTATTGCACACAAAGTCGCGCGTTAAGATAAGTTTAAATACCACAATTACAGACAAAATTCTATCCAGGGTCCGATGTTGACTTGACCGGTATTTAAGTATGTTAGTGTCACACCGTTGAAGTCAGTGCTCAAACTCATGCTAATTGTTTCATTCTACACGGCGAACACAGAAATCCGTAGAGACGTAAAATCACGATATATTTTTTCCAGTTACAAAACACTATTGTCATACTACGATGAATTACCCTCAAACAACTACATACAGTCCGTAATTATTGGCATAATGGCATAGAAGTCATTTATGTTGTGTAACGGGACATACACAGGACATAGGTACTAAACATTAATTTACACCTGTGAAGCGGATAATTGTAGGGAATAGAAACACAAGAATGTCAGGATTAGTAGAATAGAACACAGCTATTTACTTATCAATATCTCCTCCTTCACTTTCTGATTCCAAATAAAACAATAATTAATAGGTATTGATTTTTATTTATTCATTGGACTGCAAACAGAAGAGCTTATACTTAAGCAATATAATACAATTTCTATATTATTAAGCATCACATAATAATTTTACTTTCTTTAAATATACCAGTATTTATAATCCCTTAAGATCGAAAATGATTCATGGAACGCATTATGCATTATTACGCGACAGTCATTATAGTTCAAACACCTGTATTATCGTCGGGCTATTAATCACTCGCAACAGGTTCGATCACTTTTTTGCTTTTTGCATCAAGCAGGACACATAGAACAGGTAAATTCAAAGGAAAGTTTTTTGTACTTGATTTGCTACACGTTTTATAAAGTAGTGCAACAAACATCGTTTTTAATGCTATAAATCTTGTATTTTAAGTATAACGTGAAAAAATTAAAAATATGCTTTATTAATTTACCTAGTTAATCATCAATGGCTTAGCAATCACTTTCCATATATTTAATTGTATGAGTACATCACATAACTTGGCAACTTTATCCTCTTACATGTTTTGTTAGAAAACTATACCTAAAGATAAAGCAAATAAAATTATTCATGTCGTAAAATACATTTTAATTAGGTAAGTTGATTCCAGTCAGCTGATCAGCGCGGATCTCCTTCAGAAGACCTTGAGAGTTGTCTTATTATAATAAGTTTTGTTCTTGAATAAGGTAGAAGTCAGCCAGCCAAATAATCAACCAAGTATCAAAAAGTTGATCTTATAAGGAAAGCGGATTAATTATTGAATAAGCATAAAACTATGTTAAGAGCGCCGCCGCGCCGTGAAGCATTCAATATTTAAATTACATGTCACTAAAGTATGACATCATAAATTATGACGTTACCTTTATCGTCATTTACGTATACATAATTATTATTTTTATCCATAGACCTATATGTATATACTATGTTTTTAACACCATAATAAAATTATAGGTAGGTATTTTTTATCCGTTAATAAATTAATCTTTATTACATCATTGGTGTTACTAGTCTGTGGGCGACGATGGCCACTTACCGTCAAGTGGATCGTCAGGTCGTTTGTCTGCTAAAAAAATCTTTGTGGAAGCTATGACGAGCTTTGGAGTTTTTAGTATGCTTTATTATTATAACCATTTAAAAGTGACTAAATAGTACCTACTTGAGAAATGACGGGTACAGCATACAACAAAAATATGTTATTAAAAAAACAATAAATTTTAGCAAAAAATAGCTATCGTCAGCTTCAGCCGAATTGAGAACCTTCTTTTTGAAGTCGGTTAAAAAAGTACACAGCCGCTCAACTGGAGTTTTGTTCTTACGAAGTGGGTCATATTTTATAGTACGTATATAAATACAATTCAAGTTCAAGGAAATTTCACTGTCCACACACATCTGACTGCATTCATTACCTTCTCCGACCACTATGTATTCTTAAAAGTTTTACAAAAATGGAATCAATAAGACTGTTTATAATAAGGGTAAGTAAGTGATCAAACATGCATGATAAAAATCTTTATACTTAGTAGTAAAAAACAATCGCCATAAAACCAATTAATCCATTAATTTATAGTTTCTACTATTGAAATATAGCTAACACCTGTAACGTGCTTAAGTAGCTATTATTAAGTTATTAAACAATCAGATAATCGGATGCAAATGCAGTTATTGGCTCATTAATTGTTCGCGCAACATACATACTGAGTTGACAGCAGTGCATATAGTAGAACATAATATCGTGAGCTCAGCTAGTCTGCACGCAGAAATGTAACCGGTTACCTACTCTATGTAATATATTCAAAACATTGAAAAATATTGCGAAATTTTTATGCAGCTCGTATTTGAAAAATTCAGAGCTCCCGACTATCTATTATTATCTAGCAGACCCGGGCTTCGCTTCGAGAAAAATAGTCCTTGTCCTTAAGTGAACTTATAGTACCTGCTTTGTATGTACTCGTAAAGCAACAAGTTAGTTTAATATTAAAGTATTGCCTATACTTTAAGTTGAAGACTTCCAGCTGTTACAGATACAGTTGTGCTCCAAACATACTGACTCTCTTATTGAAGTATTATTTATAGTAATATTAGTTCAATAGTCTCTCTATTAATCTATTCTAAATGAACGCCACCACAATTTAATTTATGTCGCGCGAGTTTCTAAATCTACGACAGATTTTCTTTATGTTGGTACGTTGCGTACGATTTCTCCTAAGATATTCATTTAATTTATATAAAGAAAGGACAAATATGTTTAAGTATATAGTGAAAGGATAATTATGTTAACACATAAGAAGATTATCGTATTTATTTATGTATATATGAATATTAAATCTTTAAGGTGCGGTAAGTTCTGGATTTCCCTTGAAAGTTGAAACGTCTAGTTTTTCGTCGCAAAGTTAGCCGTATCTATACATATTACAAATTAGAAAAAAATACAGTGTATAGTCAATAGTTTAATTAACTATAAATAGAAGTGGTCTAGAATACTGAAAAAAAAACCACAAAGAACAACATGAAAAAAAGGTTTCGTCTCAAAATACTTACTCGATATTTTGAGCGACAACTATATTTTTTATACCTAACTTAAAAAAAGGAAATTTATTGAACTAAAGTCTGTATTACCGGTTATTGCTATTTTTTTCATAATTAAATAAAAATTACGAAATAACGTTGATATTCGCAACTATGGAAACCAACTAAAATCAAATGCAATTTTCAACTTTATTTCTCCAAAACGACGCACTATACTATACCTACTATCGAGGGATTCAAAGACGCTTAGCAAGTAAGTCGAATATTTGAGATAAAAGTTTAAGGATATAAATGGTAACTGTGAATTATCCTTATAAGATATGCAATCACGGACTTTTATTTAGAACTTTTTATTAGGCACAATTCTGTCATACATTATTTTCTTGTTATTATATTCAACTATATACGCAGCGCACGCCGTAAAAGCTTTCAAAAAGCACGCAGTTTCCGACTTACACGACAAATATCGTCTTGGCTGTGGCAAATTTATACATATGCACATAATATATAGTCTATAGCAATTTTGAATAATACACCTTTCAAATGGTGAAAGATTTTTCAAATAGGTACCGTATTTCCGGAGTCCTTCTCCACGATGTTGTGCTCACAGAATTCGACTTCTCTCTTTATAATGTTAGTATAGATTGTTATAATAAATGAAATTTAATATTACTCGGTTTAAACATACATTTAGCTGTGTTTTAGAGGTTTTGAAGAAAACTTAGGAATCCAGTGCCTAATGTATTATCAGCAGACCTTTCACAAACCCAAAACTTTTGTTCCAGATAATTCTAACTTCAATCATACTAAGCTTCGTGATGGCCGCTAGCAGCAAGGATTTCAAACAAAACAATTATTTACAATCTACCGCATCGTCTGTATCCAATGAGAAGATGGAAATGACCATAAACTTGAATAAAACTGGTAAAAATAAATTAACGCACACAAGGACAACGAGAGGCGCTAATCGAAGAAACTGGTCGAAGTCGTACCCCGGCCGTTACAATAACATGCCACCATATCTAGTTTTTAATAGAAAAACAGGCTCATATTACCCATACTATACGTATCCTAAGGAAAATAGTTTAAGGCGGAGCGGCGTAAAGGACATGAAGAAGTGGTCTCATTAGGGGCATTCCATAAATTACGTCACACGTTAGGGAGAGGGGGGGGGGTCGATTTAGTGTGACATTGTGTGACAAGGGGTGGGAGGGGGTCCTAAATTTCATGACGTCACACTTCAAAATCGAATAATTGGTATGTATAGGTAAATATTAAAAAAACTATTAATGGAATTAAAACTTATTTCGGAACTGCTGTTATAATTTAATAATTTCTAGGTGTAAAATTTCACAATATGTGACGTCACACTAGGGAAGGGAGGTCTCACAAATGTGATCAGCTGTGACATGGCGGGGGGGAGGGGTTAAAAAACATGAAATTAGTATGACGTAATTTATGGATGGCCCTTTAGATAACTAAGTATTAGCTTTATTTTTAGAACAAATACTTGGCATGGCTTGTAATATAATGTTTTGAAGTTAAGGTTTTTATGAGACTCAGTTCATATAAACGGCTTTTATACAAAATATTAAATTTGTTACTATTTTTGTTGTTGTTTTTGACTCCAATCGGAAGCGGGATCAAATCAACGCTTCCTTCTCATTCCTTCTTCCTTCCTTACTCATACTGATATTCTTAAAGGAAAAAGTACGGAGATTTTAGAGTTAGAGAACCACGCAGCTGTATTTTTACCTGTTGTATTTTGTGCTAAGTATTTAATATTTCTCCGTTTTATTCAGTTTACACAGCCCAGTTTATCATAATCGGTCATCATAATCGGTCCATTCATTTAGGAGCTACGATGCCACAACTTATAACCACCCTCTTTTTGCTTCGGGGATTAAAAAACAAGTAGGTACCTATATAGTTTGAGTTCGACAACATAGAACGTTGATGCCAACATGACATTTAGATAAAAAAGGTGTAACGGAAAATATTTGATTTTACTCCCCATAAAATCTCTTAAATCTCATACCGCGGACTCAAATATGAAATCTATAGATAAGGTGTTAAACTCCAAAAAAACTAAGCAAACTAAAACAGAACCGTCAAAATACGTTACCACAATAGAGAATACCACGGAACAACAATTCATAATAACCTTCACGGAAATTTTGTGTTGTTTCCTTTACAATAATTATTAATATTTTATTTTATTCTAAGTAATAATCAAGATACGAGATGCATGGTCATAGCACTTAATTAATGCGCGATGCAAATTCAGGTTTCTCACGACCAGGGAAGTGCTACAATGGCTTCAAGATAACATTCCATACCCAAATTTTTTATGGTAGGTAATTCCCAGTAATGCAAACGGTCACCGAAGCGTTGCTGCTCAGGAAGAAAATGACTAGCTTCTTCTGGTTCTGTAAAGGGGCTTTATCTCTTCCATGATCCATCTACCTTTTGTGATCGTGGTGCATCCTTTCCCTGCCATAACAACCGCTAGTAATAATACTTCAATGATAACAACAGGGTTATTGCGAAAGATCTGTCCTATTAAAAGTCGCCGACCACTATACTACCCTGTTTAGTCCTGACAGTACTCGTATAAGATCAGTAATATTGCCATGTACGTCCCCTGCTTCCTTTTTGGCCGGAAGTGGACCGGTGACGTTTTTGGTGTTAGTCTTGTCTATGACCGACGCTGACCACTTAACATCAAGTTAAACTTGCCTGTTCATTTATTGTACCCGTATATACAAAGTTACTCTATGATTTATTGGCTATTGGCATAAAAAGACTAGTTACTTGCACAAGATTTCTATTATGTAAAATTATTGTATTAATAAAGATTTCAGAACACTAATATCTTCTTAAAACACTATTGACAGTTTCTAAATAAATTAACATAACCAGTTTAGGAACGCACTCAATACACAAAATATTTAATTTTATCTGTTCTACGTATCAGTGAAACTTTAAATTTAGGGTAAACTATGTGTACCTGTTGTATTTTGTGCTAAGACACTGTGTTACGTTAAAATAATGTACCTCATTGATTAACATTGTATACCGGAGATGTCCTTAAGTAATGTACTTAATGAAGATCCAGACTCAGTCAGAAATGTAAACTTTTTTGTATGAAACTCATCGAAAGACTGTACTGGCCGCTTATTTACCTTAAAATAATAAATTTTAAAAGAACGTGATAAAAATAATGTTCTAAATTTAAATTTCACCTGACTTGTATTTACTTCTTCGTTTATATTGGCGGTAAAACGTTGAGTGCTGTGGGTTTCTTTTATGAACAGGTCCCGTTTTGAAACTCTTTTTGTTTCGTTTTTTTAATCGGTGGAAAACAACTGTAGAGGGAAAGTTTCACGTAGTAAGCATAATCCAATGATTTATGTAACAACTTACCGACAAGACCGTTTTTTACAAAACATAGCCAGAAGAGAGCCCGAAACTACGGCTCGGCAACTCGTAGAAGAGCTGTCCACCAGGTGATTGGCAGTACCCTAAGGGGCCATCCATAAATTACGTCACACTAATTTCATGACTTTTTGACCCCTCCCCCCGTCCTTGTCACATTTGTGAGACCTCCCCCCCTAGTGTGACGTCACATATTGTGAAATTTTACACTTTGATATTATTAAATTAAAACAGCATTTCCTAAATAAGTTTTATTTCCATTAATTGTTTTTAATATTTACCTATACATATCAATTATTCGATTTTGAAACGTGACGTCATGAAATTTGGGACCCCCCTCCCACCCTTTGTCACACAATGTCACACTACATCAACCCCCCCCCCCTCCCCCCTAACGTGTGACGTAATTTATGGATGACCCATAACCGCCTGGAGCACGTTGGCTCATTCAAGGAAGTAGGCTCATGTCCTGTTTTCTGATGAATCCCTGTTCGGCTTCCATCCTGACTCAAGAAGAGTACGCGTTTGGCAAGCTTCGGGACGTCGTGGAAGATGGCATTTGAAGAGGTTCAATCGTAAATTAAGCAATATCAAGCAAGCATAATAATCAAAGCATAATTTTATTAAAAGAATCTAATTTAACATTGGTATCGTTGGCATCGACGTTGTGCTGTTAACCTGCTGCCGTTCCTAATATTCTATCTATCCGTAATCAGCAGTAAACTGCGTAGCAAATTTATAAAGTCACATACTTTATTAGCTTTCCCAGATATTACGGATATATACACAATAAAAAAGCTTGCCCTAGACGAGCCCTGTTAATTGTGAATTCATTTAGGGGCTCCTACTTCTACGGGGTTCATAAAATATTCTGACGTTTTACGAATTGTTGCTTAGACGGAGCGGCGGCGGGGCCGCTGTTGCAAAAAAATATTTTTCGTTTTCTGTTAATAACTCCGAAACTAATAATATTTAAGAAATTTAAAAAAAAAGGTTTCTTAAAGAAGAAATTTTCAAAAATAACTTTTAGCTCCCGGAACTCTATCTCCATTATTTTATAATTTTAATTTAACGCTGAAAATGGGCCTCCACGCGGCATTTTTATGTTGCACGTGTGGCGTCAAAACCGAGTACGAAAAACGAAATAACTTTTTTTTTGCAAGTTAATTTGTTAATAATTTTTGCAATTTTTTACGTGCTGGTAAACGCTTTCGAAACATTTTTCTAAACATCATTCCGGACAGAATGAGCTATCGCACTTATTTTTAAGAGCAGTATCTCTATTTTTCACCATTCTGAACTTATTGCTTAGACTATATTAGAGATTATTAGTATCGGGCACTAGACATTCCAGTAAAAGGCGTATAATGTGCAGTAGCTACCACTTTCATTTCCTACGAATTTGGATGACTTTGTCTGTTTCCAACGACCCGTAACTATAAAAGCTGAGAAAAAATATTTTTGCATTATTTCGAGCTTGCATATTGACAGTCAAGCATCTTGTGAATTACCAAAAATACATAATGGCTAAGCTGGTAAGTAATCAAGATGTACTTGAGTGATTATATAGAAATATCAGTGGACTACTTCTTTATCTAGACAGTTTTAAAAAAATACTATTGTAGAGTTACTGCGTATGCATTGCAACCCAACTTGTTTTCGTCTGGTGGATCTATAGCTCGTTTATATTTATCGCTAAATTTAAGTATAATTTTAAGTGGAGTTGTCTTACATGATATCAATTTATTTAGCGTAGTGTTTAGAAGTAATTAATTGATTATTTCGATAAGTATGTAACCGAAGCGTTTAAATGTTTCAGCTTTTAGTGTTGTCTGCGCTAGTCGCTCTCACTGTGGCCTCTCCTTATCCAGGTATGTACGATACACCTTACTCATTATAAATTATAATAATTAAAAAACTGATAGATATAAAAAGAATCAAAAACCCGACTGCAAAAAAACATGATATACCTTTATGAAATCCTTTTAATGAGCTTTTTAATTTAATACCCATATTGCAGTATTCTATTAATTTTTATTTTTTTATACTTCAAACAATGGCATCTCACAGAAACTATATTTGTTGTTTTCTAATTTCACTTATATCTATAACAACACTTGGGCTGTCAAGACGCATATAACAATACAATATCTTAGTTATATGAATCGGTCAGAATAAAGAATATTAAATACATACATACTCATAAGATACGCGCAAAAAATATAACCCTGCCTTAGCAGTCGAGTAATCAATAGTAACTTCACATGGTCAATAAAATTAATATAGTATATTTCATTACGAGTGCGGAAAGCCTATCATCGCAGAGTTCCGACAAATGTCCACCCGAGCCGAGGCGCAGCCGAAGGTGAGGGTTGACAGTCGGAACAAGTTACAATGACGGTTCCGCGCGTGTACTGAACAACTATTTTTAATACAGTTGCGAAAAAATGAAGCAATTTAATAGAATAATAAAAAAAATGAGAGGTGTCAAGGGACACCCGGATGGAACGAAGTTTCTTTCGATTAATACTAAGCGACCAGAAGTCTTCGAGGGTGCGACAGTAGAATCATAGAAACTTCTATGATTTTTTTTTGTAAAAACTTCGTGGTTGGTTTTTTCTTTTTAATAGACATTATTTTGACAGTTGGGAAAGAGAACGCACGAGTTCGGAAAAGGTAAAGAAAAATTAATTGACCGTGTGAAGTTAGTAGTATGTAATGGCCCACATCCCGAACGCTATACGTCCCTGCAATACGCCACTTTTTGAGCAACTGTATTAAAAAATAAATAAACGCTTACACACTCATACCCCACGCACTGGGTTTACCTGTGTCGCGGGTGGCATGGACGACACATATAATATACACATATATTAATTATATTAATTAATATTATTGTATCACGCTTAACATTCGAGCTGACTGATTACTAAAATGCCTTTTTGAACTTGATCCAACTAATTAATATTAACTTTGTAAATTTTGTGTGCAATAAAGTGTAATAAATAAATACATAAATATTTAGTGGCTTCTAGAAATAAAGTATAATACCTACTTATAATATTATGTAGAAATTGTGTTTATGCCATTACAATTATATGCGAAAACGCAAGCAAAGTTAAAAGCCAATATTACATGAAAAAATAAATAAACAGGTCTTTAAATTAATGTTAATACGTTGCAGGATACGGCGCTGGTGGCAGCAGCAGTGGTGGTTTTAGTCAAAGTCAACAGAGTGGATTCAGCCACAGCGGACAAAGTGGATTCGGCCAAAGTGGACAGAACGGATTTGGCCAAGGTGGACAGGGCGGATTTGGCCAAGGCGGCCACGGCCACGGTGGATTTGGCCAAGGTGGACAGGGAGGGTTTGGCCATGGTGGCCATGGACAGAGCGGATTTGGCCAAAGTGGACAGAGCCAATACAGCCAAAGTAGCCAGAGCGAATATAGCCAAAGCGGACAGAGTGGATTTGGCGACAGCGAACACTACTAGAAAAAGTTGTCATCGCATTAAAGATCGAACAATTAACGAAGTTTTCGTTAGTTATTTCCGTTGTTAGAGCTACTTTAACACTTTCATATGTAAATGATGTAAAACGTTTAAGTAGGTCGAACAATGTAGAGCAAATAAGGAGCACAGTCTTATTAGGCTATTAATAAAATAAAGTATTTAAATATTAACAATAGACTATTCATTTCACTCTTAAATAAACATTAAAAAGAAGTATGAAAACTCATAAACATAGTTTCGACCACTAAGAGGCACAGAAAGCCCACATTGACGTTAGTTGATGAGTGATTGGTGTAGAAAATACTTGGGCTGTCCGCAGTTCCTGGACTTAACCTCTCTACAGTATTTATATACTGCTCTAACTCTAAACTGAAAGATGAGATGCTTTAATTTATCGGTCGCAGGGTTGATGCCTAGTACCAAATATGACATTATTTTTTTCCGTGCTTCGTCCTTTTTATCTGATTTAACGAATAGCTCTGCAACCAAAACACTAGACACACACACGATTGTAGAGACAATTAAGACTATACTAAACGGACTCGATAGCCTGATCCATTTTTCAGGAAGATGCACCACCAGGTTAATTGGTTAATTTGCCCGAAATCCACACTAAAACAAGTTGGATCATAAAGTAGAAACATAGGACAGGTTAGAGGGAGAGTGTTACCTACAATGAGTTGCTAAAGCTTTCTCTTTACAGCAGATCGATTTCATGAACTTCATTCCATCGCAGATCTTCTATGGATGCATTTTTAGGGTTCCGAACGAAAAAAATGAAAATCGGAACCCTTATAGGATCACTCGTGCGTCTGGGCGACTGCTCATCATAGCCAAGGAGACCTACAAGAAGTCTATTGTCTTAAAAAAAGGGCAAAAATAAATAAAATAGAAAAAACACGGTAAATACATAATCAACATACGGAACCCTCTCCAAGCGGGTTCAACTCGAACTTGTCAAGTTAATTAAAATTGTTTGTTATTTTACACTTCTATGTAACATTTATATGTAACAAAAAAAGTCAACAAACAAGCAGGCAAGCTGCCTGGTGTTAAGTGGTCACCGTCGCCCACAGACATTAATTAGTAACACCATAGGCATCACCAATGCGTTACCAGTAGATCAGTAATAATGATTCAGGTCTCCTACTTCTTTATTGGCCGGAAATGAATTGGTGATGTTTTTGGTGTTACTCTTGTCTATGACCAGCGGTGACCACTTAATATCTAGTTCTTGTCCATTCGTTTATTGGCTATTTGCATGAAAAGCCTAGTTAGTAAAGAACCTACCAACGAAAAAGAGTCTCGTCGGAATTATACTTCACTCATTTGGTTTCAATAAAGTGTATTATTTATTTATTTATTACACAAGATTTTAACTCTGTCGTCTATTAAGTAAAAATATTATATTATATTATTAAGCTAAGATGTGCTTTTAAAACAGTATTGACAGGTTCTAAATAAATTAACATAACCAGTTTAGGAACTAACTCAATACACAAATATTTAATTTTATCTGGTCTATGTAGCAGTGAAACTTAAAATTTAGGGTAAAATATGTATCTTGTACTAAGACAAGGTGTTACGTTACGATAATGTACCTATATAAAGAGTGTAAGATTTTTAATTAAGTAATCTGATTATTATATAATTAATTATTAATCTCCGACGAAAAAAGAGGGGTGTTATAAAAATGACGTGTGTGTGTATACCTATGTGTATCTGTATGTCTGTCTGTGACATTGTAGCTCCCAAACGGATGAACCGATTTTAATCTAGTTCTTTCTATGAAAGCCTGAAAAGATGACTCAATTTAGAGTGTTCTCAGCTATAATATGTTTAGTGTAAATCATACTATGGGGTTTTTTAAAGATTATACTTACATCTACAATTCCTAGAATTGCAGATATTGTGTAGATAGATAGATAGATAACTCTTTATTGTTTGCACACCACAGAATAAACAGTCATACGAGGAGAACAGAATAATTAATAAGCACAAAACAACGGCCGGCAACGCATCAGTGATGCCTTTGGTAGTGCTAATGTCCATGGGCGACGATAGCCACTTACCTTCAGGTGGATCGTCAGCTCATTTGCCGGCTATTTCCATAAAAAAAAAAAAAAAAAAAAAAACATAAAAAAAGAGACCACGGACCAGAGACCCATCATTCGAAAGTCGGCAGTCGTTACTGTTGTACTGTCATGGGCGAAGGAATAAAGTAATGTAAAGGTAAAGGTTTTTATTTCGTTTGTTACTTTGGTATGCTTCGATAGAAAAAAATGTATGCCGTACCTAAAGTAGATTGAACATAATATTATAATAAAAAAACAGCTATGTAAAGTTCTTGTTAAGACTTTATGACAAAAACAATGAAGCTATGCTGATGAGTAGACATCGAATTATATGCATTTGCATGTTTGCATATGCAAACGCATAAAACGTTATTTTTAGCGTTATTGCATATTTTTGTGCTTTTTCACTGATAGTGTTTATCCAATATTAAATATAGTATATAAGAAGCCGGGTCTTGCAGATATAAAGAAAATTAATGCATTTATTAACGGCACCGGTGAAACTCAGCCCAAAGAGGTTTCTGTAAAAATGACGCAAAATTTCAAGTTTTTCTCAGTAATGAGTAACATCAGTTGATGCAGAGAGGTATTTCAGCCTACAAATTAATAGTGGCAAAACGTCATAAATTTGCTGTAGAAAATTTAGAAAAATATGTAAATGTATATTGTCACAAGAATTACAACTGACTGATTTTATTAAATCAAGATATTATAATATAATACAGAAAATAAATGTAAATTCTGATAACATTAATTAGTATTTTGATTGTGCATATTTCGTCTTTTTTTTTAGTGCATATTTGCACGCATATATTGCCAGTTTGATAGTCATCAAAGTGCTTTAAAGTTTCTAAAAATAAAAAATGAATTAAGAACGATAATAATACTAATAACATAGTCGTTAATTTGTAATTATTTTTTTATTTTTACAAGCTTCCAGAGCACTTTTTCTAGTATTATGAAATGCATAGAATGACAGAATGGTAAACGAAAATGAATAGATTCTTGTAAATTTAATTTAATAATATTATGTTATTATAAAATATTTATTTTTGTTAATTTGTTTTATTTTGCTTATTTTTTTCTTTGGAAATTTGTAATTTGGGGGCCCCCTAAGACGGAACTGGTATCAATGTAGTAGGGTGACATGGTAAACAGTGAACCACTAAAAGTTTAAATATTTATAAATCCACCGGATGTGAATGTAATTAAGAACTATTGACTTTAAACGAAAGGAAATTTATTAAACTTATGTTTTGCATATCAATTTCAGCACCAATTCTAATAGTTTATTGGTAATATTGGTTTTTTTAAAAGATGACGAATGGTTCACTGTGTACCAGTGTAAGTACACAGTGAATTGGGGGGTGAGTCAACAGTGGACCAATGTGTATACAGTGAACCATCACTTTAATTACCTACCTTTATCGAATATTTAAAAAGATTTATTGATAGAAATGTCGTTAAATAAAACAGTAATGTAGTATTTAATAATTTAATATTTGTATTCGTCAGCAACAACCACATAAAAACAGTACAAAACAAACTAGTGTGTACAAATTAAACTTATAAATCAAATTAGGAACACTGACTATATTAGTTAAAGCTTGGCTCTTCATATTCTACATTACAATAAAATTAACAGTGTTTAAGAGTATTACCACCCTATTAATCAAATTTCAAAAGAATTAAAGCTTCTTATAACAGTTACTACCAAATAAAAAAACAAAAATTATATGACTCCTTGTAATGTAATCCAACATTATCTTGAGTCTCGTGTTTTTTTTTTTCACATATCTCCTCACATTAAATATTTTAAATTACAATCTTGTGCTGCTTTGTGTATACTCATTCTGTTCTTTACAAGATTTACAGCTTTTTTCATATCTTTTGCATCATGTCCGCCAATTTTACGGTTTCTGTTGTAGTTCGACCCATTCTAAAACAAAATTATTATTATTATTATTACTATATCTTCTATTAACGCCTTTCTTGTTTATTACAATCACAGTTGAAAAGTTTATGCATAAATTGTATCGAACATAATTTATAAAGTGATTGGTACATAGTGAACGATGGTTCACTGTGTACCCTACGATTTTGATCCACTGTGTGCAGACACCACTTTTTATCCTATATGGTTACATAACTATTAAGCATACCAAATTCAAAGGATATTTATATGTCTAAGTTATTAAGGAATAGTTAATTTACACATGGAAATAGTGCAATATAATGTAACTAAATATACAACGATTCTATAAAGAAAATAAATGAAAACACGTGTACTTACTTTTTTTGGCTCCAAGGAGTAAACCATGTATTATACGACCGTTACGGGCGGGAGCCCGCTGTCGATTGGGGAGTGCGGGAGGTGGTTGAAGGCAAATTGTTTCGCGTTTGCAGTACGGTTTGGCAACGACGCGTTTTCGGGATATGAGTGGTGGTGCACTGTGTACTACTGAGCCACTGTTTACCACCTGACCCTATATATTCGATTATAGAGAATGTTAGTATCGGCTGCTAGCCATTCAAGGAAAAGGCGTTTAATGTGCAGTAGCTACCACTTTTATTTCCTACGAGTTTGGATGATGAGTTCGAATGTTTTCAACGACCCATAACTATAAAAGCTGAGAAAAATATTTTTTGCATTATTTCGAGCCTGAATATTGATAGTCAAGCATCTTGTGAATTACCAAAAATACATAATGAATAAGCTGGTAAGTTATCAAGATGTACTTATGTGATTAATATAATAATATCAGTGGACTACTTCATAGTTCTAGTCCTTAGTTCCCAAGTGGACCCCCAGGGGTCCACGAGAGACTTGACAGGGGTCTACGTTGGCGTGACAAAAAATCAATAAATCAATTTTAATTTATTTTTATTTATATTATATTATTTATATTTAATTTTAATTTAATTTAATTTTTTAATTTAATCTAAACTCAGCCGTAATGCAAATTTCCATAGTTAGATCTAATCTTCACATTTTTTGTCGAGTTTTGGGAATATGGTAGAAATGTAGCTGCGCCCTGCAGTCCACCGAAACTAGCTAAATTTTGAAAGTGGTCTTGGGAAAAAAGTCTGGAAACCTCAGTTTATAAAATAATATTATTGTAGACATTGCGTTTGGAATGCAACCATCTTGTTCTAATTTCAAAACCTAAAATATGAATTAAGTATGTATAAACTTAAAACTGAAATAAATAATTAAAATAATAACAGTAGTGGATAATTCTTATAACGTCACTTTTTTATTTTGGCCACTGGTCCTCAGGTGGATTGTCAGCTTGTTTGTCGTACCTACATAAAAACAAATTTGTAATCCTCTATTACAATTTTAGGTAGGTATAATTTTAAGTGGAGCTGTCTTACGTGATTAGAAGTAATTAATTAATTATTTTAATAAGTATGTAACCGAAGCGTTTAAATGTTTCAGCTTTTAGGGTTGTCTGCGCTAGTCGCTCTCACTGTGGCCTCTCCTTATCCAGGTATGTACGATCTTACTCATTCCAAATATATCAAACGAAAATATAAACGAAAATATCTGGCTTGTTTTCTATAAGAGAGAGAGAGAGACAGACAGAGAAACATGTGCTTACTTGTAACGACGCCGCACGAGTTGTAACGACGGCAAAAAGTGTCGTTACAACTTTTCCCTCTTAATTTTTTCCGTCTAGCCCCCTTTCGCAACGCGCGATAAGGAACTTCGTTCCAATAAAAAAATGCACACATATATGTGTCATTTTAGTCTATGAGCTTTAAATTAATGTCAATACATTGCAGGATACGGCGCTGGCGGCAGCAGTAGTGGTGGTTTCGGCAGCAGCAGTGGTGGATTAGGCAGCAGTGGTGGTTTTGGCCTAAGCGGACAGAGCGGAATCGGCCAAGGCGGACTGGGACAGGGCGGATTTGGTCAAAGTGGACAGAGCGGATTTGGCCAAAGTGGACAGAGTGGATTCGGCCAAAGCGGACAAAGTGAATTCAGCCAAAGTGGACAGAGCGGATTTGGCCAAAGTGGACAGAGCGGATTTGGCCAAGGTGGACAGGGCGGATTTGGCCAAGGTGGACAGAGTGGATTTGGCCAAGGTGGACAGAGTGGATTTGGCCAAAGTACACATGGCGGATTTGGCCAAAGTGGACAGGGCGGATTTGGCCAAGGAGGACAGGGCGGATTTGGCCAAGGTGGTCTTGGACAGAGCGGACTTGGCCAAGGTAGTCATGGACAGAGCGGATTTGGCCAAGGTGGACAAAGCGGATTCAGCCAAAGCGGACAGAGTGGATTTAGCCAAAGCGGACAGACTGGATTTAGTCAAGGCGGACAAATTGGATTTGACGACAGCGAAGACTACTAGAAAAAGTTGTCATCGCAATAAATATCGTACAATTAACGAAGTTTTCGTTAGTTATTTCCGTTGTTAGAGCTACTGTAACTCTTTCACATGTAGACATGTAAATCGTTTAAGTTGGTCGAAAAAATAAGGAGCACAGTCTTATTAGGTTATAAAAAAATAAAGTATTGATATATTAACAATAGACTATTTATTTCATTCTATAATAAACATTATGGAGAAGTATGTAAACTCATAAGCCAAATATCTTCAACAATTATTAAAAGGCGCAGAACTTGGGCTGTCTGCAGGTAGGTATTGGTCTCAACTTATCTGCGTAGATACTACTACTCTAATCTAATTGAAAGATTATGAGTTGCATTATCTTCTGTAGATATGGACAAAAAACTCTTTTCGAGATATACAAAATCGGTAAATCAGAAAAAGCAAACCTGTACCTATGCATATCTAGTCATTGAGAATTCACGTCCAGAGACTGACAATAACCATCCATCGCAGATACCTCATTGCGGTACTTTTTATGTCAGTGGTCCGCATCAACAAACAAGGTGGTTCTTAAAATCTTGTGATGTGTAGACGTGAACAAAGCCAATGGACCAGATGATATTGCAGCTCTCTCCAGTTGTCTCCTGTTTTGCCACGCTGCATTACGACTTGCATAGTGCCTTAATCGTAGAAGCTTGCCAACGTGCAGCCCGTATCCAAGAGTGGCAATCACACTGACCCTGCTAACTATTACCCAATTTCAATTAAATTAAATTCAGTTCCATTCCAATTTTTGAAAGATTGTGGAGCTTTAATTATAAGCTTATAAGAATTTTTGATTGAAAAGTAGGGTGCTTTTTCGATATTACGTCAAAATTAAAGTGAAAAAAGAAATATTTTAAATCAAAAAAATTACAGTATGTTTGGGACATACAAAGTTTTCACAAAATTTCGTGAAAAAAAATTTTGTAAAAGATAATAATAAAAAACCAAAAACTTGGTTATTTGAATTTTTCCCATAAGACTTGACTTTCCATAGGACTTGTAGTTTTGCCGGAAATTGAGATAAACCGATTTTTACAATTTAATTAAATTAAACAATTCTTCAGAACATTCCCCATTGTACAGACGGTAGAAAACGCACAGAGAACTCACATCTCTTCGTAATCCCAGCGATTCTAAACCGTCCGTGAGCTTGGGATTATCGAAGATACGAACAGCCCGTCTCTGAATCCGGTTAAGGGGATCCACTTGAGTAGTCGGTGCTCCAGCCCAAAGATGGGTGCAGTACTCCATATGAGGTCGGACTTGTGCTTTATAGAGCAGCAACCTATGTTCGGATGTGAAGTACTGCTTTGCTCTGTTGAGCACACCCAGTTTCTTTGAGGCTAGTTTGGCCTTAACTTCCAAGTGGTCCCTAAACTTCTTTCGTAATGTCGACACCTAAAATCCCAATGCTCTTGGAGCTCTTTACATATTTAATAATCACAATGAGTAAAAAATTAAAATACTTGGGAGTAATCATCTACTGCTTTCACCTACTAGACAAAGCGTACCAAGCCGGCCCCGCATAGGCTAAAATAATTATGACTGGACGTATGTAAGTGCAATACTAAAATACTTTTAAATTTGCGAATTGCCACGTAAAAGCAGACGAGCCACCTGATGCTAAATTGACATTGTCCTCCATGGATGACTAAAGCGTCGCGCGTCGTCCGTGATCAGACTAAAGGCATCACCCATGCGTTGTCATCGAAGACATAGTAAGACAAGACAAGACACATATATAATAAGACAAGAATATACTAAATGTAATGGCCTCAACCCATTAATGGCTCACTACTGGGCACGGGTCTCTCTTCTTGACGAGGCCTAGAGCATACTCCACCACGCTGCTCCAGTGCGGATTTGTGGAGGGGTTAGTGGCCAACCCGAGTGTCAGATGTTTTCAAACCGCCCGAGGGCCTCCATCATGGCTTAATAGCTGGAGAGTTAGTGAACCATTTGACTAACCCACTTCCCACAAAGCTAGAAATTTATTAAATGATATTTTATTACCAGTCAATTAAGTAACTTTTTTTATTGAATACTGTATACCTTGAAGTTACTCTTTTTTAAATTTGGAAACAAAATTTTACAACTAAAAATTAAAAAATTATTACTTTTTAACAAAAAATAAAACCAACGAAAAAAAAATGAAAAGCGAAAAATAAAATAAAATATTTAAATAAATAAGTAATTTTGAGGCGGTGCCAAACCAATGAAAAAACAAACGGTGAAAAGATGTGCGCCGCGCTGCTGCTACCGTGTGCATCGCATGCCGCTGCCCTCATCAAATGAACTTTATGTGATTAATTTTGTTTGTTTGGCACGGTCTCAAAATTACTTATTTACAGTTATAATACTAAATGTTTTATTTTATTTTTCGCTTTTCAGTTTTTTTTTTTTTTCGTTGGTTTTATTTTTTGTTAAAAAGTAATTATTGTATGGCAATACTGAAATTTATTTCCCCCAATGTGTACTGTCTGTGAGATCCAACAATCGCCCTGTACATTTAAATGATATCAAATCAGACTAGAGCCTGAAATTTTATATAGAAAGATAGAATTGCTATCCCGATGACAACTTTGCTCTGTTCTGGCACACACTTGCAACCCTCAAAATGGGTTGGCAATTTTTTTTTACACTTAAACATATGTAAATTACAACATATTAAAATGTGCAGCCTTGTGGGAATGGGATAAAAAAATATTTTTTGCATTTTCAAAAATTTAACGGATGAAGACGCAACCGCGAGATGCCTGCCAGAACAGTACTTTCATAATTGACTGATAATAAAATATAATTTAATAAATTTCTAGCTTTGTGGGAAACGGGTTAGTCAAATGGTTCAGTAGCTCTTGGGCTATAACGACTGTTATCCTATGATAACAACCGGGACCGACGGCTTTACGTGCACTACTACTAATACTATATGTAATGTATAAATTTTACTGTTTATGTCATACTCTTTTAAATGTATTTATTATATTCTAGTTAAATTTTTCAAAATTGGTGACAGAACCGACTTAGTCAACCCTGACCCCACGTGGTACTAGTCTGTCCTACCCCTAGAATGAATGTAAACCCCAGAGGCGCGGAGGTCTCCCTCCGGCAGCCCCCGCCCGCTGTAAAAAACTGCAGGCACCATGTGAGCCGAAGCGGATGAGGCTGGAGACGTTCGGAAGCCTCTTTGTGTATCAAAAACCCCTAAATTCTCCCTAAAAGTGAATATAATGTAACTTTGTGTTATGATGTAACGTTGTTTGTTTGTGCGTGTCTTGTATCTCCCCATACGGAGGTCGAAATTTTATTTCTTCCTCCTCCACCTGACATTAATTTAGACTAGTTTAAGACAAATATTGAGCAGTTTTCGCAGATTTAACCTCAAAATAAAAATAATAAACTCAAAAACTATGTGAAACACACTCTCACTTAGCCCCTTTAAGGGGGGGGGGTCCTTACCCCACCCCCTCCCCTCACCCCAACTCCACCCGCCTCCCAGTGCCGCAGGGTACTAAAGAAATAGCTTTACTCTTCCCAAGCAAAGAAACTATGTCGGAGTTCCTCACGGGTTTGTTTTCTCCACTACTCTATTCCTGCTGCTTATCAACGACCCGCTCATACCCGATGTCCATATGTACCTATGAAGACGGGTATGCAGACGACTTCACAGTTGTTGATATCACAGTTGCAAATTCTTCTATACTCCAGTCACATTCGGTTTGGGCTCGATGTAAACAAACCATTAAAATTCCTTAGTAGGGTTTTCACAAACCGATTTCTATTACATTTCGAACACCAAATAACTATTATAGAACTAAATGACCATTATAACGTTTGTGACGTCTTCATTATTTTACTATTAACCTATAACAACAACACACTAGGAGAAAACCAACATTATAAAACAATTTTCATCATTGAATAACTCACGTTCCTTAATTATGTGAAGCGACTTCAAAACTTTTCACCCATGCTTTTCATAAAATTATTGTTTTAAGGTCTGTCTGCTTATGACTATAATTAAATAGAAATGAGTACGAAAACCTCACAGTTATAATATACAACTTTATATTTAAATATGTTTTGCAACTTGGTCGTATTATTTTTCGAAATACATATTATACAGATATTTCATTCCACCTAATAAGCATGAGCATAAAATTATTTATAGGAAAGTAAACAAAGCCGAATAACATTTTATTTATGTTTATTTATTTTAAAACAGACTATGTATATCGATTTTATACGTAACTATTCCTTAAAATATAGAATTTCAAAGATCGAATTTATAAATACGACAAAATATTTCATGCACCTGGTTGTTTGTGGTTGCTAGGCAACAGTTTGTTTACATTTATTCCACATCGAGTTTGAACAGAGTATAACTAACTAACAAAATACAATTATCAACGAGTCCGTTCAATGGACAAACAAGATCGTGGAACTTTTTTGTCATTTGTCAGGCTGAGTACACTAAAAACAGTCACCCAGGGTTATCGGAACATTGATGAGAATATTGCATAATGAACTCTATTCTTATGAAATTTGATTTATTCTCCTTGGAAGATTATTGCCCCTCTTCTTCCAGACCTATCCACGATGGTTTGATAAGCAATGCTGTGACTTGACATTAAAAACATGTTTGTTATATAGATATGTAGGTCACTCGATAAGTTTTGAGATGCTCGTAATTTAAAAATGGAACGCATCTGTATTATATATTTTTTAAAACCAAATTTGTTTAAAAATAGAACGCAAATAGCCAGGTTGGTGGTTTAAAAAAAATACTTGTTCCAATCATTTAACTACGATGCCTTGCTTTAACTTTAATATTTAGCCTTAAACCAGTTCAGTGAATTTAATTTATTTAAAAGGGGTAAAATAAACCTCGAAGGTGACCACAGAAGTGATTGCCCACAAACGGCATTACCTAACTGAAGAAAATATGTGGACTACTGAAATGATGGTGCGAGCAGACCCACGAATTACTTACTCGGACATCGAGAAGATTCTTGGCGTTAGGTCGGGGAACGTTGACATTATTTGCATCAGCATCTTGGAGTTTGTTGCCATCGGATTCCGCGTTTGCTCTCAGACACTGAAAAACAGGCCCGTGTGGATTGGTGCTGCGAAATGCGTCTACGATTTGAAAACGGAACGTCGAGACGTGTTTCGGAAATAATATAATCATAGGCGACGAAACATGGATTTATCAATATGATCCGGAAAATAAGAGACAGTCGTCAAAGTTGCCGATAAAACTGAAAAGACCACGTAAAGCACGTTGGTAAAAAAAATGGTAGTTAATTTTTTTTTTCGCAGCGGGCACGTGTCGACAACGATGTTGAAAAATCATAGATCTGTTAACTCGGAATGGCATACAACAGTAGCATTGCCGAAAGTTTTCCAAGCTCTGCATGAGAGGAGACCATAACTGGGCTTTGCGGAATCATGCTGCATGACGTCTACGTGGAGTCCGTCAGAACAAAGTCGTTGTAACCGTCCGGTATTGAAACCTTGCCTCATCCACAGTACAATCCTGATTTAGCTCCCTGTGATTTCTTTTTGTTCCCGATAATCAAGGAAAAAATAAAAGGGAATTTTTTTTTCGTATGCCGAAGAGGCCGTGGCGCCTACGACGCGGCGACGTCGCAATTTCGGACCTATCGGATTAAAACTGGCAAAAGTGTTTTAATAGTTGGTTTAGACGAATGGAACTTTGCATAGAGAATGAAGGAGAGTATTTCGAAAAAACGTAAAATAAGTATTGATAATATCTTGCATAGTTTTTTCTTCTCTCAAAACTTATCGAGTTAACTACGTACGCAGAAATATCATTAATAGGTTCTATTTTGACAGGATAGAAAAAAAATGTTTGTCAATTAAGATTGCGACACCCCGTCCGCGACTAGCCGGTTAGTGGAAAATTAGGGCCATACATAATGTGACCATACGTCCCGCTTCGGGCGGGACTGTCCCGCTTTCAGGCTGTCTGTCCCACTGTCCCCAGTGAGAACAAAAAAGTCCCGCTTTTCCATTATATATCTTCTTACTTGTCTAGATACATGAAATTCATTTAATTTTATTTTATTTTTATTCATTGCACTAAAGTCGCACGGAAGACTGCAGCGCAGGCGTCAATAACAAAATAGGCGTAAAAGTGGTTTAAATCAGATATAGTCAGCAGTTCTTAAGATATAGCACATTTTCAAAAACCGCTAATACATATACAGGATTAATTTTTCAAGTGTGCATGGATGGCCAAATCCGAAACTATGAGGAATATCGAAAAATGCTCAAAGGAGTCTCGGGGCCCTATTCAGTGACACTATTCAATGGTGTAATAATACAGGTTGTGTTTTTTTTTTCAAAATCAATGGGTTCGATTCCTGGCTAGGAATATTGATTTTTCAAAAAAGTAATGATGCAGTTTTAGTTCTTAATCTTGGAGCCGCCAGTGCATCGAGGAATTGTCCCATAAATTCTAACCATCTATCTGGCAACCCTACATATCAGATGTAGGTGCATATAAAATAATGCTCCAAATATACATACCTGCTACATAGGTAACTTACCTTGGTAACTACATCTTTAGTTTAAAATAAAAACAAAACCGTATGACGATGACGAACGAACGACAATGTGAGGTCAGAACGCGAGTAGATCCAACCAGTAGGTAAGTACCTTGGGTTATAAAAGGCGCGAATATTCATCTCAGGATTATTCCAAGCTGGTTAATCGACGCATCAATAACCCTTCTTGTAAAAATAATAAATTAAAAAGATGAATAAATTCCTGGTAAGTTTATTATTTTACCTCTTTACTTATAATAACTACTACCGGTATTCCATACCGGTATATTCGTTTTGTATACTTGGGTGTCGTAAGAGGCGACAAAAGCCGGCCCATTTGGTGGTATTAGGGCGTCACATAAGGATATTATAAATATATTAGAGAGTGGCCGAATGCGGGTTCAACCGAATACGAATATTCGGCCGAATGTTCGGTCAAAAAATGTGCCGAACCGAATATTCGGCCGAATTTTTATTCTTCCTTCCTTTTCAAGTAAGAGTAAACAAGTTCATATTTAATCATATAACTGTTTTCATCTTTTATAATAATCGAAAAGTGAAGATTGTTTCCAAAACAAAAAATAAATGCAAGTACCTAACTTGAATTTCATAGATTCATTTTTTTTGTTTATAAATGACTAACTGACGCGGCGAACTTCGTATCGCCTAAAAAACTTTTTTCTAAAATAAAAGTAGCCTTAGTTATTCCTTGTTTCATCAGCTATCTGCCAGTGAAAGTACCCTCAAAATCGGTCCAGCTATTTCTGAGATTAGCCGGAACAAACAGACAGACAGACAGACAGACAAAAATTTTGAAAAATGTTGTTTTGATATTATGTATCGTGTTATACATCCAAATGCACTTAGTAAAAAGCGGTTATTTTAATATTACAAACAGACACTCCAATTTTATTTATTTGTATAGATGTATAGATGTATAGAAGATTATATATACGAAATAGTACTTTTTTAATTAAAAATACTTATAGTATTTTTCGTGTATATGTAGTACGAACTAGTACCTATAGTACCTATGTATTTGTAGTGTCTCTAGTGTGATTCTGTACTAAGGAGCGATTTAAGTAATCGTTAAGTGACTGAATGCAGCCCTTTGAGTGTCTCTTTATCGTAATTTGTAATTAAAAAATAAGGCTGACACAAAACGAAAATAATGTAAAGATGTCTATTGCCAAAACGAATTTCTGTTTACTATTAATTATTTTTTAAACTAATTTAAATAATTATTGAATAAAAACATTGTGCCAAGATTGTTTATCAAATAAGATTTGTCTAAAAAAATGGACTAAAAAACGGACGGGAAAATGTACCTAGGTATTACCAACTGATTTACATTTTGTATCTTGAAGCAGATTATTTTTTACGTCGACACGCATTAATTATGTAAATCCATGTATGAGATAGGTATAGTCTAAAATTTAATTACCTAAACTATACTCTTTGTCCTTGATACTGACATTGGGTATTTCCATTAGTTTTAACAGAGGATGTTTTTTGAAGTAGAATTATTTATAGGGACAATAAATTATATTATAACGAGTAACCGCCCTCGCTTTGCTTTTGTTTTTTTATTTTTTTACACCTTGGGTTACATTATTGAAGTTTTCTTATGGATCCCTAATTTTTTTTAATATAATATAGCCTATGTTACTCGGGGATAGTGTAGCTTCCCAACAGTGAAATAATTTTTGAAATCGGTTCAGTAGTTTCGGAGCCTATTCAATGCAAACAAAAAATCAAATCTTTCCTCTTTATTAGTATAGAAGATTACAGGATACGGAAATATCTTAACAGATTTTCAGGGTTAATTAACGAAATAGCTACCATATTAAAATTACTTTCCTAGATCGTTGCCTTTGTTGCACGATAAATATTTTTTTCCTCCTTTTGTAATAAATTTAATTGTAACGTCTTTGAATTACAGATCGTAGCCCTGGCCTTAGTGGCGATAGCTGCTGCTGATCACCATCCTAAACGTAAGTATTTTACAATGTCTAACATAATTTATTTTTCTGTCTTTCTTCACAAGGCATCAGTGTTGCCTTTGATGTCGCTTATGTCCATGGGCGACGATAGCTACTTACCTGAATCGTCAGCTCACCAATTAAGACTAAAATATTTATAATTAATTTGAATGCCTATTAATAATTGATTATTAATTGTATTTATATATTATTGATTTAATTAATTTTAAATATACTTCGTCCAATTTATTATTTTACATTATTTGCCTACGTAGGACCATCATATGAGGACACCAATAGATTTACGTAAATATTTTTTTAAACTTTAGATATTCGATATTATCTAATTTAGAAAAATAAATTTAAAATTATTATATCTCTGGATAAAGAATTCGATACCAAAAATAAACTTCTACTTGCCCCCTAACTTAAACTAGCTCCTCCCTTACGCCATCAACCTTAAAATTGCCATTCCCCAGTACCGTTCTATCATGAAGTTACCTCTAGAGAAATATTTTGTAAGAGATGTAGTAAGAATTTTATGCTTAACTAGCTGTACCCCGCGGTTTCACCCGCGTATTAACCTGTGGAAAAAACTAACTACATAAAGAATATGTTGTTATGTAGCCTAAAGCCTTTTTCAAAAGAATTTTTCAATTTGATCCAGTAGTTCCTGAGATTAGCGCGTTCAACCAAACAAACTCTTCAGCTTTATAATATTAATATAGATTAAGTATCGTAAATCATTTAAGTACCTACTTACTTCAAAATAACTAACCCACTTTAGCAACGATATCTAAAAAAAATTGTGTCCATTTTAGACTCCGGCGGCCAACACGGTCACGAGGAGCATGGCGAACACGGACACCAAGGACACGAACACGGCGGCGGCGAACACGGACATGACGAGCATGAACATGGCGGTCATGAACATGGCGGACATGAACATGGCGGTCATGAACATGGCGGACATGATCATGACGAAAATGAACATGGAGGACATGAACATGGCGGACATGATCATGACGAAAATGAACATGGAGGACACGAACATGGCGGACATAAACAAGGACACTACTAGATTAGATACTAGACTTAAGGATTGTCCTACACAAATCTGATTTAATGTCCCCAATCCAAGCCTGATTGACCCTTTCCGAAAATCCAACCAATAAACATTATTATTAAGATATTTCTTTGTTTTCTATACAAATCCCTAATGTTATGTTACACTTTAATGCACGTTATGTTGACTTAAGTACATTCACAAAATCCATAAGGCATTTTAATGAAGCCCAGAGAGGTAAACAGTCCAACTACAATTTTACAATACCGAATTTTTGATTTAAAACAATTCACATTGATCATTTTGATAAAACCAGAGAGTGGTTCCAAGATCTTGGTTACCTGTTGGCTGTTACAGTTAAATGATTGGTGTGTGCATTGCTAAAGTTTATTTATTTTATTTTTATTTATTTATTTATTTTGTACACACATAAATACATAGGAAAGATGATATGAAAACATTTGTACAAGGGCACTTCTTATTCCTAATTGAAATGTCTTCCAGAAGGCCCGTTAGTGGAGAGGTGAACAAAAGAGGTTTTATTTATCTTCTTCAGTTTTTGGCATGAAAAACTTATCGGGTCTTAAAAAATTCACACTTGAGTGTGGATTAGTTAGAAGCTAACAGCGTAGGATTTCCTGTGCAGTCCCAAAGCCTCTCACTGCCTATATTAATAACTTCGCCCACCGGGCCTTCCGAAGAACAGAACATTATAACGTATCAAACAGGTACAGTTCAATAAAACAAAGTAATTTGGTAAAACAATAAAATTTATTTGTTTAGTACATAATCTCTTCTATATGAATACATAAACTTCAAGGTCCTTCAACTAATTTACGACCTCCCGCTAAAAAGGCAACTCAATAAGCACAGCTTCTTAAAATGTTTTTCTTGTTTATTTGAGAAAATCTATTTTTATTATAGAAAAATACACGTCCTTAGTGCTTTGACCACCCTAATCTATAGCCGCTATGCCTCCCTATGGTGCATTTTATGGTATAAATTGTGATCATACAATTACTTATATTTCAAATAATGCACCTATACATGATGTTGCTATAAAATTTTATATTAATTCCAATTATTTTGCATTAACTTTATAAATACTCTACTTCGTGTCTGTATAAATATATTACTATGTTATAATATCTAGTATTTACAAAAACTAACAACTATATACACAGATCAATAATTTATTAAAACAGAAAAACAAAAAGAGGAATCTATATTAACATTAAAGCATTTTAGAAGGCGAACAAACGAACACTATAATACAATGGCATTCATGTCGTAAATAAATATTTAATATTTTCGTAATATTTTAACACAATTTGTCCGTACAACTTTGTATCATGCGTTACCCTGTCTTGCAAAGCGATAAATAGATACACACTAACCAAATATAATATTAATGCCACATTAGATACATTATAAATATCTACGGTTAATACAATATACAATTAATATCCCAAAGAAATTTACAAAACAAGACGCGCGCTTTAGAGTAAATGCGCTATTGCTGTTCAATAGCAGCAATCAACGTTAGAATATAATATGGCCAAACTAGAAACAGTTCATATAAATAAGATACAGAATATGTTACAATATAATATGTAGCAGCTCAACCATAAATTCTGTCATATTGAGATCCTAACTTAAGTTTCCAAAGTTAAGTGCCAACACCTTGGAACAATTTTTAGGGCGATTTTCAGCATAACTAGAAATGCATTATGATACATTCAAATTTAAAACGTATCAAATAAATTCACCATATTCGTATTACTCAATACAAAAATATAACAAATAATTATTTCCCGTTAGAATTATCAATAAAATCTATAATAATCATGTCTATCAATGATGTTATCTCTGTGTACACTTAACACTAATTTTGTAACCAATAACATTGTTCATTTTGTATTTAAATGAAAAAATAACATTTCATATTTATATTAAATCCGTTAAGGCCAACAATAGTATTCTTAAACCTGTCAGTATTGTCTTCGACTATCAGTAATGATAATTTCTCGTAAATTTTAAACATAATGTAGTCCTGAATTATGCGTTGTAAATAGATTATGACCGATGTCGTTATAATTTTATTAGTAAATCATTAATCTAGTCTAATTAATAACTAATTGTCTCTCACCTAATTGCTTGTCAAATTGTTAATAAATCGAGTTTTTTAACTATGAAACGGGTACTTACCAATGAACTTATATATTTTAATTATTTTATACTCCGATATTTTGACTTTTTTAGACATGATGGACGACGGTTTTTTAATCGTGACCGATACAACTGGGTCGAAATGACGTCATTCAAAATTATATCATATCGCTAGTTCCCATGTCGCAGTAAAATGTACACAGTCAACAATTAGTTACATTTATACACATACATAAATTATAAAATACATTCCCCCCCATGAAAACATTATTATTCGACGACCATGTAGCCTAGCAACTGTAGCGACCCTGCCTGGGAAGTGAAGGGTCCCGGGTTCGATTAGGGATTTCGGCCAGGGCAAATATTTATGTGACAGATAAATTATTTGTACTCGGGTCATGGGTGTTATTGTGATGTGTTATTTATGTATGTCGTCCATGCCACCCGCGACACAGGTAAAAATCTACTGCGGGGGTATGAGTGTGTAAGCGTTTTATAAGCGTTTTTTTATTTATAATATTATTCATATTTTCAAATTAATGAAACATATATACATCACTCGAAGGTTAAGGCTAAATAATTTAATCATCACACCACACTATCAATACTAGTTTTACATTTTTTTGACGTCAGAAGAAAAGCAACATCTGTTTACTACTTTTGTCAAGGGCATATACAAAATAATGTTATACTAATATTAAAAAAAAATTAAAATTCTTAACGCTCTTACATATACGGTGTTATTTTAGAAAACGCGTGCCTCTCCACAAGTAATATTTTATCTATCTACACATAGGTGTCTGTATCCAGATATACATTGAACTACAGCATTCGTTAGACGGTAGTAATGGATTTAAACACTGGTAGTTTCAAACCAACGGAAACACCAAATATTTGTTACTTTTAAAGAAATCAATTTCGACATGGACATATTTATACAAGCGTGGTTTTTATTCAACAATAATTAATTTTACGTGAATATTATTATGACGAGATAATTTTTATGACAATTCTGTCTTGATTTATTTAAAGAAGTTCCTTTATTTTGTGCCAAAATAAAATATATCACTAGAATTAACTTGGCATCCGGGTATCTTACATCTACATCTACAGACGAATATACTAAGTATAATAATATCTCCATACTGTGTAAAAACAACAGAAGAACTAAGAAAACTATAGACATGTTTGAAACAAAGAATTTTTCAATGACATCATAAATGTGATAACCAAATCTGATTGTGAAATAAAAACAGAGGCCGACCTGTAACTGATATTGGCGGCTCTAGCTATGCCATGCTCATTGATTTTATAAGCAAACCCCATCTGCTAAATTACACCAAAAGAAAATATTTTTACCAAATATTTTGCAACCAAAACTATTATACTTATTTTATACCTTGTTATCGGTATTTTAAAAACGCATAAAAATGATCTTTTGGTAATGTTTTCTTTAAAATTTCACATCAATGTATTGTGTCCTATTTCACATCAGTATATTCATCTGCAGCCCCACATAGACTAGACTTAAATATACGTGGGACAGTGCTGCAGGCTCGTCCCACACGCGTCGCACACTTTCGCGTCCCGTTTGTTAACCAGCGTGCAAGCGGGACACTCGCGCCCGCCCGACGTCAGGGGTTGTATTTCGGGTCCCCTTTTCGATTTGCCACACATCTCACACGCTAGGAGCGTCCCCTTGTTTAGGTAAGTGCACGTACCGCACTGCCAATTGTCTGGTTTGGGTTCGTCGATGTCCGGACGTTCGATGTGACTCGTTCGACTCAAAGATCGCTCACGGTCGCCATTCTGTGTGACCTGCCGCGGCGGGGAGCGCCGCGCGAAGTCGGGCTCGTCTAGAGACACCACCAACTGGGCCTTCAGGTCGTAGTTCGGTTGGTTTGTGCTTACTGTAAAATATTTTATGGAAAATTTTATGTCAAGAATCAGACATATTTCTTACAAACTTATAGTGTATCAAATGGATAAGTGCACAACTAATTTGAACTAATAATGAAAGTGTATGTATGGGTAGGATATATTTTTCAATTTCTATATTTTCTTGGATGTCTGTTTGTCTGTCTGTGCAAGCATCACGTGGAAACCAATGTGAATGTTTTTGATAACAAAAATATTTAAATAAAATTATTTACCTGGTATAGATTTGGAGCTATGAGCCGTTTTATGAACGCCATTTTCCACCGGCTTGCTTTTTGGTTTCTCCGTCGGCTTCTCCATCTCCACCGCCACGAGCCTCGTCGGCTTCTTCACTTTCTTCACCTCCGCCGCACTGGATGGCGAGCCGTTCACCGAGTTCTGTTGCTTAATTGTTTCCTTTCTATCCTTTATATCCTTTTTAGTTAACAATTTCACTTTATCCGGAGCTATTTTAGGTGTGACTAGACCGTCTGCCTTAGGATTTCCGAGTGTTTCAGCTGGTCTCTTCGGTTTTCTATCGTCTCCGATTCTCCTCTTCGCTATTTGCTTGGCTCTCTTTATCTCCTGCTCCTGCTTTAGCCTCATCAGACTCTCGTTGACCTTCGCAGTTCGGTACGCGTCCTCGTCGTGCGACCTATCCAGATTTAGCGCCTGGAGACCGTCTTCTAAGTCCAAAGTTGTAGGTTGATACTTCGATCTCCGCTCCTCTCTGTCTAACCTATCTAGGGTTCTAGAATCTCGGTCCAGAGACTGTGAAAACCCACTCCTACTATCGCCATCCTTGTCTTTACTCGACAGATTCCTGAACACATAGTCCCAGCTCTCGTAGGTGCCCATGCCGTCTTCCTTAGCTTTACTGAGCGTCGGTTGGGTGTCGGACCTTGGCAAGCTGGGGAGTGAAACGTCGCTGAAGCCAGATTTGGAGGTGCTATTGCGTTTCGAGTTCTCCTGCTTACTTCTCCTTTGACTCCTCTCGTCTTCTCTCTGTCTTTCGAACTTGCCGTTTTCGTAGATGGATGGGGAGTCTAGTTCTATAAGCTGAGCGGTCGGTACCGAGGGGTACCTGTAAGGGGGGTAACCATTCACGGGAACCGTAGCAGCTTGTTTAATCGGCGCGTATACAGGAGTGGGGATCATGTACGGCGCCTGTACGGGGTAGTAGTAAGGCACTGCGCCGTACGGCGTCATCATCGACACCGGATTGTGTACCGTAACCGGTATTTCCTGGTTCATATGCTGATGGGGCATGGGATACATCATGTGAGGATGCATCATGTTCGGAGACATCATGTAAGGATGTATTGGTGCTGGTTGGTCGTCGAAGTTCTCGTCAGGGTACATGTGGTTACAATGTGCCACTGCGTTGTGGTGCCTTGTATCGACTAGCCTACTTCGTTGGTGGTCCGATGACGTCGCTGGCATGTTCGTGTATATTTCCAGTTCTGAAAAAAAACGGTAATGTTAGACACATTAACAAATAGATACGATCTAATACCAGACATTTATCCGTCACCTACGTGAATAATTTCAACGGCCGGGAATTAGGTGCAATAATTATAATAGTGCGCAGTCACTCTCTATAATAGAAAACAATTTACCTGGGAGTCCTAGCCGCTTCTTCCACCACTTACCACAGAGACAAGAAAACTGATGACGTAAACATACTTTCAAAAAGCGTCCTTGAAACTACTAAGCGTAAAGTTCATTTCACTTCCCATCCACTGCCAGCTTACCGTCAGTATGTCCGGTGAGCGATGACATAAACTTTCAAAAAGCGTCGGTAAAACAACTCAGCATAAACAACTCACCGTCAATATAGCCGGCGAGCCTGGCGGCGGCGGCGGCGGGCGCGGCGACGTGCGCGGCCCGCTCGCGCGCCACGTCCGTCCACGACACGCGCGCGCCGCCGCTCCACACAGACTCCCAGATCTGTGACATTATCTGTCGACAACATACGTACGACACGTTATAAACGACCATCTAAAGATCATATTAATAAATCGATCTCAGCTCAAGAGCGTGATATCAGAAATTACAAATGTCACTTTTACATAGGTATGATGTAATGTGTCTGCATCTCAAATTTAATCCTAAGATTGCAGTGATTTTGCTTCCGATTGTGAAGTGAGATTGCTGTGTCACTCACAGGTTAGAATACTTGAGTTTCAGAAGAGACATCGGTTCTCTCTGCGTGTTCTACCGACTTTACAACGGTGAGTGCTCCGAGGAATTGTTCGAATTGATGCCTACGTCTCCTTTTCATCATTGCATCACTCGCCGAAGATTGAAGTTCCATCCACACCGATTGGACTCGTGGAGAACCTCTACGGTTCGATTCTCACGAACTGTTTTGCCGCGTACGTGCAAACTATGGACTGAACTTCCTTCTTCAAAAAAGGTGTAAAAAGAGTTCTCCTTCAGGGCCGGCGTTGCATTGGCGATTCCTCTAGTATTACTCATGTCCATAGGCGACGGATGGTAAGTGGTTACTTACCATCAGGTGGCCTGTATGCTTTTTCGCCTGCCCTTCTGGCTATATAAAAAAAACTTGAGAGGTGTCAAGGGACACCCGGATGGAACGAAGTTCAAGTGCAAGCGAGTGTGCCAAAACAAATCTGGGGTATTAACCTAGTAGCAAGCTATAGGTGAACAAAGCCGATGAGAAATTTAATACCCCAGATTTGTTTTGGCACACTTGCTGCATGTTTTTGCTATCCTAGTACTTACTGCAAGAAACGAAAATATCTGGCTTGTTTTCTATAAGAGAGAAAGAGAGAGACAGACAGAGAAACATGTGCACGCCGCACGACATGTAACGACGCCGCACGAGTTGTAACAACTAACGACGGCAAAAAGTGTCGTTACAACTTTTCGTTACCAAATTTTCCGCCTAGCCCCCGTTCGCAACGCGCGATAAGGAACTTCGTTCCAAAAAAAAAGTGATGTTGATATAAAAGATTCTCCCACACCAGAAAACACAGTGTTAAGGGTTGTTTTAAAGAAGTTGTTGTTATGAATAAGCGGTAATTATAGAGCGTCATGACGTCACCTTGCACTCAGTATGCGCTAGGAGCGCGTCCCGCGACACGGCGGCGGCGGCGTCCGGGCACACGGGCGCGGCGAGCGCGAGCCGGCCGCCGCCCGCCGCGCGGTACCCCAGCGCCTGCAGCAGCAGCTCCGCGCCCACCAGGTTCGCTTCCACCTCGTGCTTGTAGAACCCGCTGTATAGCTACATTAACACATTCCTCACCTCCATTAATATTGAAAGTAACACACGATGCCGCCTACATTTTCTATGGAATCCCTAGGCGGGTAGCCGGTTCAAGAGATAAGGTGTACCCGCCAGGCGGGTAACTGGCATTGAATATGTTAATTTAAATGAAATGAAATAATCTTTATTCATGTAGGTATCACTGATACACTTATGCACGTAATTTTTTTAATTTACCAGCTTTTCGCAAAGGTGCTTTGTCATGGAGGAGAAGAAAAGCCGTAAAGAAACTCCTCAGCACATCTTTTAAAAAATAAAACTTATTTTATTACAAAAATAGATATTCTCTAACCTGAGCAAAACTGGTTGCCTAGCTGGTTATTTCCATGCATCGTTATCATTTAAATATTCACCTATGTTATATTAAATTATATTAAATCACATCAAATACCTCTTATATGAAATAGCTATTTACTCATCAATATTTTCAAGGTCGTAAGATAATGAACATGAAATTCATGATAAAACAGTTCTGTCGAACGTCAGTGATAAACTATAGATAGGTACTGTAATCAATCAGTGCGCGGTTGAAATACTAACTTACACGTGAAATATATAAAGGAACTCTATAATAATAAATAAAAGATCTAGATTTCATGTACGCCTACTTTATGACATGTTAATACGTATTTTAAATTCAATACAATTAAACTGCAAAGAAAGCTAAATTTCAGAACTTTAATTTTAATAATATAAAGAAGTCACAGAAACAGTTCATTTACCTAATGACCTACGTACGTAGGTACGTATTTATATAATAAGGGTCAAAAAATCAGACTACTCAATGTTTGTAAAAGTAAGGTTTACCTTCCTTTCATAAGAACGTCCAACACCAATTCCCGGCTGGACGTTATTAATTTTCTTTCCTTATTTTATTCTTTTTTCTGCACTGATGTCCATGGGCGACGATAGCCACTTATCATCAAGTGGATGGTAGGTAGCTATTTTCACAAAAAAAAACATCATTACACTCACCCGTATAACCTTATACTCCTTGCGCCAGGGCTGCGCCAACAGATTGCCGGCGTACCGCGCGATGGCCGCCCAGCCGATACCCGCCCGGTACGCGCTGTACTCGGGCAGTTCGTTGATGGTCCGCTGAAACACCTTCGCTGTCTCTGCTAGACCAAACTTGCACTCATGTGGCACCAGCGACAGGTACTCTATTATGTAACCTGGAATAAATACAATATATATAACAGCTGTTGTGTCCTCTTATGTTGAAAGTTGATTCATGTCCATTGTAGATTCTAAACAGAAATATCGCGGGTTCTAGTTGTATTATTTTATTAAAGGCCCATTTCATTAAAGGTTGCTGGATTCTTTATGTATTTCGACTGCAGTGTCAGAGATCCAGTAATAGTATACCTACACTCTATACTTGCCCCTACTCCTTGGTGTCACTGCTATCTATTGCTATATCAATATTGTACTTAATTAATAAGTTAATGAACCAAAATCCTACCTATACAATACAATACAAATTATCTTTATTGCCCATAGTAGGAGAAGAGCCTATTAAAACTACCATCATCATTCGCCTTAACTACTCGTCTACCAACAACAGAACCAACCTTCAAGCTTCTTCCTCTGCAGCAGCTTCTCGGGGCTGTCCTCTGTCTCCAGGTAGCTGTAGTGCGCGTCCTCGATGCGCCGCCACAGCGCCGGCAGCCGCTCGCGCAGCGCCGCGTCCCCCCCAGAGCACGACATCACCATCTCAGTGATGACCACGTGGTGAAATACTGCAACGGTGATATTATTAGTATCATCACTAAACACCTGTTATGATCGTAAGACCCAAAGACGTGGTGAAATGGTGCAATTATGCTGTCAGTGTCATTACTAAGTACTAACGGCCTGTTATGGTTGTAAGGCCCGGTGCTCACCAAAGCAACACGATGTGGCCCGTAGCTTGCTACTGTTATCAACACGCAAGCTGTATGCAATAGACGTAGTAGCGTCCATTCCCGTGACGTAGCATGTGGCATGAAACCACTTAAATGTTCCATTCAGCGTGCTACTAGTGGCACAAAAAAAAACACAGTTTTGTCACTTTACTTAGGTGGGCACCGGGTTTTAGTATTTACCTTCCAAGAGATTATATCGAATGGATATGGATAGTTGCTACCTAGCGGCCTTACTGGCCATTCGGACAAAACTGTCGTACTGACGATAACTGTCGTCAACGGATTCAGAGATTGATATAGTAACCGTTTGGTTATTAAATGTTTGCGCCCCATAAATAAACAATGATTATAAATAACTTTGTTAATTAATTTTACTTTTCAAAATAGGCAATCCTAACATTTCTAACGGACTTACCGTTCTCATTATCTCATTAACCAATACGTATTAGGTATCTTTATTAAGTATGACTCACTAATTACCTTCTGCAAATAATTAAAGCAATAATATATCGATATGTTCTGGATAATGATTATCAAATGACAAACAATGTAACTAGATTATGACCACAAACCGTACTCCGCAAATAGCCGCAAATAAACACGTTTAGATACTATACTCATTAACGCAATTAACACAACACATTAAGTAGCAAGCAAACAATGCAATCTCAACCTCGTTAACCATAACCATGAACTATGGGGACGCCGGACGAGACGGTAGCCATGGCGATCTAATTTATTTACATCTATGATCAAATATTAATCAGCTTATTCTGAGTTAAGAGTCAACTTTAGCGGATATCATAAAGTATAATTTCATCCTTTTATTCAAAATTCCTCCACCAATCCGCACTGGAGCAGCGTGGTGGAGTGTGCTCTAGTCCTCCTCAAGAGAAGAGACCCGTGCCCAGTAGTGGGCCATTAAGGCTTGAAGCCATTCAATATTCAAATATTTTTATTCAAAATTGGTTTGGTATACAAACACTTTGAAAGTCATGATAGCTACCGACCCCGGCCTACCCCGTAATTTTCCAATTTTCTCATTGTTTCCCTATTTTACCCATTCTTTTCCTGCCACTCTAAAGATATCATTAGTTCACCGTATTAAGCTCTACCACATTCCTTTTGCTAACCGTTAGTCTTGATTTACTAGTTTTTATATACCCTGATGAGATACACAACAGGCCATTGCCATTTGAGTCGCGCGGTTTAAACCAAGGTCCTGTAGGTATCGGATCTTCGACTTTACTGCATTTTAAATAACTCAACTTTTGATCTTATGATAGTAGTCAGTAACCCATTTCGGATATCGCCGTAACGGACGGAGGGGGGGAAGGTTGGAAGTAGCAACCCTCCCAACCCTCGCTTCACGCCGCATAGGTCCTCAAATGCGTCATGCGTCATCCCGAGATTCATCCGAAGCATAGAAACAAATAAGCAAATATAAAACTCTGTTTTTCTAAGTTGGTTAAAAAATTATATGCAAGTCATCCACTAGGTAGATAATTTAATCTTCCTTGGTTATTCATAAACGTAAGCTGATTCACACCAGACAAGTATATCTGATGATGGTATGGTACATCCTTTACATACATTACATATTGATAGATACAGCACAGACATACATTGTCACTTATTCGTGAGTATCGTGAGCAATCATGCGGCAATATGGGACCATTATTGCAGTTGTTTAACATTGTTATTTGAAATGGGTAAGCAACATAAAAGCGAACAATTGTGCAACCAATGAAGAATATAAAGCAATCAAAAAACTTGTATGTGACTCATGCTATGCAATTCCTATTGGTTTTTGTACTGATTCCACCTATTGCATTCCACTTTTTTACTCATTTAACGACTTACAAGTATTCATTTAATTCAATGTTAAATGGCAATTTTATTCTAGTTTTGTGTCGTTATAAATATTTATACATATTTGCAACTTTTGTTAATTACCATTAATCAACCTATATAGTTAATAGGCAATTTTTTTTTGGAAGGGCGCCACTTTTTTAATTTTTCTAAGGGCGTCAATAAAAGAGCGCTCACGGGCAAAACCTGTTACAGTTTAGAATGATAATAAATTTTTAAGGTAATAATAATAACAGTACCAATCTACTAAGAACAGCTTGTAAATCCTGTGATCCACATGTTTTATTCAAACTCATCCTAGGTAATGAAATCATGATCCACTCTGTTAAGTTATAGGCGAGATTAGAAGTTAGATGAATGCATGTCAAATTGTATTTTTTATGATAGTAACTATTACATTAAACCTCTATGATTAAATGGTTTTTAGATACCCCAAGTAGTATCAAACGGTAAATGAACTGTGATAAGATATCAAATGGATACTAAAATTACATGTGATGTGAGTCACAACATTTGATGTTTAATTTTATTCATTACATTTTCTTACATTAATTTTCAGTAATATAAAGTAATGTTATAAAGAGATTTTTTATTTATTTATTTGTTTGTTTATTTATTTCTTTGTTTGCTAGTAATGGATAAACTCAAAAACTACTGTGATTTCAAAAATTCTTTCACCAATAGTTTGCTCTATACTCTACTGTTTCTCAATAAAAAAATGTAATAATTATGAATTCCAAAGTAGGTATATACATAAGTTTTACCAACAATCTTATGCATTATGTTGTAAAATGTGGTTTAGTTTAAGCTACTAATTTCAATGTGGCTGTTAAAAACATCTTTACAGTCGCAATGCAATACTAATAGGTACTGTTACAATAAGATACATTTTACAAGTATAAGAAAGCTTTTACTTGTCAATATTTTATGCCAGAAGCAATACACATGTTTATATTTAGTTTAAACCACAGACATGTATAACTAGGTTTAAACATAAATAAACGCTAAAATAAATAAACGCTAACACACTCACACCCCCGCAGTAGGTGTGTCGCGGGTGGCATGGACGACACATATAACAAACACACCCATGACCCGAGCACAAATATTTATCTGTCACATAAATTTCTGCCCCAGCCGGGAATCGAACCCGGGACCCCTCACTTCGCAGGCAGGGTCGCTACCAACTAGGCTACAGGGTCGTCAAATGATGACTGAAATAGTATAAAATAGCAAAATCAGAAATAAAAGTAAATTTTATAATGGAGGCTTAGATTTACAACAACTTACAATTTACAAGGGATGTCAGTTATTAATATAGCTCTTTCAAATGTAACCAATTTTATCACATTATGCATGAGTGAATGTCTCTAAGTCAGATTTGCATCATTAATGCATGCAATTCACTGGTGCTGATTGACTGCAGACATCTGTAAATATACTCAGATAATCTGGTATTACAATATGAAGTTGGGAATTGTACAATTATTTGTGATTAATGTTCTTTTTTGATCCATAAGTTACTTTTTATTGGTTAATATGATTAGAAGTCTAAATCCAGGTAGGCAGGTTACCTACTGTGAGCACCAGGAATTTTATATTAAGCATAAAAATAGTATACAAACCATAAAGAGTGAGTAGCAGAATTTAACATGTAGGAAGCATAACTATGTTGTTATTATGCTGATAACATTAACATTTTGTATTTTTTTGTAAAAAATATCTTAAAATATCAATGTAATATAGAAAAAAGATATTTTTTGTAGTAAAATACCAAAGTAGAACATGAGCTAATGATAATCAAAATATGAAGGACTCCAACCACGTCTTCCTCCTACGCAATGTATGCAACTCATTTTCCGTGCGTTCCGTTGATGACGTGATCTAGTTATAATAGAAATTTAGTTAATTGCCTGTAACACTTACCGTACAGTAGGAAGACATTTGTTGCAGGTCAAAATATATTCCAATGAACCAAATGTAGAGCGATACGAGCGGACAAAAATAGTACACCAAAAATAACAAAGACTAGGATATGATCTACTTTAACTTTAACACTTTGCGCTGCATTAGCATCAGTAGATAATTATTACCAGATTTTACTACTTTAAATGCCAATGAACATTATTTGTATTTTTATTTTAAACTGGAAAAAAAAGAAATTGGATTCAGAATTTATTGTTTTGACACTTTTGACAGTTCTTTTGACTTTACAGTGACAGGTGACAGGTCATAGGACTGACGGATACACTTCTAAAAATTTTCGTTGCAGGTACAGTGCGCCCAACTTATCTGTGAAATGGCGAAAATTGGAACTAATGCTGCCCCATTGTGTTAATGTCATTAATGTCAATGAATGACATTGACATCTACTACGTCTCGAATTGCGTCCCAGTGATTGGTCCAATGCGTTCGACAGCGCCCTCGCTCATTTCACAGATAAGTTGGTCGCACTTTAAAATAAATATTTATAAGTCTGTGACATAAAGACGTTTTACAAATCAAGAAGTATAAACTAACGTACCTGTAATATGTCTGTGCCCGCGCCACAGCGTTGCCAGATCTCCTAATTTTCCAGGAGATTTCCTGATTTTTCTACGATTCTCCTGATCTACTGATTTTATTAATAAGTCTCCTGATATTTGGGTTTTGAACTATAATTCACGATCCTGTAGTAGTTGCCATGAGCAGGTACGGGAAAGAACATAGGTTCTTTCGGTAGAATTGGCGGGTAAGGCCCGCCAATACTATGCGACTAAACTAAATAGGTATGTTTTACGGTAATAGCTTGATGTTGTAGGTTACATTTAAATTTTGCATGTAATTGTTTGAGCTTACAAAATATAAAATATTAAAATATTTACTGCTTACCGCATTCAAGCGCCACGGTGGAAAGACTTTCAACAAATGAACATAACAAAGATCAAGTTGAGAAATACCTAAATTTAATAGAATAACAGTTATTGCCGGATTTTTGACAACTAAAAATAATAAATAAAAATTAAAATGTGTGCAATTCACATGTGGTAGAAGTGAAACCTTCAAAAATTTTGGTTTCAAGATAATGAGACGAATGTAAAATTACGGGAAGATGTTAACTGTAAGTAGGTTTTAGTAATGAACATAGTGATGCAAAGTTAGAAAATAAAACAGTGGTAACTAACGCCATCTCTTAACATAATATGAAGAGTAAAATGAACAGCTCGCGCCATCTATCCAGCAATAAAACGAATCTTCTATCTTGTTCCTTGCGCCATTTAAGAATACAACTTAGCACTTTTTAATATAACACAAAGAGAACCACGAACATAAGAAACACTGTATAATGCTTCCTATCTCATTTTCTCCCACGTTAAATCTTATGAATTTAAGTATCTGTCTCTTTTTATAGTGTCGCTTTTTCGTTTCATCGACTTTCAAATCAAAACGATGTTAAAGAAATTTTCACTTCAAAAAACAATTTGTTTTGATTTTAAAGTAAGCGAAAAAATGACAGCAAAACTGAATAGTCAAATGTATAAGCAAAATGAACAATAATTTAATTCAGTATTTTATTTACCTCCTGATTTGTCAGACCAGTCTCCTGATTTTTTTGCTCTTATCTCCTGGAATTTGAAATTTTGGTCTGGCAACACTGCCGCGCCATTATGTATTCCGGAGGCGATGCTTTGATAAAGTTGAACAATTTCGAACAATAAAATTATGGGCCTGACCTGATATTGTCTTTGAAACATGGAGGACCCATGCTTTGATATGAGTCAAGACCATAGGTCAAGACTCGTATATCGTTTCTAAGGGTGTAAATATATAACATCGATCGACCAATGACAGAGCAAAGACAATGATCCAGTGTCACGTAATCCCAATAGCGTAGCGTGGGGGGGGCCGGGGGGCCCTGGCCCCGGGCGGCAGATGAAGAGAGGGCGGCAAGCCACTCGATTTTTAAATAAAAAAAAATATGTATTAAATTCAATTATTTTATATTTTTTTAATGTAAATAGTGTTATGAAAAAACAAGAAAAGTGCATTTTTAATAAAAAAAATATTTTTAAATAAATGGGGGCGGCAAAGTTCATTGGGGGGGGGGGGGGCAAATTTTCGGTCGGCCCTGGGCGGCGCGGCGGGAGCCACTACGCCACTGTGTAATGCATATTCACTCATCAATACCTCTTTGAAGCGTCATCTCCGTGGCGTATGTTTTCATAATTACAGGTGTACCAGGATCTGATGGCAAAATGGGGTAATTAAAATTGGAGACGCAACACTCCCAAGTGTTGGGGAAATTGGAATAAAACTTGTTGATCGTTGATATTTTTATCATAGTGTTAGTTTAATAATTCACATTATATGTCTGGTTTATTAACTTCAGATGAAAATATTTAAAGAAAAATGTTATATTATGCACATATTTTATATTATAATTAATTATAAGAGTGACTAGGTAATTTATTTTATTCAACTACAATTTAAAAATTTCTATCTGTATAGGTATTTTTAATTCATTCGATGAAGAAAATAAATAGATAATAATAATGAGTTGCTTCTCTAACATTTCAGTTACGTGACTTTGCATGATGTAACTTTTCATATCATATTTCACAACATGTTTGCAAGCTCGAATTTGTAACAATGTTTGTATTCTTAATTTCATTTATTTTAATATCATTTGCAAATCTATTTACATTTAAAGAAATCATAATTAGATTAATTACTAAGAAAATATAATCAAGAAAAATAAGTATCAAAACGAGTCAATCCTACGAGATGGATAATATGGGATAATATTAATATTGTAGATTGTCTTTTAAATACACCTTTTTTCTCATATGTTTTACAATAAACATTGAAAATAATATTTTTAGTTACTGATCGTAAAGGTATTGTCGGTATTCAATCTAAAATAATCATAATTTTAGAAAAAGAAAAAATTCCATACAACTCTTTTTTTGGCTTGACAATTGTTAAGCTGCAAACATATTATAAGCCGCGTCCGCTCGGACGCGGCTTTATAGTTTAAAAAAATTTCATTGCCATATAAAAAAACCTATTTTTCTGCTTGTCAAGAATGCCATGAGTTTCTGGTACACCTATAGTGATTATGTAATCTGTCTGTTAGTTTTCTATTTAACTGTCATCTATTTTGTAATTATTGTATTTATTTAATATTTTAGACAAAATGGTAAAATTTATTTTATTTATGGATGTAATAAGACAAGAAGAAATCGAAAAATTTTACAAGGTGCATATAATGTAGTTCTCTCAGCATTAAAATTGTATTGTAAAATTAAATAATTATGTACATTAAAATATAGTGTTAACATTACTTTACAATTTACATAAATAGTCCTCAGATGAATTCATCTGAGAAATAGTCATATAACCCCCTTTTGTTCTATAATCTAAGCCATATACGGAATACGGTGCGTTATTTTTTTAGAAATAATTTACAATTTTGCTTATCTTTCTCGTTCTAATTCATAATATATAAAGCGGCCAAGTGCGAGTAGGACTCGCCCATGAAGGGTTCCGTAGCAGCAAATAACATAATATAAAAGTTCTTGTAGTTCGTTGTAACTTTGATCGATGTTTTTTGCGGTTTACGATTTATAACGTATTAAAAAAAACTACTTATTAGATCTCGTTCAAATCAATTTTCGTTGGAAGTTTGCATAGTAATGTACATCATATATTTTTTTTTAGTTTTATCATTCATTTATTTTAAAAGTTACAGGGGGGGGGCACACATTTTACCACTTTGGAAGTGTCTCTCGCGCAAACTATTCAGTTTAGAAAAAAATGATATTAGAAACCTCAATATCATTTTTGAAGACCTATCCATAGATACCCCACACGTATAGGTTTGATGAAAAAAAAATTTTTGAGTTTCAGTTCTATGTATGGGGACCCCAAAATTTATTGATTTTTTTTCTATTTTTGTATAAAAATCTTAATGCGATTTACAGAATACATCTCCTTACCAAGTTTCAACAGTATAGTTCTTATAGTTTCGGAGAAAAGTGGCTGTGACATACGGACGGACAGACAGACAGACAGACAGACAGACAGACAGACAGACAGACAGACAGACAGACAGACAGACAGACAGACATGACGAATTTATAAGGGTTCCGTTTTTTGCCATTTGGCTACGGAACCCTAAAAATCAATGTTAAGAAATTGATGTTTTCAGGCTTGCCAAATGCATCGTGAATATTACAAGGGTTATCCTAAAAGTTACCATCCTTTAACGTATTTCAAAGATGCGGAATACATGTACCAATGCCCTGCGGATATGTCACAGTAAATATTTATTTTTTAATTGTTTTACTTCCATTTCATATGTCCATTCCATCCATCCGCCCTTGGAATTCCACTGCTGGACATAGGCCTCCCCTAACTTGCGCAACTCTGACTGGTCCTGAGCCTTCTCAATCCAGCGGATACCCACTGTCTTCTTTAGGTCGGGGGGCGTCCTATACGCCGGTTTCTGAGACATGGGCGCAATTCGAGGACCTTTCTTCCCCAACGGTTATCGGTCCTTCGAACTATGTGGCCAGCCCCACAGAACATCTAATGTTCTGTGGCCAGCCCATTGCTACTTTATTACAAAGGACTTTTGTATTGTAAAAATATTTAGCTCTATAGGGAGGGTACTTCGGAATTCCACGGGACATTACATGTTTTGAAGTTTTATTACCGCCTAATGCGCCTTATTTAAATTATGTGGCAGATTGCGTGCTTTGAACACGTTTGCTTGTTTAATGTATGTTATACAAGATATATTATGTTATAAATTAATTAATGGTTACCGTAATCAACCGTCAAAAAAGTTTATACAACTACTAATAAAATATGATCCTATGCTCATATCGCACCCTTAAAATGAAAGTGACCTAACTCAAAATTCCTGTAATTTCTGTTTTTGCTATAAACTTACCTTAAAATGCGTACCCTAAAACCCTGTGATGAAAAAGAGCTTGAATTATGAGTAAGAAAAGGACAACCTAATAATCGGTCACTTTCATTGATCGCTCTATTCATCGATATATACTTTTTTGAAAACTTTCTTGCTCATTTTCCACAAATACCAATTTTTGAGTTAGGTCACTCTCATTCTAAGGGTGCGATATATTAAGCATGCGTTTTAGCAGTATGTCTATCTGTAAACTGTACCCGTAGTCGGCGCAGTTATACATAATTGTTTTTGTATTGCAGAACCTACCTTAGTTTCCCGCCGTTTCATGTTAAATACAAACAGCCTGCTATTTTACCTCATAATACGGGTCGAACTTCTGGAATACCACAGGCACCTGATCGCTGTCTTGCCGCTCGTTACAACAAGGCCCCGTGCAAAGCTTATATACGATGAAACAAACGGTGTCTTCAAGAGTATCAAGTAATACGTAACTACATTAAATATGTTTGTTGTTTGAAAAAAATTATAATCATATTAAATATAACAATTGTGTGTTTCTGATATAATAAATTGAATGGCTTAGGGCAGATTGTTGGATTTATAGTGAGGTAAGTAAAAATGCATACACCTGTTTTTTTTTGTACTTGTCCAAAATAGTTTTTTAGGGTTCCGTACGAAAAAAACGAATAACGGAACCCATATAGGATCACTCGTGCGTCTAGGCAACCGCTGTTCACAGTATCTTCGTATCGTGTAGTATGTCAAATGAGTTTTATTGATGTTCTACAATGGACAGTTTTAAAATTATTCAAGAAAGAACGAAAATTAAAGCCCACAATTTACCATTTCCCCCATTGAAGTATAATGTCATAGAACAGACATCTCGAACAAAATGTGTCCCGCCGGGAGGTTCTTTTTTCAAAATTGAGCCCCCGTTCTCCTTTCAAAATCTAACGAATCCATTGAAAATTGAAGCCGATCGGCGCCAATTCATTGGGACATACATTGTGTTCGCGGTATCGGTTCTATATGCTAGTAATAATACTTCAATGATTTCCCCCCCCCCTTATGCCGGTTACTCACATTCGCGCGAATACGCGAACCCACAAGTGTGGGACGACCTTCGCGAATGATTATGCGAAGTTTTCGAGGCATTCGGGGTTTTCCAAGCTGTGTCGGTTTTTTGTCGCACATCAAAGCGCGCGAACCTCGAACCTTCGTGTAGTCTCCCACACATTCGTGCCACCAGTTGCGCACACGACTAAAAAGGTGACGTATGTCTTAATTTTTCGTGATTCGTGGCGTCTAATCGTACCATTTATTTTCTGTATTGAAAATGAATTTGAATGACAACAACATATTAACAACAGCAAGATTGAACATTCGTGAACAAAGTGTAGGAGGAAGCGAAAATGGGCTTGTATACTCATGTGCGAACCCATTTGCCTGACCGCCCTTCACATATGTGCAAACATTCGTAAAAATGTCAAACATTTGCGCGTATGTGAGTGACCGGGGTTACCTCCGTAACTACTGATGTTTGCCGGTCACTTACATTCGCGCGAATACGCGAACCCACAAGTGTGGGACGACCTTCGCGAATGATTATCCGAAGTTTTCGAGGCATTCGGGGTTTTCCAAGCTGTGTCGGTTTTTTGTCACACATCAAAGCGCGCGAACCTCGAACCTTCGTGTAGTCTCCCACACATTCGTGCGACCAGTTGCGCACACGACTAAAAAGGTGATGTATCTCTTAATTTTTCATGGTTCGTGGCGTCTAATCGTACTACCATTTATTTTCTGTATTGAAAATGGATTTGAATGACAACAACATAATAACAACAGCAAGATTGAACATTTGTGAACAAAGTGTAGGAGGAAGCGGAAATGGGCTTGTATACTCATATGCGAACCCATTTGCCTGACCGCCCTTCACATATGCGCAAACATTCGTAAAAATGTCAAACATTTGCGCGCATGTGAGTGACCGGGGTTAGAATTTTGAAAAAAAAATACAGAGAATAGTTCTTTACATAAATATTACAGGAAAACCTATAAGATGTCTATGGTTTTTAAAAAACGGTGAAAATAAATAAAATGAAAAAATAACGGTAAATACATAATCAACGTAAGGAACCCTCTCCAAGCGAGTTTCACTTATTACATTTTATTTTAAGATAACCTTACAGAAAGGTAAATTCTGTCTCATGTGCGGCCACGCCGTGGCTGAATCTATGTATACATATAGGTACAGTGAAACCAAATTATCTGTGAATTGAAGGAAGGCGCTGTCGGGCGCATTGTACCAATCACTGAACGCAATTCGAGAGATGGTAGTAAATGACAAATTAATGATCACAAAGAATTTATGAATAACGCGGCATTAGATTTTCGCCATTTCACAAATAAGGTGGTGGCACTGTACTATATCAGTCTATATCTATGATCTCTAAATATAGTCTGAGGTCTGCACAGAGTACTTAAACACTACGTACGTGTATAGTCTGTGATAATGAAATCATGACTGTCATGACAGGACGCAGTGTTGCCAACTTAGTGGAATTTCCACTAGATCTGGTGGTTTCGACACCCCTTTTAGTGGGGATATATTGATTTTAGTGGCTAGTGGATTTTCTAGTGGAAAAGATTTTTTCATTTAGTGGTAGAACATGACATTTAACCACTAGGACGATTTTACAAAATTACTTCTGATTTGAAACTCATTTGGCAACGATGAGAGATAAAGGACTTACTACAAGTATAGTTATCTGTGCTTCCACGCAATGACGAAGACATAATCCGTAATAGGGTATTCAGTTCATAGTTTTGATTTATGAACTAAAAACAGATTGCCCGAAAACTTAAAATTCATGGAAAGTATAAAAAACCGGGCAAGTGCGTGTCAGGCCATGCGCAATCTAGTAATTTTATCGACTATTACACTTTATCTACTACTACTACGGCTAATATAGCCGTGATAGTTTTCCTTGTATAGCCGTATTAGGGCGGCTTAGAATATTAACCTCAATCCCATGCCGGATGGGTGTCGTAAAAGGCAACTAAAACCGGTACGCCCTCGAGGGCGTAATATTGATTTTAATTGCTAATTAATACCATTATTACTATTATTATTTCTCCATGGGGTTCGCCTGGATAGCTACCACCCTTGAGCATGAGTCAGCCGCCAAACGACTCGTCGTGTTCCGGCTGGAGGCTTGAGAGCCAGTTCTTTCTTTCTTTTTCTTCTCTCTTTCTTGGCCGGCATCAGTGATGCCTTTGGTGTTGCTGATGTCCATGGGCGACGATAGCCACTTACCATCAGGTGGATCGTCAGCTCGATTGCCGGCTATTTCCATAAAAAAAAATCATCAGAATTATAATGTATTTCTGAGAATATTTTCACTAGCCCAACTCCAACCGTTTAGCCGGCAGGTGGTCACCCCCTTGACTCTAACCAAAATTAGCAATTCAAAGCCAAATATTTCGCAAACGGACCTATAATTGCAAAAATGGTCTTAGAAAACCCATAATAAGCAAGACCATAATAAGACCTTTTCAAAGACCCATCTTCAGCGTTAAAAAAATATAAATATTTAAGATAGAGTTGGGACTTTTTCATTGGAAAATACAGGATCTTTTGTCAAAATTCCTTAAATATCATTATTTTAGAAGTCAATAACAAAAAACTAAATATCTTTTTTTATCTTATTTTGCTTGTTTTCTAATTTTTCTAATGTGCTAATAAACCCTTAAAAACATTTTTCAATTGTTATTTTATGTACTTTTAGTCGTTGTATTTTCTTGAACCATCCCCCCCCCCCCCGAAACTAAAACCTGGCTATGCCCGTGGTGACACTCGTAATTTTATTTTTATAATTTTTTTACTTTTTTTAGTGGTTTTCTGCCTTTTCTGGTGGTGAGTTTAGTGGGATTGTTAAAATAAAGTTGGCAACACTGACAGGACGGCGCGGCGCCATGATTTAAATTAATGTATTAGATTTAGAATTTGGTTAAATTTTTTGTGAACGAAATGGATATTCTTTTCGTTGATAATGGAAGACAGGATGAAATTGAAACGTTTTATGAGGTATCAAAACAATAGTACGAATAACATCAAGCATTTATTATTAAACTTACACTTACACAACTCAGATCTTTAATCTGAGTCTGAATTACACAGAACAAATTTTGTGTCTACTTTTAAGTTACAAAAATAAATGAAAATTAAATTATTACAGGCATGCCAGCGCCACAGAGATTATTACAGAGGCTACCCAAAAGCTTATCATCCATTACTTTACTTTAAAGAACAAGAATATATGTGGCAATGCCCCCCAGACATGACACCGTACGTATAAAACCACGGACGTAAAAAAAGACGGACGTAATCCCAAGAACAAATTCAGTGAAGCACCCATAGTAATACCAACTCTGTATTCGTACAAGTCCACACACCCACACATTGACACCATACTGCTGACATTGACACCATCGCGAATCAAAAATTACAAAATTACGCACACATGGTAAGCGAGCTGTCATTGCTATGCTTCACTCTCGATTAGACAAGGTTACGTCCGTTCTTTTTTTACGTCCGTGTATAAAACATTAACTTAAAAAGATAGCACAAAAATGAAAAAAGATAAGTCATTACTTACTCCGCGGTAAATCAATAACATTATGATGATTTATTATTAAGGATAATTATAAGGATAAGGATTATTTATTAAGGATAATTAAAGTAAAAATACATAGTTAAAGGACTGAAAACATGTTAATTTCTATTACGTAAGAATGTATTTTACCTCCTTTCCCCCGAAGTAAGGACATGTAGATTTTGAGAAACCCTCCCCCCCCGTCCTCCTCGAGACCCTTACGTAATTAATGAATGGCCCCATATCACGTAAGCAGTGATTTTGAATCGTAAACATCGAGAATCGGATTCTTTCAACGTACCAACATTATAAAAACATACTAAAATACATGTATTTTCAGGACTTACTTATCATTCCCTATGTACCATGTGAAATATAAGCAACCAGTGGTATTACCGACCTACACCGGCCGTACCAGCGGGTTGCCCGCTCTACCAGAACGCACGCTCGCGGGCAGATTCAACAAGGCCGCTTGTAAACTCTACGTTAGGTAGTTCAAAAATCAATTTTAAAACTTTGAAGGTGTTGGTCTCTATTTGTATCATGATGACATGAAAATAAAAGCGTTTTACAGTACAAGATTTTTTTTTTAATATTTAAAAATATGATTAATTTCGATAATACTAATCTTTTAAAACCACCCGATGATGCTTGACTCAGAGGTAAGTAATAATAGGTAATACCCATGATAAAAGTAGATACAAGAGAGTAAACTACTTACAAACGTAATTCATATCTAACATTACAGTCTAAAATAAAATGATGATTTAAATTCTGGTAGTCTTGACGTTATGATTTTAAATTCACTCATGCCGATGCTCCCGCTGTTATCTAACTTCGTTTCTTCTAGAATCTGAAATAAACGCTAAATTACTATTACATTATTAGTTATTACCTTTGTCACGGCCGTCACGGCTGGCATGGACGACACATATAACACATCACAATGACACCCAGGACCCGAGTATAAATTTAATATTTATCCGTCACATAAATATCTGCCCCGGTCGGGAATCGAACCCCTCGCTTCGCAGGCAGGGTCGCTTACAACTAGGCTACAGGATATATAGGATAAATTCATCTAGATATTTCATCATCAAAGCGATGAAGGATTGTCCCGAAATATATATGATGGCAAAGAATCTGCTTGGCTTCGATCTAATAATAGCCACTACAGTGTTCAAGTCTCTCCTCGTAACTGATGACTCTGACGAGCCTATTATAGAGCATACACCACCACGGCGCTTCAATGGGGATTGGTGGAGACCTCTGCTTAATAATTGTAAAAGTAAATTAATTTTTCGACAACAGGACTGAGTGTTTTCCGAGAATTTACCAATGTAATTTATGTCATCGATATACGATCTCATAACTTAAGCTTGAGCCACTCCATAAGCTTGAGCTTAAGCCAATACAGCACCCTCTAACTCACTATAGTTGGAATTGGATAGATTTTGTTACTTTGTCGGGATCTAGCAGACATGGCAATTGGCAACCTATTGTTATAGCACTACAACATTACATAACTACAACGATAGTCGATCTGTCACTGCCGAAGGGAAATCAGCACCGACCAGATCACCAGAGAATCAAACATGTTTTCATACAACCGAACACAGGTACGGATAAACTAATGGATATCAAAAAGATATGAACATCAAAAAATTCGTAAACTACAAAATATTACAACTCATACTTACTACTTCAGCAATTTTGACTTTCTCCCCTTTCGAAATAAAATTTGTGCGATTATTTGGGTCCCACGTTAGGCGATCCAAAATTTCTATGATGTCCCTGTGCGATATTTGGTTGTCGTCATCTAAATCTGTTGCGAAAAACGCTCGAAATTAGAATTTAGAGCATCTGGTGTATATTGAATGGACCTCAGTGCTAGACAATATTTTTTTTAAGGCAATAACGCATCTGATAGGATGTTAGCCTGTTCATAAAATCAGTAAGTAGCTATAGGTATTTTCATTTTCGTTGCTTCTTTTATTTACTTAATATTTACTAGAATATTTAATGAATACTAAATACTGTATGTATACTAAGTACTGTAATACTTAATGTATACTAAAATATTACTAGAAATAGTATACGTATTAATAATTAGACTAAAATTGTTTGACATTGCATATTAATAATTACATAGATTAATATTGTTTGACATTGTGTAATAAGAAGCAAATTAATTGTTTAAAATTACCCGCTCACTTTAATTGCAATCTCAATTCATTGGGCTCATATAACTAGGTATGCTTAAAAATTATTTATGACATCTGTAAATGTATATACCTACATTAAAGCAATAAATGAATAATATACAATATTTCATACCGAAAATTCGAAACGCCCACGCAGCTTTGACTTCCGTTGGACAATCAGCGCTCATAGCAGAGCATAAGTCTACAAGGTCTTCAAATGAAAGACAACCATCTTCCTGAGATGAGAACACTTTGAAAAGTCTGTCTTGAAATGGATTGTTCTAAAACCAAAATAATCTATACATCTATACAAATAAATAAAATTGGAGTGTCTGTTTGTAATATCAAAATAACCGCTTTTAACTAAGTGCATTTGGATGGATACACGGTACACCAAAACAACATTTTTTACAATTTTTGTGTCTGTCTGTTTGTTCCGGCTAATCTCTGAAATGGCTGGACCGATTTTGACGGGACTTTCACTTGCAGATAGCTGATGTAACAAAGAGTAACTTAGGCTACTTTTAGTTTAGAAAAAAAAATAGTTTGTTAGGCGATACGAAATTCGCCAGGTCAACAGCTAGTATTTAAATATAAGATTCAAATGAAAAATAATATAAATGTTTATTATTATTATCACAAAATGATAAATACTTACATCTAAAATATGCTGCGTAGACGGTAAGACTGAGTAATAAGTACCAAATGATAATTAATCCAAATCATGAAAACAAAAAAGTATTTTCACTTACCCGTAAAACCTCAAATTTTTTCAGCAAGACTTCCTTCTGAAATCTATGGTGATAATCTGCTTCCAACTTATCTGGATCGATAGAATGAAACTTTTTCATCAGGCTGCAACAAATAAATATGTAGTACCTACATGCTTAATTAAATTAATTAGCTAAAAAATCGTTTAAATGTATTTAACCAGTATTATTACTTACTACAAAATCTCCCCTTTATTCAAGTATGTGAGAGTAGATAATTCTTCTAATACATCTTCAGTTAGACCAGGGAACGAAGATTTACACGCTCCCATTGTTCACCGCGCCTTTTGCACACACATTAGCATTAGCGAAATGATTGTTTTTTAATGAACGTTATCTTATCGATTTCATCACGCACTTAATGTGGCTTGATAACACAGTCTCTTGAATTAGCGATTAATGATTCACTTGTTCTATCAACATATTGGTCTATTAAACATTTAACTTTCTTTAGTTTATTCAAAACTACAATTTCAAAGTTGTAAGGTCTGGTAAATGATAATTATTTAGCAAATCAGTTGCAGTTTTCGACTGTAAATAATTTTTAACTTTCAACTCAAATTAATAACAATAATAACAACCAAAATGGATTGATGGGCGCAATAAAAATCGGTATTTCAATGCTCCATTATTTAAACATATTGCATGTTGGCTTAACGGGTGATTATATTTACTTAAAATACTTTTAAAGTACAACTTTTTAATTTGGCTGTAATTCATCTGCTTCATTTATACCAGTACAAAGAATATTATAGTGGAAAAATTAGAGCAATAAATAAATACTCAATAAAAAAATTCTGGCAAATAATTTATTTCTTATAGACAAATACACATAATATAAGAGATCCCACTCACTGACAGTAACTCATTGCGATAAAGTACGCACACATCCATGAGTTCATAATTTTCATAAGCTTGTAAAGCTAAGTAAGCAAACAGGTATTCACTTTATAATTATAGCTAACAGATTACGTATTATATTTAATATTTTTGTATTATAATTACATATACAGTATCTGTTATAGAACATAAGTCGGAGGCAATAAACGTCTATGATTGATTTTAAAATATTTTAACACTCTAAAACGAAAACTTGCTAATCAAATTACATTTCATTAAGAGAATGTTTTTTTTTGTTACACAATAACTTAAAGATTTGAGAATTCCAGATTTGTAATAACATGAATACGCACTAAAGCAATGTGGTGGAAGATGCTCTACGCCTTCTTAACGCCCCACTATTGAGCATGGCTCTCCTAATAATGATTATTAATTATTATTAATTAATAATAATTATTATTATTAATAATTGTAATTAATAATAATTATAATTAACGGACGAACAATAGTAACAATTCGAAATCATTGTACAATTAGCACAAGTTTCTCCTTTGTCGCTCAATATTACTAGTATAGTCTGTAGTCACAACTTGTTCAAATTACACTGTCGTTTTGGTGATTTGCAAAAGACTCACGCCCCAACTCAGAGTGACTACCGGTTATTTAAATCGCTCCTTAGTATATAATTTGTATGGCGATTCTTTACTAAGAAGCGATTTAAGTAACTGTTAGTGACTCTGAGTTGGGACATCATCGAGTCACATGTAGAGTTGCATATGTTTTTCTCATAACACACTAAAGGGTCAAATTATAAACATTTGTCTTATTTAATTTAAAGAATAGACCAGTTAATTAAGTTGTAAGTGTGTTTGAAATACGTGACTTGAGTTTGCTACTGCGCTTATCAACGCTGAATGTATAATGTTCTTAAAATGTTTTATTTACAATAGTATTTCACAGATACACTGTAGATTAGTAGTATTAATAGACACTTCATGAGAACAATTGCTATTCAGTTCGTATAGCTTTAGAGTACATAGGATCTAATACTGTCCTTGTCAAAATTTAAATGTTATCATCATCACGTTATCATAAATGTAAGTGGAACAAACAAAAATGTAACTACACTCGGCCGTTTGATTTACTAAACTTATTTATTTACAGTTAGTTCTAGAATATCAGTTCAAATGGCCCCATAGACTCGAAATTTCGTCACTCCATTTTGTGAGCTAATGAGACAATTTAGTTTACGCAATCACACACAATAACAAAATAAATCTATAACAAAAACTAATACAACAAAAATATAAGCGCGTATGGACCACGTCAAAGTCTACAAGTACTGTAGGGAGGTTGTCAAGGTAATAACGCTCACCAAAAATATAAAATTTCGCCTAGAGTCGCTTAATGTTATAATAAAAAGAAAATAATAGGGTCTTCTTCAAAATAAATAGCTACAATCGTGTTATGTATATTAAGCTAAAATATAAATGAAACTAATTGCAAATACGTCACTAATAAAATTTTGAGTTCATTCACATGGATCACTGGGGCACAAATCACATCATCTTTTAGGAAAATCTACATTGTCAAAGCTGATTTGTCTTCGGGCTCTCATCTTCGCGGCCTCCTCGAAGGAGGGCATCGAGTTCGACTTAAATACACCGGCTTTATCGAGGGCGCCAAATCCACTGCTACTGTTGGAGTTGGAATCTATGTTCACCATCTTGTCTTGGAGAATATTCTTGGAGCCACTCCTAGGTTCCAGCTTAGTCGATCTCTCGGTGAAATTCTCCTTAATCTGCGACGTGAGAGTAGTGGAAGGCGCCGCCTGTCGGGCTTTCATCTGTTGGTACGCCGTCGCCGATATGTAGCCAGATATCTTGTTGCCCTCATTCGAGAGTTTTATTTGCTCGTCCTGGTAACATTCTTCGACGGTGCGCCCTTGGATAATAGCATACACATACTGGCGGGCAATTCTGTAAAAAATATCATTGTATAATATAATCAATATAACAAGCTAGCTATTATTAATAATCTTTTAGATAATCTTAATCACAGAACTTTAGTTTGGTACGATAGTCGATAGATGCCACTCCAGGCGCTATAACATCACCAGCCATTCACACAGCATTTTATGCACAACACAATGGCAGGATCTAGGTATAGATGTTATAGCTTAGATTTTATAAAAATGTAAGACATTATACAAGCTCTCTTTGCAAAGCACAATGACAAAAAATAACTGAAAGATCAATAATTATGTCATCATAACATTCATTTTTTAGCCTCCTATCTCTCATAACAGTAATAATAATAATAAATATTGTTACATAGATACACTTATATCTCGAATTCCCTGTATCCGTGGGTGCCACAGACAACACACAAAGACAAGAACGCACACATCCAGACCGAAATTACTAGAAATTGAAATACTTGAAGCACAGCCTAGCCACCTAGAGTCACATGTCTGGTGATGGACCCATCCATTTACGATCTACATTGGTCTACAATCCTTAGTTCCCAAAGTGGTCCAGGTTGGCGTGACAAAAAAATAATAATTAATTAACCAATCAATTCTCACTTTTTTTCGAAAACTCTATATAATCTAAACTCAGGCGCAATGCAAATTTTCATAGATAAGATCTAATCTTCACATTTTTTGTCGAGTTTTAGGAATATGGTAGAAATGTAGCTGCAGGGGGTCCACCGGAACCAGCAAAGTTTTGAAAGTGGTCTATGAGAAAAAAGTCTGGGAACCTCTGACCTACATGATCGTCTAGGGACTGCATAACACAACATTACCAGCTAGTGAGCTGAACTTCTTACGCTACTCAGTACTCACTTGAGCATAGTATCGGAGGTGGAGAGGCTGGGCGCGGCGAGGCGCGCGGCGTGTGGCGGCAGCGCCAGCAGGCGCCGGGTGAGCCGCGCCAGCGCTGACGCCTTCTCACGGAACCCTGGCGAGTGCATCCGCCAGCCGTGCACGCGGAGCGCTTCTGACACCGCCCACAGGAGTTTCTGAAGAGATATGTGAGACAATATATATATATATGTATGTATGTGTGTATATATATAATTTGTATATTGAAGAGTATATGCGTATATATATCTAACATATTATGTATTATATTGATATTTATAGTATTGTTATTTTATGTAATTATGGTACGTAAAAAGTATTTGTTTTTCTTTTTTTTCGATTTTTTTTTCTCTCAAGTAGTTTTAACACCTGCCATCAGTTCTTTCCACATCCACCCAGGGTTAACTGGTGGACAATGCCATTAGGCATTAAGTTTGCCCTTTGTTTATCCTTTTTGTAGAAGGTGACATAAATTTGAATAAATAAATAAAAAATAAATAAATATAGGTCTGTATTAATAAACCCATCTCGGCTCAAGAGCGCGATCTTAGACCTAACATAATATCACTTTTACATACAATCTGACATGTCAGCATTTCGAACCGAATAACTAATGACGCATTCCGCTCATCCGAAAATAATCAGGAACATTTTGTTTTCACTTGACCGTAATAAAATAATTGAGCAACAGTGAGCGTAATTATAACATTCGCAAATGATTCTTGCGTAACTTTAATTAACCTTCATTGCTCGGACATATCCAAGAGGAGAGACCCGTGCTCAGTACTAGGCCAGTAATGGGTTGAAGCCCATGCTCGGACACAATTACAAGTAGTAAAGACGAAAGAACAAACATTACATCACATGATTTCAGTAAGGGCTGGAATTCAAACCGGGACTTAAGGCACAATCCAAACAAAAAATTTTCAGAAAATACTTTGAAGTCGTCATCAATATCATGAACGTACCTTCTTGTGAGTCTCGTTCAATTCCGCCGAGTTCCTTGAAGAGAGCATCTCCGAGGCGCGTCGGTTGAAAGAGATCGGCTGCGATGCATTTATCGTATCGCCGCCAAACGACAGGCTCTTCGCTATCTTACTCCTGCTAGTGTTCGGTTCCTCGTCGAACGGATCTCGCTTCCGTTTCAAGAACTGATCGCTTTGGGTTCCGTCCAAGCTTTTAGTTTCCTCCGCTCTGACTGGAGAACCGAACAACGCTCGCTTGGATCTCATAGCTTGATGGGGGACAGAGGTGCTGGCCGTTGCTGGTATGGACTTTCTGTTCTCCGGACTGACGAACAGAGCTCGCTTCAAGGTTTCCCGTGTAGGTTGCGACCTCGTCATCGTATCCGAATCCATTAGCAGACGACGCATGGCCTTCTTCTTACTAGACCCTCCGCTCTTAGTTTTGGGTGTCTTCGAAGGTGTACTTTTACCCGGAGTTTTTCGAATAGGCGTCTTTTTGCCGGGCGTGCGACGTGTCCGCGGGCTCTTGCGATCCGAGGAGTTGATCAGCTTTCTGTGGGGGAAGAAACTTCAAAAAATTCTATGTCAGATTTCTGTTAATATAGAACTTACAAGGTACTTAGAAGAAAAAATGTTACAAAAACCCTAAAAATGTTGAAGTTACGATAAACTGCCGGCCTTTAACACGTAGCTCACATGATTAAGATTTACAACCGCTTCACCCTAACGAAAACTTGTTAATGCAAAGAAAGTGAAGTTTTTAATGACATAGACAAATATTAAATTCACACGTATTGTTATGTTTTGTAACCTACTTGAAGTTGCACTTGAGCGGCATATTATATCACGTCGTTTGCGTCGGCACATTTAATATTACATTTCTAGTTGAACGCTGCCGCGCTTCGCTATGTCTTTTTTGGTAAGTTACGGATCATTACTTAGCTTAATCTATTTTATAATCCATACATCTTCATAGTCCGTTTTTAACATGTTTTTCACGGGCCAACAATCCTAGCACAACTTTTTAGTGAAGTATTAATTTATATTTGTTAAAAAATAGTCAACAAATATTAGTTTTAGATTTCAATGATAATGTATTTTTAAATTCTTTTCATTTAGTGTCTTTAAAAACAATTTAAATTTCAAATTACGATAAAAGACACTAACACCCCAAATCAGAGTCACTAACGATTACTTAGATGGCTCCTTAGCACAGAATTTGTATGGTGATTCTTTACTAAGGAACGATTTAAGTAACCGTTAGGCTACGTCCGCACAGACAGGTGGCTTGCTTAGCGCCTAGACCTGACTAGTCACCTAGCAAGTAGATTAGTAAAACGAACGTTCTATAGTGTTCGTGACTGGCGGCACTGCGCGCTTGGTGCCTAGCAACGCGCTTAGCGTGTATCGAAGTAAACAAACATGTTGGTTTTTTGTCACTAGACGCTAGGAATTTTAGAAGAATAAGAAATTTAGAAAAATAAGATTGACGGTCGGGTTGTCATGGATACAATATTATTGATGAATGTCAATGGTCTTGCCATTGACATTCATCAATAATATTGTATCTGAAACGAGAAATTGTTACATTTATTTCATTAATTTTGTAAGATATTTTTGAGAGTGACATTTCGTCAAAGTGCCGACAAGCAAAATGACCAAGGCACCTAGCGACCCACCACGCAAACCACCTCTCAGTGCGGCCACCGTGTTTCCTAGCAAGTAGCCAGAATGCAAACCACTAGGCTCTAGGCGCTAAGCAAGCCGCCTGTCTGTGCGGACGTAGCCGTGACTCTGAGTTGGGGCGTAAGATTGTTAACTAAATACTACTTACGATCCCGGAAAACGCAGGTAGAGCACTAATCTCAGATATATTGAACAATCAATGGGAGGATCTTTTTATTGGGTCATTACTTTTATTAATTGGACAGAGAAAATTTTCTCTTTAAAGGCAATTTTAAACAATTTCGCGTAATTAACGTAATTACCTACTTCCTCAAATGTACTATAGGTTCATACCACAGATTCTACATTATTATCATTAAGTCATTAGAGTTAGGTCGAAAAATTTACTTCATTCCTTCTAGAATTCGAACATCACTAAGTACTAATAAAAGACACAAAGACGATATAATCTACTTACTAACATAATATAAAATTGTATTATGTTATGTACTAATTAATAAACTTTAAAATAATATAACATTATGATTTTTAGGTGTTAAACACTCCATCCATCTGAAGTCCAAGCCGCCCTAAGGAGCCATCCATAAATTACGTCACACTAATTTCATGACTTTTTGACCCCTCCCCCGTCCTTGTCACAGCTGGTCACATTTGTGAGACCTCCCCCCCTAGTGTGACGTCACATATTATGAAATTTTACTCCTAGAAATTTTTAAATTAAAACAGCAGTTCCGAAATAAGTTTTATTTCCATTAATTGTTTTTTAATATATACCTATACATACCAATTACCTGTAATTGACGTAATTTATGGATGGCCCCTAATCATGGTTTACCCTGCTAAGCAACGGACGAGGTACTGGCCCTGGTACCCTCTTGTTGTAGCTCTTATACGGGGCTGTATACCCAGTTTGATGTTAGCATCAAACTGTACTCATGCTTGGTGGTAGTTTATCTACCTGGTTGGCTACCAGGTTCCTTAAAAAATCGACAGTGAAATGTTTCCGTAATTGGTTTGGTCGAGCTGTCGGAAAAATAATGCCAGTCCCCTGCTTTCTTTCTGCTTGACGATGTATTGATGATAACAGCATCATCATTGGTCGGTCAGAGTGACCGACAACCATTTTGCATCGGGCCATTTGCTCATTAGTAGGGTATTTAATTAGATAAGAGTTCTTGAAAATTATTGCAAATTTAACATTAACAGTGCACTAACTTAGTAAAACCTTTTTTAATAGCACAGTGTTTCAACTTACTTCTTATCAATGAGAACCATTCTGGAAGTAGAAGTGTGGGTCTTCTCGCCGATAGTAGCGGCGCTGCAGAAAGCCTGTCGCCGCCGCGCCAGGTGGGAGAGCCTTCGCCCGGGGGACTTCGCTTGAGCCATCCTGAAGGAAAAGTAATGTTTTATGATCACTTTATACTAAACAAGATTTAATTAACTTAACTAAGATTTAATGTCTTGCTAAATGTTTCTAACTACTAATCTACTAATAACATGGTTGAGAGCAGAAGTGTTTACTTAATCCTCCACTGAGACACAATTATTATTATATTTTTAAATTTAAATTATTCAACATAAAAATAAATTTAAAAATTATTGAAAATCCACATGCTATCAAAAAGCTATCATGATATACCTTTCTAAAATCCTTACGGTGAGGTCTTTAATTTGATACCCATATTGCGTTATTCGATTTATTTTTATTCAATCAATTCATAAAAATGCAAACAATGGCATCTCACTGCCACCACATTTGTTTTTTTTTAATTTCACTTAGCTAAGAACACTTGGGTTATCAAAACAAATCTAATGATATCTTAATTACATATATTCGTCCAGCGGTTTGGAAGATACGAGATAATAAAGAATATTACATGCATACAAACATACATACATACAAGATACGCGCGAAAAACATAAGATGACACTTGATATCACAGGTAGACCATGTCTAGGATTAGGATATGGAATAGACTTTTATGCTGGTTTTATATTCCCGTGGGTGTTTTAAGATGCTTATCATTTTTCTTTTTGAAACCACTTTTATGAAGGCCATGCCGCAGGCAGAAACTACTACAACGAAATAAGCATCAAACATATTATCAAAGTCTAAAGGTTGATGCATACGTAACGTGGATGGGGCATAAATATATGTGTGTGCCCCGTTCCCGTCCTGTTCGTGCCTCCGTGGCGTATGCGCTATCGTTTACATTTTCTATGAAACACTATTTTCAAAACTTCATGTCCCGTCCCGTCCCCGTCCTGTCCATGTTACGTATGAATCAACTTTAAGATCTAAATAGAAATATTTATGTGATATAAATATAAAATTCATATACATAATTATAATGATGAACACTGAATAGCAGTCATTCTTACTTCAGTCTCATTGCCTTCCTCTTAGAGGCACTGCTGGGCGACTGCAGGCCTCCTGAATGGATGTTAACACTGGTGTCCGTCTCAGCACCCACAAACCTCTCCCTGTATTTTTGCATCAAGTTCTCCAGCTTTTCAGAGTAGATAGTCACATTGTAACTGTAAATAAAATAACAAAACCTGTTTGAATTGTTTCAAACATGAACTGAAAAGTAGGGATTTCGTATTCAAATCAATATTTTTTATTGTAAATAGCCGACAAACTAACTAATAAGGTTGAAGACACTAACTGATGGAACTGAAACAACAAACAATAGCATCACCCATGGAAACCAAAGGCATCATTGTTGCATTGCCAGCCAAGAAGAGAGAGCTCTCTTTATATGTAAAATATCAAGAAATCTAATATATAAAATTCTCGTGTCACACTTTTTTGAAGTTGAACTCCTCCGAAACGGCTCGACCCAATTGTCGTGAATCTTTGCGCGCATATCGGCTAGGGTGGAGAATCGGACATCTATTTTTCATCCCCCTACCCCTAAAAAATTTTTGGCAGAACAATGTTTGCCCGGTTAGCTAGTATATTATAATATTTTTGTTATTAGATACTCACTAAACATCATAATATTTGCATTTGAGGACATCTGGCCACAACATCTCTTTTGCTTCAGTTTCTGAGCACATTTTAATCTCAATACTCTTGTCAGCAATGCTTGTGTTATGATCACTATCAGACTTCAAACTAGTACTGAACTTTGATACTTCTGAGCTGGTAGAACTCTTCACTGATGCATGAACAGTTTCTTCCCTTAGTTCAGATGGAATATACTGTGTGGGTATTTTTACAAATGACACTTTTTTTGTGGGTGTCATGGAGTTTTCCTCTGGATTTATATTAGCTTCACTGAATGCAGGCAGGAAACAATAATACTTCTTGAGCATTTGTGTTACATCTGTTTTCAGTGTTGTGATTGATGGTGGGGGCAAGACTCCTTGGAGTGTTTCCTGCAACAAATATACTAATTAAATAACATCCCAAATCGTGTGTTACACCATTTTAACATAATTATATCTCTCTACTTAAAGGTTGTTGACCTTTTCTTAATTAAAAAAAATTGTACTTGTGCATTGATACATGCATGAATGAACTCATGTGTTTCTGTTACTTATTTTTGCAAGTGCTTTATTGAATAATTAATTATAGCTGAAATTTATATAAAACTCAAATTATTGTGTGAACATTTTTGTTAACATTCCTTTTCTTAAATTGTTCAAATTTAGATGCGTTTGATAAACATTTTACAAATTTAGATGCGTTTGATAAACATTTTACAATGATTTGTTACAGATGTTCATGGTCAGTAGGTATATTGTGTGCTGAAAAATCAAACCCTTTAGTTGTGTCTACAATTAATTAGTATTAAAATAAGCATAAGTAATAATCTATTTTATGCTAACCTCTATCTTTCTAACTTTTCTCTTATCACTTGCTTCATAATCCTTTAGGAAACTCCAGAAAGGTTCAGGGTCTAAGCTTGGCTCTTCTTCTTCTTCATCAGAGAACATATCTGGTGACCGGACTCCACTGTCAAAAGACCCCTCCAGTGAAGACAAACTTTGGTCATTCCACTTAGAGCTTCCCTCCTCATGTCTACGACAATCTTTTTTCAAATTTAACTCCTCAGATTGGAAGTCCCCAGTACTCTCACTGGTCTTATAATTCCTAGCTAACTCTGAGCTTTTATCATCAGATGTATCTGAAGTGCTAGTGTGCACAATGCTCTTTTCATCACCATCATCATTTAAAGTATCATCACTAACAGAATCAGCACTTTGATCATCTTTTTCGTCGAGATTCAAAGCTGCATTGGCTGTGCTCAATGCTGACAAAGGGTCTACTATAGGCTTCAATTTCTGTACATGTTTCAGAGTGCCATTGAAGGATAACTCGCGTATGGGCAACTTGAACACACTCTCAGAAGGCCTCACGTCTCGAAACAATGGTACACTGTCCATTGCATTGTTGCTGTTTTCCATTGTTGAGGTTATAAACACGGGTTTGAAGCCTTCAGGTTTTGAATCGTCGGACGACACCCGCACGTCCGGGTGATATGACTTTTCGGTTAGTAGACAATTGTCTGCTGCGGAAGAAGTCTCTAACTGTTCGAACAATGACCCCGCGAGGGAAATGCTAGGAGAGTCAATTTTTGCCGATTCAGCATCTAAGCTCAATGAGGACTTGTCAATAATATTTTCACAAGGCGGTTGCAATGAGCTGCAGTCAGGTTCGATCACTTCATCCTGCTTGTCTTCGGTGACCAGCACATCAATTAAATCTACGTTACCTCTGCTGTTGGAACAATCGTCATCGCAGTTGTTCGATGAACAGACTTCGCTAGGTCCAAGGTTGTCGTTTCCTTCAACGAAATTGTCTACTATATTAAAACTTCTCATGTACCGTTCATACAAAGAAAAGCTATCGCTCATTGATGGACAATTGGAGTCTTCATAGGATTCCATCACCACTACATTGTTTACATCATAAATGCAAAAGCATTCTCACATTAGAAAGCTTTAAAATATTGTCTCCGCCATCCATATGATGCAATTATGACTTCCTAACATCTAAATTTAATTGGAGATAAGACATTAACAAGCCATTTCGCAATTTAGAAATTATAAAAGCCCCACAGAGTACTTATTCATCTTCGCACTTCGCACTTCATTCGTAGTCTTTCCGACTTTTCTCTATGACTATGACTACCATCACAGAGTATATAAAAGTAATTTCACTACAATACGTTTGACTATCATAGAACCATGGAGTATAGAGAAGGTAGAAGCCATCTCGAGCGGAAAGTTGAAAAAGTGTCCAGCTGTATAATAAAAATAGAGGTCCTGTTCCAATAATGGCCACTTAGTCCATTCATTCTAGATTTCAATGTATGGGCGAAACGGCAAAATTTATAATTTTGTAAAACTGCTGCTATGTTGTACCCATAAGTGAGTACATTAAAAAAAATCACTCTCCCTCTCCCCCCCCTGTCCGCATCACCCCTCCCCCCCTTGAAATGTGTCCCATTTTACAGATTTTCTCAATTTTCAGGAAAACTATACAAGCTAGAACAAAATAGTCAAAGAGTACATTATTTACTGATAAATTATCTACAAATAACTTCTAACATTTATTTTAATACGAATTATAGTTTCCAAGTTATGGTGCGTCAAAGTTAAGTGAAAATCTGCGCTTGGCAAAAATTCATCATTTAATAGGCAGAAAACGGTGATATTTTGTATTAAATACAAGAAACGCGTTATAAACATTAACTACTCATCATAAAATTGTAAAAGGTTGGTGCTTGTAAGATCAGATATTAAAAAGAGAATAATATGAGGGATCTTTATAGGAAGAACAGAAGCAAAAACAATTATCTGTAGAATTTTTGTCTATTTCTCTGTAATTTTCAATCGCGAATCGCACAAAAAGTACTGGACAAAATTGGATTCGGTTTTCAGCATTGTATTGCTGGACATCTAATTTTAAACCTGGCACTTGATTTTTCGTGATGCGTTGCTTAGAAGCCGAGGTATGACAATTTCAAATGTCGTGGGGATAAGTTACTTTAAAATAAGTCAGTAATATCATCGTTATCTTTTCATTGTAGATTATTTGGCGGGCATAAATTATAATTTTGTAAATCTGCTGCTATAATTTACCTATATGTGAGTACTTTAAAAAAAACACCCTCCCCCTCCCTCCCCTGTCCGCATCCCTCTCCCCTTGAAATATGTCCCGTTTTACAGATTTACTCAAAATTTTTAGGAGTATTTAAATTTCAATTGTAATACTTCGGCTTCTAAGCAACGCATCACGACAAATCAAGCGCCAGGTTTAAAATTAGATGTCCAGCAATACAATGCTGAAAACCGAATCCAATTTTGTCCAGTACTTTTTGTGCGATTCGCGATTGAACATTACAGACAAAAAGACAAAAATTCTACAGATAATTGTTTTTGCTTCTGTTCTTCATATAAAGATCCCTCATATTATTCTGTTTTTAATATCTGATCTTACAAGCACCAACCTTTTACAATTTTATGATGAGTAGTTAATGTTTATAACGCGTTTCTTGTATTTAATACAAAATATCACCGTTTTCTGCCTATTAAATTATGAATTTTTGCCAAGCGCAGATTTTCACTAAACTTTGACGCACCATAACTTGGAAACTATAATTCGTATTAAAATAAATGTTAGAAGTTATTTGTAGATAATTTATCAGTAAACAATTTACTCCTTGACCATTTTGTTCTAGCTTGTATAGTTTTCCTGAAAATTGAGAAAATCTGTAAAATGGGACACATTTCAAGGGGGGGAGGGGTGATGCGGACAGGGGGGGGAGAGGGAGAGTGGTTTTTTTTAATGTACTCACATATGGGTACAACATAGTAAAAGTTTTATAAAATTATAAATTATGCCGCTAAAAAATCTAGAATGAATAGACTAACTCCAGAATGGTGCTAATGTCTGTCAAATAGCGATATGAACATGAACATAGCTATTGTAGATGGAGTGAAGTTTGCAGAGTTCAAATATTTAAAATAATTTTCATGGTAAGTTTTTCACGGTACCCTCCATAATGCCAGTATACAAAACCTCAACTATTTTCGTAGTCAAATGTAATGTTATGTTTTAATAAAAATGCAACCAAAATACTGCTGAAAAAACGTGATTTTTAGTAGTGTGAATTTTTGACGTGATAAACGTCTTATAAATCGATGAACACCATGAAAAAGAGTCACGTTCCGTCACGTTCCGCCTGAGCCTGAGCTTGCAAGCGAGAGCGCGGAACACCGCGCGAGCGCTCGCGCGAGCCCCTTTGGCGCGCGCCTAAAAACCCGCTCCCGACCCGACGCGAGCCTGCGAGCCACGAGACGCGCCACGGTCTGGTCCGCAAGCGCCCTGTACACACGCGCGCGTACGCGCGCGTCTCGCGGATTGTCTCGTGGCTCGCGCGCGTGTGTAAATGGGGCATGATGAACAAATCAATATTGATTATTGATCTGTGACAATAAATGTCATATTTATGTCAGTGTCAGAGTTGTCGGACTCAATTTCAATTTTTCAAAAGAAATATGATTTGTTAATTTTAATGATTTGATTGATTTAGGGTTACGCAAAATTTCAAAAGTATCGATACTTTACTCGATACCAGTATCGTATCAAAAGTATCGATACCAATAAAGTATCGAAACAAAAGTATCGATACCTTCAGGTATCGAGTACTTTTTAATAAATTTATAAAAAAACGTTAATGGAATGTTGTGTGTTGCAAAATTTCGCAAAAAAATCAAACAAGAACGTGTCTCACAAAATAGTCACTAATATCCTATCTATATACACATATTATATACTATATAACACAAAAATGTTTGTATGGATGTCCTTTATAGACACTGAATCCATTCAACCGATATCCCTCAAAATGGTTTCATTTGAAAGGCAATAATTCGAAGATGGTTCAAGATCACTAAAGCAATGCATTAAGCAAATTCAGTCCATTGATAAAGTCGATTTTCTACTTTTACAATACAACAATTTGAAGATAATTTGTAACGATGGCGCATCAACGTTATCACAAAAACACTTATCTGTCATATTTATCAGAAAATAATGTATCGTAGTGGAACATGCCGAGTATCTACTAGTAGATATATATTAAGAAACTTTCAGACAGTTAGTCCATGGAGTACGGAGGGTAAGGAGAGCCATCTCAAATGGGTGAAAAGTTGAAATAGTGCCCAGTTGTATATTGATAATAGAGATTCCAATATCTACCATCATCCTGCGACAATAGCGCTAGCGTCGGAATAACTGCGATATGAACATAGCTGTTGTATACGGAGCTGAGGAGTGAAGTTTGCTGAGTTCAATAAAATTTATTATTTATCCTAGGCTACCGCAGCGCCACCCGTTATTGGACGCATTTTTACGGACAATTTTCATGCACAGAGATGGCTCTTCTTACCTCTATACTACATGAGTTAGTCATAAGCGTACCGTTGTCAGAAAAGTACTTTCCTATAACTAAGGAACTAGAAGATGCTGTGCAAATAATGCAATAATACTTGTAAGGACTGCAATTATCAGAAAACTGAATAAGTGAAATAGTTTAAAAGACAAAAAACACTACACAGATTATTCAACCCGTAAAGGTCACTTGTAGAAAAACTCCTAAAATAGTTCAAGGAAATATAATGGTAACACACATAAGTGCTCGGCAATGACTGGGAATTCATCGAATCATGTTTTAGGCTAAAACTTTTAGCTTTCATCGATTAATAATTGCTATTTTTCATAAGCTAATAATTTATTGGAAATGGACGAAGGAAAGTATCGATACTTCTAGAAAGTATCGATACCTTGAAAGTATCGGAACAAAAGTATCGATACCAAAAGTACTTGGTATCGAAACAAAAGTATCGATACCTAGAAGTATCGATACTTTTTGCGTATCCCTAGATTGATTTGCCACTTTTGTCAATTCAGGCAGAGTGAGTTGAGGGGAAGACAGTTTTGTTTTATTTGTGTATCAGATAATTTACTCAAATATTATATCAGGTAAAATCTTTATTATTATTGATGCTGCTTGAGTGCTTGCTGTAGTTTTTTTGATTATCATTAGAACTTGTGATGATTACTTACATGTCGGTCCTAATTTTTTAAGTTCCTGTTTTTTATTCCTGGACACGGACCTTAAAAAAATACGGACGTAATCTCAAGAACAAATTCAGTGAAGCACCCATCGGAATACAAACTTTCTATTCGTACAAGTAAACACGCACACATTGACACCATCGGCCGCCATTCCGGCGCCGGACCGCACTCGAGTCATACGGACAACGGGAGTTGATAAATAATAATAAAAATGCCTTTGTGTGCTGTTAAAAGTTGCAAGAACAATAGTAATTCAGTTAAAAAACATAAAGGGATCACCTTTCACAAGTAAGCTTGTAATTTAATCACTGATTTCTTTTATTTTTCCTAAAGTTATTAACAAAATAAACTAGAAAAATTGTAACCACAAAATTAGCCAGTGTTGCCAACAATATTGCATATGCAAATACCCAGAATGTGTAGGAAAATTATAGTATATAAAATCCTCGAGTTTCTTACTTTAGTTTAATAATATATATTTTTGGGGTTCCGTGGTAAATAACAAGGAACCCTTACCTATATGTTTGCCATGTCTGTCCGTCTGTCCGTGGTATTGCTTACAAACTAACAATATTAAAAAGCTGAAATTTGGTATAGATTAAGGTATATTAATTACGTTAAGATAATGGTAGAACAAAATTTGAAAAAAAATTTTTTAGCTACCTCTCCTATAAGTGAAGTGGGTAAACCAGTGTATTTAATCTGTTGTCAATTAATAAAATTCATTAATCTCATCAAATATAATAATTTGCTTTTATTGAATGTGGAATGTATTATTTTCGATTTACATGCATTAAGTATTTAAGTAGATAACTAAATTTTAAGTGAATAATTTTTAGTGCCCGTCTAAATGTAATAATTTAGTAAAGCTCTTTAGTTCATACAATTCTTCACAGCCTACTTAATTACTTATGCATTTTTACTAAATTTTAACTAAAAAGTGTCTGTCCAACCACGTTAAGTGATAAGCCCCGCCCACCTACTTAACAGAAAAATAGAAAAAATTCAGTCTTTTTTTGTTTACTTGCGTACGAAATGTTAACTACTAAATTGTTCGTTTACCGTATTAATTTACTTAAAATTTAGTTATCTACTAAACTACTTAATACGTGTAAACCGAACATTACGGAATGTTATTCAGTAAGTAATACATTTATTGTTTAGATTTTACTACTACATAAAGAAAAAATGGGGAAATGTTCATATTATGGTAACCCCAAAATTACGCACACGTAGTAAGCGATCGGCCATTACTATGCTTCACTCTCGATTAGACAAGGTTATGTCCGTTCTTTTTTAACGTCCGTGTTCCTGGACGCTTGCGTTGAGAAGGAGCAACTATTCAATTTTACTGATTTACGCTCAGATTTTGTAAGTAGCGAAATGGAACCATAGATACACAAAGATGATTTTCTTTTTTGAGTTTGGAATAAAAAAAAGAACAAATAGGTACTAATACTAGCCTGACTTTAATTTTATTAATACCAATTTATGAATTACTATGAAATTAAAGTGATTTTATCAATGGGTCCATAGTACAAATTAATAAGTAATAAGTTAAAATGATATGTACATCCTGTAAGTAATTATTATAATCTATAATACCTATCTGCTTGTTTACTTTGCCTAATCACTATTTATATAAACAAATCAAATATAAATTATTAGAGTAAGTGTTCTATTGTCTTAATTCTAATTAAATGAAATAATTAACTTTTTATGTATTAAAGATATTCATTTTGCATTTATATTTAGAAACAAGCTGTTGCCTGCAGCTTCGCACGCGGAAACTATGCTTCTCATATTTCACCCCCTTGGGGGTTGAATTTTGAAAAATCCTTCCTTAGTGGATGCCTATGTCATAAGAGGAATATGTGTGCGAAATTTTAACACGTTCACGCCGACGCGGGCTACCGGTGGCCCACGCTATACTGACTCATCGGGCGGCGCGGACCACCGTAGATTGTCACATCGGGCGGCCCGGGCCACCGGTGGCCCGCACTAGATTGTCTCATCGGGCGGTTCGTACCCACGGTAGCCCCCACTAGATTGTTTCATCGGACGGCGCGTACCACCGGTGGTGGCACTACAGAGTACTTTGTTACATACTGAAAATTAGCCCTCACTGACTCACTGTACTACTGAGCAAACATGTAACACGTTTGCAGGTCTGAACAGGCAAAAATCGCGCGCCGCCCGATGAAGCGCGTCATTAATTCGAGCGCCGCCTCACAGCAAACCTAATGAAAATCGGCCCCGGCGTGAACGTGTTAAGTTTCAGCTCTAAGGGTTTGGCCTGTGCATTGACACATCAATAAATCACTTTTGCCTTTTATATATATAGATAAGATAATGCCATACTTAATTATTGTTTCAAATGTTGAAGGTTGTGGGAATATCTTTACACTGGTGTTTCAAAATTATTTTATTATTTAAATTACTTTGATATGAATCATACTTTGAAGTTAAAATTAGCATCTGTACGTATAATTAATACCTATTCATTTGTTATTAAAATGATTATACATATACATACATAGGAGATAAGAGATTATGGTCCACCATCAATGCATCATTTGGTTTGTGGACAATAAACAAGTGGAGTACCTCTATTTGTTATCGGTCTAATTATAATTTCACATAATTATGATAATATATTCTAACTTGTAACTGTGGAACACTAACCATTCCATTTTATCAGTGAAATGATAAGTTGAAATTGTTTTTGTTACCCAAGCAAAATAATCAACATTAATTCATTCAAAGATGCTGTCTTACTGATGTAGTAAATAAAAGATAATTAAAAATATTGACTGTTATCAATAAATAACTTTGAATAATAATTAAATAATATATTATACTATAACCACAGACATGTATACCTAGACTATAACAGTACAGAAATACATCTAAATTCAATATTAGGCAAGTTATAAGCTGTGTTGGAGAAGTTGTGTGGTAAATGTGAGGGACAATATGTTCTGCTATATCTCTATTTCTTTAAATTATGAGAATGTCCTTAGGAAGTCATGTGACTTCAACATCCAGCCAAATTAGTAAATAGAAAGCTCCCCTACTCACTTCCTGCTCTTCCTATTTGAGAGTGTAACTCGTTCTCAAGTGAAGCTAGTTTCCTTTGCCTTTAATATATGCCTAATAAACATTTTACCTCATATTAATATCTATCTAACAGCCTTTTAAAGTCCACTGCTGGACATAGGCATCACCCTAATTGGCGCAACTCCGACCAGTCCTGGGCCTTCTGAATCCAATGGCTTCCCGCTGTCTTCTTTAGGTCATCAGTGCACCTGGTCGGAGGGCGACCAGTGCTCCTTTTACAGTGACAAGGCCGTCATTCGAGGACTTTGCGACTCCATCGGTTATTTGTCCTTCGAACGATGTTTCCTGCCCATTGCTACTTCAGCTGGCTAACTTTGCAAGCTATGTCAGTAACTTTTGTTCGCCTATGGACTTCATCCTTACAAATCTTATCTCGTAGTGAAATACCTAAAATTACTAGTTCCAATACATATTAATATAACAATTCCTTATTTCATTGATTTATCTGCACTTTGTTATCTGAGAAATAATTAATATTAATTTAAATATGTATATAATGTATTGACATTTTCACTCATGGGTAAAGTTGTGTGTCTCTGATATAAAAGGTTAAGGTTTTTGTAAATAAATAACTCTTTTATTCATTTAAATCAATAGTCTTATCATTGAACAATTACAATGTGATCTTGTAAATTATATGCTATGATGATTATTTACATTTAATAAGATAGCTTATTCTAATGCACTTGTGTTACAATATTTTATATTTATTTTAATTATACAGAGTTGACTTTGACATATTTACTAAAAGCTGTTACGGTGAACGAATATTTATCCGCACTGTCCGCGCCGTACGCATCGTATATCGTATATAACATATGTCATAATCGTATCTAACATATGTCATTCGGATCCGGCTCTCATACAATTCTCATATGTGAAAACATACAAATGCGATGCGTATGCGCGGACGTTGCCGATATATGTGCGATGTAGATATGTTTATTTTTACGCACATAAAATCATAAGATTTATAAATTAATTTAAGTTTATAAGTGCAATTACGAACGTCGTATTTATTATTTATATATATTTTATTATAATAAAATTTAGGTCTTTCGAATTTAGTCCTTTAGAATTCAGAGAAACGAAAAAGTGCCGCCAAACAAGTCACGTTATAATAAGTAATCTTGAAGAAGCTGGCCTCTTCATGCATAGCATCTCGTCGCGTTTCTGTGTGAATTATCCCTTAAATTATATAGTTGATTAACCCCTGCTTCATTATAAGGTAGACTTTCCGCTTCCGCTTTCAGCTTCCGAAACAACTTAAAATCAGATGATCCAATTAAAAATTTATTTATATTTACATTTACAAATGAGCTAATTTTTGACAACAATTCCACTTGCTAATCGACGGTAATTGGTGATGAAACCCAAGACGTTTAGCACACTAACTTAGTAAAAGCACAGTATAAATATATTACATCCTTTACTGTGGTAAAAGCAACAAGATAGACAAATAACGTTATCTATTCCATTGTAAAAGCCTATTCAATGGTAAAACAACTCTATTAATTGTTACAACATACCTACTAGGCGAAAAATACACCAAATATGACATAAGTACCTATTATTTAAATTTCTCCAAAGTTTGGGAACTTCTGCAGTAATAATTAATAGTTATTAATAATTGCATAAATTAGTTATGTTTGATATTTGTCTCAGTCGCGTCCATATCTGACCACGATTGCACCAACCTCTGCCCTTTGCCACTGTTTATATTATCTGTAAGGTATAAAGAAGTCCGAATGATATGAATACTCCATCCCTGCGCTTCGAGAGTTGCGCCGGACTGATGTTGGTTTTTTAGTTTTTATTAATAGGGATTCTATGGTGCGATTTATGGCATTGTGATAATAGTGATTGTGTTGTATTTGTGTATTATTTTTGCATCTGTGTCAGTATACCCAATGGTATGAAGATGTTATTATTAACTTAGGCTCACAAATTATCAATTATCACAATTCTTATATTGATGAAAAAGAGAAAGAGCGGTTATTTTACCGTGTGAAATACATTTTGCGTAATTGAACTACTACTATATTAATCTCAATTTTTAACCGACTTCAAAAAGGAGGAGGTATTCAATTCAACTGTATTTTTTATGTTTGTTACCTTAGAACTTTCGACTGGGTGAACCGATTTTGATGATTCTTTATTTTCATCGAAAGCTGGTGCTTGTCATGTCGTCCCACTTAAATTTGAGCGAGATCTGACGAGTAGTTATTGAGTTATCCCTAATTTTGAAGTCGGTTATTTTTTGTCAAAAATTATCATTTATTTTTGAAAAAATTTTACATTTTTCCCTATGATTAGACATTATCATCTTTATAGGAAGCCTTAGAGCTTAAAGCATAGAAGTGTTCATTGATGTTATAATATTTCGGTCTGCGTTTAAGGGATTATTTATGCTACACCGAGCCGGGCACGAGCCGTGCCCCGAACGAGGCACGGCACTAACAGTTTACAGTGCCTCCAACTTATCTGTGAATTGGAGGAGGGTGCTGTCGGACGCATTGAACCAATCATTGGACGCAATTCGAGACTTAGTAAATGTCAAATGAATGAGCACAAATGAATGGTGCGGCATTAGTTCCAATTTTCGCCATTTCACAAATTAAACTTGGTAGCACTGTATATGACGCGGACATCGAGTGTTTACGTTACACCGTGCGGCGTCAGCGTCCGAGCCTCGTAAAATGTTAGTGAAATTGCTCGTGCCCGGCTCGGTGTAGCATAAATAATCCCAAAGCCGGTTTCAAAGTCTATTTAACGTAGGAGTCACCTGATAGTACTGCACCACCTTCCCTAGTTTTTTTTAAATAAAATAGCCGATGTCACTAAAAACACTAGAGCATCCTATTGGTGAAAGAATTTTTGAAATCGTTCCAGTAGTTTTTGAGTTTATATACTACAAACAAACAAACCAACAAACAGAAATCAAAACTTTCCTCTTCATAATATTAGTTTACATTTGTTCAGAATAATTTTTTTGTTATTAACTCTGGTTAATAATACAGTTACAACATCTAATGCCTTCCTGTTGTGAACCAAAAGCCTGTTTCCGACAGATGGAGCTAGTGTCCCTAGCCAAGGACATGCTGCAAGACGTAGCGGAGCACGTGGCCAGCTACCGGCTGGGTCAGACCACGCTCCGGTACCTGGACCGGGTGCTCTGGACTGTTGAGAAATGCGCGCGATGGGCAGTGCCGCCACCGCGTGAGTATATGGCCGTTTTTAGGATTCCACATTTAAAAAGAAAAAATGGAAGCTCTAGGTACAGGTGCATCTGTAGCCTGTTCGTAGCGTCAGTCTGTCTTCAGTTTATATATAAGACCAATGTTTGGTTCCACAAGTTTGTACGGAACCCTCTGTGAGTACAACTCGTGCTTGGCCGGTTTTTTCACACTTTCTATCTAACCAGCCGATAAACGAAACGAGCTGATGGTGATCCACCTGATAGTAAGTGGCCATCGTCATCAGTAACACCAAAGGCTCACAGATGCATTGCAGACCAACAAAGAGAGAGAGTGAAAAGGCTTTACGAAACGCCTTATTTATTACCCGACTGCCAAGGAAGGGTTACCTTTTTCGCGCGTATTTTGTATGTATGTAATATTCTTTATTACCTCGTATTTTCCAAATCACTGAACTGAAGATATCGTTAGATTTGTCTTGATAATCAAAATGTTCTTAGATAAGTGAAATTAAAAAAAAACATGGTGACTGTGAGATGCCATTGTTTGAATTATCAAACAAAAAAATGAATATGGGTGTCAAATTAAAGAACTTACTATAACCGCTCATTTACACGCGCGTGTCGCGGACCGTCTCGTGGCGCGTCCGTAAGCCACGCCCCCTACGCGCGTGTGAACACCACGCGAGCGCTCGCGCGAGCCCCTTTGGTGCGCGCCTATAAAACCGCTCCCGACGCGAGCCCTGCGAGCGCGAGACGCGCCGCGGTCCGGTCCGCGAGCGCCCTGTTCACACGCGCGCGTATGCGCGCGTCTCGCGGATTGTCTCATGGCTCGCGCGCGCGTGTAAATGGGGTATAAGGATTTCAAAAAGGTATATCATGATGGGCTTTTTGACAGCAAGCGGGTTTTTTTAATTTATACTAGTGAATGTTAATTTTTGGATAGTTTTATTTCACATATGTATGAAAAAAGTAATATTATAGACTTATTAAAAAAAAACCGTTAGATAATTGCAGAAAATACTGTCGCAGCAGTTCACGTCCTTTCAGAAATAAAATAAGTATGCTCTATGTAAGACATATTCATAGCTTTTTAATTATATTACTTATCTGCCAGTTAACATTATCACTTATTATAATGCGAACTTTAACTGCTGTAACTCTAGAAAAATCTCATCATCACATATGAATCTTATTTCAAGCGCCATAAGACTCAAGTCAGCAAGCAGTAAACATTTTATTAAATTCCATGTTTTTGTTTACACTAAAATTACGCTTGTGTGTAAATAGTTTTGTCTAATAATAGTAACATTAGACTGATTACATTTGTGTATGTGTGCGTGCGTGCGTATGTTCGTGCGTGCGTTTTTCTTGCGTGTAGGCGTGAAATACTCGTTAAGATTATCTCCGTCGTATTGTCTCTGCGAAGTGTCAAAACCTAATCTATATCTATACTAATATATAAAGAGGAAAGATTTGATTTTTTGTTTGCATTGAATAGGCTCCTAAACTACTGAACCGATTTCAAAAAATCTTTCACTGTTGGGAAGCTACACTATCCCCGAGTAACATAGGCTATATTATATTTTCAAAAAAATTAGGGATCCTTAATAAAAGTCCAATAATGTTACCCAAGGTGTAAAAAAATATGAAAACCGAAGCAAAGCGAGGGCGGTTACTCGTTCGAAATAAAAAAGGCTACACACACCCTCACACTAGGATTCCCCTTGTTGTGGGTGCCATGGATAAAACACAAATTTAATGAATACCTACACATACCCAGACCAAGAACAGAAATTTAGACTCATTTAAATTTCCGCCTTACTGAGAATCGAACCCAGAACCCTTGATACGACGCGGCGGTCCGGTATAGTAACCACTTCGCCACACGGGTCGTGAAAGAAAATAAAAAATAAAATTTTATTATCTATTTATTTTTCATCTCACATTCACTAATAATCATTTCCAGTGGACCAAGACGAGCGTCCCCAACCGGAGCTGGTGCGTCCCTTACCCTGGGTCTTCTTCCTGGCACTGTTGGTGGCTCTCCGCGTCACCAGAGAGTCGATATCTCTACTCAACCTGGTGCTCGGTAAACCACCCTTGAGGTCTGCCGATGTGGTAAGGAATTATAATACAAATATTAAAGGACCTCACTTGACTTAGTAATCCTCCGACATTTTCGTTATAAAACGTTACTGTTGGCAGCTATTGGGGGGCGTCCATTAATTACGTGAGATATTTTTGGGGGGGAGAGGGTAGAGCAGAATCTCATCTAATCTTACCTTGGGGAGAGGGGGGTATCGACAAATCTCACGTAATTTTTTTTCGCAAGAAACAATAAAATTGAATGAAAATGGTGTTAAAATAAGTGGTTAGCGACTGATAGGACCTTGCACATTTAAAACAAAATGCACAAAATGAAAACATAATAAAAAACACATTTTGATTTTTTTCATCCAGTCTGTCAGATGTAGACACTAGAAAGATATATTTTGAAAAAATACGTGAGATTAGAGGGATGGAGGAGGGGTTGAGCAAAATCTCACGACATCTCACCAGGAAGGGGGGAGTCTGAAAATCGCTAAAAATGCCTCACGTAATTTATGGATGCCCCCTTGGCCCCAAAAGGTCATTTATGCATCACATAAACGTCCCTGTCCATCTGATCTGCAGACAGTTATGAAATAAATTAAACTAATAAACGTTGTACCATAGAAGATATAATGTTGTACCTAAAAGTTACGTTTTTATAATGTGTTATAGGTATAGGCTATTTTATTAGATATATTATGTCCATATGTACATCACGAACTTCAGTTTTTATTCCGACACGACATGTCATAATTGCCTAACATTACAATGATTTTATAATTTACTAATTAATAAATTAAAATCTACTACTAAAAGTTATAAAACTTTTGTTAGAATATGAGTTAAATATTGTACGTACCCTCAATTACACTTACATATTTTATTTATTAGTCTGATGCATTTTATGTGCCACGTCCGAAAGAAATTAGACATGTGGCTGAATAACATTGACTCAATTTGTGCGCGCTCTTGGCATATCTCATACCTCTTTGTACATATAATAACATTGGTTCCAGGTAACATACATCCAAGGTAAGCGGCGCTACCTGCGCACGCTGAAGTACCAGGGCAACCGGATGTTGCGCGCGCGCAGCGAGAGCTCCCCGCGCCAGCCGTGGCTCAGCTCCGTGCAGTCGCTGCTCGAGTTCACCATGTGCTTCCGGAGACCGTCGCACTACGGGAACAATAACACCACCCGCCTTAGCAATAACGATGAGATTCTGGTGAGTAACATTGTATATTGACGACCCTGTAGCCTAGTTGGTAGCGACCCTGCCTTCGAAGCGAGGGGTCCCGGGTTTGATTCCGGGGCAGATATTTATGTGACAGATAAATATTTGTATTCGGGTCCTGGGTGTTATTGTGATGTGTTACATGTGTCGTCCATGCCGCCCGCGACACAGGTAAAAACCTACTGCAGTGTGTAAGCGTTTATTTATTATTTATTTATTTAATATTTCATTGTATTATGTCTTATTTCAGATCATGGTGTACCTGTGTGCTAAATTTGATGAAAATCCATTCAGTAGTTTTTGCGTAAGAGTAACAAACATTCATACAAACTTTCTCATTTATAACATTAGTAGTATAGTAGAATAGGATGTGAAAGTTTGTGAAGATGCATGGATGTTAACCGTTGTACAGATTGAGATGAAGTCGAAGAGTGGCTAACACAGACGGACCATCCAGGATTATGATACAGGATAGATTTTATTCTGGTTATTGTTATTGCTGGCTATTGTTGATGATTGGTTGATGTTGGGATGATTTTGATGTGAAGTGCCATAAATACGGTGGTCGATCCTACTCTGCAGTCATAAGGAAAAAGGGCACATCTAACATTTTGTAAATTGCCAGAAAATCGAGTTTAAAAATCCAAATAAAAAAAAGTCGTAAAAGGCACAAATCCACATATGACTTTTCAATGTAATATTTTATGTAATAAAATGTAAAATATTACAATGAAAAGGCACTTTATTCGCCTGTGTCTTTTCATTGTAGTAAAAAGTGATCATAATAGTACCTACATGTAATATGATACATGAAGGTGAAGGTGTAACTGCCAGTTGTGCCTTTTACATTACATGTTAAGGTTTAGTATTGGTAAACATTAAATAAAAGAGCACATTTTGTCACAGGTCAGTAAGTTGTACCCTTTAAGCTTAAGGTATTTCCTGTTTAGCGTGATCCTAAAAATCTACGAAAAATTAGGCAGATAGGCATTTTTTTTCCTGATTCCGAATTTGTATATAACTCTATTTCGCAAAAAATGTTAGTTGTGCCCTTTTTCCTTATGACGGCAGTACTAATATTATAAATACAATACAATACAATAACTCTTTATTGCCAAAATGCCAAAATCTTGTGGATCTTTCTAACTGTTATTGTTTGACACTGAACGGATTTTCATGCAACACGCGGGTAGACCGTGATCTGGATACATAGTCTGGATAAGACATAAGCACGGACCTAAAAAAAAGACGGACGTAATCCCAAGAACAAATCAGTGAAGCACCCATAGTGATACCAACTCTCTATTCGTACAAGTACACACATCCACACATTGACACTTCACTGCTTCAATAGCGAATCAAAAATTACGCACACATGGTAATCGGACGGCCATTGCTATGCTTCACTCTCGATTAGACGAGGTTACGTCCGTCTTTTTTTCAGGTCCGTGGACATAGGGTTCTTATTATCCCGGAAAACGCGATCAATGAAGGATGTTGTTTGTTTGTTTGTTAGGTGGTGAAACGCAGCAAGCGCGGCGGACACGAGCCGGCGCCGACGTCCACGCCCAACGAGACCACCATGGAGCGGCTCATCGAGAAGATCATGGTCGACCTGGACGCCGAGTCCGACGACGACTCCAGCTTTACTGTGAGCATTCAACTTTTATTACTATCTCGGAGTCTACAATTTTTGTCTGGGGTACTTTATGATAAAACTTACCGTTTTGCTGAAAAACGCGAAAAACTCATTTTTTTGACCTTTGACCTTGAATTTTTTTTCCATACACGGGAATGATGGGGAACTTAAATTTTTTATTTATAATAATTATGTTTTGAACAATCTTACTGATTTTCAGCTTGTTGGGAATTTATGCACCTTCACTATCATTTTTTGGTCTAAATTGACCGGATTATACTTCGGAACCCTATATTGTGCGTGGCCTAACACGCACTTGTCCGGTTTTTGATTAAAAGTTTCATTTACTTTTGTTGTTTTTAATAATTAATTACCAAACATTATGTGCTATGCTATAATCTGTCGTGTACAAAAGCAGCTTTTCGTCATACATTCGCTTATTCGGATTTTCGATTATCCGAATGCCCGATGACAACAAATAGTCGGGTTAATCGAGTCTCTGTTGTAATTCTTAACTTAAGCATTATTTTTGTAACGTGTGAATTTTTACTTTAAATTTTATTGAGGCAATTATAATTTTTTCACGATTATCATTCCCATGGGAATTTGCACACGCCTGAGAAATTACCAATGGCCATAAAAATAACTAACAATACAGTTCGGCCGCTGTATCTTGGCGCGTCTGAACTTCGCGCAGAAGGCTGCGCAGTAACATAATTCGCCAATACTCGATACGCGGTGTATTTTGTCTCAGTCATACGTTAGCATATTCGTGTTGCCATCTCTGTCTTACATGCGCTAAAGTTCGCAAAGCCTATGTTCAGACGCGCCAAGATACAGCGGCCGTACTGTACATTTATATCTCATCTTTTCAGCTAACAAATGTAACGAGCATCAGGAGCGATCAGTCAGGGTACAACACGGATTCAGACCATGATACAGCAGTCTACGTCAACTCAACACCAAACAATTGTAAAATATCAGAAACTACATCAAACGCTAACAACGGATCTGCTCTTACATTGGACCAAAATGTATGCAGTCCTGTGGATTTTGATACGTCAGAGAGAATGGAAAACAATCATCGTTCGTTTGAGGATGATGATGCAATGAAGTACAATGAGTCGTCTAAAAATCACCATGAGGGAAATGGCAACCTTAAAGTGCAGCATCAAAAGATTGGTAAGTATGTCTATGTAATATTTCAGTTTTCATTATTTTTTATTGTAATTGTGCGTGACTAAGTTTCAAGTTTATGACTATTAGTCGTGCATCGGTTTTTTCAATATATTTAATGTACTCATTATTTAGGTATTCATTTGTTGTGTTAAAATATCGACGCTTGAAAGGCAAAAATTTTCAAGCGAAATGTTGGGCGATATTGAATTACAGAACTTATAAACATCACTAAATTATCACATATTATACACAAAAAATAACAACATATTATACACATAAAACATATTATACACAAAAAATTGATCATAATATTATGATCATATTATGATCAACTGACGCAGATTTTTTTGTTAATTTAGTGATGTTTATAAGTTTTATAATTCAATATCGCCCAACATGTCGCTTGGTAATTTTTGCCTTTCAAGCGTCGATATTAAGTTCTTTGTGATAGATTATTTTACTTATTATAGCAGTGGAATTTGATCTTATTGAATTCTACATATTATTCTATTTTTTGTAGCATTACTTATTGTATCAAAGTAAATGGTGAAAATAATTTATTGCTATGACTACCAGTCAGATAATTTTATACCCCTAAAGTAATTATTTTATCATTATTTACCCTATTATTTTACCATTGCATCAAGTTCCATTTTATATCACATCTAATAATATGGAATCATAACATCTAATCAAGATGGTCAATCTTGATTTCTTGGGTCAGCCAGCACTTAATTGTGGAACATGTATTAAATTGTTATATTATGGTTCCCAGCAAACGGGCGAGCTGTCACCAGTCCGCCGACTAAACAGAGGTAATTTGTTATTATTTATGTAACCTTGGCCCCTGTTTTCTAGTAATTTCTTGTTAATGGACTGCGACTAATTGCGTAATTGTTTATAATTGTTTCTTTTCTATAAATAAAGTTTGTTGCGATTATTTTAAGGTCACTTAACAATCTTCATGTATCCGTGTTTATACATTACAATACAAAAATGTAGGAATACTGCTGAAAACTAGTAATATTGATTCACTCTAGTATAATTATTTTGCATTCTTATCACGTATCCATATCACAAGGTGCAAAAGGCAAATTGATCTTACCAGTGGCGTAACTTGCCCTGAGCAGGGCCTGTATCAATATTTTTTGAGGGGCCCACACTTCAACTTTAGCTGTCAAATAAAGGGGCGCCGACTGTAGCCTTAAGGTCTCCTTGGAGAACTTTTTTAGAGAGCGCCATGTTTTGAAATGTAGAGAGGTACGTCGACAAAAGGGCGCTTGGTTGGTCACTAGAGGGGGCGCCATTAAGCTGCTAGTTGGGGCTCGTACAGGCTGGGGGCCCTGTGTAATTGATACAACGGTAGTCTGCTTCAACCCACTAATTGCCCACCACTGAGCACGGGTCTCTCCTCTTGAAGAGGCCTCCCATCACGCTGCTCCAGTGCGGATTGGTTAGCGGTTGGTAATATTGCGGAGAGGTTAGTGGCCAACCCAAGTTTCAGAAGCTTTTATCCCGCCCGAAGGCCTCCGACATGGCTTAACAACTGTTATCTTACGATAACAACCGGCACCGACGGCTTTACGTGCCCTCCGAAGCACGGAAACGCTCAAGAACTTTTGCCACTAGCGGTCATCGAACTACCGACCGCGCCCGCAGTTGACAAGCCACCGGGCTATGTACGCTCCAACAACGGTAGTTACGCCCCTTGATCGACTGGCGGCTCAGCCTACGAAAGAAATTCTTATTAATAAATACTTAATGAAAAATAATTTACAATTACAGTGTGTCAAGCAGAGACGAGGCAAACTGAAGTTAGAAAAGTAGCACTGAGAAATTAATTTGTAAGTATGCATTGGGATTTCTAAGCTGTAGAAACGAGTTTAGGAATGGTTACTTATCCTGTAATTTTTGGAGTCCAAGACTTTATTGTCGAGTCCAAGTCAAGAACGGAAGCGGACAGTCAAGCGAGAAGTGATAAATCCGTAAACAAGTTTCATATTTGACGACCCGTGTAGCTTAATAGTTATCATGGCGGACCGCCGTGCCAAGGTACTGAGTTTGATTACCAGCGAGGGATAATGAATGATGAGTTCTGCTCTTGGTCTGGGTTTGTGTGTTCTTGTCATTGTGTGTTGTTCATGCAGTCCATGTCACCCAAGACACAGGGAATCCTGGTGTGGGAATGAATACACATTCATATTATTATTATTTATTATTATTATTTTATTATATTATCACATTTACAGAATCATCTTGCTATGGATCAAACCAGTCACAAAGGTTCCAGTCCTCACAGTTACAGCTAGACTTTCTTATAATAATAGACCTCCATAGTTGAATGGTGCAAGTGATAGCGATAAGCGATAAGTGAGATTAAAAAAAAACCGCATCTTTCCACCATGACAATGTAAAATATGGTAAAATCTTAACCCAAATGTTTGTTTGGGCGAACTATAATTAGTGTTATCTAATTCTTTATCATAATAATTAATGAATTACTCGATAAACTTAATTCTAAAACGATACATTACGTTCTATTACTGCGTAACTAAAATTAATTTATATTTTAGCTTAAATTGAAAAATTGCCATATCGTCGCTGCGCGTGCGAATCCGCGTAAGAGCAACTTGTAAAAACCGCGTATTTGCTTTTTGATGATTTTACAGGAGTAAGATAAAACTTAATATCTCAGCGATTTTAATTCTTATTACCGACTGAACTTCACAGCTAGTTAAAATAAAGAAAGTTGTAAAGAACTAGCTGTTAAGTTCAGTCGGTAATAAGAATTAAAATCGCTGAGATATTAAGTTTTATCTTCCTCCTGTAAAATCATCAAAAAGCAAATACGCGGTCTTTACAAGTTGCTCTTACGCGGATTCGCACGCGCAGCGACGATATATTGCTTTAATGTTACGCTACGTTATTTTAATGCTAGAAGTTTATATCCGAGGAGTTAATTCAAAATTATTTTGTCAAAACCAAGGTTGTAGATTCAGTTTATACGAGGATTGATTCTTGGTGCTAAAGATGCGTCTTGCTGCGCACACGCCGCAAGATTGACTATCACTATGGTATCATTGAATATGAGTAATAAATAATAAGAAATTGCATACATTTTAAGATTAATTTTAGGTTATGAACTACTTTTGAAGATCATTATAATAAAGATCACGATCTGATATCTTTCTCAATATCACAATCTAAAAAGTTTCCATTTCTTTAAAGTATCCTAAACAATACTTTCGAACGATGGACATATCACTACGCATTTCGCGACAAATAATTTGTTTTATCTAGATTTATTTTAGATGTGTAGACCTCTAAGAGGTTACTAAAGAGCTTCATTCCATGTATATATAATAGGGTGTGTTAATATTTAATAATAGATATTTAATTTTAAACAAACTGTGCGCTTTATCAGAAGAATAATCCAGTTTTATGGTGGGAGGATTGTTCGTTAGAAAGAGGTTGATAATATAAAATTATTTATACCAATTGATACAAATTTATCGCACTGATTATTTTAAACAAGAAATTAATCAAGACAAAACTATGACATTTTGAACAAAGATAATGAATGTCTGTATCAATCTAGTAAATTATATTAATGTATTGTAGGGAGATGTATGCAAGAAAGCTGAGATATTAAAATCTTTCTCATGTTGTTAAGAAAAACAAAATTGTAATAGGATCATTTTACTATGTTTTGAAATATCCGTAGAAGAGAGAAATATTACTGAATCTTTTTTTAGTAAACACTATGGCCAGTATTAATAAACCGATCTGAGATATCAGCTATCTCAAGATTTGGTTTGAGATGCTGAAATATGTCAAATCTTATGTAAAAATCATGGAGTATAGAGCTAAGGAGAGCCATCTCATATGAGGGGAAAGTTGAAAAAGTACCCAGCTGTTTACTGAAAATAGAATTAGTTCCAGTACCTACCACCATCCTACGACAAAAGCGCTGGCGACCCAATAAGTACTATATAAACATAGCTGTTGACGCTGTTGTAGACGGAGCTGCGGAGTGAAGTTTTCTGAGTTCAATAAAATTTATGCTAGCGTACCGCAGCGCCACCCGTTATTGGACACGTTTTTACGGACACTTTTCATATACAGAGATGGCTCTCCTTTCCTCTATACTTCATGGTAAAAATGACATTTGAACCGAGATCGGTTTATTAATCTATGATACGGGCCTATGTCTCGCGAGTGCGCATTACTCTCGGCTTGCTTTAAGTTTTATTTTATAGCCTGAAGAGTGACAGGCGATTTGATGTTTTCCCTAATTAAACTGCCGTTACGAAATTCAGCACAATTATAAATACAGTCTACCCTGGTAACTTCGAATTTCAGTGTAACTTTGTGCCCGTATGCGTATACCGTGTTCAAACTTACACTAAAATTCAAAATTACCCGTATGTATTGTAAGTTTCTGGCATGAAATCGATAAAAGAAAATTTATTTTCATATCGTGTAGAGAGTTTTCTAGTTTTAAGTTACATAGTTATAATGGTAATTTATTCAACCTCACCAAAAATTATGTAATATGGGCTTTGTGAGCCAATGGAAATGAATGGGATGGGCACGGTAGACATAAAAAACTATAATGCGAGTAGTATGTGTGGAATGTACATCCTCGCATCTTTACAATTTATTCATAAATATTGCAGTACATTAAATTTAGAGTCCGACCGAAACTGGTTTTTCAGCCGAAACCGAAACCGAAACCGAACCTTCGGCCTTAGTTCCAGTTTCGGCCGAAACCGAAACCGAAACCGAAACTTAGGGTGAGGCCAAACGAGCGTATTTTTGGAGCTGTAGTCACGTGAAATGAGCTGGTTTCATACAAAAGTTCAAATTTAATTGTTTGGAATTTATATTATATGCGATTTTACGATTTACGCTATTTTACTCAACGCACAGCTCAAAAAATATGCTCGTTTGGCCACACCACAGTTACATGGTGTTAGATAAAATGAAAAAAAAAACAATAAAATTAAAGTCCTATGCTCAACATAGGACTATGCAAATGAGCGCCAAAGCACCCTGTCAATTAATTAATGAACAAATAAAATAAACATGGTTAAGTTAATGACTTCACTTGAAAAGTCAGCGCCCAAGAGTTAGCCGCGAATTTAGCACGACGACGAAATTACGCACTACAATTCACGAACACAGAGTTTCGGTTTCGGTTTCGGTTTCGGCCAAATTTTGCCAAAACCGAAACCGAAACCGAAACTAGATTTTTTGGCCGAAACTGGCCGAAACCGAAACCGAAACCGAATGTTCGGTCGGTCTCTAATTAAATTACATATATAATTATGTTATGTTAAATATGTTAATTATTAACCGACTTCAAAAAAAGGAGGAGGGTCTCAATTAGACTATTTTTTTTTACCTTATAACTTTTAATAATAAATAATAATAATAATAATACTTTATTGACATATTTTTTATACATTAAAGTGTATGAAGTCTCTGATCCCCGTGTTAGTTTGAAACTGTGTTCCGGGTATCAGCGTCCTTTCCATCTTTCAATGATGTCTATAACAATATGTTCAATAACTAAAAATTATGTACATATATGCAGACGTTAAGAAATTTTTAGGTTAATATTTAACAGATAAAAAGAAAACAAATAATAAAGATGTGTGTATGTGTGTGGAGTATGTATGGGTGTGTGAGAGAGTGTAACCATGTTTATAATGGTAAACATGTTTATCACATCAAGATAACATACTTTCTACGTCATCATAATCCATCCATTTTGCTGAGCCAGGTAAGAATTACTTTTTTAAATCCAATTAATCCTTTTACTGTGTGCATAGATTTTGATGGTTCTTTTTACATTCGAAAGCTGGTGCTTGTCATTTTAATTTGAGCGAGATCTGACGAGTATTTTATTGAGCTATCCGTAATTTTGAAGTCGGTTTGTTTTTAGTTAAAAATTATATTTTTTGTAAAACTGTATTTTATTTCACAACTTAAAAAAAACATAAGAAATTGTGAAATATAGAATACCGTTCTTTATTAATACAACAAAAATTTAATTTAGTATATATATTGTAACTAAGGATAGACTAAATATTTATGACCTAAGCGTCAACGAGTTTTTAATGGGAGCTTCGTGTTTTTGTTAGCTTTATATGTAACTAACAGTTTGAAAAATAAACACAGGCTTTATTTTGTAAAATATTGTGGTCACGTGAATTTTTTTTTATTGTTTACGTTCCTGTTTGCTCGATGTTATGTATAAATTTAAGTGTTACAAAATTCTCCGAGTATACTCAATATAATTGCATTAGAAAATATAATGGAAATTGTTACAATTTTCTGAATTAAAATATATAAGAAAGATAAGATTAACATAAAGGTCCTAATATTTTGTTTATAAAAATCTTATTTATTTTGTTATGATAATGCTAAGCTCGTCAGTCGAATATAACAATATTTTTCATCATGATCCAACTAAGTTATAAAATACACGCTGAAATGTGTGTCTGTGACTGTTTTATTTAGTTAAGGGAGTCAATTTTATATAAACTGTATACTTTTATGCATTCATATATTTTATTACTAAAATGTTTCCCAAAGTTTAGGCTGTGCAATGTATTAAACAAGACTGATGAGAAAATCATTGAAATTGTTCCTAATGACCTTCGTCGAGATCCTGCTAATTCTGATAATGGATAAATCGTTTTAGAATATATTTTTGTATGTTGTTTTTAATGTTGCTAATATATTTATGATAAAATATTGTGTTTTTTTTATTATTTCCCTATCTACGTTTCGTCTCAAACCGAATATTTTTGAAATATGGAAAATAATTATGTTCGGAGTTACACCGAACAGCTCAGTGATTATGCATTATTGCATCGCAGCATATTTTTGTCGCGCGATGCTTTTACTAAATATTATAGTTAATACGTGCCACTCGGGCGCCGCGTATTCATTTACCATTTTATCAATTACGAGTAACCGCCCTCGCTTTGCTTCGGTTTTCTTATTTTTTTTACACCTTGGGTTACATTATTGAAGTTTTATTAAGGATCCCTAATTTTTTTGAAAATATAATATAGCGTTACTCGGGGATAGTGTAGCTTCCCAACAGTGAAAGAATTTTTGAAATCGGTTCCGTAGTTTCGAAGCCTATTCAATGCAAACAAAAAATTAAATCTTTCCTCTTTATATATTAGTATAGATAATTCGTATAACTAAGTCAACCATTTATAACTTTATGTTAACCATAGTAAAGTACTTCAAGGTGTTCATTAAACCATTTAACTATCTATAAATAAACCAATTATTTATCTCCATACTCGCCATTAGAAGATCAACTATAAACTTTGGTAACGGGTAAAATGGGAAACACTATACCAAACCAAAACACCCACGCATCCGTTACATATGGTCCTTCGAGCAGGGTATTAGTAAGTAAATAAATTATTGTTTTAAATGATGTATTAACAACATCTGACTGTGCTTTAAATATCATAATGTGAACATAATAATTGAAGGGGTGAGTGTAAAAAGGGTTTAAGTAACAAAAACAATAATTCGAGGTAAATGCGTTTGAAAGTCAAGACTTCATTTTCGTTATATTCTTAGTATTCAACTTCAAATCTGTTTATATGTTATTATGTTGTTATGATTCCAAATTATATAAGATACCTTCGAATTATCATAAATAAAGTATTTTTTTAATTACTACTCTGTAATAAGCAAATATTGTCAGTTTTGCAATTAAAAATGCGCCACGTCCGTGCGTTTTTCACGAAACAAGGATTTAAATAACATTATATTATATTGAATTTTCCACTATAAAACCTATGCCATAACATTAAGAATCGAAAGACAAATTCAACGATACCAATAACACTATTTCAGTAATTTCATCAGTTGAACCCTTTTTACACTTACGCCTTCAATTGTGACATGAATAAGTGTATGACTATTTCGATAATATATATGTCCTTCAATATTTTATATTATGGTCAATAAAGTGAACTTAAATAAATAAATGTGAGAAAAAAGGCACAAAAAATTGTTTCCGCCCGGGATCGAACCGGGGACCTTGTGCGTGTGAAGCACACGTGATAACCGCTACACTACGGAAACCGATGATAGTCGTGGCCAAATAGAGTATTACTAAACACAGTAAACACTGGCCGAAAACTGAAAGTTTTATAAAATGACGTGTCCAAACTAAATGTAATCAGTCGATCACCGCGAGACACAAGTGTCTAGAACGCGTCGTTGCTTCAGACCAAAATAATCAAAAAACGCGGTTGGATTGAAGTGGTCCCGTTCTAACTTCACCAGTCTCGCGGCAACCTCGCCCGCGGCCAGTCGCGGACACGATCTGTGTCACTCTATTGTCGGTGTTAAGTTGTCCAAAATATCTCTTATTAATACGTAAGCTTCACGAAAAACCACCACCATGGATCCCGAAGCCTTCTTGGACCTGGCCAACCAGGTTATAAAGCTGAAAATGTATCCATACTTCGATGTAGCGCATTCCTTGCTGTGCGCTCTTGCAGTCAGAGAAGATTTAGGGGCTGGTAAGGGAAATTAAATAGGTTTTAAATGTTCCCCGCCAATTTCCACACATCGTCACACTTCCGCATCCTGCCAGCATTGTCTAATTTAGTTATTTATTGCCCGATATCAATGTACTAAAATAAAGACACCTTTCAGATTTATAAATAGATTTGTTCCCAGCATCAACTCAAACATCTACTGTAATGTGTCTGAAGTTGACAATATACTCGTAATGTGGTTAAAATGTCTTCAACATTAAAATAATCAACGTTATTATTCTTAATCGTCGAGTAATAATTTTATATTCAAATTATTTGAATAATATATCTGTAAATAGCTATTTGTCAGTCAGGTGAATATTATCTTTATAATTTATTGATAGTATCAAGTTGTGCCGTAGAAACCTAATTACAGTAGATCATGAAAAACTTTTTACATTTAATTTTTCTTTCACTTGGAGGTTATGTTTCAGCACAGAAGAAATAATTGTACATATTTTTCAGTTCAGTCACAGGTTTTAGATACAAACCAATTCCCTTGCAATCTGTGAATTGTACAATACGTACCTTAGCGAAATAATTTAGAAGGGAATGTTTCAGATAGATGGCGCGATTGCGAAAGTGATTTAATAGCACAGAGAGCAGAGATTTAGCAAATGAAAAAATATGTTTGCAGCAATGAAAACAAATTTGTTATTGATTTATAATACAAAAAAAAATAAAAAAGGGCGGTTGGGCTCGTCCGGGATTTGAACCCGGGACCTCTCGCACCCGAAGCGAGAATCATACCCCTAGACCAACGAGCCACGTCTGTACATCCTGAAAATATGTATAATAAACTACAGTGTATGACGTCACAAAATTATATTAAGCGGAATAAAATAACTATTAATACCGATAATCACAGAAGTATAACTTATATACTTACACAATTTTAGCATCACAGTATCTGTTTTTGTATATAGAATCAAAGGAATACCTCGTATTTAAAATTAATAACTACTGAAAACTATGTTAAATGAAATGTAGGTAAGTACTTATACATATATTTTCTATCAGACATAGATAAAATAAGCTGTAAATATATAATAATTTTTTGTACTCAAAATATTATCTAATAAAAAAGTTTATTTTGCTCTCTCTACAATTATTATTGTAGAGACCGTGAACCATCACACTCACACCGTGTAACATACAGCCCATACAGGATGTTGCACACCACACACCTTAAGAACCACCATATTATAACGATTCAACGATTATGCCTACTTATCGATGCGATGTTAGATTGACCTTAATTATTTAAGTATTCGTTATTTAGGGTAAGGTGGGGTTCAACTTCAGGCTATTACAGTGTCACGATATCATTCTGTTAACTCAAATACTTATTCAGTAAGTATATAAAATTTATAAAAGCTACGAAGCTTATGTAAATATCGCGATTCTCAATGTTTTCTACGAGGCGAGTCGACGACGTTGACGTACTTAATAATATAGAATAGAATTCAGAGGAAGGATAGCTCATTTCTCTCCAGTGTTCAGTCCAGTCTCTCCTGTTCATCTGTGATGAGCCACGAGGCTCACTTATCATCAGATAGCTTGCCTGCCAGTGTGTCGGCTATTTACCCACATTTAGAATAAAAATAACAATGCATGAAATTCGCTTCCGACTCTCCAACCACGGTAATATCCAACTTCGCAAGGTTGCAACCGAAATACGCCGATTTTAATGCAACGAAGATAAATTTGTATGTCCATTACAGGCCATTATCATTATCATTTAAAGGTTGATAAGACCTACCGATAGTGAATACAATATGTTGATAAATATTCACACAGTCCCGGATTGAAAACTTTTGGTGGAGTTTGTCGTATCGTAAAATTTACACTACACGACTACGAGATATACCAAGGTTATTAGTAACTCGACGTGTTCCTGGCGGGAGGTGATGAAGGAGCCAAAATGCAGTGTATTTGATCGCTCATTTGTATGAATGAAAAAAAGTCTTGCTAGTATCTCCAATATCTCCAATATTTGTAATTTAAGCTTTTTTCGTTATTTACCCAGAATTGGATATTTGGGCAAAAAAACTACTAATTAAACGTTTATCATTCCAATTTATTTTTGTAACCAATACTTTAATTAAGCCTATCCTACCTTAACAAGAATAATATTACTTACAATTAAAAATTATGAGTTACAACAAAAACAACATAATTTTAACATAAGAATATATAGAAGAATAATAACATAAGAACATGTTTCGTATCAAAAATGTTGTCTAGTTTATAATATTATATAACTAAACTATATTATATAAAATACAAATATGCCCCCCGAGCTACAAGGGCTTCGATGTGTGTAAACACTCAACAAAGATTCGTAAAATATCCATACATTTTAAACATCCATTTCATTCATACCCTGTCAATCAATGGAAATAACATTGCTTTTTAATTAAAAAACTAAAATTAAAATTTGTCAATTAAATATGTGACGATATGAAGAAGAGAAAATAAATTCGGATGACCGGGAGAACACAAGATGGCCTTCTGGATCATGTAATAGGATCGCATTATTCTATTATCTATAGAGAAGTAGTAGGCAGTAGCAGTGGCGTAGCGTGGGCTCCCGCCGCCCGGGGTCAACCGAAAATTTGCCGCCCCCCAATGATCTTTGCCGCCCCACGCTACGCCACTGGACAGTAGTAAAGTACGTAGGTAACTCGATAAGTTTTGAGACAAGAAAAAACTATACAATATATTAACAATATTTATTTTATATTTTTCCGAAATACTCTCCATTCTCTATGCAAAGTTACATTCGCTTGCCTAAACCAACTATTTTTTAATAGTTGGTTTAGGCAAGCGAATTTAGAACACTTTTGGCACTTTTGCCAGTCTTGATCCGATAGGTCTGAAATTGCGACTTTTTAGGCGGCCGCGGTCTCTACCGTCTTCGGCAGACGAAAAAAAATCCCTTTAATTTATCCTTGATTATCGGGAACAAAAAGAAATTACAGGGAGTCAAATCACATGATTCTCCGAAACCCAGCCTTTGATCTCCTCTCTCGCAGAGCTTAAAAAACTTTCGACAATCCTACTGTTGTATACCATTCCGAATTAACAGATCTATGATTTTCCGACATTGTTGTCGACACATGCCCGCTGCGAGAAAAAAAACTAGCCACCATTTTTTTACCAACGTTACAAGGTCTTTGCAGTTCGCCAACTTTCCTTCTGAAAAGACCCACACTGACGACTGTCTCTTATTTTGCGGACCATATGAATAAATCCATGTTTCGTCTCCTGTGATGATTTCCGAAACACGTCTTGCTTGACGTTCCGTTTTCAAATCGTAGACGCATTTCGCGGCACCAATCTACACGGGCCTGTTTTTTAGTATCTGAGAGCAAACGCGGGATCCAACGACAACAAAGCTTCCTCACTCTTCGATGCTGATGCAAAATAATGTTAACGCTCCCCGAACTAACGCCGAGAATCTTCTCGATGTCCGAGTAAGTAATTCGTGGGTCTTCTCGCACCATCATTTCAATAGTTCACACATTTTTAGTCCACTTAAGTTAGACCAAATTAGAAGAGAGAATTAAATTCTCTACAACTTTTGTTTTAACATTTTTTTCATACCTCGAACAGTTTTCGAGATAGAGGGCGGAGAGCGCGCTTAGAGAATCATGTGAGGTCAACTGGTAGTCCCGATCAAAAACTCGTAATAACTAATGTTATAAATTATTGCTAAGTATAGATGATCAAACGAACTTCACGAAGTAAAGTTCGATCACTATTATATGAATTCGCTTTATTCGAAGATATAAATCAACAACGTAGTTTCTTTTATCTTACTGGCAACTTTTCGCACTTTTTAGAGGGTATACTGAAACTAAAATTTTTCATCCTACCTTTACATTTACTTGCTTTGGTCAGTCGTCTCAGTTCTCATTCTTTTAGAGATAGTAACAAAATTTTCAGGGTCTGGGAATCCTACACTAGGATGGGAGGGTTATTAGTTATATCTTCGAATAAAGCGAATTCATATAATAGTGATCGAACTTTACTTCGTGAAGTTCGTTTGATCATCTATTATATTTCATTCGCTTTATTCTTCAGATATAAATCAACAACGTAGATGTTTAGAGCTAAGGTCTAAAATTTTGTTACGCAGGTCACGAAATATGAAACACAAAAGGGAACAATTTATTGTTCTACTTATAAATTTTTAACAATGTTATAATTGGTAATTAGTAATATGAAATTAAAGCTAATCAACATTTAATCACCATAATTAAGGACTTGCTGGACGCAACAAAGCGGATGCGAATGCGTTTTGATCTGAGGCTATTGGACGGTTATAAAATTTTGCAAAGGTTAGTGAATTAGCTGTCCAGCCTGCCGTTTTCCTTATGACGTCAAGCGAGATGCCAGCAGCGTGCGCCGCCGACGCGGGCTGCGTGCCGCGTGCTGTGGGCACTGAACTGACTGACGTCGATGCCGCTCTCCGCCAGCACCTGCTTGATCCAGCGGCTAATCGACTGCGCGCTTGCTGCATGGAAAGGTCGCTTTACTGTTAGGAATAAATTTTGGATGTTCTGAGGTCTAATTTCTGTCGTGCGTTCCAAGTAATGATGCATACACGTAGCTGGACATATATTTATATTTTCTCTAAAATATGGTAACATAAGTAAAGGTTGATCTCGACCAATGAATGAAGTTTTTATAAGATCATTAATTGCGATTTGAATTCCTTGTAAATTTATTGTTATGTCATGAATTTTTATGAGCGATAATGTTTGTACTCGATGAGCCGTACACAATGCTAATAAAACAGCCAATTTCTTAGTTAATTTATCTAAGGACAAATTCTCGTTTGTACCCCATGTAGTGATACCAGTTAGAACTATCTGTGGATCCCAAGTGAATGTATACTTTGGTACACTTGGGCGCAATTTGAATGCACCTTTCAATAATCTTTTGATTTGTTCCTCCGAACCCAGCTCATTTCCTAAAAGTAAACTAAGAGCAGAGCGATGACTGTTTAGCGTACCGTAAGAGGATCCCTGATTATATTGATCTGTCAAAAATTCCATCACTGAAGCGACCGTACCAGCATAAGGATCCTTATGGTCCTTATTGCAATATTCCCACCATGATTTTAATGTTACGCCGTATTGTCTTAAAGTATTTTTAGATAGAGAGGCTAACATTATGTCGAGAGAGGCTTGCGGAGCTCCTCGTTTAGCAAAAGCTTCCCGGAGAGCTTGGCCACACCCAGGGTAAAATGATTCAACAGATGAGTCCTGGAACAACACATAGTCATGTCTTTATCGGTGTTAAGAAATATAATATCAGAAATTAACATCTTTTTTAATACTGGGAACCATGGTTGTGACGGCCAATACGGAAACACTAGAATGCCTTCTGCTTTGTCATCATTAATTTTTTGTAAACATCGTAAAATCAACGAAACCGGGGGGAAGGCATAAAATGAACTATTCCAGGGAATAGTGACTGCATCTACGGCTACTGCATTGGGGTCTGGCTTCCATGACACGTAATTTTCACACTTAGCATTGGTTCTGGATGCGAATAAATCTATCTTTGGTTTACCAAAACGATCTATAATTTTATTAAAGGCAGAGGCACTTAATGACCATTCTATGTCTGAATTTACTCTCCTAGATTGTTCGTCGGCTTCTTTATTGTCTTTGGTATTAATGTACGAGGCCGTTAACCAAATATTTCGCCTCTCACACCACTGCCAGATTTCCCTAGTTAACTCATTTAAGTGAGGGAATTGAATACCTCCCATGCGATTCACATAAGATAACGCGGTTGTGTTGTCGACTCTTAATAAGATGTTCATGTTCGAAGCGTCACGGGTAAAACATTTTAAACCAAAATATACAGCCAGAAGTTCCAGATAATTAATATGGAATTTTAATTCACTATCTTTCCATTTACCGTTTACACGTTTACCGTCACAAAACGCACCCCAACCGGATCTGGATGCGTCCGTAAAAATCTCTATATCGTACTTTATAAAATTAAGAGGATATGTTGAAGTTTGAATATTATTTAACCACCATCTTAACTCAGGTAAGATCTCTCGGCACGGTTTGAATTTATTGTCGTAACAATTAGATTTCTGTAAAGATAGATACTTTTGTCGTTCAAGTCGTTTAGTGTATAACCAACTGTAACGCATAGCAGGACAAGCTGCTGTTAGTACTCCTATGAATCGTGAAAAATCTCTGATAGTACAGGTACTGAAATCGTGAAAAATCTCTGATAGTACTGATTGCGGGTAGACGTGAAAAACCTACTAGACGTGTTTTTGTGTTGTTCCAAATTTAAATTTAAAATTAAATATATTTTCTGTCAATATATGTTTAATAATTGCATGTAAGAGCTAGTTACCTTCCAGCTGTAATCATCTCCTTTGATAGCACATCTTTAATTAATATAAAACACTGAACTGTAACTGACAAAGATGGAATCTGTGAAGAATTCACTTGAGGCAATGACTCTTCTGTTCAATAAAAGGATGGATGAGTTCCAAAATAATCTTCAGAAGACGAATCCTGCAGCTGTAACTGTGAACTCCTTGGCGGCAGATTTTGCTGCATTCAGGAAGCTTATCCTCACCTCATTGGAGACTTTACAGGAGCAGGTTCAGTACCTATGCAGGGACATAGACCGTTTAGAGATGAGAGGACGTCGCAAGATGCTGCTGCTTCATGGCATTCCAGAGGCTGATTCCGAAGATGCTTCGTCGGTGGTGGCGGGATTAGTGTCGGAGAAACTGAATGTAGCTGGTGTCTCTGCTGCATCCTTCAGTCGTTGCCATCGCTTAGGTCGGGTCACAGACAAAAAACCTAGACCGATGGTGGTCAAATTTCGTGAAGCGCCCATCCGAGACAAGGTTTGGTACAACAAGTCCAAGTTAAAAGGCACAGGCTTCACATTGTCCGAATTTCTGACCAAAAGCAGGCATAGTCTCTTCATGGAAGCCCGACAGCGCTTTGGAGTCAAGCAGTGCTGGACCCGTGAAGGCCAAATTAATGTACTCGCGCCAGACGGCTCGCACCATCAGGTAAATTGCCTGGCGGATCTCGATGCCGTTCCCAAAGCGCCGACACCTGTCTCTCCGGCTCAAGCCACAGCCTCCACAGGCGACATCCAAAAGAACCAGCGAGATGCTGCACGGCAAAAGCGGACGCACAGGAAATAGATAAATCAACTTTTTATTAAGTTTAGGTCTTCATTTCCATCATTATAGTGTAAGCTTTCAACTTTTTCATTCTCATTTTTATCTAAGTACTACTAACTTTTCCTACACTTTCACTATCTTCATCTTTCGTATTTAACCTTTGCTATATTTATACACAGAGTACTTAATCACTACGTGTATTTATAATCTTTGTTTACTTTTCACTTCGAATTTACTAACTTAAAAGAGGGTTGAAATGAAAAAGTTTGTAAAGTTTGGTTTTAAAAATAAACACTAAGTCTGACGTTTTGTATGTGATCCTGTCTGAACAGTGTTGCTATTATTTATGTTACAGTTATCTTTATGTTACCGGTACTGTTTAGGTACCGGTATCAATCTTTTATTTTACCGGTATATTTTTGTTTTGTTTTAATAGCTGGTAGGTTGCTCTGCGGATATATATATCCACTTTTATAATATAGTTATTAAACTATATATATATATATATATATATTATTTTAGTATTATTTGTGCCAAATTAACTGGTTTAAATGTCAGTAGATAGTAGTGACAGCCTTAACTATATTTCTTTGAACTCTGAATCGGAGGATTTTGGCAGTGACGACAGCTTTGTGAGCATTCCTTCCTTGCAAACTACTTTAGACCATCAACTCTCTGACGCGCAGAAAAATTTCAACGTTTGTCATATTAATGCGCAGAGTATTCCAGCCCATTACCCCGACTTCGTTAGCTCTTTTGATAACAAAAATATTCATGCTATTCTGGTTTCCGAATCTTGGTTAAAACCTTGCCTTCCTTCTACGTCTTACTCTCTTCCAGGATTTCACCTTATTCGCAACGACCGTACCAGCCGGGGCGGTGGTGGTGTAGCAATTTATTTACGATCCCATATTCCTTTTACAGTCTTGCGTACGTCATCACTAACTCAAGCCGGAAGTGAAGCAGAGTATCTATTTATAGAAATCCTCTTTTCTAACACCAAACTACTGTTAGGAGTCTTCTATAGTCCTTCTTTAAACATTTGCTATTTTCCTACATTAGAAACACTACTAGAAGATCTTATTCCTATTTATTCTCATAGTATAATCATGGGGGACTTCAACACATGCCTTCTTAAAAATGATATAAGAGCTGCTAAACTTAAATCTATTGTCGAGACGGCTAACTTACATTTACTTCCTCTTTCTGCGACTCATTTATTTCCCAACTCAATTCCCTCACTTCTTGATTTAATGATCGTCTCCTCCCCTGACCATGTTCTTAAACATGGTCAATGTGCTGCAGATGCCTTTTCATACCACGACCTCATTTACCTCTCTTATAAATTAAGACCTCCCAAGGTGAAGTCAAGGATTTTACTTCAGCGAAGTTTTGGTTCCATGGATCTTGATGCATTTCGCAGTGACGTGGCAAAAATCGACTGGGATGTCGTCTACAATGCAGGTTCTGTAGATGAACAGGTAGCAATTTTTAACTCACTTCTGATCCAACTGCTTGATGTACATGCACCTATTCGTCCTATTCGTGTACGCCATCTTCCTGCTCCTTGGCTGACTGAAGAAATAAAAAAACTCATTCATAGGAAAAATAATGCGAAATCTAGATACAAAGTGGATCCTAGCGATGATAACCTCGCTAAGTATAAGGCAATCAGGAATTACTGCAATAAGGTGTGTAGAGATGCACAACGACGCCATATTCACAATCGTGTTCAGGATGGAGACCCAGCAAAGGTCTGGAAATTCCTAAGAACTTTTGGAGTCGGGAAGACACGCAGCAATGATACTCCTATTAAATTAGACTTTGACTGCTTAATTCAATATTACTCAGCCACTTCCTGCATTGACATTAGTTCTAAGCAGACTACTTTAAACTTTCTTTCTTCGCTTCCCACTCCTGACTATCCTGCTTTTTCTTTACGCCAATTCGACATTCGTGATGTTAAGACGAGTATACTTGAAATTCATTCTGATGCAGTAGGCAGTGATAGCATTAGTCGTCGAATGATCATTCCTATCCTTGACCTTGTCGCTCCTATAATCACATACATCCTAAATTTTTCTTTAACCTCCTGCACATTCCCATCTGCCTGGAAAGATGCGCTAATTATTCCGTTACCTAAAAAACTCAATCCTCTATCCTGCTCTGATTTTCGTCCCATATCCATTCTTCCATTCCTCTCCAAAGTATTTGAACGCCTTATTTACTTCCAACTAAAGTTTTTTCCTTTGTTCAAATAATCTCCTGAATCCATATCAATCCGGTTTTCGTCCAGGTCATAGTACGACTACTGCTCTGCTGAAGGTTACTGATGACATTCGCTTAGGAATGGACAACAAGCAAGTGACTGTATTGACGTTGCTTGATTTTAGCAATGCTTTTAATACGGTAGACTTCGACATCCTACTTGCAACATTACGCTCTCTTAACATATCTCCGAGTACGATTAGCTTGTTTCATAGTTACTTGCATGGGCGCCGACAGCGTATATTTGCTGACAATAATTATTCATCGTGGGCAGATGTTGCTGCTGGCGTACCACAAGGTGGCGTGTTGTCTCCTCTCCTCTTTTCTGTCTATATTAACTCCATAAGTCTACAATTATCTTCTCTCTACCACCTTTATGCTGATGATCTCCAAATCTACTACCAATGCCGAATTGAGGACTTACCGAGGGCTATCAATACTCTGAACAATGACTTACTGAAGATCTCGCTGTGGTGTCAGTTGCATGGATTGAATATTAATCCCCATAAGACTCAGGCTATAGTTATTGGTAGCTCAAGGCTTCTTTCTAAAATTGATTTTAATGATCTACCACCTATCTTACTCGATGGGATTAATATTCCTTTACAAGATAAGGTAAAAAACCTAGGGATTCTTATGGACACTACTCTCTCCTGGGGTTCTCAGATTAGCGAGGTTAGCAGGAAGATGTTTTTAGCAATGGGGTCACTTCGAAGGCTACGTAACTTTCTACCAACCTCGACCAAAACTGCGCTTTCTCTTTCGTTACTCTTACCGATCCTTGACTATGCAGACATTTGTTATCTAGATCTAACTGAGGAGCAACTGAATAAACTTGAGCGACTTCAAAATTTAGCAATAAGATTCATATTTGGTATTCGCAAATATGATCATATTTCAGAATTTCGTAAAAAGCTCAAGTGGCTCCCAATTCGACTTCGGCGGAATACTCATATTCTTTCTGCTCTATACTGCACACTGTTTAACCCAAACACCCCGAATTATTTAAAAGAGCGATTTGAATACATGCATCTTTCTCACGATACGCATGTACTTCGTTCTAATTTCAACTTATCTCTTTCTACACCTAGCCACTCTTCCACCTTCTATAGTAAGTCCTTCACTGCAACGGCGGTGCGACTATGGAATGCCCTGCCTGTGGCTATTCGACGCGCAGAGACCATTGAGTCGTTTAAGAATCAGGTGAAGGACTACTATATGTCCCGTTAACACATTCCTTGTTTTAATTTCATCTGTGTACGCTGTCAATTATTTTATTTCTCTTTTTTCTTTTCTTTTCTTTTCTTTTCTTTCCTTCTTTTTGCTATCCTTTTCTTCTGAGTTTTATTACCCTTTTCTGCTATTGGCTGACATACTATAACACTAATGTTAAATGATGATTATTATTATTATTATTATTATTAATTCTGTACACGCACTACCCTGTCCTTTGTATGTTTAAGATTAATAATTCCAGTCAATGGTTGCCTGGAAGAGATCGCTATTTTAGTGATAAGGCCGCCAATTGTATGTTCATGTTGAAATGTGTATTTTCATTTGTAATTTTTGTGTACAATAAAGATAATTTGTATTGTATTGTATTGTATTGTAGGTAAGGTTAGATATTTTTCAACCAGGGATTTTATTTGAGACCGCTTCTCTATAGGCAATGACATTGTCATTTCAAGGGAATTAAATAAAAATCCCAGGAATTTTATTTCTCGACTAGGTTCTAAATAACTTTTTTGTACATTGATAATAAAACCTAAACATTTCAAGAGCTTCAAAGTTTCATTTACGTTACGCAAACATTCATGGTACGTTAACCCTAAACACAAAGTATCGTCAAGGTAGATAACAGAGGAAAATCCTTGACGTCGAAGATAAGTCATAACCTCTTTCATGATTTTAGTAAAAGTCCTAGGTGCAGAGCACAAACCATACGGCATGCCATTAAATTCGTATATCTTATTTAGAAAATTAAATCGTAAATATTTTCTCTGGTTTTTATTAACCGATACTAGAAGATATGATTCTTTTAGGTCAATAGTGGCCATAAACATATTGGGCTGAACCATCTTTGAAACCGTTCTGAAGTCTTCCATTTTAAAATGAAGATTGGATACATATTTATTAAATACTTTTAAATTCAAAATAAATCTGTAAGTTCCATTTGCTTTAGACGTCAAAAATATTTTAGATATGAATTGGTCTGGTCGCGGCTTACACTCCGAAATAGCACCCAACTCTATTAAATTGTTAATGGCTACGTTCATATTAGTTACTTCTTTAATTGAAAAATTATTATTACTTGGTACATACGGTTGAACAATTTTGTGATATAACGGTATTTGATACCCATTTTTTATCCAGTTTAGTACAGTTTTATTGTTTGTAATATTTAACCAACAATTATAAAAATATCGCAATCTACCCGCGTGTACCTGAACTATTGACGCGGGGCACGTTGCTTGTTCTGGTTGATTGGAAATCGACTCTGAGCGGCAGTTGGTGCTGGGCGTCGATACTGGGCAGCAGGAGTCCGATGCAATCCTCCCCGCCCCCCCCCCTGCTTGCCGAGGGGTAACGAGGAGTGCCCTGCCAGTTTTCCTGGTAGCGAGACCTAGGAATAGATTGAACGGACATCGAGGTAGATGATTTATTCGGCACCTTTTTTAATTGGTGGCCCTGCTTCTCAATGGCTTTTGAAGATTTAATTTTGTCTGGTAAATTAACCCCAAATAAAGTCTCGTCTCTGTCTTGATTCTCAATGACACATAAAATAGACTTTTGAAGACAGGGTGTTATGAGTTTTGTCCTCAGCTGAGTTTCTGTATAATGTAAGTCAATTAATAACCTACAACCATCCGAAAGGATTTTTATTGCTTGAACTTTGTCATCGCCAATAAGCAGTAAGGAGATAGCTTTACTAATAGCGGCTATGCCGTGACCCAGCTGATCCTGTTTACAGAGGATACTCTATCTCTGTTTCTGACGACCTCTATGACTGCTGCTGAAATTTCAGGGTTCAATGTCGGGGCTTTCAATAACCTGCAGTTATCTGGCACGGGGTATTCATTAATAAGCTTTGTTCTTATTTCTTTAAGAAGTCCTTTTTTCAATATTGGTGTCCATCTTTGCGATAAACTGCTATGGATGTTGTCCCCAAAAACGGGTGCATCCTCAGCGGCATCACCCAGAGCCAACAATAATTCAGGATCAAGCTCAGGTTGCGGTACATCGGTAGCAGGATCCTGTGGTTGAGAATTTACCTCTTGAGGGGTAGGCATATCATCGGGCTCAGGTACTAACTCTGATTCAACAACTATCTCCGGCCCCGGTTCCAACTCGAGCTCGGCGACCATTGGATGGGGTTCGACCATTGATATAGTCTCGTAAGTAACGCCTCTATGCGCACCAACATCTGTGCCATAAGAGAAAAATCGCATAAATATTGCAATACTAAGTTGATATCCGTTTTACCTTCTAGAGGTAATTATAAATATATTTTTTGCTCATCATGCTAAAATTTATTTAGCTTAGAGATGGCTATTTTAGAAGTAACAATGTGTTACGTAAATTATATTGGTAATGTATTTTATATACTTTGTCACCCGCATGTTTAACTTTTGTCAAACTTAGGGGTATTTTTAAACATCATGCTACCTACCTACTTGGGTTAGGTTAGCTTAGATGAGTATTTAAAAGTTATGGATTTAACACTTGAACATCACAACAATTCCACCAGTAAAATTACCAACAGTAAAATAAAATTATTGTATTTACCTTGATTTATTTCAGTGTCTGAAAAAGAGGCATCACTAATTTGACGACGCCTATCTGATTTTTGTTGCAACTTTTTTATTTTAGCTTCATAATATTCCACTGTTCTTTGTTTTCGCTTAGGCATGATTACAGAATAAGTACTTTAAACGGACTTTAGTTACTAAGGATTACTAAGGAAGCGTGTGCTCGTTGCCGCGCAAAATAAAAGAATGAGAACTGAGACGACTGACCAAAGCAAGTAAATGTAAAGGTAGGATGAAAAATTTTAGTTTCAGTATACCCTCTAAAAAGTGCGAAAAGTTGCCAGTAAGATAAAAGAAACTACGTTGTTGATTTATATCTGAAGAATAAAGCGAATGAAATATAATCAACGTCAACCCCTAATTTGACTGGACTATTTCTACAGTTACTGCCGTGTGTGGGCAACTTCTTTTATGGCCATTGACCATGTTCGAGGTTTGTTTTACCCCTTTTGAATTCACTGAACCATCTAAAAACTGTTGTTCGAGATGGGGCAGACTCCCCTAACGCTGGTTGTAATCGTTGAAGGCTAAGTTTTTCAGTTAAACCAATTAATTTAAAATCAAAAAATATCAGCACGCAAATGTTCGTAAGCCCATCGTTGCAAAGAAAAACGCGTTCTGGAACATCATATTTTTTTTAAACAAGTAACCTGGCTATTTGTGTTCTATTTTTAAATAAATTTGCTTTGTAAAAATATATAATACAGATATGTTTCATTTTTTATTTAAATTACGACCATCTCAAAACTTATCGAGTGACCTACGTATGTATATCTCATTAATCAAATATCCATTAGTTATCGCTGCAGCATTAAAACCTAACAGAGTGCTATGCTATAGGTCATACTATTTGGTACGATATCTCTATCGTATGGAAATAATGGGATGGGACAAATTATTTTCTATGAATTTCTGCCCAACGGGACCCAGATGTGCTAAACAGTGCCTGTTGTTCCGTCACGGAACAACTTAATTGGACTAGTGGGATAGACCCGTCGTGGTTGTTTTGTAGTTCATGAGCACTCCCCCCGCCCAGTCGACTACACTGATATTTAATTTTCATAATGTTATTATTACAATATGCCAGTTCGAGCCAGTCAGATTGGTTTCATGACGAAATCATAAACATGGCAACGTTCAAATCTTCCCAGGGTAACATACAACCGGGATAATATAAGTATATGACATGTTCTGGACATTGGATATTAATTAATCCTTGCGACGGTTTGCGTGTGATGCAAATGCAAACATCCAAAAAATTTAACTTTCACATTTATATAATATTTGTAGGGTAGTACGAAATACGATAGATAAGTCTAGACGACGATTTGAACCTAACGAAATGCGTTCCTGACAATTTCCGAATATGTCGTTTTGCGTTTCTGACATTCGGCGTTCAAACCCTTAGACTTTACCCCCTTCGTTTTCTTCCATTCATACATCCATCCATCAGCCTTTGGAGGTCCACTGCTGGGCATAGGCCTCCCTTAATTTGCGCCACTGACCGATCCTGAGCCTTCTGAATCCAGCGGATACTGCCGGATACCCGTTATCTTCAGGTCGTCAGACCGCTTCTTCCGATGTTCACGTAATATTCTTTCCAGGTGCTCAAGCGTTCTCCCGCAAACACCCGCTGTCATGCTGGCTGTCTACCATGCTGGTGATCTTCGCCGGCGGGATGGTGGCCAACGGGCTGCTCGGAGAGCCCATCTTGGCGCCGCTGAAAAACACGCCGCAGCTTGTCATCGGAACTGTCACGTGGTATAGCTCGAATGATGTTCCACTCCACAGTAAAATTAATATCGAACACTAGTTACTTCTCTCCCAAGTAAACTGTTGATGTAAATTTTAAATTAGTTACGTTAAAAATAACGAAAATATTTAATTGAGTGTCTAAATTATTAAGTATTTAAATGAGTTTAATTGAGTGTGCTGTGTGACACTTCACAAAAATACATCAGTAGATATTAGTTCATACAAGTTTTTATATAAAACATTGATGATGATCTGGGCTCGTCCGGGATTTGAACCCGGGACCTCTCGCACCCGAAGCGAGAATCATACCCCTAGACCAACGAGCCATATGAATGGAGAGCGCATACACACCATGTATGAAAAGTTCGTAGTTACCTCTATGTATGTATTAAAGTTGAGCCTATAAATCCAGGCAGGTTATCCATATACCGAAGATGTTAAAGGCTTTAAACCCAATGAACTTAAACCTCATAGTTATATGTTATCATACTAGGCTTTAATATGCATGTAACAGGTTATCTATACTAATATTATGAACAGGAAGGATTTGATTGTTTGTTTGCATAATAAAACTCCAGTAATGTAACCCAGGGTGTGAAAAATAGGAAAACCGAAGCAAAGCGAGGGCGGTTACTCGTAGCTAAGTATAAAAAGAAACTATACCTACACTTGCTTCCAGGTACGTAGTTTTCTACACACCTTTCGACGTCGGGTATAAAGTAGCCAAGTTTCTACCAGTGAAGGTGGCTGCTTCTGCTATGAAGGAAATATACCGCGCCAAAAAAGTTTATGATGGAGTGACCCACGCCGCCAAGTTGTATCCGAACGCGTATATTATAATGATTATTGTGGGTGAGTTATAAAATGATTAGAACTTATCAATTTACGATAATCTATGGCTTTTTTACTCACACTATTTATTTAAACTTTTAATTTGGCGGACTTAAAGATTACATTACAAATGCATCCTACTCATGATTTCTGTTTATACCATAGACTTAAATATAGTTTATACCGATATTTGGACTCAGTTTCATGGAACACGGTCATGACAATAATGCGTTGGCAAAAACTCTATACCTGTCAAATCAATATAAAAATCGTGAGAACCAGTTTTATTAACATCTATACTAATATTATAAAGCTCAAGAGTTTGTTTGTTTGGTTGAACGCGCTAATCTCAGGAACTACTGGTTTGAATTGAAAAATTATTTTTGTGTTGGATAGTTCATTTATCGAGGAAGGCTTTAGGCTATCGGGTTTTTGGAAATTCGACCCCTAAGGGCTTATAATAGGGGTTGGAAGTCACATTCATACAAACCAAATTCGTCAGATTTAGAGTTATAAACATGAAATTTTGTATGTACGTTTATTTAGTTATTAACAAAAATTAATTTTAACTCATTTTTTCATTTCTTCAAGGGTTAATTTAAGGAATAGAACTTAGTACGCAACTTCGTCAGTTTTGAAGTAAAAATGGGTGAAAATTTGTATATAAGTTTATAGTTAAACAGGGGAGGGGGAGAAGAGGGGGAGAGGGAGAGAAAATTTAATGGTCTCTGATTTGTTAAACCTACCAAAACTATTAGTACATTCACTGATTGTTAGGCGATACGAAGTTCGCCGAGACAGCTAATTTAAAATATAGGTACATAGGTATATACCATTTAATTTGATATTCACTACATAAGTGTTCGTATACAATTTATGCAGTGATAATAATTTATTATAGGTTCATTATTATTTTTTGTTTATACAGGGTGAATTTTTCAAGTGTGCGTGGATGGCCAAATCTGAAACTGAGAAAAATAGCGAAAAATGCTGAAAGTAGTCTCGGGGCCGATTTTTATGAAAACTAAAATCGCATCCTATTTTTATGAAAAATAATGATGGAATTGTGGGAAGTAATGACATACGAAAAATCAATATTTCAGGCCAGGAATCGTACCCGTTGATTTTGAAAAAACGCTGTATTATTGCACCATTCGATAGTGTTGCTAACAAGGATCAAGTATTGGGAAGTAATATTCCTGAATATTGATTTTTCAAAAATGTAATGATGCGGTTTTAGTATCCATCAAAATCGGCCCTGAGACTCCTTTCAGCATTTTTCGCTATTCCTCATAGTTTCGGATTTAACATCCACGCACACACGAAAAATTCACCCTATAGAGCACTTTTATCACTTAATTAAATTAATCAGTCAGGTATTGTATTTTGAGAATGATTTCCAACAGTAGGTACCTAATAGGTAGATAATAGTTAGGTAGATAATTATAATAATTAAAAAGCTTAGCAAAATATTTTTGATGTCTTTTTCTTCACTCTCATGCTGCTGCTGCTCATTGCAATTTAAATGAACACGACGTAAAATGGAACTCTTCAAACACTTTCAGGAACAATCAAAGGCAACGGAGCTGGTTTCACTAAGCTCGTGGAGCGGCTCATCCGTGGCGCCTGGACTCCCACGGCCATGGAAACTATGCAGCCTAGCTTGTAAGTACACCTTTAAAATAATTACTATTAATCGATAAGTATAATGATTACTTTGAATTAGATACGTATTCACAATACCAAACAGAATCATTAGCTCCGTAATCTCGAAAGTGGGTGAATTGATCCGGATCATGATTGTTCGGTCAATATTGTGGAATTGTATTGAGTGATCGGTTAACCCGTAACTTGGTCAAAGATTTTGTTCTAGTTTCTTAAATACCAAAACTAACGTAAACTACCTGAGTAGGTCGTTAATCTTACATTAAATAGCTACTTGAAACATTCGGACTTTCACAAATATTTCAGTGTTATACATTAAATTTATCCCCACTAGCACTAGGCTTCGTTTATCTAGCTACTGTCAATCGTTATTTATGGGGAGTTTTTGGTGGAGATTTTTAGAACTAATAACTTTAATCTAAGCCATACTTTCATACATTTATTCCAGCTACACAAAAGCGTCGCTGGTGGCGTCCGTGATCTTCGTCCTGGACAAGAAAACCGACCTCATCTCCGCGCCGCATGCGCTCGTCTACTTCGGAATCGTCATCTTCTTCGTTTACTTTAAGGTCTGTTTAACACGAACGATATTGCGATCGCAAAAAAGAAGTTTTTAAGTCATGTCAGATCCCTTCCGATGGTAAACTTTCGACCGGTCTTAAAGGAATAGCAGCATGTAAAGTGGGCTGATATTTGGGTCAACCCACAGAGTCTGGAAATTAAGTCTAAAACTACGAAGCATTTCTTCAAACCCTAACTTTACCCTTAAGGTTTTTAATGCAAAGGTGATCATATTCTCCTTAAGCTTGGCAGGGACTTGAGTGTCCTCGCGGCTCGGTATTTGCCGCCACTCTTTCTTTCTTTTTCTTCTCTCTTTCTTGGCCGACAAGGCGTCAGTGATACTCTTGGTGTCATTGATGTCCGTTGGCGACGTTCAAGTAGATCATCAGCTCGTTTATCGGCTATTTACGTAAAAAAGCCACATTAATGACCATAAATATTCTCCCTGACAGCTGTCATCGATCCTGCTGGGCATCCACGACCCGTTCGTGCCGTTCGAGAACCTGTTCTGCGCGCTGTTCATGGGCGGCATCTGGGACTCGCTGGCCAAGATCCTCGGCAAGGGTCAGCCCAAGGAGGAAACCAAAGACGCCAAGAAGACTAATTAGAATACATGTAAGATATTTTATCGTATCGCAGGTACCTAATGCGGATAGGACGTTTTGTGACCATGTAACCATAACCCATATGCGAATGGGACTTTGGGCGACTAAACGAACGTTCCGAGTGAGGGTACTGAGTGTGGTAAAATCTTATGTTGCCTTAAATGAAAATAAATAATAATAATAATAAATAACGCTTCACACTCATAGCCCCACACTAGGATTCCCTGTGTCGTGGGTGCCATGGACAACACACTAGACAAGGACATTCACACCCAGACCGAGAACAGAAATTCAAACTCATCATTCAAATTTCCGCCTCGCTGGGAATCGAACCCAGGACCCTCGGTGCGGCGATCCGGCATGGTAACCATTGCGCCAAATGTTAGTTGCTTTGTTCTCATTACTTGGTAGAAGCGTTAGTGATATACAGGGTGAATTTTTCAAGTAAGCTTGAATAGCAAAAAGTGGTCAAAGCAAACTAAAACTGCATGATTGAAGTTTTGAAAAATATTTAAGTAAGAGGTCTTAATTTTTATTCATAGTCGGAAATAATCCCTTTCTCAGTATCATAATAATTCTGTATTATTGATAATTTAAGTTAACTGTATTTTTATTTACAGGTCGCAATCAGCGTTGTATCGCAACGTTTTCAACTGACACCGACAATATCGAATGCGACGATTACTTTTAATTTAACGTTATAGACACCTATGTTAAAAAAAATGTAAAAAAAAACATTAAAAAAATAGCAAAAAGTTCGAAATGTTAAAAAAATGGCACAACGACCAAAGTATTGATTTCATTATTATAAGTTTGACTAGTCATAATGTTTTACTTTGCGTAGCATAAGGCGGTGAATGTTTTCCTTTTTATTTACATAATAATTTAGTATTATGAGTTTTAAGTACCTACCTACATAAGTTTTTTGCCAAAATCGCCAAAACAATGTACAATAATTATTATAATTTTTCTCCTTTTACCATTTTGACTTGTGATTTATATATCACTTCAATAATTTATTAATGTTGCTGTTATCAATGTATTATTGAATGAGTATTCCTATTGAATAGTACCTAAGTTTTATCTTTCGGTAGGATTTTCCAATGAGTGTAGAAAAATATTCGAGCATTGTAATTATTATTTAAGTTTTTTCGAAACGAACTGCGACTCGACTTCCTTATTAAATTATCAAATTTTTAATTGATTTACTTTTGTTTGTATGTATTTTTATCAATGTTATTAATTAGAAATCGTTTGAATTGGTGAAAAATCTGGCCGAACTGCATGGGTGCAAGCAGTGAGGACCACATGTTTCACTACATAATAAAATAAAGTACAATTTCAATTTTTAAACAAATTATTATTATTGAATTAAATGTTGACCGTGTAACAGGAAGCAATAAATTGATTTTTTAATTTGGTATTTTATTATTATTTAAAATTTGGCAACACATGTCATACAAGTACCTAATAAATAAGTACCTAATAAATAAGGACGCGACGCAAGAAGTTCTGCCACTACAGAATTTTAAAAATAAATTGTCATTCATCCTTGACCGTTTTACCACTACCACTGCACGCGGAAGACAAGATTGCTCTACCTATACCTAATTTCCCTTTACGTATCTAATATTATAGTCTGTACTGTTCCAGTGCAGCAGTGTAATCCAAGATGGTATTGTAGGGTTTTTTACTTACCTGGCCAGAATTCCCTTCGCTGTCATATTAATAAAATGGTAGCCGGCGAACTCATATGTAAAACGTATTCTTTATAGTTACATGATTTTTCAAAGAAGCAACTTTATGGGCGAGTCACGTTTTCGACACGTAGTTAATCTACAATGATAAGATATTGGTAATTATAATAGGTACGATATTTTACGCCTAGATTTACATTTTATCAAAAAAATCTTTTATCGGCCTAGTTCGAGATGATAATTAATTATCATTAAAATTACATAACCTCTAAAACATCGTCGATGAAACAAGAATACAAGGCCATACTCACAATTTGTAATCTCTGAGGCATTTCAACATAAGTTGATATATTTTTTTTTCACAATCTTCTATCGTAGATCGACATTCATTCATCTCGATTATCCAAGAAAAAACCCAGAGTTAATCTTTGAAATTGTCAAGCACGTAGCTACAGTAAGACACATATACTGAACTATAATAATAGAAAATTCTAAGTAATTATTAGTACAACTGTATGCCAACGTGTGAAGCGCGACCTTCCAGATACATTGGTGTTTACTTTCACACCATCACCAGCGGTTTAGACAAAACTTAGAACAACAACTTTTAAACTGTATTTCTAAAAACAATTTATGTTTTTTATAGATGGGGGATGGAGCCCATTTCATCTTAAATCATGTAAAAATGTTTCCTTTATTAAGACACGGGTACCCTCGGGTACTCACGATATGTATATTCCGATATTTTGAATAAGATGTATGAATCGTAGTAGTACCAATCGCACAGTTTAGCCACATTAGAGACACAAATGGACAGGCAATTTTGTTTACTTGAACACCTAGTTATTTAAATTTTACACTACAATCTCATTTATTGCAAGCGAGGGTCCAAATATTAGTGATTTCATCAAGAGCGGCCGAAGTAAAGAACAAGAAAACGACGTGTGCGTGTGGATTCAGGGGTCTTTTTTAAAAGTTACTCAGATTTTTTCAAAATCAAGGAGGAATTTAGGAAAAAATTGTGAAAACATCGTGGTGAAGATAAAAATTTTGTGAAACGTATGGTAATCTGAACTTTGTGGTCGATTAACTGGAACACTCAATCCGCTAACTTAAGAAAGACGGGTTATCCTTTATCCAGCCAACGCGCAACGCGTTGAAGTCTTTCGAGTGTCCCATTTCCATGTCAATAAAATATGAAAATCGATATAGGGCAGCTTACGCTACCTGTGCATCGGAGAATTATCAGACTATACAGTCTCATCTGAATGATGGTGACCGCTATTGGCAAAAATTTCTTGAGCGTTTCCGTGCTTAGGAGGGCACGTAAAGCCGTCGGTCCCGGTTGTTATCATAAGATAACAGTCGTTGAGCCATGTCGGAGGCCCTCGGGCGGTTTGAAAACTTCCGACACTCGGGTTGGCGGAGTATGGAGTTGGTGGAGTATGCTCTAGGCCTCCTCAAGAGGAGAGACCTGTGCCCAGTAGTGGGCCATTAATGGGTTGAAGCCAAAATATGAAAAATAAAATGACATCTATTAAATACTATATTAAGTACCCAAAATGGTAGATATTAGGAACAGACGTAGATATATCTTCTATTCCCAATCCCACTAGGACAGTCCAAATTGAGCCTTCCAAAATTCACTCGTATCAGTTGTAAATTGTTACTAAAACTTTATTGAGTTATCTGCAGAGTACAGAGTAGGTAGAGCTTATGGATGGCGTCAATCTTGTCCAACAACAGTTTCATGATGTTGGCGTTGCGTATAGTCACGCATGACGTGACCTTTGACGGCTATGACTCTCATGAGGGTAGAGTACCTTACACTTCGACAAAACATTCTTAACCAGGTCATTCCTCCATTGGTAGGTAGCATATAAATGCAGACGGTTGGAGTTGGAGAGTTAGAAATAATGTGGAATCTCCGTTTATTTATAGGCCCGCATCGGTGATGGGTGAGGGAGTGTCACTGAAGGCCATTGGTAACCATTACCACCTACAATCAGGTAGCTCATCTACTTTTTTGGCGGCTATTTACAAAAAAAAATCTTCAGTCATCCCGGGTAACTTAAAATTTTAATTAAATTTTAACCTTTCTGCCCTTGATTGTTTTTTGAAAGAAAGAAAGAAAGTGTTTCATTTTAAATTTATTTTAAGTCGTTTAAAAAAATTCTAACGCCCCAACTCAGAATCACTATACAAGACTAAAAAAATTAATACGAGTAAACAGACAATCTAGTAACTTTTTAGTTAAAATTTAGTTAACTACTTAACTACTTACGTGTAAACCGAACATAACGGTTATTTTAATCACTCCTTAGTAAAGAATCACCTTACAAATTCTGTACTAAAGAGCGATTTAACTACGCGTTGGTGACTCTAGAGTTGGGGCATAAATGTCCACACTTTATTTTTTGAGATCAATGAAAATTCCATATTTTACCCATATTTCTGTTTCATTCACTTCCCTAACAATATATGATAATTAAATGCGACCGACAGCGGAGACGAGTTACGGTACTTCTCCAGTGAGCTTAGCAGAGCTATGGCGAGGTCACTGTCGGACGGAGCCTGAGGCTGCCCGTTACACCGACACGGTCACACAGGTGCTTTATGAGAACTGTATTGTAAAGTTTTAATAATAATAACTTTATTCACGATAAAAGTTACAGGTCACAACTTAAAAAAAAAATTAAATCCTTCTTCTATAACTTTATGTATATTAAAGGGGTTGATAAGCCTCGATAATTCAGTGATAAAATATTCAGTCTGTTGTAAACTATAAGACGTACTTGTGTTGTAAACTAAATAACTCGCATATTTGATCACACCTTGAACTACAATAGGTAGGTACAACGATTTGCATAATAGTACAACCGTTAAGACACCTTGAGATAGGTAGGTACTCGATTGATTTACACGTTTAAATTCGAATATTAATGAAGCGTATAGGTACATAATAAAATTATTGTTTATTTATTTTATTTTATTTTATTTATTTATTTATTTATTTACTCCAATGATACACTAACATTACAGGGAAATCCTAATGCGTTAGCGTAAATAACAAAAATAAATCGTAATGTTAACAATAAAAAATATTATCATTTTTACAATATACTTATCAATACCTATCAATAAAATTCCAAATCCTATGTCTAATATTAATAAAATGTTTAATTAATATGATATATTTTATGATATTATAAATATTATTATACGTATTTAAAAACAGAGGATAATGATGCAATCTATGGTCGTCTTTGTCGTCACTGTTGTATGAAGTAGAATAAAAAGAAGTAAGTAACAATAATTAGGTACATAAAAACTTTTTTCTTTCTTTTTACACAAATAAGTTAATGCTTGACCACAATCCCACCTGATGGTAAGTGGAGATGTAGTCCTAGGTGGTGAGCACATTAACTTAGTAAAAGCCTATTCACTCTTTTCTTGAAGACATCCACGTCATAGGCAGACGGGAACGCCGACGCAGGCAAGTTATTCCAGTCCTTCGCGGTGCGTATAACAAATGACGAGGCAACAACGAACAACTGAGACTTTGTGTTTGTAAATAATTTTAATCTAGGATACAATGTTATAAAATTTTTGAAAAATAAATTCAATTATTAAACAATACTTTCACTAATTGACGTCGATATTTCCTTTATCACTTAAAAATTCTTTGCGAGATTAAATCACAGCCTACTGAATTATTTGTTATCTTAAGCGTTGATACGCTTCGGTGTGATTGTAGATGACAGTTCGCAAACTTGGTGACGTGACCGGCGCGGCTGCGGAATCGATGTCCATTCCAGCAGGCAGTCAGATGCGCGGGCGCACAGGGCCGGCCTGAACGCGCCGCTTTCTCATTCCAAACTATTTATTGAACATTGATATAAAATTAATAAGACAAGTGGTGATAGTGCTGGTTAATGGGACACGCATAGGAGAGGTAAGTATTCAACGAATCAACGCTTTAACGGTTCTGTGAAAGTGGGTTGCGGATTTTTCTGTGAAAACAGTTAGATGATCTGTTTGTTGACTTTCGATGCGTGTGATAGAAATATATTAATAGTTTTTTATCTATTAAAATACTTGAATAAATAATTTTTAATTATGTTACATTTTCTGAATCTATTATGTAGTTCTTGATGCATAGCATAAATAAATACCGATTAATTTTTATTGCCTACCTAACTTTTAAGTAAATTAAAAGTAACGTAGTTATTTATTTGAATTTTGCCCAAGTATATGGCATGGCAATGGCATGTCTTAAATCTGGTAAACTTATTTAAAATGACTTGTAAAACTATGCTTTTTTTGATTTATAAATTCCCTATTAGGTAGTTTAGAAGAGTGGTTTCATAAAACGAAATTACAAGCATAATGAACGATCCAATCATCCCAAAGGAACATAAAATCAGAATACAATCTACCCTATTTTCTTGTCTGACATGGACTATTTACGTGCCAAGCGGTTAGTGCATGTTATAAAGACGAACATAGAAACATCTAACCATCTTCACCAACTTTCACATTTATAATATTAGAGGGATTACGAATGTTGAAGAAGACAATCTAAAGTAGATAGATAATACTTATAGTTATTTAAGTAAGTACCTAATATGTGAATTTATTTTCCAACTAAAAGATCCAATGTTATCTTAAATTAGGGTAGGTAGTAGGTACTCCTTAGTTACTGTAACAGATGAAATTCGCAATTCATTATGGAGGATAATTATTTTTATAAGGGTAAGGGCCTTGAGACATCCAAACAATGACTCATTGAATTGATTATTCGCTTGCCATTAGTCTCTCCTTGCCATGCATCGTTAGCTCACTTCCCATACGGTTTCCCGTTCCAGACCAGCCTAACGCGTCTTCTTTTTGGTCCAGTTTTCAGTATAAAGTCAGATGATGCTAAATTCTAAATTTATTCATAGTTATAAATATCATACTTCCATAAATTCAGGTACCAAGCAAATTATCACCGTATTTTCTCGACGGTAAAGTTCGTTTAATATATTCCTGAGTATGATTGAACCCGGTTCCTTCAAAGGATGAACGTAAAAGGAAAAAAAACAGCTTATTGAACAGGATTCCCTTAGCTTAAGCTGTAATTATAGCAGGCAAGACGCTTTACAAGCTCCCCTCCCGGTTGTTGACATCGGTTCTCGGAAAGTGTTGTGGCATGTAATTTAATACACCTAATTAACATTAAATAATACACATAATACATACATACTCGTGTACATCTTTGGCCAGCGGCCTTAGAGTAACTAATTATACAGTATACCTTCTAAATTCGACTTCGTAAGGTGTTACTTACGGTATGACCACTTGTTACTCGTTTGCTCATTTATTGGCTATTCACATACAGAGCTTACAATATCCATGGTTTCAAAATTCCCTTTTTGTTGACTAGATTAATAAGAAGGTTCAATAAAAAGCGGCCAAGTGCGAGTCGGACTCGCCCATGAAGGGTTCCGTAGCAGCAAGTAACATAATATAAAAGTTCTTGTAGTTCGTTGTAACTTTGATCAATGTTTTTTGCAGTTTACGATTTATGACGTATTAAAAAAAAACTACTTACTAGATCTCATTCAGACTAATTTTCGTTGGAAGTTTGCTTGGTAATGTACATCAAATATTTTTTTTAGTTTTATCATTCCCTTATTTTAGAAGTTACGGGGGGGGACACACATTTTACCACTTTGGAAGTGTCTCTCGCGCAAACTATTCAGTTTAGAAAAAAATGATATTAGAAACCTCAATATCATTTTTGAAGACCTATTCATAGATACCCCACACGTATGGGTTTGATGAAAAAAACATTTTTGAGTTTCAGTTCTAAGTATGGGGAACCCCCAAAATTTATTGCTTTTTTTCTATTTTTGTGTAAAAATCTTAATGCGGTTCACAGAATACATCTACCTACCAAGTTTCAATGGTATAGCTCTTATACTTTCGGAAAAAAGTGGCTGTGACATACGGACGGACAGACAGACAGACAGACCGACAGACAGACAGACATGACGAATCCATAAGGGTTCCGTTTTTGCCATTCGGCTACGGAACCCTAAAAAGTATGGGGCAAGGCATATTCTTCAAAAAATAACATAACCAATGTGCTTGAAGGTTTCCAAAATAGTGGTCAAAGTTATATTTGGATAAACGATAGTTTCAATTTACCGGTTCAAATGACTAGTAATTTTCATCACTATAAATCTCCTGCCTGTATGAAACAGAAGAAAACAACAATACATAGGTATTAAATATTGCTAACCTCCGACTTCCTCCAGCACATCATTCATGGGGGAAATCCGCCGCCGTAATCCTCAATACACCGAATTTTCTACGTCTATGTACCTTACTTAGTTCTAGTAAATAAAATCAATCCATTGTTTTCTACCTTATCTATTTCTAAGTTTTATTTTTTCTTGCTAAAATTAATAAGTTTAAATCACGAATAACGTTTAAACATGTGCATTTACGCACGAGTTAACATTTTCAGATGATATCATAATTCCTAACACTAAACTTGTGATGTAGCTATTCCAAGAAATAAACTAACGTGCTTCCCAGAAGTTATACTCTGTATGAAAATAAGGGCATTTTTTATCATTGTTTCTGTATGCAGTGGAATAAAGCGGCATTAACTTTTAAGTAAAATCCTTAAACAAAAAATAGTTGCCTGAGTTGCCTGACTGTACCAATGTTTATATGTAGTGACACAACAACATTCATATAAATGACGAGTAACCGCCCTCGCTTTGCTTCGGTTTTCTTATTTTTTAGGGTTCCGTAGCCAAATGGCAAAAAACGGAACTCTTATAAATTCGTCATGTCTGTCTGTCTGTCCGTCCGTATGTCACAGCCACTTTTCTCCGAAACTATAAGAACTATACTGTTGAAACTTGGTCAGTAGATGTATACCGTAAACCGCGTTAAAATTTTCACACAAAAATTGAAAAAAAAAAAAAACAATAAATTTTGGGGGTTCCCCATACATAGAACTGAAACTCAAAAATTTTTTTTTTCATCAAACCCATACGTGTGTGGTACCTATGGATAGGTCTTCAAAAATGATATTGAGATTTCTAATATCATTTTTTTCTAAATTGAATAGTTTGCGCGAGAGACACTTCCAAAGTGGTAAAATGTGTGTCCCCCTGTAATTTCTAAAATAAGAGAATGATAAAACTAAAAAAAATATATGATGTACATTAGCGTGCAAACTTCAAACGAAAATTGATTTGAACGAGATCTAGTTAGTAGTTTTTTTTTAATACGTCATAAATCGTAAACCGCAAAAAACATCGATTAAAGTCACAATGAACTACAAGAACTTTTATATTATGTTACTTGCTGCTACGGAACCCTTCATGGGCGAGTCCGACTCGCACTTGGCCGCTTTTTTACACCTTGGGTTATATTATTGGAGTTTTATTTAGGATCCCTATTTTTTTTTGAAAATATTATTATATTTTAGCCTATGTCACCCGGGGATAGTGTAAGCTACACTATCCAACAGTGAAAAAATTTTTCAAATCGGTTCAGTAGTTTCGGAGCCTATTCAATGCAAACAAACTAATAAAACTAATTACTTGCGTGATATATATCATCTGTAAAGAAAATAAACAAATGTAAACTATGTTTCAATATCATTAATTTAAAATCCAAAGAGAACCCACAGGGCCACAGTTTTGTAAAGAACTTATATTACTTGCCTTGTAATTTACAGTTGAGCAAGCATTCCTTGATGACCACTTAGCGAGAAGAAGCTAACAGCTACACAACTTAATTTTAAAGTAATCTGACAGCGTTGTTTTTTTGTGTCGTACCTACCTACAAATAACAATTTGTGCATGACTAAGATTCAATGTTTCTAACTCAAGGAATTATGAAAAATAATTATATAGCTATGTATGTTTATTATTTCTGAACAGGGGATTGTTATCCGGAGAATTCACTTGCGTAACATAGATCAACTCACAAGTTTAATCGTATTTATCAATTGACATTTTATTGGTGGTTTTAATTTAGGATTAGTAAACGCCCTCGGACCTTTGCTTCGGTTTTGTATAGATCCCGTAATTTAAAAAAAAAATGATGCCCATGATAGGTACTCAGAAACAATAGAGCATCCTACTGGTGAAAGAATTTTTGTAATCGGTCCAGTAGTTTTTAATTTTATCCATTACAAGCAAAGAAACAAAAAATCAAAACTATCCTCTTTAGAATATTAGTTAAGTTTAGATGATAGTTTTGAATTTTTGATTTAAATAAATAAACCGAAATTTTTGTTTTTAGTTCAATCAGGATTCTGAGATGTGTAAAACTTATTACCTAATTATTATCTACGAGTAACCGCCCTCGCTTTGCTTCGGTTTTCTTATTTTTTTACACCTTGGGTTACATTATTGGAGTTTTATTAAGGATCCCTATTTTTTTTGAAAATATAATATAGCCTATGTTACTCGGGGATAGTGTAGCTTCCCAACACTGAAAGAATTTTTCAAATCGGTTCAGTAGTTTCGGAGCCTATTCAATGCAAACAAAAAATCAAATCTTTTCTCTTTATATATTAGTATAGATAATAACTTATTCATTATCAAAAAATGCATTTTAAAATTATCTTCGATAAATGCATATCCTATCCGTCAGTAGATAAGAATCAGATATTATGATAATCATTTATCATATATTCATTGATATGGTGTATATCTATATCGCTATAGATGTACACTATATCAATGAATATCGAAATGCATGGCGATTACCATCAACTATTATTTTTCATCTCCACGATCTCCATCCACTACTTGTGTAATTGCAAACTGCAATCCTAGGTGCCCTCAGTACTCTACGAAAAAATAACATTAAGCAAAAATTTTATGATTGTGAATGATGATGAATAGATTCTATAATAAGGTTGTTTAAACCTTAAGGTTATGTTAGGTCAATATTTAGGTCTATTACTATTATTCATTTGTTTTTTTACGTCCAGCAATGTAAAAAGATTTCCAGGTACCACCTACTATTGTCCATCCCGCATAATATCACGTTTAAAATGCTGTAAATGTTCCTAAAATGTAGACGTGGAAGTACAAAAGAATTTTTAATACAACTGCATAGTGCACGATTAAGCTTTTAAATAAAGCTCACGAAAGATGTTCATTGCCGTAATGCTCACGATTTCATTTGTGATGGTTTGTTTCAATGAATCATAAGTAATTATTATTTTGTTGGTCATTCCTAAAAATAATATTCATATTTTAAAAATATTTTATTTAAAATTTTGTGTTGGTGCTATTGACAGCTGAGGAGATGTCTGTTATGCTAAGACTGGTATACCATCTCTGAGATGAACAGCTGGAAGTAGGTTACGATAGAGTTTCAACCTAATTATCATAATTGAATGTATGTGTTACTTATATCTAACGAACTATTTATAAAAGTCTTATTTCTTTCGTGTTAAACGACATTTCATATAAAATGTTGTATTCCTATAATATGAGTCATATTGCACCTGTGAGCACTTGCTTATTGACTTTGTAATGTTTTATACATGGGAGTGATTAAAACCGGGCAAGTGCGTGTCAGAGCACTTGCAATGTAGGGTTCCGAAGTAGTAAGTTTATCGACTATTACTCATTAACTACTCTCCACCAATTCGCACTGGAGCAGCGAGGTGGTGTATGCTCTAGCTAGGCCTCCTCAAATATTTCGCAAACGGGCACCTAATTCCAATAATATTTTTGAAATATCTTTTCAACGACCCCCCCCCCCCCCCCACACTATGTACCCCCCACTAAAAAATCCTCATGTTACCTGCAAGAGGTACCCTGAAAAAAAATGTTTTTCAATATTTAATACTACGATTCTGGAGCTTTAATAAATATGTAGGTATATTCATGCCAAATTACAGCTTTTTCTTTGCTTCGGACAGGCGGACAGATGGACGGACAGACGGACATGACGAAACTATAAGGGTTCCGATTTTTCTTCGGAACCCTAAAAACTATACATTTATTGTCACAGTAGGAATGAAATCCGGTTTGCAAACCGGATGAAGAGTTGCTCGTCGGAGAATGTGAAGTGTATCTAATAGAGTAATTTAATTCCAGAAGAAACCACAATGTCGCGATTCAAGACCATATTAGTGACTGGCGGAGCCGGGTACATCGGAAGCCACTGTGTGGTAGACCTGCTCGAAGCTGGTCACGAGGTGGTTGCCATCGATAACTTCGCCAACGCCGTCGGTGACGATGAAGGTTCCCCCGCTCTCCAACGAGCTGAAGAAATCACGGGCAAAAAAATCACGTTCTACAGAGCCGATCTGCTTCACAAATCACAGATTAACGATATCTTTGATAAGGTAACAAAGCTGTTACGCTACGTACCGATTATTTATTAGACTTATCAAATTGCCGAAATATATTTTGATAGCTGCATTTTTCCACTAAAATAAATTAATGACTGGCAAGTAATCGTGCTAATATCAACCATTTCCTATTTAGAACAACGCGTATCTCATATATCAAAAGCAATTCAATTTTAATTCATTTGAACTAGGATTGATTTCGAATTTCAGTCTATCTAATAGTAGGATAAGTAGGTACCTATAATTTAAAATTAAAATACTTATGGGTTATGGAAGGGAATCTAATTATTTTATGAGGAAAAATAATATCCCTTATTAAATAATGCAACAATTCAAATACTTTCAATTTCCTTATCATTGTGAAAAATAAGCGTTTAATTCAATGACTCAATAATTTACCTATTAAAAGATTTTTTGTACGTTTATCCTCAAAGTTTACATTATTCATTCACGTTTGGTCGGAAGGATGTGAACACGGAATGGACTATGACGTCACTATTATATTGTTTCGATGAAGGATAAAGTGTTGCGTTGTGGTCTAACCGTCATAGACCTACTAACAAAGGATTCTACTTCTACAGTGGGCCATATTCATTCCTAATTATTGACGGATTTTTACAAGTATTTGCCAAGGATATTTTACGACCCGCGTGGCGTAGATAATAAGTTATAATGCCGGTCCGCAGGTCAAAAGGTCCTGGGTTCGATTCCCAGCAAGTCAGAATTTTGAATTCAGAATGATGAGTTTGAATTAAATGAATTGTAACATATTTGTACCTAAATTCAGCAAATAAATAATTATTATTATTATTATTATTTCTGTTCTCGGTTTGGGTGTGTGTGTTCTTATCTTTGTGTATTATATATGCAGTCCATGTCACCCACTAAGTACACAGGGAAGAGTGTGTACTGTGTACCGTTATTACCCGATTGTTAGGAAGGGTTATTTATTTATTATTATGAATACAACTCATACGGCATGTCGGTAACACATTATCGTTTATTTTCTCGATGTCCATGGATATAACTCCTCACCAACAAGCACCCTATTTAGGATAATTTTCACTTTAACGATTCAATGTAAAACGAAATTATTTCAATTGTTTTCCCATAATGTTCTAGCACGATGTAGACTGCGTGATCCACTTTGCCGCTCTAAAAGCAGTCGGCGAATCTATGCAACAACCGCTACTTTACTATCAAAACAATCTTTTGGGAATGCTCAATCTGCTTGAGGTAAGTGGCTGTTTTTCTTTTATTATTAACGAGTAACCGCCCTCGCTTTGCTTCGGTTTTCTTATTTTTTACACCTTGGGTTACATTATTGGAGTTTTTTTAAGGATCCCTAATTTTTTTGAAAATATAATATAGCCTATGTTACTCGGGGATAGTGTAGCTTCCCAACAGTGAAAGGATTTTTGAAATCGCTTCAGTAGTTTCGGAGCCTATTCAATGCAAACAAAAAATCAGATCTTTCCTCTTTATATATTAGTATAGATTAGGTTTTTTTTTTGTTTTAATTAGTTCTTTTATAATTTGGTAATTATAAATTGCCTTTTATTTTTTCACAAATTAATACTCTGTATTCGTAGTATCGCAAATTTATAACTTATCGTTATAGTATACAGGTACCTACCTAATCTGACATGGCGATTTTTGGGATTGCATAGGCATAGTTTTAATAAATGTGTCTTTACAATAAACTTTGAATTTCAGGGGATTAAACGAATTTCTTGATATTTTCTTTAGATAATCCAAAAATTCTTAACAAGAAGATTGTACTCGTAAATAATGAATGCTAACCCTGGCATAGCTACCTATTAATTAAAACCTAAGGTTACAATAACTAGAAGTAATTAACTTGTATGTGTAGGTAATGCGGTCACACGACTGCTATCAAATGGTGTTTTCATCGTCCTGCACGGTATACGGAGAGCCGGATACGCTGCCCATTACAGAGAACCACCCTACAGGGAACATCACCAACGTATACGGAAGGACTAAATACTTTATAGAAGAAATGTTAAAGGACTTGAGTGCTGCTGATAAGGTAAGGCTTTGGTGGTTAAGTAATTTCGGATAGAGTAACAGATAGTAATATACGGCCGACGTATCTTGGCGCGTCTGAACATAATATTTGCGAACTTCAGCGCATGTAAGATAAGCTTTGCGAACTTCAGCGCATGTAAGACAGAGATAGCGACACGAACATGCTGACCTGTGACTGAGACGTAATACTCCGCGTACCCGTGCCGTGTATCGAGTATTGCTGGCCGTACTTTACATAATTATATGGTATGGTTATAATATGATCACGAAGATATTTAGATATCCCAAAAGACCGAATACGTTTTTTTTTTATAACATTGAACCACTAGCTGGGTACACCCATGAGTTGATTGGTTTTCTTTCCAACTACAAGAGTAGGTACCGTAGTTTAAAACTACCTATAATACACGGACCTTTTATTTAAGGTCCGTGCTATAATATAATAAGTAAAGTAATAAATATTTTTTTAAAGACACAATTATTGCTAAAATTGTTAGAAAACCATCCTGAATATGACATAAATTACAAAAACCGTGAGTAGGTACCTATTTGTGTCCGCGATGATATAAGTTTTACACATGAATGTGACAAAATTGCACTGAGTGACTGATTAAAAACCGGCCAGTTTGGATGTAGGTTATTGAGTGTCGTATCGATGAAGTTCAAGGCCGTTTGTATCTTGGAATTATATCTCAAAGTAGTAGGTCTAATTCAGTGTAGACAGATCGAGATTAGCTAAATGTCTATGTAGGTATTGTAGGTATAATGAAAGTGTTTCTGATTGGTTGTTTACAAAACGTCTCTTCTCCGCTTTCTTGATAACCGGTCCTAAATTGGAATAATGTGTGTATGTCTAACTACTGGCTACTGTCGTGGGAGTATTTGTGGTGCGTTAGTAGTATTAATAGCGGTAATATTGTTACGTTTATTCACTTCATAGTATCTACGAGTACATGGTAAAAAATTTCGATGCACACTTTCAAAGCGGAGCAACGCGACGAAGTATCTACTTATAGATTTCTTCATTGTTACTTTGATACGGGTACTCACGATATTAAACTGAACTGTCAGCTGTTCGTTGTCAATTGTCATTTCAGTCATGACCACGATACATGCAACTATGATGCAACTGTTCGATGGACATTTAGGTAACACCCTTCTCTCCGAATTTGAGTTAAAATGTCAATAAAATCGTCTATTTTCAGAAATGGAACATAATATCCCTGCGGTACTTCAACCCAGTAGGCGCACACCCCTCGGGGCTGATCGGTGAGGACCCCACCAAGGAGTTCACCAACCTCATGCCCTTCATGGCTCAAGTTGCCCTGGGAAAGAAGCCCGTGCTCACCGTGTTCGGGGATGATTACAACACGCCTGATGGAACTGGTTAGCAAGTTTGTTTAACAATGTGTAACGGTCTATTATTTGACGACCCTGCACCCTGTAGCCTAGTTGGGTAGCGACCCTACCTGCAAAGCGACGGGTTCCGGGTTCGATTTTTATGTGCCGGCCGGGACAGATATTTATGTGACAGATAAATATGTATTTGTACTCGTGTCATGGGTATTATTGTGATGTGTTATAATTATGTGTCGTTCATGCCACTCGCGACACAGGTAAAAAAGCCGGGCAAGTGCTTGTCAGGCCACACGCAATATAGGATTCCGAAGTAGTAAGTTTATCGACTATTACTCATTAACTGCTTATGCTAACATATATGCCGTGATAGTTTTACTTGTAAGTTTATCATATAACCTATTTTTGAGAATTTTTGCACTTGTCTAACTCCAACCGTTTAGCCGGCAGGGGGGAGACACTTGACTCTAACCAAAATTAGCACTTTAAGGCCAAATACTACACAAACGGACCCCTAATACCAAAAATGGTCTTAGAAGATTCATAATATTTTTAAAAGACCTTTTCAACGATACCCCACAGTTCACACTATAGGGTACGTGACGAATAAAAAATTCATCCTCACGATACCTGGAGAGGTACCCTGAAAAAAAATTTTTTTCAATATTTTATTCTACGATTCTGGATTTTATATATGTATATCCATGCCATATTACAATTTTCTAGCACTAAGGATCTCGCCGCTTTACTCAGGACGAACGGACGGACATGACGAAATTATAAGGGTTCAGATATTACTTCGGAACCCTCAAAACCTACTGCGGGGGAGTAAGCGTATGAGAGTGTAGGCGTTTATTTTTATTATTCTTGCATCGTGCTGAACAACTAGTCGACGAGGCACCAGGTCCTTTCTGTTACTGTCGCTGGGTTCTGTACAACTCAATTTAATCCGATTTAGTGTCCGCGATGATATTACTTTAAAATCATATGGTGGTAGGAAATTTTTCTCCTGAATTTTGACACCGAAAATTTTTTTAGGAAATTATTGCTAGCTTTACTATTATTATAATTTTTTTTCACAGGAATCCGAGACTACATACACGTCATGGACTTAGCAAATGGTCACGTCGCCGCCCTAAACCTACTAAGTCAAAATCAAGTAGGACTTAAGGTACGTTGATTTTGTTTTAATTACTATAACAGCTAATTCTATAATTTTAGTTAGTTATTTGAAGATACTTTTTTCACATGTCTTTAACTTTTGACTTGACTTTTTCACGAGTCCACGACCCTTGACGGGATTGGGACTCCTTGGAGGATACTTTTTAGGGTTCCGTAGCCGAATGGCAAAAAACGGAACCCTTATAGATTCGTCATGTCTGTCTGTCTGTCTGTCTGTCTGTCTGTCCGTCCGTCCGTATGTCACAGCCACTTTTTTCCGAAACTATAAGTGCTATACTGATGAAACTTGGTAAGTAGGTGTATTCTGTGAACCGCATTAAGATTTTCACACAAAAATAGAAAATAACAATAAATTTTGGGGGTTCCCCATACTTAGAACTGAAACTTAAAAATGTTTTTTTCATCAAACCCATACGTGTGGGGTAGGTCTGTATATATGTGGTATAGGGTGGATAGGTCTTTAAAAATGATATTGAGGTTTTTAATATCATTTTTTTCTAAACTGAATAGTTTGCGCGAGAGACACTTCCAAAGTGGTAAAATTTGTGTCCCCCCCCCCCCCCTGTAACTTCTAAAATAAGAGAATGATAAAAGTAAAAAAAATATATGATGTACATGACCATGCAAACTTCCAATGAAAATTGGTTTGAATGAGATCTAGTAAGTAGTTTTTTTTTAATACGTCATAAATCCTAAACCGCAAAAAACATTGATCAAAGTTACAACGAACTACAAGAACTTTTATATTATGTTACTTGCTGCTACGGAACCCTTCATGGGCGAGTCCGACTCGCACTTGGCCGCTTTTTGGTAAAATGAATCAAACATTTTTCTTATTGTATTTTGAAATAATGCAATTAATATTATTAGAACTAAGATCTTACAAATCTATACCATGTAGATATATATAAGACATATCATAATTCATGATCACTTTAATAATGCTTCGACTAGGAAAATAGTTGGATGACAGATATTACTACATATCTACACATCTAAATTCCTTTCGAATTCCAGGTATACAACTTAGGAACTGGGCGAGGAGTATCCGTGAAGGAGCTGGTGGGAGTGTTCGAGAGGGTGACAGGCACCAAAATCCCTCTAAAGTACGAGGCCCGGAGACTGGGTGACATCACCGCTATGTGGGCGGACGCGAGCCTCGCCAGACAAGAACTGAGTTGGACCACCCAACGGACTATTGAGGAGATGTGTAAGTCTTCTCCCATTAGGCGTTTAAGTCATAGATTAAACACTATATATAACCGAAAGTTTAAGTCACAGGGGCTTATTGGTTCTTTCACGATATGTAGTAATGAAAGCGGGACCGGTCTGAGCGTCGTCAATAACTTGTGTTATTAAGGGCGAGTCGCTATGCGTTTCACACACAAACGGTGTGTTGTTAATAATAATACTTACTCAATGTACTATACATTGACCGACCACTAATAATGTGGATAATGTCGTGGATGGCGTGTTTTGGTGCATTGAAAGTGTCATGGGAATGGGAGGCTTACGTACGGCAGCAGACATCGATACGCTGATAGATGGATACTAGAAAGATGCAAAGATTTTGTCATGCATCCAAAATGATCGATGTGGCCGTTGCCGATCTGGCCAATTACAACACGGATGTGTGCAGAACCAATCTTATCATCGTTTTTTACTCTCTACTAAGTTCACTTCATTTAAGTAGGTACTTACTTGAATCTATAGCATGAGCGTGGTGCCTCGCAGAAAACAATAATAACATAGAATGATATCTTTAGCTATTCAAATGCCCGAAGATGATTCAAGTAATTTACGGTTCAATACACTAGCGCCATCTACGCGCAACTACGAATATTGTTACTACCCGTCGAATGTTTGTTGATAAGTCTTCGTAAGTTACGAAGTCGAGCTTAATATGAAATATCCTTACAGGCACCGACTTCTGGCGATGGCAGACGATGAACCCGGATGGCTACCCCAAAAAGAACAAAACTAGCGTTATAATCATTAATGGAAAAAGCTAGCATGTTTATATACTCTGAAATAATGAAACTATGTATTATTAAAATAATAATAAATTAGTATTTTACTATTTATTTATTGCTTTTGTTATTACATAATTGGTCGGCCCTGTATATAGAGCAGTAGATACAAATGAAACTTATAATTCTAGACTATTATTATGAACTTAAAGAACAGAATTAAAAACAATTTTGATTTGAATGTGATAAGTTTATTGTCAAGGATTAATAATCATTTACAATACCTTCAAAAACAGGTGTTTTTTTACTCTCAGGTGACGTCAAAAAGAGATATATGCTGCCACTTCAATGGTTCATAGCCCACGCTTGTTGTATTGGGTAACAGGTACCGGGCAAACAGTTCCAGGGTTTGCGGATTATCACCGTTTACATAACGTGTTAGTAAATCTGCAACAACAAATTTTTATCTAATAAATAAAAATATTGTGTCACGATATTTGTGGTCGCACTCCTCCGAAACGACTCGACCAATTTTTATGACATGGGTTTTTGAAATGAAATAGATTTTTATGTAGAGTATATTTGGTAGAAATGAGAATAGGTCATCTATACTAATATATAAAGAGGAAAGATTTGATTTTTTGTTTGCATTGAATAGGCTCCGAAACTACTGAACCGATTTCAAAAATTCTTTCACTGTTGGGAAGCTACACTATCCCCGAGTAACATAGGCTATATTATATTTTCAAAAAAATTAGGGTTCCTTAAGAAAACTCCAATAATGTAACCCAAGGTGTAAAAAATATAAAAACCGAAGCAAAGCGAGGGCGGTTACTCGTAAAGCATATTTCATATCGTTAGGTGATTAGGGTATTCCTATCCAGAATTTTTTTGGCAAACAATGTTTGCCAAGTCAGCTAGTATTATTGCATGTAATTTTAACTAAGATTATTGTGTCTGAAGTCTGTCTAGCGACGTTCCTAAGTGATGCATAGTTTGGATGGGCACGTAAAGCTTTCGGTCCCAGTTGTTATCATTAAGTAAGTCGACAAGCCATGCTAGAAGCTTTCTGGCGGCATAAAAACTTCCTTGGATTGGCCACTAACCGCCTTCGCCAAACCGCTCTGGTGCAGTATTCTCTAGGCCTCGTCAGTTATAGACCCATGCACTGTAGTGGAAATTTTTGTTCATAACTGTCCTACTGCTGGATTCAGATTTTTTCACAAATTGAGAAGTAGGTACAGACATTATAATTAGACAATAATTTGCAATATAATACAATCCACATTACAATATCAGTGAAGAAGTTACCAGACTTACCGGGCAATAGCTGTGTTTAGAACATATTATCACATATACATACCTAACAATGGGGGTTTGTGTGAATGAAGGGCACTTGGGACACTAGCAAACAATAGGTTGTGGGGCACATCCTTAACTTCCCCAACCTTTCCTATCATAACTCTCTCATATGGCTGTTTCTGGCACCCAGAGCCAAACTCACATAGTGGTTCCAAATTTATGGTTAGCTTCAACCAATACCATGTGGTTAGGTACTCAACACCCCATTGAGGAAATATAAGTTCCTTCACTGCTTTTATATTGCTGGGAGAATTTGTACACCAAACTGCGACTAGTGAGTTACTGGCCAGTAGTTCTTTGACAGGTATGGCTGCTATATCCTCATTGTACATCATTGAGTAACTGTAAAAAAAATAAGTGAATCCAAAAAAAATTAGTATCTTAAGCCTAACATAGTACTTGTAGTTATAGCAACCGTAATATGTAATAAGCATTTTTATAAATCTGAATTGTTATTCGTTATTTTTTCCATATGAAGTACATCACTTTAATTCTAGTGACCTATATACTCCATACCTTAACTTCTGATCGGCATCTTTCAATCTCCTTATGTACTTATTCCACCAAGGAGGATCAGCTATCACTATGTCATAAGTGTTTCCTGCTAGCTTCAAGCATTGAGTCTTCACACAACCACAATAAAACCTGCAGATAATTTGTCATTATAAGTATTAGGGTCTCTCTATCACTGCTATCAAATTTAGAGTTGGAAAGTCAATGACCCACAAGTGTGGCTTATATGCCCCAACTCAGAGTCACTAACGGTTAATTTAATCGCTCCTTAGTAAAGAATCTCAATACAAATTCTGTACGAAGGAGCAATTTAAGAAACCGTTAGTGACTAAGTTGGGGCATTAATTAGTATGTTAAATTTAATTTAAATGTAGAAATACAAAAAATACATTAAAAATGCAAAATTAATGTAATATGTAGATTTTTCTTCAAATATACTTTTTAAGCAACAGTTTTAAATAGGAGATCATATAATTTTGACTTTTTATGGTATTATACTTATGCAGTAATTTCTGTGCTTCATCAAAATCTTACCAAATAAAATATGCAACATAAATTATGAAAAATATTACCTACATTTTGGAGGGAGCAAAAACATATTATCTTTTATTCTACATTTCAATGCCACATCTGAATTGTTTCCACCATTAACACCATTTAGATCAAAATTCGTGGTTTCAGCTAACTTTGCTGCTAAATCTCTAACTTCACTTGTCTCCATTGTATTGTACTTATTAAAAATATCAGATTTAATTTTGAAAACATCTTCCAATTTAAAATTTTTATACATTTCTTGTACCATTTCAGTCTGAAAAGAATTCAAAATGAAAACCAGCCAGTCTACATCGGTAGTTTATTTTTGACTTCTTCAAGTTATGAAAAAACATAAAATGATGGGGGAATGGGTTTTTTATAACAACAATTTTACTACACTAAGTAGAAAACTTTATCCAACAAGAGAGATCAATCATGTTTTTTCGTTTAAATTAGCCAACAAACAATTAGAGAAGCCGGCAGGTGGTAAGTCATCTTTGTCCATTGAAATCAGTATACACACATTGCCAGCCGAGAAATAAAAGAGAAGAAAGAAAGAAACACCTGGCTCTCAAGCCCCCAGCCAGAACATTCAAGTTGTATGGCAGACTCAAGCTATGGATGGTAACTATCTAGCCAGACAGGCTTCACGGAAAGAAGATACCAGTAATAGTAATAATGAAACCATCAAGCAGGCTAATTTTGCCTCATACGACATGACACCCTGGTCTGCATTATGGAATTAGTTGCAGGGTCAGTATTCTAGGTTTCCTCAATACTTAACTATTGATGAGTAAACTTTAGAGATATAGCGGATTTTTAACTGTTTTTTTTTATTATTACAGAAACTAACTTACCTCTTTGAGAACATAATGGTGTAATTTCCGTTTCCTATTTTTAAATTCTTTTCCATTGCTGATAATAGAAAATATATTACATGATAGTTTAAATGATAGTATTTCATCTAAAGATTCATTGTTATTTACAAACACTTTCTCATATAAATTGGATATAAACTGACAGTGATCAATTAATGTGCAGCACTGACTTTGATAACAAATACTCATTTTGCATTATAATAAATTGCTTAGCTTAGAAGAAAATATTCACACCTAGGATTCACACATACAAAATTAACGACACATAAAAATAAAACTATACTTCAACAATTTATAATAAATTTATTCAAAGACTTGTTCAAAGATTTGATTGTTCAATCAGTTCAATGAGTATTGACACTATTGACATTGTCTTGAGCAGTGTTGCCAACTTTATTTTAACAATCCCACTAAACTCACCACCAGAAAAGGCAGAAAACCACAAAAAAATAAAAAATAAATTATAAAAATAATGAACGACTAAAAGTACATAAAATAACCCTAAAGAAAATTGAAAAATGTTTTTAAGGGTTTATTAGCACATTAAAAAATTTGAAAACATAAGCAAAATAAGATAAAAAAAGATATTTAGTTTTTTGTTATTGACTTCTAAAATAATGATATTTAAGGAATTTTGACAAAAGATCTTGTATTTTCCAATAAAAAAGTCCCAACTGTATCTTAAATATTTATATTTTTTTAACGCTGGGTCTTTGAAAAGGTCTTATTATGGGTCTTGGTTATTATGGGTCTTCTAAGACCATTTTTGCAATTAGAGGTCCGTTTGCGAAATATTTGGCTTTGAATTGCTAATTTTGGTTAGAGTCAAGGGGGTGACCACCTGCCGGTTAAACGGTTGGAGTTGGGCTAGTGAAAATATTCTCAGAAATAGATTATAATTCTGATGATTTTTTTTATGGAAATAGCCGGCAATCGAGCTGACGATCCACCTGATGGTAAGTGGCTATCGTCGCCCATGGACATCAGCAACACCAAAGGCATCACTGATGCGTTGCCGGCCAAGAAAGAGAGAAGAAAAAGAAAGAAAGAACTGGCTCTCAAGCCTCCAGCCGGAACACGACGAGTCGTTTGGCGGCTGACTCATGCTCAAGGGTGGTAGCTATCCAGGCGAACCCCATGGAGAAATAATAATAGTAATAATGGTATTAATTAGCAATTAAAATCAATATTACGCCCTCGAGGGCGTACCGGTTTTAGTTGCCTTTTACGACACCCATCCGGCGTGGGATTGGGGTTAGTATTCTAAGCCGCCATAATACGGCTATAAAAGGAAAACTATCACGGCTATATTAGCCGTAGTAGTAGTAGATGAAGTGTAATAGTCGATAAAATTACTAGATTGCGCATGGCCTGACACGCACTTGCCCGGTTTTTTATACTTTCCATGAATTTTAAGTTTTCGGGCAATCTGTTTTTAGTTCATAAATCAAAACTATGAACTGAATACCCTATTACGGATTATCTCTTCGTCATTGCGTGGAAGCACAGATTACTATACTTGTAGTGAGTCCTTTATCTCATCGTTGCCAAATGAGTTTCAAATCAGAAGTAATTTTGTAAAATCGTCCTAGTGGTTAAATGTCATGTTCTACCACTAAATGAAAAAATATTTTCCACTAGAAAATCCACTAGCCACTAAAATCAATATATCCCCACTAAAAGGGGTGTCGAAACCACCAGATCTAGTGGAAATTCCACTATGTTGGCAACACTGGTCTTGAGTGACAAACTGACAAATAAAATAAAGTGTTGCTATGTTCATTATTCAAAGAAAATTTAATAAAGTCAGGCCAACGAAAGTAAAAAAAACGGTAAACCCGCGAAATTCAAAAAAATCGTAGATGGCAACACACAAATTAGAGCAAGTGATGTTGATACTTGAAAAGTAGAATAATAACTATACTAATATATAAAGAGGAAAGATTTGATTTTTTGTTTGCATTGAATAGGCTCCGAAACTACTGAACCGATTTGTAAAATTCTTTCACTGTTGGAAAGCTACACTATCTCCGTGTGACATAGGCTATATTAAATTTTCAAAAAAATTAGGGATCCTTAATAAAACTCCAATAATATTACCCAAGGTGTAAAAAAATAAGAAAACCGAAGCAAAGCGAGGGCAGTTACTCGTTATTTATAAATACAAGTGGTTCATATGATTATTATTATTAAAATTAGAGTTTCATGTATTACATCAACCAACAAAAAGAGGAAATAGTTCAATTATTATTAAATGTGAAAGTATCTTTTACGGACTTCAAAACAGCTGGACAGATTTCGATAACATTCAACTAAAAGCAAGTTTATTTATAGATAATAGTGAATCATATACATAATATCCTATATAAAATCCTTGAATTATCTGTGATATTATAAATTATACATACCTATTGATGTATAATTACATACATATATATTATATACATACATATATAAATAATCAACAACTGAGAACTATTGTCAAGTGCGGCTGAATAAACATGCAAAATAAAAACAAATATCGCTGTACAATTTATTTTTTGTAAACTTTAAGTTGATATTATTAATCAGTATCTGATTCCAAATACTGAACATCTAAAAATTCATCACTATCACTTGAATCATTGTTTCCAACATTTATAATGAATTTATCCAATTCTTCTTCTATGGTTCTATCACATTCCATAAATTTGTTTTCTAAATTTATAACATGGTCAGTCATTTTCTCCCGATCCTCTGGTGTTATTATTTCAAATGATTCTTTAATAACTGTCTCCGTTTGTGCAGCAGTTAATCCTATATTTCTGCTATCAAACTTGCGTTTGGCCAAACTCCATATTAATTCTATAGGGTTTATATCGCAGTGGTATGGGGGAGGTCTTAAGACTTCATGACCATGTAACTTTAATAGTTCATCTACTTCATATATAGGATCTTCCTTGTGCTTATTAACAATACACAAAAGTTCAGCTTTTGTATGAAAATTTTCAAAAGGAATTCCATTTAAACTTAACCACTCTATAATTTTTGCTTTGACTGTTTGTGATGTGGGTGCTTTATTTATTTGCACACAGTGGTAACTAGCATTGTCCATAACTATCACACTTGGCTCCGTTAAATTTGGGAGTTTTTCTTCCACCCATTTATTAAAATTTTGGGCATTCATGTCGTGGTGGTAGTCTGCCATTTTTGATTTTGTGCTAAAAACTAACAATGCATTAGGGACAAAACCTTTTTCTGATCCAGCATGCACAATTATGTATCTTTTACCGGAAGAAACTGATTCAATTGCACCACTGGTTGATGGTCCTTGCCAGGTTTTGTTTGGTTTCTAATTTTGGTGAATATATGTTTAATCAACATAAATAATTGATTTACCAGCATTGCGCTTTTCAGATATAGTTCTCAGATACTGATGACTCCAAGCAGCAATATCATATCTCTCAAGCAACAGTGTTCTCTCATTTTTGTTTTTCTTAAATTCATATCCATTATTCAATAATATTTTTCGAAGTGTTTCTCTTCCACCTGAATAATTTATGCTTATTTTTAGATCCTCAAGCAGGCTTCTTAAAGTAGGTACTTGTTTTCTTACAATATAAAATTCATTGATTTTATTCCGTATTGTATCTATATCAAAGGTATCCAAATTTGAGACAGTGCTTGGATGAGGCCGTTTTTTGCCCGGAGTACTCTATATCCCATTGTTTGATTCCCCTTCTTTTTTGATCCTGTGAAGTGTGGATACACTTACTCCTGAAAATGAAAATAATTATGTTTCATTTTTAACATAGCTACTCAATTTTATTTCTAGGTAACTACGATAGTCACTCTACAATTCAGTAATAGGTAATAATAACGCATAAAAAATTACCTGTTAATGAAGATATGTCTTGAAGGTATTCATTATTTGATTTAATATGCCCAAAATCTTCTAGGTTTGACAACTCTTTGATTTTATCACGAATTCCCATAACTTCTCTTTCAATATCAGCACCCTTCAGCTTGTCTGTGAAAAAAAAAACACACACACACAAAAATGTTAATTTAAATTATATTTTACATGTTTTAATAGAAATAGCACAAAAGTATCAAGTATCTACCACAGTTGATCCGACTCACCAAGGAATGCTGTTACGACGTGTAAACATTCCATTTTTTTCTTTTAAATATTAAGATTTCCTTGCTGACGCTCTTCATACTTTGATAATATCCCAAAAAGTAGCTTTCTCGACTCACTTTTAATTGTTTTATTCATTAACACAGCGTAATTCACGGATGCAACTTAGTAAAATAGTACAGTGCGACCAACTTATCTGTGAACTGAGGGAGGGCGCTGTCGAACGCATTGGGCCAATCACTGGGACGCAATTCGAGACGTAGTAAATGTCAATGTCATTCATTGACATTAACACAAAGAACTTCAGGGGGGTTACTATGACCTTTTAAGAAAACCGCGCAATTCCCAGTCAGTCCAAAAGCAGCGCTGCTTCTGAATCACTGGAAAGTCGTACTATGACATCATAAAAGGTGAACGACAATTGAACGATTATGCTTGTCTGTGGTCTGCTGTAATGTCATGTCTTTTTTACTTTGTAACGTTCAAAAACTTGTCTCTTTAACGATATTATTCCATGTTAAATTACCGGTTTTTTTTAAATAATGTAAACTCGTTTTGTTTTTTTGGATAAATGTTCTTTTTAAATGATTATGTATTACAACATCAAAATACATTATCTTCCATCACTAAAACCTTTATCTTTTGCGATCTTAACAACTTTTTAACCTTGAAGGTTTTAACTGTTTTAGGACGTAAGTAGATGCACTTTTCATGGTTACCAACTTAAGGGTTTTCCCCCAAATTTAGGGGGTAAATATGGGATTTTTTAGGGTTTTTTTTTTCATATTTTTTACTTAGTGATCAAAATAAAGATGTAAGAAGCCCCGGAACAAACTAGGAGACAAGGAACAATCAAAGGAGACTGGGACTTTTTGCCTTTAAATATAGGATATCAGATTAATCTGCAATCTGGAAGAAAAGAAATTCAAAAATGAGTATTTGTGAATTTTCTTTACAAAATAAATCGATATTGTAATCGGAATTGATTTATTTGTAAGAATTTGTAAGTCCAAATTAATGAATTAAATGACAATGAATGAAGAAACAGTTAAATAATATCACCGTCTTTTTTATTAAAATAGATTTTGCTTAAAAGCATAGAAATAAATGCATAATGTATAAATAAATATTAATTATAACAGTTAATAATTATTATAATATTTTAATTATTATTTACTGTTTCCAAAAAAAAATTTAGAGGGATTTCCAAGTAATTTGGGCGATTTTAGGGGTTTTTGATTTAGTTTTAGGGATAAATATTTTGAGAATTGGTAACACTGGCACTTTTTCTAGTTTCACCGCGCTCGTTTTTAAACCATCTTGACTTTTTTAGCCGATCCCACTTGGAAGTTGCAATTGGACTTGAAACTACTTTACTTTAATTATTATTAAGAGTAATTTGTCTGACCAACGCGATAACAACTTCATATTGTTAAGTGTTTTTTTTTTATATTTTGTTTCCGGGGCGGATTTAATTTCTCAGTCTTGCAGTTCACTGCTTAGAGCTTCAGCTCTTTATTTCATCCTTATTTCTCGACTAATAGTGCATCTCTTTTAACTATGTCGTAAGTTTCTTTTTTCACTTAAAAATATGCTTTTAACTTAGCAAGAAGTTTAAATGGAATGTCGTTTATAATTCATAATTATTTATTTGTATTGACATATACCTCTTTTTTATTATTTGTTTTTGTGATTTGCGTGCATTGTTTTTAGGTATGTAGAAATCCAAAATATATATAACGAGTAAAAGCCTTCGCTTTTCTTATTTCTTTACACCTTGGGTTACATTATTGGAATTTTATTAAGAACCCCTAATTTTTTTTTATTGTATCACCTATGTCACCTGGGGTTAGTGTAGCTTCCCAATAGTAAAAGAATTTTTCAAATCGGTTCAGTAGTTTCAGAGCCTATTCAATGCAAACAAACAATTAAATCTTTTCTTTTTATAATATTAGTACAGATAAAATGTGGTAATTAATTTTTAGTGAAACACAAACAAGTCGTCGTGTAAGCATGACCCAGCTTCAGCACCTATGCGAGTTCCTAGAAAATCATAGGGAAATTGCAGTTGGATATAATAAATCCACCCAAGCTCGGGACCATAGTAGGCGAATGTGGGAAAGGGCTGCAGACATTTTGAATTCCACAGGCGATGGAGCAATTAAGTCTTCATCTGAATGGTCAAAGGTAAGTCAACATTACAACACTGCAATATTTCTCATAGATTTCTGTTCAAGTCAATAACTTGAGCTTCCTACATCAGACTTATACCTGTATGAAAAATGAGATAAGACAATGATTTAATGCTATAAAATATTTAGAATGGAATGACATAAACAGAAATTAAATTCAATATTTATTCATGTAACTATTTTGCACAATTATATAAATACATAATTATAACACAATCACTTCTAAGCAATTGCTAAACAAAACTAAGTACAGTACAACCTCTATATAACGAACCTGAAGGGGATTAGAAAAAAATTGTTATCAAGTAATTTGTTATGATCAGGTTTGCTATATAGAGGTTAGATTAGTGTGCAATTCGTTTTAAAAAGGTAAAAAAAAATCAGCCACTGCAAACTTTAAAACTAATAACAATGACGAACAGCAGTGTTAACATTACTTAACATCAAACAACAATGATTGTCGTACAAAAAAATTAACATTTCTGAACCTATTATTGTGACCTGAAATAATGTGAAATTTTGTGTGATTAATTGATAGGACATGTTATGTCAAGGTCATAAGTTGCCAAAAATCGTTAACTAGAGGTAAATAATACTTTTTGTATTCTGCAATGATTGAAATCTTTATAAAAAGGTTTTTTGATAAAGGTTGGAAATTAATTTTTGTAGTATACTTTGTATTGGCTCTTACTGGCAGTTCTAGAGGATTTGGAAAAATTCTCTAAATCAAGGAAATCGTTATATTGAGGCTAGATAAATTAAGGTTGCACTGTATAATAAAATCAATAGTAATAGATAACCCTTTCATTGTGTAAAATTACATCAGGCAATTTATAAGTAGGTATTTTATACTAATGAACAATACAATTATTATTTAATATATTGTGTAATGTATAATACATTATTATTATTCTATTTTTAGTACTGGGTTGACTTTAAGGCCAAATTGAAAAGGAAGAACAGGCTCATCATTGAAAGCCAAAGAAGAACAGGAGGTGGACCAGCTACAAACTTGGAACTCACTGAAATTGAGAGAAAGTACATCAGCATCCTTGGGGAAGACTATGGATCTGGGTTGCCTGGGGTCAGGGTTGAACCACTACTTTTACAAGTAAGTTTACCTAACCACAGTTTGCAATGCATTATGCATAATCTACGAACATTATAATATAGTTTATACCTGTCTTGTCATATTTTAATTTTTTTTTCTAGGATATTCAAGAGGTCATTGCAGTTCCAAGCAATCCGGACACTTCCCAATCTACTGCAACTGAGGATCCTATATTTTTAGTAGTTCCATCTAGCGAAGTAAGTACATTATGACTAAATATAATGAAAGTATATTACAAGTATATAAAATATATAAACATATATAAAATATATATTACAAGTATATAAAAGTATATTACAATGAAAGTATATTACAACTATATTATGATGAAACTAACTAATGACCTGCATATTTGTTTTTACAGGAACTCCAACAAAGTGGGCCAAATGAGGCTACGACTTCAGCGTCTCTACAGCTACAATTTTAAAGCTAACTAACAAAATTTGCATTTTCATTCTTCATTCATTAAAGTTTTTCATTGTTTATTATATTACTACTTAAAAGTTACAACACAAACATTTAAGTAACTTATCTAAATAATTCTAAGTTAGAAAAGCAATAAAAATAAAATATACAGTTTTAGTTAACCTTAAATAAAAATTATACTCCTATAGTCACCGCGAACTAAGAAGCCCAATTTGTCGTTTGCCATCACAGTGACATTAGAGATGTACAAAAAAATCGGTTCACGAAAGAAACCAATTTTTACAACAAATCGATTCAAAAGTGTAAGACCTTCTAATCGATTCGATAATTAAATTTGAAACTAAAAACCTATCTCGTACCGCGTATTATCAATATGCCAAAAGCATCACTGGTACGTTGCCAGCCAAGAAAGAGAGAAGAAAAAGAAAGACAGATAAATCATGATATAATGAAAGTCCCGCTCAGTTTCATAATATTATTTTGACATAATATTATATTATGAGCGTCAGGAAAAAACTACAGTGAATAAATTCTTGCTTATTTCGTAAGACACATTCATGTATACATAATTATTATTTTGTTGAAAAAAAAAATGTTTACCGCAACCTTAAATACATAATTACATATAATATAACATATTATCTGCAGTTACTGTACATAGATGGCGAAGTGCCCATACATAATAGAAAATGTCCTTTGTTAGCATCCAATTCGTCGTGGTAGTATTGCGTACCTAATTTTAAATTCAAATGCAAGTAAATAATTTTTAACAATGTAATTAAATTAATAAATTTTCATTTTTAAATTTCGATTATAGTAATGTATCGATTATGATTGGTTTTATAAACGGTTTCAAGCCGTCACATCACCCTACGTCAGATTAGATTTAGGCTTCTTCATAAAAGATTGTTTCGACGTCATATATTTTTATTAAATTTTGCATAAATTATGATGTGATGGGATTTTTACTAGATTTTAACGTATAATATGATTTATAGATAGAGCTCAATCGAGGTAGTAGGTAGGTAACTAGGTACCTAAATATTACGGTTTTTAGTTAAAAATTAATTATCGAATCGATTAGAAGGTCTTATAATTTTGAATCGATTTGTTGTAAAAATTGGTTTCTTTCGTGAACCGATTTTTTTGTACATCTCTGTCATTGTGATGGCAAACGACAAATTGGGCTTCTTAGTTCGCGGTGACTATAGTTACAAGTGTTACAACAACATAAGCCTTTACATTAATTTTTACAATATTTTTTTCAGACTCTCTGACGCAGTTGCCAGAGGCGCCTCACAAGGTCCTCCCTAGTAGCAATGCCAATCTGTAATTCTCTATTTTGTGGATCAGCTGGATCTACATGCGTATCCGTAGGTTGCATGAAAGCTTCTTGTCGAACCTCATTTGCTGAGAGTTCCGGTACAGACAAGTTTGCTGCATTACAAATGTTGTGTAGAATCACACATGCATTTGTAATACAACCAGCTACTTGCGGTTGGTAATGTAGCGCTCGTTGGACTAATAAACATCTGAATCGTGCCTTTAGTACACCTATTGTCCTCTCAATTGTGTTCCGGGCCTTGACATGTTTTTCTGTGTAATAAGCCTCTGGGGATTGCTGTGGTGCATTCAGAATTGGTGTCATCATTGTTTTCCTGAGTGGGTAGCCAGAATCTCCTTAAATAATTAATAAATAAAAAGATTATGAACTTGATTATAAATAAAAGAAGAACATGAATTAAGTTCTATATTAACCAATTCAATGAGCCTCATTTGCCTCATTTGTTTGTTACGCTACATACTTATCAAGTGTAAGTATTAAGTACCCGTTTAATGACAGCAATCATGGAGGATGGACCTTTTTTTATACAGAATAAGTTAGTACTTGACCATAAAACCACCTGATGGTAAGCGGAAATGAAGTCGTGGATGGTAAAGCGCACTAACTTAGTAGAAGCCTATTCACTCTTGACTTGAAGACACCCACATTATAATCAGAGGGGAACACCCACGCGGGCAATTTATTCCAGTTTTATTTGATTCTAGCGGCTCGCCCCGGCTTCGCACGGGTGTACTTTTTTTTACACACCTTGATTCACGTTACTGATGTTTTAGCAAGGATCCCAAATTTTTTATAATCTATACTAATATATAAAGAGGAAATATTTGATTTTTTGTTTGCATTGAATAGGCTCCGAAACTACAGAACCGATTTCAAAAATTCTTTCACTGTTGGGAAGCTACACTATCCCCGAGTAACATAGCCTATATGATACTTAAAAAAAAAATAGGGATCCTTAATAAAACTCCAATAATGTAACCGTAACCCAGGGTGTAAAAAAATAAGAAAACCGAAGCAAAGCGAGGGCGGTTACTCGTTAAAAATATAGCCTATGTTACTCAGGAATAATGTAGCATTCTAATGGTGAAAGAATTTTAAAAATCGGTTCAGTAGTTTTTGAGTTTATTCGTTGCAAACATACAAAAATACAAAGCTTTCCTTTTTATAATATTAGTATAGATAATATTAACTTTATTAATTATAATTAGTTATTATAACATTTAAGTATCTGCTTTAAAAATTGTCTACCTTTGTTTACTTTATCTTTGTTTACTTTGTTATATTTGAAATTTTTTCATACAAATAGTTTAGAATTATTAATTATGTAAGCTTGTAAGGGCTTTCACTAAACTTACTCATAATATTGTGTAATAAACTGTATAGTTTGTTGTTTTTTTTTCATTATTAAGTACCTTACCTAATAGCCATAAAGCCTCGGCACTGCTAAGATTCTCCAAGTGAGTTTTTAGAGGGTGATGAGACCAAATGAAGGAATCATGATTGGCTCCTGGATGACTAGCGTCAACATTAATGATTTCCATGTCAGCATTACAAATCTGAAAATTATATTATTAATTTTAAGTATTTTAAAGGCTGTGTATTATAATAACAGCTATATTATGTACTACCGTGAAAGCTGTTGTTTTTTTTGTGGAAATAGCCGGCAAACGAGTTGACGATCCACCTGAATGATGGTAAGTGGCTATCGTCGCCCATGGACATCAGCAACACCAAAGGCATCACTGATGCGTTGCCGGCCAAGAAAGAGACAAGAGAAAGAAAGAAAGAACTGGCTCTCAAGCCCCCAGCCGGAACACGACGAGTTTTTTGGCGGCTGACTCATGCTTAAGGGTGGTAGCTATCCAGGCGAACCCCATGGAGAAATAATAATAGTAATAATGGTATTAACCATTAAAATCAATACTGCCAATATAAACCCTCGAGGGGCCCTACCACCAGCGGGCCGGATTTAATCGCCTCTTACGGCACCCATCCGGCGTGGGATTGGGGTTAGTATTCTAAGCCGCCCCAATACGGCTAAAAACATATTTTATTTTTTTATATATTTTATTTTAATGCTAATCTCATCAAAAACAAATGTGAAATGACAGCAAATGCTCGGCAGTTCTGTTTTAGCTTGAAATTGGCTTGACACGCTTCCGCGTGTCTAGATAAAGACTTTGATGAGAAATTATAATGACTTACTATTTGCACATTCAAGGAATGGTAATTTTTTCTACAAAAATATCTTTCTTCATGTTCGTTTGGCCTTACAATGGCTACATGCGTCCCATCAATGCAACCTATTACACCTGGGATACCAAACTGTTCATAAAATCTGTCAACAAAATATTGGTAATATCAGGCCTGGCGCACTCCGCATCTATACAAATAAATAAAAATAAATAAAATTGGAGTGTCTTTTCGTAATATTAAAATAATCGCTTTTTACTAAGTGCATGTGGATGTATACAGGGTACATATACCAAAACAACATTTTTTACAATTTTTGTCTGTTTGTTGCGGCTAATCTCCGAAATATCTGGACCGATTTTGACGGGACTTTCGCTGGCAGATAGCTGATGTAACAAAGAGTAACTTAGGCTACTTTTATTTTAGAAAAAAAATAGGCGGTACGAAGTTCGCCGGGTCAGCTAGTTTTAGCTATGACGTTACAAGTACATGCCGCGTTCGACGTGTCTGGCTAATTCAGAAAATTCATAATGGCTGTCACACGTTCGTAATCTATCACACATATTAAAAATAAAAGTTTCAGAAAAAAATACAAAATTAATTAATATGTCATCACACATGTCACACGTTAGTTCGATACAACACGCTGCGTCACGCTATTTCTACGATAAGAACTAAAATGAGGGCAAAAGCATACTGCATCGCATTCCGCTGCTTAATCGATAACATAGATCCGAATCTCACGTTTTTCACACTTTCTAAAGACATTGAAAGTTAAAAAAATTAACTTCTAGCTTATTAGTCATTAGGTTGACGTTGTTGACATTTGTTATCCTTATTTATGTCTCTCATATTCACATTATTAATTATTGTAGTATAGTTACTAGTTTTGTACTTACAATTAAATAAGAATTCAAAGAATATTTGATGTTTGAGATTGAGGATCGACTGTTTTTTCTGTTTCCTAAACACCTAAGAGATAATATTTGTTTCACAGACAAAGTATGTACACTAACATATGCCGTATGGCCATCTTCTCATTTCTTCATAAAAGTAGCATGGGCATTTAACTTGTTATTAAGCTTTCAGATTAATTTTTTATTCTTTCAAAAAAGACTACCCTATCATTGCCAGAGAGGAGAAGCGATAATGTTAAAAAGGAAGGCAACTCAATACGCGTTTTTTATTAGCACTGTGCAACCTGAATTACACTTTATTGTATTGGAGAAAGAGTCACTATTTATTTAAATGTTTTTGCAGAGTGCGCCGTCTTTTTAAGTAATATTAATTTTACATCGTCAAGATATTATGTACAATAGATTAATTAGTTAATGAAAACATAATAATTATATTAAAAATGTAACAATATGAACCCATTATAAACACAAATAAACGACATGCCATAATGTACCTCAATTTATTTGCACCCCGTTCTGCTGCTGTTTGAGGAAACTTAATATATTTATTTCTCATCTCAATATGGTTTATGGCAGCAGTGACCTCTGCCAATACTGCAGATACGGTTTGTTGAGCAACTTGTTGTGCACGCCCAGTAGGTTTCTGATAGGACCCATGTGCAAAGACATAGACTGCTGTTAAAACCTGAAAACAATTAATTTAACCTGTTTTAGCTCCTTGTTAATAGTCCTGTCCCTTATAAAGCTCTTTATCAATACTGTCCTTATAAAGCATTAAACAATAATAATAATCTATTCTATACTATAATAAAACTCAAAAGGGCAAATTTTCAGTACATCAAATATTTTTTTTTAAATTTCGATTAGGGGACACTTCAATAACGTGTTAGAGCACAAAAATATTTATTTTAGTATTATTGTCTGTCTGTCTGTCCAGCTATCACATGAAAACCAAACAGATTTTAATGAAAATTGGTAAAATTGTTACTAATACTCCGGGACTTATTTTAGGACACTTTTTATTCCAGAAATTTAAAAGGTTTCCCTGGGAAACAGGATGAAAGTTTGTATAGAATATTTTTAAAACATCAACAGATTTGCTTCTCTGCAACAAATGTTCCTTGCTTAAATTGATGGAACACATGTTTCTCCGTTTTACAAAATTTTGCAAGAAAAATAATAACAATAGAAATTAATGTGAATATTGCTTATTTTTCAAAACCCGCTGCTGGATGAATCCTTTGTGATTGTAACATGGGTTTCAGTATATAAATTACTAAGTATAAGTACTTTAATATAAATTCACCGTTTATTTAATTTTCTTCTGCAAGAGGTATAAATAAGGTAAAACATAATTCCCATATGCGAAGCTGCACTTAACAGCTAGTTAATTTACAATAATTATGTCTGACATGCAGACTGAAAGTTTCTTAAGAGTAAAGTAACAACTTCAAATAGGACAAGGACAGTTTCTCGAACAAAGTGTTCTGAGTTACTATCTCAGCATGCACCACTGATTTAAAAAATGTGCATATTACAAAAAAATATTATCAAAATAATGTCTTTTGGTGAAGGAATCACAAAGAAACCAACACGTGTGAGGTTTTGATAGGAGTTCTGTGTTTGAAGTCTGCCAATTCATACTAGGCCAGCATGGTAGACTACAGTCTAATCCATCTCAATATGAGAGGAGACCTTATGGTTTTATGGTTGTTGAGCATAATTAATATCATTATCAAGTGTTGGCCTCTCACCTTTGTCTCTATGCTCAAATCACTGGATCTATGAGGATTTGTTTGCATTATAGGTTCCAAATCCTCGCACAATTTGTGGACTAAATCCTTTGATAACCTATAAAATGAAAAATAAAAAATTAAATCTACCTCGATTTATCATACTACTATTGACATAGCACATGTATTTAATAAAGATACTTATTGATTTTTAGTGTCCTATTACCTGTATTGGTCGATAAATTCCCTTTCATTCATATCGAAAGGATTGTTTATTTCCCTCATGCGCTGGCGTCGGTTCCTTTTTTCAATCCGGTATTCGCTCTCCAAATATTCAAAGATTTCATGTTCGTCACACATCTACAAAATGGAGGAAAGGCAAAAAAAAGTGATGTCGACTGTTTTGAACAGTTTTGAATCACTTTATAACCCAATAAATAATACCACGGGTTAGCAGATATGTATAATTCAAATTGTAACAATTTTTAGAAAACGATTATAATATTGCATTTAAAAGGTTTAAAAGTTAAAACAGCTTACCACTTACCTCGACAGTAAACTATATTATAATAAAATGACAAAACAATGCTGAAAAAGCTGGTAATATAGTAACTTTTTTATTTGACGTTTCGGACGAGCAATGATCGTTCAACAGACGCTCAATTAACGCGTCATGGTACGAAAATCTATACAAAAAAAGAGGTGAACGGTTTTAAAATCAATAACGCAGCAGTCCTGCAGCAGGCCTGCTAATATCGATGTCATGGTACGATAATGCCGCGCAGTTCAATTTCTGTCCTGCTTTAAGAGCTCATGGTTAGGCCCCAGAATAGTTCCAATTTTCGCCATTTCACAGATAAGTTGGGCGCACTGTAAATAATAATGACAATCACAGGCAGTTATAACAAAGTACTCTGTGATCACAGGTCACACATCTGACACTAGTGACAGTATGTTCGAGTTTTGACATAAAATTGGTGTTGCCATGTAAAATTGTCGTCATTTTACGATTTTCTACTTTCGTTGGCCAGACTTCTAGAGTAAATTCATAGATTTATTAAAGACGGACCACTTTTATAAATAGTGCTGCCTATGTACTACAAAAAATTAATTCAAGGGGTATTAGGTGCCGATATTTCAGTGTCGACACTTGATTTACCAAGAAAATGAACATTGAAAAAAAGGTTTTATTTAGGCGTGCAATGGAAAATCTTTAGTTACGTTGTTAAAATAGTGATCTATTAATGTGTTTGCATTTCTTATCAAAATACCTTCCATTTAATGATTCGATGTTAGCTAAAATCAATAAAGATAAGTTGTATTTAATTTAAACAAAATTCAATCACATTTTACAAAGAAAAATGCATTAAGATAGAATTAATTTGATTTTCAAAGTCACGCAAAATATCGTTACGAACATTTTTATAATGTCGACAAGAACAGCAATCCTGGCAACATTTGTGCGTTTGAGTTGTCAAAGTGGTCCGTCGAAATGGATTTTTTTTAATAGGACTAGGTATTGAATGACAGTGACAGTTTTGATAGTGACATATATTTCTAGATTCTCTGTTTATTATGATTACTCTACACTTTATAGTCATTTTTTTAGTCACTACAATCAAGACGTGTAGAAAAAAAATATTTTGTTCAACTTGTGCATTTTGTGACTGAAGTCATGTGTTGATAAATTAAAATATCGAAATTAGGGCAAAATTTAATTAATTGTATTAAACTTACGATAAAAATATTTTTTTGGAGTAAAACAATAGATAAATCTTTATTTAGGGCAAAGAAAGTTCATTTCTTCATTAGTGAATTTTATTGTGTATGAATGAACACAAAAGGGATTAAATTAGCATAATCCTTTTTATATTGATGATACTTTGCTCTGTTCTTTAACATCCGGTATGGTTATTTCGTCAAGTTCAGGTGAGAACAATTTTATTTACACATAATGCACCAACACAATATCCAATCTCCAAATAATAAAATATTTGAACAAGTAAAATTTAAATGGGACGTTACCTGTAGTGTTAATGCTCGTATCAAATTTCTTCGAGGGTGATTACTTGTATTAAATATCGGTGAAATTAAGCGTTCTATGTAATTTCCGGCAATAAAATTACTCGAAACAAGTGCAAGGAATAATATTCTATTCTTTTCATACTTGCTGATGGCCTATATGTCTGAAACTTGTTGAAAAAAATGTATTCTATAATCAAATAGTATTTCATAAATTAAATTTTCATTTACTACAAATAGCTAAAACCTAATTAGAATTAACTTTTTAGCCGTATTGGGGCGGCTTAGAATACTAACCCCAATCCCACGCCGGATGGGTGTCATAAGAGGCGACTAAATCCGGCACGCTGGTGGTAGGGCCCCTCGAGGGATTATATTGATAATATTGATTTGAATTGTTAATTAATACCATTATTATTTCTCCATGGGGTTTGCCTGGATAGCTACCACCCTTGAGCATGAGTCAGCTGCCAAACGACTCATTGTGTTCTGGCTGGGGGCTTGAGAGCCAGTTCTTTCTTTTTTTTTCTTCTCTCTTTCTTGGCCGGCAAAGCATCAGTGATGCCTTTGGTGATGCTGATGTCCATGGGCGACGATAGCACTTACCATCAGGTGGATCGTGAGCTTGTTTGCTGGCTACTTCCATAAAAAAACTTCTTTGTCTTCTTAAATTTATTATAAGATACAAAATAGTTCAAAGTAATCATTCAGTTTTAATTAAATTTTAATGATTTTATTGTTCATTGCCACTACTTCAAGCTATCCTTTTATGATAAGATCAAAGCAGAACTACAGTATTTACCTTTAAGTATGTTTTTCTTTTATAAAAATTTCAAATAGGCCAGTATTCAAAACTCTTCTTATTTACGTAGAAAATCTAAATGTTGTACATAATGACAGTATGCAGTTACTACCTAGGTATAGCATTACTGTATTTTACTAGCCATACTGTATTAAAATAATCTTAAATATTTGATCCCCCTTTGAAATATTACATTAGAAGTGTAACAAAAATACTCACATGCAATGATAGCTGTATTCAATAATTTATCTAATTTTAATACTAGTAACCACATTGGGTCGGGAAACAATAATCCTTATGTTGATAACTAACCTGATATGTGTATCCCATATTACTCCACTTTTATTTTATGATTACAGGAGCATTAAAATAATATAAATTCTACAGAAAAGTTCCATACTAAACTTTATGTGAGAATATTATTTATTTATTTCATGGGATAAAAAATGTTGTAGATATCAATTCATAGCTCAAGTTATTAAGATGATTATCTTAATCTGTTGTTTACCTGAAGAATAATAAATTCAACATCAACAACAGTAATAAAAATAATGTGTCCAAAAAAAGATTGATTTTGTATAAAACATCTCTGCGCCATTTTGCTTATCTTTGCTTTGGTGTAACTCCGCAAACTGACAGCTCTTTGTTTATTTACATTTTATTGTACTTGTTCACCTTATCTAGGATTTCCTATATCTGTATCTACATATGGCAAATATTATACCTTCCTATTGGCATTCTTTACAAATAGTGAGTGACATACAAAATAATTAAAAGGATAGAGAATAAAAGACATGATATTCCGGTTTACTGTTATTGGAACTATTACTAAGTCATTCACACAAAATAAATAACCATAACTCTTCCCGCCCACGTCCGATAATCGGTGACCGATTTTTTGAAGGACAAAAATAGAATGTACTGATAGCAATAGTGCAACGCACACATTCTACAAAAAGTCGGTCAGAAATAATATGGCAGGAAAAATCGGCCCAATTATCGGTCCTACAAAAAGACTAACGTGGGCGGGAAGCCTAACCATGTAGGTGAATCATCTGCCTGTTTTTCGGATATACAGATACAGAGTGTCCCAAATTAGTACGAAAAAATTATAGGGGGTAGACTAACTAGATGTCAAAAAAATTGTCACTAAAAGTGTCAATGTTTTCGAGATTTTGATTTTTTTTTATGTATTTCGACAAAACGAGCTGACGATCCATCCGATGGTAAGTGGCTACCGTCGTTTATGGACATCAGTAGCACGACCGTCGTAACGTCACGAACATCAGTTGCCGACCAAGATAGAAGATAGAGAAAGAAAGAAAAAAATTCCCCAAACAGGACACAATGAGATGTTTGGCGGCTGACTAAAGCAAGAGGGTAGGTTAAGAGGAGAAGGAGAAGGAAAGAGGAGAAGAGGAGGCCGCCAAAGTTACGTAAAAATTAAAAATAAAACAAAAAAATGTGAGCCGTCACGTGACAGCTGGCAGATGTGAAACATACAAAATATAAAAGTAAAATTTAAAATAATAAAATAAATTAATAATTAATTTTCGACGTGAGTATACTGTCATCTAGCGAAAGCAATGATAACTAATTAGATAAGCGCCATCTTGTATGCATTTCATGAACTATTTTCGTATCATATAGCGTGGCGATGCGTCGCCACGGCCTGTATCGCCACGCCAACAATCAGGTTTACCCCTCGCCTATAGATGTTTCACATCAAAAATATCCAATGTATGTAGACGCCCATAAGGTACGTGAAGCCGTCGTCGGTTCAGGGTGTTATCGTAAGAGAACAGTCGTTAAGCCATGTCGGAGGCGTTCAGCCGGCATAAACACTGTTGACATTTGAGGTTTTGGGTTGGCCACTAGCCCTGGAGCTACCTGGTGAAGCCAAGCCAAGCCATTTTAAAACAACTGTCTAAGAGTAGGGTACCTACTTGGAAAAAAATGCAAATATTTGCTCATTATAGACTCAGCAATAAAAAGTAGAATAAAGAACCCTAATTTTTTGTTTTTACCTAATTTTAACGTTTGGTTTCAATGCAATCTTCTAACTATTAATATAACCAAAACGCACTACGTATTATTTACTGCAAAAAACAAAAGAATTCCAAATTATGAACCACTAAAAATCAACAACATTGAAATTAATATATCGGATAATGAAAAATATTTAGGTCTTATATTAGACAAACACCTAACCTGGAAACCACACATAAAGAAATTAAAATCCAAATTAACCTCACTTAACGGCATTATTCGTGGTATAGTACGATGTTTACCACGTAATGTTCGTTATAATATCTATAATTCACTAGTAAAACCCCACATCGACTATCTTATTCAAATCTGGGGGTCAGCGGCTAAAACGAATATTAAATCTTTACAAATATCACAAAACAAAATTATTAAAACCTTATTTAAATATAACTATCTAACGCCTACTTCAAAAATATACAGGGAAACAAAATTAATGAACATAACCGATACATATAAATATTATACATGCATATTAATAAGAAAAATATTAACAAATAAAATTAATATCAATATAAACTTCAAAACTAAAAATTGTTACTCGCAGTTGAAACGTCTTAGGAACGCAAATAATATTATATTACGTCCACCACGTACAAACTTTGGTAAAAGAAATATTACATTCGAAAGTGCCCAATTATACAACAAACTGCCCAATAACGTAAAAGAAATAAAAAGTTTTAACATATTTAAAAAACAACTCAAACTTCATATCATGAACGAAAGAAAAAATAATTAAATAAGAGTCACATCTAGTCATTGCTGAGCGGTATATCTTGGTTCTTATTTTTTGCATTCGCTTGACGCAGCGATGTTCGACTAGTATTTTGTTAAACTACCTCCAACCATGTTTCGATTCTGCAATTGAGTAACGTAATAATAGCAATAGTATTTTTATTGTAATTAGTTCCCTATAGGTTTTTATAAGAGTATTTAAAGTGTTGTTACCTTTGTGAATGTTTGTGTCAATAAGTCAATAGGTGTTCTGCATGATATGTCGCAATTATTGTTTAGTGTACCTACTCAGAGTTAAGTTCTCATGTAAGTGAATTTGTTAATTCTTATGAGAAATAAAGATTCTTTAACCACAATTTTCTAAAAGTTAAACAAAGGACAAAATCTCGAAAACGGTGACACTTTTACTAAGGTTTTTGTAATCTTTCCTATTATTGTGTCGTAATACTTTTGGAACACCTTGTATAAACATAAATAAAACTACCTCATCTTAAAGAGCTTTTATTAAGACTATCTTATTTAATGTAAACATTCTTTGATAACAACAAACAAACAAGCAAGATAACAGCAAGGAAATTACGTTAATTAATTAATTTGATAAACATAGAATATGTGGTGACATGCCATGTTAATTTATTGGGTGACGACTGAAATATGTGAAGTGGCGTTTGGGGTTTGCTAACAACCCCTACCTGCTCTCACAGTCAGTCGTTCCAATTCCGCGTTCGGAGCACATTGTGCTATACTCGCGATAGTTTATTATTATACAGTGTATTTAGGAATAAGTTAGTTATTGTGAAAAGTACAATTACAGTTTAATTTACCTAAATACATCTTTTAATTATTTATAGTCTTCCATACACCCGAATAACAACACGCAAGAATACTACGCTCTCTACAGTAAATCTATAAACTTCATTAGTTTAACATTTTTTATATTAATACACATTTCTTCGATATTGGCGATATACATTACATCGATATTGGTGACCCCGACGTGATTTGAACACGCAACCTTCTGATAAAAATCCCCCCTTATAAAAAATAAGGTAATTACTTATTAGGTAAGACAAGTACAAACGTTCTCATTTCAATTACACAACAAAACATTGAACACAAAATAATATGGGAACCACCAAGTTACTAGTTGAACCTCACTTAAAATAACACAACAAGAAAAGGTCCAATGCAAAAATAAATCGTTTAACACTCAACATTCAGGTTAACATAATTTTTGGTATAAGTGGTTCTCACAGTTCCAATGAATAACATGTTTGCGTTTCTTATCACACTATTTTCAAGTTTCATAATGACATGAACGTTCTTGTTTCTACAAAATGTTAGGAGGCCATTAATCAATCAGGATAATGGTTTTGGGACTCGAAATCCTTTTCAAGTGCAACTAAACATTACTTGACACAGAAATAAAAATAACTTTCACAGAAAATACTCAACTTTACACAGATCTATTCGTTAAAAATAAATGCTTGTGAAGCTTAAAGAACTCAAATATGCATAAAAATTGTAAGATTGTGATCTTAAGTAGATTCCACTTAGAAGTTTAAAATCGTTAAATCTTATAGAGGTAAGTATGTGTAAAAACTCGTACACAAAAATCCTATGTATTAAAACAGTGTAAGTACAAATATTACTAATAAATCATTCACTTAGGTATAAAAAAATAATACACATTAATACAAGTTATTCAAAAAAATTATAATAAGAAATGCACGTCTCAAAAAAAATGTATACTACGTAATACTAATAACTATAGTAAATACTTAACTTTAATATCGTTTTGGTACTTTGCTAATTCTGCCAGAACGTGTTATAACATCTTTACGCAATATAGGGGTGTCATTAATCACAACTTGTTTAATATTTTTAATCTTAACAGTTGGTTTTATAATTTTATTTACTGTGCTATCTTCGTCATCTAAAGTATAAGCTGGTTTCAATCGATCGATAGAAATACAAGCTTGACGATCAGCTAACTGAATTTTATAATATTTATCTTTTCTACTAATTACATTAAATGGTCCGTCATAAGGAGGTTGTAGAGGTTTTCGCACTGAATCATTTCTGACAAAAACTTTGTCACAGGTATATAAATCGTTGTGTACAAAAAACTTTCGCGAATCTTTTATCTCTCTACTTATTGGCTTTATATTACTTATGACTTTTTTTTTTAAGCTTAGATACATAATTATCACTATCTAAATTAATATTAGGACTACTGTCATAAAAATCTCCAGGCAAGCGGATACTTGTACCATAAATCATTTCTGCACAAGTATGATTGCTGTCAGCCCTAACTGCCGCTCTCAACCCTAATAGAACTGTAGCTATTTCTTCAACCCATGACCGTGTGGATAACCGTGCGGTAAGCGATGTTTTTAATGATCTGTGCCATCGCTCCACTATGCCATTACTTTGAGGGTGATAAGGCGTTGTTCGTAACTTTGTAATTCCCATAATTGACATCAAGTGAGAAAAAAGATTACTTTCAAATTGACGTCCTTGGTCACTAGTTAGTTTTATTGGACAACCGAATCTAGCGATCCAACCTTCATATAGGACTCGGGCAACTACTTCTGAAGTCATTTCCTTTATTGGAATCAGCTCTGGCCAACGACTATAACGATCTATCATTGACACGCAATACCTATATCCATCGGGGGATGTACTAAGAGGTCCAATTATATCAATGTGGACGTGTTCGAAACGATTGCACGCTTCATATTTCCCTAAATCGGATATAGTATGTCTTTGAATCTTAGCACGCTGGCAAGGAATACACGTTTTAGCCCATCTACGAATGTCTTTGTTCATCCCTACCCAAAAATATCGATCACTAATCATCTTTTGAGTAGTACGAATAGAGGGGTGACTTAAATTATGAACTGAATCGAATGCAATACGCCTAAATATTTCAGGTAGGTATGGTCTCGCCCTACTAGTGGAAGTTTCGCATTCTACATAAAGTTCAGTACCTGGTATCATAATACGTTTAAACTGCATTTTGTTTTTCAACTCGCTGAACTCCGTGTCGTTTTTTTGTACACGTGCCAGTTCTGCGAAGTCGATAGCCGTGGGACAAAAAATTTCTTCCACACGGGACAAAGCATCTGCTACGACGTTGTCATTACCATTAATATGACGAATATTCGTAGTAAACTCGCTTATAAACATTATCTGCCTAGCACGCCTAGGTAACTCTTTGTCACTACCCATTTTATTAAATAAGTAAGTTAACGGCTTATGATCCGTTAAAACAATTAAATCGCGACCTTCTATCATGTAACGAAAGTGAGCTATCGCCATGTATATAGCTAAAAGCTCTCTATCATATGCACTATATTTCTTTTGCGCTTCGGACAACCTTTTTGAATAATAACCTAAAGGTTTCCAGCTGTCCCCAACCTTTTGCTGTAATACAGCGCCTACGGATGTCTCGCTTGCGTCTGTCATCAGCGGTTGTAGGATGCGATAACGTAGCAGCTCGAGTTAAACTAAGCTTGCATAATTCGAATTGAGATACTGCCTTGTCGGTCCAAATAATTTGTGTCTTATCCTTCTTTTTAGAATTAATTAAATATTTATCTAATTCGGATTGCTGTTCTGCTGCATTAGGTATATGTGATCTATAAAAATTTAACATACCTAGAAATCTTCTTAGCTGGTCAACGGTCGTGGGTCGCGGAAAATCGATGATGGCTTTCACCTTTTCATCAAGCGGCCGTATACCCTCTGCTGACACTTCATGACCTAAAAATTCTAATTTTTCCTGTTCAAAAACGCATTTTGAAATATTAATAGTAATACCGAATTTTTCTAATCTAGCAAATACTTCTTCCAGATGCTTTCTATGCTGTATAATATCATCACTAGCTATAATTACGTCATCTATATACACGAATAAAAATTTAAGATCTGGTAGTACGCTATGACACATAAATCTCTGAAAAGTTTGAGCACCATTACGCAATCCGAACGGAAGTCGCTCATATTCGAATAATCCGAATGGCGTGACCACGGCTGTTTTCTCAATATCACTTTCATTGACTGGTATACAATTATAAGCTCTATTAATATCTAACCTAGAATAAACTTTCTTACCAGCAAGAATATATGTAAAATCTTTTAACCTAGGAACCGGATATTTATCAGGTTTAGTAATAGCATTTAAAGCTCTATAATCTCCGCAAGGTCTAATTTGTCCGTTCTTTTTAGGAACAATGTGTAAAGGACTTGCCCATGCACTTTTGCTTGGTCTACAAATCCCCATCTCACACATAATACGGAATTCCTCTTTCGCTTTCGCATATCTATCGGGAGGTAAAGGTCTCGGTCGACAATGTACAGGTGGTCCGTTAGTGTCTATAAAATGCTTAACATTATGTTTAGGTATATCCTTAAAAGAAATAGGCTTAGTAAGGTCTGGGTACTTAGATAACAAATCGTAATAAGGATGGCTATTATCAACCGTTTTAATTGAACTATAATTATTATACTTCGAAATAGATGCAATAATATTAAGATTTGTTACCTGATACACCAGCCTGCGCTTATTAAAATCTATAATTAATTTATATTTCGTTAAAAAATCAGCTCCTAAAATAGGTTGCTTTACATCTGCTATTATAAATGTCCACTGAAAAGCTCTACGTAAACCTAAATCTAAAATTAGACTATATAAACCAAAAGTCTCTATGGGCGTACCGTTTGCCGCGTACAGTTTATATTTCTCGGAATCACTTTTTACACTATATCGCACAGCACTACGCGGTAACACAGACACATTGGCACCACTGTCCACTAAAAACCGTAAATTATTTCGTCGATCCGTGACACATAAGCGGTAGTTAACCAAAGGATCACAGCCTCCCGCCGCAGACTGCACCATCTCATCCTTCCAGCTGCATGGTTTTATACATTTATTCGCATTTTTTCCATAACGATAATGATAAAAACATTTCCATTGTGGGTAATCCACTTTGCGACTTTGAATGGCAGTGCGCGATGATGAGCGTGGCCTGCGGTTATTATTATTAGATTTTTCTCTCCTGCATGTATTTTCAAAATTGTCCAATCGAGAATTAAGTTTCTTAAGTTCCGCAATTATAATATCATCGGAATTTGTCGTAGACTGGACTGCCGCAATTCCTTCATGAGGTTTGGTACTTTCCATCATTTTGGTATGTAGGTACAAAATTGTTCAGGCCTACCTTCCAACAGTTGAGTCGTCCCAGGTCTTCAGGTCTTCCTTCTCACACTCAGTTAAACGAGGGGTCACCAATATCGATGTAATGTATATCGCCAATATCGAAGAAATGTGTATTAATATAAAAAATGTTAAACTAATGAAGTTTATAGATTTACTGTAGAGAGCGTAGTATTCTTGCGTGTTGTTATTCGGGTGTATGGAAGACTATAAATAATTAAAAGATGTATTTAGGTAAATTAAACTGTAATTGTACTTTTCACAATAACTAACTTATTCCTAAATACACTGTATAATAATAAACTATCGCGAGTATAGCACAATGTGCTCCGAACGCGGAATTGGAACGACTGACTGTGAGAGCAGGTAGGGGTTGTTAGCAAACCCCAAACGCCACTTCACATATTTCAGTCGTCACCCAATAAATTAACATGGCATGTCACCACAAATAGATAATATCAACACAAGGACTAACTGTGAATACACTTATCAGCGTGCTACCCAAACTTGACACGGTACTGACTTTTGCCCCTTTGATGCCGCGCTGCAGCGCCAAGTTGAGCAATTAATTATGTACTTACTCGTTAAGTATATTATTGCTAGGTAGGTATATAATTCTTACTACATTATTTAATATATAAAGGGTGTTTTTTTTAGAGGCGGAGAACTTTAAACTGTCAGCACTGTTTTCTGTGGCGGTAAATTTGACAGTTCTCGGTTGTTTTGAGGTTAATTTGGTTTGGCAATTCATCATGGATAGACTCACGCCGGAGCAACGTTTGCAAATTGTTCAAATTTATTTTGAAAAACACGGTTCAGTTCGAGAAACAAATCGGGCATTACGTGTTTTTTATAGTGCCCATAATCGTCCTTCAGAGCGACTAATTCGAGAAACTATGGATAATACGCATCCCATAAGATCATGCGCTCACAACAAGTGATTGCTGGTGTGCAGCGTAGTGATGAGGATGCCAATGCACAAACCACACAGCGCGCGATACAATTAATTTATTGAAAGAAACTTTTACCGAACGATTAATTTCAAGATTTGGAACTGTTACCTGGCCACCTCGTTCGTGCGATTTGACGCCATTAGATTATTTTCTTTGGGGTTATGTATAGTCGCATGTCTACGCCGATAAATCAAAAACAATAAAGCACTTGGAAGCCAACATTCGACGTGTCATTGCTGAAATACAGCCTGATTTACTGCGAAGAGTGTGTGAAAATTGGACCTCCAGATTACGCCATGTACGGGCCAGCCGCGGCGGCTACATGCCAGAAATCATATTCAAACATTAATGGCAAAAAACTATCTTTCAAATAAAACCAATTTCATAGATATTAAATTTTTTTTTTAAGTTTTATTTCAATTAAAGGTCTCCGCCTCTAAAAAAACACCCGTTACAAGGTGTTACCATCCGTGAGATAAAATACACTAAAAACAAACTCATTACAGTAGTAGTTTACATAATTTAACTGGTGGTTTATTAAATAAACAGAAATAATAATCGCACTAGCTGACCCGGTGAACTTCGTATCGCCTAAGAATGTAACAAATTGGGGATCATTAAAATCTGTACAGCCGTTCTTAGCCGTTATAGTTTTTGTGTGCATATCTCCTCCCTATCCCTCTCCCGCTCCTGATCCCTCTACTTCTCCTGCTCCTGCTCCCCTCCTCTCCTGGCGTTACAACTATAACAATGTTTGTTTCCTACTATAAGCTTACATATTACACATATTAATTTTCACTTTTCTGAGTTCAAAAATGATGAAGTATTACTCCTTAGAGGACGAATTTCGAGAAAAACGTGATACAGTTATTTTTTGTGTTTAACTATAAGCTTAAATACACATTTTCACCCTTTTTACATCAAAACTGAAGAAGTTGCCATACTAACTTGCACTTAATTAAGGGAATTAACCCTTTGGGCGATGATTTTCAAAAAAAAAAACGCGTTACTGTTAAATTTTGGTTCTAATCTTGAGCTAATCAAGATCAATTTTCATGTTTTTAACTTCATAAATGATGAATTGCGTACTAAGTTCCATCCCCGAAATGTGTTAAAATTAAGAAGTTGGTTTGTATGAACGTGACTTTCAACCCCTATTTTTACCCCTTAGGTGATAAGTTTCCAAAAATCCGATAGACTATGTTACTCAGGAATAATGTAGCATTATAATGGTGAAAAATTTTTTAAAATCGGTTCAGTAGTTTTTGAGTTTATTCGTTACAAACATACAAAAATACAAACATACAAAAATACAAGGCTTTCCTTTATAATATTAGTATAGTAGTACGTAGTATAGTAGAACGAAAGGAAGTAAAAGTCATCAGTAGCAATAGCTATGGACTATATTATTTTTAAAATACTTTCCATGTTACATGAATGATTAGTAAAGGAGTTTAGAATTCATGGAGTCTGCCATAAATGTAGTACGAGCTGTACGAGGTAGAGATCGGGGACGAATATTGATCAAGGGTAGTCAATCGCGCTTGTGTGCGGCGCACCCCTCACTCACACAGCGGGGGGTGCGTGCGGCGATCGCTAATGTGCGCGGGGTCGCCCATGTGCTATACTGGCAGCCGTCCGTCACGGCCGGCAGAACTCCGCACTTCGAACCACACGGTTACAAATGAGTTATTTACCACCATCTCAAGTATTCCTCTCTCAATTCTGCGCCAAAGGAAATCGCCTAACCGAAATGTGAACTAAAACGCCGCGACATAGCGCTCTCCCACCGGGGCAGCGATGCTACCACGAAAATCAATAAATCTTATAGTGGATCTAGACTATTGCATTTGACTTTACTGACACCGATGCATAGTATCACGTTCGAGTGTGGTGTATCCAATAGTGTATTTCCATTTCAGTGATACCGAAAGGTCGATAGGAGAGGTTCCTGATGTTCAATCACAAGTTACCGACTGACTTTCCAATGCAAACCCTCCGTAAGAAAACCAGCCCTTGCAAATGTGAGTTCGTATGCCGTACGATTCGATTCGCTTATCACTTCGATTATATTTTCTCTACTATTTTTTATTTTGAACTTTGTTACGGTTATGCGGTGTTTTAGATAGCGCTAAATGTAATCGACCACATAACGCATCCTAGCTTTTGGACTGTATATTTTGCGTTTTCTGTTGTAACTTGCATGGTCCGGCTATGACATTCACCACTAACTAAGATGTCAAGTCACCAGTGCATTCACGAGCTAGTCTCATATCATAATTAGTGAACCCTGGTTTTGAACAGAGGGTGTGTTGTGGGCCTTGGCGGTGCAGCTGTGGTGCGACGGGCAGTAACTAACTTTAATCGGTTTATAAGGAATAATGCAGGTGTGTCATTTCCAGCATCTCCTGCGGCAGTTCGGTGAGTACCGCGTTCGCATTTCACGCTTCAATGTGTAGTTTGTTGGTAGACTATTAATTATGAACTACTTCCTCCCCTATCTGCTTGCTCCCTACCTTGTTTAATTTTATCTCGTACGTCATGACATGACCTTCTAACTATGAAGGTTTGTTGCAGAATAAGGTGAACAGTTTCAACATTTAATATGCAATGAATTTCAAAAGGAATAAATTTATGCTTAAAATAATTGTTTAAATGCTACCAAACGGCATGTAAATGATTGCAGATGTTGTGGCGTCGAACGCATTCAATGCCAGCATACATACGCAGTATGATCTTGAATATCTTAAGGCCAGTTTATAATTGTGGTAACATCCTCTTTTATTGTAGGGATATACTATACATTGGGTGTAACGTCTTGCAATTCATGCGTCATTCACATTGTTAATTGACTTTGCTTATTTTACTTGGAGGCTTTGAAGGAAACGAACTGTTCTGTTTATTACGCATAATGTTACGACGTCGAGATATTTCGTCGTCTAAGCAGTGGCGAATAATTTTGGAAATTAAAGATATTAAAAACGATTTTGACGATCGCCCTGCCTGATACGCGGTCGATCATCAACCCTCAGTGACTTATCATTTCTTTGGCTTATCTTATTATCTACATATTTATTGTGTTTCTGCAACGATGTTGAATACTGCAGGAAAATATAGAATTCTTCAACGAATAATTCAGACAGTAAAAAATATGATCATCTGTGTACCTACTCTTTATCTCAAAAACAACTTCCAATTAAGATCATTAAACAGTGTTACCAAACTCAGATTAATTAATTAAGATCATGACACAACATTCTAATAATATCTTCCACGTGCAATTAAATGGGTATAAGCACTCAGTAACTAACAGTATCACGTACCTATGACATCATACATATTTTTTCATTGTAGTTGTGTTAAAATAACATGAAGACGTTACATTAGCTTCTGCATTCTTATTGTATCTAATAAACGAACTTCACAAATCACTGTTATTCGCAATGCATCCATACAACCATATCCACTGTGGAAAAACGAATGTACTACCGTCATATACAATGTATGTATATATTTCCACCTACTGCGTTTTTGTTAAATTGTCAACAACTAAAATTAATACGAATACAGTTGAACAAAACAAGGTTGGTCTATTAATAGTGAAAATTCAAAGGTTACCCGAAGTACCCGAATTCAGAGATATGTTACTTTGCTTTGCGATACGATGCTTTGTCTCCGGATTTGTAGAAAAACCGGGCAAGTGCGTGTTAGGCCACGCCAATGTACGATTCCGAAGTCGATAGTAAGTTTATCGACTATTACTTATAAAACTACTTTTGCTAACATAGCCATGATAGTTTTCCCTGTAAATTCATATAACCTATTTTTGAGAATTTTTCACCTGTCCAAATCCAACCGTTTAGCCGGCTGGGAGGACACTTGACTAACCATCAGCACTTTAAAGCCAAATATTTCGAAACGGACCCCTAATTCCAAAAATGATCTTAGAAGACCCATTATATCTTTGAAAGACCCTTTCAACAATACCCACAATATAGGGTACGCGATGAATAAAAAATTCATCCCCACGTTACCTGTACGGGAGGTACCTACCCTGAAAAAAAATGTTTTTCAATATTTTATTCTATAATTTTGGAGTTTTAATAAATATGTATATCCCTGCCAAATTACAGCTTTCTAGCACTAAGGGTCTCGGCGCTTTGCTTCGGACAGACGGTCGGACGGGCATGACGGAACTATAAAGGTTCCGATTTTATTTCGGAACCCTAAAAAAACTGTAAAATTGCAAAAAAAGGAGGAATTTTTTTGTTGTATTGTAGTACCTTGAGGTAGTTCTTTTTGACACTATTACTTGAACCTGCACTATGTAGGGTCCAGACCATTACATCCAGATTACATCCGACGATGAACCATTGATTAAGGTCCAGGAAATTAAACATTTAGGCTCTGAAACAGAGGTCAGAGTGTCTGGCAGGTACGACTGAGACCCCGATTCAGGAGACTAAATTTAAAAACAGGAAATTCAATTAAACGGCCAGTGATGCACCGTAAACAGGGACCGAAATAGGACAACGGCGCTCACTTTTATTTAGCACTTCATATCAGCATACCACTCGTTACATTCTCTCTACTCTTTGTGACGAAAGCAAAATAAAAATGACTCCCAAAAAAGCGGAAACGAAATTTTTATTGAGCAAAGGTTGGCATTCTGAGTGATTATCTTTTTTTGCAGTGTGAATACTGTGACAATTTGTGTTTTTGCTAAACTGTGATGCTTACCATATGAATTTAGAACGTGTTTACATATTCAAGACATTGTGTTCTGTCATGTAAGGTCGTTTGAAATTCACTCTGCGCCATGGATCCGATCTCGTTTGTGATTGCTCTCGCTTCACAATCGATCGACTTTTTTGTGTTTGTACCTACAAAAGCTTTTATTAGCATAAATGTGTTTTGTTAACATTGCGCACTAAACTAAACGCTTCAAGATCGCACGCAATATACATTGCAGATGATTTAACAATTTGAATTAATCTATTTTGAAAACAATTAACTTGGCTTGCTAATACCCACTCAAGATACTTTGCTCTGTGGTTGTTGGTTTTGTCTATTACTACAATACTAACTATTAAAAACTAAACTGAAGAAAGTACTCAACTCATAAAGTACCTGCTCTCTTACTTACAATAATAGGTTTCTGGATTTAGTTTCGACGTCAGACATTAATTGTAAGTTCAGCAGTAGCAAGTGCTAGGACAATTTCCATGGTACCACACGTTTCGTTATTTCAAAAACCATAATCATTTCTTGGTACATTCATATTAAATAGCTTAAGATCTCAGTCGATCATCTTCCAAGATAGTTTCCGGTTACATGTCTATACAAGATTCCTTTGATTCCGTTGAGACTGGTCCGATACTCCATTTGGTTCCCAAACAGATGTAGAAAGTGTACACAATGTTGATTAGGATAAATTATTTGTTCTCGTAAAAGGAACTTCCATTCCAATGTTCTTATTGATAATATGTCTCCCGCAGACAAGAACGAGCCGGGTCGGTTCCTCGGCGAGGGAGTATCGTTCCGCGCGAAGCTGATCGGTGTCCTGGAAGTGCCGGAGGCTCGCGGCGACAGGATGTGTCAGGAGGCCCTCGCCGATCTGAAGATGGCGATTCGAGCGGCCGGGGAACACAAGCAACGGATACAGGTCCACGTTGCCATCGATGGTCTTCGGTTGCGCGATGATAAAACTGGGGTGAGTGGAAACTTCGGTATAAACTTAGCTAAAACGCTCTTCTATTAGTTCTCTTTTTCTCTATTGACTTTGCTCTTATAATACATAGACATGAATGATGGTTCTATTATAAGTGTCATGCCTATCGTATAGGCATGAATAACTTAAAATGACCCATGAGGATTGATTATCCACACTTTTACTTTCCTAGCATGGGAAGTCATTAACTTTAGCAATCTGAACACTCTGAACACAGCACTCTTTACGAGTTTTGTGACTGGATTGGAACACTGTCAAAAGACATTATTTTGTGTCTGTGCAAGTTATAATAGCGGCCAACTAAGAGGAATAAATTTAATCTAATTATTAAATAAAAGGCAGTTCTGACTTATGACAGCAGTGATAGCCTAGCGGTTAGAAAGTTGGTCTCCTGAATGGAGGGGCCCGAGTTCAAATTCTGGCACGCACCTCTGATTTTCAAATATTATGTGCGTATTAGAAGTTAATTATCACTTGCTTCGGTACAGGAAAACATCGTGAGAAAACCTGCACACCGGAGAGTTCTCCATAAAGTTCTTAAAGGTGTGTGAAGTCTACAAATCTGCACTTGGCCAGCGTGGTAGACTATGACCTGTATCCCTCACATTGTGAGAGGAGACCCCGAGCCCAGCAGTGGGACAGTTATGTGTTGTTGCTTTGCTTTCTCACTTATTGACATTATTATCATAACCCATGGAGGTTGTGTAACTAAAAAGTTCAAATTTTGCGCAAGGGTTCTATTTGTTTGAAAATCCGTCAGTAAGTAAACGCCACGTAAACCGTGTTTTGATTAGAGATAAATAAATACGTTTTTAGTGTGTAATTACGTGGAAAATTCGTCGAAGACTGTATTTTACAGCATCAGGTCACCCTTTCACAACGGATCGATAATACCACTCAAGGAAATTAAAATAGTAGGATAATAATGTTTCTAAATGCGGGAGTATCTTTTTCCATTTCGATGTGCCGTGGGTTTTTTATATTCACGGTTTTGTGTTGTGAAGGAACCCTCGTTATTCAGTCTAAGTACTATAGCCTGATTATAATCATAGGGCGTTCTATTACATACTCAGGATACGAGTGTAGCATTTCTATTCCTTAGAATAGGGGTCTTAATCCTCGTGAGGGTTGACTAGTTAAATACTATGGTATTTTTTTGTATGCCTTAATTTTAATGTCTTGTAATCTGAGGTATTACGGCCGAATTAACAACCGAGAACCGATTAAGATTAATACATTTACATATTATGTATTTTAATTTTTTTTTAATTGACCATTTGGAGAGAAACAACTGGTGTGCATTTTTTTAAAAACATTTTTCCTGTAGGACGACAATGATTTAAACCTGTTGTAGGTACTCTATTGAAATACCGAATAATTTTGAATACATAAATATTCAGTGTAAGTACGTAGGTACATGAATTCGTTAAGTGCTATGATAGTCCAGTGCCGATAACTCTAAAAACGGTAAAAAGTGGAAGAAAATTATAGTAGAATGAAACCTATTGCAAAAGGAAGAGAATATAACGAAGATTATAGGAAAAATAAATTACGGGCGATCTGAGGTCAGGAAGGGGGGGGAGGGGGGGTTTAAGGGAAAAAATGGTTTATCTCGATTTCCGGAAAAACTACAAGTCCTATTGAAAAAAGTTGAATGGCAAAGTTGTAGGTAATAAAAAGATCTACAACTTTTGTATTTACACTTTTTTACATAACCTCAAAATTTATGTGAAAAATTCAAAAAACCACGTTTTTGGTTTTTTATTTTTATCTTTTACAAAAAAAAATTGTTTCACGAAATTTGGTGAAAACTTACCTTTGTATGTCCTTGACATAGTGTAATTTTTTTGATTCAAAAATATATTTATTTTACCTTATTTTGACCTTCTATCGAAAAAGCACCCTTATTTTCAGTCGAAAAATCTCACGTCAAAAAATCTGATTTTTTAAAAAATTTGGTGGTCTCTTTGTTCGATGGAATCTCTACTTTCTAATGGTATATAAAAACTATACACTACTATGGTAAATGTTCTCAGAAAATGCAATGAAACGACAACTATGCACATACATATTATAATACGTTGTATAATACCGAACAGCTTAGCCACACAATATTTTATTAGTCACAAAATAATTTTTATGTGAACCCGAAACATTTAGAGATTGTAGTACTTACAACATTTTTTTTCGAGGTACAGTGAGTGTGCAGATGTACAATCTCACACCTTGCGGTCGGTCGGTGTCATTGTCCTGATAAGGCGTGAATCATTACTCGAAAATAACCACTATAAATACATTTTATTCAATTATTGTAAATTTAGTAAAATATCACGATGCATTTTTATGTTTTTCATAAACACTGAAGTGAATTTTCGACACAACGTAAATATATTGTATAATTTCCAAAAATATTTCAAAAGTTGGTTAATTTAGCTGTTAAGCGTAGATTGTGAGGTGTTTATGCTCCTATGAGGGTGGCATGATCATAATTGATCAAACCCTCTATAATAAATAAAGAAAAAAAAGTAGGTTACATACTACTAGGTATATTCTACCTACATTTATTATATACCTTTGTAAATTGTTTGGAAAGCTAATGTACCACTTGACATTATTTATGACTTGATTTGATTATTACGCTAAATAAACACATAGCAAGAAGAATCCTGCGTACAGTAAATTCCTGTCAACAATAGGACGAACTGTGGGTCTAATGAGTAACAAGATCTGAACCCAGTGGCACGATAGTTGAATTGTGATGACTAACTCAGTGTACATTTTTCAGGACTCGCTGTACCACCACCCTGTCCACAAGATTTCGTTCATAGCTCAAGACATGACAGATTCACGCGCCTTCGGCTATATATTCGGCTCGCCCGACACCGGCCACAGGTTCTTTGGGATTAAGACTGATAAAGCAGCTAGTCAAGTAAGTTCTTTATTATCTGTAGGAGTAGGGAATGAGTAGGGGCACCGCAGAGAATATCCAAGGCCATTTTATTAGGTTCCTCAACACATAAAATAATACATTTCAGTTCAGTAAAAAGACCTTTTAAATACATGAACACGGTATTACAATGTCCTATGCCCTTGTCACCAGCGCCAGATTTAAAACTATATTAATTGCTGGATATTATAGCGTAGCAGTAGTTACGGCATTAATTATGACACATTGTGACAATAACCGCTAAGACGCCAGAAGACCCATCGCATAAAGTACAGTAAAGTAATGTGGGAGCTTGCCAATTTTACAGTAATTTGACAGAATCCGGCAGGTCTTTGCGGGCACAAGGGCATAATAATATATTATTAAAGTTTTTTAATTAATAAGCATTCGAGCTATAGATTCAATATGCGAAAGCAAGTAAATGGTGTTTAGATTTATGAGTATGTGTTCAATAATACAATAAAATAAATAATCATTCAGCAAAGACGAACTAATTTACACTAAATTAATTTTAATGACTTCTTCAACCTCACCTAACCTAATTGAAAAACGTTTAGTTATTTATAGTATCAATTAAATATTCTTGTTAATGTAAAAATGTCCTAGTAAAATTTCATGTTTCTGGTTAGCTGAATTTCATATGTAATATTTTTAAAAGCGCAGATTCAGACATTTTCAAGGTATGTACAACCGGAAGCATCCACTACCTACTTGTGGTTTGACGACCCTGTAGCCTAGTTGGTAACGACTCTGCCTGCGAAGTGAGGGGTCCCGGGTTCGATTCCCGAACGGAGCTGATATTTATGTGACAGATAAATATTTGTACTCGGGTCATGAGTGTTATTGTGATGTGTTATATGTATCGACCATGCCACCCGCGACACAGGTAAAAACCTACTACGGGGGTGAGTGTGTAAGCGTTTATTTTTTTTAGTCCCATAAACCCCAAGATTAGATAAATATAATCCTGAGATTTTTCCCACTTATAAAACGGTTAGGATCTCGACTCGAAACTTACAATAATGTGCTTAAAGCAAAGTTGGCTTTGGATACATTGCACAGCTGCACAGTGAATCCGATTTTATAACTCTTGTATTCATTAATTGACACAAAAGTCATAACTTTGTCGCCATTGAAGGACTCGCAATTAAATGCACATAGATTCCAAACGGGACCAATTTTATATAATAATGTATATTAAAATAATCCCAATAAAAATAATAAACCGCACTGCAGATTATAAAGACATTTTTCCAAATATATTTAGGATTACTTTATTATTTGTGATTACTTTTACATAATATACACAGTCGTACATTAAAAATATGGTACGATATTATTCAACCATGATCATAACAGCTTGGTACCCGTAAAGGAAACAGTCAATTGTGTTGGAACATTGCTACTTTGTCAATTAAAACGTCATGTATCCGTAATATACTGATCCATATTATCAAGTTTGCATTTATTTTTACGAAATGTAACGATTTATCGGGAACAGTTTATAATCGTGGCGAGATGTATATGTATTAGATATTATCCTACTAATATTATAAATGATAAAGTTTGTGTGGATGTTTGTTTGTTTCACGTAAAAGAGACTGGATGGATTTTCGTGAAATTTTGCGCACAGGTAGACCATGATCTGAAACTACTACTAAACATAGTAAACATAATAAACATAGGGTACTAATTTTATTATCCCTGTTATCGCGGGCAAAGCCACGGGCTAGTAGGTATTATAATATAATATATAATGTGTTCCAGGTAGTGATAGCAATGAGGGATCTGTTCCAAGTAGTGTTCGAACTGAAGAAGAAGGAAGTGGAGATGGCGAAACAGCAGCTGGAGAACAAGAGCGTGACCAGCAGCCTCGTGCGGCACCCGGTGACCACCGCCGCGGACATTAAAACTAAGGTCGGTACATTAAAATACTTTGGATGAGATCTATAAACCGTGCCTAGACATTGACTTTGTTCAGACTACAGTCAAAAGTTCTCGGCAACTAGATGACTGACACTTTGTTAATACGAAAATATTAAATAAAACCGGGCAAGTGAGTGTCAGGCCACGTGCAATGTTAGGGTTCCGAAGTAGTAAGTTTATCGACTATTACTCATTAACTACTTATATGCTAACATAGCCGTGATAATTTTCCTTGTAAATTCATCATATAACCTATTTTTGAGATTTTTTTACTTGTCCAACTCCAACCGTTTAGCCGGCAGGGGGGGAGACACTTGACTCTAACCAAAATTAACACTTTAAGGCCAAATATATCGCAAACGGACCCCTAATTCCAAAAATGGTCTAAGAAGACCCATTATATTTTTGAAAGACCTTTTCAACGACACTCCACACTAGAGGGTACACGGTGAATAAAAAATTCATCCTCATGTTACCCGTAGGGGAGGTACCCTGAAAAAAAATGTTTTTCAATATTTTATTATTATATTTAACGTGAGGATGAATTTTTTATTCGTCGCGTACCCTATATCGTTTAAAAAGGTCTTTCAAAAATATTATGGGTCCGTTTGCGAAATATTTGGCTTTAAAGTGCTAAATTAAATCAAGTATCAAAAATAGGTTATATGATGAATTTACAAGGAAATTATGACGACTATGTTATCTTATGTCATATGTATATGTTATGTCGTATGTTATCTTAAGTAGTTAATGAGTAATAGTCGATAAACTTACTTTTTCGGAACCCTAACATTGTGCGTGACCTGACACGCACTTGCCCGATTCTTTTAAATTAGGGGTTACGTTTATAAGTTTATATGCACCGCTCTAACGGTATGCGCACACAATTTATTAACAGCACATGACATGTATCGTGTATCATGCGAGTAATTTGTATCACACTGTGTACAAACAACTCGTGGCCAAGTGCAGTGCGGCCGGACATACCATTCATAGTGTCAACATACAGAACGTACTAGCAGTTCAGTGTAGTTGGGGACGCAGTTGTTAGTAGTGAGTGCGTCCTCGTATGTACTTTAACGTACCACTAGTTTTACTGTTTTTTTTTTTTACTTTTTATAAGTGAGGGTTTGACTAAGGTTCCACTTGACGATAAATGTTGATGTAGTCTAGGGTTTTAACCGTAGTGCAAGAACTACTTTGGCACAAGTCAACCATAGGGGTAACTTTGGAATATTACAAGCGTCAAAAATCGGCATTATGGTTGATCGCGATTAATGCCAAGTGAAAGGCAGTTATGTGAAAATATCTCTGCTTATGATTTTTTCCGTTTTATGGATTGCTGTTTTAGTAGTTTCGTTTTTCGTTGTCCTATTTGAATTCGAAGTTTCTGTACTATGGCACACCAATATTGATACTATTTTGGATTGATTATTTATTACTAATGGATTTGCTTTTTATTTTTGTTAAAAACTTTCCAGCTACCAGGCATTTTGTCGATAATAATACATCAGTTTCCGACCTGAGATAACTTTATGAAAAAAACATGTTTTCCGCAGAGCGTGTCCACAGTGACGGAAGTGGCCGCTGTGAAGCCGCCAGAGAGTGTAGCGGAGGGGGGCGTGGCCGAGCTTGTCGACTTGGAGCAGGAGCTGTGCTCGCTGCGACGCGGCCTCACACAGGTGGAGGGGCTCACTCCCTCCACCGACCCCTTTGGAGACTCCTTCATAGTGCCCACCTCGCAGGTAACACTAGCTCTTGGATTTTTACTCTTTTCACGTTAAGCTGGCACGCTGTTGAAAAAAGTATAATTATGTTATTGCATATAGTATGCAAACTGTACCTTCATCTGCGTGCGAGGCTACGGTCGCGGGTTTAATATACCATTTCTCAGTTATTTGATTTGGTTCATAACTAAGTTTAAATTTTTCTTTGTCCGGCTAAGATAACTGGCTGTACCAATTGACAAGTGTTTAATGATACCTATTTACTATGCATACATTTTCAACTGACGTTAAACGGTTTTTATAATTCAAGTGAAAAGTTCAAACATACATACATACAAATAATTTACTATTTAATTTATTAGGCCGTCGATATAGTAGCGCTTACTGTATAAAAAAAACCAAATCAACTGTCGTTGCACAGAAGGGTCTGCTCCCTCCGCCCCCGGGCTCCTCGAGCCGAGGGCGCAGCACTCCGGCCCGCGCTGCCTTCAGCCCGAGCAAGCCGACGCTCTCATTCGACCTGACCGCAGTCGCCGGGGACTTCGAGCCTTCCCCGGCGCCCCTTGTCGACAGCTTGCCCGAACCGCCGGTAAGGTGTACATACTATTGTTCGCGCTAATCTTTATGACCACTCTGATCTATGCGCGATTCGTTGCACAGTACGCAATTATCGACCATAGTTAACTAACCTAATTGGTTAATGATTTTTCTTTTTTATTTTTCCTTATTTATTTTTGCTAAGGGACAGTTTATTTGAGCATTGGATCGATTTAAGAAAAGGAAGATTACACAAATATATATTATAGATAGATATACGATTCCTTCAGTGTGACGATCGTTCAATGTATGGAGCACAGCTCAGAAGCTGCCTCGCGAAGCTTAGCGTGTTTCGATTTATTCTGTGTGACGAAACAAGAACGTTACAGTCGTGTGACGTCACACTTTATGCTTGATCCAGCCTTTAAAAAACTAGAGAGTGAGGGACTACAGTAGAACTAGAGATTAAGTCTGTCACATAGTTCAGAGGGGCCAAAAGGATTGGCGATAACTGTATTTACGTACTTACGTACAATCCAATATATATAATCCAATGTACCTGTATTTATGGTCAAGTAACATAAATTATGCCGTAAATACACGATTCAGTTTTGTATTTATTTTAGACGAGTAACTGCCCTCGCTTTGCTTCGGTTTTCTTATTTTTTTACACCTTGGGTTACATTATTGGAGTTTTATTAAGGATCCCTAATTTTTTTGAAAATATAATATAGCCTATGTTACTCGGGGATAGTGTAGCTTCCCAACAGTGTAAGAATTTTTCAAATCGGTTCAGTAGTTTCGGAGCCTATTCAATGCAAACAAAAAATCAAATTTTTCCTCTTTATATATTAGTATAGATGAAATATTTAATTAAAATCCAGTGATTAGAGATTAATTATTCCGTATCAGTATACATCCTAATCCTTTCGTATATTGTGTGCAACAATATGTCAGAGTTAAGCAATTTGATTGAACCCTGTATTTACGAAATAGTTGCAGTAAAGTCGCTATTGAAGTATATCCCACTAGCGTTTGCTTGACTGTAGATACAGGAAGTTCTTAGAATGTCTATCAATTTGTCGCTAAATCAATCATTGTTTGAACATGCGTGGTATTGTTTCTGCAAAAAAAATTACAATCTTTCTTATTACTTTGTTATTAAGCCTGTCATTAAAACTTAAAATAAATTATTTATGTTAAATTTTACTTGAAGTTAGCTTTTGATGGACGTTTTAAGATTATGTAGGTACTGATTTAGTTCATATTAGCCAAATGTTGATCAAATTAATGTTGGAAACGGTGTATACTTATACGATGGGATTAACAGTTCATTCATTAAATATAACGACCTTATCATCATCATAATAATCTTCATCATCATCGAAACCCATAAATACCCTGTCACTGGGCTTGGGTTTATTTTTTTCATTATCATCAACCACATCAAGTGTTAAAGAAACAATGCACATATTTTCGTTTAATTAAAAAATATGGTTAGTAATCAGAATCACGTGTGAATAACATAAAATATACATAATAAATGAGAAAGTAAAATTGATTGTCAAAATGATTGTCAAAAAACATTGTAGCACCATTTTCAATATGAAATATTTAATTAATTAGAATAAAGCTATTTTGATATTCGTAAACCACTCAATTAGTTTTATTCCATAAAAGTATTTTCGAATATTGTCAGTCAATTTATTGTTAGTAATATTTTGGTCACTAATTTGGTGGTTGACATATAAAAGTATGCTTGTAAACCAGTAGTAGTCACTGACGAAATGCAGTGTGTGTAGTTTGTAGGCTTATATATGTAAAGTACATACAAACCCCCAAATGATGTGTGATACTGGTATTAGAAAAATATGAATATGCTACAGTTGACAATTGAGTGAAATTCATCTTTATATTTTTCAAATAAAATATGTTAATAATTAATAGTTAGCGTTCATCATCACTACTGACGCCATTATCATCATCGTATTAAGTATGATTGAATTAATTAAACATATTTTTGTTATATGTTTTTCTTAGTCTCTGTGTCACCTGGGAGTTATGACATCGATCAGATCCCGTTAAACACACCGGCATGGATACAATATCGCTTCCGTAGTTTGTCTTCCGTTTGAACGACTGTCCCTATATCTACTTATAATACAGTCTTTCCTTCACTGTGGCACCCCTATACTATTAGGAATTAGTCGTAATAACTTCTAGCAAAATTATCTATCTATATCGTAGTGTAATATTGCACTATGTGTGATACGGTCACATGCCCATGCAAGGGCTCGAACTGTACAAATGTTGAAAGCCACGATATGTTCACCGGATCTCCCCTTATCTATAATATAACTGCTGACGCCTTGTTTTTAGTGATAGCGCCTTCTATGTTGAATGTACGCAATGTCCGAATGATTTGCACCTACGCACGTACCGTCGGGAAGGGCGGGCAGGCGCGGGTGTCGCGTCCTCGCGCCAAGCATGCCGTGCATGTCTGTGTCTGTGACCTCGGCCTACTCGGTGTTGCAATTCTTCGCAAGAATTGTAATGTCCTACCTGTTCCAGGTGAGCACGCAGGCCGCGACGACCGTCCCGTCGTCGATCACTTACGACGTATTCACGGAACTAGACCCCCTCGGCACCGGCCGGAGTAAACCTTACGTTGACAAAAAACTCTTCTTTCAGGAGCTCAAAAATCCACCAAAGAAGGTGCTCAAAGACCTCGTACCGCCGACGCATTCGCTCCTATCCGATATATTGGCGGGCGCGGGCGACACGTACGGGCCCGCGACCACGCTGACCTCGCTGTCGAGGCAGTCGGGCGGGTCCGTGGCGATCGCGAAGCCCAATCACGGGACAGTTTTCTCGGGTGGATTTTTTGCGTCCGATCCGTTCGCGGAGACCGATCCCTTCGACAATACAGACCCCTTCTCGGACTCGTTCAAGGACGACCCGTTCACTAGCATGCAGGAGTTCCCGAAGCCGAGTCCGCTCGGTCGGCTGGAGACGGACGAGGGGGGCGCGGTGGGTGAGGGGGGCGCGGGGGCGCGGAAGGGGAGTGTGGACAAGCCGGAACCTAGTGGAGTGCCCCTGGAGAACGGCAAGAACGTGTTCAACGGCCCGCTGCAGGTCAGCCTGCCGCCGGAGCCGGTGCCCAAGTCGCCCAGGTTGCACAGGCAGGTATGATGCCCACATTCATTAACTGACCATACTAACACCTATCCCTCATAATTGCTAATATGCTAATGTTAGAACATAGTTTGTAGTCTTAAATTCGTTCTTAGCGTATTCGAAATCGAATATTATTGTTATTTACTTTGAAGTATAAATCTTTATGATATCTATAAAGGATTTAATCTAAAATATTCAACAAATTTGAAACTGATTTTTGGTGAAAAAGTGACGTCCTGACTTTCCCAGTGTGCTTGAGATTTAGGAGTCAGAAGCAGTTTCGTAATTTCCAGGGTACGGATACAAGTACGATTCGACAGAGACCTCAGCCCAGCTCCAAGCTTAACCCAGAGAGTGCTTCACCGCCCCCGCCGCTGCCGCCCAAGAAGTTCGGGGAGATCTCGCTGGTGCCCCCGCCGCGGCCGCCGCACGACCACGAGCACGAGGACGACTCGGAGTCCGCACCGCCCCTGCCGAGACCGGCGAGGAAGAAGGAGCCACTGGTATGAAAAAAAAGTTTAATGTTAGTCAAATGATGTTCAGAGATTTTGTAGCCGAACAGTTGTTCTCATAACTATGAGAATAAATATTGTTTGGCATGTATAAGAATCCAATTGAACTTGAACTGAAAAGTCCGTCGATTAAAATGAGTTTACATTTTTTAATTTGAATGCGGCAATAATTATCTGTAGTGGGATAGGTGCAGCCAAAAGAACAATATCGTGAACGCCAATGCCTGACGACCCGTGTAGCGTAACCATGCCGGATCGTCGTGCTAGGTGTACAAGGTTCGATTCCCAGCAAGACGGTTTGAATGATGGGTTTGAAATTCTGTTCTCAGTCGTGTTTGTGCTCTTGTCTTTGTGTGTTGTCCATGGCACCCAGGACACAGGGAATCCCAGTATGGGGCTAAGGGCCATCCATAAATTACGTCACATTAATTTCATAACATTTGATATACCCGGCCATTCACATAACGATCCAATCACTGCAAGTGTCAGTGTATATTGTTGTCGTTGCAGGCGGACCGCAGCATGAAGCCGCGGCTGTCCTCGGCGGCGACCAACAGCAGCGAGGACGAGTACCTGACGCCCGCGCCGCCGCCGCTGCCCGCCGCGCGCCGCTTCGACATCACGCTCAGCCAGCTGCTCACCTCCACTGTCGACGAACTGTCCGTCAGGTACACACGCACACGCACGCGCGCACGCACACACGTGCACAACCGTGACACAACGACGGACAATCTAACGAAATCTCACTTTAGTTTCTGAAACTCGTATATTAACTTAACAAATGTCAAATTAAATGGATTTAATAAGCATTAAAACATAGTATATGTAGTAATATTACTATGTTTACTAAATATTAATATTTAAACACTGTTCTTCGTTGGGCGCCAGATTGTAGAATGTTTATGGCAATACTTGAATTAGAAATGGGCCTCTTCACAGAAAAACAACACGTAAACTTTTGAAAGAGTGTATTTATCACACATTCAAATTTCAAGATTGCAGTGTTGACAAATCACACTATAAAATTATTAGACGCGGCGCTTATTTAACTGCGAGAACCCGAAGAACATTAACCGGTTTTGCGCGGCTGTATTGCCGGGCGCTCGGCGTTGCCTTTATGTTTTCAAGGCTATACATACGTAGAGTTACTACATTACAATAAATATTTTTAACCGAATTTGCAGGTTGCGAGTGCCAGCCGCAACACTTTCGTCCATGACATTGCCTCAACTGACGGAATACCTCCGGTCCTATTTAGCAGCGGATACAGATAGAGCAGTAAGTAAATCCAATCAAGAATTCAATTGAAAGAATACAGCAAGTATTCAATTGTGTACTTAAGAGGATTAGATTCCAAATTATCGCTTCAAAATTTTGTATATTAATGACGTCAAATATATACGGTTTAATTTAATTATTTTTCAGCATATCCACATAGATTCCACAGTTCGCCAAGAAAAAGAGCATACTCTTCCCAGTGTGTCGCCGACGCCTCCAATAATAACAGAACCGAAACCCGTCCCTGTGCCGCCCGTACCTTCCGAGTTCAAACCGCAATTCGAAGACAACTTCGCACCGACCGACTCCACGGACACTTTTGTAGCCAACTTTGACGACTTTGACAAAAAGGCCAACCCGAGCTACGACAGGTATGCGGCCTTCAGAGAAATACAAGAACAGGAGCTTAAATCTAAATCTATTTTGGACCCGATCGACAACGAACCGAAGTTGGATGTAGATGACAAGGAACTGACTATGATAGATGACCTCATTAAAACAGAAGAAGAAAAGAATGAAGGCAAGGAAACCGCCCGTAGCCCGCTAAAGACTCTCGATGAACTGACGCTAGATTCGTTTAATATGTTTAGAAATTCGGTTAGCCCTAAGCCCATAGAAGCTAAGATAGAGGACGTAAAGACTGTGATGAAGAATTTACAGATAGAACAGGCGAGAAGAAGCGTATCTCCCCGCGACAACGGCGTAGCGGAAACGAAACACGAAAACACAAACGATAGATATGCTGCTTTACGTGAAATCACGATAATAGAACCGCCCGATGAGTTCGAATCCCTCCCGCCAGATGTTCCCAAGGAGCGCAAGAAATCTGATGAGAAGTCAGATGGGTTCGACAATTCTGACTTCTTCGACTGCATAGACAATAGTTCCCTCTCTTTTACGCACGTGGAAGATGCGTTTAGGAAGAGCCCGTGCATGAAAGAGAAGGAAGTAGAGAAGATAATGGAAGAGAAGAAGGAGACGCCACTGGAAGTGCCGCCGGCAAGAGACCTGCAGCCGCCCACGCGACTCTCCACCGGCTCTATCAGTGACGTGCCCAGTGGCTCTTCTCCTGATACCAAAGGTTTGTTAATATTTTTTTTCTAAAGAATAAATTTACTTGCGGTCGAACTTGTTTTCATTTTTACCTTAAACACTTTTTAACAACATGGAGGATGTTTGAAAATATTTGCATTTACATTTTCAAGTAAAGTCAATATTAAAAATTCAAGCCTTTTAACTGTAGGCTACGAAAGATTAAAAAATGCTGATGGTATAGTTAGTATATTGGTGTATTGCATAGTTTTGGACATAATATGGAATAATTTTAATTCATCGATATTTTAACTTTCACAACCTTTTTTCACTTTCAAGTTAATTGTTAATTTAGTGGCAAGCAATCAATTAATTTAATTTCGCTAATTTCAGGGAAGTGTCCAGTGGTACCCAGCAGTATGGTGGAGCCAATACCCACCATCGGCGTCAGCATGGGCCCGACTACCGGCCGCTGGGCCGTGCTGGGCGGTGCTGGGGCTTCCCCCTACTCCTCGGACTCTAGAGACTCTGACCCACATCCCCGGCGGAGGAGGCCGATGGGTAAATTATGTATCCTCACTTATTTATGACGAAGGATTGTCAAAGAAAGTTTCCCAAAAAAAAAAAAATACCGGCTTGAAAAAAAAAACGTGTCTATGACGATTTAGATGTCTTTTTCGAAGACCAGTTCTTTGAAGTCATTTAATTATTTTTTGGGAAATTAAAATTTATATATTTCAAGTAGGCTAATAAACTTCCAAAAGTTACTTACGTTAATGTTACGGAAGCAACTTACAGGTGTAATTGTGTTATAGTGGTGACGTCATCGTCGTCTCGCGACGCCTCGCCGTGGGAGGAGGAGCCCCGGCCGCGGCTGCAACGCCCGCCGCACAGGGAGAGGGAATCCAGGTATACCTGAAACACTTTATACTCGCTTTTTAACAGACGAGACTTTTTGGTTAACAATCTTAGCTCTACTTTTTATTAAATTATTGTTTAAATTATTAGGTAATGGTAAATAGAAATTATTTTTGCCATTAAATGACTATTCATCTTTAAATTATTTTCATTATAAGTTAGCCTTATTTTTAAATTACAAATAACGATAATAAAACAGCCTTATTTTTAAATTACAAATAACGATAATAAAACAGTGTATGCACCAAATAGGACCCGTCCAAAACATACATGCGGATGCATGCAAGCTGCATAATTAAACATAGGTAATAGGCAAACGCAACAATGCCACTCAGTGGACAGATTTCGAACATATTATTATGACGATAGCGTGCGTACGATGCGTGCGTATAACGTGCGCCTATGTGGACAGTCTGCACTATTTTATGCAAATAGCCAATCCATATTTATTTTTTATTTTTAGGCATAACTCATCGGGCTCAAGAGAATGTCTAGACTCAGGCAGCGGACGGGAGAAGGAGAAGATCAGAGACAAACGAGACAGCAGAGATAGAGATCTCAGTAGAGATGGGAGGGAGTCTGCAAGAGATCGGAGAGATTCCGGCAGTGGGAGGGACCGGCGAGACGTTAGCAAGGAGAGAGATCACAGAGACCATAGAGATAGGAGGGATCGAAGGAGTAGAGATAGGAATAAGGACGCGTGGGACAGAGATAGGACCTACAGTCGGGATAGAGATTATAGAGACTCGAGGAGCAGAGAACGGAGTAAGGATTATAGAGATAAGGAGCGACATCGGAAACCGAGGCATTCTTATGACGAAGATGAAGAGTAAGTAAAATTAAATTGATCATAATGATGAGTTATAAAAAACATTATATGCAATATAAAAATTTAAATCAGGCAATATAAACTGCATAACAGCCGTATGCACAAGTGTTTTTTTACTTAGCTCCGTTGAGACAGCAATTAATTCTTTGCAGGCTTTACGCAAATCTTTCAAAGTGTTTCATCACTAAATCCTCATTAAACAGCCAGTCTTTACAGCCATACTTTAGCCACAATATTAAACACTGTGGGTTTTGGTAAAAACATAAAAGTTTACGTACTTTTACCCTTGTACCCTTACCAACTCAACAAGTGTTAAACACATAAACACAAGTTGATGTGTGTGTCAGTTACAGCGACGGCTGCGGCTCGGGGCGGTCGTCACCCAGAGACCGGTGGCCGGACCAGCGGTGGCGGAGAGACGGTATTGTTTAACATTTTATTATTAACTAGCTGTTGCCCGCCGCTTCGCATACGGAAATTATGTTTTACCTTATTTGTACCTCATGCAGAAGAAAATTTAAAAAACGGTGAAAAACTAAAAAATATGTATTCCATCAATTTAAACAAGGAACATTTGTTGCAAATTTGAAGCAAATCGGTTGATGTTTTAAAAATATTCCATACAAACTTTCATCCCGTTTCCCGAGGAAACCTTTTGATTTTCCGGGATAAAAAGGAACCTAAAATATGACCCGAAGTATAAGTAACAACTTTATCAATTTTCATTGAAATCCGTTCAAGAGTTTTCATGTGATGCCCGGACAGACAAACAGACAGACAGATAATAATTCTAAAAAAATATGTTTGTGCTCTAACACGTTATTGAAGTGCCCCCTAATCGAAATTTAAAAAAAAATATTCAGTGTACAGAAAATTTGTCCCTTGAGTTTTATTATAATATAGATTACTCATTTATTACTATTATTATTTCTCTGTGAGATCCCCCTGGATAGTTACCACCCTCTTGCTCAAGTCAGCTGACAAACGACACGTCGTATTCCGGCTGGAGGCATTCTCACTTTTTTTACCGACAACGTCTTTGGTGTTGCTGATGTCCATAAGCGACGATAGTCGCTTACCATCAGGTGGATTGTCAGCTCTTTTGCCGACTATTTCGATTAAAAAAAAACCCCGTAGCCTTGAAGCAATTCTTTTTGCGTTATAGCGTATAGGGGACATCTATAAATTACGTCACACGTTAGGGGGAAGGGGGGGTTCGATGTAGTGTGACAAAGAGTGGGAGGGGTCCTAGATTTCGTGACTTCTTATTTCAAAATAGAATATTTGGTATGTATAGGTTAATATTAAAAAACAATTAATGGAAATAAAACTTATTTCGGAACTGCTGTTTTAATTTAATAATTTCTAGGTGCAAATTTCGTAATATGTGACGTCACACTAGGGGGGAGGTCTCACAAATGGGACAAGAACGGGCGGAGGGATCATAAAGTCATGAAAGTGTGGCGTAATGTATGGATGACCCCATAACCACAGAAGAAATAATAGTACTTATGTATAACTTGACTCATGAATGTGGATATCATATACAAAAATATTTTTTCAAATCCATCTGCCAGTTCCCAAATTAGCGCTTCACACAAAGAAAAAAGCTCATCCGCTTTATTATGTTACAATGGAATACCTTTATACTGTTTAGTTTAAATATATAAACAAGGATATTAAAGCGAAGCTAAGCGAACCTAAGAAGTTCCTATTCACCGCTGAATCAATTTGAATGTTCAACTGCAATCTTAACTTAAATAACAGGAATTTACCCTTTTTAGGCCTGGACATCTTACTTTAATTAAACAGTAGATAAACTTTATAAAATTCCCTTTTTAGAGAGAAGTTACGGCTCCCTGGGTTGGAGAGAGACGAGGCGTCGGAACGAAATGAGACAGAGTGAGGATTCAAGCGAAAGAAGGTATTCATCTTTACACTGCCTTAACTATTTATATAATATGTAAATACTTTATTATAGTTCACTTCTTAGAAGAGTCTTATTTAGTTAACAGTTTTTGCATTAAATGATTAGATGTCTTTAAATTATTTTCATTTTGTGTCTGTGTTGTTTTTTAATTACAAATTACAATAAGAGGACACTACTGTTTACCAAATAGAAGTCCTATTTTATAAACAATATATATAATATTTTTATCTTACTAAAAATACCTAAAAAAATTGAGAAATAGGTAAATTCTGAATCAGACTTTAAATGGGTCTGCTACTCTAGTAGAAATTAGTTTCGGGTTTCTATGACTTATAGCGCCTTGAATGGACAGCTAATGGAAAAGAAACGGTGAAAAATATTCCATTGCACACCTTTTTTAACATAATACATATTTTATAACAGTTGTAATCTTATTTTCACTGCCTTAACACAAGTTTAACAGCTCACTAACTAAAGTAATATAAATAATACCGTTCATTTTCATCTACTTCTCGCGGTAAGTAATATGAAACAACAGTATAATAATACAATAGTTTTAGTTTTTAACCAAAATATTGAACATTTTTCAGATACGGATCAACACTCTGCTGGCCGGGCCGTCGTTCCGCGACGGGCTCGCGCCGAGACCCCGACAGGGAGTCGCGCGAGTCCCGCGAGTCCCGCGACTCCCGCGACCGAGAGCTGCGCGACTCGGGCCGGGAGTCGCGGGACACGAGGGACTCGGGCCGCGACTCCGGCCGAGACTCGCGGGACTCCGGCAGGGATTCGATAAGAGGTGTGTCATATTGATATTTTCTATCACAATATACTAAAGTTTCACTTTCGGTCAACCGGTCAAATACGTGTCAACGTCTATGCCAAGTAACAGCCTTACTACTTAAGGTATTTGAACTAAACCGCACACATACATAACACACAGATAATGGACGTAAATATATGTACATACAACGTCAAGTCTTAGCATTATGTAGTTTAACATTAAGCAATAACACTTGTAAGGTGCGTCCGTAAATAACGGTCTGTAGATAACGTAACTTTCGGAAGTATACACAAGTATTAAGAAATTACCAAAAGCTACATACAAAGTGTTTTTACAGTAAGTTCATTGCGTAAGTTACGTGAATAAAATACTTACTAATGTAAAGGTTGCTTAAAACTAAAACCGTGATAATGTTACAGAGCGCGACCCGCGGCGTCGTCGTCGCGAGGAGCCGCGGCGGCGCGACTACCGGTTCTCGAACGACTTCTCCCCGCGCGAGCACGCCTCGCCCTTCGACAACGACTTCCACGAGTCGCCCGCCGCGCTCGCCAAGAAACGGGCGCCCTACACTACGCTGGAGGGGACTAGGTAACTAGCGTCTACCGGTGAAAGCGCCCTTCGATTGTGTACTGACGATTGTATTAATTAGTAAGTGATAGATGTATACAAAACTCCTAAGTTTCGTCTGTTAAGGGCTTTAGGCGTAACAAACAAAATCAGTTTGCATTTATAATGTATTTATAGTAAGGCTTTGTTTTGTCATTTGATGAACCATGCCAGACACAGCAACGATATAAACCTGAAGAGGTTAATTTCAAAGTTTTATACAGGCACATTAATATCTATATATTAATACTTGAAGGGAAATCCTTTGTACCTCTTTTTAAGAATAATGGAGGCACATAGAAGTCTTATTTTTGGGAAAGTTAAAGTTTATATGGAGAAAAGTGCAGAAAACGAAATTTTGTGAATAATTTGTGTTCAAATTACATTTATTAAAGAAAATAGAACATTGAAAATGTCATTGTGAAGTAACTCTTGACAGATTGAATTACGGTCGAATTTCGACTGAAGGATAGGCCTCTTGTAATAATAAATCCATTCCACACGTCAGGTTCGCATTCGAGCCGGAAGACACGACGGCGTCGCCGCTGTCGGGCAGCTCGGCGCGCGCGCGTGACGGCGACTCGCCCGCGACACGGTTCCGATTCGACTCCGACTCGCTGTCGCCGCGTTCAATGTTCGAAGATGATTTCACCGTGTCAACCCCACGCGGTCGGGCCGCTTCCATCGCGGAAGAAGACGAGGAGGTACCCCCCCTTCGAACCAAACCCCCTCCAACTCATAGGGATATAAAAAAATCTGAATCTGTCAATATTTTCACAAGAGAAGTCGACCCCTTCGAAGGTGATGCGTTCTTCGCGTGCACGGGCTCTGACCGCGCCGCGCGCCGCGAGAACTGGCCCGGAGACTTCCAGGGGTTCGATAACGCGTGAACGTCTCTCGCCGTTTGTTATTCTGTGACCAACGTAGTGATTTGTGCTCGCCCGTTTGCTTTCCTATCTCAAATTATGATGTACAATTTGATTAACTAGAGTTGGCACGTACAACAGCTACACATATATGTATCTGTGAATAAGCTCCTCGTGGTATACGCGTCAGGCCGCGTTGTTTATTGCAAAGTCAATTGTCAAAGAAATCTTAATTAAATATAAACTGATTCCTATGAACCTGCCAGCTTTAGTTAACTGATCTATAGTTCTGTTGTAAAGGTACATTACCAATAGGATATAATCGTAAAATGCTGCTGTCATTAATCGCGTACGCATTTGCTATACGTTTTGTTTAAGCATAGCTTTGCGTGCATGTTACGTACAGTACGGCCGCTGTATCTTGGCGCGTCTGAACTTCGCGCAGAAGGCTGCGCAGTAACATAATTCGCCAATACTCGATACGCGGTGTATTGTGTCTCAGTCACACGTTAGCACGTTCGTGTTGCCATCTCTGTCTTACATGCGCTAAAGTTCGCAAAGCCTATGTTCAGACGCGCCAAGATACAGCGGCCGAACTGTACTCTCCATTTTTTTTAGCAGAAAGCTTGAGGTTACTTATATTTAAGTTAAAACAGGAACGAAATTTCTTTACAGGCGTTTATCAGTTAAACATTAGTTACGTAATTAATGGATCTCGTATGTTTAATCCTAATGTATCCGTTATCTGAATAATTTTTGACATACATGGATGTAAACACAATTTTAGTCACAAAGAACAATTAATTTTATTTATTAATCATTCTTCTTAAATAATTTCTTTTAAGTCGGTTATTATTACTGAACTACTAATGTGAATTGAAATTTAATATTAATTTTTATGTCAAAATACTAATTTTGTTTTAGATTTAATGTAAATGTGTATTGATTTGAAGGGAATTTGGAGTATTGGAACGTTGACTCTTTTTAAGTAGTATTAAATAAGTTACCTTTAGTTTAGTTCATTTGTTTGCATCCGCTAACAACCAAACTGACTTTTAATAAATAATTTGTACTGTTGCGGACAACTAGTCAAATTGAAAATGAATTTAAAAGATATCAAAATACTCCCTAAATGGGCTGGAAAATGTGTTGTAAATAAATGACGACTAACTCTTATCAGTGGCCGTAATAGATTTTTACCTTTAATCTTTGTACATACTATATAAACAACACATTTGACAAGCGCAGGTGTCACAAAAGTAATTTAGATTGATCGCCTTAGTTTTAAAATACAATATTCGCTCACCTAATAAAACAACGGCACATCTACGTTTGTCATATTTTACAGAAGCGAATTTCCAAAATTATATAAAAATGTTTAAAATTAATTTAAGGGTTCTTTTTACGTTTCTATCAGATTGTAAGGGTTTGGTTACTAGTATAGACATTAATTTATATTTATCACTATGTAGATTATGTACTTTTAAACACGTATACCATGTAAACTAAATTTCGCATTTTTTGCAGATGTGCCATTATATTACTAGGTGAGCGATATAACAATACATCTCTCGGCAGTATGAGCTTTGGAAATACACATTATTATCAGCTTTTTTTGTGTGATAGGAGAGAAATTTATATTTTCCTGGGTAAGTCACATTCTTTACTTATAATTGATTTTACGTACTCTTTATAGATATTCCTCAAGATTCTGTGAACATCTAGATATCAGATTAGGTAATTAAAAATGGGATTGTTTAGTTTATATGAAGATGATGTAATCATTTATCTCCATCCTTCATTCTATATATAAAGGTGAAGTGATATTTTTTTCTATCAATATGACATTATACAATGTGTCCCAGCGCGAAGTGACTGCAAAAAATCAGTTTTTTTTTTCTCAAGAAAATCTGTTAATTTCTTTAGTAAAAATCCTTTTTAATTTTGGGTAGATTTTATACATCAAATAGATAAACTATGATAACAACAGCTGGTAAATTAAAAAAAAAAAAAAAAAAAAAAACAGAATGAAAAAAATATAAAAACAAAAACAATACTTTGAAAATAGTGCGTGCAGCAGATCAGGTTTCTCTAGAATAAAAATTAGCTAATAAAAAAAAGCAAATCGACAAGACCTGTACTTTAATGGTCGTGTATGTAATGTTGATAGTTTTGTCCAAATAATCAAGAGATGCGGGGCCGGACTTCGCGCTGGGACACATTGTATTATTGCCGCATAATTATGTAGCTTTTTATTATAAGAAATAACAAATAAAATCTTATATATATAATTTTATGAATATATATTCAAGGAAATTGTAAAAAAAATATATATAAAGTAACGAAACTAAAGTTTTGTTATACTGAAATCTATATTTTAGTCATCTACAATTAATTTAATTTGAAGTTAAAAACGTTTAGTCATAGTTAATTTTATAAATACATTACGACAAAAAATTGATGGAATATCAAAGCACACGTTTGCCAAATTTCTCTTTCCAACATAATTTATTATTGCCTATTTGGATTCTTGCCACTCTGGACCATAACTTATGTCCAATAAATGATGTATTTACATAAATGCCATTTTATAATATATTTGTGTAACAATGCTAAGCTTAATATTTTTTAAAGCTCTTAATTATAATCGGTTTTTAATTACTTTGTAAAGTTCAAATATAATAGTGAGAATAAAGAAAGTTATAATTTTAGACACAAATACAAAAACGAATTACCTGTCTCGAAGATTGTGTATAAATAAAATTCATTACAAATGCAGTGTGTGCCATCCAACACTAAATATAAAGTTGAGCCAATGGGACGCAATGCTTATGTGAAATAGAAATATTCACCAATATCTATTCACCACGGTACGATACAGTGGAGAACAAACAACAGTATTATATTATACAAGATTCCCGCTGGCTAAACTTTAGATTGCACAAAAAATATGTAATGTATGTTTAATGGGGTGTAAATAGTTTTATTTTTATTTTAATAGCGCTTTGTAAATAAAATTCGTCAATTTTTTACGTAAAGTTTGTTTCTGAGACGTTGGTATTTGTTATCAGAATTAATCAACAACTTGTTAATATTGATGTTGAACTATAAGAAATTATCAAATCAATGAATTGAAAAAAAAAACATGACCTTATGTGTACCATTTATTAGTGATTGATGAGTGATGACATTGAAACATAAATATAAGAATGTAGTGAATAATTTCCATAAAATAATTTGTTAACTTATAGTTACGTATACAAACAAATAACATGAATTCCGCTTAGTTTAAATCACAAGAAATTAATCCTTAATTATATTATTATAATGGAATATTTTTCTGAGAATGATTTTAGTGTAAATTGTGATTACTGAGTAATAAGCATTTTTACAGTTGAACTGGAAAAAGAACAAAACAGCAATAAAATTATGAAACTAAATTTATCAATCCACAAAAAGGGGCCCTGATGCGATTTACTTACTGTGATTTTATTTTAAATAGTGTTATTAACTGAAAAACTTTCTGTGACGATATTGTGAGAATAATGATGGATTAGATTAGTTATTTTAGAATCATCAGTTTGATTTGTTTCTTGCTACAGAGCTTAACAGTGCTGTCTGCGTCCATTGAAATGTACTATTTACCCCAACTTTATTGGAAATTCATCTTCTAGAAAATGTCAAGTTTCCATGTTCGATTAAAAGTTTGTTTTAAATTATATATTAACAATTGAACATATCTGAAAACGTTAGTCACATTTGTAAAGTATTTAAAACCATTTAATACATGGCATTTATCGCGCATTTCATTCTTATTAAAAAAATCCTTATCAAACGTATTACTCCGCATTTTGTTTAACGTCTGTTTGTGATAGGGTAGCATAGTTAATAATTTCTGTGATATTTTATTTTATTTATTGTTTGGTTACAGTTTCATTACAATCGTTGATACTTGAAACCTTTCGTTTTGCTTATTGGTATTATTGAAATCTAAACATGATTTAAACGGGTGAATGAATGCATCCTCTTTAAAACTGCATAATATAATAATGTGGATATCAATTTAGATGTGTAAATTGATAACATACGTTTCTGATTAATTCCATTATACATTTATAAAAATTAATACCTATTTATAGTCCAAAAGAATATTCCCTGTGAACAATTATATTATAATATGTAACTAACCTTGTGATGGCGATGCAAGTCAGTTTTTGTATTAAATGTTTTTGTACATAATGTAGGTAAAAATGTAGTGAAAATAAATGACGTGTAATTTATACCACCGCAGTGGCACAGCGCAGTACCAAAGGTATTTTATGTTATCTACCTAACTGTTGTGTAAAATACTCACAAGTTAATAAATTGTGTAATAATGAAAAACTTAACAATGATTATTTTTTTTCTGAATCCCGTATTGTTGACAAACTTTATGGCCCCTCTGAACTATACCTGCGACTGACTATACACTTCAGTTTAAAATAGCACATACCAGAATGTATGATAAATTTAATATGAAACATTACAACATTTTAATTTTTATACTCCTAAGTGCAGATTGAGCACTATGGGCTTATTACTCAATGTTGTATTGTTTTTCACGACTTCACTGCTTTTTTGACCGGACATTACAGTCCGGGACAAACTTGCGTAGTTTTTACATATTTTTTTGTACATCACGCACAAATATATACACACAAAAGATATAAATTAAGGAAATGATGGGCTTCACCGAATTCAAGGTAGTGAGATCTACCTTTTGAAGTGAAAACTTCTTTAGCATCGTTGTGATTTGAAAGTCGATGAAACGAAAAAGCGACAATAAAAAGAGACAAGACACATAAATTCATAAGATTTAGCGTGGGAGAAAATGAGATAGGAAGCATTATAGTGTTTCTTATGTTCGTGGTTCTCTTTAAGTTACTTTAAAAAGTGCTAAGTTGTATTCATAGATGGCGCAAGGAACAAGATAGAAGATTCGTTTTATTGCTGGATAGATGGGGCTAGCTGCTCATTTTACTCTTCATATTATGTTAAGAGATGGCGTTAGTTACCACTGTTTTATTTTTATTTTTTAACTTTGCATCAACTATGATCATTACTAAAACCTACAATTATCAAATCTTCCCGAAAGGACAATGCCCATCTGTGCCCCAGAAATGCCCAAATAAAGTATATTACAAGATTGCTCTAATAAATAAAAACTAGAATTATGTTGTTAATTTTAAATCAAATGAAGCACTGGATAAAAAATTAAAAATTAAATGAAATTAATACAAAATTAAGTTCCTAGTGAAAAACTAATAGCAATGCCGTCTGTAAGCGATAAAATGTATAAAAGACCAGTAGGAAGTTATCATGTTTAATGTCCAATATCTTTTGACCCGGTGCTTTAAATGACATTAAATCTAGATATCATATAAATACTGTTAAAAAGTTATCATATGACATAGAGCTGCAATTTGGGCATTGCATGGCATTTCTGACTTTCAGCTCCATACTAATATGGGCATGGTCCTTTTACATTCGTCTCATTAACTTGAAACCAAAATTTTTGAAGGTTTCACTTCTACCATGTGTGAATTGCACAATAATTTTAATTAATTTTAATCGATACTAATGAGTATTCTTTTTCAATAGTATTATTTCTTAAGTTTTCAATCTTGAAGCAAGAAATATTAGAGGACAAAAGGGCACACTTGTTGAGCATCGCGTTTTTCGCATTCCCGGACGTTCGGGGATCAGCGACGACAGTGGCGAGACTGGAGAGCTATTTCATCCAATCCAATGTCACGTGTGTTTCTTTCAGTTTGAAGCTTGTCATCCAATTGTGTAATGGTTTTGGTTCATTTATACTCAATGTTGCTCGTGCGCGTACCCTCTAAAGCGAAATCCTCTTGGAAAATATTTTTTGTCTGTAGTGTGTCAGTGTGTGGTGGTGTGTGTAAACAACCTTCAAAAGTTCAAATCGTGGCAAATCTGCAAAATGTCACTTTTTGTCAAAATTTTAGATAAAAAACAAGAATGGTTGTGAAGGAATAATAACAGCTGTTGTGTTCTTTGTGAAAGCTTTCCCTTGTTTAATTTCTGATAGAACAGGTATTATTGTATTTTATTTCAGGTCATGCTAGAATCAATTAGTTGTAGTGTTGTGTTCAAAAATGAAACAAAGGTAAGACATTAGTTGCGTAGCAGCTCACTGTAGTTGGGTGTTTACGTGTTGTGTTATTTTGCAAGTCTTCAATGTTTTCCAGAACTCGTTCAATGCATGGAGATGACCTGAACGGTTTCACGATGGTTGCCAATAAGCACGAGGAAGGCCATTACAACGGCGATGTCCAGCTTCATCGCATTAAACCTCAGGAACACTTCATTGAGGCACAAGTTCAGGAAGGAGATACGCTGCAAGCTATTGCTCTTCGATTTTATTGTTCCGTAAGTTACGCAGTTACGACTTACTTGAGTCTAAGTGCTTTGTAATGATTTTAAACATTAGGAGAGATGAGGTTCATTAATATAATGTGCATGCATGTGTCACAGAAACAAGTAATATTTAAATTTTAATAAATAATTATTAAATTAAATTTTATATTTTAATTAATTACATTTTTATTTATGGGTGCTCATTGAATTATTTTTTAGATTTCAGAATTGAAAAGGATTAACCAAATACATAAAGAGAATGAAATATATGCACGGCGGACTATCAAAGTGCCAGTCAGCCCGTACTCAGTGTTAACAGAGCTGATTCCGGCACAGCACCTTCAACAGCCAGAGCCTTCCACTTCCAAACACATCCCTGGCCTAACTATGAATAATCTTCTCCAAAACCCTGTACAAAATATTTCCACACATGAAAGCAATCTCCGAGATGAAAAGGCAGAAAGCACCGACTGTGCAATCGATTGCAATACAGTCATCTTAAACAGCACGATGGCACCTGCAGTCATTCCATACACCGACTCTGAAGTGACAGAACCAGTGTCCGAAGACACCAAATTATTGCCAGAGAGAACAAAAGTTTCCGTAGAAGCGGTTGTTGTCAAGGAACTAACATCACATGGAGCGGACTTTGGGTTGAAATGGTTCCACCTAGTGTGTGTTGTGCTCATCCTTGGTGTAGTGATACCTCTCGTGTACATTATGTTTTATTTAGACAAAACAGAACATACAGATTCTACATAATGACTGAAGTTTGGACTATTTGATCAAAGAGCTTTAAGTTGTGGAGACATTTTAATGATCAGTTTTATATTAATGTGTATTAAAATTATACATAAGTAATATGTAAAATACATTTATAAGGGAACTCATGTGATTACTAAAATATATATAAAGTTTTATGGTACTTTATTTTTTTGTTGTTTAAATTTCCCATTATTTATGAAGTACATAGTATATTTTTATGGTTGGTGGGCACGATTAAAATGACATAATATAGAGCATTTTATTCTGCTCTTACATGTTTATAGTTACATCACAATTTTATTTTACTGTTTATACAAACTGTTAATGTAGAGTGAAATTTACTTGTGTTTCAAGAAGACTTTGCCAATATTTGTACAAGTGTTGTAGAAGCAATAATTAGTTGAAAATTAAGTGATAAATTTTTTATTATTAACAGGACAACTATAATCCCATGTGTATTTTTTCTTGTATTAGCAGCTGATAAGTTGATAATTGTTTTTGAATTGATAAAAGTAACATTATGAATACAAAAAAAAAAACTTTATCACTCGCCGACAATAGTTGTTTTTTGCTAATTGAAATGGGTTTAAATTGTAGTAACAGAGAACATAATGCTACAATACATCTACTTCGTTTGTTCCAAGAACAATATCATGTAATGATAATAATAATAGATTAGTTAGGCAAATGCTTAGAATCCGAATATGGCGCAAAGCTGAATTGGAGCGTCTTAGAATACTGATTATATTAGGGTGTCGTAAGAAGTGACAGAAGCCAGCCCGCTTGGTGGCAAGGCAAGACTTCACATAGGGATAATAGTATCAAATAATATTGAGTCAATATCAATAATATTATTACTGGTGTTATCTTTCCATGAATCCTCTCTATCTATCAACTTCTTGCTCGAGTCAATCGCCAAACGACTCGTCGTATTCGGGGCTTGACCGAGCCAGTTCTTAGTTTGTTTCACTTCTCTTCTTTATTGGTCGGCAACGCATCAGTGATGCATTTGGTGTTGCTAATGTCCATACCTCATCGTATCAGAATTTTATTATAAGTAAAGAATAACGGAATGAAGATACGTGATGTGCGAACATTACAAAAGAGGCAAAGAGAGTAAAATGTCCTCGCGAACTACGGTTAATAGTACGCGGCGCCGCGGCGTAGTGTTTAAGTACTTTTTGATACGCGGTACTTTTAGTCCCTGGTGTACCTTAGTCGATACAGTAGTGAGCAAGACAAAAGTACCTCGGGGATTCCTTTTAAAAGTACACAGAGGATTGCCCCTCGTCTGCGTAGGCCATAACTAGTTATAGATAGGTAACTGCTTCTCAAAATGTTACTACTTTTTACCTAGGTTAGAATAACGACTAAATAAGCGTCAATAGCCTCTGTGCGCTCAAATGATAAATTTCAATTGTTTTATGTCATGCATTCATGGCATTAGTACTAGCTGGTGTCCGTCATGGACATTCGTCCTTAGCAGGCCCGCATCTACGATTTTTTCGAACCGGGGCAGAAACTTGAATGGCGCCTACGGAATTTTGTACTATTACGGTTCAGGCGCTCAGAAGCTCAGCTCTAGAAGAAAGGTCATCAGGCGACTACCCGCGGGCGCATTTTGGCGCCCCCTTAAACTGACGTCCGGGGCGGGTGCCCCGGTTGTCTCCCTACATCCGGGCCTGGTCCTTAGAAAAGCTGGACCACTTTAGGCAATAAATTCTTAAGAATTCATTCAGCAGTCCTCCCCTCGCCAAGGGAACTGTGTATTAAAATTCTTGCTTCTAGTCTTCTAGGTAGACTAGTTAAGCGTTGTTTGTGAGCCAGTAACAGTAAACGATATCACATAACTATCTCGCAAATAATAAAGAACTCTTTGAGTTTCAAGTTTATATAACTACGTTAGTCAGATCGTGAGTGTTTGTGGTATCTTATTTTATTCGTCAGTTTATTTACAGCCTCAGAACATTTTCGTAAATATCATGGTGTAGATATTTTGTGTAATAAAACAACAATTCACAAAATAAAGAATTTATTCTATTCTATATCCACTTAAAATACAGGTACCTAACAAAAATGGTAAATTAAATTCATCGTCCATTGACAATCTTAAAATCTGTATATTATAAATAGCAATGATAAATGCATTGTTTTATATCTCATTTAAAACCACAGTGGTAAGACATAATTAGGATCAAATTATTGCATCATCAGTATAGATTCGACTTACAGGTAGTGTGATAAAAAATAGCCTCAGAGGTATTCTGATAACTTCGGCGGTTACATTCATAAGGCCGGCCAACTTTCCCACAGCCACTTCATGCTAGCAGGGAGGTACTGTACATGAGGACCGAGGTGACTATGGTAAAGCTTAATTATATCTTAGAAAATCAGAAGTTCCCACGGCCGATGTTCGGATTGCTCTCGTGTACACTGTAAAGTAAAAATAATAATATAAATACAACTGTAAGCCAGATATATGTACGAGAATAAATTTTAATCAATGTGAAGGCCCTCCCTCACGAAGAGCATTGACCTGTTATGTAACAACTCAGATTCGAGAATTACAGTGCGCAATTACGATACAATTTGCTTCAGCTCTCCTTTATTTTATTTTATTCTTTTCGGAAAGCATACAGTAATCTTATTATAAAATTACAATAAAATTACTTAATGAGTTTAGAAAGAATAACACCTTTTAGCTGCTTTCGCATAGTGAACGGGACGGGGCTATTCGCGTTACTACATTATGGGTTATTGTACCGTAATTTGGATTGTTAATATAGAAGCAAAATGCTCTCAGAGAAGAAGTGCCTTAACTGAATTAATTGACTTTAGTTAAGTATATGTAATAAAACAACACAAGTGTAAAGTTAGTGACAAATAGGATTACGTAGAGGATGCGATGCGGAAGAAGTGATCTTCATTCGATGATGGCGCCTTTGCTTTGTAGGCAGATTAGTGATTTTTTGTTAACTGAATCAAACAACAAAATCACTAGTCTTCCAGACAACGCTAGGCAACGCCGATCCCCGTTAGTTGAGCGAACACCTAAAATGTTATTCACCACACAAAAATGTTAGACACAAACATACCCATTCATAGAAAAAAAATGTTACTAGTAATAAGTCCTACGCTATACCAGAATGGAAACTATAATAAATAAAATCCTAAAATACCTACATATCGAATTAAATATTAGTATATCGAATTGAGAATTTTAGTTTTTAAAATGGAAGTGAAATTTTACTACACAATTTAAATTTACTACACCATAGAACATAAATAAAATTATACTAATGGCCTACTCAAGTGCTAGATATTTGAGTAATTTAAAGTTCTGTTAAAGTAAGAATGTTCCCAAGTGGCAAGTTACGTTGTGTATAAGTGGCTACAATATATAATCTCTGGTTTGCTTGTTAGTAAGAAAACTTCTTGTGATTGTGGTGATCTACTTCGATGTAACTACGTAATTATATAATTTGTAATAGTATAAATAAAATTGTATACAGAAAGATTATAGATTTTACCCCAATGAATGTTTCAGAGAGAGCTACATTACAGACAACATGTTGTATTTTACCTGCACGAGGCTACCACGCCGTGGTCAATGCCAACTGAGCTATTTAATCTTAGTTTTGTTTGGAGCCAAGTCAGGGAACTCTTCAAACATTCTAACCAAAACAAGCAAGAGTTAGTAATGGAAGGAACACATCTTAATCATTTTTATTCAGGTCTGCGTAAAGTATATGCGATAATAGCAAAGTACCGTACGGCCGCTGTATCTTGGCGCGTCTGAACTTCGCGCAGAAGGCTGCGCAGTAACATAACTCGCCAATACTCGATACGCGGTGTATTGTGTCTCAGTCACACGTTAGCATGTTCGTGTTGCCATCTCTGTCTTACATGCGCTAAAGTTCGCAAAGCCTATGTTCAGACGCGCCAAGATACAGCGGCCGTACTGTATATGCAATGATAAGTTTAATGACACATGAAATTTTACATGCAATGCAGTCATAATATTGTTAAAAAGAATATGAACATTCATTTACTTTTACTATTTTCAATATAATGTACAACTTAAACTTCCTAAAAGATGATATTTATCGTTTTGCAATATAGCATTAGGCACGAATCTGGAACGAATTTAAATATCACGTTGAATTATAAGAATCAATACAATTATTATTATGAACTGCCGCTGATTAGTTCCAATTAATTTGTTGCTCGGTCACAATACTCGTGCATGTCGATGACGTCATATCCGCGCATATATAAAAAATATTGTTTTTATTTAAATTAACATAGGTACATAACCAGGGGCGTAGCTACTGCCGTATCAGCCGTATCAATTATACGGGGCGCCCAGCGTATAGGGGTCCCCACTAACACTTCCAAAAAGACTCGCCAGTGGCCTACGACCGCTACAGTTGGCTACCTACGTTGAGGGGGCCCCACAACAAAATTTATATGGGGCCTCCATAGGGCTCTAGCTACGCCACTGTACATAACATTAAATTAACAATAAGAAAATCCGAGACAAAAACAACTTGCAATAAAAAGTTAATATTACAAGTAAAACAGAGGTCAGTGGGAGGGACATCGCATTCCAGCGAGGTGCACATATATTTTGATCAAATGTAAGTACTTCTAAAAATCCTAGAAGCGCCCCGACCGAACTCCTCAATTTGCGTTTCATGTATGTCCTTTTCTTACATTCACTGCTTCTGATATAATTATTCGACCAATCGAATGATGGACTTGACACAGTTTGACGTAATAGTTTATCCGTACTTCTATTTTTAAGACTAGTAGACTACTACTGACTCAGTACTACCACAAAAGAAATAATAGTACTTATAATAAGTACAGAATCATCATTTAAATAAATAGCGACTCTTGCTCCAACGCAATAAAGTGTAATTCAGGTCGTATAGCGCTAATCAAAAATGCGTAATGAAGTTGCCTTCCTTTCTAACACTATCGCCATCTCTGGCAATGTCAGGGTTGTCTTTTTTGAAAGAATAAAATTAATCTGAAACTTTAATGACATATTAAATGCCCATGCTATTTTTATGGCCATACGGATAATATGTTAGTGTGTTCATATTTTGTCTATGAAACAAATACTAAGTATCTCTTTTAGGTGTTTAGGAAACAGAAAAAAACAATCGATTGTCAATCTCAAACATCAAATATTCTTTGAATTCTTATTTAATTGCAAGTACCTAACTAGTAACAATACTACAATAATTAATAATATGAATATGGGAGACATAAATAAGGATAACAAATGTCAACAACGTCAACCTAATGACTAATTAGGTAGAAGTTCATTTCTTTACCTTTCGATGTCCTTAGGAAGTGTAAAAAACGTAAGATTCGGATCTTTGTTATTGTTTAAGCAGCGGAATGCGATGCAATATGCTTTTGCCCTTATTTTAGTTCTTATCGTAGGAATAGCGCGACACAGCGTGTTGTATCGAAATAACGTGTGACATGTGTGATGACATGAAGAAAAGTGACATTTATAAAAATTTATTAAGTTGTATTTTTTTCTGAAAGTTTATTTTTTATTATGCGTGATAGATTACGGACGTATGATAGTCATTATAAATTTTCTGAATTAGCCAGACATGCCGAACGCAGCATGTACTTGTAACGTCATAGCTAAAATACGGAGTGCGTCAGGCCTGGTACTACTGAGTTGACCATGCCGTATTGCCAGATCCTGTTTTTAAAAATCCGTAGATCGTCACTCAAAAATCCGTAGATTCGGTACAAAAGTCAGGAATTCTATGAATTCGCGCTACTATCGAAGTGTCAGATAATTGAAGACATGAGTGGATGAAGGGGTTATAATACTATATAAAATATTGTATCATCCTCTCCTGATTGTATCATCCTCATCATTCATCCACTCATGTCTTCAATAAATGAGACGTATTTTTGCTATCGGGGTTGTTAGGACTATCCAACATATCCCGCGATACACATATAACTGCATCATCCATATGACTTGATTTGATAAATCTTATGCTCATGATTCATAGAAGTATGTGAATATGAACTAACCGTGTTCTAGTTTCGTGCCGCACGCTATCGTACATGAACCACATAAAATAAAATGTAATAACAAATATTGTTTCCTACAATAGCAATACTGTTTTTGACACTAAAGCTAGACTATTTGTCTAGTAAAACATAGGCGTACTGAACCTGCTGAAAGCTAGATTTCTGTATTGATTTCGAAATTTTATCTTAGCATTTATTTATGTGGGTAAGGGTGATTCGTACACATTAATCATAATTAATATAAAATGGGAATTGCTTTCATCATTCATACACACAAGGTTCACATTAAGATAAATCACTTTATTAAAGTAAGAACGCCCCAACTCAGACTCACTAACGGTCACTTTAATCGCTCCTTAGTAAACAATCACCATACAAATTCTGTACTATGGAGCGATTTAAGTAACCGTTAGTGACTCTGAGTTGAGACGTAAGTATATTTGTGCACTGGTTTTAAATATTCTTTCCCTGTTTTAAGTAATATGCATTAAGTTTATGGAATTACATAAATGTAATGCAAATGTAACAATTGAATCACTGTTCTATACAACAAATATGCTGGAAAGGCTTTATATAATTTAAATAATTTAGTATAATGTTTGTACCCCTTGAATTAAGTAATTTTTTTTGATCCATGATCTCTTTTCCAACATTAGAAGTCAGAACAAACTAAAGTTGGAGCAATGAACTGTACTTCTAAGCAAGCATGATGCTAAGTTGCTTTATTTTATTTGCAAAAGGGAATTAATCCATTGTAGTGTTTCTACACTGAACTATATTTAGTACATGTTACATAATCGGTGATGCCTTTGGTGTCCCTGATATCCACGGGCGACTACAGCCACTTACTTATCATCAGGTGGGTCGTCGGCTCGTTTGACAGCTATTTCCATAAAAAAAATCACACACTTCGTGCAAGTGTTGCGCTTTTGCTTTAAAAACTAAATACCATTGATCCGCTCTGCAGCTGAAATAAGACCGTAAAACATTTTGCCAAAGGGTTATTTTACTGAGGCACTAAGTTAAATACTTTCTTTAATAAATGTAATTGTTTGTAACATAATAACTATGCCAAATCTAACATTCCTACATACATTACTTTTAAAGGGGTACAAAGTTTCCTGCCCATGTATTGATATTATAACGTCTGTCCCTTACAGAGTACAGTCTATCCAGTATATAAATATTATATGGATCAGTGACCACACGTCACACGCATTACTGCTTTTTGACACGTTGTCTATACCATTGCTGATGTGCATGGACAGTGATTAATTATCACCAAGCGACTCTTGCATCGGCTATTCACATAAATAAGCAGTAGCTAATCGACAAACGATCATACGAGCAATTGGTAACACTACGCATCACTAATGCATAGCCAGCCATTCCCGTTTTTTACGACGACTCCTATTTACTAAACAAACTTACACTGTCTTTTTTATTGTTATTCGTAATTTCATAATAAGGCAGACACAAAATGATAATAAATTAAAGATAAATAAACATTTAACGCCAAAACAAATTTCTCTTCGCCATCAATTATTATTAAAATTAATTCAAAATAATATTTAAATAGTAGTACTAAGTTTGTTTACTAAACACGTCTCGTCTACAAAGTAGTGTAAGAATGAAGACAGCATAAAAAATTAAAATTAAAAAGCATTTGTTCTCCACTTATCATCTTCTGCCCTAAGGTTGACTGGTAGAGAATGCTTTTAGCATTAAGTCCTTTTGTATCTTTTATTTTTTAAGGTGCCATAAAGAATAAATAAAAAAGCTGCAAATGCAGTGCTAGTCACCTCTGCTGCAGCAGATACTGCGCCATCTGTATGCGCTGCGGCGTGCCCGTGATGGTGATGATGCGGTCGTCGGAGCCCGGCAGCGGCTCCGCGATCTCGATGCTGGCGCCGCTGTCGCCGCGGATCTTGCGGATGCGGGTCCCCGCCTTGCCGATAATTGCGCCTGCCAGCTGAAAACGGAATCGGTGGCGTTGTGTCATTTGTTTTCATTGTATCATGTTCACATAGTCTACTTTGAAAATGAATGCGTCCCATAAATATTATCAACTGCAGTTTATGACGAATACAGACAGACTCTCAATAAGCTCAAAAAGTCTTTTCGGTGTGTATTTGCTTAGTATCCAAGGGCAAGACTTAAACGTTACGTTTATTACTAAATATCAGGCAAACTCATTTTTTTTGAGGCTCGATTCCAGGCTGGATTCAAACATTTATGTGACATTATAAACGTTTGCGGTAAGTGTTGTTGACGCGTCATTTTGGAAAGACCACGTTACCCGTAAAAAAGGAGCACGCCCTCAAAAGGGTGTGTGAGCATTATTAGTAATTAAAATCGAGATGAACTTACATCTTTTGGTATGGTGACCTGCGTGGTGGTCTCCGAGGGTCCGGCGCCGTTATTTCCGAACCCGCCGCCGCCGCCGCCGCTGCCGCGCCCGCCGCCAAAGTTGCCGCCGTACGGGGGGCCACCGCCGAAAGCCCCCCGCGGGGGACCGCCGAAGCCGCGAGGCCCGGGCGGGAATTCGTTGAACCCACGCGGTGGCGGAGGACCGCTGCGACTCATGGGGGGTGCTCGCGGCGGGGGAGGCCTCGCCGAGGGCCCCAGCGGTGGCGGGACCCGAGGTGACGCGCGCGGAGGCCCCCGGGGCGCGTTTCGTGGCCCGCCGGGACCCGGACCGCCGCTCCCGTAGCCCCCGTATTCCTCCGCGAAGAAGTCATCATAGTTGTGTGGATCGTAGTTCTGGACAATGCCTTTAATCGGTACCTGGGAGAGTTCAATGTTTTTTGAGAATGTTATGTTTGAAAATGAAGAGTCTGTCTTTGTTTTCTCAAATGCTTATAGTTATTTACACGATATTAAAACACAAAAACTTTCTAGAATTGTTGTCTGTTAGTCTTTACGGGCTAATCTCTAGAACGGCTAGTCATGAATAAACATGTGATATTGGACTAGGCTAAGATCACAGATAAGTAGAGAAAATGTTGCGTAGCGCCTTACAGTACCAGATCTTGTACAGAAAAATGAAAAAATCTACTTTCATCATTCCAAATAAAAGGTATTTTCAAGAAGAATGACTATGAAAATGTATAGGACAAAGAATACGCGTTTACTAAGGTTCTATTTTATAGTAATACTGAATGAGTTATACAAAGCTAAGAGTGTCTTTGTAACCTTACTTCAGTATAACAGCTACGCTGCACGTAGCTACGCCGTAGCATTACGCGTTTAGAGGGACGAAACAGATTGTGAAGTTAAGGTGATACAAAAATAATGGCATTGTACATTTGTACATGCCATTAAACTAAAAATAGAAGCCCATGACCTCGAAGTCAAAACGACAGAATGAAAAGTACGGTTTGAAGAAAAATCCGAATAAGTTTTATTTCTACTGAATTTTCGAACTAAAATATAATACATTTATTTATTCGATACACAATTTTAGCTCTATTTTTATTGAAATAGTTTTATTTATTGACTTTATTAATTTAAATAGTTCTAGTTTATTTAATTAGTTTTAGTTTAAAAAAATAAATAATTATGAACGGAAATAGGTTTTAGTGTTCAATGATAAAATAAATGATTCTTAAATTATTTTTATTTTGTGTCTGCCTTATTTCTAAATTACGATAAAAGTACAATCTTACAGAAGATTGTTTGTCAAATAAATTTCGCCTTTAGTGTATGGGTTTGGTGATCATGCTGTCTCTCTCTCACCTGCCGCACTAGTGTATGGGTTTGGTGATCGTGTTTCTATCTCTCTCTCTCTCACTCACCTGCCGCACTAGGTTGAGCACCTCCCGCACGCCAGCTGCGACGGACTCGAGCTTGCCCACCAGCTGCACCACGCGCTCCGTGCTCTGCGGCGCGAGGTTCGAGAATATCTTCAGCCGAGCGCCGGTTTGCTGGAAACAGACTGACACGTTATAACTGTTTTTTTAAAGAGGATAGGAACTTGCAGTGCCACCATCCCCTGCCATCCGCAAAAATCTGTGATAACCTCGAATAGGTCTGTAAGAGGAACTTAGCGCTAGTAGTTAGTAGGGCCTGATAGTGTTAGGTGATAATGAGAATATATTATATTAGTAGTTATTATGTTAGCTAGGACCGCTAGTGTAGGTTAGTAGTCTCGCTAGTAAAATTTAGTAACCGTCCAGTTAGTAATCGTTAGTATTTGTCCTACACGAATTTGGTCCCAGATGATTTGCTGCCCCTGAGGACAGATGGTCGCTTCTTGTATAAATGTAACCGGCAACTTACATCCTTCCGACCGGAACGTAATTGCTTAGGTATACCTTGTGTTACACGACTCAAATAATACTAGCGTCTATAAGTCCGAAGCCGTCAAGCTGAATAATAGCCTGCGCCACTTACAATTTTGTTTTGGTACTTGCGATGAACATCATTAAAATGTCAAGACTATTTTGGGTATATTTCTATTTGTGGCAAAAAAAGGCGTGCCATCAATGGGCGCAGCACGTAACAAGATTACGATGCCTGGAGGTTGCTGGGCTGTGGGAAAATGTAAACAGTAAGGACTCTACACTACCGAATTTAATCTCGGTGTTGTGTTTGTGCTCTAAATCTTTAATGTTATTGGCTTCAACCCATTAATAGCCCACTACTGGGCATGGGTCTCTCCTCTTGAGGAGGCCTAGAGCATACTCCACAGCGCTGCTCCAGTGCGGATTGGTGGGGTTTAATGTAATTATGGTGTACAATTAATAAAGTGTAAAGTAGATTTATAAAAAAACTTCTATCCTTTATCCTATTAATTTAGTTGTTTATAAACTGGTTTCTAAATATGACTACTATAGTTTCATATCTGATATCTGAAGACAGCTGTTTCATGTTGCATAATATCTAGAACTGATTTGTAACAATATAATTATCAAAGTTAACACCAAAGACTCAAATAATTATCGTCAATTTATCACTGGCGTGCTAGGGGATAGCAATCTGTTATCAGATGGAGAGAGGTTAAGTATTTAATCTATCACTTTGCTTCGGTCGAGTGCGGGTTGAAGGGCAATTTGTTGTGTTCCAATTTGAACCAATCGTCTTGAAGAAGTTTTCTCATATTTTTTGTGATAAAAAAATTAATAACTAATCGTTATGAAAAAAGACTCAATAAAAATTAGACTAACACTGCAGTATGAAATCAGGTTAGTAATAAAGGAATTGATAAATATTGCAATATTTTAAGTTTTAATACTTAATAAAATGTAAATTGCTAAATAATTCTGAATCATAAACTGCAATCAAATTATCTTAAAACTTAATATAAACATATTATCAGACTCACAAAGAAAAGGCCAATGAATCCACAAAGTACAAAGTGTCCGCAATGTACTTTTCTTTGATTCCTCTACTTAAAAAAGCGGCCAAGTGCGAGTCGGACTCGCTCATGAAGGGTTCCGTAGCAGCAAGTAACATAATATAAAAGTTCTTGTAGTTCGTTGTAACTTTGATCAATGTTTTTTGCGGTTTACGATTTATGACGTATTAAAAAAAAACTACTTACTAAATATCATTCGAACCAATTTTCGTTGGAAGTTTTCATGGTAATGTACATCATATATTTTTTTTAGTTTTATCATTCTCTTATTTTAGAAGTTACAGGGGGGGGGGACACACATTTTACCACTTTGGAAGTGTCTCTCGCGCAAACTATTCAGTTTAGAAAAAAATGATATTAGAAACCTCAATATCATTTTTGAAGAACTATCCATAGATACCCCACACGTATGGGTTTGATGAAAAAAACATTTTTCAGTTTCAGTTCTAAGTATGGGGAACCCCCAAAATTTAGTGTTTTTTTTCTATTTTTGTGTGAAAATCTTAATGCGGTTCACAGAATACATCTACTCACCAAGTTTCAACAGTATAGCTCTTATAGTTTCGGAAAAAAGTGGCTGTGACATACGGACGGACAGACAGACAGACAAACAGACATGACGAATCTATAAGGGTTCCGTTTTTTGCCATTTGGCTACGGAACCCTAAAAATCTTGCTTTCAAATCACCGATTTTACCGATTTCTGTCTAAAACAACGGCCACACGACACGAGTGTCTAGCCGTGGCGTGACGTTTGATTGGTGCAAACACGCATGCGTCGACGGATCGACCCGCGCACGTGGGTTCGTCGCTCGCAAAATCCCGACACGCACAAACAACACTGAATATTTCTTCACACTGACACCGATAAATAAAAATAATCAAAAAATTTATCAGAAAAATATACCGAGCACTAAATCGATGAACGTCCAGGAACCAAGGATTTCTTTCATACTAGACACAAAGAACATTGCGCTAAGTTCTACACTGGTGTATTTGTGGCACAGGTAATAGAAAATAGAATAACGCACCTTTCCTTCATAAATTTTTAACGTTAGAGAACGCTGTATCAAAGCGAAATACACTGAATAATATAAAATCAAATAATTTAATCATCTTTTTTATTTTGCCAGTAAATTTAAAAACGATCATTTTTGTTTCTACCACTGTTTCAAAACCGAAGAATCGGCGAAGGCAACTAAATAAATTTTATGGGAATAGTATTTCGCGTCACGCGAAGGAGCACGCACGGGTTGCCGGCTCATCCCCGGGGAAGGTCGGCAATAGAGTGAGCCGTAGCACCCGCACCCGCGGCAGCGTGCAACACCTGCCCCCCCCCCCCCCTCCCGCACCGTCCCTCCGCGCGGTGCACTTGTAGGGCTCCACCACCCCGCGACCGCACGTGCCACGCCTTCGACACTTCAACGTGCCCATTCCTCAAAAACTTTATTCGCGACTTACTCATTCGGCACCGGTAACAAAGCACTCATTAGAATTTACAATCCGTCTGGATCGTTCGACGTATCCAAACGGTTTCGTTTAAAACAGATTATTCATTTGCACCGTACACCACTTGTCCTAATGAGCTTGTCAGTACTCCGAATGTGGAATTTTTGGACAGAACTTTGAAGACCCTTGATCGTCGACATGGACTTTTAAAAACGAATCAAATCTCATTTAAGGACGTACTATTAAAGAAGAGGATGTTAATGGATAAACATTTTTATAATAATATTAATGGTACATGTTTGACAATTCATAATGGCGAGTTCGGTATCGGGTCGATTTAGGGGTATATGTAACATTCGATGGGACGACGAAGCCATAGAATGGTGTGCGGCTCGGTCGGAAACGGAAGCGCTCGCGTGTTGCAGGCCGATGTAATTGCCGGTGTCACCCGCCATCAGCCCTATATCACTGGCCAGGCTCTGTAATTACGCATGGAAGACATATGTGCGGCCGGTTCAAATTACACCCGTTCGATTGTAGCTACTAATTTCGTTCCAATTACAAAGGAAGAACGGATGTCCAGTATCGGTGCCTTAATGACTTAATGCGGCTGACATGGAACATGACATCTATTGAAATCTCATTGCAACAATTGATTTGATTTCAGATAAGTCTATCCTCGCTGGCAAATGAAAAACGATAAACTAAGGGAGCTGAAACGTGTCGTGCATCCGCTGCGGTAATGTAGTGTAACGAGGTCTACGGAGGATATTGGGGATTCATAAAAACTATGAGGCGTCACGTGCGCCGGCGATGGGGTAACTTGAGCGCGGCGCGGCGCCCGCGCTTCCGACGGAAGAAACCTAACCGACACGTGTCCCACACGAATCCAACTGCCACCCCTGCGGCCCTGTAGCGCAACAGCCATGTAATTACCCTTTTTTATGATTCCTTGCAACGCCCAATTTTAAAGGCTTCGAGGCAAACATCAATAAATAAAGTAACAAAGATAATAAGCCTAATTTAAAATAGTTTATATTGGAACTAGTTCGTTATAGGTAATATAAACAGTTTTATAGTTGACTATAAGCTTCGATCATTTATACTATAAGTATTCGAAAGTTTACAATCCCCTTGCCAACAAGGGAACAATACGCCGCGAGGGTAAGGAAACGCTGAACAGTGCGCGTACCTGAGAGGGCCAGAGAATCGCTCTAAATTTAAAAGAACGTCGATGCGTGCCATGTGTTCGAAATTTCTATTTAGGCAAGTCGGCGAGGAGGAAGGTCTTATGTGGCGCGCGTATTGTGCAAGTAGGTAGGGTATGTACCCAGGTGCGCGCGGGCTTTTTGTACGGCCTTCCGGCGGCTGCGCGCGCACCTGCCGACCAGCTGCCGCCCGCGCACGCGCCTCTGCGCATGCGCACTCACGGTGCAACGCGCCAGCCACTAATACCAACACCTAATGGCGTCATTTCTGTTGCTTCGAACATAAATTCTATGTAAAACTTGACACGTGACTCTCTCCTAAGTCAGCTTCCAATGCTAGTGGTGATAGAACGCTGTCAATAAAATACTAAGAGTAAACAATAACCATGGGCCATGGCCATATTATTCTATCTAGGGACTAATAAATATATCATTGTAACCTGGTTTAACAGTACAGGTACAATTCATGGACTAAAATTTAAATCTATTAATAATGTAACAAAGGAAACAGCTGATCGCACGAAATAAGCTTCACATTCCTTTGAGAAATAGATTTTTTTATCTGTGTATGTGCAACTTCAACAATGAAAACAACTGATTGGGAGCAAATAAAGAATCGTGTATAGATGCGAACATGGCTTTGTTAGTGTCAATGGGCTGCAGGCATCAAGACATTTTTTTTGTGAACTTTTCACCAAGATTGGCTTATAAAATTTTGGGTGGGGTGTGAATTTTAGGCTTGAAGTTTGCTTAATTGGATAAGGGAAGAGCCTTAGATAGATATTAACATTTAATCAAATTATTTAGACTTGAGTTGCAACTTTACACATCGAATTTTGCCAGGAGACATTGTTGCCGCTTCCTATGAAAATCCAAAACAGACGTTTGGCGGAGCATTTGACAAATCGTTACTTAAAAACGAAAACAAAATAATTAAGGTGTTGCTAGTTATTTAACATTTTAATATTGACGCGAATCTTCTACATGGACTACATGGCGGTACTATACTAAATCTATTTATATGTATATAAAACACAAAAATTTTTTTGTATAGATGTCCTTTATAGACTTTAAAACCATCTAACCGACGTCAACTAAACTGGTTTCATTTGAAGAATGTGAAATTTTAAAGATGATTTGAGACCACTAAATCAATGCATGAGGCACAATTACGATTTTCGACTTTTCCCATTCAAAAATTTTAGCGTAGTGAAACACGCCGGGTATCCACTAGTAATAAACAAGAATCGAAATCAAACAATACATAACAATTAAACACTGGATAGAGCATTGATCTCTTTTACCATCGGTCAAATCCATACAGACCCGAAAGCTTATTGAAAAAAATGTGGACGTAAGCAAATCGATCTGTTGTAAACAGAAAACTCTGGAAGCAAACATCGTTGTATGAACTTACTTATAAAAGTTATGAAAATGGCCGCAGCAGTACCAGATTGCCAAGTTGCGGAATACGTTTTAAAAGTTGGTCGTCAGAGTTGGCGCGGCCGTAATGGATCGTCATGCACTCTATAGTTTCGCCGCAGCTCAACTATTCGCCTGCTTAATAACATGTACATAATGCTTTCAAACTTTACTATTACTGGTTTTTCGATGTCAATGTTATGCAAACCAATAATGAATAATGGAAAGAAAGGATTAATAGCTTACTACAAAGCATATATGTAACATGTTAAAAAAATAAACGTGCCTTGTAAAACACGGAATAATAAATTACATTTTTACCAAATTAATAGTAGGATAAAACAATCCGAAAATATATAGACTGTTTCAATACAGAATTATACTTTGTTTATGCCGGTATTTTATCCCTGGAACACTTAAAAATAGTTCGCTGAAAACTTTAAATAGCTTTACCTTATACAGAAGGTTAGACTAAAATAGGCCGCGATGAAAAATTGTAAATTTGGTGTAAAACATCCGTTCGATGATAAGATGCGTTCACGGGCAGCTGCCTTCGCTTCGCATCTGCCCTTCATCCCGCGGCCCGAAAACATTGTCAGCATAAAAAATCTCTTAGCCGCTCAGGCCAGGCAGATGAACTACGCGAATAACTAGGCGAACATCTGCTCAAACTACTTGCTTTATCATACCTGATGCGTTTTTGTTGCAAGTTTTAAGGTTTCCTACACCCAATGGAATGAAACGAACCCTTGTATCATCGCGATCGTTCGCGTGTTCTTCGGGGAAAAGGTGAAATAAGTATATTAATTGGTATTCTAAGTTGGGCCGGGGTAAGTCTAGCCAAGGAAGGGTCTCTAATTATCCTTTTTTGTATCTTTTAAAATTGGCTAAAACCTTGTTCGATTTCGCACGGTAGACGGAAAATTTTGTACGGACTTGAATTATTACGAAGTATTAATCCACGAAAGTCCTACTCGCATTTGATCAGTTTAAGGCATTCCGCTGCCGAACGACCATTTCAGCCGATTTCAATTCTAGCCGTATTGGGGCCGCTTTAGAATACTAACCCCAATCCCACGCCGGATGGGTGTCGTAAAAGGCGACTAAATCCGGCCCGCTGGTGGTAGGGCCCTCGGAGAGATTATATTGGTAATATTGATTTTAATTGTTAATTAATACCATTATTACTATTATTATTTCTCCATGGGGTTCGCCTGGATAGCTACCACCCTTGAGCATGAGTCAGCCGCCAAACGATTCGTCGTGTTCCGGCTGGGGGCTTGAGAGCCAGTTCTTTCTTTCTTTTTCTTCTCTCTTTCTTGGCCGGCAACGCATCAGTGATGCCTTTGGTGTTGTTGATGTCCATGGGCGACGATAGCCACTTACCATCAGGTGGATCGTCAGCTCGTTTGCCGGCTATTTCCATTTAAAAAAAAACAAAAACAAAAAAAAAATTCTGTTTCTTTGTGCATAGTATGTTACAGGTAATGCTAAAAATAAAAGTTAACTTTGGATTATCTGAGGTCCTGGGTTAAAGCCCCAACAGTTTTGGGTAAAGTTACGACTTTTTGTTCAAAATGCCATACTTTACGAGAAAATGAACTTTTCATTTTTAATAGGAACAATCTTTGTAGGGTAACCATGATGGTTAATTTTATTATTGAATATGTACCTGCATCTCAATCGGGTGATATCAGTCATTACAAAGGACATAGGTTTGTAAATGGTCGCATGGTTTGCTATGACGATTTGATGGTAGAATTTAGTGAAAGCAGAGAAGAAGAACCTGTTTATTTACGTACTTTGTTGTACGGGCTTGCTGATGCTGATTTTGAAGATGTAGTAATAATTAAGAAATAACAGTACAGAAGTGTAATAAATAAGACTTTTTCAATTTACAAAACCGACTTAATTATTTTCCTATACTGGAATCATGGTAACCCTACAAAATTTGTCCCTATTAAAAATGAAAAGTTCATTTTCTCGTAAAGTATGGCATTTTGAACAAAAAACCGTCTGTAATTTTTTTTGTTAAAAATTAGTAAAAACTTTTCAGCTAATTTATTTCAAGCTAAGAGGTTGCACCTAGTCGATAAAGCCAAAAATATTGGGCCCTCAGAACAGACGTTATCCGAAAATTCGAATCCGTTTTACCTTTCAGCCGTTAGGTACTTGTTTTTCACTGTTATTTTTTTAAGTAATTCATCGGGATGTTATCTAAAGGATTTTCAATGTACATTTATGTATTTCTTCTTTTATGCCTATGTTTGGCCTAGGCCTTCAGTTCATAAACGTCTGGTTTGAGGGCCCAAGTAAAACTGCGACGTTATTCTCTAGAGTCTAGTCAGTTGAGAATGACATAAATCATTTTAAGAAATTCTTAACTAAATTCTAAATTAAAAATTATTGACACAAATGTAGTACTTTCTGAGATTCATACTATGCCACTTTCTGTAGGCATCTGAACTGAGGGCCCAAAACATTTGCCCATAACATCTTTAATTCACGTTTAAGAAATTTATGAGTGTTTGCTTTAAGTTTTAACTAAATTTAATTAAATCCCCTATGAATTTCAATTTGCTACGCCAAGAAAAAAAAGTGGGCCCTCAATCCAGATGCACACTGCTGCCCATAGCGCGGCTGCCCACGGAAGGAATCCTATAGTTTCATTTTGATCTGACTGACGAATTTAAAGCTAATATTTATTTACTAAAGCAGTTCTTATTATTTTTAATTGCATTATTTAAAAGTTATTTTTTGAGAACTTGAGAAATTCAATTTCATTTTATTATTTCATACTACTTTTTACTCTATAAGGACTATCTATCGTATGCTTTAATCACAAGTATTGAAAGTAATAAATAAATAAAATTAGGAGTTCTAATGAAAAGATAAAACTAATTGACTTACCTCGCGAAGCTCTTTGATCTTGGAACCCCCTTTACCGATGACGCAACCGGCGCGGCTCTGATTGATAAGTAGACGCACATCGAGTTCTTCGTTGTTTCCTGACTGCCCACCCTAATAATTATTACACATTAGTTTACTATTTCCATGAAATTTATATCAACATTTTCATTTCACGTTTACTCAAAATACTTACTTCACCCAAATTAGGCAGGATTTCCTTGATGATTTCAGTTATCGTATCAACATCCCGGGCACCTATGGATAAAATCCTGAAAATTATAATTTTCGTTTAATGCCTCGAATGTCGTTGTATCGCGTGGAAAGAAACACAGCACAATATTGATTACGATCATCATCATGTAACAAATCAACGGTCAGGGAGGTCTGTTTCCGGGCTGAATCATTTAAAGCGTGATGGCGATGACATAGTCGTTATCCATATCCGTACAGGTAACTTGAATCGGTCGGAAATATTTGTGAGGAAACGAGTACAAATCGTGTGAATCGGCGGAGAGACTGCTCATCGACGAGCGATTGTGACACAAAATGAGCGATGGGAACTGACGCTGAGGCCACGAAAATCATTTCGGAAGGCGTACAAGGTGACGTGTGTCCGGTGCATCTCCCTGCGGGGGCGTGATGGGATCGATAGAGGATGAAGCGCCTGATCGGAACCTGGATATTCAAACAACTCCTGACTGTTGACGAGTAGAGCAAATAGAGCCCGACTGGGGCGGTAAGTTGAGAGTAGCTTGGCGATATAGTTTACCGTTCGGGGCCGGGGCAATCTGGGACTGTTATAGAGGCTTTGTACTGCGTGGCGGGGCGGCGGGTGCGGGGCGCGGCGTCCAGCGGGGCGGGACCGGCAACCAAGAGTCGCTGTAGCGGCGCGCCGCGCTCCTCCCGTACCACCAACACCGGACATCATTTCCAACACTTTTGCGCAACTTTACACAACTTTGTTTTTGTACTAGTCAATCTTTTTGAGCATCTGGACTACGCCACAAGTTTAAACTCGAGCCTGTACATTACCTCAAGCTCTCCGGTGATTGCGCATAGTCTTGAACGTATGTAGATCAGAGAGGTAAATTTTGGCGCGAAGTACAATAAAGTAGCTCTACGTAAAACAAACAGCTATGTCAAAGTTACTGTTAACTAGATTGTGTTAGAAACGATGAACAGGGCGTGTGGAGAGGTGCGCGGCGCGCCGCGATAGCCAGAGGCATCTCAGGGGCGTTAAAGACCTGCAACTGGCTGCCGGGGGGTTATTCTGTCTACGGACTGGCCGCCGACGCGTGATCGGGTGGCCGAAAGACCATTGAAGCTCACTCTCTTCTTCACAAGTTTATCGAATGTTATGAAGGTTACTTCAGACTTACATGTACAGTATTTTATTTACATGTAGCTTTAAAAGGTAATAGAGACATGGATGGGGCAACTCCCGCGTTACCAGCGGGAGCAATATTGTAATGTATATTTAAATATTTCACACCTGTACCTGTGGCGAAAAATCATTGAACTATTAAATTAAAAAACGAAACAAAATTATGGCAACGTGAACAAACTAAATTAATAATAATGTATTAAACGTAAACATGTTATTTTATTTGTTTTAAAATTACTAATACTACTTACAATTTTAATCTTTTAATTAATGGCTAAATGATTAGAGCTATGAATAAAGAATTTAACGATAACAATTAACTATCATAGTTAATTTATTTTTTACCAATATATACTAAAAAAAATTCAACTTGTTTAATACTACAGTTTTATTTTGCACTGACCTCATTTCTTAGTTTTGATATATTGGAGCCGCCCTTGCCGATGATAGAACCGGCCACCTAGGAAAAACAAAGTTTAAATCACTTGGGTCTACATAAATAAGTAGGATAAGGTTGATTAAGTCGTACTAGAGCCGTAGAAATATATATGAATCAGCTAATAGACAATTCATGAAAGGCTACATTTTATTTAAATCAAAATAATTACTTGGTAATAAATGTAATTCAAGTCGAGTAGTGCGGAGCGCTGGGGTAGCATATGGAACGCGTATCGAGTCTACGTCTGGCTTCCACCCAAATGCGGCTGTTTATCAAGGAAGTTGCAGATGGTAGCCGAGCGTTTTTATACTAAGTAGTCCATAATATCTTTGGTATATTTAAGTACTTATATGTATTTGATATTCTCAATATTCAAATTATTCCAAGTCTAATCTATATTAATATTATAAAGAGGTAAAGTTTGTGAGTTTGTGAAGTTATACCAATGTGAGGGGACAAACTGAAGTTAGAATCCAGGATTAGTCCAAGGTTTTTTACTTTATCACTAAAGGAATGCATGTGCCATCATAGAAAACATGTGAAAGAGAGAGAAAGTTTCCCCGTAGCCGTTGACTGCCGATAACGATAACTTGTGATTTGGTGGGATGTACAAGAAGCCCAAAATATTTAGTCCACTCATAGATTACTTTGAAATCAGAATTAATGCACTGAACAGCAAGATGATCCTCAAATGACGAAAAATAACGGTAAAGGGCTTCCAACATTTTTGTATGGAGCCTGGCATACCTACAAGTCCGCCATTTTGAAAAAACCTCGATTCGGCGGCCAGTAATGAAACATGTGTCAATCGATAGACTAAATGATTGTGATCAAAAAGTATTCAGTGATGAAATGTCGTAAGTGGTATACTTTCTGAGATATTTGAGTTCAAAACCATAGGAAAATAAAGCAAAAAGCATCGTTTCGGCCGATATTGATAAAACATGTGTCAGTCGATAGTCTAAGTGATTACGATCAAAAAGTATTCAGTGATAAAATGTCGTAAGTGATATGGTTTCTGGGATATTTGAGTTCAAAACCGTACAAAAATAAAATATTTGTAATTAACTATCTTTTTATTTCTAGTGTATCTGTAACTAGAGACCGACCGAAGGTTCGGTTTCGGTTTCGGTTTCGGCCAGTTACGGCCAAAAAATCTAGTTTCGGTTTCGGTTTCGGTTTCGGAAAAATTTGGCCGAAACTTTCGGCCAAACCGAAACTCTGTGTTCGTGAATTTTCGTGCGTCGTTCGGTTAAGTTCGTGGCTAACCCGTGGGCGCTGACTTTTCAAGTGAAGTCATTGATTTAACATGTTTATTATATTTGTTCATTAATCTGAAGAGCGTCTGACAGGGCACAGGGTGCTTAGGCGCTTGATTTTAGTCGTTTTTTGCTCGATATTAATAACGGCAACAGGTAGAAAAAAGGATATAATATAGTGTCTAATGCTGTATAGATAATGATACGGAACTCATATCCAAGCATGGTATAGAAACTGTACCTGGAAGATATTTAAGTAAAACTTTTACTAGGGGTATTAATTACACGTAATAGATTATATAAAAGGTAGTTTTCGTCTATTTATCTGTGCGTTTGTTCTGGCTACTCTCAGGAACGACATAACAGATTTACCTGCGGTTTTCACTCCCTTATAACTTACAATACATACGTATTGTATTGAGCTTTGGTTAACATTTAGTGGTTGGTTTATTTCAAACGGTTTACAAATAAATAAATTACTTTATGTCAATTTCGCCCATACTTACATTTATTGAGTGAGGGCTTACTGAAAGGTTTACGGAAGCAAAGCGAGGGCATTCACTAGTAGTATTTTCGAAGTCTAAATCCCAAATCATCCATTACAATGAAACGGTAACTGATCGATATGTCTGTACACAAAAGTCAACGCAAAAGAGACCATAGCAATTATTTTTAGAATTTTCGTCTGTTTGTATTTTATGTGCGTTTGTTCAGGGTAATTTCAAAATCGGCTAAATCAATTTGCATGCGGTTTTCACTGACGTATTTTAGTAAAATGGGGCTAAGATTTAAATTATCTATTTAAATGATCTATTTAAATGATCTTAAATTAAAATTTAAAAAACCCCCGACAGTTTGATATACACTAAACAGAGCTAATTACACACTCGATTAAGTCACCTTCATGCAAAAAATAACTAGATCAAAATCGGTTCCTCCGTTTGGGAGTTACGATGCCACAGACAGACATAAAGATACACAGACACGTCAAACTTATAACACCCCTCTTTTTTCGTCAGGGGTTAAAAACAGCGTTCATCCATAGGTACCCACATTTTTTCGAATTTTGTCGTTTACGTTAAGATAAGTTTACCGAACTGAAGGCAGTTAATACACATAAAAATGTACCTACAAATAAAAATGTGAAAAAAAAACACGCAAGATTTCAGTACCTATACAGGGTGTCCCGTAAGTAGTGGGTCAACGTTAGGGGACAGATAGCTTGAAGGTTGACCTAAAAAAATTCGGCTCCTTTAACCTACTTTTTTCTGTTGGGTCCACAAATGAGCAGCTCAAAAAATACCCTAATGTGTAGCCATACGAGCGTATTTTTTGAGCTGTGCGTCGCGTAAAATCGCGTAAAATACAAATTTCAAAGAACTGAATTAGATCTTTTGTATGAAACCAGCTCATTTCACGTGACTCACAGCACCAAAAATACGCTCGTTTGGCCTCACCCTAAGTTTCGGTTTCGGTTTCGGTTTCGGTTTCGGCCGAAACTGGACCTAAGGCCGAAGGTTCGGTTTCGGTTTCGGTTTCGGCTGAAAAACCAGTTTCGGTCGGACTCTATCTGTAACTATATCAGTGTTATGCCAGACAAGAAATATTATGAATATTTAGAATAATTACTATATACATATAAAATCACAATATACATAAACAAAATTAAATAAATACAGTTTTATTCAGATTTACATATAAACATCTTATATATTAAGTAAATAAATATTTATAAATACATATATAACATCTGGTTGAAGACCACGGGCGACAACATTCTAATTGCTTCAGGTAGTGCTGCCGGACTTCTTGAAGGAGCTTTTGGTAGTCTATGATTTTTTGATGTCTACAAGCAAGGAGTTCCAGAACAGTATGAACTGTATTGTGAAGGAATTCCCGAAATTAGCAGTGCTATAGGTTTCCTTTAAATAAACAGGAGAAGACACATTATTCAAAATGGCATAAAATGTTGAGAGAATTCTGAAGTTTCGCCTGTATCGAATGGATAGCCATTTAAGTTAGGAATGGAACTGGGAAATGTGGTCATACTTACGTAAGCCGAAGATATATCTAATACAGTTATTAGGAAGGCGCTCCAATTTATTCAGAAGTTCCTCTGACAAATCTGTACAACACACATCAGCATAATCAAGGTGAGGGATGACCAAAGTGTTTATGGCGTACTTATGGTTAAGTTTTTATGGCGATACAGCAATTGAAGTGTACCGGTCACTTTTTTCCTTACCTCAGTTACGATAGGTATTATAAAAATTAAACAAATTCGTCAAACAAACAACTTAAGGGTAGAGATAAAATCGCGGGATGGTACTGCTCATGCATAGTGGGAAAAAGAACCTTGTCATGTTGTTCACATATAATGTGTGTTATATGGTTCTTGGCATGGGCTTGACATCAGGAAACATTGCCTTTATCACCAGCGGAATTTTTAGATTCAGTGATTGTCAGACATGATATAGAAAACTAAGCCAATAGTGAATTTTAACTTTTGGTTTAGAGTAATTGACACAGCTGTAGCCGCTGGTGGCAAATAAATTATTTATAAAACAACCTAGTAGTTTGCTTTTGCTTTGCTTTTTTTTAATTCAAACCTACCCGTTATTAATAAATCAAGTACCTATGCAGCACATACACATATGACATAATATACTTATTTTTCATTATTGACCCAATAAATTCAAAATAAGTAAATGATAATTTTTAATGCATTATTTTTGTACGGTTTTGAACTCAAATATCTCAGGAAGTATATCACTTACAACATTTCATCACTGAATACTTTTTAATCGTAATCATTTAGCCTATCGATTGACATATGTTTCATCAATGTCCGCCGTAACGAAGTTTTTTGCTTTATTTTTCTACAGTTTTGAACTCACTTATCTCAGAAAGTATATCACTTACGACATTTCATCACTGAATACTTTTTGATCATAATCATTTAGTCTATCGATTGACACATGTTTCATCACTGGCCGCTGAATCGAGGTTTTTTCAAAATGGCGGACTTGTAGGTGTGCCAATTAGGTTCGATGCCCTTTGTAGGTATTTATAGGTATAAACAAAAGTTAACTTTAACACATTTTTTGGAAAATCATTCAATAGGGTTAATTTAGATTTTAGGGGATAGAACTTAGTACGAAACTTCGTCATTTCTGAAGTTAAAAACATGAACATTTATATACAGTAGAATCCCGATTATCCGAACCTTGATTATCCGAACATTCGATTATCCGGACTCGCGTCACGGCTATAATAAATTGCTGATTTAAAAAATAAAAATGTGTGCATTTCACACGTAGTAGAAGTGAAACCTTCAAAAATAAAAGAATTAATTTAATATAGTGTATCAGTTGTAATTATCTTTCAAAAACTATTTTGTACTAAATAAAAATAAAACAGAGCTAACTGACGCCATCTCTTAACATAATATGAAGAGTAAAATGAGCAGTTAGCGCCATCTATCCAGCAATAAAACGAATCTTCTATTTTGTTCCTCGCGCCATCTATGAATACAACTTAGCACTTTTTAGAGTAACACAAACATAAGAAAAACTTTCAAATGACAATGATGCTAAAGAAGCTTTAACTTTAAAAAAAATTTACTGCGCAACGACACGGCACAAGTTTCATACAAGAAGCGTATCAAGGACTTAGCCGCAATGAAAACATAGGCCTATAGTATATACTATTGAAAAGTTGAAATGATTGCGTCAAAGATCAATAATAAGTTATTTCCAGTCAATAACATATATTATATTACTTAAATTCATTATCATTATAGCACATATTTTTTTAATATTGTGCTGTCTGAATGACGTACGTAAAACCCATTACACAAAAAAAAAACTTTTTGATTTGACTTTGAAATCGATTATCCGGATTTTCGATTATACGGAATACCCCTGGTTTGATTTGATCCGGATAATCGGGATTCTACTGTAATAGCTCCAGATTAGAAATAAAATTTGAAATCATTACGTTTTTTCAAAAATCATCCCCTAAAGGGTTAATTACGGGGGTGCAAGTTAGTATTGAAATTTTGTCAGTTTTGAAGTTAAAAGGGTGAAAATTTATACATGAGCTTATAGTTACATACAAAAAAATAACCGTATCACGGTTTTCTCCAAATTCATTCTCTAAGCCCTAAGGGGTAAAACTAAGGGGTTGTAAATATTTAAGGAACTTCGTCATTTTTGAACCCAGAAATGTGAAAATTAATATATAAGCTTATAATTAGAAACAAAAATAAATTTTAATATATTGTTTAAGTAAGTTTGCACGAAACTTCGTTATTTTCGAAATCAGAAATGTGAAAATTAATATGTAAGCTTATAGTTAGAAACCAAAATCAACTTAAAGGGAGAGAGAGAGGGAGCGGGAGAGAGGGAGAGGTTATTGGGGATCGTTAGGCGATACGAAGTTCGCCGAGTCAGCTAGTATTTAACCAAACGACTCGTCGTCTTCCGGCTGGGGGCTTGAGAGCCAGTTCTTTCTTTCTTTTTCTCCTCTCTTTCTTGGCCGACAACGTATCAGCGATGCCTTTGGTGTTGCTGATGTCCATGTGCGACGATAGCCATTTACCATCAGGTGGATCGTCAGCTCGTTTGCCGGCTATTTCCATAAAAACTTTATTTTTCTTGTACTTATAATGGTACTAATACCTAATCGTTAGAAGTCTAAGTTATTTTATTTTAATTAATTTCTGTGCTTGTGCCCAATCCGTAATAATAACCGTGAATCTTGCCAGTCTAGCTACCACCCCCATTCTTTACTGCCCCGCCAGACGATATATTATGTTCTGTCTGGGAGCTTGATGGCTACTTCTTTCTTCTCTTTTCTTTCTTGGCCAGCGACGCATCGGTGATGCCTTAAGTATTACTGATGTCCACTGGCGACGACGACCACCTATGTACCATTAAGTGGCTCGTCTGATCTTTTATCGGCTATTTACAAAACATAATAACTTGGCAATCGGTAAAATCTGAGTTAATCACAGTGAGTGGAAAAACACTAAGTTGACCTGACGGGTTTATCAACCTGACATATTTCATCCTTCTTCCCTGATTATATAATAGCACATTACTTAATAAATATTTACGTACCCTACTAGGGATGAGAAAAGTGGCTTCTTCATCGGTGATGCGGTTCCTCTTAAGAGCAGGCCCATCTTCTCCATAAGCGTCACGCTTCATCTTTTGACCTGTTTGACAATATTTTCAAAATTTGACAAAAAATTGAAGTTTAAATCATTAGATATTATAATATAATACCATAAAATTATAAAAAAGAAAGCCTTTTTCGCATAACGGATGCATCAACGATGTACCGAAACTACCGATGGTACAACTACGAAATTTGGACAGTAGTTTTACACTGTTTTTCGACTTATAATTTTGCGCCATCTTTATTTATTCTGTCGAATTAATAATATTGGCATTACATTTGCGTTATTATGTACGCTTTATAATTATTAAGAGCACACGTAAGTCAATGTTAGCTGAAAGTTAAATATACAATATTGAGTAGACTTTACAAATGTCAAGTAGAGTTGAGAGGAGTTGAAACTATAGTGAAATATGTGCTTGCAAAGTACCACAAAGGCATATTTGCATGCTCTGTGAGTTTTCAATGGTACCTCTGTTGCACGCGATGTAGGGGTACTATAAGTTCTACCAGACTCGGGAATGCAATCTCACGAAATCGAGATCTCGCGAGATCTCGTATAAAAATGTACAAAACTCAGTCTCATAAAATATATGGAAATTGCGAGATTGAACCAGCATAATCCGTGTGTGCTGCCCATAGCGCGGCTGCCCACGGAAGGAATCCTATAGTTTCATTTCATCTGACTGACGAATTCAAAGCTAATATTTATTTACTAAAGCAGTTCTTATTATTTTTAATTGCGTTATTTAAAAGTTTTTTTTGAGAACTTGAAAAATTAAATTACATTTTATTATTTCATACTATTTTTAAATACTTACTAAAAATACTTACTCTTAAAATGAATTATTGCTGCGGAAGGCTTATTATTTAACAAGGTTACCAAAAAAAAGTGATATCTATTAATGAGATTTCAAAACTAAGTAACCTGTAACCTGATGGTAAAATACATAAATATATCCAGTGCTATAAATAGAACGGTTATGTAGGTATATGCCATATTATATGTCACTACATTTTATTTTTATTGTTGATAATAAACAATAAATGGGGTTAACGTAGCATTTGCACACATTTTCAATAAAAAAACAATCTCGCAAGATCTCGTAAGGCTCGTATTGCCAGTCTCGCGAGATTTCGGTTAGGTCTAAAATTTCGCGTCATTGCATTCTATATCCCAGATCAAGTTATCGAAGTTAGGATGCCAACATAAAATCAAACATTATATTTTATTCCATTAGTTCCACATTTATAAGTCGACTCTATCGTCATTTCAGATAACGTGGATGCCATGATAAATAATACACAATAATGCCAAAAAGTAACTTCTATAAGAATTCGCATAATAAAATTATATTTCAAGCTAACCATCAAGACCAGAAACAATCCCATCCGTAGCATACTGCAGACAAAGAAAATTAATACAGACAAGAATAAAAATAATAACAGGGAGAAAAATTAAGTTGTTTGAATTAAAATGGTGCAGTTGAAAGCTGCCGACGACCACTAAAACTCCGTGAGAAACCCCGTCAACAAGATTTCCGGCTCCGTATCCGCCGGCGCAAACAATGCGCCTAGCGTTCGGCTCGTCCCACAAACGATGTTACAATAAAATTATGCAGATTACCTTCTCAACTCGTGAAGTAAATTTAAAGTAGATCCCGCATCGACAGGGTTAGCACTGTTTAAGTCCAGACTTCGATATGCTAATGTCCTCGTCTGCCGGGTAGCAGGTGAGCGGGGTCGACGACACGTACAGGTGTACAGCTACAATGTCGCCGGAACCGGGACAATTCGCACGCATCAAACAAACTTTCATGGATAAAGACCTAACCGCATACAACCAAGTTAAATTGAAACTGCAGCTTTCGCTAGTAACTGAAGTGATGTTAAAACTAAAGACTTAAATACACAGTCATACTTATTGGCAATAATATGCAATGATGTTCTCTCATTCTTCGGCATTCTGTATAGAGCAAACGGGTATTGTCTGAAATGTTGCCAACTTAACGGAAGGACCGGTTTCAGAAAACTTTAGCAAGTATTGATTCAGGTTAAGGATGATTAAAAAGGGAATATAATGCATGTGAATAGAACAGCCAACTGGCTCGGAGCGGCCCCGGCAGGTGTTCGGTGCACAAAGACGGCGTACCTACGGACCTTCTCGCGCAAAAAATCGTGAAAAAACAAGGCTCCAAATGTCACTACCAGCTGTCTCACCTGCGGACCCACTCTGACTTAACGTTGTTGATCATCTCCATTTAACTTAAGTCAAATACTCTATTCCTAAACTAAGGCGAAAATAGTTTTCGCATAGACGTGGTTGATTCTTTAAAACAATCGTTATATTTACTATGTGTATGCAACTACAAAAAAAAACTACTTCATACAACAAATAAAAGCTAGACTTAACTGTGTAATTACAATAAGGGTTAATAAAATAGGTGTTGTTTTGTAAAGGGCGGCTAAGGACTCACCTATTATTCAATCAGGGCGTTCAGAACAAGGCGGTTCGGACCTAGAACAAGAAAAATATACTAATTAGATTTTAATATTTATCATAAAAAAAATCACACCAAAAAAATCGAACCTACATCATAGTAAGTGAGTATATTGATATGAAGATATAGCGCGATTAGTAGCATATTAGTATTGATTGTTAAGGGAAAGGCGTCCTCGTTATGAGGCGAGCGCGAGTCGACTGGCTTCGGTCGGGCGCCACACGGGTGTTAGTAGGGCCCGTACGAGACTCCGGGGCGCCGCCGCTGCACATGCGCACTAGCCGCCACCCCCTCGATAACTGAGGGTGTTACCTCTCAGTGTCCCGGAAACGAGGACTTAACGACTCACACCACAAGACGACACCCTGTTCCAAGTCTCCCACCGACACACAAACGACTCACTGTCACTCACGACAAAGATAGACGAAACTTTCCATTTCCCGCTGAGCATAGTTTTCTGGATACCTGCCGGAATTTGTTGTATATGAAAATTTGCTATAGTCGCAATTTTAATGTAAACAGCGTTAGGAGGAGGAAGAAACGAAAACCTTTGCGCCTGCGCTTCCTACCACAATCTGCACAGACTTAACGATGCAAAGTCATCTCTGGAAAAAACATTTTATCTTAGACAGATTTGTCTGGATCTAATTAGGAATACCTCACGAATTTATAACTTATTCTACGGAACAGACACATTGGTATATTCATTTACAGTATAAACATCTGACCATTATTTAGAAACTTCTTGAACTAAATTTGTGATGATTGGGCAGCACATTTTTGCGATAGGGGAAAAATTCAACAAAATATTATTCACCAGCCTCACTGATGAAAGCCCACATTTATTTAGATTTCCTGGCGACTAGATTTGCAACATTTCAATAAAATTAAAAACTGAAATGCATAATATAGTCAAAAAAATCAGGGAAAGAATTAAACAATTTAAGTCTCCATTAAATGGTTTTCGTATTCCATGTTTTGCAAAAATAAGAATTATTACTGTCAAAGAAAACCGTCGGTCGCCGTGAGAATTCATGCATATGGCAGGGGGTTCTAATCATTTAAATTTCATGAAGAGCGAAGACATATTCTTCCAAACACATGGATAACTACCACCTATTTTCCCATAATTTTCTTCGTCTAATTAAGGACTTCTTTAATATCAAGCTGGTATCTGTATTAACGCGTTGAAATCTTTGTAGAAAATAAGATAATTCTTCTATACAACTAAGAATAATGTAAAGAAAATAAATATGTGCTTTCTGTCATAGTACTATTCGTAGTAGTATGTGATGTTGAGATCGCATGAGAAACGGTCATTAAGTAAAACAAATGACCATCAATAGCATCTTTTAACAAATTGGCCACCATGGAACGAGTCGCATATTGTTACTGAAAACAATTAATAAATTAGTATAACACATTGGATGAGTGTATCGTAAATTTTTATGATCAAAGATTTTGCAGTAGCATTTAGGTATCCCAAAACACGTCTAGCGCTGTTCGGAAACACAATGACAAGGATTTATCACTTAAACCAAGCAGAACCATATATATCAAAATACTTAAATAATATAGGTAGAGCTACTAACCATTTACATAAAAAAAAATCCATCAAAAATACAAATTTTTATTCATAGGAGAATATTGTTATTTTACGTTTTATCTATGTATTACATGCAAAATTTTATTCTGACCACTTATTGATAAAAAATTCTCCTATTTATTATTTGGAACTCCTATATTTTATTGATTTCGTTAAATGTAAGGAATAAAGCAAGACAATTATAATGACAATAAAAATAATAAATGAATGTTTGTCGCTCGATAAGATCACTTCGACTGCCGTTCAAATATTATAATGACGAAGCACATCAAACATGTACAGCCGACGAGTTTGTGCTAGGACATTAGGTATGTAGATACTGTAGATATATCCACCTATTTGTCAATACCTAATAATCCATCGATGAGTAGAGCCATGGAAGAAAATTGTCACCCAGGCAACAGAATGCAAAACATTATCAAATATCAAGACAGATCTTCATCATCATGGTTATGTAAAAGACTCGCATTTCATGATTGCCTACTGGCAAATCTTCTAGATCTAATTATTTATAGTCCCCAAAATTATTGAAATGATCCTTCAGATCAGAGGATCTTATTCTGATTCATTCAAATAACATAATTATGTCTGGTCTGGCCTCAGTAGTCTAGGTACTAGGGCTTCCAAATATTCGATAAAATTTGTATTCGAATATTCGAATTTTTTTTGGGAATTATTCGAATATTCGAATATTATTCGAATATGAAAAAAAACTAATAATCCGTATATACGTGTTAATAAATAATCACGTAATTTGCAAGTACAATATTTTGATTTTGTTCGTGTTAAATGAACGAATGTATGTTGTAGTTTCCATAAATGAATAGTTGGTTGTCTCTAAAAAATGGTTTTTAAGGAAAATAAAAATAACAAGTTCGATGATATCGTTAATTTATCTAACTTTATGAGTTTTTTTTGTGAATTTTCAAGTATACCAAGGTACCCAGCCATAGCTAGAGAGTACTTAAATCAATACGCAGTGGCGTAGCTAGCCGTTGCGGGGCCCTATATCAAAATTTTGCTGGGGCGCCCTCTCGACTTGAGGGTAAAGATCTTTCTCAAAAGAAATAAAAAAGCGCGCGTAAATTAAAACAAGTATAATATATCTACTTACATATTTCGATTAATAAACCACATACGATTGTATGTGAAAATACTCGAGAATTTTACCTTGAAGGCAGCTCTGTTTTGGTTCGGGAGATCCGAACGCGAGCACAGACTCCGTAGCCGATGTGATACGACAGGGCATGGAATGTTTTATTCGTAAATCTGTCATATCCATCGGTGGTATAAACCAGCTCTGGTATAGCAGTCCCTGTATCTCGGCATCTAACCAAAAGAACGCCGCTTGCCAGGCCTGGTCACCCGCGTGCACGCTTATGTACCTAGATCTATCCACCCCAGGGCTTAATGCAAAGCTCAACGCTGTCTACCGGTTAGCAAAGAAGCAAATGGCTAAAACTATAGTCACCGCGAACTAAGAAGCCCAATTTGTCGTTTGCCATCACAGTGACATTAGAGATGTACAAAAAAATCGGTTCACGAAAGAAACCAATTTTTACAACAAATCGATTCAAAATTATAAGACCTTGTAATCGATTCGATAATTAAATTTTAAACTAAAAACCGTAATATTTAGGTACCTAGGTTACCTACCTACTACCTCGATTGAGCTATCTCATACCGCGTATTCTCAATGTGTACATATTTACGACTTCAATAAAATATTATTTTATCCATTCGCCCATGAACATCAACAACACCAAAAGCATCGCTGGTGCGCTGCCGGCCAAGAAAGAGAGAAGAAAAAGAAAGAAAGATAGATCACGATAGAATGAAAGTCCTGCTCAGTTTCATAATAATATTTTGACATAATATTATATTATGAGCGTCAGGAAAAAACTACAGTGAATAAATTCTTGCTTATTTCGTAAGACACATTCATGTATACATAATTATTTTGTTGAAAAAGAAATGTTTACCGCTACCTTAAATATATAATTACATATAACATATTATCTGCAGTTACTGTCCATGGATGGCGAAGTGCCCATACATAATGGAAAATGTCCTTTGTTAGCATCCAATTCGTCGTTGTATTATTGGGTACCTAATTTTAAATTCAAATGCAAGCAAATCATTTATAACAATGTAATTAAATTAATCAATTTTCGTTTTTAAATTTCGATTATAGTAATGTATCGATTATGATTGGTTTTATAAACGGTTTCAAGCCGTCACATCACCCTACGTCAGATTAGATTTAGGCTTCTTCATATAAGATTGTTTCGACGTCATATATTTTTATTAAATTTTGCATAAATTATTATGTGATGGGATTTTTACTAGATTTTAACGTATAATATGATTTATAATCAACGCAAATGAAAATGAGTAGGGATTTTTAACAAATTTTGGTAAAATCCTTTGTCCGTAAGTATTCAACAATTAATGTCAAGTAAATGAATATTCCATTTCGCTCAAAGACACCTATACAAGGTTAGTTCATATTAATAAACAGCAGCTATCATTATAATTATGGGCATCTTAGATAATTTTGACTATAAGGCAAAGTTCATCGGCAAAATTGGCGAGCGAATCGTCGATTACCCCTCTGGTAGTCGAGAATTCTGGTCGCAGGCTCATGCTGCCGATGGTAACTTCTGTCGGTCATCTCTTCCACAACTACGTAAATCGGGCGACTCCGTGGTCCATACGGCAAAGGGGAAAGCCAAACTTCTAGGCATGCTTTCTGCCGCCAACTCAACTCTTGATGATAGAGGGATTACACCGCTTAACATCCTGCAGTGTGAGAGCTCGTTGAATGATATACTTTTTCCCAAAAGTCTGTCAGAGAGCTCTTTATAGCCACTTGATACCAAGAAGCTCAGAGGACCAGACAGTGGTGTTAAAGACGTGTGCTCCCAACTTAACTCCAGTCCCGGATCTAGGGGAGGAGGGCAAACCGGGGCACCCACCCCGGGTGGTAGTTTCAGGGAGCACCAAAATCATATAATAGTAGGATTAAAAATAAAAAAACTTGCATACGGAAGCCTGGTTGGGAGAACCAATTTTGTTAAAAAAGGGTTCTTATTGTCCCATTCAAGAAAAATGCCAACTATTTATTATTTATTTGTGAGTTTTTTTAAGTATCTCAAACGCTGGAGAGAGGGATGCCACTATCAAGTTTCTGCCCTGGTTCAAAAAATCGTAGATCAGGGGCTAGTTGATTCCCCGTCTTAACGTGCTTACTCTCACTATCATAAGATAGCGAGAATATCTGGCATAAACCACATGATACTTTTTTCGCCACGGTCATATCAAACGCACCTGTAGGCACCGTCAGGCTCTTGATCGCAACGGGGAAGCACTGGCAGTCAGCCTAGATTTCGCTAAGGCCTGTGACCGGGTACTGGGACAAGGGGGTCTCACGAAGTTACCATCTTACGGTCGCTGTGAGAGGTTATGCAGTTGGGTAGCCAGCTTTCTATCTGAGCGACATATCAAGGTCGTATTAGATGGTTGTTGCTCATATATGAAATCTATAAAATGCTGGTGTTCCCCAAGGATATGTCCTACGCTGTTCATTCTGCATATCAATGACATGGTATGAGTGGCAACTGTTGCTATGCAGATGACAGCACAAGGGATGTCTACTACACAGGCCCCCTTAATTCCTCTCAGTTGCAAGTGGTGGATAGCAGACTTAAACTCGTGTCTGAAGCCGAGAACTCTCTGGAGCAAGTCTCTCGGAATGGGGTCGACTTAATTAAGTGAAGTTCAATACCACGAAGATACAAGTTAAGAAAACCCCATTTGTCATAGCACCTCCATTCCAGGGTACCGCTCTCACCGTCACTAAAAGTGTTGAGTAAGAGTAAGATTATCAGCGTCATTTGGAAGCCAAGGCTATGTTAGCTTCCAAAATGCTTGGTGTACTAAATCGGGCTAAGGAGTACTTCATGCTTTACATGAGCTTTTCATGTCAGGCTTCACATGGAGTACTGCTCACCTGAGAACACCTGAGTTTCAGAAGAGATATCGGTAATCTCTGAGTGTACTACCGACTTGACAACGGTAAGTGCTCCGAGGAATCGTTCGATTTGATGCCTATTTCGCCTTTTCATCGTAGCACCAGTAGCCTAAAATTGAAGTTTCATTTTCATCCACACCGATGAGACTCGTGGGGAACCTCTACGGTCCGATTCTCCCGATCATTTTTACCACGCACGTGCTAACTGTAGAATGAGCTGTGCTACGTGTAAAATGAGCTTCCTCCTGAATGCCTGAATTACCATGCAAGATGGTCCAAAAAGTAATTTTAGTGTTGATTTCAATTTTCAATGAAGTATCGATGCTTTCCGGAACATGTTTCGAATCACAATTAATTTCCGGATCATTTTAAGAATTTTTCTAAGACGCATTGGGGGGCCCCTCAGCTCCGGGGCCCCGTATAATTGATACGGCTGATACGGCGGTAGCTACGCCCCTGTCACTACGTCACCTACGTGTCATAGCTTTGAGTATTTACTCCGAAGTTCCGAATTATGTTTCCAGAGGGCGACTCTTTGAAATTGACATTTTCAAAGAAAACGAAATTTTGAAGGTCACGCGCCACAGCGCTAACTTTAAAATTGTATTTTGACTATTTTGTGCACATTGGAATCCGAATTTGGTGTTGAGTTAGGTTTTGTAGAAATTGATCGAATATTCGAATATTCGATTCTTGTATTCGAATATTTGAGCGAATTTATTATTCGAATTATTCGAATATTCGATGAAAGCCCTACTAGGTACTATTTATTAGCTGAAATTCAACAGATATACCTATTGTTTATTTCTTGAAACCTGTTTTTTTAAATGTATAATTTATTATTCGAAATGTTATTAATATTACCACTATGTTCATTATAAAGTCTTGAGAAAATCGCACCTGCATAAGTCGCTGTCCACTTCTATCCAGTTCTAACTGCAGGGTGTAATTGTAAAAGTCAACGTCTATAATTTCTTTGACGTGAGTTGCTAAAATATTCAGCGAGTGGTGAGAAAGTATCCACCGGTGCCACCTGACTCTAGACTTGTAAGCCCACGTTTAGAGAGGCCTATCGATGTCGCAGCAAACATTTGCGTGACCTGACATATTTCTCATGATAATTTCTTTACAATAACATCAGCAATTCATTATTTGGATGTTATTTTTAACTTAAGGACCTCAGATTAAAGAATAAAAGGTTAAGGTCTATCTATACTAAAATTACTGTACTTTTAAATGTGTACATGTATAGGTACTAGAAATCTATTAGAAATATAATGACATCTACTAGAAACAGAAATCTACTAGAAATATAATGACAACATCAAAATTGTTGAATAATTTTCAAACGCGAAGTATGGAAAGCCTGACAGCAAAAATTGTATTTTCTTGCCCTGGATATTTAATAAGAAAATTGATGTCATTACATGTGACAGTTTGTCCCTTAGGGAGGAATTATTTACTAGGGAATAACGACGTCAATTCAGGGGACTTAAACGGAACATTGCGGCCAAACCATACTTACAAATTTTTTAGCTACGTATTATTATATCACAGTGAAGGTATCAAACGTATGGGAAGAATAGATAATATTTGTCATTACGAGGACGATCAATACCTTTTATACCGCTATTACCGCGCGCACTTTGGACACGTTTTCGTACAAATTTTACTCGTGAGTACACGTACGAACACGCAGGAACGATCCCGACATTCCAAGTAACTTATACGTACGTATAGTTCCGACGTCCGAAAAGAATCCGAACTTGTTGGAATTTTAAAACACATTCGTAAGTCAAAACTTAAAAAATGGATGTAGAAAAATTCATTAACTTGCTTTACGGACATAAATGTTTGTGGGATCAGAGTAATTCATTCATAAACTTTCATAAACATTTGCACTTTTTAAACATATTTCACGCACCCATTCGGTTCTACGACAGCGACGACGACGCCACCGCAGTCTCCGAGTTATAAAAGAATTATCCTGAAGATGAAAATACAGATTATTCATCGCGCTCCAACCAAAGAAGACTTCACAAATGCGATGTCACTAGAAAACTAACTATTTTACGAAGAAAAACGCATTCAATGTGCGCATTCAATTCGTACGACCACGATCGTACATATACGTACGATATGAATTCGTGTCCAAAGTGCGCACGGCCTAATAGGACGTCTTGTATTAGAGAAATGACGTTCATAATTTGAACTCCTATGAATTTGGGGAAGTTTAGAACGAAATAGTTGTCGAAGGTTAATCTATACATCTATACCTACAAATAAATAAAATTGATGTGTCTGTCTGTGATTTCGAAATAAATGTTTTTTTCAAGCTGTAAATCGATACTTGCACGATACCAAAATCGAAAAATGGGTTTATAATATGTCTGAAACCACCGAACGGATTTTAACAGGACTTTTACTAGAATATTAAGACGTTTTCAACTAAAAGTGTAGGCTATTTTTTAGGGTTCCGTATCAAAGGGTTCCTTGGGGATTTACAAGTTTTTATTATTTTTTTTAATCATCATCCCTTCCAGGACCCGCCGCACAGTCCGCGTGTAGCTGTAAAGGCCAGTAGGCCCAACAGCAACTATTCATTCGAAACAAAAAAAACAAACGGCTCAGAAGTTTTCCTATCGCGGGCACGGCACCACACGGAGCTCTGAACTGTCAGGTGACTATTTAATTTCTATTTTACATTGCTAATAATTAAGTATGTTGTTATTATACTGTTATTACGCTATCTTAATGTTGCTATATCGGTCCCTAGGTAAAGACTGCTAAATAAACCAATGTTATAGCAATCTATATAATCACCTCATTCTCGATATAATGTCACTATCTTTATTTGCCTAAATTTTTTTTTTTATGGAAATAGCCGGCAAACGAGCTGACGATCCACCTGATGGTAAGTGGCTATCGTCGCCCATGGACATCAACAACACCAAAGGCATCACTGATGCGTTGCCGGCCAAGAAAGAGAGAAGAAAAAGAAAGAAAGAACTGGCTCTCAAGCCCCCAGCCGGAACACGACGAATCGTTTGGCAGCTGACTCATGCTCAAGGATGGTAGCTATCCAGGCGAACCCCATGGAGAAATAATAATAGTAATAATGGTATTAATTAACAATTAAAATCATTATTACCAATATAATCCCTCTGAGGGCCCTACCACCAGCGGGCCGGATTTAGCCGCCTTTTACGACACCCATCCGGCGTGGGATTGAGGTTAGTATTCTAAAACCGCCCCAATACGGCTAAAATACAATATATACCTATTTGTCTATTTGTGTGTTTAATTCAAATCATCTCCCACAAATATTTATCATAATCCTAACGAATCATATTCGCTCCATGATTGCCACTTGACACAAAGCAATAAACGCTTATTTCACGCTTGAGACTACTCACCCGACACCCTGAGACATCGCGCCAGGATAATACGCAACGACCCGTGAAAATATTATAGCCTTACTATATATTACGGATCATTTTTGAAACATTCACTAACGCTAAGGAAATACAAAAAAATGTCCCATTTGATAAGCGGCATGAAGCAAATACTCGTGTCACACCGTTGCTACCGCATTGTTTGAATGGTTTTTACCTTCTATCGACATTCAGGGGGATTAAATTCGTCCAGGTTGCCTAATATTCATCATGCCTATCAACACAGTTTTCTAATGTTCTTAAAAGTAAAACCTCCCAAACTTCAGAAGAAAAAACTCTAACAAATATGAGTGATGATGATGATGATGATGAGTGAACTAGATAAGAAGGCGAAGTAGCTCCATCTTAGACAACAAAATCTAGAGATCAATAATTTTCCGAATCGTGTTCAAACTACACTTTAAGGAAATAAGTAATAGGGGGTGATCTGTCACTAACAACTACCTGGAACCTCTCGGAATTTTAATACTCATATTCCAATATTGTTTGTAAAGTTTTAATTACTAACAATTAATAAATGGAAATAAAGGAAAAGCATCAATTAATAATTGATTTTGTTAGTTAATACTTTCATCATCATCATCGTGCCCATTTCCCAATTTTATTTGGGGTCAGCGCAGTCTCTTATCTTTCATTGATATGATTGTGTTACAGATGATATCTGTAACACAATCCATCCATCTTTTCTTTGGTAGTCCTGTCCCCTTCATCTCTCCATCACATTCATTTCCATCACTCTTCTCGTCACATGCGTTTCCTCTTGCCTCATCACATGCCCATTAGTTTATATCACTAAATATAACTGCAGCGATCTAAATTTTGTTATTAGAAACCATTGCCATCTAAAACTAGCTAGAAACGGGACAGCCACGTTCATTACCTGACGTGATTTAACTCCTGATTGACCCTAACATTATGGTAAAATAACCACTATCAAATTTAGATTAGTGAAAATTACTTGTTAGTTAGAACGTCCATTACATAATTGCTAGGCACGAGTCACATTTGGCCTCTCAGACAATAGTTATCTATTCCCTTGCCTCGTGGGTCGGCTTCGCTTGAATATTTGATGTTTGTATCGATCATAACTTCTTTGCAGCGCTCCATCGAACAAGGCTTCGGCCGATCGGTAGTTTTGAATGTTCATAATATTAAAACTAAGACTCCCTTCATACAGTGTGTCCAGCGACCAACTAGCGATAATTTAAGGGCATGAAATATACCTAATTTTGGTGTCGTACAAATAATGTTTCTACCGGATTAATAAAAAGGAGATTCTCCAATTATTTGATTATTTTCTTGCGAGCGCATAGCAATACATAGATTGAAGATGGGCATATTTATCAGGCTACGCAGAAAATTCTGCGATGAAAAAGTTAAGCATGATTTCCAGTAATTATAAATTATTTGTGAGTAAAAAACCTTTAGTAAAAACCTTCTTCAAAATTTTCTTCATATTATCTTTTGCCCGCGGCTTCGCACGCGGTAGAGCTGTTTCAAAACAAAATTTTTAAGTAATTAATTTAGATTTATAGAACCATGTTAGATAAACAGATGATGCCCGTGGCTTCGCGCGCGTGTGTATCGATTTTTGACAAATCCCGCGGGAACCCTAAACTTGTCCGGGATAAAAAGTAGCCTATGTGTTAATCCAGGGTATAGGCTAGCTTCATTCCAAACAGACAAATCGGTTAAATAGCTGTGCCGTGATTGAGGAACAAACATCTAAACCACGTGACTTCGTGCACGTGGGTATCGATTTTTTACAAATCCCGCGGGAACACTGAACTTGTCCGGGATAAAAAACTAGCCTATTGTTAATCCAGGGTATAGGCTAGCTCCATTCCAAACAATCAAATCTGTTTTGTAGTTGTGCCGTGATTGAGTAACGAACATCTAAACATTTTCACAAACTTTCATATTTTACTAATAGAATTTATGACCTGAATTGAAATACATACTATATCTTACTAGAAAATGGTAACATTTTCGCTTTATTACATTTTCAATTTCAAATGTTGAAACAGAACTAGAACAAGACTCCTAGAACAAGGACTACCAACATGCAGAAGATAGAAGTGGTCGCATTTTGGATTTTGATTTGGGAAGCATGAAAGTTACTGTTGTGCCACTAAGTCATCAATGCTCAGAAAGCCACCCCACAAAGAATGTAATGGTTGCAATTTTTTATCGCTATTTTTCTAATTTGAAGCAATCCTTCCGTGACTTGTATCAATGCAATGAGAAAGAAGAAACCAAACATGGGAATCTGACTGTTGCTGCTTCACGATGTTGCCGATGTATTTAGCACGAAAAACGAGCGACATCCTGGACAGCACAGCGATTTAAATTAATAATAGTAATATCTGCCACGGCCGGGAATCGAACCTGGGACCCCTCGCTTCGCAGGAAGGGTCGCTACCAACTAGGCTACAAGGTCGTCGTAATTAAAATAAAACCTTCTTTCTATTCAGGCATAGTTGAGTACTATATTTTAAGGTATAGTTACAATTATGTACTATTTATTATATCTTCTATGGTATTACAAAAGTTCTAAATTCGGCCTTACAAAATAGAAAGAGTTAAAAACCGGCGAATAAAACTGGCTTTAGTTTTAATGCAAAGTGTAGCGTGCAGAAGTCCACGCATTAAAGAGAATATAAAATGATGCAGTGAAGTACAAAGGGGATATTTGTGGTTGTGAGGAATAATAGAAGTGAATAGTTGGAAATGCATCGGTCGGACATTTCGTGAGGATAATTGGTAATGGGCATGTGTGCCGCACGCCACGGTAGCTCAGGAGACATCTTATATGCATTCGAGCCTCCGGTAATTTCCCTGTACGTCCTTGTATATTTAACCGCGCGGCGCCGTCTGTCCATGCTGCTCTCATGCATATGTCATGAACGGTTGCCGCGCGACCGTTTGTTGACGGTCGAACCGCGGGAACCGCGACCACCGGCCCCAACCCACCACCTATAATTGTTATGTTCTACTTTCGATTCCGGTGGCCATCGAAACCACCCATTGCCTCCACTACCACCGAGTGGTGGCGTGGACGCAAAGGGATGAGGCAACAATTAGGTTCCCTTTTCCTACTATGGCTGAAATGTAACGACCGTGTTGTTTCTATTGCATCAATTGCATGGTACATTGAAATTAAATGGCGGTCAGCGTAAAAGCCGTAATAAGTCCGATGTACGCACGCAATGTAATAAATATAGACGAACTATCGTTGGTGGCCCCACGGGCAGTCATCGCCGACGGCTGATAGGTGATTGAATGTAATCAATCGTTTAAAAGGTTTCACGTAGTATCCTTTAATTTTCACTAACAACACGAAAGCTTTAAATGACTCGTATATAACTGTACATCAATAACAATAAAAAAATTATTACAATCATGTATTGCTACTTATTATAAGTACTATTATTATATTTTCTTCTGTGGTATTACTTGTAATTCTGTTGATGGTTCTTTTAAAATAAATAAAGAGAGCAAAAATAATAAACGCTAAAATATGTTGCCTCAAATGTATTACTCAAAAGATTTCATAGCTGTTTGATTTTGCGATGGATTACCAAAGGTAGATGTAGATGACCATTCAACAACATAAATAATGAAAAAAATGCAGCGAAAAATTTTTCTTTTATCTCATCTCATCAGAGCTGATAGCTATCCTAATGCTGGGCTCGGACCTTCTCTCAGAATTAGTGAGGTACAAGGCATAGTCCAACACGTAGTGCGGATTGGCATCCTTCACACACCTTTGAGAACATTATGGAGAACTCTTAGTTGTGCTAGTTTTCTTACGAATTTTCTTTCACCGAAGCAGTTACTTTCAAAGGCGCATAATATACCATTTTGAAAATTCTTCTAATTTACAAACGTGAAGGATTCGAAACTCAAGCCACTGCATTCGAGAGGATATCACCGCAAAATTTTCTTTACACTAGTTTTTATTTATACTCTGCGGCGAAATTTATTCATTTTAAACGAAAACTTAAGTAATCGTAAGTTATCCGCCCTAGCATGCCCGAAATTAGTACCACACGCCAATCGACGCCTACAAGAATTTCTATTTTAGTTTTCTGTCCATCACGCCAGTGGTTAAGTTGTGTCAATAATAACATAAATACATAATTATTCCCATCATCTATTTACTGCTATGAACAAGAGAGAACTTTTGAAGTTTATACCAAGATGGATTCAAGGATTGCTCATTGGCTTCAGAGACCTGTACTATATTTTCCATACCTTTGAATCAATTGTGAATCTTGTCAGCTTATCAACTTACAAATAACTATGAAAGAATTCCATGTCAATCTTAGCTTAAAACCATGACCCAAGTTAGGTAGAAAATTCTCATCTCTATTCCCAGGTCTTTATGACAATAAGTTTAGTAACATCATAGACAGATTTAGGAGTAACAAAAACTTTGGATGTAAATTTAAGTTTCAGAGGAAAGAACATTATAATAACAATTGCCACAAGAGAAACTAAAATATTTATACAAATATTGGAGTCCATATTTTCTAAAGGCATTGAGATTTCAGAGATTATGCAGAGATAATTAACATTTAAACATTAAAAAACACCCGTCTGCTATCAAACTATCATGATATGCCTTTTTGAAATCCTTATGGTGAGCTCTTTAATTTAAGCAACAGCGGGCGCGGTCGGTAGTTGGATTGGCGACCGCTAGTGGCAAAAATTTCTTGAGCGTTTCCGTGCTTCGGAGGGCACGTAAAGCCATCGGTCCCGGTTGTTATCATAAGATCACAGTCGTTAAGCCATGTCGGAGGCCCTCGGGCGGTTTGAAAACTTCCGACACTCAGGTTGGCCACTAACTCCTCCACCCCGCACTGGAGCAGCGTGGTGGAGTATGCTCTAGACCTCCTCAAGAGGAGAGACCCATGCCCAGTAGTGGGCCATTAATGAGTTGAAGCCAGCCAGGCCAATTATGATATAAACGTAATATATAATTTAATTAATAAGTAAATTTTATATAATGTATGTGACATGTTTTAATTTAATTAATTGTAATTTAATCATGTTATGAATTAATTGGTGTAAAACTGTGATGATAATTATGATCCTTAGTTGGTTGAATTAAATGAATTATTATTATTATAATTAGACCATGGCATGTTCCTCTTGATATTTATTATAAATGTGATTATGTCTTCGATAAAAAGCTGTGAAAGCAAACATTTCGTTAAAAACTTTAAACAGCTCTCCTGAAAATTTTGTTTGTTTTTGAGTTGTGGGGTTGGCTTTAGTATCCTGCGGCACCAGTATCTGGGTGATTTTGTCTTTAATCGATAGGCAGTGATGTCCCAAATCATAATCTAGTTGCTTTTTGTGAGGTGATGCGTCGTTTTTGAAAAATCTTAATTTTAATTTTTGAGGCTATTTCCAAAAAATACAACACGAATTATGTTAGTTATTTATAAAATTCATATTATTAGGCATAAATATGTTTTTATATTATATATTACAATTATAATAATTAATTAGATAAACAAGATTTCGTTGGAAAGATTTGCAGCCCGGGGAAGGTAGTCCAGCTAGATGAAGCAAATTTGGAAATAGGAAATACAACAAAGACATTTTTTATACATAACGAGCTGATCCAGCAAACTTTGTACCGCCTAACAACTGTCCCTCTCCCTCTCCCTTGACTATCAGTTATAAAATAAAAATGTTAGATATGTTGCTAAGGTAACATTAGAAAGTTAATATGATCGTTAAGTTTTCAAAGACATCGGACCTCATACTACAGCTATAAAACAGACAAATTTTTGAACGCACCTATAAATATTTGACAACCAAATTATAATTTAACAAAAGACATGAAATGTTTCACAGCCAGGAACATTTTGTATTGGAAAATTAAATTGTCATTTTTAGTATTTTCCGTTACAGTACTTATTATTTATGTTTCTCACCATTTAAACCTTCTCTGAAGTTACACAAATATTTCAAGATCAAAATTAGCCAAATCAGTCCAGCCATTCTCTAGTTTTAACGAGACAAACAAACAGCAATTGATTTTTATATATATAGATAGATAGATAAAAAGGTAATATATATGTGATATATAAATTTTACTGTTTAGGTCACACTCTATTAAATTTATTTATTACATTCTAGTTAAATTTATCAAAACTGGTGACAAAACTGACTTAGTCAACCCCGACTTTACATGGTACTAGTCAGCCACAGGCGACTAAAAGGGGGGGGGGGGGGCCTCCCCTCCCTCCCAATTTCACTCCCCTCCCGGTGCCGCAGGATACTAAAGAAATACCGAGTTGTGTTCAACGCTGCCAATTGCGGGGAAAATCCTCGATTTGCGGGGATTTGATGGTTAGCGCGGAGAATCACTTAAATCAGGGAATGACCATACGTCCCGCGAGTGCAAAAAAAACCCGCTTTGTACCAAAAAATTGTAATTATTGTACACAAATAGAACCCGATGACCTTTTTTTTTGTAGTCCGAGGGCTGAACCGATATATATAAAAATTCCGTATGAGTCCCAAAATTTATTCCAAAAATATCATATCGAGGATAGAAGCGGGGAATTTCGAGGAATTGACAACACTGACGCGGGGAATCTAGAAATTTTTATTGGCAGCACTGGTTGTGTTAGTATTCATTCACAGCAGCGATATAATTATCAGCTTATAGTGCGATTTGGACATTTCTGGCGTTTGACTATAGTTGAGAATAGTGCTGAAAGTTTATTTAAATTTTCTCCAAAACCTCATTAAGAGGTGTACCGTTGTAATCAGCATAGAACCCTCTATCATGTTCCTTCCTTCCTCCCTCTCCAGATTCTCCTGGTACAGTATTTTAAATTTAACCCAATAGTAAGTTTACAATAAATTAAAGAATTTCATTTACAAAATACATATATCAATTTACAATAAACCTTATAATAAACGTACATAACCAAACTTATGTAGGTACTTATTTAAAAAATATGAGGTGTATTGTTAAGTACACGATAGTAGGCTAGGCACTTATTAATTCTGGTGATAAAACTGAAATAAAATTGTTATCAAAAACAGAACCGTATGAAATCGATAAATATAATGTTAGCAAAATTATAACCATGTACTTACCTCAAAACAACGTAGTTCAACTTCGATGATGTAATTTTTTTTGAAGGTTGAAATAATCTTTGTTTCTTTAATTCGCTCTAATTCAAATTAAAGATTGCTTTAATAATAACAAATTAAACGAAATTACGTACGATGTGAATTGCAAAAAAACAATTAAAATGGCGGCAATTACATTACGCATTGCCAGATTTTTTTGGTGCCTGCATCTTTAATGTTGCCATGTAACTTTGTATACACGATTTAAACTCTTAGAACAAACGTGTTTTAAATATAACGCTAATAAATAATTTTTGAACTGATTAGCTCTTAGATTATGGGGAAGACAAAAATAAATATTTAATAAATAAGATTAGAACAAAGATACATACATTATCATTGGATTAAAAGTTAAAAAGCCTCTATGAAAAATAGAAATGATTTTATAATCTGATACTGTCAGTGTCAAACAAAGTCAACATTGACAGACACTGTCATAATGACTTTAACAACTTAAATGTCACAATCAAAAATCAAATTCAAATCAATCAATCAAAATTTATTCATGTTCATTTAATTACGTCAAGAAAGTGCGTTTACGTTTTTTGATATTTATTTTATTTTTAAAGTTACATATTTATCGAAACCACGTCTTGATTAATTGTTTTTGTACTGTACAACATTATGCCTAACAAATAGCAAATTAATAAGTAAAGAGTAACATGTCATGAAGTAAATATAACACGACATCCAAAGAGAAATGAAAAATGAATAATAATAGTTCTGATTATATTCAATGGTCTGAGCTGCACTGTTCCAAGGATGCTCTTACGGACACATACGGATGGTTCATGCAATTTTTGCTGGCAGTCCTTGCATTTACATGTCTCATAGGTGAGTAGTGTGACCATGGGTATTGAAGATTAATTTTTTATGTACTGGTTTAGGGATAAGATTTTGAAGTGGATCGAAGACGAAATGTTTATATGACCCCTCAGTTTAAATGAAATTCATATTCTTAGTTATAATTTACAATTGTCAAAAGTTTTAGATTTATTTTGTAGTATGATACTCAGTTTTTATAGCTTGCAGCTTTATAATGTGTAATGTTAAAATTTTAAATTGTGAATTTTAAATTTTACTGCAAAATTATGATTACCATTTAGTATTGGACGGACGGGTAAAGGTTACTGCAGCTAAATATGTTGGAGCTCATTTTTTTTAATATCCATAAGACTTACCATTGAGATAAACCAAAGAGAATTCTTGGGTTCCAGGTCTACGTGGCTTTAGTCCATTTTTCTAGACGTGTCTTATGCAGGAAACTATCTTGGCAGAAATTTTTATTGAAATATTAATTTGCGTTACTCTAAAGAAAAATAGTCATGAATAATTATTTTTAGCAGTAAATGATAGTTCATTCAGAAATACTTTCTATTTTGTGTCTGCCTTATATTTCAATGGTAAAACTATAGATCAAAGGTACCTGCGTTCAGGGTGGTGAAGGGGGGATGGGAGGGGGGAGGTAAAGGGGAGCCCCCCACTACAATTTTTATGTTCCGGAAAGGTATAGTTTTCGAGTTATGTTTTTTTTTGTAAAATCATAATACATAGGAAAAACCTTGGGTATTTCTTTAGTATCAGTGGAAGGGGGGTGGAGTTGGGGGAAGGGAGGGGTTGGGATAAGGACCCTCCCCCCTTAAAGGTAATACGTGAGGAAACACATAGTTTTTGAGGTTTTTTTTTGTTTTTATTTTGAGGATAAATCTGTGAAAACTGCTTAATATTTATCATAAACTATTCTAAATTACTGTCGGGTTGTGGAGGAAGAAGCAAAATTTCGACCTCCGTATGGGGAGAAACTACACCACTTCTACTATTATTTTGGAAAAATAATGACACAAATCATTATAATTACAAAATTACATTATATACACTTTTAGGGAGAATTTGGGGGTTTTTGATACACAAACGACTCCGGCGCTGCGTGAAGTGCAGCCCCTCCGCCCTTGCGTGGGTTTACATTCACTCTAGGGGTAGGGCAGACTAGTACCACGTGGGGTCGGGGTTGACTAAGTCGGTTTTGTAACCATTTCGACTTACATCTGGAAATTTTAAAAAATCAGGCTAATCAAAAGCAAAAGCAGTCAAATCAGGTCCAGAAACAAAGCCAAAGTCCAACGTATGAGAAGAAATCAAATCAGTCCAATAACACAGCAGGGGTCGTCGAAAATCCAAAAGAAACACAAGAAAGCACATTCACGTAATACGAAGATTAGCCGAATAACTGAACACAACATTGACAGCGCAATAAGTTTTGTGCTACCTTCCATTTCACTCGTTTTTGACGAAGTACCCTCTAACTGTAGACCAAATTGATAATAATTGTCTTTCTTAATACGCAATTTTTGTTAAACTTATTTTTGTCGTAATTAATTCAAAACGCATCTCCGGAATCTAAAAATAGTTTTAAACGTTCACACTGAACCCTAGCTACATCTCTCAACTCACACCAATATCAAATTCAGTTACCTTAGATCTATACCCAACCCCTATAGACAACATTAAAATTAAAAATCTTATCTATTTTTATATATTTGTCACTACTTAATATTTTTATATATTTAATTAGTATCTTAACTATTTTTATATATTTGTCACTACTTAATAAGAATATAATCTTAGATATTTGTCAGGAAATTATTTTTTAAAGCAAATGTTTATAACCTAAAATTTTATTTTAATGAATTTATCAAAAAAAAGACAATTTCACACAATAAGAGTTTAATTAATTATGATGTAAATGAATGAACAAAAAATTGGCAGCGATTCAACAACAAAAATGGCAGAGTAACGTCCCAGACAACAGCTGAAAGTGAACTGAACTCGGAGGCAATCTGCTCTGTCTTTTATACCCCCGGTTTTTACTAATTTTCTTATCTTCTACAATAATTTACTTATTTAACAGGTAAAAGGTTCTGTGAGCCACGTTACGCCAGACGTCCTTGGCTTATATGGTTCTATGATACTTCAAAGCAAGGCCTCGGAGCGCTCATTATACATGCAGCTAATGTGTGGCTATCTCCGCACCTCACTGGGAACCCTTGCACCTGGTGAGTGCGAATTGACATGTGTTAGGGGTGCATTAACTATCAATTCAGTTGTATAAAATATTTTTAATGAAGAAACAGAAAGATTAAATTGTAATTTCGTCCAAAATACTTGTCTTATAGAATATCATAGTAAAAATGTGCTTAGTTTTAAGTCATAGCCTTCTTGCTTGATTCAGCAGCCAAATGACTTGTAATCTAGCTAGAGGCCTGAAAGCTAATTCTTTCTGTTGTAAGAAAATTAAATCAGTGCAATCAAAATTAAAAAATGACACATTTTTAAGCAAGCAAAGGCTGAAAAAGACACCTGCCACAAAAATGTGACTAATATAGAAAGAAAAATGCCTGGTACTTTTGTTTAGTTATGTTTCTGCTTTACTGCATCTTGTCAGATGTTGAACCCATTGAAGAGATACAATTAGATACTATAGTGATGCTATGTATTACGTAATATGTATTACTATACAAGGTACATACTAAGATCAAAGAATAAATATTTATCTATTACAACCAAGCCAAGGATCCTTCGTTTAATGGCAAGTTAATACCTACTAGGCTACAGGGTTATTTATATAATATATAGGCATAGTTGTCTCCAAAAACATATTTTCTATGATGTATATTTTCAAAATTGTATGTGGTGTATTTTCAATATTTAAATAGTTCATTTTAAATAATTATTTATAAATTTCCATTTTAGTTTACCAAATAAGATCATATCAGACGGATTTTTGTCCAAAAATATACACGACCTGCTAATAATAATGTGTATGATGTTTGTATTGACAGGTACATAGTGAATTTCATGTTGGACTCCACACTAGGGCTGCTATTGATATGGGCGGGAATCAGACTCGCGCAGTATTGCGCGAGAACTTATGACATACCACTCATTAATTTTGGAGAATATGGTAACTATAACCTTAGCTGAATATTATTTTTAAGTAATTGAATATTATCTTAAAGCAAAAAAACACGGTTAGCTGATGCGAGCTACGGGCGCCGCCATATTGGTGTACCCTCATATATTGGATAGCCGTCTGTTTTGGGGCGATAGAACAAAATAAAAAACTTGAGAGGTGTCAAGGGACACCCGGATGGAACGAAGTTCCTTGCAGTCAGTACTAGGATAGCAAAAACATGCAGCAAGTGTGCCAAAACAAATCTGGGGTATTAAAATTCACCTAGTAGCTTGCTACTAGGTGAACAAAGCCGATGAGAAATTTAATACCCCTAGTAGCAAGCTACTAGGTGAACAAAGCTGATGAGAAATTTAATACCCCAGATTTGTTTTGGCACACTCGCTTGCATGTTTTTGCTATCCTAGTACTTACTGCAAGAAACGAAAATATCTGGCTTGCTTTCTATAAAAGAGAGAGAGAGACAGACAGAGAAACATGCGCACGCCGCACGACATGTAACGACGCCGCACGAGTTGTAACGACTAACGACGGCAAAAAGTGTCGTTGCAACTTTTCGTTACCAAATTTTCCGCCTAGCCCCCTTTCGCAACGCGCGATAAGGAACTTCGTTCCAAAAAATATTAATATGGCGTCTTTATGTTTTTAGAAAATTTTTATGCGAATACGATTTTTCGCTTTCTCGTTTTCACGTCATTGATTATTACTCATATCTATTCTCGCTCAAGGAGATGCATAGATACATAAACTGAGACAACACCAACATCCCGCCACCAGAAAACAAACCTGTCACATAAATGTCTGCTCCAGGAATCGAACCCAAGACCCCTACCACAATAGTCTCGTTACGCTGGGCTACTTAACACACGTGAATAATACATGGTAAATAACGTAAAAAGTAATGATAGCAGAAGGTTTCAATGTCAGTCACACTTACGAAAGACCTGAGTTACATGTGTCTACCTCTAATCTTATTATTAAGTTGTTCGCCTCACTTCTTAGCATTAATAATACATTTATGATGTAATTCAAGCAAGACTAATTTAAGTTTATCTTTCTTTCTTTCTTTACTGTTATTTCCTGTCTTGATCGGCAACGCATTAGTGATGTCATTGGTGTTGCTGATTTCCGATTTACTATAGCCGCTTTACATCAGGTGGATCGTCAGCTCGTTTGCTGTCTATTTACATAAGTAGCTCTATTGGAGCTTGGTAGTAAGACTGCGATATCGTGGCTAACATTCCAGGTTAATTACATGCCCATTTGGTAGTTTAAATTAAGGTGTTATAATGTTAAATGTTTGTTTATTTATCGTTGTTATTTATTATTTCCTTCCCAATGTTACTTATAACATTGCCCTAATATGGGTTTCACTTGTTGAGATACAAACATATTGAAAGCCAATTTATCAATTTAAACTACATTGATACAGTGCCGAGTTAAAATAACGCAAGTGACTCACCACTGTGCAAACACTTCATGTACTTGTACCATGCGACATAGAGTCATGGAAACATTTTATAGAAAAAGGTAATTGAATTGACATTGGTTTTGTATTAGGAGAATATTATGATGGTAAGTCGTCACCGTCGCTCAGGGACATAACAATTATGTATTAATAACAAAATCATTACTGATACTTTTTAAGCGTAGCTCACCGCAAGAATATAAAGTTATAAAGGTTTACAATAATTTTTTATTATATGCCTTACTGAGGGACGCGGCGTTAGTATTGAAGAGGTGTCTAAGATTTTGCTTATAAGTGGTCAAATGTTTAGAACATACCTGTTTTATCTGTGGTTTCTTATTTAAAAGTTACCATAATCTCCTGCAGGGGGCGCCGCTGTACCTTCCCGCGCGACCGTTGACGTTTATACATAGTGTCTTTGGATTTTGCGAGATACGGAGAGAAAATTTTTCAAAGTTGAAAGAAATCTATTAATACCTTGGATTGGTTTGTTTTTACAGCAATTATTCGTAAATACGAAGTTTATTGAGTAAAAGCTGTCAATTTTAGTGCAAATAGTGATATTTGTGTTTTTGTGGGTGACTATTCGGTGAGTACCTAAACGTTTTATATTATGAATCCTTCGGAGGATTTTGAATTCCAAATCGCTACTCCGGATGGAGGGCGAAACAACGTGTACTCTAGCTCTTTGCGAGACAATTTTTCTTCATCTTCGGCAGATGAAGAAGGCCTTGACGGGCCGCCACCATGCAAGCGTTTTAAACGCAGTAAACGCATGTCGAAACTTGTCGAAACTTGCTCAGATCCACAAATTGTTCATGCCTTAAATTCAAATAGCATAAATAAACCTATTATTCAACCATCTATTATTAAGCCTCTAGGAGATATTGCAATAAGTTTTGACAAAAAGAAAATTATACCTGTTGCTGATCCTCAAAAGTTAGTCGAAATATGTAGTCTCCAACAGTTTGACTCTCAAGCTTGGAAAGGCATTAAGTATAAGAAAGCCTTACAGTCACATATAGCTAGTCCTGGGTTCTCAGGTTTGAAATTAAATGTAGAACTCTGCCATCTTAGCAAGGGAGTAGATTATTTAGCTGAAACTGAACATTTTTTAGCCGGATTATCAAATGCCATTTTGGATGGTAGACATCTTTTAAAAAGTGGATTGCAAGAACTCTTAAATTGGGCATCTAGGCCGGGAACTGAGCTTAATGCTACTACGCTTCATTGTAAATTTTTTGAAATTTTTGGTCCATCTTCAGCGTCTTATAAAAACATACAATCATGTATGCAAATGATTTGTGGCAAGAGGGCAGAATGCATTGAAGTTAGGCGTAATCATATACTTACAGAGATCAATAATTTAAACCTTAAAATGGCCCTGCAAAATATTCCACCTAGTTCGGAGTATCTATTCAATAAAGAGGCCCTTGTCCCCTTGGTAGACTCTCTAAAGGGAACTCAGAGGTTGAACACACATGGCTATTTGAAGGAGAGGAGGAGCACAAAAACTGTTGTTAATACTAATTATAATAATATGAAACATAAAAAATATTATAAATCTAGAACTATTACTAAAAATTTTGAAGAAAATCAATTAAAAAATCAAAATTCAATCAAAGCAGTCAAGCCTTTTGTCTGCCAGGCAACAAAAGTAATTCCTCCAGTATTAAAAGCAATTGACAATCAAAGTAGAGTCTTTGAAGGGGGATGTTTGAGGCATCATGTCCAAACATGGAAACAGCTGGGAGCAAATCAATATATTTTAAATGTAATATCTCAGGCGCGCATACCCTTTGTATCAAAACCTCCATTGCATTTCCCTTACGAGGGAGTTCTAAAGAAATATGCAACAAAGGAGTCGAAGGAAATGTCACAAGTGATACATGACTTGAAGAAAACTGGTATTTTAGAGAAACCAAGTCGGGTCTCACCAGGTTTTCATTCTAAAATATTTTTAATTAAAAAGCCAGATGGGGGGATACGCCCAATTTTTAATTTAAAGCGCCTCAATCTTCACGTATCGACACGTTACTTTCAGCTGATTTCTAGAGTGGATGTTATTCAGTTCCTGCAAGACAAGGACTGGATGACAAAAATAGACCTTCACCAAGCCTACTTTCACATTAGCATTAAGGAATCTCACAGACGCTTCCTTCGCATAATATATAGAGGTGAAATATTGCAGTTAACTGCCCTACCCTTTGGTCTTTCATCGGCTCCCCACACCTTTGCATCAGTAACAAATTGGATTGCGGAAATCCTCCGGAGACAGGGCATAAGAATTATAGTTTACCTCGATGATTTTTTAATAGCCTGCCAGGACAGAGCTCTACTTTTAAACCAAACAAAAATTGTTGTGGATTGTCTTAATCAGTTGGGGTGGGAAGTGAACCATCAAAAGTCAGTTCTTACTCCAACTCAAGAATTAGAATACCTGGGTTTAACATGGAATACACAAACTAATTTGATTACTCTTCCCTTAAAGAAAGTTCAGAATATTAAAGAATTGATAGCAAATTTATTAAGAAAAAATATGTCCTGCCTCCGAACTCTGCAAAGGTTGTTAGGAATGTTGAATTTCGCCAATTTTGCAATGCAAAGTGGTCGCCTCCATTGCCGTAGAACACAAATTTTCCTCAGAGCTTTCAGAGGGTGCAAGCTGCGGCAAAAGAAAATATTACCTCCTTTAGTAACCCAAGAGTTACATTGGTGGGTAAAAAATATAGGGAAAAGTGCAAAAACAATGCACATCCCGAAAGTGTCCCACTTTCTCACCACAGACGCGGCGGACGCGGGCTGGGGCGCGCACCTGAACAACGCAATGTTGTCGGGTAGGTGGAGTGGCCACCAACATAAATGGCACTCCAATCTTAAAGAAATGTATGCAGTGTATGCAGCCTTAGCCCAGCAAGGTGCACACATGAGAAATGCACATGTTTTAGTGCAATCCGACAATCGGACCCTAATAGCACACGTCCGGAACGAAGGGGGTACCCGATCATTAGCACTCTTGGCTTTAACATACAAACTCCATCTGCTAACAGAGCAGTACAATATAACGCTATCAGCTTCTTACCTTCCTGGAAGGTTTAATGGGATTGCAGACCGCCTCTCAAGAGGAAAAACTGTTCCCGAATGGCAACTGAAACCCCAGGCCAGGTTGGCAATATTCAAAGAATGGGGGATACCAGAAGTAGACTTATTCGCGTCAAAAGAAACTGCGGTGGTCCCTAGATACGTGGCTTGGGACTCCACAGATGTATCTGCAATTTTTTGCGACTCATTCAGTCGCGATTGGAATTTTCAGTTGGTGATTGTACTAGTAGCCAATCCTTAACCATAGGTCATTGGAAACCAATAAAACAAATGGACTGTATGAACTCAAAATCTCTATTTCAATACAATTCACATTTTACTTATACTAACTCCGTGATACACTCGTAAGCGTGATTTAGGATCCCGCACAACGCCATCTATTGGCGCGTGTCGACATAACAATTTGTACATTCCGCCCACCAAGGACAGAATGTCCTTCCCTACCGCCCACCGTGACGTGGTAATGAAGCCCCTTAACTTAACTACTCACAAGTTAACAACAAACAATACAAAAAGAAAAACTTAAAATTCAACAAATTAATTATATCTCTATCTATCTATAAATATAAAACACAAAAAATGTTTGTATGGATGTCCTTTACATACCTTAACCAAATAAACACTATCCAAGCAATTGATAACATAAACTAATTACAAACCGGCAAAATTACAAGTTTGGAAGTTGGACGCTTAATTATTGTATTTTTAACCTTTAACGTAACAACTCTGGTCAAACCATCAAATCCCGAATGTTTTTTTACAACTTTACCAAAGAGCCATTTAGTGGGAGGCAAATCATCTTCCTTCACCAAGACAATGTCCCCGACATTCGCTTCAGGAACCTTGTAAGCCCATTTGTACCGGTGCATTAGGTGAGTAAGGTATTCATTGGACCACCGACGCCAAAAATGTTGAAGCATCGCCTGCGTCAATTGCCAACGTTTCAACGAACTCATTTTGCATGTCTCATAACTTACTTCAGGCACGGTTACAATAGGTTCGCCTATCAAAAAATGACCGGGTGTTAGAGGACTTGCTTCTTCCGGATCATTATTGAGCATTGTTAACGGTCGTGAGTTGAGACACGCCTCAATTTGGGTTAAGAGGGTTGCCATCTCTTCATAGGTTAGAGTTGACTCCCCAATTACGCGTTTTATGTGGTACTTTGTGGACTTAATACCACTTTCCCATAATCCGCCAAAATTGGGTGCCCTTGGTGGTATAAAATGCCAAGCAGTTCCTTGAGAAGCGAGGCTCTCAGCTATATCTTTAGCCATAGATGATTTTTCCGCATCAAATAAATCCCTAAGTTCCTTAGCGGCTCCCACAAAATTTGTGCCATTGTCGCTATAGAGATTTAAACAACAACCGCGTCTCGCCACAAAACGTTTAAATGCCTCTACAAACCCTCTTGACGTCAAATCACTAGCTACTTCAATATGTATAGCCTTCGTGACCATACAGATAAACAGACAGATATAACCCTTGTATGCCTTATGCCCTCTACCCCTTGTAGTTCTTAACATTATTGGGCCTGCAAAGTCTACACCACTGTTCACAAAAAACCTAGCTGGTGTCACTCTCACTGAAGGTAAAGATCCCATAAGTTGAGTTTGCAGCTTAGCCTTATGTCGGACACAAATAACACATTTACGGACATGCTGCTTTATCATGTTTTTTGCTCCGATTATCCAGTACGCTGAACGTAAATAATTTAACATCAACCTTATATCACCATGTAGAGTCTTCTTATGAGCATCATCTACAATTAACCTTGATAAAGCTGATTTGTCTGGAAGGATAATTGGATGCTTTATGTTTTCGGTTTCCTGTGCCTTTGAGATTCTGCCACCAACTCTAAGCACCTTCTTATCATCAAGATATGGGGTTAAACACAACAGTTTAGATTGTTTCGACTTGATCTGTCCATGCTGTTGTAGTTCATGAATCTCCTGTTGGAATGCAACCCTTTGAGCTAACCTTACACACGTGTTCAATGCCTCATCCAATTCTGATGTTGTCAAATATCCCCGTTTAGTACTTGAAACATTCCTCTTGGCCCCAAACCTTCTACAATAAGCTACTACTCGAACCAGTTTATTAAGAGATGAGTATTTGTCCAAAATTGAATCATCTACAGTGCTAACATGAACCCTTAGCTGCTCTTCTTCGTGGGTTTCATTTTTGCTGAGTCTCGTATATGAAACGTTTTTCTCCCATAAAAACCTTGGACCAAATTTCCACAAATGATGATGACAAAAATCAACCGGTTGAACACCACGGGACGCACAATCAGCCGGATTGTCCTTTGTAGAAACATGTGACCAGTGTGAAGATTCTAACGTTGTTTGAATCTCTGCAACCCTGTTAGCTACAAAGGTCTTCCAATTACTGGCATGTTTATTTATCCAGGCTAATACTACCGTTGAATCCGTCCAAGCTCTTACATTGCCTTTCGGTATGTTTAAAACCTCGGCGACCTCCATCAACAATTTAACCAATAATAATGCGCCACACAGCTCTAAGCGCGGTATGCTCACTTGCTTTACAGGCGCTACTCGTGTTTTCGAAGCAACTAGTCCTACATGTACGGCTCCTGACTCATTTGTTACGCGTAAATATACAACTGCAGCGTACGCACTATGAGATGCGTCCGAGAATCCGTGTAACTCGATGACGTCATTCGAATTAGTGTTCAGCCAGCGTTCCATCCGAAATTCAGTTAGATGTGTTAACTCACTGCGGTAAGTATACCAATCTTTTATTATATCCTCTGTAGGTTCTTCATCCCATCCTGTCCCTGATATCCACAATCGCTGTATGAAAATCTTTTCTTTAATTACGCATGGCGCTATCCAACCAAGCGGGTCATAAAGGCGAGATACGTCCGATATAATTTTTCTTTTTGTTACAGGTGCAGACAACGGCGGCAACTTCACCGAGTACTGAAATTCATCGCGAGTTCGGTTCCAGGTAAGTCCAAGAATTTTCACCATATTATCTAATTTAATCTCCAATTCTTTATTCTCTTTCTCCTCTCTCCTATTATTTTCCTGTTTTAAATTTTTATTCATCACTTGCAATAACTCTTCTCTATTGGTAGACCACTTTTGTAGAATAAATCCTCCTTCCTTTAGAAGTGCATCCATTTCCTTCACTAATTCTTCCCCTTCTTTTACGTTTTGGCAGCCCGTTAATAAATCATCCACGTAGAACTCCTTTTCAACCTTCACCGCGGCTACAGGGTATTTTTCTTTGTAATCAATAGCCACTTGATTGAGTGTTTTTACAGCCAGATAAGGAGCTGGAGCTGTGCCGAACGTGACAGTGAGTAGCTTGTAATCCTGGATTGCATCTTCGGGTCTCTCTCTCCACACTATGCGTTGAAAATCGCAATCTTCTTCTGCTACTCTCACCATACGGTACATCTTCACGATATCTGCTATTATACATACAGGATATGTCCTCCAATTCAAAATCACATGCCGTAAGTCTGGTTGTAAGGTAGGTCCAATCATCAACGTGTCGTTGAGTGATACACCATTTTTATTTTTACAGGACGCATCAAAAACCACTCTCACCTTGGACGTCGATTTATCTTCCCGTACAACTGCATGGTGAGGCAGGTATACTGCTTGATTTCTTTTATTATCAGGTTCTCGCACTAACACCATGTGATTTAACGATAAGTATTCCCTTATAACCTCTGTGTATTTTTCTTTCAACAAGAAATCGTTACTGAATCGTCTTTCTAAATTTTTTAATCTTTTAATAGCGATTTCTCGTGAGTCTCCATTTTTACAGGTCGGATCATCATCGCGAAACGGCAACCTAACCACGTATCTACCATCCTCACCGCGACACGTCGTGGCTGCGTACATATCTTCACAGCGTTGTTCTTCAGCTGTCAATATTTTCGTACTAAATAAAGGCTCTGATTCCAATTCCCAAAATTGTTTTATATCAAATTCCACCTGTGAATGCAATACAGTGACCTTCTCTCTGCCAGCGTCAGAACACACCGGTCCAGACAATATCCAACCCAGTGCAGTACATTGTGCTACAGGGCACCCGATGGGTCCACGGAGCAAACCTTCCTTCAATATCTGAGAGTAAACTTCTGCTCCTAAAAGGATATCTATTCTATTAGGTACATCATATGCAGGATCGGCCAAGCATAAGTGTCTTAATTCAACCCAATTCCTCAATGCTATCCTTTTTCCCGGAAGATACGTTGTGATATTATTAAGTACATAAGCCTTTACTTCCAATGTAAAACTGGGGTCTACTCTTGATTTAATTTTCAAAGAAGCCATGTACTTCGAAACCATTGTGGTTTTGTCACCACCTAAACCCGATATCACACTACTTGCAGGAATTCTCTTAAGTCCCAAACCTTGGACTGTTGCTTCGGTAACAAAGGAAGCTTGAGAACCCTGATCCAACAATGCTCTTATTACTTGGCACTGACCTACCCTAGATTCAGCGTCTACTAACGCTGTGGCCAACAAAACTTGACTGCTTTCTTTAGTTTTATTAGAGCAAGCCATATGACTTGCAGCAACTGTTGATGTCATATCCAACACCTGTAAACTATTAGAAACCCCATTATCCTTCCCCGAAACCTCTGCAACCGTTTGACCTGAATCACCTGAATTAACGGTCGTGCCGGGGACACCCCTTGGATGAAGCAAAGAGTGGTGCCTTTTCTTACAGATTTTACAGCTGATGGGCGTTCGGCAAAACTTAACACCATGATTACTACCTAAACAGTTGAAACAGATTCTATTTTTTGTAACGAATTCACGTCTACTCTCATAATCCAAATTTCCAAACTTTTTACAAAAACTGAGCTTATGCTCTTCACCACACAACTCACATGTGAGTTTTGAAACATCTATTGTATGTAAAACTTTAGGATTACTGACATTAGGTTTTGAATGATTAAATTGTTTGTTCACATGTTTAGGTTCCATAAATTCCAATGCACGATATCTACTTGTTAAAAAATCCTTAAACTGACTAAAAGTAGGCAAAGAATCTGAAGGTACATTCATCGTTACATTTAACTCCCACTGCTTTCGCGACTCGGAATCTAACTTATTTGAAAGCAGGTAAATGACAATGATATCCCACGTAGATACATCAATATCCAGATTGCTTAATGCATTTAAACAATCGGAGGATGTATCTATTAGTTCCCTCAGAAAGGTTGCCGACTCACAAGATGCATTTTTTTGACTGAGGAATCGTTTTAAAATACAATGTGAGAGATACTTTTTGTTACTGTATCGTTTCTGTAACATATTCCAACATTCCGTATAATTCGCGTCAGACACCGGTATATATCTAATTAACTGTTCGGCCTCTCCGGTTAAAAATCCCTTTAAATATTGTAACCTTTGCACGTTATCTAATGATGTATTGTTGTGGATCATTGATACAAATAAATCCCTAAATGTGATCCACTCTGTGTATTTACCAGAGAAAATGGGGATATTAACCTTAGGTAACTTTACAAGGTGAGATTTAATATTAGGATTGCTAGACTCACCTTCATCATTATTAGTTGTAGTAAGATCAGGAAGGTGACGTCTTAATTCACATTTATATGCCATATACTCCTCCTCAGTTTCATTATATTTATCCGCGGTAATATATGCCTCCATTTTTAACAATTGTGGATCACATTGTTGCAATAAATTTTTGTGACCCTTTCTGAATTCCAACCACAACTGTTCTAATGATTCTAGTCGAAGGTTGACGTAATCCTTCGTAATACGTTCTTTAGGCGACTTTCTAAAATTTATTCTAGCCTTAAATATACGACTTGAAAAGTCGTCTTGTAAGCTAAGTAAAGACTCCATTTTAGTCATAATTATTAACCAAACAACTTAATCTACTATTAATTAAAAATAAAGTTAGTTACAAAATTTACACAAAAATTACAAGTGTTTAAAACCATTTATTTCTGGGCGAAAACCAGCATGGATTCCCCGTACTTACGTTTTTAAGAAAACTATTCTAAGTCCTAAAACTAATGTTAGTAAATTTTCTAAGTTAATTTTATGTTAGTAAATTTTCACTGTGAAGTCCTGAACTGCCTTGCAATAAAGTTGAAATTCGCCTACTAAACACAAATTCAAAAGTACTCACAGTTGCACCTTCACTCACTCACAAATGCACCAATATCCGCTTAGATTTGTAGTGTGTGACGTACGAGCGCCCTCGCTCCGTACTGTCTCCTTTGCCTTGCAGTCGCAGTCGCTGACGTCACGTCCAGATCCACAGACCCACGACGTCACTTGCGGTGCGACTCCTCCCTCTTCCTACCACGTACTGTTGCCGCAGCGATCCACTGCGAGTACGGGTTCAGTGATGTGACCACACCACTGTGCACTCCCAAAAATATGTCCAAAAAATCCAGCTCGAATGACCAATGATTGTACTAGTAGCCAATCCTTAACCATAGGTCATTGGAAACCAATAAAACAAATGGACTGTATGAACTCAAAATCTCTATTTCAATACAATTCACATTTTACTTATACTAACTCCGTGATACACTCGTAAGCGTGATTTAGGATCCCGCACAACGCCATCTATTGGCGCGTGTCGACATAACAATTTGTACAGTTGGCCTGGGTGTTTCCTCCACCCAATCTTATTCCCAGAGTTCTAGCGCATCTAAACCGAGCGATTGGAACATATATTATAATAGCACCACTGTGGGACCAGTGCTTCTGGCTGGCTGACCTTCAAAGCAGAGCCCTATCAGACCCATTACCGATAGAGAATCTGCGGAAGAATCTCATAGATCGGACAACAGGGTTATGTCCTCCACAGGTGGACAAGTTGGCCCTCCAGGCATGGAAAGTTGGGGGTGGTCAGCCCAAATCTTAAACGGAAGTGCAGATGATTAAAAATTATTGAGTATGACTTGGCGGACAAGCACTCTCAATATTTATTTTGAAGTACCTAGTACTTAAATTAATATTTTATAAAATATACTTGTTCTTTATTTTATATTATTATAATTGATATATATTAAAGTAAGATGGCAAAGATTCATACAACGCCAATTTATTATTATATGCTTGATTTAAAATAAATAATGTTTATTATTTGTTTATTACTAAAATAACAATAGGAATAATATTTAAATTTCATTTAAATTTATGAGGTTATAAGGTTACTCCTAATGTGGTTAAGCATGTAAATATTTACTATGAGTCTGTGATGTAATGATGTTATATAGCATTGTGCTTAGTTCACATAGTGTTTTGGGTTACCATAACCAGCAGATATCAAACAAGTCTTCAATACTAACGCCGCGTCCCTCAGTAAGGCATATAATGGTACTGTTTTACACTACAATAAAACAGTCATTATGTGCCGAAGGAGGGACGCGGCGTTAGAGCAAGAATCTTGCTGGTTTGTGAAGACCTATGTATAAACGTCAACGGTCGCGCGGGAAGGTATAGCGGCGCCCCCTGCAGGAGATTATGGTAACTTTTAAATAAGAAACCACAGATAAAACAGGTATGTTCTAAACATTTGACCACTTATAAGCAAAATCTTAGACACCTCTTCAATACTAACGCCGCGTCCCTCCTTCGGCACATAATGACTGTTTTATTGTAGTGTAAAACAGTACCATTACTGTCGATTTACTGTAAAGTTGATTGGAATACAATGTTTTTACATTATGCCGTCTTTTATCCATTTTAAATGGTTCAATTTTAAGGTGGGTTTGAGTTTAGATCTGATCATCATCTAACTTATTTTACGGTAAAATTTTAAACCAATGATTATGTTCTCTCTTGATATCAGCAACCGCTTATCGTTCTCCAACTAGCAAAGATGAATGATAAAATGCTTCTAGAATAGGTAGGTACGTCAATAGTTACTAGTTAGCGATGCAGTGCCAGTAAATTAAATTGTTATCGATACGCATTGTTAATTCATTTTACGAATATATCAACGGCTTAATGTAACAGCTGATCTATTACAACTTGGTCTAAATTATTTCTTAACTACCTGATCTGATGAAGATAGTAATTGCTCCTCACATTAATTAACTTTTTCTACGATGGCATTCCAGTGTCTCTCAACTGGCAGTTTGGACTCTTAGTACTCTACGCCAGATACTCCAAACCTTCAGTTTTAATATAGCTTTGGTAAATTTATGCTCTGCTATTTATTTCCGTTACAATCATGTTTATTCCGTTACAATTGTTTATCACGAACGTTTTCAACTAAAATATAACCAATCTGGTGCAACAAATATTTAAATTAAATATTCTCATAATCTTATAGCACCTATTAATCTTACCTATTATAAAGTATCATAGGTCAAAATAGTAGAAAAGATTAGATAATTGGCCGGCGCCGAAGTACCTACGTCGTTGCACCACAATATAGGAATCTAACAGTAACGTAACTCGGGCCGATTCTCGAAAAACTTGCCTACGTTCGCGCGGACCGTTGCCGCGCGCTAGGGCTGTCCGCCGACAGTATTTTAATTTTATCAAACGACTTGAGTTTCTTAGTAGTTTTGTATTTAAAAATGTTAAGCATTTTACTCGGTGGACTTATGAAAAATAAACAATTTATTTACCTACTTATTGCAATACGTACTTGTTTTTATTTATCCTACATGCACTGATCTCCTTCGGCAGGACCGAAGACCTTGAATACAATAATTTGATTTCTTATTAATAATTACAATACAATAATAAAGTTAATATTAATCAATAACGCAATAATTATACAATATCTACTACCTAAGTTACTTACCTACAAAAATTATATATACCTACCTACAAGTACGTATTACATATTATTATATATTAGATTATATAGTATTATATATACTATATAATACGTACTTGTAGGTAGGTGTATAAAAATAGTGTCTTACCTTTCGGAGTCTCCAGGTAACGTAAAAAATGATATTCCTGGGTGACTTAATGTCGAATTAAAGCACCCAAAAACAGCACAATATTGTCTATTTCTGTTGCCTTTTTCTACTGCCATCTTAAATATTTCTAAATCTATTTTCTAAATCTACAGCCGCACACGACCATACAGCTCAACCAGAGTAGAAAATTAAAAAAGTTTGTTATTTGTACCGACCGGACCGTGGTACAAGCTCCGCTCGTTCGCCTGTCGGCAATCGCCACGCGGCGGCTGCAGTTGCCTACATATCGCTTGCTTATTCCGATGTTCGTAGGTATATCGCGCGTTTCGACCGTTTGTATGAAGAGCGAATACTGTTAGATTCCTATATTGTGGTTGCACCTTTGCGTCATTCCTTAGATTGCGATTGCGTGATAGGTCGGTGCCGTGGAACTACAATTTAATCAGAATATCTAAAAAGGTTTCTTTTGGAAAAAGTTATCCTAGATTTTAAACACGCATGAATGCTATGTCGAGTTGTTTTAAGCATGACAGCCTATAAACGATGAGATCATCTCTAGAATCGTCACTAGAACGTAATTATTTTATCACTTGCATCCGAAGAAAACACCGCAAGGATAGAGAAAGGATAACAGTTTTCTTCAGTAATGTTAACAGTTAAGTGGGCGTGGTGAACGATGGTACTCCTGAGTGTTCTGTGATTATACATTACTTGCAGTTAGGTATTTTCATCAATCATATAAAATATACAATGATACATAATACCATGTGCAGGTAAGCCGCCGATGTGTAGCGCGTGGCTCTGTCAGTGCGTGCTGTACGCAGCGCTGGCGACGTTCGCCAAGTCCGCGCTGGCGCTGGTGCTGCGGCTGCCACCCGTCGTGGCAGTGCTGTCGACGCTGCGCCTCTCGCCCGTCTCCGACCCCCGGTTGGAACTCGCTGTCGTCATGCTCATCATTCCCTTCTTTGTTAATGTGAGTACTAAAGATTAGCTGTTAATTTCATGTTAATGGTGATAGGTTGCAGAGCATCACGGTCTTAGTAGTAGGCAGTAAGTGAGTGTTTTTAAACGGTTTTATTTAGCTTGCCCTGTTTATTTGGGTCAAATCTTGCAAGCTGATTTAGAACTAGGTACTTCCTTTCATCCTACGAAGTTGAAATTTTGCATATTGCTATGACCGATCCGAGTTCCGATAACAATTCATTTTTGTGATAAGCATGACCTGACAATACTTTTACGCCCCAACTTAGAGTCACTAATGGTTACTTAAATCGCTCCTTAGTACAGAATTTGTATGGCGATTCTTTACTAAGGAGCGATTTAAGTAACCGTTAGTAACTCTGAGTTTGGGCGTTAGGGTGGGCTCCAGACGATGGAACTCTTTAGAGGTTAACAGCACGGTCACTTTTTTTTCTTTAGTTCCTACAATGGCACTATTAAACCATTTAGTCTTTAAACTACTTAAATACTTGTTATAATCTTGCGATACTTAACACACGAAACAGTCCTTTTGCTATTTAATCATTTTAACATTTTTTCTTTCAGATTTTAATATTTTGGGTAACAGACAACTTCCTAATGTACCGACCGAGAGGCGTCAGCAGTAAAATTAAAACAAAGGTATGTATATATTTTAATTTCAATATTGGCAAAGACCATACATGATTATTATCAATAAATATAATAATAAACGCTTCACACTCATAGCCCCACACTAGGATTCCCTGTGTCGTGGGTGTCATGGACAACACACTAGACAAGGACACACACCCAGATCGAGAACAGAAATTCAAATTCATCATTCAAATTTCCGTCTCACTGGGAATCGAACCCAGGAACCTCGGTGCGGCGATCCGGCATGATAACCATTGCGCCACACGGGTCGTCGATATGAAAAATTATATTGATGAATAACTTGTATCACAGATGGATCTAACAAGCTAGTATAATTTGTTGTATCTCCATATAGGTGAGGTATCAGTCCATAAAGAAGGAGAAGTCAGGGTCTGATGAGGAGGAGCACTCGGCTGACGAGCGGTTGCTCGGCGCCAGCGTATGACCTCCGCTCAAGCCCTCTCGGGCCTGCCATTCGTAATCTCTTATAGTGCTTTTATATGGGCAATTTGTTCGACAATAATTACGTTTCTTTGGTTAAATCGGTATACCCTGGTTTACCATTCTAGGTCGACCCAAATGCTGGCTTTGACTAATTTTGACGAATCAAAATGACTGATTGTTGTGCCAATGGTACCATTGTCTAGTTGGATTGACTAGGCTTATTATCCCAGTATTGATGTATAACGATGCTTAAGTATATAAAGCCCTGCCTTTTATTGCATTAAAGATATTTATGCATTATAAAATGAGTTGTTACCCGACTGCTTGAATTAGTTTTTTAGACTTATTTTACTCAGATTAACCAATATTGTTCTGAAATATTGCCTATATATAAGCACTCGTTAGCTTAGCTCTATTTTGGCTATCTTGCCTGTGTCAATATTTTTATTGTAATTCATATTGTTAATTGAACTGTCATATCAGTGAAATTTGATATATTTTGCTCGGTCCATTTCTATGGATGTTGTAAATAAAATTGAATTGACCCCTTAGATATTAGGCTTTGGCCACTGGTTTGGCTGTTATTGTGATATTGTAGAATTTATTTAGCGTCCTTTTGTATATAATGATTGAATTGTCAGGGATTTGGCGGATTTTATATTTTGTAACTTGCTAGAGGTGCATTTTGACTACCAATCCAGTTTAATGGGAGTTAAATCTTGTTGTGACATTTATTCAAAAACAGATTCTGTCTGGGTTATGACTTACTTGCATAACAATAATATTGCATCTCAAAATAAGTTTTCTTATTCTATATCGAAGTTGAAGCCCTATTTTACTTAACTTTTATGCTGTCATTTTAAATGCATTGATATTGTTATTTAAAATTAGACTTATTTTAGTGTGTAAATGAATGTGTAAATAGTAACCCTGTTGCAGAATTCAGATATTTTTTACTTTGACTCAGGCAAGATAACACAAATTTTATAGGATTGTGTAACTTGTGATGTAATATAATCATGTATAAAAGTGATTTGTACGCTTGTGGAGTGATTTAGAATTATATTACGGCTCATTTTTTTATCTGAACATCTACTTTACATTTCACGGAATTTATACGGATAAGCTTCCATCAGTTTTATGTCCCTTTCTTAAAGTTATCTCTTTAAAACTGACAGTTGCCTCCCTATTGTAAATCTTTATCGATTTTCACCCAAGCTAACATCTTTATAGACTTTGGCTGTTTAAATTATTATTATCTAACGAGATACGTATGTTCATAATAGGGGGGTTGAGAGTTGAGAGTATGCTCTCCATGATTGATCTTATTCTCCATTCAACTTAAAAAGGGGTCATGCTAACCAAACGCATGCAAATAAACATGGAAAACTATCAAGTTCTCTCGGAATGTTTTTCGACACTGAAGTTAAAAGTACAGTACAGCCGACGTATCTTGGCGCGTCTGAACTTCGTAATGCTCGGTACGCGGCGTATTATGTCTCAGTCACACGTTAGCATGTTCGTGTCGCTATCTCTGTCTTATATGCGCTAAAGTTCGTAGAGCCTATGTTCAGACGAGCCAAGATACGTCGTTCGTATTAAATGTCTAGAAATGGAATGACGTTTCTCAATCGTGGAAGCTTGTTCGAAGGTTAGGCGTTTACTAACGGATTAATTATTTGTCATTATACAACGGCTCGTGACTGACCCAGGCAGTTATTGACCGAAGATTTGTATTCGATATTCATAGTATGAAGTATAAAATTGTCTTTATTTCTGAAAATATTGTTATGATAAATTTATTCACGTTATACAAGATGTATGCATCCATTTAAATTTTTAAATAGTTACTGTCTATTCAGATGGGACTCTTGTTACTTTACTGCGAGGCTTATGTGATGACTTTATTTGTAAAAATATTCGAATGAATTAAGGAATGTACAAAATGAGCTATTTCGCTTCTCAGAAATTAGAAATTGAAATGTATTTTTGTACTGTTAATTTTACAATGAATTTATATATTAATGATGTTCCTACGGTCATGTAAGTACTTAGATCCTTATAGTGCCATGTATATTAAATAAAATACATCGAAGAAAGACTGAAAAAGTCAAAATTTATCTTCTTTACTATGTTACTTTGTAACCGCATATATTAATTCGTACATTCCTGTTAAATAAATCGGTTAAATATTTCTGCGAATAACATGAATTTGGTCTACCTATGTGAATAGATGATGAAAAATGTAATAGGTATTAATTGCATTTTTACTCTATTACTCTCAATAATAGCTTCAAATAAATAGGAATGAAAAGTTAACTAAATTAATTTATACCACATTAGACAAATTAGCTAAATGGTAAAAGTTGTTCACAAAATTCGTTTGTTAAATATTTTTTTATTAGTAGTAAACTACTAGTTTTAATTTTTTTAACCCATGTTCTCAACTAGCATATTTAACACTGGTGGACTTTACAATGTTGAATATTAGAAATTAAAATGTGCCACGAGTACCTATTATCTGTAGAAAAATATGTAGCATCTACTTGCAAAAATATAGTTATGTTGTTATAACTTGTGGTTCCGTCTAGAGATGTGTTGCCATATACACATACATACATACACTCATTACTACATCACACCATGATAGCTTAACTTATATGATATTGACACCTGACTTTTTACAAGGGGTATAAGCAATATTGACCAAGTAATCCACATTACTTTGTTGGCAAAGCTAGCCAAATCACCCAGCTAGCCAGCTAACACCTTAAAATTATTTATTTTATTTTATTAAAGGTTTGACTTAGAATAGTGAATACAGACATTACCATATTATTGACTTAGTTTTAATTTTTTAGACTTGTATTGTTTGTATGATTTTAAAGCTATATCTATCGCTGATATTATACAAACAATTTAAACAATTGAAGCGGGTAATCAGGATTTTTGTATTTTGTACCAATATTTTGACCCAGTACATATGGTCACGGCGAGTCAACAAAAATCATGACTACCCGTTTGCATTTAAAATGTATAGTTGGGGTTTTAACACTTTATGCTGTTGACATTTATATCCATGCAATAGGTGTTTATAAAATTCTTAGAACCTAACCCCTCTGTGAAAAACTTTTTGTACTCAATAGCCTGATTGAAGAATTAAGAAATAAATCCTGAACATAATATTTTCTCTACAAAACACATCACTTGAACTGTATCAGTGATTTAAAATTCCTTGATACTTAGGTACCATGCAGGGGTTGGGTTTTATAAGATGTTCCGACCTTTTCAGCCTAGACAGATTTTATGATTAAAGTTTAAGTACCTACTACTTACAAATCACTAAATAAATAACTGTTGTTACGTCACACAAAAGGAGCAGAAGTAAAATTTTACAATATATGTCTTTAGATATTTCACAGATATTGAAGGAAATATTATTTAATTTGATCTGACCAGGACTCGACTTCATCTTTGTTTAAGCTCATAAATATTTTATATACATTGTGATGTAAATATTTTATTAAGGAGAACTTTTGTAAAAACTTGTATGAGAAGATAAGACATAATGAGTCGAAATCCTTGCAGAAGAATTATTTATCAGCAATCCGGGAAGAATTATATATTTCTTAAGGTCTTAGTAAACTTGTTTTAGAATTTTATCAGTTAGGAGACTTGGGATAACTCCTTGGTCTGAAAACAGGAATTATTTTCTTATTACGATACATATTATGTTTCCTACATTAATATGCCCTAATATCATACTCCGCCACTCAACAACTAATCATGTTTTCATAATATATACCTACCTACTTCAATAATTCTTTAACATTTCAATATTCTTAATTAAAACGTAAAAAAAAAATCTGTATACATTCAACAAGTGCAAAATGTAAATGCAAGAGTAAGTAACAATTCGTTTTATTAAAGAAACATGAAGTTTAAACGCAAGATTTGCAACAATGAAGGAATAATACTCATGATCATCACCCCCGATCCACTGTCTCGTCTTCTCGATACAAATTAATGACACGTAAATATTTGTGCATTTGTTTATTGTTTGTGCGAATATAATTCACATCCAGTGTTATTACAAATTGTTGTTTCATTTCTAAGAAGAACGTCATACGAATAACGGCCTTTCCCAATATTTTATCTGGACATAATCTCTGTTGAAGTTAGGCCTTAGGGGGGCGAACTGGGGCACCATTCCCGGGCGCCAGTTTAAGGGGGGCGCCAAAATCATAATATAGAATGATTTTTGCTCCACAAAGTGCCTAGCATATATTATATGGGTGGGCCCGATGACCTTTTTTTAGATTTGAAAGCTGAACTGATTTTACCATTTTACTTTCTACACGTTTTTGTACGTACGGTTAGACGCCCGATGATCTTTTTTTTAGTGAGCGCCTAAAATGATTCTGCCCCGGTTCGAAAAAATCGTAGATCCGGGCCTGACGGTAAGTGGCTATCATCACCCATGGACATCAGCGACTCCAGAGGCATCACAGATGTCAGACTGTCAGCCAAGACAGAGAGAAGAAAAAGAAAGAAAGCACTCAAATACTACGATACGATATATTGGGTGGAGAACTTTATTGGACGACAACGCATCGGAGATGCCTTTGGTCTCAGATTAAAGAATCTTTGGTGTTACTGGTGTCCATGGAGACGGTGGCCTCTTAGCATCAGGTGGATTGTCAGCTCATTTGTCTACCATAAAAACCCGATATTTTTAGTTTAGACTATTTTTATTTCTACTCTATTTACTTTATTTTTAGTTTAAACTACAATAATTTAAAAACAAAACCACTTGTCATTCGATACGTCGATACCATAGCAACTGAGTGATTGTTAATTCAATATATCAACAATTTTATTAGGTACTGACAAACTACGATGTTTTATTTTAACGATAAATACTATCTGTAGTAAATTAAGGTAACGTCAGAAGCGCACAATGGACGAGAGTGAGCTAAGGAAGTTGCTGCAAACGAAGAATGGGTGCCGGGTACCGAAGATGCAGCCCATACCAGACGTACACTTGATGGATAACTTGCCGTTCACACCCCTTCCACCGTACAACAGGATAAAGGTAAATAAGTATTACATTACATATCCATAGGGTACCTAATAGGCACTAAATAATACTCAGTAATAACTAAGTAGTTAAGTTTAAAATCATAAGTCACTTCCAGCTCCACAATGTTTTTAATTTTAATACGCACTGTATCAAAAAATGTTGACATCAGTAAATGTGAATATAAGAAAATATATTAAATTTCTCTACAGGACAAACAGGCCAAGTTTCGCAAAATTCTTGAAGAAAGGGCATCAAGCAAAAAGGTTAAAATTGCTAGACCACCTCTAGAGCGAAGAGAAAGGGACTTCCTAGAGATATCTCAAGACAGACACATAGCCGTGCTAAGACAATGCGCAGATAAAGTTCAACCGCCACCAATGTTAAAGTCCTGGGAAAAGAAAATTATAAATCTTGTTCCAAGTAAACTTAGAAATGCTTTTCCTTCTACGACTGAGGATTTGATTAAAGAAAGCAAGGATGAGTGGAATCGAACCCTCCACGATCTGGCTGTTAAGACAGTAATTCGTGATGTTCCTGGAGTTCCAAGAAAAAGATATGAAGAACCATATTTTAAATTTGCTGGCGTTACGCCAAATTATGAAAAGATGTTGAAATTCCGAAGGAAACTTCAGGATGGGTCATTGCTTTTACATCCATTTATAAGATTAGTCCTAGAATCATCAGAGAAAACTTTTCCGGCATTTATCATCAATTTAGCAAAATATAGGGCTAAGGGACCAATGACTCTGGATGATTTTGAAACGAAAGTATTGGAGGACTTAAAAAAAGCTGATTATCTTGTATCCAGTACTTGGTATTCAATTCTTGTTCAATGGTTAAAGAATCCTCGATGCTTAAAAGGAATGCGTCCTAAAAAAATACCTGAATTTGTTACGTGCGCTACAAAGATAATATCCATGCAAATACAAGAGTTGATGCGACGATCTATAGACGCTATGATAGAATTTCTTAAAGATCCTGAAACTGTACCAATTTTAAATTTAGACCTTGACTTTGATGGTGAATTTATTTATGATCCCTCACTTGAAACAGTTTATCGCGTATATCATAGTATCGCTGATGCAATATCACATATCTCGCAAAGACTAATGCCTATAGAACAATATCTTAGAATACCCTATAATTACGATGCTTTACCCGTGCAATATAATGAATGGTTACATGATGATGGACATAATAGACTACAGAAACAACTTGATATTGTATTTGCTCCCTTAGTGCAATATTTAGAAACATTAAGAAAACGTTATAGTATGTTATATGGCGATCAAGCAAAAAGAGCTTTAATGACATTTATTGAACATGCTACAGAATTTGAGGAATCACGAGATAAAATAAAATATTTTCAGGGTATAGATTCTGAGATAACTTCCGTACTAGAAAATGAATATTTTAATTGTGCTGTTGTTGGGCAACTAAGAATGGTTGACGGTTTGAAGCGAAAAGCCATGGAGTTTATTAATGATGTTATAGCCGGAATAGTGAAAATACATATGGGAGAAAATGATAGTATTTGTGCAGAATTTGAAATAATCGCGGCTAAAGCTTTAAAAGAACCAGAAAATGCAGCTGAATTAGTTGAACAAGGCGTTTATATTTTGCACGCAAAAACTGTGTTGGTAGAAGCTCTGAAAGAAAGAATTCTCAGACAAATTAATATTATATCCAATCTTCTTGAAATGACATCGCTTTCTCCAGAACATGTAGAATCGAATACAAAAACAGTTAACTGGATTTCGGATATTAAACCAATATTCGAGAAAAATGCAGCGGCGTATGAAACGTTTAAAGCAGAAATGGAAGATAATCTTTTAGGAAAAATTGCGTTTCTTAATAAAGAAGTTTTGGAAATTACTCCTTATTTAGAACTATTGGACAATATGGATGACATTAACCACACGCTTGAGTATTTGGAATATTTAAGAAAACTCGTACATCGTTTAGCAGACTGTGATAAAGTTGTTACATGGATAAATAATGAAGAAACTACTTTTAAATTTCCTGTCTCGCAATATCCTGAACTAGAAGAACTGAAAGATTTTATTATCCCATTCTACGACCTTGTTTATTTGGTTCACACATGGAAGCGTAGTTATTACACATGGATGGATGGACCATTTGAGTATATGGATCATGAAAAAATTGAGCAGGATCACGACTTCTATTATAAAGAATTTCTCAAGTTGTCTAAAGCGTATAGAAATAAAATTAAACAACAGATTGCAGAAGGTGTCGAAAAAAGATTTCAAGGACTTGTTGATGATCCTGACATTAACAATTTGCCAGCACCTATGAAGTTATGTGCACAAGCTGTAGTTGAAATTAAGGATTGGAGACCAAATGTTCAAATGGCGCATATAATGTGTAACCCAGCTTTAGTTCAGAGACATTGGGATGAAATGTCAACAATTGCTGGATTTGATTTAACCCCGACTGCTGGTACCACTTTGCGGAAAATTATAAATTTTAATTTATGGGATGAAATTGATCAATATGATATTATAAGTGTAGCAGCAACGAAAGAATTGGCGTTAATAACAAATTTGAACAAAATGATGGCCGAATGGACTGATATATGCTTCAAAACAAGCCCTTATAAAGACACTGGAATTTTCATTCTCTCTGGTCTCGATGATATTCAAAGTGTTTTAGATGATCATATAGTTAAAACAGTTGGTATGAGAGGTTCTGCGTTCGTTAAACCTTTTGAGGCACAAGTAAAAGCATGGTACGAAAAGATCATGCGCGTAAATTCTACAATTGACGAATGGGGAAAAGTGCAAAGTCAATGGTTGTACTTACTGCCCATTTTTTCTTCTAAAGACATTGTTGCTCAGATGCCTGAGGAGGGCGTTATGTTTGTAGAGGTCAATAATATTTACCGTCGCTATATGGGCTCCGTAGATAAGGACCCTCACGTACTTGAAATTGCTGGGGGAGCTGGTGTATTAGAGTCATTTAGAATTGCTTCAGGGTTTTTGGAGAAAATTAATGATGGCGTAAATAACTACCTAGAAAAGAAACGATTATATTTTCCAAGATTTTTCTTCTTATCTAACGATGAAATGTTAGAGATATTGTCCGAAACCAAAAATCCGCTTAAAGTTCAACCTCATTTAAAAAAGTGTTTTGAAGGTATAAACCGATTGGTTTTTGATGAAGAATATAACATATCAGCAATGATATCAATGGAAGGTGAACAAGTTGAATTTTTAGAAATTATAAGTGTGCAAGCTGCGCGAGGTTCAGTAGAGAAGTGGCTTGTTCAAGTAGAGGACCAAATGCTAAAAGCTGTCAAAGCTGAAACAGAATTATCTTATTATGACTACCCTACATTGGGGCGTGTAGAATGGATACTTTCTTGGGAAGGTATGGTAGTGTTAGCTATATCTCAAATTTATTGGGCGGTAGATGTCCATGAATGCTTAAATACTCATAAACTTTCTGAACTTCATGCGTTTCATGTGGGTTTAACGAAGCAACTAAATGAAACAGTTGCGGTAATCCGTCGTACGGATCTGACAAAACTTAGCAGTATCACCGTTAAAGCTCTTATCGTCATAGATGTCCACGCGAAAGATGTAATACAAGAACTTCTCGATAAAAATGTTACAGAGGTTACCGATTTTCAATGGCTTGCACAGTTACGATATTATTGGGAAGAGGAGCGAGTTTTTGTTAAAATAATAAATGCCGTTGTAAATTACGCTTATGAATATTTAGGTAATTCCGATCGATTAGTAATTACTCCATTAACTGATCGTTGTTATCGGACATTGATAGGCGCCTATTATCTTCACCTCAACGGTGCTCCTGAAGGTCCAGCAGGTACTGGTAAGACAGAAACAACAAAAGATTTAGCAAAAGCTTTAGCAGTACAGTGTGTAGTATTTAATTGTTCTGATGGGTTGGATTATAAAGCTATGGGGAAGTTTTTTAAAGGCTTAGCTTCTTGTGGAGCTTGGGTTTGTTTTGACGAATTCAATAGAATTGAAGTCGAAGTACTGTCAGTAATAGCACAACAAATATTATGTATAGTTCAAGCAGTTAGACAACATTTAGAAACATTTGATTTTGAAGGTACTATATTAACCCTCAATCCTGCTTGTTATGTTTGTATAACTATGAATCCTGGGTATGCTGGACGATCTGAACTGCCCGATAATCTTAAAGTACTATTTAGGACTGTAGCTATGATGGTTCCAGATTACGCAATGATCGGAGAAATATCGCTGTATTCGTTTGGTTTTATAGACGCCAGGAATTTATCTGTAAAAATTGTTACAACTTATCGACTATGTTCTGAACAGTTATCATCTCAGAATCATTATGATTATGGAATGCGTGCGGTAAAAACGGTATTGTCAGCAGCTGGAAATTTAAAGCGCAGTTTTCCTAATGAAAGTGAAAGTATACTGTTGCTCAGATCTATTACTGATGTCAATTTACCCAAATTTTTGTCATTCGATGTTCCCTTATTTGAAGGTATTATATCCGATTTATTTCCAGGAATTACGCTGCCCAAACCAGATTATGAAAATTTCTTACGGGCATGTGATGATATGTGTGCTAAGAATAACCTTCAACCGATGGATTGCTTTTTGCTAAAAGTCATTCAAACTTATGAAATGATGATTGTTAGGCATGGCTTTATGTTAGTGGGTGACCCGTTCTCTGGAAAATCTATGACATTGAAAATACTTTCGGAAGCATTAACACTAATGGATGAGCGAAAACAACCAGGAGGTTGTGAATGTACTTATAAAGTTCTTAATCCGAAAGCTGTTACGATGGGCCAGCTATATGGAGCATTTGATCCCATATCATATGAATGGACTGATGGAATTGTTGCGACAATGTTTAGAGACTTTGCATCGGAGGACACTCCAATTAGGAAATGGATAGTATTTGATGGACCGGTCGATGCTGTTTGGATAGAAAATATGAATACTGTCTTAGACGATAATAAGAAACTTTGCCTAACATCTGGAGAAGTAATGGCTATGTCAAATGTGATGTCAATGATCTTTGAAGTTATGGATCTATCGCAAGCTTCGCCTGCCACTGTATCTAGATGTGGCATGATTTATATGGAATCGGCGTCTTTAGGACCAATGCCCTTTTATAAATCATGGCTTAATACTCTTAACCCAATATGGCTCGAGGAAAATGAAGAATTTATATTTAACATGTGTGAGTGGTTACTCGAACCGTTGATTTATTTTGTTAAAAAGCAATGCATCCAGCTAGTTACGGCTGGAGATATTAATTTAGTAATAAGTACACTTCGATTAGTTGAAATGCTTATGGATAATGCAATTGAAGGTGAAGAGGACACGAAATACACTAGAACCTGGTTTCTTGCTTCGCTTATGACGGCCCTAGTTTGGGGTGTTGGAGGAATATTAAACTGTGATTCGCGTGAAAGATATGACGAACTAGTGAAGGAATATTTTCGAGGCGAACATGGTATTCCTGCTACTATCGATAGAATTGATGTATCGATTCCTGGTGAAGGGATGTTAATTGACCATTACTATATGTATAAGGGAAAAGGTTGCTGGAAACCTTGGCCAGATGCCGTAAAAGCTGTCCAAATTAAAGAACAAATCAACCTTTTACAAACTGTAATTCCAACATTAGAAACTGAAAAATATATCTTCTTGTTAAAACTGCACACGGCATTTTCCAAACCCTTATTACTAATTGGTCCAACCGGTACTGGAAAGAGTTTCTATGTTCAAAATTTTCTTATGAATAACTGTGACATGGAGAAATATACACCAGGTTTTATCACGTTTACTACAACTACATCTGCGAATCAAACACAGGACTTGGTATTATCAAAATTAGTCAAGAGACGCAAAAATAACTATGGTCCTACTAAAGGCAAACAAGCTATTATCTTTATAGATGATATGAATATGCCGGTTAAGGAGGTTTATGGAGCACAGCCAGCTATAGAATTGCTTAGATTGTATTTTGACCAAAAACATTGGTATGATCTAAAAACAACAGATAAATTATATATTTATGACACTTTTTTCTACGGTGCCATCGGGCCTGTTGGTGGCAGCAGACAACTTATATACCCAAGAATGTTAAGGCATTATAATATTTATTCAATCAATGAATTTTCGAAAGAAAGTATGACTAAAATATTTACATCACTACTGCAATTGGGGTGGCGTCGAAATGGTTTTGGACAAGATGTGCAACCAATAATAGTCAATATTATATCAGCCACTATGGATATTTACGACCAAGCTACGGAAGGCTTAAGACCAACTCCAGCAAAATCGCATTATATTTTTAATTTACGAGACTTTTCAAGAGTAATACAGGGTTGTGCTTTATTGCGTAAGGAATCAGCTGATAACAAGAAAACATTTACCAAAGTATGGGTTCATGAGATAATGCGTGTGTTTTATGATAGGCTTGTAGATGATTTGGACAGATCATGGTTTTTTGATATCTTAAGAAAGTCTACGCGAGATTTTATGAAAGATACTTTTGAATCTGCTTTAGAAAACTACCAAAATGAAAGAGGTGAAGTAAATCAAGAGACTATTAAAAGTATGATGTTTGGTTGTTACTTAGATACTGACAGCGCTGAAGGCGAAAGAAAGTATGAAGAGATCCCGTCGAAAGAAGTATTCTCGACCATCGCTATGCAAATGTTAACGGAATATAATTCGATGCACAAAGCTAAGATGACGATAGTTTTGTTTGATTACGCACTGGAACATTTATCAAGAATATGTCGACTTTTATCAATGCCATCAGGAAATGCATTGCTAGTTGGTGTAGGAGGATCAGGTCGACAATCATTAACTCGACTAGCTAGTACAATACTGGGTCAACAAGTATTTCAACCAGAGATTACAAAATCTTACAGCGTTAAAGATTGGCATGATGACTTAAAACTGGTATTGAGAGAATCTGGGGGATTAAATAAAGATACAACTTTTCTATTTACGGAAAGTCAAATTAAAGAGGAAGTTTTTATACAAAACTTAGACAGCTTATTGAATTCTGGAGAGGTACCTAATTTGTATGGTCTGGATGAAAAACAAGAAATTCTGGAACTAGTACGGTTAGCGGCTCAGGGCGGAAACCGAAATCTTGATATAAGCCCCTTACAAATTTTGGCATTTTTTGTTGGTCGTTGTAAAGCTAAATTGCATGTTGTGTTATGTTTCAGCCCTATTGGTAGTTCTTTCAGAACAAGATTGCGCCTATACCCAGCACTTGTAAACTGTTGTACTATAGACTGGTATGACAGTTGGCCCGAAGATGCTTTAGAAATGGTGGCACATTATTACATGGTTAAAGTAAATGTGCCGGATAAAGTAAAAGCTGCTGCGGTTATAGCCTGTAAACAATTCCATGTTGACGCCAGGTACGTATCAGCGGATTTCTACGCTCAGTTTGGCAGAAAAACGTATATAACATCAGCATCGTACCTGGACTTAATAAAATCATTTACAACATTAACTAATAAAAAACAACGAGAATTGCGGGCAGCGAAATTGAGATACACTAATGGTTTAGATAAATTGGGTCAAGCAGCTGAAGCAGTTGCGATTATGCAACGTGACCTTAATGCTTTAAAGCCACAATTGATAGTAATGGCCGCAAAGTCTACAAAAATGATGCAGGAAATAGAAGTTGAAACTGCTATAGCAGACAAAGCCGCTGCTCAAGTGAGAGAAGACCAAAAAGTAGCAAATGTACAAGCTGCAGCTGCACAGGAGCTAAAAAAAGATTGTGAAGCTGATTTAGCGTTGGCTTTACCTATTCTTGAAGATGCTATCGCAGCGTTAAACACGCTTAAGCCTGCTGACATTACAATTGTGAAATCTATGAAAAATCCACCAGGAACAGTTAAGTTAGTAATGGCCGCTGTATGTGTCATGAAAGGTATACCACCCGATAAAATCCCAGATCCTGATAACCCAGGTAAAAAAATGTTTGACTATTGGGGACCTAGTAAGAGAATTTTAGGAGATATGAGTTTTTTAGACTCCCTTAGAAACTTTGATAAAGATAATATACCTGTCGCCACCATGCAAAAGATTAGGAAAGAATATTTGTCTAATAAAGACTTTAAGCCACATATTATTGCTAAAGCCTCTACTGCAGCAGAAGGACTGTGTAAATGGATAATTGCTATGGATATGTATGATGCTGTAGCTAAAGTTGTTGCACCAAAGAAAGCAAAATTAGAGGCTGCAGAAAGAGAATTTGCGGAAACTATGGCAATTTTAGAGGATAAGAAAGCTACAGTAGCTCGTTTAGAAGCAAAACTTGCTGAGTTAAATGAAGCTTTAGAAGAAGCGAACATTAAAAAAAAAGCTCTAGAAGATGAAGTACAATTGTGTATTGATAAATTGAACCGAGCTGAAAAACTGATTGGTGGATTGGGTGGTGAAAAAGTACGATGGACTGCCGCTGCTGAAAATTTACAATTATTGTATGATAACTTAGCTGGAGATATTTTGGTTTCCTGTGGCATAATTGCATATTTAGCGCCCTATACACTACCGGTTAGAGTAGAAATAACAGAAAAATGGCGACTCCTTGTGATTAAGTTAGACATGCCACATTCTGAACAATTTGTCTTTAGGGACGTCTTGGGTACCGATATTAAAATTCAAAATTGGTATATAGCTGGTCTACCAAGAGACTCTTTCTCTACCGACAATGCAATTATACAGGATAATTCCATGCGGTGGTCTTTACTGGTTGATCCTCAAGGACAAGCGAATAAATGGGTCAAAACAATGGAAAAATCAAATGATCTGCAAGTGATGAAATTCACCGATGGTAATTATATGAAAGTTATAGAGACATGTTTAGAATATGGTAAACCCGCACTGATTGATTGTATTTTGGAAGATGTGGAAGCTCCTTTAGATCCTGTATTATTAAAACATACTTATACGCAAGGAGGTAAAGAATACATTGCATTAGGTGAAAATGTTATAGAGTATCATCCAAACTTCCGTTTATATATGACAACGAAGCTAAGAAATCCTCACTATTTACCAGAAGTTTTTAATAAGGTTACACTGATAAATTTTGCTCTTACTAAAGATGGTTTAGAAGATCAATTGCTTGGAATTGTCGTTGCTAAAGAAAGACCAGACCTACAAGAAAAGAGAGAACAATTGATAGTCCAGGGAGCAGCAAACAGAGCTGCTCTAAAACAGGTAGAAGACGATATATTACGCACTTTACAAGAATCTAAAGGCGATATATTAGAAGATGAAAGTGCCATTGAAGTTTTAGATTCCTCAAAAATATTAGCTATCGATATCATGAAAAAACAAGAAGCTAGTTTAGAGACAGAAGTTATAATTGAAAAATTCAGACTGGGATACAGGCCTATAGCTTCTCATTCGGCGGTTCTGTATTATTGTGTAACTGAGCTGCCAAACGTAGATCCCATGTATCAATATTCACTCACTTGGTTCATAAATCTTTATATTATATCTATTGAAAATGCTAATAAGTCTAAAGATTTAGAGAAACGCTTAAAGTTTCTCAGAGAAACATTTACATATAATTTGTATAGTAACGTCTGCAGATCTCTTTTTGATAAAGACAAATTAATGTTTTCATTTATAATGTGTTCTAAAATGATGTTATCAACTAATGAAATGAATCATGATGAATATATTTTTCTTATCACTGGTGGTATCGCTGTTGAAAATGCTTTGAAAAAACCGTTTGATTGGTTGCCTGACAAAGGTTGGGATGAACTTTGCAGAATAAATGATTTACCAGCCTATAAAGGAATCAAAGAAAATGTAATGGGAAACGTAAGCAAATGGAAAGAAATATATGATGATATGGAACCTCACAGGAAAATTTTACCTGGAAACTGGGAGGAGAAGTTGACACCATTTCAAAAGTTATTGGTCATAAGAGTTCTAAGGCCCGATAAGTTAACTGTGGCAATTTCCGATTTTGTCGAAAAACAAATGGGTCAAAAATATATTACACCGCCACCATTTGACATTGGGAAATCTTTTGGTGATTCAAATTGTTTAGCTCCTCTTATATTTATTTTATCACCTGGCTCTGATCCTATGGGTGCCTTGATTAAATATTGCGAAAGAATGGGATATGGAAACAGATTTAATTCTATATCTTTGGGTCAAGGACAAGGACCTATTGCTAGAGCTATGATAGAACGAGCTCAGCTAGAAGGTGGTTGGGTATGTTTACAAAATTGTCACTTAGCTGTTTCTTGGCTTCCTGTACTTGAAAAAATTGTGGAAGGATTTGATTTGACCAACACCGAACTTAGTTTTCGATTATGGTTAACCAGTTATCCATCTGATAAATTTCCCCAATCTGTCTTACAAGTAAGTGTCAAAATGACAAATGAGCCACCCACTGGGTTGCAACATAATCTCAATAGATCTTATATATCTGAACCTGTAAAGGAACCAGAATTTTATGAGGGCTGTCCGGGAAAAGACAAGGCATTTAGTAAACTTTTATATGGGATTAGTTTCTTTCATGCAGTTGTTCAAGAAAGGAAAAAGTTTGGCCCTCTGGGTTGGAATATTCAATATGGCTTTAACGATTCCGATTTCCAGATATCTGTGATGCAACTCCAAATGTTCCTAAATCAGTATGAAGAAATTCAATACGTCGCTATAAAATATTTAACTGGAGAATGTAACTACGGTGGACGAGTCACAGATGATTGGGATCGGCGATTGATTGTTACAATTTTAGATAACTATGTCAATGTCGGTGTCGTTGATGATCCAAATTATCTCTTTTGTGACTTGGGAACGCAATATGGCTTACCACGGAGATGTGAGTATCAAGATTATCTAAAACATATTGAATCAGTACCAGTTAATCCTCCACCTGAAGTATTTGGGTTGCATATGAATGCAGGTATTACTCGAGATTATTCAATATCAATGTTGCTTACCTCGTCCTTAGTTCTTGTTGAGGGTGCAGGTAGTGGAGGCGAAGGAGGCAATACGGAAACCATTCTAGTCCACATGGCGTCAGAAATCTTGTCAAAGTTGCCAAAATCGTTTGATGTTGAAACGTCACAAAAAAAGTATCCAGTGGATTACAACGAGTCTATGAACACAGTACTAATTCAGGAAATGGAAAGATTTAATAAGTTGTTAAATGAAATTAGAAACTCGTTATTAGATTTGCAAAAGGCTGTAAAAGGTCTTATTGTAATGTCTCCTGCGTTAGATTTGCAGTCAAATAACATGTTGCTTGGACGAATACCAGACAATTGGCGTAAGGTTTCGTATCCTAGTTTAAAACCCTTACCAAGTTATGTCACCGATTTCGTCGAACGTTTAGCGATGTTACAGGATTGGTACGAAAATGGAAAACCTTCTACTTTTTGGCTTTCTGGTTTCTTTTTTACCCAAGCTTTTCTGACTGGTTCTGTTCAAAATTACGCAAGGGCTAAAAAAATACCTATTGACTTGTTAATATTTGATTTTGAAGTTCGTAGGGTTGATTACGAAAATATCCCACCGGAATGGGGTGTCTACGTGCATGGTCTTTTCATGGACGGTGGTCGCTGGGATCGTAAAGCGTACGCCATCGGTGAGCAATACCCAAAAATATTAAATGATAATATGCCTGCCGTGTGGTTATATCCAAAGCTTAAGCCAGAATTTAAAGAAGGTCCAAGATACAGGTGTCCGCTCTACAAAACCTTAGAAAGAAAGGGTGTTTTAGCAACGACAGGTCATTCATCGAATTTTGTTCTAGCTTTTTATCTACCATCTGACAAACCATCATCACATTGGATTAAAAGAAGCGTTGCCCTATTACTACAACTAGATAATTAAAAATGCTGTTCAAAGAAATATTAACTTTAATTCTAAACTTGAATAAATACAAATTAGAAATAAATATGGTTTTAAGGGTGGATTCGACAAATATGTCACCGAGCGACTGAAGATTACTTTTGCCGGAATATAACGATGTCAACCGTCGTTAAAATGATCAGATATTTCATTCGCAGGAAAACTAACCATAACAGTAACTTATGAATGATTAGCTGAATCCGCCCTTAGAAATTTTTCTCATGGTGTATGGATCAACATTTAAATAGGCTTTGTTTATGCCTAATAACAAAACTCCCCAAGACAACAGTACTGATTATTTTAAACGTTTTGAATGTATGGTTTATATTTTTATGCATTAGGTATAGTCTATTGTAATACTCGTATAAACTATAACTGAGAAAAAAAATAACGATTTTAATTCTTACTTAAACATGTTTGTTTGTTTTCGTGTGTAGAGTTTTAGAGATACTTTGTGTAATCTAGATAATTTAATTACCTGTTTTACTGATTACGCACTAATTAATTTTACCTTTTTTTAATATTACCATATAATTTTTTAATGCAAATGGAATTAATCGTGTTGGAAATGTATTACTTAATTAACTAAAAAACTATTTGTCGCACAAGTTTGTTGTTTGTTTTTAATGGCGTAGCGTCTATCATATTATTATCACTTAAGTTAATATCATCTATCTAGGTGTATACTTAAAGTGACCATTTTATTTTCGTCAATGAACTAATAGTATATTCGTTCGCTGATTTTCGTGTCAAAGAGCGGAACGCCTACGGAATTTTGTATACGAATAATATAATCTTAACTATTTATAGAAAAATCGATTCAGCGCTCGAAGGAAAAAAATGTTTGTCTGTAAAGTCGGTTTACGGACGGTAGTTAAACGTGACAACGTCATGACAAAGCTCCGCTCCGCCCCACCCCGCTCCGCTCCGCCCCGCTTTGCTCCGCCCCGCTCCGCCCCGCCCCGCTCCGCTCCACTCAACTACGATCGCCTACGGCTCGCCTACACATCGGCTACGATACGCCGATCGTAGCCGATCGTGCCTCTCTCTCTCGCTTTTGCCGCTCTCTCACTCGCGGAACGCGACATTTTTTCATAGATGCGCCCGGCGCTCATCGTTTTAATAGACGTTATCACGTCAAAAAAGGTCAACAGACGTTTGCCCGTAAGGATAGAAACAATGTAACACGACCAAGTTTATACGAATTTGATGTCGACAAGTAAGTAGGTAAAGCGGGACTTTTTTGTTCTCGCTGAGGACAGCGGGACAGACAGCCTGAAAGCGGGACAATCCCGCCCAAAGCGGGACGTATGGTCACCTTATGACATGTGTACTATAATATTGTCTTATATCTCAGAAAATACGCCTTAAGCTATTAAAATTCATTTGGCATTAAAATAATTATTTTACACCAGTTATGTCTCTCAAGGTGGCCATCTTGGTGAGGATTTCAGGAATATGCCGAGATGTTATTTTATTCTTATTCGTACTTGTATACGTATAAAAATCGCTAGTTTTAACATTGTTCTTGGAGTTGAGATTTCGGAGTCTCTCCGCCTCTCATCAACCCTCGTCTCGTATCTTCAGATTCTATCAACTTACGCCTCAATTTTAACATAATGGCTTTGTTTCTTTTCTGTAAATAGATTTTAATAAGTTTTTCACACGTAATTTTTCTTATTCCGCCATAAGTACCACGCTGATAGCAAATTATTACCTAAAGGTGCTCCCTCACTTGGAGCATTCGCCTGTAATCACTGTAATGTAACGTTACAGAGTTGAGCATTACATCAGTGAGAGAGGTGAAGCGAGCATTACAGTGCGCAACTTGATGATACAATGTGTAATATAATGATACAACTTGTAACATCAATTTCTCAAAATCGAAACATTACTCGTCAGTCAGGGAGGCAATACTGTAATGTAATGCTCAAAATCGAATCTGAAACGTTACATTACAGGCGAATGCTCCATGTAAGGGAACACCTTAAGTGTAATAAGCAAGGTAGTAAGCACTTGGCATAACTCGTTTACCATAAGAACAGCACACTCTTGTTCGATTATTTCACATTCATCCTCTATGGCTTTCGCTTCTTGTTCTAGTCTTTGATTTTTCTCTTCAATTATTTTCTCCTTCTGCTGTTCAATCTCTTTCCCTTGTTCTTCTCTTTTCTTTATCTCCAATTTATGCATCTCCATTGCTTCATTCTCTGTTTTTAATATTATTTTTAAATGGTCTTTAACATGTTTTTTTTATATTCTGGAGTAAATGATTTTAATTTTTTGTTTAATTATCATCTAATCAACTTCATTGAAACGAATTCATAGCAATACAAGTTAAAGTACTGAGTTTATTAGACAAAAAATAATTACCTTTGGCAAATAAATGATCAAAATCATTTTTATGATGTACAATATTAGCAATATGATTTTCGATTTTAGATTTCTCAGATGCTTCACATATGCCAATCATTGCTATTTGGTATTTCATTTTGGAAACCTCCTGCTTGAGACCCTAAAATTGGAAGTAGATTATTTGCTCATTATTTGGTAAAAAGTTTAATTCAAAAGAAACTTCTCTGTTCTTTCGCCCACCCTTGAGAACAAAGGAGTACCTACTCTCAGATGTGCGTGTTTCCTCACGATGTTTTCCTACACCAAAGCAAGTGATAATATATTATTATGCAGACAAGTTTAAAAAGTTATTGGTGCGTGCTTGATACGAAATCGTGTCATCAGAGCCGGATTAGGGGGGTGAGGTGGGGCGACGGCCTAGGGCGCCAAATTTGGAGGGGCGACGGCCTAGGGCGCCAAATTTGGAGGGGCGCCGCATTTTGGGTGAGGAGGAAAAAAAAGGAGAAATAAAATTCTTAATAAACGTTCCCATAGGTTCAGTAAAAAAAATTCTAAAATCTATAGGTATGGATATTAATACGTGAAGCAAAAACCTTTTAGGGGCCATCCATAAATTACGTCACACGTTAGGAGGGGGGGTCGATGTAGTGTGATAAGGGGTGGGAGGGGTCCTAAATTTCGTGACGTCACATTTCAAAATCGAATAATTGTTTAGGTAAATCTTAAAAATAATTAATGGAAATAAAACTTATTTCGGAACTGCTGTTTTAATTAATTAATATTTTCTATGTGTAAAATTTCATAATATGTGACGTCACACTATGGTGGAGGTCTAACAAATGTGACCAGGTGTGACAAGGAGGGAAGAGGGGTCAATATCTCATGAAATTAGTGCGACGTAATTTATGGATGGCCCCTTACGACAATTAGATACACGGACGAAGAGTATTTATTACATTTTGTCACAATTAGTTTTTCTGGAGAAGGTGTGCAGAAAACTAATTTGTTTATAATGCAAGAAACATAAAATCATCATGACCAATGAAAAGTATAGACACGACGGTCGAAGACCACAGAGCCGGTCTCTAGTTATAAACCCGAATTCTTACTTCCAAGTGTTGTGATATAGTTTCTGTTTCTACTTGAGTTGATCGCAGTTCCTCTGATAAAAAAAATTCATCGTTACGTAACGTTTGTTCTTCTCTTGTTTTGCTTAATTTCAATTTTATAACTGAAAAAAAAATGCTTTTTATTATTATTGTCTTCGTCGACTTTAAGTTTGAAGTTCCTCGACTGCTCTCATGTACGAAGTAATTATTTTTTATTTTCCCATTTCGCACAGTAGCTGCAAGCACGTATGTGCATGCACGGCCATAGCTAGGGGGTACAATGCCCCCCATTGTGGGGCAATGCCCTACCTTGAAAATACCAAAAACTAAGATAAATTACTATAATAAAATTGTTTGTTCATAATTTGAGATAAAAAAAATTGTAGCGATAGGGATCTAAACTTTTCCGAACATACCACAGTTGGTGACATTCATTTCATATTATAATAATTCTTTGTTCTGTGACCTAGAGGTCAGTGATATACATGGTGATTGATTTAGGAGCCCGTGCTTCGGAGCAGATCAATAATATATTTTTTTTACTTCCGCCCTACCTGTAACCAATGCTGCCCTACCTCAAATTCGACTCTAGCTACAGCCCTGTGTGCATGAGATATAGATTATTGGGGGTGGCATGAGATCATCTACGGACCGCTTACGCACATGCAAGCCATCAAGCATTTTAACGCATTACAGCCTAAAGAGAAGTATCCTGCTCTGTAGGTAAATAATCGACGCTTGAAAGGCAAAAATTACCAAGCGACATGTTGACAACTTTACACTACAGCATTTTAGTTTTTAATTTTAGAAAAAAAGTCGTAAAAAATCGCCTATTAGTCATAGCTACTTCATACCAATGAATTATAAATGCAGTTTAAATGCTTAATAAAGCGATTTTTTACGATTTTTTTTCTAAAATTAAAAACTAAAATGCTCTAGTGTAAAGTTCTCAACATGTCGCTTGGTAATTTTTGCCTTTCAAGCATCGAATGTTGCATGATCCTCATGATCGTCTTGGGACTGCATAAATATTATCTACAGTGAGGTCCCCTGCTCCGTACGTAAATGCATGTCATATATATATGCTGCAGATTCGAAGGGACCACCTAACTCTAGAAAGGGGCAATAATTAAAAAGAGTTCGGGTCCGGGACACGACATTATTGACTCTTCGGACTGAAGTCAACTAAGCTAATATTTGCGAAATTTTTATTAATTCACGGTTATTAATAAAAAAAACATCAAATTAAATTATGTATAGAAAGTTAAACTCGTTAAACACCTGACTTCAATTTCATTTTTAAAATTTCTCCTCGGTCTTTGTTCATAGTAATTAAATGCTATTGGTTCGTTTTGTTACACCGTCCTCTATGCATAAATTGTAATAAAATTTGTAAAGTAGTAATGCCCTTGAAAATTGTTATCCTTTGCGCTAGTAATAACAGTTAAATTCAATACTCTTTACTTTGAAATGAAATTTAACACCGAAATTTTTTAATTCGGGCTTCGGCAAATTTAAAAAAAACCGCCAATTTGTTATACCCCATTTACACGCGCGCGCGAGCCACGAGACAATCCGCGAGACGCGCGCATACGCGCGCGTGTGAACAGGGCGCTCGCGGACCAGACCGCGGCAAGTCTCGTGGCTCGCGGGCTCGCGTCGGGAGCGGTTTTGTAGGCGCGCGCCAAAGGAGCTCGCGCGAGCGCTCGCGCGGTGTTCACACGCGCGTAGGGGGCGTGGCTTACGGACGCGCCACGAGACGGTCCGCGACACGCGCGTGTAAATGAGCGGTAACATTTATTAAATCGCAGAGTACAGTACGGTCGCTGTATCTTGGCACGTCTGAACTTCGCGCAGAAGGCTGCGCAGTAAAATAATTATAATTCGCCAATACAGCCTCAGTCATTCGTTAGCATGTCCGTGTTAGCATCTCTGTCTTACATGCGCAAAGCCTATGTTCAGACGCGCCAAGATACAGCGGCCGAACTATACTTATAAAGACTATTTTTAAAATATTTTACTCCTTAAGATGTCGGTTTTTCAACTCACTTTCAACCTATTCTAAGCAGTGTTGCCAGGTACCACATAATTACGGTTGATGTACCGTATTCAGCTCCGATTACCGTCTACCGTAACGATGTAATTACGGTGTCAAAAACTACTGTATTATAGACAAGGCATATTTGCAGACAAATTAATGTGGAACATTAGTTCAATATAACACACAAAAAACCTTTATAATTAATTAAGCAGTAGGTATTCTGAAACTTGGCAAGATGGCAACAACTAGTTTACATCGAGAGAATTACATAATTTCAATACATTCCAAATATCCCATCATAGATGTAGTATCTATAGATTCAGCCACGGCGTGGCCGCACATCGCACATGAGACAGAGAATTTACTTTTCTTTGAGGTTATTTTAAAAGAAATGTAACAAAATTTAACAAGCAGCCCAGAATACTGTTATCCATCATTGTACTTAAGCTTATATACTTATATTTACTACGATTTTCTGCTTAAAAACAAACTGCAACTTTAAATCTCCAAGTAGCCAACTCACTCTTTATTGTTTGTCACAACTCACATACTTGTTTGTACTTGTGGCAAACAATAAATATTATGTATTAATTGGGAAGCGACAAAAATGAGTCTGACGAATTTTGAATGACTTGATATTTTCAAAAACACTGAAGACGAGGAGGTTTTGTCTGATCCCGCTCATATAGGAATTTACTGTAGTCGAATCACAAATCCACCGGAGCTGGACTAAATTGACATTTAAAGTGTCAAAGTTTTTGACGAAAAATAAATAGTATTGTGACGAACCGATTCTGATGTCAATCACTGATACTATAAGATTTGAAACATGATGTATTTTATATGGACCAAGAATTTGTTATTACTATTACTACGGCAAAAATAGTTCTCAAAGTGACATTATTTTCTGTCAAATCGGTCCGGTGGATTAGTCATTCGACTTTGTTATATAAAATTAAAGAAAAGATAGTTTTTACCTATTGTTTTACTCTAAATTATTTACCGTATTTCTACCGTATCTTAATGTCTACGAACCACATTTTTATGAGAAAATATACCGTAATGTAATTTTTGGACCTGGCAACACTGACACTGATTCTAAGTTTTATTCAGCATTTTATGGATTGTGTAAGAAGTTTAATTTCACAAGACAATAATAGAAATATTATCAGAATAATTATTTGCAGTAACCACAACGGATATAACTTCTGATTAAAATATCAACAAGCCGAAATGATGGAATCCAAACATTGGACACCCATTAAAAAACGTATGTCAGTCGTCAAGTCACTCTGTGGTTGAGTCAAGTACTCTGTGGTTGAGTCCGACATATTGTCTGAATTCTGTTATGTCAAATAATTTGCGGCACGCCAAGTGTAAAGTAAATGTGTTGCGTGTTTTTCAAGAAAGTTCTTAGACAAGATCTTAGTTAGACTACAGTGAAACAAATAATTCTTTAAGATGTAGAAAGTGAACGCGAAAGTCTGACGATAAATCAGTAAAATAAGTTACATGTAAGATAGATTAATCAAAGCCGCATTCATGTGTAAGTCATCGAAAATGGTTTCTGGCAGCACCAGAGTGATACAGGTCACCAACATCGCTCCTCAGGCGACCAAGGACCAAATGCAAACGCTATTTGGCTACTTGGGTAAAATCGACGACATTAGGTTATATCCGACAATCCGCGACGTCTCATGTCCCGTGCAGTCGCGGATATGTTATGTTAAGTATTACGACTCGGCAACGGTAAATGTAGCTCAACACATGACAAACACGGTGTTTATCGACCGGGCGTTGATTGTCATTCCCATGCAATCGGGCGAGATACCGGACGAGCACAAGGCGCTGGAGATGTCCAGTAACGGCACGCTGGTGCCCGGCCTAAGCTCGGTGGAGCCGCGTCTTCCCGCGCACGTCGTCAACTCGTTAGAAGGCGTGCCGCCGAACCAAGTCATACACACGTATGACCCTAAAATAGCAGCGGCAGGCCTCCCGCCATATCCGCCGCTGCCCGCCGCCTACGATTCCCGGAAAATAGAAGAAATTAGACGGACCCTCGTCGTGATAGACGTTGGACCTCTTACGCAGCAGCAACTGATTGACCACTTCTGCCAAGCTGGTGAGGTAAACTATCTCCGGTTTTGTGAACGAGACATCGACAAGCTGAAATATGCCTTGATTGAAATGACTGAACAAGAAAGTATTGTGAAAGCTATGCAGTTGAATTTAAGTACAATAGAAGGTCACACGATAAAGGTAAATAGATTTCAATACTACTTTTTATGTTTAATTTTTGTTAACATTAATATTTTTGTGCTAATGGGCTTTTCTTTTATGTCAATAGCCAACAATGTGTCATGGGGAATTTAATTTGATGATCAAAATAATTTTCTTTGTATGTAAATAGCAAGCTTGCCACCTAATGCTAATTTTCCATCATTGCCCTATTGTATTATTACGCATGGATATCAGTAACACCAAAAGAAACAAAAATAATGCAAAATATAATATAATGCACTATATAAAGTAATGTTAAACGTGTAACTATATAAAGTAGTGTAAAAAATAATATGGAAAAAATATTCTGTCGTATAAGACAGACAGCCGAGTGTTCTCAATTTGAAGCTGGCTGCGTTCATAATTCACCATTAAGTTTTCAAAGAGATTGGACCTCATACTACAGCTATGAAACGGACTTTCTGAATGCACCTATTAATATATGACAACCAAATGAAAATTCCAAAAAGACAAATACATCAAATGTTTCACAGCTAGGAACATTTTGTATTGGAAAATAAAATTGTCGTTTTTAGTATTTTCTGCACGGACGTATATAAAGAACGGACGTAACCTTGTCTAATCGAGAGTGAAGCATAGCAATGACAGCTCGCTTACCATGTGTGCGTAATTTAGTAATTTTTGATTCCCAATGGTGTCAATGTCATAGCAGTATGGTGTCAATGTGTGGGTGTGTGTACTTGTACGAATACAGAGTTGGTATTACTATGGGAGCTTCACTGAATTTGTTCTTGGGATTACGTCCGTCTTTTTATTCTGTGTGAGCTGTAATTATGGTCATCAAGCAACCCCAGATCTGTAATTAGTTTTATTATGTAAAGTTTGACTAAGAAGAAATTGGTACTATAGCATTTAACTAAAACTGTAAGCAAATTGTTACATCACAGTATTGATATATGTAATCCAAAACTTTACAGGTACACCATGCTACTCAAGCGATCTCAAAGCCGCAGACCAAAAGTAATGAGGCAGCCCAGCGAGAGATAGAAGAAGCCATGTGTCGGGTGAAGGAGGCACAGAATCTCATCTCCGCTGCTATAGATCCTGTCATTGGCTTGCTTTCTAAGGACAAAAGAAGGTACACCTATAACATTCATTGTTATTGTTTTTAGATGGCTTTGTAGAATAGCTGGTAGTAAGTAAGTAACTTTGGGTTATATTTTTGGCTTCAAGGCGAAAGATCATCTTTTTAACATAATTTGTAATTTAAAGATAAGGTAGACACAAAATGAAAAAAAATTAAAGACAAAATCATTTAATGCCAAAACTTTCTGTTTACTATTAGTTCATTTTTCCAACAAATTTAAATTAATATTTCAATAAAGAGTAGCCGCAAGATTGTTTACCAAGACTCATTTGAAAAATTGAGTACATGTATAATAAAATGATTTTTTGTTCATATTGTTTAAATAATGTGTGTGTTTACTGATGCCCTTGGATGACTGTGACTATTCACCATCAGGTGTCTTGTCTTAGTCTAGGTTAAAAAAAATTATTATGGAAAGTGGTTTGACTGAGGAGCTACTATTGAGTTACTACTGCTACTCCTACTACCAGCAAAAGTTTCTAATGTAAATCTTCAGTTTTATAAATTCTTATGTACAGTCAGCAAATGAGGTATGCAGGTAATGATACAAAAGCGTTACGTAATTTTTAGTATTTCTAATTATTTTGCTTTGTGTATACTAATGTGTTTGTATGTTCAGGACACGTTCCCGATCCCGATCGCGGCGTCGTTCGCGGTCCCGGTCGCGGCGGTCGCGCTCGCGCCACCACAGCAAGCGCTCCCGGTCGCGCTCCCGACACCGCTCGCGGCGCTCCCGGTCGCGGCATCGACACCGGACCAGGTGACGCCACAGATTTGTTCTTTAATAAAATAATATAAAGGATACACCAGTGTGTATCGGGTTGCTAGATGGTCGGGATTCGTCTGGATTGTCCCGACATTGCACATGATGTCCAGACAGGTCCCAACAAAATACAAGTCCAAGTCCCGACAAAAAGGGTTAAGTTTGCATAAGCCATTGTGAACAAATTTGATCTATTGTAGCCAGCCTACCAGACCCATTGTAATTATATAGTCGCGAAGATCCACAGTTGAGTTGAATCGTAGGGCGTCCCTGATCTCCAGAATCGAAATTATAAGTCAAATTTCATGTATTTTTGCAAGTATAGATATTTAGGTGAAGGAAATAAAAAATTAATTAAAACCCTGTAATGTTGACTGTTTTGTAAATTGAGCAAAAAAAAAACTTCTCAGATACAATACTTAAGAAGTATTTGTTTAATATTCAGTATACTTGTGTGAGTTGGCGACTTTGGTTTCGGTGCAAGCAACATTATGAACATAATTATTGTTATCAGTTTAAATTAACATTAGTTTCTTATTTTTATTGATCATTATTTCGCAGGTCTCGTTCACGCCATCGTAGTTCCCGACGGTCCCGCTCAAGGTCGCGGCATCGCAGCTCGCGGTCCAAACGGGACCGCTCCCGCGACCGCAAGGACAAAAAGGATTCCACAGACAAAGATAAGGAAAAGAGGGATAAGTCGAAATCCCCCGCAAAAGTTGTGGAAAAAGATGAAAAGGAAGAAGTGAAGCCGGATCCGGTGGAGACCAACGGCACCGGGTCCGATGCTAAATCTCAAGGGTCCACGCCTGTCGACGACAAGGATAAGGAAGTTGAGAAGGAACCTGAAAAAGAGGAGGTCAAAGAGAAGGAAAAGGAAAAGAAAAAAGATAAGGATAGGTCACCGTCGAAGAAGCGAGATCGCTCGCGTTCTAGAGACCGCGACCGCAAACGTTCCCGGTCCAAGCGGAGGTCCCGGTCGCGGTCTCGTAGGAAGCGCTCCCGGTCGCGCAGGAGGACTCGCTCCCGGGACCGGAAGCGATCTCGATCGAGGGAGAGAAAACGATCGCGTTCCCGCGATAGGAAACGATCGCGCTCTAGAGATAGGAAGCGATCAAAATCGAAGGACAGGCGGCGTTCTAGATCCAGGGACAGAAAACGGTCACGATCCCGCGACCGCAAGAGATCTCGCTCCCGCAGGACCCGGTCCAAAAGCCGCTCCCACAGGGACTCCAAGACCCCTCACGATAGAAAATCTCGCGACAAGAGCCCTAGTCTTCCCACGGTAGTCGAGGAGAAATTCAATTCCACGCTTGAAGTGAATTTGGCAGACGAAAAGAATTCCCCGGACAACATGGACATTTCCAACTCGCCGTGATTAGCGAGTCCATCGACAGTCAGCAATAGCCACGAGAAGTTTGGATAGGGCATTGTGCGCCTAAACCTCATTTGCCTTACTTTTACGAACTTAGTGTATTTTAAATTAATGTCAGTTTGTCATTTTGCTTTTCTGTTTCTTTAGTGGAGATTTTCACAATGTAATTAAGATGAATATTGATAAATAAATACATCGATTAACACCATGTTTAGTTTATTGATCTAAAATATTATCTAAATTGTAATAATTTGAATTTTACTAAGAAAAAAATAACCCGAATTATGACTCAAAAACTACTCGTCAGATCTAGCTGAAATTTAAGTGGGGCCACAATGACAAGAACCAGCTTTTGGTTATAAAAAGAATCATCAAAATCCGTTGACCCAGTCGAAAGTCCTGCGGTAACAAACAAAAAAAATACAGTCGAATTGAATACCTCCTCTTTTTTTGAAGTCGGTTAAAAATATTTCAACATCACGCGCTGTCCTACGTGGGCAACTCAACGCGAACGCGAAGCGATGCGGCGCGATGAGAAAAGAACAAACAGTAGAGATGTATTGAGGTGTCCTTCGTTACAAGACGCACGTAGAGTGCGCTGTGGCGCGGCGCGATTTGACGCGAACGCGATCAGTTAGTTTGATATTTTCGCGCGAACTTCAGCGGCGCAGCGGATGTCAGTGGTGGTGAAGAGAAAATTCGCGCGCGCGTAGGACAGAGTCGTTGCATCGCACCGCATTGCACTGAATTCGCATCGGATCGCGTTCGCGTTCTCCGAAGCTACTGGACCAAATGAGTTGTTTGGTACTCATGTAGGGACTTTTTTGTAACCCAAAGACGAAGGTATAAAGTAAACAACTGAATTTTGAAAAAAAATTAAACGAAATCAAAGTTAAAATTAAACTGTTCTGCAAACGGTATAAAGGGCTTGTTGTAAGGATCTCAAATAAATGTATTTTTGTAATAGTTTTACAATGGACAGTTTTATTATATAAATTATGTCATAATCAACGTACGGAACTCTCTTCACGCGAGTATAACTCGCACTAGTCCGATTTATTCTTTCTTTCCTTTTTTTTTTATGGAAATAGTCTGCAAACGAGCCGATGATCCACCTGATGGTAAGTGGCTATCGTCGTCCATGGACATCAGCAACATCAAAGGCATCACTGATGCCTTGCCTGCCAAGAAAGAGAGACGTAAAAGAAAGAAAGAACTGGCTCTCAAGCCCCCAGCCGGAACTCGAGTCGTTTGGCGGCTGTCTCATGCTCAAGGTGGTTCGCTGCCCAGGCGAACCCCATGGAGAAATAGTAATAATGGTGTTAATTAACAATTAAAATCTGTGTTACCAATATAATCCCTCGAGGGGCCCTACCACCAGCGGGCCGGATTTAGTCGCCTCTTACGACACCCATCTGGCGTGGGATTGGGGTTAGTATTCTAAGCCGCCCCAATACGGCTACTTCTATTCCCATTCTGGGAATGTAGTCTATTCATTCTAGATTTTTTAGCGGCATAATTTATAATTTTATAAAACTTTTACTATGTTGTACCCATATGTGAGTACATTAAAAAAAACCACTCTCCGCCTCCCCCTCCTGTCCGCATCACCCCTCCCCTCCTTGAAATGTGTCCCATTTTACAGATTTTCTCAATTTTCAGGAAAACTATACAAGCTAGAACAAAATGGTCAAAAAGTAAATTATTTACTGATAAATTATCTACAAATAACTTCCAACATTTATTTTAATACGAATTATAGTTTCGAAGTTATGGTGCGTCAAAGTTTAGTGAAAATCTGCGCTTGGCAAAAATTCATCATTTAATAGGCAGAAAACGGTGATATTTTGTATTAAATACAAAAAACGCGTTATAAACATTAACTACTCATAATAAAATTGTGAAAGGTTGGTGCTTGTAAAATCAGATATTAAAAACAGAATAATATGAGGGATCTTTATAGGAAGAACAGAAGCAAAAACAATTATCTGTAGAATTTTTGTCTTTTTGTCTGTAATTTTCAATCGCGAATCGCACAAAAAGTACTGGACAAAATTGGATTCCGTTTTCAGCATTGTATTGCAGGACATCTAATTTTAAACCTGGCGCTTGATTTGTCGTGATGCGTTGCTTAGAAGCCGAGGTATGACAATTGAAATTTAAATACTCCTGAAAATTTTGAGTAAATCTGTAAAACGGGACATATTTCAAGGGGAGAGGGATGCGGACAGGGGAGGGAGGGGGAGAGTGGTTTTTTTTAAAGTACTCACATATAGATACAATATAGCAGCAGATTTACAAAATTATAATTTATGCCCGCCAAATAATCTACAATGAAAAGATAACGATGATATTACTGACTTATTTTAAAGTAACTTATCCCCACGACATTTGAAATAGTCATACCTCGGCTTCTAAGCAATGTATCACGACAAATCAAGCGCCAGGTTTAAAATTAGATGTCCAGCAATACAATGCTGAAAACCGAATCCAATTTTGTCCAGTACTTTTTGTGCGATTCGCGATTGAAAATTACAGACAAAAAGACAAAAATTCTACAGATAATTGTTTTTGCTTCTGTTCTTCCTATAAAGATCCCTCATATTATTCTGTTTTTAATATCTGATTTTACAAGCACCAACCTTTCACAATTTTATTATGAGTAGTTAATGTTTATAACGCGTTTTTTGTATTTAATACAAAATATCACCGTTTTCTGCCTATTAAATGATGAATTTTTGCCAAGCGCAGATTTTCACTAAACTTTGACGCACCATAACTTCGAAACTATAATTCGTATTAAAATAAATGTTGGAAGTTATTTGTAGATAATTTATCAGTAAATAATTTACTTTTTGACCATTTTGTTCTAGCTTGTATAGTTTTCCTGAAAATTGAGAAAATCTGTAAAATGGGACACATTTCAAGGAGGGGAGGGGTGATGCGGACAGGAGGGGGAGGGGGAGAGTGGTTATTTTTAATGTACTCACATATGGGTACAACATAGCAGCAGTTTTACAAAATTATAAATTTTGCCGTTTCGCCCATACACTGAAATCTAGAATGAATGGACTAATGGGTGACAGTGGCCAATTAACATAGGGTGGGGTGGATCGTCAGCTCGTTTGTCGGCTAGAAACCTTCATAACGAGAACATACTCTAACTTCAGGGTAGCTAGGAGCTGAATCACAACCCACCTATATCTTATCTTGCATAAACAATTAAATTATTATGCAGAGATAATATTTAATGCAATATTATGAAACTGAATATCTATGCAATACATTAATGGCTTAATATTGCTACATTTAATGAAGGCATAGCAATAGGTTTTTAGGCATACAGAATATAATTTGAAAATAAAAATATGTATAAACAATAAATGTAATTACTTAATATAGGTACCTACCTACCTAGTTAAAAAAAATATGGACAAATGACAGACAACAAATGGACAGACTGATTTTAAGGGTTCCGTAGCCAAATGGCAAAAAACGGAACCCTTATGGATTCGTCATGTCTGTCTGTTTATTTGTCTGTCTGTCAGTCCGTATGTCACAGCCACTTTTTTCCGAAACTATAACAACTATACTGTTGAAACTTAGTAAGTAGATGTATTCTGTGAACCGCATTAAGATTTTCACACAAAAATCGAAAAGAAAACAATAAATTTTGGGGGTTCCCCATACTTAGAACTGAAACTCAAAAAAATTTTTTCATCAAACCCATATGTGTGGGGTGTATCTATGGATAGGTCTTGATATTGAGATTTCTGATATTATTTTTTTCTAAACTGAATAGTTTGCGCGAGAGACACTTCCAAAGTGGTAAAATGTGTGTGTCCCCCCCCCCGTAACTTCTAAAATAAGAGAATGATAAAACTAAAAAAAATATATGATGTACATTACCATGCAAACTTCCACCGAAAATTGGTTTGAACGAGATCTAGTAAGTACTTTTTTAATACATCATAAATCGTAAACCACAATTTACCTTTCATTCAATCCACTCAAATATAAAAGCCCTGAAAAAAAACTTGCTGCTACGGAACCCTTCATGGGCGAGTCCGACTCGTACTTGGCCGCTTTTTTTTTGCAAATACTTGTGCAACATTATGCAATACAACGATTATAATTATGCAATGTTATGCAATTAATCTATATATAAAAGGACATTGTGATCCTCATTGCATCACTTTGAAATCAACCGGTAAGAGCTTTTATTATTTAGCAAGTTACAGCAGTGTTAATGAAAATGTTATCTCATGAAGAAACTACGCACCAGGAACTTGAAAATTCTCCGCATAACAGTTCTAAAGGCAATCTCTTGATATCTTCTGAGAGTATTTTAAGAGACAAAGGTGAGTCCAGGATATCTTCTAGAAGTCGTAATAGTAGCCAGTCTAGAAACAGATGCAATTGCGAAGCTTCGAAAACAAGAGAATTACAAAAAGCATCTGTGGAGAACCCAATCACAATAATTAATCACACGAATAAAGGAGTTATAATACAGATTGACTTCAAATCAGCCATTGATTCCAATTTGAATCAATGTAATCAAAGTAATTACGTGGCGAAAACGAATGAAGAAGAACCAGGATGCTGTAAAGGTCAATCAACTAACATGATTCTCAGTCGATCCGTAGATAATTCGAAGGAAATATCTAGGTGCAGTAAACGTATAAGTGACAGATCAAGTCGCGTTAATGTTTGTGTACACACAAGAGGTACAGGCGAGCCCACAAATAAATCTAAAGACACGTCTCAGAATGTGTTTGTTGGTAATGAGAATGGAGAAGGAGACATTGAGCTCATTGAAGAAGTAAATGGTAATGACAATTCTCGTGGAATATCTAGAGGGCATTCCCGAGGAAGATCTAGAGGGAATTCCCGAGGAATATCTAGAGGGCATTCCCGAGGAAGATCTAGAGGGAATTCCCGAGGAATATCTAGAGGGCATTCCCGAGGAAAATCTAGAGGGCATTCCCGAGGAAGATCTAGAGGGCATTCCCGAAGAAGATCTAGAGGGCATTCCCGAGGAAGATCTAGGGGCCATTCCCGAGGAAGATCTGGAGGGCATTCCCGAGGAAGATCTAGGGGCCATTCCAGAGAAAAATCGAGAAAACTTTCTCGAGGTAGATCTAGAAGCCGCTCCGGAAGTAAATCTAGGGGCCAGTCCCAACGAAAATCTAGAAGGCATTCCCGAGGAAGATCTAGAGGCTGTTTCCGGGGTAAATCTAGAGGACGTTCCCGAAGTAGATCTAGGATGCATTCTCGGGGAAATTGTAGGGCCAATTCTCGAGAAAGAACTAAAGAAGCACATTGTCAAAGAAAATCTAGAGAGCATTCCCGAAAAAGATTTAGAGGTTGTTCCAAATAGATCCAGAAGTTGCTCCGAGCTAACATTATGGAGAATAAGAAAGGACGTTTCCGAGATTGATCCGGATAATACCCCAGTTGCTTGTTCTAGCTAGATCCACTACGGGGTGATTTAGCAGTGAATAGAATAATCATTTATCTACTTACAAAAGAGATCTACAGACTATTTCGGAAATGGATTTAGGTAATCTGTGAAGCAAATAATATACCATTATTATCAAGATAAAAGTAATATACATACATGGTTATGTGAAGTAATATTTAATAGTGGATAATCATTACATACATAAGAAATTTATTCTGTAATCAGTTGATTACCATAATCGTAGGTGATTTTTTTAAGGTAATAACAATGTTTATAAGATTAAATTTTATCTGCAAATGACTGATAAATTGTTAGAAAAGTTAATTTTCTGCATGAATAGACTTTAATTTACCTACCATGCCATGAATCAGTTATTGTTTGAAAATGTTTCTCCAATTGCAGTTGAATTCAGATAATGTCCAAGTTAGTGTATTTTTTTATAACGTCGATATTAAAATAAATTTCATTTTAAAATTACTTGTGTTTCAGGGTTATTTATCAATAATCACCTATGTCCACTTTTACAAGCCGGGGTCACTAAAAGTCCAGACTGACATTTTTAGTATACGTGTAGAAGGTTTGGATGTATTTGAGGAGTCTCCATGGGACGGTGAAGTGGTGGCAAGTAGGCGGTGGTTGCAGGTGAAATATGACTATTATTTACTTACCTCCATGATAATACTAAAAATATTACTTAATTACTAATATAGATTACAAACAACTCATTATTCATCGAAGGAAATACTTTTGAAATTATATAAAATTAAATTAAATACCCCGTGTGGTGCCGGGTCCACTTAAGTAGAATAGCACCACTCCCGTTCTTCCTGGGATGTCGTAAAAGGCGACTAATAGGACTACTCCAGAAGATGGGCAGCAGCATCTTCCTGTGTGTGACGAACACCAGTCAGGTCACCTGCGGTCACCAACACGCACTAGCCAAGCGTGGTGACTACCGGCTAAAACCCCTGCATGATAGTCACGAATGAGCCTCGGCCCCCAGTCCCCGGCAGCCCCGCTATCCCTAGTTACGGTAGCGGCTATGGTAACGGCGGGGCAGGGGGTGCTAAGAATCGCCGGCAGAGATCGGGCTACCAATCCCAACGACGACTTCTGCACCTGGCAACATACAACACCAGGACACTGAGGACCGACGACAAGGTAAAAGAGCTGGAAGAAGAGATAGACAAGTTAAACTGGAGTATTGTGGGTTTATCTGAAGTCCGAAGACAGGGAGAGGACACGATAATACTCAAATCCGGAAACTTGTTCTATCACCGGGAGGGCGAACACCTGTCCCAAGGTGGTGTCGGGTTTCTCGTCCACAAGTCCCTCGTCAACAACATTGTGCAAGTTGGGAGTGTGTCGGCCAGGGTAGCGTACCTTACACTCAGAATATCCAAACGATATTCGTTGAAGGTCGTACAGGTATATGCGCCGACTTCGACACATCCGGACGATGAGGTTGAGGTTATGTATGAGGACATTAGTAGAGCCATACATACCTCAAAAACTCATTTCACAGTTGTGATGGGGGACTTTAACGCAAGACTAGGCACGCGAAACGACAACGAGTTGAAGGTGGGACCCTTCGGATATGGACGACGGAACCACCGGGGACACTTGCTGGCAAACTTCATGGAGAAGGAGGACTTATTCATGATGAACTCCTTCTTCACGAAGAAGCCGCATTGCAAGTGGACCTGGATAAGCCCTGATGGTTCAACAAAAAGCGAGATAGACTTCATTCTGGCAGACAAACGGCATATATTTAATGATGTCTCTGTGATCAGCAGGCTTAAAACCGGAAGCGATCACCGCCTTGTAAGAGGCACATTAAATATCGACGTCAAGCTGGAACGGTCACGCCTGATGAAGTCTACGCTTCGCCCAACACCTGTCCAAATCCAGGGTTCCGAGAGCTTTCAACTCGAACTACAAAACCGTTTTGCGTGCCTAGAATCATGCACGTCAGTGGACGAGTTTAACACCAGGATGGTAGCAACTGTCCACGAGGTAGGGTCGAAGTACTTCAAGACCCACCCCAGTGGTAGATCTCAGGTTCTCTCAGAACAAACCCTCGGTCTAATAAGGGACCGACGAGAACTATGTGTGCAGTCTCCGACCTCTATGGCGGAGTACAGACGGCTCAATGAACAGATCTCTAAGTGCAGGCGACGCGATTTGCGAAACAACAACGCGAATCGTGTAAAAAACACAATTGAGCGAAACCGAGGCTCCAAAGTGTTCGCCAGAGATCTGTCTATTGGGCAAAGTCAGCTTACGACCGACCACGAAGACCGAGCTCGGCACCATAGTGTCATCGAAACCCGAAGTTCTGAGAGAGACGGAGAGATACTACGGACGGTTGTATGCCTCCTCTCAAGCTCCAGCTCCCCTCGAGGAGAGCGATAAGCGAGCCAAACTAACTCGACACTACACAGAAGATATCCCGGACGTCAGCCTGTATGAGATTAGAGAGGCTCTCAAACAGCTTAAAAACAACAAGGCGCCGGGTGATGACGGAATCACAACTGAGCTGTTAAGAGCTGGAGGGAAACCCCTCCTAGTTGCGCTCCGGAAGCTGTTCGATTCCGTCATTAATACTGGGACTACCCCGGAAGCGTGGAGCAGAAGTGTGGTGACTTTGTTCTTTAAGAAAGGGGATAAGACCCTTTTGAAGAACTACAGGCCCATTGCACTTCTGAGCCACGTTTATAAGCTGTTTTCGAGAGTGCTCACAAATCGCATTGCACGCAGGCTTGACGACTTCCAGCCTCCCGAACAAGCAGGATTCCGGAAAGGCTATAGTACCATGGACCACATACACACACTGCGGCAGATTATACAGAAGACCGAGGAGTATAATCTGCCGCTATGTGTTGCCTATGTGGACTATGAGAAAGCCTTTGATTCTATCGAGACCTGGGCAGTACTAAATTCTCTTCAGCGGTGCCGGATCGACTACCGGTATATCGAGGTGTTGAAGTGTTTATACACATCAGCCACCATGACCGTCAGAGTACACAACACAGCAACGAACCCCATCCAACTGCAGAGAGGTGTAAGGCAAGGGGACGTCTTATCCCCGAAACTGTTTACCGCTGCGTTGGAAGACGTGTTCAAGCTGATGGAGTGGAAACGACGTGGCATTAACATCAATGGCGAATACATCACACACCTGCGATATGCCGATGATATAGTCATCCTGGCGGGATCCATGGAGGAACTTGGTACAATGCTCGGGGACTTGAACAGCGCCTCACAACGGGTGGGTCTTAAGATGAACATGGACAAGACGAAAATTATGTCAAATGTCCATGTCACACCCGTACCGGTTGTTGTTGATGGCGCTGCTCTCGAAGTTGTAGACGAGTACATTTACCTGGGACAAGTGATCCAAATGGGTAAGTCCAACTTCGAGAAAGAAGTCACTCGTAGAATCCAACTTGGATGGGCTGCGTTCGGGAAACTAAGTCATATCTTGTCGTCCAAAAAGTTACCTCAGTGCCTGAAGTCGAAGGTGTTCGAGCAGTGTGTGTTGCCAGTGATGACATACGGATCCGAGACGTGGTGCTTCACTATTGGCCTAATGCATAAGCTTAGAGTCGCCCAGCGGGCTATGGAACGAGCTATGCTCGGTATTTCTCTACGCGATCGAATCAGAAATGATGAAATCCGTAGACGAACGAGGGTGACCGACATAGCTCAGAGAATTAGTAAGCTGAAGTGGCAATGGGCTGGCCACATAGTTCGAAGGACCGATAACCGTTGGGGAAGAAAGGTCCTCGAATGGAGACCACGCCTCGGTAAAAGGAGCACAGGACGCCCTACGACCAGGTGGACCGACGACCTGAAGAAGACAGCGGGTATCCGCTGGATTCAGAAGGCTCAGGACCGGTCTGAGTGGCGTAGATTAGGGGAGGCCTATGTCCAGCAGTGGACCTCAAAGGGCTGATGGATGGATGGATGGATGAAATTAAATACATCAATATCATATTCAATCTATCATCAGAAGTGGGATACTGCCCTGGTGTTTAAAACAATATATTAATATTTACTTCCTGTCAGAATAATTGCAATACTTTGAAACATTAATTGAATCAGACATCGTATTCTTGTAAAAATCATTATTTAATAAGTATATATATCGTATATATTTACACTATATCTCACACAGGCAGGAGAGACGCCATACCCCGGGTACTGCAGGGCGCCGGGCAGCGCCGTGTGTCTGCCAATGCTTTGTAATTGTTCTAAATTGACGGAATTATGGCACAAAATGAACAAGCTCCACGCAATAAAACACTAATTGCAAGTTAACTGATAAGTCGAAGCTTAGCTGATATATAGTTTGTCAGTGATTTATAGATAGCAAGTAGTTTTCATGTTTTTAACTTACAAGCTAATTAAATAAAGACAACATATTATTTTGATAATTTTTACGAATATAAATCAAAATTATTTCCCCTCCCTACACATTTAATCAAACAGGATATTCCTTTCTCAGTTGTATTATGATTTCACTTTATTATAAAATAACGTAATCGTAGATACCACTTACATCACTGCGGATTCTAAATGCAATAATATTGAGCCTTACTGCATGGTCGGTCTAATCGTGACGAGGTGGTCGAGGTATGTATGGAACACGTAATTAGGTTCGATATAAATACTAAAATCGTATATCCTGGAAACCTTTTTTGTTCTATAATCTGAGGTATAATAAATAAAAACTTTGAACGCATGTTATATAAATGAAAGCGCGTATTATGTTAACATTTAATTAAGATTACAGATAATGATAATATACACATGTTAATAAGTATTAAATGAAATTTATACACAGTCGAAAGTACTATTGAGTTCGTAGCAAATACACATTGTTTTGTTACTCAAGCTATACTAACATAACTGCAATATATTAAAAATGTAAACGCTATACGTATAAATTACATACATATATTATGTACTAAACACCAACATTCATTTATATTGTTTTATTTCAAATCCTCTTGGATTTTAATGACTTCTAATCAATAACGTATAGGATTGATTCCCACATGTACAATATGTTCTGTTTTCCTGAATTATGTGCAACTGTGCCTTGCATCTTCGTTTAAGAAATAATATATATAATATATTTCATCAAAATTTATACATATTTTTTTAAATAACATAATACATTGGAAGTGTTGAAACTTAACTAATAAGAAACGTTAACTTTAAAATTGTGTCAATTTTTTTCACAGCCATGCCCACGCTTTTATTTGTTGCTCACAAACAATACCTTCATTCCTATATTGAAAAAAATAAGAAATCACAACAAAGATATCAGTCCAGTCCAGTTATATATTTCACCTCTTCGCATGCAAAATAGAAAACCTTTATACAATTAGATTCCAACAAATTTTCTTTTACTGATAGATATTAATTAAAATTTCACATACGCACATATCTTCCGAAAACTGGATGTACATTAAGCTCGCAGTTCCTACACTACCTCATCATACGAGGCATTCAAGCTGCCACCCGCCGCTAGATGGCGTTAACTTCACAGAGTAATAAGTCCATCACCACAGAGTACGTGAGGTGTTCAGTAGGGAAGTATGTCGTGCATGGCGTACCGCCACGTCCAGCGGCGGGCTAGCGCCTCGAACCGCGGCCGGTCTCGCACGTACATTTCGCCTAACTCCGGTTCCATGCATACCTGAAACAACACTTACATTTTGAAGCAATGAAATGAAATAATCTTTTATTCATGTAGGTCATTTTTTTAATGTACTAGCTTTCCGGAAAGGTGCTTTGTCATGGAGGAGAAGAAAAGCCGAAAGAAACTCCTCAGCACATCTTTTAAAAATAAAACTTTATTTATTACAAAAATAGGTATTCTCTAACCTGAGCAGAACTGGTTGCCTAGCTGGTCATTTCCAAGCATCCTTATCATTTAAATATTCATCTATGCTATAATAACCCTTGCCTACGTGTTGAATTTTTGAGGAACCAAGTAAAAAGAGCTCTTTGCTGACTAAAGATATCCTTATAATTGCCTGGGTAAGGGTTATGCTAAGTGTATGCTGGGAACGCTCGTAGCAACGCGAGCCCTACAGCAGGATAGACACCACAGACATGTACCTATGTCTGAGATAGACACGCATCTACGCTCCACGTGTCATTGTCACAACATGTGCTGCAGTGTGCCTATTCGTACATTACAAAACCTACTCTGTACTACGCTGCTAAGTGCTGCGCCGTCTGCATCTCAGCAAACGCTTAGGACCATTAGTGCCACACTGAAGTAAGTAAGTATAATCGATAACAAAACAATAACGGTTGAAATTCAACCGCAGTGCTCACCATTACGGGGGTAGTCCATTTTTTACGAGTCCTATTTGGTAAACAATCTTAAGGTCGCTGCATACGTAACGTGACGGCGCATAAATATACGTGCGTGCCCCGTTCCCGTCCCGTGCGTGCGTGCCTCCGTGGCGTACGCGCTATCGTTTACATTTTCTATGAAACGATGTTTCTAAAACTCCACGTCACGTCTCGTCCACGTTACGACTTACAAATGCATCGACCTTTACAGGGTCTTTTTATCGAAAATAATTTTAATGACAAATAATAATAATTGAATGCCAAAAGTAATTTCTGTTTACTGTAACTGATTTAAACAGTAAAAAATAGGGCCAAAATTGTTTACTAAATAACATCTTAAAAACAGACTATACACTGCTACAGATAGAATACAACAGATAGGTAGCACTAGTACTCACAGCAGTGTACGGGTCGGTGAGCAGGCTCTGGATGGAGATGAGGACCTTGCTGAGCGTGAGCGCGAGCGACCAGTTGTGGTGCACGGAGTCGATGCCCACGTCCCCGTGGCGCGACACGTTGGGGTGCAGGATGCGCGTCAGGAACCGCACCACCGGGGGACTCATCGGGTACCTGCACCACGGTCCACGACGACTCGTTACTATTGCGATATAAATGTGTGCGTGTGTTTGTGTATTTCTTATAGCTTACTAGCTGACCCGGCGAACTTCGTATCGCCTAAAAACTTTTTTTTCTAAAATAAAAGTAGCCTAAGTTGCTCCTTGTTACATCAGCTATTTGCCAGTGAAAGTCCCGTTAAAATCGGTCCAGCCATTTCAGAGATTAGCGGGAACAAACAGACAGACACACAGACAGACAAAAATTGTAAAAAATGCTGTTTTGGTATATGTACCGTGTATACATCCAAATGCACTCAGTAAAAAGCGGTTATTTGAATATTACAAACAGACACTCCAATTTTATTTGTATAGATAGAAGAAGAAGATAGAAGATAGATAAGTTAATGCATGAAATTAAAACTAATACTTGAGGTAACTAATAAAAGACCAATTATATCTAAGATACTAAAAACGAACTAGTCATTCTTCTTCCTGCCAAAGAAACACAGCCAAAAACAACACGACTTACGAATAGGGGACTTGTATGTAGAGGTAGAAGACTCCGCCCTCGTATGGCGAGCCCACGGGGCCCGTGACGCTGGCCTGCCAGTGGCAGCACTTGGGGTCCAGCGGGGTGGCCGCGATCCCCTCCGGTGGGTCGTTGCGCATCATCTGCAGACAACATCCATGGTCATAAATTTTTTAATATTGTGAACCCAGAATTAGTGACACACAAATGCACATAATCCATAAGATGGTTATCCAATAGTTGTACAATATGCACAATGGCGCGATTTGAGCTTTGGGAGTGGTATCGGGTGAAAGGATCAAGCATATGCTTATATGTATGTATTGTACCCCAGTGTTGTAAATCGATGTCACACAAAAATATTTTAACAAAGCTACTAAACAGACATCTTATAAAGGCAGTAATGCATAAATGAAATGCAACAGAAACCGACTGTAAACATGTACTCATACCTTGAGCTCTATCCTGAGCCTGTTCCGTCGCCAGGCGTTTTCCTCGCCCGCCGGCTGTGCTTGGATACACATCTGCACCAGGCAGTTGCGACAGAAACATGACTCCACCAGTGACTGATACTTCTGCAAACAGTTGAACAACCCAGTAGTAGCATTTTTCATGGCACATGCCATTAATAATAAGAGTGTTATTGCAGACGAGGCGAGGTTATTACCAATGTTAAATCATACTTAATAATTAATTACTTAATAGGTAACATTTAACATTTAACATTAATAATAAACACAAACATTCTATAATATTAGACATTACAGATGATTGATGTATCATATCTTAACTCGTACTTACAGTACGGCCGCTGTATCTTGGCGCGTCTGAACATAGGCTTTGCGAACTTTAGCGCATGTAAGACAGAGATGGCAACACGAACATGCTAACGTGTGACTGAGACACAATACACCGCGTATCGAGTATTGGCAAATTATGTTACTGCGCAGCCTTCTGCGCGAAGTTCAGACGCGCCAAGATACAGCGGCCGAAGTATACATACCTTATGCCAGTCAATATTGGCAAGCAACGGTCGGAAGAGTGGCCAGCGTCGTGCGGCGAAGGCGGCCCAGCGCGGCGGCGGCACGCGCGCGCGCACCAGCCGCCACCAACGCGCGCAGACGCACGCGCACGCGCACAGCGACATGTCATCCAGGTAGCTAAATATACAGAGCAACACTGCAACAGACAATAAAAAATTTAATTTAAAAAACCCCTGACAGTTTTATTTACACTAAACATAATCTAAGAACACTCAGATTAATTAAGTCACATTTCAAACCAAAAAAATTTATGAAAATCAGTTCATCCATTTGGAAGCTACGATGCCACAGACAGACATACAGATACACAGACACATCAAACTTATAAGTTATTACACCCCTCTTTTTTCGTCGGAGGTTAAAAAAATTGTCAAAAGGTTGGAACAATGGAACAAAGTATTTGTTAGTCATATTTTTTCCAATAAGTCATTTTTTTTTTCATTTCAACAGACAAAACAGCTGTTAATTGATGATGCCACTCCCCAAGAAGAGTCAACAAGTGGGGTAACAAATAACAATTTATTTATTTAATATTTATGCGCAGCATACAATTAAATATAGAAAAAAATTAAACTTAGAGACATTCACACATAGGTACCTACTACTAATTTCGAAACGAAATTTTTTCCAGTAAAAGGAAAATGGTTTAGTAAAAAATGCCCAAACTTTAAGTCTATAAAATAATTTTGCCATAACTAGTTTAAAACTCTTTGAATAAAATACTCTATGCATAAAATCATTTTTGCAGTTAAAATTTTATTATGGAAAAAATATTCTATCAATTGTTATTACTAATATTCTAGTAACCAGTAAGTCACTGAAAAGTAGTTGCACCGAATAGAAATCACTACCACTCAGGCCACTAAAAACAATGGGTAGAAATCAAACAAATTCAATATCCAAAATTACTGACCTTCGGATGGCAAGTGCTCAACCAATCCAGGTGCAAGATTGTCGGGCAATCTGGGTGTAGACAGCAGTTGCAATGAGCGGGCCAAGTTGGGAGGCTGTGGGGGTGGCCCCAGACCAGCCAGCTCCTCGATACCTTCCCGAGGAGCGGACGATGGACCGGAGCCACTGCCTCCACTGCCACTACCGCTGGCTCCCGGCCCAGAATTACTTGCTCTACTGATTTCATCCTCTGGACTTGTCTCACTGTCTAGTGAATTCTTTAAGAAAACATATTTAAATTATAACTATAATATAATAAGAAAATTTTATCAGAGATTTAAATAATTCATCATCATTAATAATTCTCGATTCTTATATTAAAAACACTATTTCATAAGACAATAATAGGTTTATTACAGAGTGTATGTCACTAATAAATGTAATAGCCTAAGCAGCTTCAGACATTCGCATGTATACTAGTGTCTTGAAAAACAACCCTACATTTTTCTACTTTGACAGTCTGTACTCTGAGTGACTACTGTACTCAAGAGCTCACAACAGTCACAATCATTGCCCAAGAATAAAGTCACAGTTTCTCTAGATTATATTTGACAGGTAGTAAAAAGTATGTAAAGTAAAAAACAGTTTTTACCCTATAGTACCACCAAGCTGGAAGAGGGCATGACTTGTTTAGTCGGCGGTCCGAACTATAGTTGAGATCCGAGGGCTCATCGTTCCCAGAATCCCCGTCGTCTGTCTTTTCACTATTAAAGTACGAACTCGGCAAATAGGATGGAAAATCAGGAAACAGAAATGCATGACAAGTCACACAAACTGGTTCTCCAAAGCTGGGCCCGTAATATCCATTACATACGTAGCAACTGGAATTCTGTAATAAAAAGTATGTAATATTTAACAACTAACTTATCAAGCTCATGATACTTGATGAAATGTAATGAAATACGAACATTGTATTCAAATTCAAGCGGTTGTTCTACTGGGGACCCCGATATCAGCTTGTCCCCATTATCTTCTAGCTTTTTGATAAAACTTAGAAATTCTGGCCCTATTACTGACATCCTTGTTGATTTAATTACTTATCAAATCAAACGACATGCTACGAACTCCAAAAACTCAAGTAGCAAGTTAGGACGACGCAGGTTATTTTTATTTTGTTCATTTCTTGAGTTTTGACATTGAAGTTTTGTTGACGTTGGTAAGATAATTGACATAAGTAAAATCCACAGCGTGAATAAAGCACAAAATCGCTAAATAGTATATTAAACAGATTATCTATAGTAGGACAATGATATTAAAAAAAATAGATACGTTATCAAATAAAACAAAATCTTAGTCCAAGATCCCAGAGCGATCAGACTTAGCTTATTTTTACATGGATGAAACCTTAATTAACTACTCAGTAGCGTCTAGTGTACTTTGAATACCTTGCGTGCTTGTGAAGCTTGCCCTGTGACATCTAGACAGGTACAGTCGGCCGTAGAAGTAGCTTGACATTTTAGTACTTTGTAATAGTAACTGTTTCGACGGTTTCCTAGCAACATCTATGACAAATTCAAGAAATGTAATGTGACAAGGTACTAAAACGTTAAGCTACTTCTGCGGCCGACTGTACCAGGTGAGAAATGTAACTAAAAATAAGAGTTACTTTACTCAAATTAGTATGGCTGATTTTTATATATATTTTGTAGAATATAATTCTAAACTATTATCTTAGTGTCAGACACTTCTCATGGACCAGAAGGATTGTCAGACACTTTAAACGCAAAAACTGACGAAATTTTTTAGTGCCTGTGAGTATGTGTGAACAACGTAATGCACATAAATAAGCGTTATTTAAGTGCATTACGTTGTTCACACATTGACACTTCACTGCTTCAATCGCGAATCAAAAATTATGCACACATGGTAAGCGGGCGGCCATTGCTATGCTTCACTCGCGATTAGACGAGGTTACGTCCGTCTTTTTTCAGGCCCATGAGTCAAAGTAATTTTCTTAGAGGGCTTCTTTGCATAGAAAACCTTCATAATGTATCTGATTGATCTATCTGAGCCAAGCTGCAGACGGATTGACATGACATGACGAAAGGCTTCAGTTTAGACGGGGGAACCATAGCTGGGTACGATATACTACAGTACTAATAGTACTATTATTTGACGACCCGTGTGGCGCAATCGTTACCACGCTGGATCACCGCACCGAGAGTCCTGGGTTCGATTCTCAGCGAAGCGGAAATTGGAATGATGACTTTAAATATCTGTTCTCGGTCTGGGTGTGAATGCCCTTGTCTAGTGTGTTGTCCATGGCACCCACGACACAGGGAATCCTAATGTGGGGCTATGAGTGTGAAGCATTATTTATTTATTGTGCTAATAGTTACCATTTTTAAATCGATGGAATTTATTCATACTACTTCAAAATACTTGTAAATATTATTCACCTAGGTAAGGCTTGGTGCATCAGGTGCACTGTTAATAATAAAGTAAAATGTACCTGTAGGGTGCAGGACAAATTAATGGGATAAATAAAACAGCAGAGTGTTCTTACAATTATTCTTATCGAGCACACTTTATATCCATCGATTATTTTTTTCTATTTCTCAATATTTTTCAATTCTTCAACAATAATTAAACAGGAAATATAAGTGTACATTGTACTTGTAAAGGATTATAATGAACGAAATCTTCGTCACATTCAAAGGCTCTCTGATACATACAAAATTAAGTTCATACACAAGAATTTTTAACAGACTTCAAAAGGAGGAGGTATTCAATTTGACTATTTTTTATGTTTGTTACCTCAGAACTATCGACTGGGTGAACAATTTTGATGATTCTTTTTTTAATCGATAGCTGGTGCTTGTCATTGTGGTCCCACTTAAAGCGAGATCTGACAAGTAGTTTGAGTTATCCCTAATTTTGAAGTCCGTTATTTTATCGTTAAAGTTTAGTAATAACTATTAAATATATTGCTTCAACGATTTAGCGTGTTTGTATTTGAAGGAATTCCTAATAATAAGCCAGCTTACTTTTCTTGTGGCAAACAAAATTAAATGTGTAGAAGGGTCAAATGCACCTTTTTACTGTAATATAGGGCTACCATTCCGAAATTTGAAAGTCCCTCATAAAGATGTATAATAAAAATAATAAAAGGCCTAAATTCTTCCTACGCCGACGCCCGTTAAACGTATCAATACTTTGTTAAGAAAACTGCATACAGCGACTCACGCGTTGTAGCTCACAGTGAACCATTGGTATTCGGTACACACCCAACAGCAGCTTAGGACGAATTCAGGCTTGAACTATAAAGGTACACAGATAATCAGGATATAAACAAAAGATATTTCGTGACAAAATATAAAAACTTCGGATAACTGTATAGTATTCTTTCTAATTTATTCATCACGGTCAAAAATCCGGACATATCTGGACGGATGGTAACCCTAGCTTCATATTGAGTAGTGCTACAAAAATTGGATTAATTATTATAGTCAATGAATAAAATGCCATTAAAATTAAAGTATTCCTCTAGACATACATTTAGGGAAGATACTTTATATTCCAAACGAATTTTAAATAAGTCTTAAAACAACATTCACATTAATACAAGAAATATTAATACTAACACCTAGGTTCTGTCACATGAATCAATTATTACAATTATTTAAGAAACAAATAAAGACACGACATTTATTCTGTTTATTCTAGAATTAACAATGTTTTATTTACAACTCTGTTAAATTTTTACTGATTACGCCTATCTACTTTTTGTGAGGAATGCGTAAAACCTATTGCTTATTGTACATCTATTTACCTTTTAACGTTTTAATTCCTATACCCAGATTCTGTAGTACTTCTGAACCTTCCATTTTTACAATACGGCAGGTAGTTATTTTTATGCCACTACAAATTACCTTTCATAATACATGAATATTGTCGGAATAAAATCATAATGTCAACCCAGCATTAGCTGTTTCGAGCGGCTGAGGCCCTTTCTTACATTTCCTTTTTAACCATACAGATATCACTGTAGACATTCACTTATATAACAATGCTCGCTGTGGTGCTACAACTCCATTAAAATCGATCTTATAAAATAAATTCAATTCATTGCTTAAAATTGATTCCTTAACACGTGGCTCCGGCTTAGTGGAGGCGTCTTACATTAATTCAACAAGTTATGCATGTAGTTCTTTGCAGTGGCGAGGGGGGCGCGCGCCCGGCGCCTCCACCCTACATCATTATTTAACCGCACACACTCGCACTAAAATTGCGCGCCGCGGCCGGGGCGAAGTCGCCCCTCTACCACACTCAGTACGGATTGTAGTACGAGCCGCGTCTGAACCCTCTGTGAACAAATCACCACATTCAATCATTCCGGTGATGCAAACATTTAATTTCATTCTAACTTGTCTGCCTACATTCGGGTTGCATTGCATTACAGTTCACATCACTACGACGCTGCGAGACACCCGTGACCACGATACTACAATAGGAAGTAACACCACAATCTACTTCGAGCCATGCCACTGCCGCTAATTAAAGCATAATTTCCACATACATAAGTTTTAAATTTTACCTTTCCCAGACTGCAATTCAAAAGTATAATATTATAGGCGCGTAAGTGTACTGAGGCTAACCAACAGAAGGACTCCATAGATTCATGGAAGAGGGTTGGAAATGAAAAATAAAATAAAGAAAAACAAATACATAATTTAATCAATAATAAATACTTATTGAGTGTACTCTTACAGTATTTCAAATAAAAATAGAAAACTGATATCTAACAGATATTCATGCAACTCAGTATTTTGTTCGCAAGCATGTTCAAATTGCTGTTAGGTGACGAGAGCCTCAGAGCATGGGCTTAGCTAGGGAGGGAACGGGGGAGCTCCCGAATATACAAAAGCAGCATCAAAATGACATCTGCAACATACTCAAGAACATAAATTTCATTTGTAACATAACATGTAAAGTTCTAAATCTGATAAATGCTCACGAAAACAGCACCTATTTCTTGTTAGCACTGGTCTCTGTTACATAATTATACATTTGATGACAGTCATGCTGAATACTTGAGCGTTTAATTAATTTATGCGTGTGTGAAATGCTCTGTAGTGTTATGGTATGTTTATTTATCTTAACTCCTTCTACATGTAAACTGTTAAACAAACTTAAGAGATATTTTACGTCTTTAATTTTTTTATTAGTGTTAGTGTTTGTACTACACGAGAAAAAAGTCTACACTGAAAACCAGCAGCCACGGGACGTATGTATTTCACGACAAGTGTGCCTTTTTTGCTGTTACATACATTATTTTAAATTTTTACATTAGTGTATAATAATTTTAGGTACGAAATAGTACGTTACGATACGTGTGACATAAGTGGCGCCGTGCATATTAGAAAAACTAAGTCTCGACTTTTCGTACGGTGTAAAAAAGAACTAATCACGCTTAAGCTTAACAAAGTGCTGGTTAGGTCACCAACGCCCCAACTCAGAGTCACTAATGCTTACTTTAATCTTTCCTTAGTAAAGAATCACCAAACAAATTCTGTACTAATGAGCAATTTAAGTAACCGTTAGTGACTCTGAGTTGGGGCGTAAGCTATAATAAATGATTTCTTTCGAGCAGTCTGTCCAGGATGTATGTATGCCAGAGACCAGTGTTGTATTGCTATTTGCTATCACTAGCTACTCTAGCTACGGCCATGCGTGCTCGGCGGTGACAAACGGTGAGACCAAGAAGCTTATAGTAACCTGGAAACCATGCTTCCAAGAGGTACCTGAAGACGAATCACATGATAGGTATTGGGTGAATTTCCTCACCGCCCTATCATTGGTCGAAGTTACACACCGACACCATTAGCTACGAGGCTTAAAAAGTCAACGAAAATTAGGCCTATGATTGGTAGACGTCCGTCCAAAGTCACGTGACCCGTCTTCAGATGTCTCTCTGAAGCATGGTCCCCACTTAGTATACAAGCTTCTTGGATGAGACTCAGTACCTGCCGCGGCGCACGGGCCGGTAGCCGGAGAAGTAGGGCGAGTACCCCCCGCGGAAGGAGCGCCCGCGCCCGCGCATCGCGCGCGGCGGCCGATTCGTCGACGACAAACCCGGCTTGTTGGTGCGTTTCGGCATCACCTGGAATGTGTCCATAGCTTTATCTACTTAAGTGTTACTGTGAATTGAGTTTCCAAAAAGGCACCATCGCCTGTGAACATCAGCAACACCCTACTACCGATAAGAGAGCCACAAAGTATATGTCCGGATTCTATCACCTTGACTAATAGAGGTTTCTAGTTTTCATGATGATTTTGTAAACTTAAATTCATCATAGACTTTTTTTTTATTTCTTATAAGTTAATGCTTGACTACTATCCCACCATCTTTCCACTCAGCAATAAATTGTCTAAATGATTCCCCAGTCCATTAAAATTACTACTATAGTATGCTTCTTAAATAACTCTTTTATGATAAACCTTAATGTGTGATGTGAGATTTGTAAACATTTTTTTAACTTACATGTTCAGGCTAAATAAACCGGATGTAAGTTTCATGGGATTTGCAGTAAGTGATGTGGATTAGTAAAAATAAAACTATAAGTATACCTTTATTTGACGCCCTCTGAATAGTGACTCATCCATTGCCATAGCAGTCTGCACGCTGTCTTTGTCACCAAATTCAATGTATGCAAACCCTTTGGGATGACCATCAAACTTGTTGCATAAAATCGTAACCCTGAAATTAAAGAGTAAATAAACTTTAGAAAATTATAATGACAATAAATAAATTCACAATTTGTTCAACCCAGATTTTATAATAGGAAGCTGCTGAACAGGTTTTTAAATAGTTTTAGTAATAAAACTTTACATGTTATAGTTTAGAATATTATTCAATTAAGAGTGGCATATTCAATGAAACTAATCATAAATTATACAACTTAGCAATAAAGTTGACAAGAGAGAAAACCATACTTTTCATTTGTAAGTTGGTTTCTTTCTTTAGTTTGAAAATAAAATATAGGACTTGCAAATAAAATACAAACTTAAAATCTCCACCCTGAAAAGTATACTTTATCGACTTTATTCAACTTATTCATGCCTTGTACAAATATAGACTATAAAACTATACTATAAACTGAGTCATCAAAGTACAATGCATTGATAATAATACTAATTAAATTTATAGCTTAAAAAATCTTGTTCATAACAACTATTATGGACATTTCTGATGATGGGGCCCTAAACATGACCTTAATAACACAGCAAAAACATTTGCTTCAAATAGTTTACCTGTTGATAGAGCCACAGCCATGGAAGTGCTGTTCCAACTCCTCTGCGGTGGCGCCGTAGTCCACATTACCAACATACACTGATCTGTTGTCAGCTTCTATTTTGTCCTCCAACGACATGTTCAATGGACTTGCTGAAGAAAATATATTTACACTAAGGAAGGCTATTATGTAACAAGGTATTTAAAAAACTTGAATAAAACTTTTGTTTTTGATAGAATTCAAATCATAATCATAATTAAATTTATGTTTATATTTTACTGAAATTCATTATCTATGAGACGTCTTTTAGGCTAATGTAATAAATAATAGCGAAAAAACCAATGCCCTACCCTATATTACCTACAACAACCTTTAGAAAAACATATTCTCATCTAAGTTTTAATAACAAATAATATCTCCTTTATTTCAAGTCAGGTAAAAGCAGCAACTTACTAAGTCCCGGAGGGCTGCCCATACTCATTTGTTTGTCTACTTCAGTCTGCATCTGCTTCAGTTTTTCGGCTTCCTCTTCCATTTCCCGGACCCGTGCCTTGATAGCTGCCAGGTCCGGAACCTCACTGCCTGATACCTCATCTCCACCCTGGAATCTTCTACATATACAAAATCCAAATACCCTACCTTTCTGATCGCAATGTGTTCAATATGGATGAATTATTTTATAAATTAACATAATATTACTTTTCTAATGATAGTACTGGAATCCATAGCCGAACCAATTTAGTCTAATCAATAAAAACTTATAAAATATTAATTGGCTATGATTTAGGCTGAGCTATATAGTTATGTTGTTATCAAGATAAAAATTTTAACATAATATTGTACTTTCTGAAATGCATTACATAATCATCCACTAAAAATATAAAACATCGAAGTAATTTTGTATAATGAAAAATGCTTAACTGATGCAAATTAAATTAGTATCTCAATAGCGTTAAGAAAATAAATAACAGTATAGTAAATATCAGAGGTAGCATTTATTTCTGTCGTATAATTATGTACATAATCATTCCAGATGTTGTATATTACCTTCTAAAAACCATAAGAATAGCAATAAAAACATTTTTTAATAATTTTTAAATACATTGAATACTGAAGAGTGCTAACAACATTACTTGGAAATGAAGCACTGTTCTTGAAGGTATGAAAATTGTTGGAAAAAATAGGTGAGAAAGGATCCATTTATAACTGTAATAATCCAACCATGCAATCATTATTAAAATTTATTTACTGTAATTACAAATAAAAATACCACCATAACAAAATAAATATTTGAATCCTTTGGAAACTCTCAGAGCAGTCGGTTACTAAATTAAGATTAACTATTCTGAATAAAAAGTTTACGATACATATGAGCCAATTGTGGGCTGTGGCTTGTTATTTTATTTTGCAATATAACTACTCAGCGATGTTATTTGTTGCATAAATAAACAACAAAACATATGTTACTTATTTATAACAGTACTTCTATCAACGCAACTATTGCCAAAGTGCTACGTGGATGTAGTTACGTTAGGCGACATGAATATCGATATTCGATTGGTACTTATAAGGCTTAAAGAAAAATGCTTAAATATTACAAATACTTACACCAAGGCTATTGTCGGTCATATTTATTGAACCGTTGGTCCCGTCCAAATGATTGTTTTCAATGGAATCTAAATAGTCATCATTATCTGCCATATCAACTCACTGCTACTATCATTAAATGATAAATGATTTTAAAATAAAAAAACACCACACAGGTCACCTGAAATACGGGCATATATTACCACACAGTAATCATGATATAAGATAGTATTTCAATGATTACGACAACGAGAGAAAAGGAAGCTTTTTGACGTACCGGTAACCAAACAGAAATAAAGCGCTAAAGAAAACAATCAACCTAAAAATATAACCTAGGTTATATTTATTGGACTCTTCTAGTTCACTAAATATAACGTATTTTAGTAAACATCTTGTTATTATTATAATGTTTTTAGATTAATTTTGATAAAGAAATATTCAATTCACTCAACAGCAAACAAGTTGACAAATTGAAAATTTGACAGGGCAGCAGTGTTGCCAGGTACAATAATTGTATTACGGATATTTTTTCATGAAATACGGTAGATTCTTTGAAATTATGTGGTTCGTAGACATTACGATACAGTAGAAATAAATAAATAATTTGAAGTAAAACAAAAAATTATCCTTTCTTTAATTTTATATAACTTATAGTCGAATCACTAATCCGCCGGACCGATTTGACAGAAAATAATGATAATAATTGAGAACTATTTTGGCCATAGTAATAGTATTAGCGAATTCTTGGTCCATATAAAATACATGTTTCAAATCTTATAGTATCAATGATTCACATCAGAATCGGTTCGTCACAAATACTATTTATTTTTCGTCAAAAACTTTGACACTTTAAATGTCAATTTGGTCCAGTGGATTAGTGATTTGACTACAGTTAACTCCTACCTAACCGGAATCAGACAAAACCTCCTCCTCTTCAATGTTTTTGTAAATATCAAGTCATCTTGTTTCACGATCAGCCTTGTCAGACCAGACACATTTTTGTCGTTTTCCAATAAAATTATACATAGTATATTGTTTGCCACAAGTGCTAAAAGTATGTGAGTTGTGAGAAGCAATAAAAACTGAGTTGGCTATTTAGAGATTTAAAGTTTCAGTTTGTTTTTTAAGCAGAAAATCGCAGCAAGTATAAGTGTATAAGTTTTAGTACGATGGTGGATAGTAGTATTCTGGCCTGCTTGTTAAATTTTGATACATTTCTTTTAAAATAACCTTATATAAACGTAAATTTTCTGTCTCATGTGCGATGTGCAGCCACGCCGTGGCTGAATCTACAGATACTAACTACATCTATGATGAGATATTCGGAATGTATTGTAATCAAGTAATTCTCTTGATGCTGCTATCTTGCCATAAGTTTCGGAATACTGCTTAATTAATTATGAAGGTTTTTTTGTGTGTTAAATTGAATTAATGTGAAAAATTAGTCTGCAAATATGCCTTGTCTAAAATACGGTAGTTTTTGACATCTTAATTACATCGTTAGGGTAGACGGTAAATCGGAGCTGAATACGGTAGATCTACCGAAATTATGTGGTACCTGGCAACACTGCAGGGCAGGCATTATCTGCATAGACTAGACAAAGTAGTAATTAATTTCGTACCCTGTGCTACGTCTGTAACGGTATTTAACGGTAACAATATTTAACGGTAACGGTAGTACCAAGAAGCATAAATCTAAATCTGGAGGCCAGGTTTCAAAGAACTGAAGTCGGATGAAATCAAGTTAATGAATATCTGTGCCCTATCATTGGTTGAAGTCACACCGCATATAAGCCGCTCAACTGTAACCTCAATAACAGCTGCGTGACTTCACATGAAATGAAAAATTATAGGTATAAAGATTTTAAATAAACTTATTTTGTATGGAACTGTAAAAATTTAGTTTTGATAATCGAAATTAGAACTGCAATGGGTACCCATAAAGTTGTTGAAATGTGTGTAACTTTGACTGTTTAAAAAGGAAAATAAAATTTAAAAACGGAAATAAACGAACAAAACGAAATAAATGACGAAGAAACGTGTTTTAACGCTATTTTAAATATTAAAGTTTTGTTCTAAAATGAAATAGAAAAAGGACTATTGAAACCTGAAACCTATTTTCTATAAGTGGTTTTGTTCCCATATTGATTGAGTATGTTACAATCACGGACCTTAAAGGTTACAATCAAATAAAAATGAGAATGGCAAGCACGTTTTTCTACGTTACCTCCACCAATCCGCACTGGAGCTGCGTGGTGGAGTATGCTCTAGGCCTCCTCAAGAGGAGAGACCCGTGCCCAGTAGTGGGCCATTAATGGGTTGAAGCCAGCCATTTTAACCTTTATTGTCGAATCCATAATTCGACGGTTTTGACCTCGGACTTTTGTTACAGTGAATGAATTTAAATTATTAAGGTGGGATTTTCTTTTTTATAGTATAGAGCACGGAACACAGATACCAGGTGTCTGTGTTCCGTGGTATAGAGTATAAAGGTAACCAAAAATTTTTTTGTGCTTTTAATTTGAAGGTCACCTTGAAAAAACATTATTTTTCATTTTTCACGTTCATTTGTCAAAATATTGATTTTACAGAAAAATGTATTGGACATAAAATGTCAGTCTCTATGATATTCGTTACCAGCGCGTTGAAATACATAGGTATACCAAAATTCAGATCAATCGGAGTTATGGGCTAAAAGGAAGTACCTACACCCACGGACACAAAAAAAAGAACGGACGTAACCATGTCTAATCGAGAGTGAAGCTGACAGCTGACAGCTCGCTTACCATGTGTGCGTAATTTTGTAATTTTTGATAGGGTTACGCAAAATTTCAAAAGTATCGATACTTTACTCGATACCAGTATCGTATCAAAAGTATCGATACCAAAAAAGTATCGGAACAAAAGTATCGATACCTGAAGGTATCGAGTACTTTTTAAAACATTTATAAAAAACCTGAATGGAATGTTGTTTGTGCTGCAAGATTTCGCAAAAAAATCTAGCAGGAACGTGTGTCACAAAATAGTCACTAATATCCAATCTATATGTATAAAACACAAAAAAAATGGAGGGATGTCCTCTATAGAAACTGAAACCATCCAACCGATATGCCTCAAAATGGTTTAATTTGAAAGGCAATAATCCGAAGGCAATAAACCAAAGCAATATATATAATAAGCACATTCAGTCCATTGATAAAATCGATTTTCTACTTTTCCAATATGTACAACAATTTGAAGATAATATGTAACGATGGCGCATTAACGTCAACGTCAAAACACAAACACTGATCTATCATATTTATCAGAAAATTTTGCGTAGTGGACACGCCGAGTATCCACTAGTAGATATATATCATAGAGGATTGAGTAGAAGGAGGGCCATCTCTGTGAATTTACTCTCTCCTTACATCTCTGTGAAAATTACGGATGGCGCTGCGGTGCGGTCTACAACAGCTATGTTCAAATATCTACTTATCAGACACAAGCGCCATTCATTACGGTAACTCAGCAAACTTCACACACACATACTAGCGCCATTCTGAAATGACCTTTATTGGAACCTCTATTTTCACTAAACAGCTGGACACTTTTTCAACTTTCCCTTCTTATAAGATGGCCCTCCTTCTACCTATCAATGCTCCACGATATATATTAAGAAACTGTTAGACAGTTAGTCTATAGAGTAATAGAGGGTAAAGTTGAAATAGTGTCCAACTATATTCTGATGATAGAGGTTCCAATACCTACCACCATCCTACGACAATAGCGCTGGTGTCGGAATAACTACCATATGAATGTAGATGTTGTAGACGGAGCTGGGGAGTGAAGTTTGCTGAGTTCAATAAAATTTATCCTAGGCTACCGCAGCGCCCCCCCCCCCCCAAGTTATTGGACGCATATTTACGGACAATTTTCATGCACAGATGGCTCTCCTTACCTCTATACTACATGAGTTAGTCATATGCGTACCTAAGTCAGAGAAGTACTTTCCTTTAACAAAGGAATTAAAAGATGCTGTGCAAATAATGCAATAATACTTTTAAGGGCTACAGTTATCATAAAACTGAATAAGTGAAACAGTTTAAAAGACAAAAAACACTACACAGATTATTCAACCCGTAAAGGTTACTCGTAAAAAACTTCTAAGATAGTTGAATGAAATAAAATGGTAACACACATAAAGTGCTCGTCAATGAGTGGGAATTAACCGAATCATGTCTTAGGTTTAGTAGTGTTGTGACAAATATTTTGTTTAAAAGTTCGAATAATAATTGTTATTTTTCATAAATCTAATAATTTATTGGAAATGGGAGAAGGAAAGTATCGATACTTCTAGAAAGTATCGATACCTCAAAAGTATCGGAACAAAAGTATCGATACCAAAAGTACTTGGTATCGCAACAAAAGTATCGATACCTAGAAGTATCGATACTTTTTGCGGATCCCTAATTTTTGATTCGCCATGGTGTCAATGTCGTAGCCGTATGGTGTCAATGTGTGGGTGTGGGTACTTGTACGAATACAGAGTTGGTATTCCTATGGGTGCTTCACTGAATTTGTTCTTGGGATTACGTCCGTCTTTTTTTACGTCAGTGCCTACACCCAATTTTCTTTTTTTTTTAATCAACATCACAATTTTCAAATTTATTATAAGCTAAACATTCCAGTTTTTAATATAAAATTTCATTCACTGTAACAGAAATCTGAGGTTTTCATGTTTTAAGGCCCCAGGCAGGGCAGGCACTATAGTATACCAGATACCTATTCAACCACGGCGCGGCGTGGCCGCACATGAGACAGATGAGATTTACTGTGAAATGGCGAAAATTGGAACTAATGCCGCCCCATTCTTAAGCTCTTTGTGTTCATTCATTGATATTTACTACGTCTCGAATTGCGTCCAGTGATTTTATACTTTTATAGAAATGTTTAAGCACTCTGTACAAAGTTACTCTATGTTGTTTGACAATTTAATAACTTATCAATTTATTGCCAAATGCCAAATAATGAATTGACATTGACATTGATGAATTGATGATTGACTTAACCAATGCACAGAATGGACTTAACATTTCTATTTTTCTAAACTGAATTGAACTTTCAATAGAGTGAGATTATATTTTATTAGAAAAGTACTTTTGGTTATAGAAAGTGTGAAATAAAAACAAAAGTATCTCAGAAAAGTATTCAGACAAATGATTAATTATAAAACACTTTTTAACGTCGCCTTGTTCGTAAGTTTACAATGTATAATATTATATTTTTTTTGTGTTCAATGTTTTATTTTGTAAACAAAATACTATAATTTTTTGGAAATGATTTATTTCAGATATTCGTTGCTGTCAGTTGGATTCACGTCGTTGTATTAAGTTTGAAATTTGCAGAAAAATCGGAGTGATGCCTTTAACGGCCGATGTAGCTGCACAACAAGTGCAAGTAAGTCTTTTTTACAGTAATAGTAATGCTTACAGACCAATTTAAGATAATCATCATCTTCCAGTAAGCATAGTATGATTCCGGTGGGACCCAATAGTAGGGTTTGTTTACATTTGTATCGGCTGCAAATTGACCCTATTATAGGTGCAACATTATAGTTTTACCCTACACATCCCAGTGCAGGCCTAGTAGACCTTGAGCATGGCTGGAAGCATTAATATGTCACCAAAGTATTAAATGAAATGTTAGACACTTTAGGATCTTCAATGAGCATTAAAATAGTACTTTGTGCCCATAGATTGGAAGTGGTCATAAATATTTTACTAATAACAGTAATATTGGTTTTTAAACTTGTTTAATGTTGACAGTAGACTTATGGGATAATTAAAATAATAAATTATACTAACATGTTGGTATAATTTCAGGAGCGTTTAAGATCATTACACCGGCTAATATATGAGATAGAAACTGAGCGAGGTCATAATGAACAGTGCATTGACTCCATACTGCGAGCAGAGAAAGCTACGGAGTCCTCTCCATCCACGGAGGAGTCATCCAGCACATCACAACAGGTTTGTTCATCAACTTATATGTGCTTCATTAATAATGTCTGATACTGTACAAGAGCAATTGAAATTTACTATGCAAGTGATGAGTTTCATTTGTATTTTAATGTAATCATGTTTGGAATGTGTACAGTGGGGTAGCTAGCCCTAAGGAGGCCCCATATCAATATTTGTTGTGGGCTCCCCTCAACGTCAGCTGTCAAATATAAAAGTGCCAACTGACGCGGCCGTAGGCCGCTGGCAAGCTTTTTTTGGGAGTGTTAGTGGGGGCCCCGTATAATTGATACGGCGGTAGCTACGCCCCTGAAAGTGTACCTGCAATTTGTAAACTTTGCTAGTTATACATTTGTAAAGGGCAGTATAAAATATGGCTTTATTAACACATATCAAGCAACAATTCCAAAACTATGATTTTAGCAGCAGCAGTTAAAAAATTTGTATAAGGCTGGACTGACAGCGGCGGAGCAGGAAGAGCGCGTGTTACGAGCAGCTCTATCGCGCATTTATGAAATTCGAGCTATAAAGAATGAGAGAAGAATTCAGGTAAACATTATTTGTTTTTTAGTTTTAAAGAATTAGTGTATGTTAGCGAATAAGACATTATTATGTCTGTGACTAAAACCAAGTGTAACGAGAAAAATAATAAACTATAGAAGGACATAACATAACATTTCTACTTATATGTATACTCAAACATCTCTACAGTAAGGTTACGTCCGCACAGGCAGGCGGCTTGCTTAGCGCCTAGAGCCTAACAAGTCACCTAGCGAGTAGCTCAGTAAAACAAACGTTCTATAGTGTTCGTGACTGGCCGCACTGCGCGCTTGGTGCCTAGCAACGCGCTTAGCGTGTATCCAAGTAAACAAACGTGTTGGTTTTCTGTCACTAGGCGCTAGGCATTTTTGCTTCAAAAATGAGATTGAAAGTCGGGTTGTCATGGATATAATATTATTGATGAATGTCAATGGCAAAACTAAGCTGAAATTGTTGCATTTATTTCATTAATTTTGTAAGATATTTTTGAGAGTGACATTTCGTCAACGTGCCGACAAGCAAAATGACCAAGACACCTAGCGACCCACCACGCAAACCACCTCTCAGTGCGGCCACCGTGTATCCTAGCAAGTAGCCAAAATGCAAACCAATAGGCTCTAGGTGCTAAGCAAGCCGCCTGCCTGTGCGGACGTAGCCTAACTGTAAAAGACAGTAATTGGTGTGTATCATTCAATATTAAGTATACTCAACTGCAATCTTAATGTATATACATATATATATACAATATATATATTGACGACCCGTGTGGCGCAATGGTTACCATGCCGGATCACCGCACCGAGGGTCCTGGGTTCGATTCCCAGCGAGGCGGAAATTTTAATGATGAGTTTGAATTTCTGTTCTCGGTCTGGGTGTGAATGTCCTTGTCTAGTGTATTGTCCATGGCACCCACGACACAGGGAATCTTAGTGTGGGGCTATGCGTGTGAAGCGTTATTATAATATTATAATATAAATTACGTGTCACGTTGTTTGTCAGCGAACTTAACCGATTTTAATCAAATTTGCACACCGTGCACAGTTGGATCCAACTTGAAAGATAGGATAGCTTACATCTCCCTTAAGGTACAAGGAAGGTTTTAATAACAAAACATAAACGTGTATTTATGTACGCGCGTGAGAAGTTATACTTCTTTACTATCATTAAATAAATATTTAACACTAGCTGTCTTGGCGAACTTCGTATCGCCTAATCAGTGAATGTCCTTTTTTGTTACTTTTAACTTTTATAGTTTTGGTAGGTTTAACAAATCAGAGACCATTAAATTCCCTTTCCCTCTCCCCCTGCCCCTCCCCTGTTTAACTATAAGCTTTTGTACAAATTTTCACCCTATTTACTTCAAAACTGACGACGTTGCGTACTAAGTTTCATCCCTTAAATTAACCCTTGAAGGGATGATTTTCCAATAAAATGTGTTAAAATAAGTTTTTGTTAATAACTATAAACTATAGAAAAAAAAAACAATATTAAAAAAAACAATATTCAAAACCAATATTCTAACAATATAAAAAAAAACTATAATAAATATAATAATAATCATTTTTTCAAAACTAGCGTTTTTAAAAACGCGCTTGACGTTTTTCGTGACCGTCTGTTTTGTGTCACCAAATCTTAAAATTTCACTCATAATTTTTTCCATTTATTTCATAACGCGCCTAAAGAAGTATAAGTTCAAAAACTTTTTACAGAACGCAATCGGTCCGGGCAGCTAGTGTCATATAAAAACATATTACAGGCACGTCACGCAGGTAACAAGGAGACTATTGGGTGCGGTGCGTTAATGAAGATGTTGTTGAGTGCGGCGCAGACGTTACCCCTGCATGTGGGGCGGGTGGGGGAGCGTGCGCCCCCGCTGTGCGGCGCGGTGCCGGCGGACCCCGGACACATCGCGCGCCCGGGGGACGCCGTAGCCGCGCTCGTCAGGGTCTCCGAGAAGGAGGAGAATTGGATACTCGCTGAGGTTAGCTGATTTATATAAGTTATGGGAGTGTCTTCATGCAGTGAATAGGTTGTTAAATGTTACGAAGTTATACGCCAAACATCTTAAGACTTCATCTCTGCATACCAGGTAGAATTTTTGTATTGCCATAAGAGTTACAGCCGGGTATTTTTTTAGTATCCTGCAGCACCGGGAGGGGGGTGGAGTTGGGGGGAGGGGAGGGGGTGGGGTAAGGACCCCCTCCTTACAGGGGCTAAGTGAGGAAACACATAGTTTTTGAGTTTTTATATTTTTATTTTGAGGTTAAATCTGTGAAAACTGTTCAATATTTGTCTTAAACTAGTCTAAATTAATGTCTGGTAGTGGAGGAATAAATAAAATTTCGACTTCCATATGGGGAGACACTACACCCACCAATTTTAGAAAAAAAAATGACAAATCATAATTACAAAGTTACATTATACACACTTTTAGGGACAAGTCGGTTCTGTCAACATTTTTGAAAAATGTAACTTAGAGTTGAGAAAAATGAGCTCTGAGTCCCGGACTCGAGCTCCGAGTCGGAGCTACTGAGCCTTCAAAGCTCGAGGCCTAAGGGCTCGCGAGCCTTAGAAGGCTCGAGCCTTTAGGGTTCGAGCCTTAAAGGCTCAAGAGCCTTCAATTGAAGACTCGAGTCGAAGCTCGAGCTTTATTTACTTAGCAATCTATCGGAACGCATAATAATATCCTGTAAGGTGTAATAAAAATAATTTTGTTTCAATAGGTGTTCCAAATTGGGTTCTTTATGAAAGTTTTGATACAAATATTTTTACTTTAAAATAAAAAAAATGTGTGTTAGCTCCGACGCACGCCTGGAGAGAGCTTTCAATCGTTAAATCAGTCAAACAATGGATGATGATGATGAGGGAGGATGATGTTGATGATGATGAATGATAATGATGATGACGAATGTTGATTATGATGATGATGACTGATGATAACTGGTGATGATGATGGACGATGATAATAATGATGACGATGATGATGACTTATGATGAATGACGATGATGATGAATGGTAATTATGATGACGATGAATGATGATAACTGGTGATGACGATGGATGATAATGATGAAGATGAAGATGACTAATGATGGTGATGATGAACGATGATGATAATAATGAGTGCTGGTGATGATGATGAATAGTGGTGATGAATGGTGATAGTGATAATGATGACTGGTGATGATGATGATAGAGGATGTTTATGATGAAGAATGATGATGAATGGTGATTATGATGATTAATGATGATAACTGCTGAACTTGATGGTCGATGATGATAATGATGACTATGATGATGACTAATGATGATGATGATGGAGGATGATGAAGAATGATGATGATGATGAAGAATGATGATGATGATGAAGAATGATAATGATGAATGATGATTAGGCTGGTGATGATGATGAATGGCGATGATGAATGGTGATTATGATGATTAATGATGATAACTGGTGATGATAATGGACGGTGTTGATAATGATGACTATGATGATGACTAATGATGATTATGATGGTGATGATGATGATGATGATGATGAATGGTGGTGATGATGATGAAGGAGATGATGAAGATGACTAATGATGACAACGATGAATGACGATGGTGATGATGTTTCACATCATAAGAATGTGATGAGATATACCAAGATTATTGCTATCATTAGATGGCGTTGTTACTGATCAGCCATCCAACGCCATCTAGATTCTGTGTTACGAATTACAAACATAAAGTATAATGCTACGGAGAAAGTTTGATTTTACTCCCCATAAAATTTCATACCGCGGGTTTAATTATGAAAATCTATAAGGAGAAAAGTCAAAAAATTTGAATTTCGCAGCGCGTCCTAATTTCAATTTGGTTAAGGTTTTTTAGGGTTCCGTAGTCAAAACACAGTACGTTTTGATTAGGGGACCCTGAAATTACAGTGTTACAAAATGAGCCCTGAAGACAGAGCTCGAGCTTCGACGCGAGCCCTGGACCAGAGCTCGAACCTCCGCCTCGAGCCTTCATGTAAGACTCGAGGCGAAGGCTCGAGCCTTATTAGAGGGCTCGAGCCTTCAATGAGCTCTGGACTCGGAAGGCTCGAGCCTTTTAACAACACTAATGTAACTAGAATGTATTAAATAAATTTGATAGAGTATGACATAAACAGTAAAATGTATATATTACATATATATTAAGTACCTTTTTATTATGTACGAGTAACCGCCCTTGCTTTGCATCGGTTTTCTTATTTTTTTATACCAATGGTTACATTATTGGAGTTTTATTAAGGATCCTTAATTTTTTTGAAAATATATACATAGCCTATGTCACCCAGGGATAGTGTAGCTTTCCAATAGTGAAAGAATTTTCAAATTGTTTCAGTAGTTTCGTTGCCTATTCAATGCAAACAAACAAATTTTTAAATCAAATCTTCCCTCTTTATAATATTATTATTATATATAGATAAAAAAATGCCTTTTTTATTTTTCCTATTTTCTTTGCTTTCATTTAACTGGACTACCTTCCCCGGGCCGCCAATCTTTCCAACGAACTCTTATTTATCTAACTAATTATTATAATTATAACATATAATATAATAAAATATACCTAATAATATAAATTTTATAAATAAGTAACATAATTCGTGTTGTATTTTTTTGAAATAACCTCAAAATTTTAAAGTAAGATTTTTCAAAAACGACGAATTACATCACAAACAGCAACTAGATTATGATTTGGGACATCACTGCCTATCGATTAAAAACAAAATCACCCAGATACGGGTGCCGCAGGATACAAAAGCCAACCCTATAGTCGTAATCAATGATTCAGGGTACCCGGGTTACAGGGGGTTCGACATGTGTAAGCAAAACAAAGCCTTTTGTGCGGGGCCTCCTCAATATATTTTCATACAGGGGCACACACCATAAATGTATTATTTACTCTTATCTCTCTACGAAACGTCGTTATAGAAGTACTACTAGATACTAGCACCGAATAAAAATCCATTCCAACAGGTAGTGAGCTGGCTGCCAGCGCAAGGTAAATACGAAGTGGACGACATTGACGAGGAGCAGAAGAACAGGCACGTGCTGAGCAAGCGGCGCGTGGTGCCGCTGCCGCTGATGCGCGCCGATCCCAGAATCGACGAGAACTCGCTGTTCCCCAAGGGCGCAGTCGTCATGGCGCTGTACCCGCAGACCACGTGCTTCTATAGAGCTGTGGTCAACCGGCTGCCTGGCTCCGCTGCTGATCCTTATGAAGTACTGTTCGAGGTGAGTTACAAGATACACTATTTTCCCCGTTCTTCAGATTCGCTTATCATTTTAAACAGAACAGTTATTTAAGTCAGACTGTAAAAATATTGGATGATGAGTTGGATCTGTATCATCCAAAGCATTTTCTCTTACCATTTAACCAAAGTAGCAAGCGTTCAGCGCTCAATCTACGTCATCTAATCATTGAAACCTTCAAGTGATGGTATAAGTTGATTACCGAAAGATGGCGCGTAAACACAAAGACGAATAAAATTGCGCTTGTGTGTATTAATTTTTCATAGTTTTTGTTAAAAAAAAACAAAAGCACAAAAAAAATTTTGGTAAACTTTGCACTTTATACTATTGTATAAAAAATAATCCCACTTCAATAATTTGAATTAATTCACACTTTCACTCACGGTGAGAGCGGTACCCTGGAATTGAGGCGCTGTGACAAATGGGGTTTTCTTAGCGATAAACGCGCAAACTTGTGTCTTCGTAGGGTTGAATTCGATCAAATTAAGCCGACCCCATTCCGAGACTTGCTCCAGAGAGCTCTCGATTTCAGACACAAGTTTAAAGTCTCTTGCAACTGAGAAGCATTGGCTGGGGCTGTGTAATACGCATCCCTACTATCATCCGCATAGCAATGGATGACACTCGTATGCTGCAGCATGTCATTGATATGCAGAATGAATAGCATAGGAGATAACACAGACCCTTGGGGAACGCCAATTATGAAATTAATTTTGCTTGTTTGTTTGGCGCCGTTTCAAAATTATTGTTTGCTGTTAATTTAGGATCTTAATTTATAATACTACATGGTTTATTTTATTTTTCACTTATCAGTTTTTTTTCGTTGCTTTAATTTTTTGTTAAGATGCAATTATGTTTATTGAGGACCGTCGGGGTTAAACGACTTTCAACAAGACGAACCGGGGACTATAGCCTTGCGCGTTGTTTAGCAGAGTGAAGAGTATAGATAGAGTTCTTAGATACTCTTTAACTCTCGGGTGGCCCACCGCTTACACCCGAATTTGTCACTAGTTTCATTAAAATCGTCTACAGGACTCCTCATACGCAGACGGGTACTCCCCGCCGGAGCGCGTGGCGCAACGCTACGTGATCGCCATCAAGGAGGGCAAGGGCCGCGCCACCTGACCCCTCGCGCGCCCCTCCCCCTCCCCACAGCTCTCCGAAACAGGATCTTCTTACTCTAGTAATTAATCTGTGGATCCCAATTTGGGTGTTCATGAACATTAATGAAGAATGTGTACATAATTGTAACAGTTGTTTATGTTTAAGGATTATATTTTATCAAAGTCCTAATTGTATGGTTACTGGTGTTAGGAAGATTGTTTTTGTAAAGTGCTTGTTGTACATGAAGCTTGGTAGAATCGTGCTTAATTATATCGTGGCTGATAAGCGTGGGTAATTTTAAATTATTTATTATCTCCGATGAATTAGTGACTTAATCACAATATAGGAATCTAACAGTAACGTAACTCGGGCCGATTCTCGAAAAACTTGCCTACGTTCGCGCGGACCGTTGCCGCGCGCTAGGGCTGTCCGCCGACAGTATTTTAATTTTATCAAAACGACTTGAGTTTCTTTGTAGTTTTGTATTTAAAAATGTTATATTTTCTATTTTAATAAATGCAATTCATTGTGAATAAAAAGGAAGTGTTCCATAAAAATCTATGTTGTGTTTTTATTAGTACTGTGACAGAGACTCTTAGGGCAGGGTAAGTTCTTCTTGTAGGTTAAGGTAAATAAAAAAGGTACAACTGTCCGATTCTATAAACTTTATACCTATTGCTAAATTAATTTATACATAACATTGAAATCAAAGTTACAGTAGCAAGTAGCAATAACGTTTTAATGACAAATTAGACGCAAATATTCAAATTACAATTATTACAAATTACAATATTAGGTACAATTATTTCCAGACGAGATTCATAGATTCATCATTATATTCTTTATCACGTCATTCATATTATATTCGTCTATACTATAGCGAACCCCATAAAAGATAGCTGCCGACGACACCCATCCGGCGTGGGATTGGGGTTAGTATTCTAAGCCGCCCCAATACGGCAAAAGTAATAATTATCAACCATTTGATTTTTTTAGCCCCTTATTTATCAATCTTGGCATTTTATTCGGTGGACTTAATACTTATGAAAAATAAACAATTTAGGTACCTACTTATTGCAATACGTACTTGTTTTTATTTATTTTTTATTTATCCTACATGCACTTATCTCCTTCGGCAGGACCGAAGACCTTGAATACAATAATTTGATTTCTTATTAATAATTACAATACAATAATAAAGTTAATATTAATCAATAACGCAATAATTATACAATACCTACTACCGAAGTTACCTACAATAATTATATATACCTACCTACAAGTACGTATTATATATTATATTATATAGTATTATATATACTATATAATACGTACTTGTAGGTAGGTGTATAAAAATAGTGTCTTACCTTTCGGAGTCTCCAGGTAACGTAAAAAATGATATTCCTGGGTGACTTAATGTCGAATTAAAGCACCCAAAAACAGCACAATATTGTCTATTTCTGTAGCCTTTTTCTACTGCCATCTTAAATATTTCTAAATCTATTTTCTAAATCTACAGCCGCACACGACCATACAGCTCAACCAGAGTAAAAAAGTTTGTTATTTGTACTGACCGGACCGTGGTACAAGCTCCGCAATCGCCACGCGGCGGCCGCAGTTGCCTACATATTGCTTGCTTATTCGGATGTGTGTAGGTATGACGCGCGTTTCGACCGTTTGTATGAAGAGCGAATACTGTTAGATTCCTATATTGTGCTTAAATGTAAAAGTATAAAATTGAAAAACATCATATTTCAAATATAATATTAAAAACTGATATTTCTATTGATTCCCAATTACATATTGATCTTAGAAGCACATCATCCAAATGAGTGGTAATTATTAATTAAATAACGTTGGTATTGATAAAAAAGTGAACAACTACTGAAATGTATTTAATAAAATTATTTTTCTCCAGCGTGAATATATTTAATTTTGAAATTAAAATAGGCTTTAAACAAAGCTGATACGATTTAAGTAAATTGTACATGCATAATTATAATTATGTATTCTTACACCCTTATTAATAAAAATCGCTTAATCCAAGCATCATCTGAAGCTACACTTGGACTAGTTAATTCTGGATTAACTAAGTAATAACTTCGTAATTGCAATGTTATTAATAAATATGGAGTAACCTCGAACTAACAATACATTTCTTAGTCCGGTTTCAACGAGTAAAATATGGCAACCTTTGTAATTTAAAAGTAAAAAGAGTGAGTCAGTGAATGACTTCATGCATTAAAATGACAGTTACAACAATATTTTGGGATTGACAACTTCAAACGACGTGATCAGCTTTCAATTTCAAGCGCCTAATTTCGCTCCTCGCAGTTTGTTTCATGCTATGGTTACTTGTTAAACTTAAAATTGATTTACATGAACCAAAAACGTGCTCGCTCAGTTAACTGGGATGAAGAAGAAAAGGTCAAAGAAAATATCAATGTGAATGACGTTTAGTTAGAACAACGAAGTACTCTTGATATGTGTCAAGTCAACGTCAATGTCGTCAATGCACGCCTAATCAGTCGCTAAACTATGTAGCGACATGGACTAACTTTGATTCTGAGATGAGACTCGGAGTAGCTTACTTCTTCGTTACTCTATATTTATTAATACTGAATTTAATTAAATCTTATTTACGACACGTTTTAAAGTTACTCTTGCTTTAGTCTATGTTTATTAATATGGCCGTTAATGTGTTGTGTAGTATACAATAAAATATAGAGCAAAATGTGTATGTGTTTAATACAGTTAACAACCTTTCTATTATATATTATGGTATGAGAGTATACAAATGTATACTGTATTGTATATATAGGCCTATAATTAGCCTAGTGGTATAGAAAAACTAAGCCTACATTGCACATTCTGCTTTGAAATAAATTGTACTTAATAAATCATTTCTTTTATTCATGAACGCAAATAAAACAACAATGTATAGTGAAATATTTTATATTTTTTAAGAGTAAAATCTACATAGAATACACGATAAAACGGTTATGTCCGAAATATACAATCATTGAATTTTGATTACTAATTGTAAGTTAAAACAAAATTGATTTTTACAGCTTTCCTAATCACTTACTAACTAAAAAGGATAATTTATAATATTAATGGAAGCAAATAAAAAGGACTGTTCACTGAATTCAGTCAACATAATATAGAGGAACATTCCTCTGGGTAACAAATGCAAATATTTACATTTTTAGATTCAAAATATTTGAATGTTAGAACCATACTATACACAATGATTAAAAGTTATATAAAACGCACAGTGTCAGTTGATACAAAAATGATGCAATTTTTTATCTCAGTCAGAAAACCTATACAGACAATATAATATGATAAGTTTTTGTAAAAGTAATGATGTAAATTATGTTTGATTAAACTGTGCGTCTTGTAGCTTACGTAAATAATAATAGATTCTGTTACTGATAGTTATACTCAATAGGCGATATATATAGGTGCAATTTACCTACATAGGCGATGGTAGAGATTAGTTGGCTACCAAACCATTGTCAATTGACCAGTTAAGTAAATAAGTCACAATATCGACACAGCCATTACAACTTGTATAAGAACCAACGCCTTATTTAGCAATGAGCAACTTTAGAATATATGGCATTTCAATACTATAAACATCCATCATAAATAAGAAATGAGATCAATATTACGTTAGCAGCAGTAAAACTTTATATTGCGGTTCAAAGACGTAACCGAGAAATGCAAAATATGGCATTTACGAGATTAATTTTAAATACAATCTTTGAACAGCAATATTACGTACTGACATTTTACATCTCGCATTACATAATGGCTTTGAGCATGTAAAAGATGCAATATTTTGTGATTAACCTTTGATTCAGCACCAATTCACCTCGCACTTGGAACCAGCCAAAGGTTCTGACAACTTAATTCTCCACTTCAATTGATTCGATCTTTATCTCGTTAGTCAAATATTTTGAACATAATAACACGAAACACTTAGAGAGCTAAGAGCGAATTTTTGGTACACAATAAAATAAATATGACTTCAATATAAAATTCATTGACTTAATTGTTCCACGTAAATATGGTGCTGAGCTGATGAGATCTGGAATAACAAGAAATTATGCCATGTTAATTAATATAAATAAATAAATAATGCTTCACATTCATAGCCCCACACTAGGATTCCCTGTGTCGCGGGTGCCATGGACAATATACTTACACTATAGTTTACTTAACCAGTATAGGGTGGATTAAACACAATATAATGTTATACTAGAGTAAGCCAGTTGAAAATAAAACTTTAATAAACACTTTATTAAAGTTCTATAGGGTTTATTAAAGTTGTATTATCATTAGATTTAATTCATCATTACTATCTATAGGCATTGTGTTCAATCAGACATGTCATTTTGATCACAAGAATATCTATATCATGTTTCCGCAAAAAAATAAGGTTTAGTATAAAATAAATACATTTCAATTTATAACTTTCAAATTCGCACCAAAACGCTTCAAAGTGTCATGGCGTCGCTTGTGACGTCACTCTTCAGGAAAATAATAGACAAGATGTCATTATCAGTATGGCGATATTCATTTGTTTTAAGAAGTGTGACGTAATTCGCGCTAATTGAGAATGATTGGCATTCAAGCTAACATGGCGGCTTGCCGTATTTTGTAGTTTTATTTTATTAAAAATATTGTTAATCTCGCTCATAATAATACGATAAATTCGTGTTTTGTAATCCATTAACAGGGTTTCATTAAATAAATACATAATTTCACATAGTGATTTTTACTTACTGTCATCATGTCTATTGTGTGGACAACAGTAGGTATATACTGGCACGCACACAGAAATCCCTCCTCGCCGCGTTATGCACAAGTTAGATGGAAACACCCCTTCACGAATAGTACGAGTATAACAGTCCACTCACCAGTCCCACCGCTACCCGCTACCCGCCAGCCACTGCTAGACGGCCTGCCGGTCGCTCATGAGGCCGAGCAGCTTGCGCGCGACGCCGGCGCCGCCCAGCCGCGCGCGCTTCACCACCTCGCCCTCCGCCGCCGCGCGCTTGCCCCCCGCGCCGCCCCCGCCCACCTCGCACGACACCATCGTGTTGATCGCGTGCAGGTCCTGACCACGATTGAAACATAATGACAAACGCTACACACTCACAGCCACTAGGATTCCGTGTCGTGGGTACCATGGACACACACACACAAGGGCGTCGCCAAGGGGGGGAAGGGAGGGGCAGCTGCCCCCCCCCCCCAGAGATTCTAAACAAGTTGCCAAATGTAATATAATGGTTCTGTAATTATATCTATGCTATTGTTAAAACTTCATGTGCTTTCGACTTTGCATACAATTCATACTTTTTTCATTCTCTATATCAACTTGTCCTCCCCTAGGCCATCGGCTGGCGACGCTCTTGCACACACATACACATGATACGAGCATTATTGACTTATACAATTATACGTCCTCACGCCAACGGGCGCGTGACGCTTAAAATGGTCACTTAAGATGGATGGATGGTGCTCCAAACCAAAGAAAGACGATAATGCGAAGGTGGTTAATTTAACGCCCCAACGAGTCACTAACAGTTAGTTTAATCGCTCCTGAGTAAAAAATCACACTAAGGAGCGATTTAAGTAACCGTTAGTGACTCTTGAGTTGGGGCCTAAGACCACTAAAACAATCCATTTCTGAAACAAAAATTTTGCTTAGTAGCACACGCGCCGGGATATCCGCTAGTATTAACTACTAACTTGAGCGGGACCGGCTGCGGATCTTTAGAGCTTACCTTAGCAGGGCTCCGACTAAACCGGTAGGTGAGGTGGTGGTGCGGCGGCGGCGGCGGCGCGGGCAGCGGCTTCACGTACAGCTGGTGGCGCTCCGACACGCGCTGGCCGGCCGGCGAGCGCGCCGCCGCGCCGCGCCCCGCGGGCAGGGGGGACAGGCCGCACTCCTGTACACAGTCACGTTACCAGTACTCCGCATTTACAGTGGTACACTTTGTAAATATGTTGAATCGAATAAATAATTCGACAGACCACTTTGATAACTTAAATACACAAATCAATATTGTGGAAATATTCTTGTCAATTCTTTGTGTACCTTAAAATGAAATTAACTCTATCTTAATTCATTTTGCTTAGTAAAAATGTGAATGAATTTTGTTTAAATTAAATACAACTTATCTTTATTGATTTTAGCTGGCATCGAATCATTAAACAAAGTATTTAAATTAGATGAGAAGTACAAACACATTAATCGCACACTATTTTATTAATGTAACTAAAGGTTTTCCATTGCACGCCTAACCAAAATGTAGTATCACCTCACCTCACCTAGTATTATCTCGGTGAATCAATCGTCGACACTTACCCCTCACTATTATTTTTTTGCAAAACACAGCAGTGTGGCAGCACCATAACACTCTATTTGTCAAAGTGGTCCTTTGAATTATGTATTCAACTATATGTAATAACAAAAATAGTATACTAACATCTCTGTGTCTACCAGTAAATCTTAATGCAAAATTCTGCATACATTGCACATAAACCTTATTGTAGAAATTGATCAAGTCTCCTCTTTCTGGGGAACCTGTAACAAACACATACATGTGAAAATATTTAAGTATGTATAGTTATCTAGAAATGTGTAGAATATATTTCTTGGCATGCATTTGAAAACATTTCTATAAAATATTTAAAAATTATGCAATATTACATTATGCAAATAAATAGGATGTTTGAAAATACAAATATTTCATAATTTTACCTAACATTAATTTTAGCTCACCTTCTCCAGTACTTTGTTTGATCAAAACTGATCTATACACATGATTATCTGCTAAAGGGCGCTGCCTGTAGAACCGCATGATGTCCGCAAAGGTCTGTTCTACTCGGTTGGTTGGACTATTTGATACCTAGAAATATTTATTTACTTTTAAATTCAGTCGGTTTCCAGTTCCGGTATGAAACAACACGTACGTCAGTGCAGTAAGAGAGAGGCGGGTCCCTATTTGATCAGGGCCATTATTGTATTAAGCCATAAATTAATGTAATACAACAGAACGCTTCAAAATGCATGCATAAGCTTCAGACCTACTAACCTTAAGATATTTTTTTATATAAATTATAACACGATCCCTGATCGTAAATTATGTACACAAAGCAAGAGTTAGGTATGCAGGGATGATACGAAAACCCTTTGTGTAATGTTTAATATTACAGATTGTTTACGATAAAAGTTACACAATACCTAATTAAGTTTATCGACGACGACGCGGTAGATCCTACCGACTGCGCCGATTAAGTTTGTCGATCTTCTACGACACCTGCGGCCTTTGGTCTCACGTGCGTCGCAGTAGGACTACAATCGGACTGCCCAGTATACTCTCGGTTAAAATCTCTACTTTTGTTGTCAATTAAAATCACTTTTACTTTTAAGAAATATTATATTTCAAGTTAAAATGTTAATTGTACAAAACTTGGGAATCGAATGATGTGTGGAGCCGAGGCTTCCGTATTTATACCAATATGACGGCCTTCAGAGAAATAGAAATTCTAAGGATAAATTAGACACGCTTTTAATATTTTATGACTGCTAGATTTCGAATTCTTTGTTTGCAACATTGTAAACAGATAGGAGAAAAATAAATTAACTTTTCTATTCGTAACTTATTCGTCACGCCTATATTATGTTATCTAATCTAATGTCCTTGTTCTCAAGGTGAAACTTATTATGGATCTGATAAGGGAAAGTGTAATTTGCAACTATGTTGCGGATAAGACGGAACTTGTTATGTATTTGAAAAGTAAAAGCGTAGCTGCAACAATGTTGCGAGTAGGCGAGTCGTATTTCTAGATCTCTACCATATGTATTAAGGATAATGGATATAAAATGTCCGTTATACGTAACTCCTCCCTCACTAGAGTGAAAATAATTTTGAAGAAATTAATTTCACGTTTAAGCCTATTCCATACATCATCCAATTTTACAATAAATGAGTTAGTATTTACCAAATAATAAGTGTACCCTTTCACCATTTTTCGAATAGACAAATTATAATAATTTTTATATAAAAGCAAACAATTGCGATATAAAAACATGCAATTTTATACTTATTTAAAACTAACATATTCAATACACTTATTTTAGACAGGATTACTCTATGAATCCTGTTTATACCTTTTTACAGGGGTATAACATTTACATAATTACTTCATAGAATTACAGGGGTATAAAACTTACTTATCTAACTTCGAAGTTTCAATCATACAGAATTATTTCACACATACACATTAGATTACCTTATTTCATTATAGAATTCATAAAATGTAATTCACAAGATTACATTATAGAATATGTAAACTTAAATTCACAAATTACATTATTATTATGTACAATATGTCGGACATATACCGTTTTCATATTTATGCAAAGATTTATTTTATGAACCCTTTTTATTGGGTCTTTTCACATTTCTCATTGGTACTTTTGTAACTCTTTCGTTTATTTTTACTGGAATAACATTTCTTTCTACCTGATCAATTATTGTAGCCTTTTCATACCTCGGGGAATCTTTAGGCTTTCTTTTATTGACTAACTTTGTATAAATGGTGTCGCCCGTATTAAAGGTGTCGTCAGACGCCTTATCTTTTAAATTATTTATAATTTTAGTTTTATTCTCAAGCATTCTATTAAAAATATATTTATATAGTACTGTTGTTCGTTTTCTGTGATCATTAACTAATCGTTGCATGTACTGATGATTGAATTGTACATCAAATATATTTTTAGTGTCCGTATGTCCAAACAAAACTTCAAATGGTGTAAATCCAGTTACAGAATGTATAGTGTTGTTATAAGCTATCAACGCATATGTCATAGTATCTGATATATCAGTAGATTTCTTCTCATATTTAGCTAAACGATAGATTTCAATTATAGTGCTATGAAATCTCTCAATTAGTCCCATTGAATGAGGACTATTTGGTGTTCCAATATGAAGATTTACTTTGTGTAATATAAGAAAATCTTTTAGTAGAGCATTATTAAACTCAGAGCCTGGATCACAACTTATTTTCAGAGGTGTTCCATAATTACTGAAATATTTCATTAGGGCTTTAACAATTTCAGGAGTTGATCTATTTTCAACTAAATTAGCTTGTCCAAATTTACTGAAAGCATCTATGATAGTTAAATATGTTTTTCCTTCAATAGAGAATAAATCAATAAAAATTTCCTCGAACGGTTTATTTTGCGTTTGAGTAAATTGAAGTAAAGGTTTTAACGGATTCCTATCGTATTTCATTCTATTGCATAAATCACAAGAATTTATTATAGCAGAAACAGTGTCTTTCATTTTTGCCCAATAATAATTTCTTTTTATTCTATTTAATGTTTCGTTAATATAATGTTTTACGCCATGCGTAAAATTTGATGGAAATTCTTCACAATAAAATATATCTCTATATTCATAACAAATGGAGTAGATTTGGTTCCTTTCGCTTTCATTCAGAATGTGCTCTAATCGTAATTTGCATAAGTTGTCGGTGAGTAGTCTGTCCGTTATTAGTTTATTGTCATATTTAATATGATAAACTGGATTAATATTAAAATGAATGGGGATTTCGACTAATGATGTTCGTAATCTTTGATTTAGTAAGTCTATAGTGACATTAAGCTTTCTTAATAAGTCCATTCCTATTAAACCATCGTAGTTATCGATGTCATAAACATAAAATTTATGGAATAATTTAGTTTGGAATATTTTGAAGATGGGTAAGATGACTACTTCATTGTGATTACTGATAGAATGCGTGCTTTTTACGCTAAAGGGTTCGTAGATTTTATAGCTGGAAAAATATTTATTAACGAAATTATTACTTATAAAGGATCTCTCGCTACCAGTGTCTAATAATAGTTTTAAATTATAATCAGGGATAAGTAGAAAAGGTAAGTGATGTAGGTCACTTTCGCTTACACTTCTCTTTGTTTGCCGGAGGCTTGGGAATGAAAATTTATAGTTTCTCGAGAATTAGTGCCACTCGTACTTGGTTGTGAGTCATTAAAGTTATTAGTTGTTTGGCCTTGAAGAATTTCTTGCTTCGGAAAGGAAGTCGTGTTTATATTCGAAGGAGTAGGAAATTGGCGAAAATTATTGCGTTGCTGTGGGACGTAACGCGGAGGGTTTTGGTTAAAATGATTCCTAGGGTAATTATTTGATCTAATAGGCCTGTTTGGCCAAAAGGGTCTGGAATTAAAATTCGATACTTGTCTAGGGTTTTGTGTGTGTGGATTTGGTGTCCAATTTGAGAATCTACTAGGTAAATTACGCGGTCTTTCATTATTTGTTCTGTTCGTGTTTTGATTGGAATTGATAAGAGAATTGCGCATTCTGTATTGTAGCTGGAAACTCTCTTCCATGCGGACTATTTGTAAGGCTTCCTCTAAGGTTTGAGGGATTTTTAACCTAACAATTCTAATAAGGTCTTTTGGTAAATTATACAAGAAAACGTTCAATGCCGTATTATTATAAATTATTATCTTGCTATTCCGCAGTGCAAACTCATCGGAACTTATCTTTGACAAAAGGTTATTTCTAGTTGCTTGGATACGATTACAAAAGTCGAGATAAGATTCATTCGGTTTTATTCTCATAGTTTCTAATTCTATTGCCACGCACGCTTCCGATTTTTGATCTCCGAAATGTTGAATTAAGGTATCCTTTAAATCTATCCAATGATTTATTGTATAATCGGTTTCGCCCATCAAAGCTGCTGCTTTCCCGGTTAATCTACTCGTAATTATTTGTAAAAGATAATTATAATCAACTTTACCTTGATAAATATCTAAAACATATTCGCATTTCTTAATGAAGAAATTCAATAATGCTGTACTGCCATCAAATTTAGGTATTAAATCAGTTATTTCGGATTGTACAATTAGAGATGAAGCAAACGGAGGCACAATGTTCGGCAATGAGTGACCTTGATAAGTTGGTTCCGGAATATTATGTTCAGTATCCTGAACATGCGTTAAATTTTCAGGATTAGTTGATGTATTCTGTGCTTGTTTATCAGCCATTAATTGACCATGCACTTGGTGCGAAATTGTGTCAGCTAAATGACTAGTGACATTTTCGGTTTCCTGACGAACTCTTTCAGCTAAATTATTAGAAACGTTTTCCGCTTCATGTCGGGCTCTTTCTGCTAAACCTATTGCTGCGTTTTGTGCTTCGAGACGCGCTCTCTCAGCTGCCCTAGTAAGATATTCCATTTTAAAAATCTACTTTATCGCTACAAATTCCGAGATATTGTAATTCTGGAAAATATACTATTTTAATAAAAATAAATTTATAGTGTTTCCTTCTTTGTTCTTTGTCTAGATCTAAACCACAAGAGTTAGTAATTGTAGACGTATTATTTAATTGTAACAAAAGTACCAAACTTCTATGAGTTGTGAGTAGTATATAAATCTTTTGCATTTACAATTATTATTATAACTATTAACAATTCAATAGTTTTTATCCTTAATTCTACGTACGTATATGTAATCGATTACTTTATTATATTTCCCTTCTTTATAAATTCTTTTATTATTTTCATATATTCTTTTATAAATCTTTTAATTTTTTAGATCCTAATATATCTTTTAATTCATTTGATCGCGATCTTATATTCACTTTATTTTTTTATTATTCACTTATTCACTTTTTCTCCCGCGAAGTTGTAGTACAGTACAACTGTTGTAGAACGGTCTACGCTGCGATTCTTCGGATGATGCCGATGTCCGCAGATTTGTTAAGGAAGGAGATCTTTTTATTAAAGATTATGGATCCTCCCGATTCGATTCCAAGCCAAAGTCTAAGACGTAAGGTTTAGTTTCCTTACCCGGACCGTAACGAAATCACGATTGCTTAGCGTCCTGATCGACGGTAAATGGTTCTTCTGCAAATCACCTTTGAAAAGGTTGCGACGACGATGTGTTGAAGTTAAGTAAAGATTGGATGGATCTTACTCAATGTTCTTCGGTTCCTCGACGACGTTGCAGGAGATATCCTACCGACTGCGCCAATTAAGTTTATCGACGACGACGCGGTAGATCCTACCGACTGCGCCGATTAAGTTTGTCGATCTTCTACGACACCTGCGGCCTTTGGTCTCACGTGCGTCGCAGTAGGACTACAATCGGACTGCCCAGTATACTCTCGGTTAAAATCTCTACTTTTGTTGTCAATTAAAATCACTTTTACTTTTAAGAAATATTATATTTCAAGTTAAAATGTTAATTGTACAAAACTTGGGAATCGAATGATGTGTGGAGCCGAGGCTTCCGTATTTATACCAATATGACGGCCTTCAGAGAAATAGAAATTCTAAGGATAAATTAGACACGCTTTTAATATTTTATGACTGCTAGATTTCGAATTCTTTGTTTGCAACATTGTAAACAGATAGGAGAAAAATAAATTAACTTTTCTATTCGTAACTTATTCGTCACGCCTATATTATGTTATCTAATCTAATGTCCTTGTTCTCAAGGTGAAACTTATTATGGATCTGATAAGGGAAAGTGTAATTTGCAACTATGTTGCGGATAAGACGGAACTTGTTATGTATTTGAAAAGTAAAAGCGTAGCTGCAACAATGTTGCGAGTAGGCGAGTCGTATTTCTAGATCTCTACCATATGTATTAAGGATAATGGATATAAAATGTCCGTTATACGTAACTACCTAGCATTAAACATTGATAAAAACACAAACATTCTGTAACATTAAACATAAAGGACCTTTTTTGTATTATGCCCTTTATTATTTTTTTGCTGTGTGTACCCAATGATATTTAAAAAATATAGATACGTTATACCCTTACAAATCAACCAAAAAATCTGTTCCGGAAAGAGCTACAACACACACACATTTACCTTTTGTTTTGCTACACCAATCACATTGGTATAATACACGAAGGCATTTTAACGCTGTATGTCAAATATCAAGCACTTCTGACAACAACAAAAGCGTGCGTATCGTCTTGTATTGAAAGAGCGACTACGAGCAAAACGGTCAATTGCCTGTTCTTACGCTCTTCATCGTCGGCGCGCTAGTGACATATCTACCTCTTTTTTACATTATAATATCATTGTGTGTACCTATAACTATCGCTATCTACCACTCACCTTGCATATAACATAAACAGCGCACATCAGTATCTGGTCGAGGTGCCGGTCCCTCATCAGCTGCGTCTGGTGCACCACGGAGTGCTCCAGGCAGGTCCAGATCTTGCGGTGCAGCTCCTCGTCCGTCAGGCCCAGGCGGGAGCACAGGTCGCGCATGCGCACTACTGCTAGGCTGTAGAACTACACGAGGGGTTAATTTGAGAGAGATATGCACAAAATTATAGTACACTACACTTGAATAAAATTAGAACTTAAAACATAAACTTAATTTTTTGTGGAAGTAACCATAAAAACGTTAGAAAGAGTTATAGTTTGTCGCGGAGTGTAGTAATACGTGTGAAAAGAGGTCCTCGAAGGCCAAGCCTCGAAAAAAGTAATTTAGGACCAGGTGGACTGACAACCCTAAGAGTCAGAGGCTCAGGCTATTTAAATGATATACTATAGTATAAAGTAAAATAAAATGGCGATATTCTTACTTACTTTTCGGAAGAAGAGTATAAGAGAATTATTTGCTTTCTTAGGTGTTGTGTTTGGCGTTGTGTTTGGAGTCGTCTCTCCGTTGGACGGGTTTTGTGACGGCGAAGTGCTTGCTTCTTGCTTCACTGTTCCATTATTTGGTTGAACTGAAATATGCACAAGTCGTGTTACGAAATTTAATTACTATGTCGTTATAATTATATAAACTATCGTTTTACAATATTATTTACCTAATAAAGACTGGCCAGGTTTGACATTATCCTTAAACAACTGTTTTTTGGCCTGATCCGCCATGGGCGTTATATACCGGTCAATAGGGGCCGAGACGGGCGATTGTAGACCACCTGAAAACAACATTTACGTGAATGTAATTTTTATTAAAAGCTTCTTTTTAAACTTAACTCGTGGAGTGAAGATATTTTACTATTATATGGGTACTCACGATATAAAATAAATACCGTAAGTACTCGTATTATAGTAAAATGCGCCTTTTTGCTGTTAGAATTATGTTTGTGACCGTAGAAAAATAAAATCATACTACAATACAAATTAACATATTAAAGCTGAAGAGATTTTTGTTTGTTTGAAAGCAATCTCTGGAACTGCCAGTCATATTTGAAAATCTATTCTTGTTTACAACAGCCTTCACGAGGCTATATATATATATACACTGTTTACTATTAATCTAATATATAAAATTCTGGTGTCACGCTTTTTTGAAGTTGAACTCCTCCGAAACAGCTCGACCGATTTTCGTGAATCTTTGCGTGCATATCGGCTCGGGTGGATCGGACATCTATTTATCACCCTCCTACCCCTAAAAATTTTTTGGCAGAACAACGTTGGCCCGGTCAGCTAGTATATACATATTATTTACTATAAATGTATTATAATATAATAACATACCACTACTCCTGCGGCTCATCGGCGAGTCCTGCACCGACACCTCAGTGGACGCGGGCACGGGGAAGCGGCTGAGCTGCTCCCACAGCGGGCTGTCTGACGTCCACACCAACGATTCCAATACTTGTTCCTCTACCTACAGAGAAGATAAAGGGCATTTTTATTGAGCGATTTGCCATAGCTGTATGAAGCGCATAACACACAGAGGACGGGTCCCGACTCGCGCACGCGTTTCGTGTGTAGTCGTCCGTGTGACCCGCGCCCGTCTCAACCCCTCTCGTGCATATTTTACCCTTAAGTGTTATCTTGCGAATGAAATGGCATATAGTTTGTTTGTTGTCATGCAAAGACGGTTGAAATCATTGTAATGTTGTCTTACGTAACATGATATTTAGTCAAATCCGTCGCATTTTCCAGTTCCTTTTATTACAATTTACAATGAGTCTGTTACAACCCTTAACATGTCTGTCTGTTTTATAAAATATCTAACGACTGCGTAACATCTCAAACACGCATTGAAAGATTCACGCATTGAAAGATTTCAACAATCTACAATAAACAACATTGACATTAATAAAATGTTACTAAAACATTTATTATTAGTATAATAACTTACAGCGTTCAAATGCTTGATGACGTCACGGCTAAGCTTGTCCACAACGGCTTGTACCACGAGCTCTATGATCTTGTAGAAGTGGAAGGCGCTGAGACCGTAGATCTGTAGCACGCGGGGGAACCGCATCGAGTGCAGCCCGTAGGCGTGCAGTACGACCTCCGTACAGCACGCGAACACTGTCAGCTGGTACATCTCTTGTGAGAGCAATACCTGGTAATGGAATAAATAAATTAAATCTAATGCCCTGTGATATCTTCGTTAGCATTCATGTTAACAGCTGCGTCAGAATGCGCCTTAATAAGCGCGTCCCTGCACGATGTAGGGCGCATCCCTACGTGATGTTAACTCCACCTTCTTATAATCTGAACTTGATAAGTAAATGATTGTTTAAGTAAAAAAAGGTTGTTTGCGTTAGTGAAGCACACTTGAATTGAAATTACACATTAAATAAAGCGTTAAAATAGTTTAATTTTAGGGGTACGGTATTGGACTTTTCAAAGTTGTTGAAATGTAAAAGTATTACTTCTATTTAAACACACTAAGCAAGTACAGAATATAAAAGTTTTTTATAACATTGTTAGTTTAGTTTTAATAACATTGTATTAAGTATGTATAAATTTAAACTTCAATTTTCTTTTGGTTGAATTTATTGCTGTTTCACTTTCAATTTATAATATTAAGAGTAATCTGTGGTTGACGGTGTTGGTACACAACCTAATAAGTCAAAAACTATTTGTATTACGCAAGATTTGTTGTGTGACTGTTTGTTGACCTAAATAAATGAAAAAAAAAAAAAAAAAAAAGTTACCTGTAACGACACCTGCGGTTTTTTCCTATGTTCTTCCTTGATGATATGCTCGAACACCTTGAAGTACAGACACGCCACCATGTTGCAGCGCGAGGCGATGATCTCGTTGCTACACTTGCACTCCTTCAGGCTGTTAGCGAACAACTCCTTCCAGTGGTTGCTGGGGTTTATCACGTTGGAAATTATCATCTCTTCTGACACGCCGCCATCTCTGAAATTAGTATTAGGAAATGAGAAAGTTGCAATATGATGAATTAGTGTATACTTAGATGTTATAACTTATAATAAATTACTGCAACGTTTTTTTTATGTCAATAGCCAATAAAAGAGCAGACGGGCCATCTGACGGCAAGAATGAAAGATGATAGAAAAGTAATGTGGGTCAGTAAAATTAAAAGCATCACCAATACGTTGTCAGCATAAAAAAGTAAAAAAGAAAGAGCTCCCAGTCAGCATAGCATACAGGTAAAGTATAATGTGGAATAAGACACAGGCTACTTATTATCCCAGAAAACTATATACTTACATGAACATCCGCTGCAGCTTGGCGGAGGGCTGCGCCTTGGCGTGCCGCAGCAGCGCGGCGAGGCGCGCGATGTTGTTGGTGGCCTCCGACACCGGCGTCAGCTCCTCCGCGCGCCGCGCCAGGTAGCGCTGCCCCGTCAGCGGCGTGTCGGGGCACGCGCGACCGCCCTGACAACACAACACCTTTATTTATACAACAACTTCATATAAATTGGACCTCGATCAAGCTTCGAAGGGGTACCTGAACGGTCCAGTTTTGTATATAAAGTTCTTGGCTTTATACTAAGGCTACGTTGACACTAAGGGGTGCACAGGAATGCCATTAAAATAACGCGTTAGACCGATAAGGCCAACAGAAATAAGGGAGAATTTACGCGTGATATTCCTTTTGATGTGTCGAAGAAATCGCGACTTGAGTTATAGCTTTATGCATATGTCTCACTGCATTAACATTGCCACTAAAAGAGTAAGCGCGCTAGACTGACCACACATGCGTAATGTCTAGATTTACATACTTATATCAATAGTAAGTAGCCACTTTACATTATTGTACTATAGTATTATATTTTTCAACTTACAGGTCCAAAGTTAGCAATGACTTGTGATATTTCCTCGCCAGACACAGGCTTGCTCCGTGTACCGATCTGTTCATTGGCATGTTCACCTGGTGGAGACAACAACGCGAGATAAACCTCAGGATCGCTGGATACCACAATCATGCTAGCATCCCAAATTTTACTTTTGTATTGAAAATTGAGTAAACTTTATATAATTTTAGGTTCTTGTCACTGTTGACAAAATGTCAAGTACTCAAAGCATTGACTCAAAACTAACGTTATTTAAAATCATAATAATAACTGTGTTTAGAGCCAGTGCCATATTTCTACATATTAGCTTGTGAAGGTTTCGTTTATTCTTTAACATGTCTTTAACGCAAAAATGGCTGAACGAGTTACAATGTAATTAATAAAATTTGTCCCCAAAGAGAAGCAATGAGAAACACCTAACTCTCCTTTTTCTACTCATAGTTGTTACAAACAGCAGTTACGAACTATGTGTACTTATTAGTGAATATTAAATTCACGTCTAAGAAGTAAGAAGACAAAATCACAGGCAGAAGTGAGATTCGATATTCATCATATTCATAGATATGAGACTTTGAAGTAAATAATTTGGATTGTTGATGTTAAATGTATATTAAACTTACCTAAAAATATCCGCTCGTCAAATTCACCAACACTCAAAACATAAGTCTCATATAAATTATTCAATGATTTCAGATTAAAATCGAAATTTCCTATATCCAGTAAACCTGTCAATTGATCACTATCTCCCTTTAGAATCTGAAACCAGAGAATTAAACTCACATTAATGATTTTTTTTTTACGAAAATGTTTTGTAACAATTGATGAATGAAATAAATCTACAATAATTATATACATCCAATTTGAGTCACATAAATGTATGTTTAGGGTCTCAAAACTAGAAAAGTTGTTGAAGGACTGACTTGAAATTGATTTTTTTTATTTATTTAAAAAAGGTTAATAAATATTCCGTCATGAAAGTGACCACTTACTCCCTTCTCAAAAAAAGATTTAATAACTGGTCTCCAACTATATTCCTTCATGGTAGCAGCTTCTACTGCCAACCCTTCCTTGATTTCACATAAAACTGATATAATACATGGTGCTTTACTCGGCAACTCAAAATCATCTTTCAACCAGTCATTGGGTAACCCTGAAATAATAATTATAGAATTATTTTCAAAGAGCACACACTCAAAAAATAAAATTTATGAATAAATTAAACTTATTCAAACAATAAACGAGAAATTAAACAACAGTATACCAACCAATGAGTAGATTATTCAAATTACAAATAATTACATTGAATTGAAAAAATAAGGTGTAATAAGAATTGTTATTTTACGTCATTGACATGAAAATACAATTTACCATATTAGAATGGAAATTATTATTATTAAGAGATAACATTCCAAAATATAATAAGGGTACCGATTTTACTTCGGAACCCTAAAAATGATGTTCTAAAATCTTCAAAAAAATCATACCTTTGAAAGCAGGGTTTATTAAGTCAATTCTTCTGCTCATAAAAGCATTTGCAAATACAAAATCCAGACACGACAGCAACACATGGTACATATCTACAAGGTCATCTGCTGATTTGTGGAATTCTCCCTTCACACACACATACAAACACCAAGCAAATTCAAATAATGCATTTGTTGTGCATGGCTGTAGCCTGAAATGAATACCAAAACAGTTTTATAATTTAAATACCTATTAAAACATTTCAAATCATAGAGTACTTAGAAATTATGTTTTATTTCAAATGTTATTACATGTCAATATTAGGTCTATGTCAATCCACTTTGTTATTTTACTCTAGTGTCTCCAAATGTATTACAATTTCTTTAAAACGAGTAACTGCCCTCGCTTTGCTTCGGTTTTCTTATTTTTTTACACCTTGGGTGACATTATTGGAGTTTTATTAAGGATCCCTATTTTTTTTGAAAATATAATATAGCCTATGTTACTTGGGGATAGTGTAGTTTCCCAACAGTGAAAGAGTTTTTCAAATCGGTTCAGTAGTTTCGGAGCCTATTCAATGCAAACAAAAAATCAAATCTTTCCTCTTTATATATTAGTATAGATTAATCAGTAGGTCACTTTTGGACTCCTCAAAGTTACTGAATGCAACTTAAACTTAGTCCATATCACTCTACAGGTATGCTGTTGGTCACGGTCACATTGCAGCACTTCATTAAAGCCAAATGGAACTAGATTAATTTTACTCTTACTACCAGAAAGCTTTTTTTTAAATAATGGTTCTAGTATGACTTCTTCAGCTACTAGACCCTCCACCAACCAAGCAGCACAGTGACATATGTTTTAAGCCTTCTCATTTGATAAGAAGACTGTAGTAGCCCGAGTTAGAACCAAACAGAAAATTTCAATCAAAAAATACTGAATACTCACTTGTGCTTCTTACTTTTAGTATTAGTTTTCATGGGCTCATTAGTGAGCCCAGAGAATATCTCCTGGAAGATTGGCTGGAACTTCCTGAACAGCACGGTGGACACTGCAAACTTGTGCTCAAGGTGAGTAATTCTGTCCTTAAAGTCACTGGGCATCAATGCCATGTCCATCCAATTTTTTATTTTTTTGAAGAATTGAATTAAACTGGAAACATTTTCCATATTATGATTATTGAGAACTTTGAAACATATTGCTTTACTTAGTTAACAATTTCTGTAACTCTTATACCTTTATAAGAAAGTATTATAATATTTATTAATATGTAATACACATATTGTTTATGTACATGTTTTAGATTTTATGTAAACAAATATCTGCATGTAAATAATTTGGGTTAGTGGGTGTTTGTTACTTGTTAAATTAAGTATATGACCTATGTCCTTACCACTGGCAAAATGGGATCCTAGTATGGGGATGTGAGTGTTAGTTCTAGCGTTCAATATTATTTACCTTATATTACACAGCCTGAGAAGCCGAGTAAGGCTGACACAGTTACCTTCCACAGCTTTTCCTGACTCTATAGTAGGTGTTATGGAGGTACGACAAGCCACGTACATTGCACACGCCATCCAATGCAAAGTATCTCCCTAAAACATTCCAAATTTAAATGTATATTAATTAGTAAATAGTCCGACACACAAAAGAAACTCATTTACGAATGTTAAAGTGCTTATCTATTTTTGTCTCCATGACACCCACGAAATCATAATTTCTATAAACAAATGGAAGAAATAATAATTCTTACCTCTAATGTGTAATTTTGGCGAATTTCTGCAAATGAATCTCTAGCTTTTTTTGTAGCGACAGGGTCTACATTTAACTTGGCGCACAGGTTGTCCATAGTTGTAATCCAATGTCCGTCGCTTTCCTCCGGTTTCGACATTTTTAATGACTACTTAACACTAAATAGATTAAATAATTATAATTTAAAATCCACTCAATACGATTTGTACACAATTACGAGCTGGATCGGGAATCCAAAACTTGTTTGTCCCGATTTTACCTTATTTTTGACAGCTCCTTGGCGGGAAGAATACATTACTCCCACACACGCACACGCGCCCACCTTTCTTGACGCATATAATGTCAAAATGGCACGGCAGTCAAACGTCAAGTGACAACTGACAGATGACAATGACATAATTATAATTTTGACATTATTATGATTTTTGTTTTGAAATAAAAATCAAAACAAATAGGTACTTAACTTTTAAAAATAGTATTTGGATTTAAATTCAATAGAAATTGAGAATACTGTGTTGTCCTTTAATAATGCAATAATACTTACTCAAATTAGTTATCCTCTATTTGAACTTACCATCGAATGTAATAATGATGAGTATTACAATGTTTCATCGATTATATCATAGTACTGGTGTACTTTGTTCTATGAAGAAGCAAGGCCTGAAGCTCTGTAAAATGGTCAATCCAAAAAGTAAGAAGTAAGTACTATTTATGACCTAACAACAGCTATATTAAATATTTCAATGTGAAGTCTAAAATTTAGAGGTTATGTCCCAAAATTTATTTGTTTTTTATTCAGACAATGGTATCAGTCTTCGCTGTTAGAGCAAGGGCCTATGCCTTCTGTAAAAAGTTTGACCAAGACTCAACATGAACCTGGGAAACAAGGCATTCGAAGAGTGGCTATGTTGAATAAATTGTTCATGAAATATATTACAGACATCATGTCAACAGGAACCATATCAATGGACATTGTTGGACGTGGAATTGAAATATCTAAGGTATATAACGTAATTTATAATTTTTGAAAACCCTATTTGAAGAATATCACACAAGGAGACCACAGAAATCATTAAAATCATAATCATCAATTCATTGGTGTTTACTGTCTTTTTATTAATTAGGTACAAGTAACCGCCCTCGCTTTGCTTCGGTTTTCTTATTTTTTTACACCTTGGGTTACATTATTGGAGTTTTATTAGGGATCCCTATTTTTTTTGAAAATATAACCTAAATAAATATAGCCTATGTTACTCGGGGATAGTGTAGCTTCCCAACAGTGAAAGAATTTTTCAAATCGGTTCAGTAGTTTCGGAGCCTATTCAATGCAAACAAAAAATCAAATCTTTCCTCTTTATATATTAGTATAGATAAACAAGTAAGTTCTCAGGTAAAGTAGACATAGTAATTTCATGTCAGGGTAACCAAGAGGAAAAATAATTAACATAACTTGAAAACCCTGTAGCCTAGTTGGTAGTGACTCTGCCTGCGAAGCGAGGGGTCCCAGGTTCGATTCCCGGCCGGGACAGATAAATATTTGTACTCCGGTAATGGGTGTTATTGAGATGTGTTATATGTCTGATCCATGCCACCCGCGACACAGGTAAAAACTTACTGTGGGCCTATGAGTGTGTAAGCATATATGAGTAACTCTTTCACTTCACATTGACTAATCTGCCAGCTTGATGACAGTTAAAATCCTAATACAGTAGCTCGAGCACGAATATTTGCGAGAAAGTATTCGTATGGTTAACGTAAGCAATTTGTCAAATTTGTATGGCATTTTAGTACCATTTACGTACGATAGGGGCGCTTTTGAAAAAATGCCATACAAATTGCTTACGTTAACCATACGAATACTTTCTCGCAAATATTCGTGCTCGAGCTACAGAATTTGATAGAGAAATATGTACCCATTTTTTATTTGATAGAGCAATATGTACCCATTAAATATATGAACATAATTGTACACAGGTCAGAATTACTCCAGACTTTCAGACTCTCAATGTGTTCTGGATCTGCAAGGGCAATGCAGGTGATGCGGAAACTGAATCTCTGCTCAATAAGTCAGCTGGTGTTCTCCGTCATGAGCTTTCCACTCTTCGGTTAATGGGAGAAGTGCCTTACATAACATTTGTTAAAGGTAAATTGAACAAGATACAAATCTACATACATATCGACGCAAAGGCAAAAATTACCAAGCAACATGTTGACAACTTTACACTAGAGCATTTTAAAGTTTTTATTTTAGAAAAAAAAATTGTAAAAATCGCTTTATTAAGCATTTAAACTGCATGTAAAATTCATTGGAATTAAGTAGCTATGACTAATAGGCGATTTTTTACGATTTCTTTTCTAAAATTTTAACTTTAAAATGCTGTAGTGTAAAGTTGTCAACATGTCGCTTGGTAATTTTTGCCTTTCAAGCGTCGATATAAATAAATATTTTATTTTAAACCTTAGAAGTTTCATTGTAGTGATAAGATTCTTCACTACATAATTTGTATATGTATGTTTCCAATGTAAAGTTGAATCATAGCTTGGCAGCTTGAGACAATCCTAAGTGATAACAAGAATTAAGCAACAGCAGGCACGGTTGGTAGTTGGATATGTGACCATTAGTGGCAACAAATTTTTGAATGTTAACATGCTTCGGAGGTCATGTAATGTCATCAAGCCTGGTGGTTATCTTAAGATAACAGTTGTTAGGCCATGTTGGAAGCCTTCCATACATCAAAAGTCCGTTACTTAAGTTGGTCACTAACCCCTCATTCCGTCAATCCGCCCTGGAGCCGCATTGTTAGGTTACACTTAAGTTGGCCATTTATGGGTTGAAGCCACGTAAAATTAATTGTTATCTGATTTGTATATTTTGTATACTTGATGTATAATTTAGTGTTAAAGTTTACTAAAATATTTAGTGAAATTGTTACGGTGATTAGAGGAATTTATTCAATTTCTTTCTAGATCGTCAGGAGAGCATGTTAGTGGACCTGCAAAACAGATTAACTGCCGCAGACTATGGTGAAGACTATACAGCAACTGAGATTGGTCATTTGCTGAAGACTGAATTCACTTTGGATACGAAATTATCTCCAGAAATGAAGGTATACAAATTAAATTAGCATATTATTAAATTATTGTGAAAAAAATCGGACAAAAACAGATACACCTTGAATGATATTTTAAAAAAGAATGAAAAAATTATAGTTCAAGTGTAAAGTCCATTTCTTTTGAGTAACAATTGAAAAATTATTCTTACCATATAAATCACAATTTGTTATCACAATTTATAAATCAGTCTTCACATTTCGTGTATTCCGATTTTTACAGGCCAAGATTAAACAATTAGAAGATGAATTGTCATTTGAAGAAGACCCGATTCCAGAAATGACTCACAATGTGTATGGTCTGGACCATGCAAAAATAATGAACCGACTGTTGGGTGCTAGAAAGAAGAGCAGGGATGCCTGGAGCGAATTAGAGAGTGATAATTCTGACAACTCTGTCATATCTTACAGAACATCGACTGTAAATGATGTGCAGCAAATTGACACAACTAAACAGAAGAGGGATTTGGCTGAGTTCTTACATAAGAGACAGGTATTTATCATCACCCATAGCTATCCCATTGCAGGATTTGCAGGTCTTATAACTATTTCTCTGGTGGGTTCCTCTGGTAGTCTCGTCGCCACAGACCCAGTGGTTGGTGAACTACTTTCGATGTTCTTATGATGCAAGAAAAAAGTAATTAATGTACTGTAATGTAATGTGTAATAAATGACGACCCTGAAGCCTAGTTCTGAGAGGTCCCAGGTTCGATTCCCGGCCGGGGCAGATATTTATGTGACAGATAAATATTTGTACTCGGGTCATGGGTGTGATTGTGATGTGTTATATGTGTCGTTCATGCCACTTGCGACACAGGTAATAACCTACTGCGGGGGTGTGAGTGTGTTGGCGATTATTTATTATTAAAAATCACTAGTACTTATTATTAGTAAGTATGTTGAAAAATTATCATTGCGCCCTTATTGAACATTTTGAAAATCATTCAGTAATGATTAAATTCTACAATAAGTTTATCCGAGATCATCGCACCCACTAGGTACACCTTAATCGTTCATTAGGTTCATAAAAGTGATAATTTCCTTTAAAGTCACATAATATACGCAGAGATGGATTTATCTGTACATTCAAAACATGCGCTTAAAATAATAGAGGTGAACTCTTTAATAACGTTACACCTTAGATCCTTCATCCTTTTCATTACTTATCAGCACACATACAGTACCTATCTGCTTTTTATGATGATAGTATTATCAGGGTTTTTTTGCATAATAGATCAGGATAATGTAAGAGAAAATAAAAGAACAAAGGTATCTACATGTAATGATTCTAAGGAATGTCGGACGTAACGATGTAGCCTTTTTCTATTTATTAAGAATTGTTATCCTTAAATCTTTTATCTCTGTCGGTCGGGCTTTATTAAAGACAGAAGGCAAATGTTAATAAAGAAATTAAAAAAACATTAAGAAATTGGTACCGTTTCAAACTATTAAATTGGTTGAAATTTTGAAGTCGAGTTGGAGTTTGGAAGAAAAACAACATGTTTAGTTTGGACAGAAGTTAGCTCCAAATGTTTAAATTGCACGCCAGAAATGTCAGTTCGGTCAAAATTCGAATGCAATCATTTGTCTTTGTTCGAAACTGGAATGTTGGATTAATACTTTCGAACTTTTGTCGACGCATTGTCGAATAACATGAGCTGAAATTGTATTATGTACTTGTGCCTAGACACTGTTGTGTCTCCTGATTAAAAATTCAATTTACCGGATGACAGATTAGAGAATTAAGAAATTGTATAGACAGAGTTTGTTCGAATTTCTGAATAAGAAGTTCGAATGATTGTGTTACAAATTCTGAAAGGTTTCAAGTTTATTTCCTAAACAGGGTACACATTTATCATTAATGTTGATTATTGGGCCTTAGTTATTTCAATGTCTCTATTTTGTATGTCTGACGAAACTTTGTTATACAGTTTCACAGGAATCTTAATGGGAGATGTAAATGTATGAGCATGTGTAAACGTTTATTATATTAGATACTCACTATTAGTAACCGCTCTCGCTACACTTCGGGAGACTTATGCATTTGAACGTACACTTGAAAACATATTTACTATTTTTATAACAGAACCGAAATAAAACAAATACCAAATTTTACCCTAAGTCTACTACACCCAAGTATATGAAATATACCAGTTTACCAGAGATGACCATAGTCAAATCGGTAGAGTAGCTTCTGAGATTAGCAAACACATACGGGACGAACAGATAAAAATTCTAAAAACATCGTAATGGGAACTTTTTAATAAATAGGCCCTAATAATATCAGTTACTTTTATTATGTGTATAGAACATACTTGTATAAAAATGGGTACATAAAATGTAAAATAACAACAACGCAGCGATAAGTCGAAGGGCACAATAACATAACATTGTTGTGGTACTATATTTGTCTCAGAGTTTACACGCGGCTCCAGAAGCATGATTGAGGTCACGTAAACATGTAAAGTTTTCGTTCTTGTAATGGTTAGAAATAGGAGAGTCTTAAGTAGTCCATTAAACATTATTAAAATTATAAAGAGTAATTTGTATGGAAAACGATCAGTCAAAACCACGTGTAACTTAATAGTCTTGCACTCAATGGCAACACGTCATATCTAAGGAATATACCCTAATTGTATAATGATAATATTGATAAGATTCAATTGAAATGCATGCCTAGCTAGGTATGCCGGCCAGTGGGCACAGGCCTTTTAAGGGGCTCTCAACTTCCCTGCTCGTAGTACCCGTTCAACCACGGACGACGCTACGGCGGCAGGTCCCTCCTGTTGAAGTTCGCTTGGCCAGAATCTAGCACCGCACTATATGGTACAGATACCGCCCAGTATAGTTTTGTCTTGAAGTGTTTATTCTGCAGTTTCGGAGATGAAGTAATGTGGGCATCCGCTTCTTTTTTGTCCGATGACGCATTGGCGATGTAATAGGTGTAACTGATGTCTACATCACAATGTGACAGCTTATCATCACATAGCTCACATTAAAGAAAGCTGTTATCGACGATACATCCTTAAAGGTGCTCCAGCTCCCTCACATGGAGCATTCGCCTGTAACTGTGACGTTTCAGATCTGGGGGCACGGCAGTGCCCCCGCCAAGTCGAGCAAAAAAGCGGCACGGCCGTACCATCCTTTTCTCGAAGCAATTCAGGCCATTTTCGACCCCCTATAACTTCGTTGTGGATAAAGCTAGAAGCCTGAATTTTTTGTAACCAAGCAGGCATTGTATAAACACGGTATATTTCAAATTTCATTGAATTTGAACCAGTAGTTTAAGAATTATAACTAGTCAAAGTTTCTTAATTTCGTCACTCACTGACTGACTGACCGATCATCAAAACTCTAAGGCATTTCTAGCAGACATAGAAGCTTCAAATTTGGAACACAATTAGTGTTTAGTGTATAGATCAAGGGAAAACTAAATTTTTTTGCAATTTCGGTCCAGTTTTCTAGATACATCAACTGCATAAATAACTTTGTAATCCCATATAAATATATAGGATTACAAAGTTACATTTGCAGTTAATGAATTACTGTACCTGTATAACAAAATAACATTTGCAGTGAATGAATCAGTGTACCTGTATATAATATAATGGAATAATAGGTGTAGATAGGTACCTAGATATAATTATGTTCAAAGGTAACTTGTAAAAGGAAAAAAAGTAGAACTATCTACAAAAAGAAATGAGATGCCATCAAAAACAAAACTTGTAAAAAAACCAAGTCTCGCAACTCAGTTCTTCTACCGTAAAAAGTTGTGAGATCCATGTAATACCAAGTCAGTTAATTTATTCAGTTCCTACTTAAGGGTCCTTCTGTCTTAAGTTGTTACGTAATTAGCTAACCTAACAAGTAACAACATCTTATAGTGACCATATTATCAATATTAAAAATCTTTTATGTTTTAAATAAATAGATTGACTTGGCAATCGCACTAAACAATCAAATTTAATACAATATGTAGGTATTACTACTTGTGAGGTACATTGTGTTTTCATGCGATTGTCAAGTCGATCTATTTATTTAAAAAATAAAAGATTTTTAATATTGATAATATGGTCACTATAAGATGTTGTTACTTGTTAGGTTAGCTAATTACGTAACAACTTAAGACAGAAGGACCCTTAAGTAGGAACTGAATAAATTAACTGACTTGGTATTACATGGATCTCACAACTTTTTACGGTAGAAGAACTGAGTTGCGAGACTTGGTTTTTTTACAAGTTTTGTTTTTGATGGCATTCGATTTTGAGCATTACATTAAATAACATTATAATGTAAAATGAAGAACGTAAGAACAGACAATTGACCGTTTTGCTCGTAGTCGCTTTGTCAATACAAGATGATACGCACGCTTTTGTGTTGTCAGAAGTTGATATTTGACATACAGCGTTAAAATGCCTTCGTGTATTATACCAATGTGATTGGTGTAGTGAAACAAAATATAAACATGTGTGTGTTGTAGCTCTTTTCGGAACAGATATTTTGGTTGATTTGTAAGGGCTTAACGTATCTATATTTTTTTAAATATCATTGATTACATTACAGTATTGCCTCCCTGACGGACGAGCATTCCTCACTTGGAACATTCGCCTTGTAACGTTTCAGATTCGATTTTGAGCATTACATTACAGTCACGGACCTAAAAAAAAAGACGGACGTAATCCCGAGAACAAATTCAGTGAAGCATCCATAGGAATACCAACTCTGTATTCGTACAAGTATAAACACCCACACATTGACACCATACGGCTACGACATTGACACCATCGCGAATCAAAAATTACAAAATTACGCACACATGGTAAGCGAGTTGTCAGCTGTCAGCTTCACTCTCGATTAGACAAGGTTACGTCCGTTCTTTTTTATATTCGTGATTACAGTATTGCCTCTCTGACTGATGAGCATTCGAGTGTAATTTTTCGATTTTGAGAAATTTATGTCACAAGTTGTATCATTATATTACACATTGTGTCATCAAGTTGCGCACTGTAATGCTCGGTGCTTTTCCCTCACCAACGTAATGCTCGAATCTGTAACATTACAGTTTGCGCACTGTAATGCTCGGTTCACCTCCCTCACTGATGTAATGCTCGAATCTGTAACATTACAGTTTGCGCACTGTAATGCTCGCTTCACCTCCCTCACTGATGTAATGCTCGACTCTGTAACATTACAGTTTGCGCACTGTAATGCTCGCTTCACCTCCCTCACTGATGTAATGCTCGACTCTGTAACATTACAGTTTGCGCACTGTAATGCTCGCTTCACCTTCCTCACTGATGTAATGCTCGAATCTGTAACATTACAATTTGCGCACTGTAATGCTCGCTTCACCTCCCTCACTGATGTAATGCTCGACTCTGTAACGTTACGCACCTCTTTAAGACCATGAATATTTCAGACGCGTTTACGGACAAAAAGAAGAAGCTGTGAATCGTCTTGGGAACTGCGTCAAAAACACTTCATCATCATCTAAAAGCCATTATATCATGAACCACCTCAATTTTGAGTATCTTTCGCCGGGATTAAGCTTGAAAGAATCCAGAAATCTCTAGCAGGGTGAATCTATCGTACCCGCTCATCTAGTAGCTTATTTGTGAACTTTCTTCGAGCATTCTTCTTAAAAGTTCTAATAAAACACGTCCACTGTCCGTTGATATCCTTGTCTTTATTTAATCAGTATGGACTATATTTATGTCCCTAAACGGAATCTAGGTTATTTCGTGCTAAAGCGTCTGCCGCATAATACTCTCATACTCACAGACTACATACCATGTACTGTACTGTGTGCTCATACTGAATATATTAATATTTTAATATTGCATTAGTAAGTGAAAAAATGCAATTTAAATTCATTATATGGGTAACTTAATGTATTTGATGTGATGGTAAGTAACTTCACTTATAAAAAATGTGAATTAGAAAATTGATATTTTGTTTTAAGATCATCAAAACATACATTATGTATGTATAGAAATCATGCTTTAGGAATGATTCTTAATGTAATTTCGGACGCATTGCTCCAACCGAGTGATGTAAGATGATTGATGACAGTACCTGATGGAGAAAATTACTAATATCCCCATCTCGTTTTGAAAATATTTGTCTCTGTTATTTCGTTGCACAGGCACATCGATGGAGAAGTTTACCATTTTTTTATTCGATTGATATAAAAATTAACTTAAAAGTTAAAACGAAACATAAATGCAAAATATGTTCAGAAATGGAAAAGTTGTGGGGCTATTAAGTTCCGTTTTTCAAAAATAATGTGTGTCGTCTCAGAACGTGTTCCATGCGGCTCATAATACGAGGGTGGATCGAAAAGTTCGCGGCCTGATATATAAACGTGTATTTTATATTTACAATATTACCCTTATTGGGTCTATACATTCTTTGGCTGTCACGGTATAAAATTTTGTTGCCGTAGTATTTGTGGTTTCTAAGTTATAACGTGTTAAACGAGACCAACCGTGCAGTTTTTTAAAAATGGACAAAATTGAACAACGTGCGGTGATCAAATACTTGTTTAAAAAGGGATTGACATCGAAACTGATCCATGATGATATGACGAAAACATTCTGGGAATCTGCTCTATCGTATACCACTGTAAAGAAATGGGTAGCAGAATTTAAACGTGGACGAGAGAGCATTGAAAATGACCCTCGCTCCGGCCGCTCTACCACGTCTACGACCGAACAAAACATCCACAAAATGTGTGATCTCATATTGGAAAACCGCAGATAGACTATAGGGGGAATGCAGACACTATAGGCATTTCATACGAGCGAACACAAAACATCATTGTCAAAGAACACAGATTTTTCAGTATCCGTTAGGTGAGTGCCTGGACTGTTTTCAGTAGAGCAAGAATGAATTCGTGTAACAATTTCTCGCGACTGTTTGGAGATGTTTAATGCGGTCCCGAAGGACTTTTTGAACCGTTTTGTTGCTATGGACAAAACCTGGGTTCTTCACTATACGCCAGAGTCCAAAAACAGTCGAAGCAGTGGAAAATAACTAATGAACCGATCCCAAAGGAAGCAAAGTGTTGTTGTGGGGCTCAGCTGCAGATATTGAGTCTATATTTATTTTACAGAAAAGAGCAGTCCGTGCCATTTACAACCTCAGGCCTAGGGACTCGCTTAAGGATCTCTTTAAGGAAATTAATATTTTAACTGTGGTGTCACAATATATATTGGATAATGTTTTGTATGTTAAGAAATATTACGACAGTTTTCTTAAGAAGAGTGACATCCACAATATTAATACGAGGAACAAGGCTAAACTGATTGTACCAAATTTTAGACTATGTAAAACTGGTGGCTCGTTCATGGGTACATGTGTAAAGATTTATAATAAAATTCCATCGAAATTTACAGAAATGCCTTACCTTAAATTTAAAACTCATATTAAAAGCATTATGAGGAAAGGATATTACAAATTAGATGATTATTTTAAAGACAAGACTGCTTGGACATGAGTTTTATGAATATAGATTGTAGTAGATGATAAGTGCTACCTGTAACTGTGAGCAGGAAAAAAACAAACCCGGAAGTTTCTTGCTGCTTCTTCTCCCGGGCCCTCTCACAGTAGGGCTTTGTCTGAAGCATTGGCATAACTTGCATGACTTTCAAAAAGTGTTTGTAAACCAAACCAATTTTGAATAAAAACATTTGATTTGATTTGATTTGATTTAAAGGCAAATTTATCGGCTGGCAAGGTGATGGCATCAGTTTTTTGGGATGCTCGTGGAATCATAGTGGTAGACTATCTTTCAAAAGACCAAACAATAAACTCAGCATACTATTGCGTCGTCTGCGTGAAGAAATGAAAGCAAAACGTCCAGGATTACTGAGGATGAAAGTGTTGTTTTACCAGGATAACGCATGCGTTCACACGTCTGTCGAAACTGTGGCTCAAATTCGTGATTGTGGTTTTGATTTGCTGCCCCACCCGGCTTATTCGCCTGATTTGGCATCTTCCGACTTTTATCTCTTTTCTAACTTAAAAAAACACCTTGGTGGCCAGAAATTTTCGTCAAATGAAGAGGTTGAACGCGCAGTGAACCAGTATTTTGCAGTCCTTCAAGAATCATTTTTTTAACCGGTATAGGAGCTTTGCAAAACAGATGGAAGAAATGCATTGAGTTAGAAGAAGATTATGTTGAGAAATAAAAATATTTTTGTATTTAATTTATTTTGTTTTCTTCTTGGGGCCGCGAACTTTTCAATCAACCCTCGTAGAACACCTTTTGATTTGAATAAATTCAATTTTAGGCAAATTAACACTTTAAAATAGTCTTATCTTGTACAAGGCCCTCGCATAACTAAGGAAATGTATTATTTTCTTAATTTGTTGTGTGCGGGCATTTAACATTTTCGTGATTTTTTTTTTACATGTCTATTAAAAAGTGAAATAGAAAATGTAGAATATGACTGTAGCAAGGTGTCACGGTCGTAGACACTCAACTTTCAGATTTAAAAAGCTTTGGCAGTCTGTTTTAATTAAAGAAATTACAGAGTACTTCAGTTAATATACGAAATTTTTCTTTGCAGATACTACAGAATAAGCTTGCCAGACAAATGCGCAAGCCTCCTGAAGATCTTCAAATCAAAAAAGAGGATGAAACGGACACACAACATGATTCTTCACTCTACGAGGAAGAAGAGGACCTTCACGATTTCGACGAAAGCTACTACGACGACAGACCTTCGTTTGAACAATTTAGAAAAGAGGATAAAATAAAATAAAACTTAAATTAGCAGTGAATTAATGTTGATACTTCAGTAGATAGGTAGTTCTTATTGTAAATATTGTAAGTAGTTATTCAAATTAATAAATGCAAAAAATATAATAGTTGTTTTTTTTGCAATGCTTAACTTTACGTAGAATAAAATATATTTATTACATAATTAAGTATACCTATCCTATCCCATTTATCGACAACGAAGAATGAATTTCTTTAAAAATTGCAAATGCGTCTCATGTCAAGAATGACCGCCTCTCAGACATCTATAACACCATCAGAATTAAGAATTAAGAAGCAAGTGGATTATCCAATACCGCAAAATATATTACTCCAACCAATATAAGTTCAAAAGTTTCACAGTTGATTCAGAATGGAATAACGCAGCTAGCCCAATGGGTTTTGGAACTTTTGGACAAATTTCATGTGGCACAATAGCCATGTCGGTTACCGATGGACTAGTGCGGCTATGGAATGCTAGTTTTCGGTTAAGCCAGAACAATTTTTTTAAGCTAGGCAAACAGCATGTTGATACCTAACGCTGCTCAAAGTTTCTTCAACCTTGGATGTCAGTAAGATGTTCGGTTGTGGTACCGACTGACCGTCGCGCGTCGTCTCAGTGTTTTCAAACACCTATTTTATACAAAAAATATTTTTGATCGACTATGCAATATCTCACGGCGCTATAATTAAAAAAAATTGACATGTAGGTGATGAAGGGTAAGTACCCTTAAATTTTTATTTTACCATTTTATCAATCGTTGGGGAAAAGGATTACTAAATTTAACGTTTAGTCTTTTTATACACAATAGGTAGACTTTTTATCATAGCTTTTATTTTTTTACTATATTTTTTATTAGGCAACGTACATAATATTATCAAGAAAATGTAGGACTTTAGCTTACCTACTGTACCTACATCGTCTACTGAGCTTTGTGGATTTCCACTACTGCGTTTGAAAAACAACATTTCTACTAATTAATTTTAGGGTTCCATACGAAAAACGGAACCCTTATAGGATCACTCATGCGTCTGGGCGACCGCCGCCGCGCCCTTCACAGCAAATTTACCCGAAACTACTGGACAAAATTAGTTGAAATTTGGTAGGTACTTGTGTACTTTTATGTGACCCGAAGACCAAGGTATAAAGTAAAGAACTGAATTTTGAAAAAAAAAATTAACGAAATCAAAATTAAACGAAAACTGTTTTGTAAACCGTATCGTGTGGTATGTCAAATGAAAGGGCTCGTTGTAAGGATCTCAAATATATTTTTGTTATAGTTCTGCAATGGACGATTTTAAAATTATTCAAGAAAGAACGAAAATTAAAGCCAAAAGTTGACCATTCCCCCCTTACTCGTATCTCCGAAACTACTGACGCGATGACGCTAGAATTTTGAAAAAAATACAGAGAATAGTTGAAATAATTCTTTACTTAAATATTACAGGAAAACCTATAAGAAGGTTATGGTCTTAAAAAACGGCAAAAAATAAGTAAAATAGAAACATAACGGTAAATACATAACGTATGGAACCCTCTCCAAGCGAGTTTAACTGGCACTTGTCAAGTTTTTATTTTCCTTAATTTTGCTCCCTAACTTATAATCGGCAAATAGTCACGTTTTAAATAAGTTTTAATACACAAAGCTCTCACGGATATTACACCTGTCTTTATCTGCTTCAAGGTTGACGATGCACCTGCATCGATTGCATCGCTTCGACAACCATGATAGCATTGATAGCAGGTGTTCGTTGTGAGCATGTGTGCTGTGCTGTGTCCGTGTCCTTCGGGTCACTAGGTTATTTTTTTATCGGGTATAATTATTATCTATAGTAATACTGGAACGGTAGATGAAATCTGTTTAGTAGGACAAAATTTAAAACCGGGTATGTGCGTGTCAGGCCACGCGCAATGTAGAGTTCCGAAGTAGTAAGTTTATCGACTATTACTCATTAACTACTTATGCTGACATAGCCGTGTTAGTTTTCCTTATAAATTCATCATATAACCTATTTTTGAGAATTTTTTCACTTGTCCAACTCCAACCGTTTAGCCGATGGGGGGGGGGGGGGGACACTTGACTCTAACCAAAATTAGCACTTTCAAGCCAAATATTTTGCAAATGGACCCCTAATTCTAAAAATGGTCTTAGAAAACCCATAATATTTTGAAAGACCTTTTCAACGATGCCCCACACTATAGGCTACGCGACGAATAAAAAAATCGCCCTCACGTTACCTGTAGGGGAGGTACCCTGAAAAAAATTGTTTTTCAATATTTTATTCTACGATTTTAGAGTTTTAATAAATATGTATGTCCATGCCAAATTACAGCTTTCTAGCACTAAGGGTCTTGGCGCTTTGCTTCGGACAGACGGACGGACAGAGGGACAGACGGACGGACGGAAATGACGAAACTATTATAAGGATCCCGATTTTACTTCAGAACCCTAAAAATGAAAAATGTACCTACCTACCAAGCGGCCAAAACAGTATTTTGTTTTATTTATCTGTCTGTAATACATCATTATGTTTAATGCATAATATTATGCCATTCCGTAGAAACGCCTGCATACCTAATTATTGGATTAACCTACTTATAATAACTTTCGGTGATTTTTTAATTCCCTTGTTTCCGGTGCTGGTCTTTAAATCCGATAATTACCTACTTCGCTACACGTCGTAAGTTAATTTTGCTCTTCCTAGCCCTTATTTTTATTATAATACTTACGTATAATAACTATTCTATTCTATCGTAGTGTAGAATGTTCAGGACGAAATAGACTTGCGCGAATGTATTGACGTGCCCGTCTGTTCGGCGGGACTATGCGATAGACTTAGACAGGGGATGCTATCGAGTACCAGCGTTAAGTGCAACTATAAAAACGAATTAAGTAGAACTATTATATAGTAATATAATATACCTATACCTAAGTGGTATATATAATATAATACTTCAATGTCTATAATTGAAAAGTATTAATAGAAAATTAATTAAGTAGTATCTAGTCTACCTATGTAAACTACTGGATCCCATAATGCAATGCAATGTAGGTATCTCTAATGTAGACTATTTTATTCAAGTCTGGTTGATACCTGCTTGTGATAGGTAAAAGTAGGTATGAAGCAAAGGTCAAGTGCATGCTACCTTGCTTAGATACTGCGCCAGGACTCACTGTTCACTATCAATAAAATGGTCGGGGTGAACAACAGGATTTATTTTGATAGCACAAAAGCCAAAAATTTATTCGTAGTTATGTAAGTTGTAACCCTCTATGAAAAATAAAATTGGATTGAAATTCAAACAATTTATTATTAATATTAAGTTATGTTTTTAAACAAATTTTGGGTCCAAAATATTCTGCAAATTTAATCACCTCGGCGTTTTTGGCGATGGACTACGGAACCCTTCATTGCGCGTGGCCTGCCTGACACGCACGACATGCACGTGGCCTATAATTGTTATAAGTTCATAATCTTCAGTAATCGAATTGCCACGATGCTCGTGTTCGATCATATAAAATAGTGTGCCTTCAAATTGTAGGAAAAATGTTCTACTACTTAAAAATAATTAAAAAGGGGAAAAGGTGGCCATTGTAGGTACATAATTATATTGCCCTTATTAATAAAATATTTTTGTTTATTTAGGTATACCATACAAATTATTATTATAGCAGATAGAGTTATCTTACGATGTGCAAACAAAAGTTTTGTAGTATGCGTGTTGAAATAAATAGGACTCCGAACAAGATTAAAGAGTAATAAAATTACAACAGAAAAAAGATGAATGAATGACAATGGTGTTATTTATAAATGCCATGGTAACAAAATAGGGTTGTGTATTTACAAGAATATTATACAAATGTAGGGTCGCTACATCACCCCCCTGGGAGAGTTATACTCCGTCTGCAAACCGAACTGGCTTCCGAATCGGACGACCAGAACGAGTTGTGTGGTGCAGTGTAGATGTTGGAGTTGCTGGAGTGATATGTGAGTGATGACTATTGTGATTGGCATGTGTGACGTCTGTGTCATGTGGCAAGATGTGTGCTGGCTTGATCCTGTCTACACTGACCACAACCGAACCCCTGGGTAACTTTATAGTAAAAGTTTTGTCACCTCTAGCTAACACTTCATATGGACCTGAATAAGGAGGCTGTAAAGCACTCCGAACCGTGTCATTTCGCAAGAACACATATGAAGTACTTTGCAAGTCTTGATGCATGAACACAGGTTTGTTCCCATGATGCGTCACTTTTGCGGGCTTGAGAGTAGCAATGTGTTCTCTAAGCTGTGTAACAAAATCATTAGGTAGGATGGCCTTTGGCTGAGAGGACTGGAAAAACTCACCAGGTACTCTCAGAGTTTCTCCATAGACCATTTCTGCGGGAGAACACTTAAGGTCTGGCTTCCATGCTGTCCTTAAGCTAAGGAGTATAGATGGTAGAAGCTCAGCCCAGTTACTGTCACCATGTGCCATGATAGCTGCCTTTAACGTGCGATGCAGTCGTTCGATCATGCCATTAGCAGCAGGATGATACGCTGTTGTGTGTTGTAGCTTCACACCACATAAGTCAGAGAGACTTCTGAACAGATGAGAAGTGAACTGTCGGCCTTGATCTGTCACAAGCGTTTGAGGACACCCAAAACGAGCTATCCAAACGTTATAAAAAGCTTTAGCGACAGTATCAGCTGATATGTCCTGTAATGGAACAACTTCTGGCCATCGGGTATACCTGTCAATTGCAGTGAGGAGGTATCGATAGTCAGAAGCTGGAGGTAAGGGGCCTACCAAATCAATATGCACGTTACTAAATCTTGAATTTGGTAGACTAAACTGTCCTACAGGAGACGAAACATGCCTATGTATTTTAGAGCGCTGGCAAGACTCGCAAGAACGGGCCCAAGTACGGCAATCATTCCGTACGGAAGGCCAAACAAACCGATCGGTCACGAGCTTGACAGAAGCTTTGACGCCAGGATGACTTGTACTATGTAGAGAGTCGAAGACTTGTCGACGCAACTCCTTTGCTACCAAAGGACGAGGCCTCGATAATGATGTGTCACACCATACAGCAACATTAGACCCTGGTATTGGTAACTGCTCTAATTTTAAAGATGTATTGCAATCGCGGATCAGCTGTTGAAGTTCGTTATCATTCACTTGATATTGCGCTAAAGTTTTAAAATCAACCGGAGTTGAGATTGACTCGATACGCGACAAGGCGTCTGCCGTAACGTTGTCCTTGCTGGAAATATGCCTAATATCAGTAGTGAACTGAGCAATGAAATCAAAGTGATTGAATTGACGTGGAGAACGCTGACGATCGTTTTGCTGAAATGCGAAGGTGATAGGTTTATGATCGGTGAAAATGGTAAAATGTCTGCCTTCGATCATATGTCGAAAATGTCTAACACTCTCGTAAATTGCGAGAAGCTCTCTGTCATATGCGCTATACAAACACTGAGACTTATTAAGCTTCCTTGAAAAGAATGCAAGCGGTTGCCATGCGTCATTCACCAATTGTTGTAAAACCGCTCCCATTGCTGTATTTGAGGCGTCAGTAACAATGGCAAGCGGCGCGTTCAGAACAGGGTGAGCAAGTAAAGTATACGACGCAATACTATCTTTGCATTTTTCAAACGCTTCAAGTTGCTTCGGTAACCAAGTAAGCAGTTGCGAGCCTTTAACTTTGGGTCCGGACAACATATCGTGAAGCGGCGCTTGTGTGACAGCAGCGTTAGGGATAAAACGTCTATAAAAATTTAAAATACCTAAAAATCTACGTAAACCATTGACAGTTTTTGGTACAGGATAATTTTTAATGACCTCGACCTTGTCGTCTAAGGGTCGCGTACCTTGAGCAGACACAATATAACCGAGAAATATAACTTCTTGCTTTCCGAAGTTACATTTGCCTTCGTTAATGACTAGGCCAAAATTTCGCAGTCTATCAAAAACCTGTCGGAGATGATTCTTGTGCTCCTCGTTATCCTTGGAGAAAACAAGAATATCATCTATGTATGAGTAAACAAATTCTAAACCTTTTAAAACCTCATCTAAAAACCTTTGAAAAGTTTGCGCGGCATTGCGTAAGCCAAACGACATATAGGGGAACTCGAACATGCCAAACGGAGTTGTGATTGCAGTTTTAGCAATGTCATCTTTATACACTGGAATTTGGTTGTATGCTTTGACAAGGTCTATTGTAGAAAATATAGTGCTACCTGTTATGCAGTGAGCAAAATCCTCAATATGCTTAACTGGATACCTGTCAGGAATTGTGCGTGCATTGAGTGCGCGATAATCTCCGCACGGTCTCCATCCATCACCTTTCTTGGGTACTAAGTGTAGAGCAGATGCCCAAGGAGAGTCCGACCGACGAGCTATTCCATCTCTAAGCATGTCCTCGAACTGCTGCTTAGCGATCTTGAGACGGTCAGGAGCTAGTCTGCGAGGTCGGCAGAAGACAGGAGGGCCTGAAGTTGTGTGAATGTAATGGACTGTAGAGTGTTTGATGTTCCGGAAAATGCCAGGAGGTTTGGTGATATCTGGAAATTCAGCAAGTAAATTATGATATTCACTGGTACCTGAAATTGCTTTGAGACCAAGTGTCTGACAATTGGTAACGGAACCTATTACAGATAATTGAGTAATATTATCTAACAGTCGTTTATGCTTACAATCAACTACGAGACCGTAATGAGACATTAAATCCATACCTATTATGGGCTTATCAACATCAGCTAAGATAAAATTCCATATAAAATCTCTCCTAAGGCCTAAATCCAGATGTACTGTCATTAAGCCATAGGTTTTAATCATGGTGCCGTTTGCTGCACTTAAACTATGAGTAGTAGGTTTACAAAAATGTTTAAGAAAACGCTTAGGAAGTACACAAAGATCTGAACCAGTGTCAACTAAATATTGAATCTTAGTTCTTCTGTCGGTAACAAAAAGACGACCTCCAAGTACCTCAGGACAGCCAGTCGCCGTCTCTATTGACTGTCCCGCGTGTTTTCCGGCTTGGTGTTAAAGTCACACGGCGCCACGCATTTTGTAGCATGTGCGCCAAACCGTTGATGGTACCAACAAAAATATCTGCTTCGACTTCGCTGCCTTCTTTGATGATGACGACTGTATTGAGGCGATCGACTGCGACGTTGATGAAAAGTTACCTCGGCGAGTATGCTGTCCACTCGAGATGTGACCAACTCGTCTATTTTCTTGACCAAATCGTCAACGTTAACCGTCGTTACTGCTGCGGCATCGGTAGCGATGACGGCCTGAACTTGAAGCGAAGGCGTCACCTCATAAATCTTATCAGCAAGATCAGCTACTTCATCCAAACTTGTAGAAGACTGTGTCGCGATAATTGATTGGACACTCGCAGGCAATCTACTTGACCACAGGCTTCGAAGAAATTCGTCGGATACGCTATTGGATGCCAACGTCCGTAAGTGACGTAAAAATTGACTGGGCTTACGATCACCTAATTTTTCGTGAGTCAGGAGTTGACGCAAGCGTTGGTCTCTTGACGTCGAAATTCTCTTTACCAATTCCTCCTTCAACTTCTCGTACCTGCCCGTACTGGGAGGGTTAGTGATTATGTCTTTTACCTCTCTGGCGTATTTGTGGTCTAAGTTGGCAATTACCATATTAAATTTGGTTGAATCGACTGATATACCTGCGAGGTCGAACTGCGCCTCCACCTGCGCGAACCACACGTCGGGTTCTTCCGGCCAAAATGCTGGGAGTCGGACAGCAACACGACTGACGAAAGATGTTCCGGCCGTGCAATCCTCACAACTATCTTTTGGAGTTGACGTCATGCTTACTAACTCCTCGTCGTGGGTCACCAATGTAGTATGCGTGTTGAAATAAATAGGACTCCGAACAAGATTAAAGAGTTTAATAAAATTACAACAGAAAGACGTGAAAAAGATGAATGAATGACAATGGTGTTATTTATAAATGCCATGGTAACAAAATAGGGTTGTGTATTTACAAGAATATTATACAAATGTAGGGTCGCTACAGTTTTTATGAATAGAATAAACCTTGTAGAAGGATACAATATAATAACTAGCTATAGAAATAAATCCTTAGATTTATTTATCTCCGACTTGAATTATGTCGTTACCATGTCGCTTCGCTCAACTGGATCGATTGATTAAGTCTGAATACGTTCCCACATAATGGGCCCCGATGCTATCATTTAATGAGATGATTGGATCTGAATAAAGTGTAAGTTTAAGAGCATTGTTGTTACATTTCGTCCCCTATGGATGTTTACGAGATCTAAAATTGAAGATAAGTGCAGATTCAGTCGGTAGTTACCTACGGGCATATTTCATTTGAATTACGTTGATTACATTACTTACATTATATTACTGTTATATGTAGTTAATTATTTGGAAGGCTTTTCTTATTATTTTTGGATGTAGGGCGTCTCTACTCTCCTATTAATTCTTGTGTCCATGGCAGGCGAAGCACCTTCTAACCTTATTGTGTATCCTGCACAGACCAAAGGACGAAGCAATATCTCTTCTAATTTATATAAATTAATTTATACGTCGACAACAGATCTGTGAACCTTTTGGTGTTGTTGATGACGTTGATGTTTTTGAGCGACGTTAACCACTTACCATCAGGCTCTTCTGCTCCTACGAGTATATCGGCCACGGCCGTAGCTAGGGGGGGGGCATTGTGGGGCAATGCCCTACCTTGAAATCACAATGCCCTACCTTAAAAATACCAAAAAAATAAGATAAATTTTATTATTATAATTAAATTGTTTTTTCATAGTTTGAGATAAAAAAAATTGTAGTTTGGAACATTCATTTCATTTTATAATAATTCTTTGTAACTTCCGCCCTACTTGTAACCAATGCTGCCCTACCTCAAATTCGACTCTAGCTACAGCCCTGATATCGGCTCTATATACATATAAAGCTAGGTTATCTGGGTTATCTGTTAAAAGTTTTTGAGCTCTAAATAATCTTAATCTAATTTAATCTTAACGGTAGACTCATGAACTGGTTTAAACTTTAAGGTTTATCTGTCTTGCTAGTTGCTAGTCACAACTCTCCTGTTAAAATGTTTTAAGGCCCGGTATGACTACGATTTAAAAACGTTGATTTCACTCACACAACCGCATATCTGCGTCAATCTAATGTTACATTTACTTGACGCTGAATAGGGTTCAAAATTGCAGAGCATATTTTTGCTAACAATGTAACTAGATTGCGAATAAACATTTAATTTGAGGGTTTTCCTTAGGTTATTCAAAATATACACATTAAATTCAATATCTGTCCGGTTTAAGTTTTAATAAAACCATATACGTATTATATTCTCAAAAAAAATATGTTGTTACCGCTGAAAATACAGAGAACTTCGACGATTAAGTTTATTTTTGTATAGCAAATTACGATTTTTTATTGGGAATATCAAACAACTATTTAATATTCTATTCGGTTAACATTTTTCTTTAGACCTTTTTCTATGCTCTGTATTTTTTGCGTGCGATATTTTCATTGGGTTTCCTCGTACTCAAGCACCAAAGAAACCCAGTTTTGTGAATATTGAGATCACACCGCGCCTTAAGATACCTAGAAATCGGTGGTACTACAGGGCTGCAGGGCAGGGGCAGCTTACAAGCGAGTCCATCGCTAGGCTCAGATCAATGAATAACGAAATAAGGCATCCCGAACAAAAAAGTGAGGAAAGTTTTCACGTAAGCATGTGTGCGTAAGTGATCATGTGTGCGTAAATAAAATGTTGCCAAAGGGCTTCCAACATTTTTGTATGGAGCCTGGCATACCTACATGTCCGCCATTTTGAAAAAACCTCGATTCGGCGGCCAGTAATTAAACATGTGTCAATCGATAGAATAAATGACTGTGATCAAAAAGTATTCAGTGATGAAATGTCGTAAGTGGTATACTTTCTGAGATATTTGAGTTCAAAACCGTAGGAAAATAAAGCAAAAACATCGTTTCGGCCGATATTGATAAAACATGTGTCAATCGATAGTCTAAGTGATTACGATCAAAAAGTATTCAGTGATAAAATGTCGTAAGTGATATGCTTTCTGAGATATTTGAGTTCAAAACCGTATAAAAATAAAACATTTGTAATTAATTGTCTTTTTATTTCTAGTGGATCTGTAACTGTGTCAGTGTAATGCCAGATAAGAAATATTATGAATATTTAGAATAATTACTATATACATATAAAATCACAATAAACATAAACAAAATGAAATAAATACAGTTTTATTCATATTTAGATATAAACATCTTATATATTATGTACCTAAATAAATATTTATAAATACATATTTAACATCTGGTTGAAGACCACGGGCGACAACATTCTAATTGCTTCAGGTAGTGCTGCCGGACTTCTTGAAGGAGCTTTTGGTAGTCTATGATTTTTTGATGTCTACAAACAAGGAGTTCCAGAACCGTATGAACTGTATTTTGAAGGAATTCCCGAAATAAGCAGTGCTATGGGTTTCCTTTAAATAAACAGGAGAAGACACATTATTTAAAATAGCATAAAATGTTGAGAGACTTCTGAAGTTTCGCCTGTGTCAAATGGGTAGCCATAAGTTAAGCTGCAAACATACTATAAGCCGCGTCCGACCGGACGCGGCTGACAGCCGCGACTGATAATGTGCACAGTCTCTTCGGACGTGGCTTGCGGACGCGTTCAACGCCTATTCCACAGAGTACGAGTAAGAGTATTCCACAGATACGTACAGCCGGATTTAAATTTGTCTGACGTGTCGTGTTGTGATGGGCTCTGATGAAATGGGTAGCGTTCACATCTATATGTCGCGGAACTGATGCCTACTGACACAGTACTTTCATAGCTCTCGGGGAGATTACACATTTTGCAATGTTTTTCGATAAATCCTCAGTTTCTGATTCAAATTTTGAAGAAGGTATTCAGTTTTTAGTGCTGGCAAATCTGCTAAAAAAAGAAAGAAAGAATTCTTTACATTTACATTTTACATTTTGTATCTTAGATCACTTTAAATTGTCGTACTATTTTGATCAGGTCGTCCATACTTTCAAATTTAAATTTCAATAACAACAACACGTCACAACAGTGAGGCTCGTGCACACTGCTCTGACGCCGCCACTTTCCCACCTACCTCGCCTCTCCCACCCCGGCACTCTGTCGCGATCGGGATTGCTTCTGATGCGACACAACACAAGCCATCACAACATATCGCGTCACGCTAATTTTTATCTCACCTTTAAATATATGAAACCCATACCATTCTGACGCATCAAAATACGACACGTCAGACAAATATAAATCCAGCTTACGTTATTCCTTCAGACACAGAGTACTAATGCCTTCTGACGCATGGACGCGTCCCGCACCCCGTGCATACTATGAAATACCGTCCGCGGACGTTTTCGGCTGACGAAAACATCCAGCATGCCAGATAGCTCTCGGATGTCCGAACGCCTCAAGGTGCCTCAAGGTCACGTCCGCGACTTACGTCCGACAGTTTGCACAGCTCAGTGTATATTCATTATCTAGATACCGTTACGTCACATCCTTCAGCCGCGTCCGGCCGGACGCGTCCGACAGTTTGTTTGCAGCTTTAGGAATGGAACTAGCAAATGTGGTCTTACTTACGTAAGCCGAAGATAATATATCTAATACAGTTATTAAGAAGGCGCTCCAATTTATTCAGAAGTTCCTCTGACAAATCTGTACAACACACATCAGCATAATCAAGGTGAGGGATGACCAGAGTGTTTATGGCGTATTTATGGTTAAGTGTTTATGGCGATTCAGCAATTGAAGTGTATACCGGTCACTTTTTTCCTTACCTCAGTTACGTTATGTATTATAAAAATTAAACAAATTCGTCAAACAAACAACTTAAGGGTAGAGATAAAATCGCGGGATGGTACTGCTCATGCATAGTGGGAAAAAGAACCTTGTCCTGTTGTTCCCATATAATGTGTGTTATTATGGTTCTTGGCATGGGCTCGACATCAGGAAACATTGCCTTTATCACCAGCGGAATTTTTAGATTCAGTGATTGTCAGACATGATATAGAAAACTAAGCCAATAATGAATTTTAACTTTTGGTTTAGAGTAATTGCCAAAGCTGTAGCCGCTGGTGGCAAATAAATTATTTATAAAACAACCTAGTAGTTTGCTTTGGCTTTGCTTTTTTTTTAATTCAAACATACCCGTTATTAATAAATCAAGTACCTACGCAGCACATACACATATGGCACAATATACGTATTTTTCATTATTGACCCAATAAATTCAAAATAAGTAAATGCCATCAAAAACAAAACTTGTAAAAAAAACCAAGTCTCGCAACTCAGTTCTTCTACCGTAAAAAGTTGTGAGATCCATGTAATACCAAGTCGGTTAATTTATTCAGTTCCTACTTAAGGGTCCTTCTGTCTTAAGTTATCACGTAATTAGCTAACCTAACAAGTAACAACATCTTATAGTGACCATATTATCAATATTAAAAATCTTTTATGTTTTAAATAAATAGATCGACTTGGCCATCGCATGAAAACACAATATATCTCACAAGTAATACCTACATAATTATATTAAATTTGATTGTTTAGTGCGATTGCCAAGTCAATCTATTTATTTAAAACATAAAAGTTTTTATTATTGATAATATGGTCACTATAAGATGTTGTTACTTGTTAGGTTAGCTAATTACGTGATAACTTAAGACAGAAGGACCCTTAAGTAGGAACTGAATAAATTAACCGACTTGGTATTACATGGATCTCACAACTTTTTACGGTAGAAGAACTGAGTTGCGAGACTTGGTTTTTTTTACAAGTTTTGTTTTTGATGGCATCTCATTTCTTTTTGTAGATATTTCTACTTTTTCCTTTTACAAGTTACCTTTGAACATAATTATATCTAGGTACCTATCTACACCTATTATTCCATTATATTATATACAGGTACACTGATTCATTCACTGCAGATGTTACTTCGTTATACAGGTACAGTAATTCATTAACTGCAAATGTAACTTTGTAATCCTATATATTTATATGGGATTACAAAGTTATTTATGCAGTTGATGTATCTAGAAAACTAGACCGAAATTGCAAAATGTTTTAGTTTTTCCTTGATCTATACACTAAACACTAATTGTGTTCCAAATTTGAAGCTTCTATGTCTGCTAGAAGTGCCTTAGAGTTTTGATGATCGGTCAGTCAGTCAGTGAGTGACGAAATTAAGAAACTTTGACTAGTTATAATTCTTAAACCACTAGTTCAAATCGAATGAAATTTGAAATATAACGTGTTTATACAATGCCTGCTTGGTTACTAAAAATTCAGGCTTCTAGCTTTATCCGCAACGAAGTTATAGGGGGTCGAAAATGGCCTGAATTGCTTCGAGAAAAGGATGGTACGGCCGTGCCGCTTCTTTGCTCGACTTGGCGGGGGCACTGCCGTGCCCCCAGATGATAATTTTTAATGCATTATTTTTGTACGGTTTTGAACTCAAATATCTCAGGAAGTATATCACTTACAACATTTTATCACTGAATACTTTTTAATCGTAATCATTTAGCCTATCGATTGATATATGTTTCATCAATGTCCGCCGAAACGAAGTTTTTTGCTTTATTTTTCTACAGTTTTGAAGTCACTTATCTCAGAAAGTATATCACTTACGACATTTCATCACTGAATACTTTTTGATCATAATCATTTAGTCTATCGATTGACACATGTTTCATCACTGGCCGCCGAATCGAGGTTTTTTCAAAATGGCGGACTTGTAGGTGTGCCAATTAGGTTCGATGCTCTTTGCCAAGTCAATTAAATCTCCCTAGATGAATTCGCGTTTTTGTTTTACTCGTAGTTTGTTGGTATTTTAAAAAGTATATGGAAATGCGTGCAAAACCTTGATTTTTTTTCCTAAACAGATGTCCTGTTTCGCTTACTTCGTTTGTGTTTCAATCTTGGGGTTAAAAACTTCTTTAGAAAATGGAGAATATGGATATATTAAAATATTTACTGCAATAAAAGATGTACTCGGTTTTGGGTTGCAGAAATAATCGATCATTTCACTAGGTGAAGCTTGTAACTATGTCCTGTAATAATTCATTATTAATTAAAAAAAGCTGAACATGTGATATAAAACCAAGTATAGGTAATTATTACTATCTTGAGCTTACTAGAGCTTCTATGGAAGAAATAGTCGGTATTGCAACGGGTTTGCTGTCTATAGCCTCATTTGGCTGAACTGGTACATCCTACAATACAATATCATTTTGTGGTAAAAATACTAATAAAATGTAAATGTAATCCAGCACTCTCTAGTACTTACACGTACTACGGCAGATATACTGGGCAATTCGGCGCTGCTTAATGACAATGATAAGTTCTACAACAATTTATGCTATACTAGTTATGAATAAATTACATAGTTCAGTCATTTGTTAGTTTTACCTGGAAAGGTTTTCCGGGAGTGTTGAAAGTTAGTATCTTTCCAAGATAACAATTTTATTTTTTTTACATTACCGACGTTTGCCTTATGTGATTTAGACGGTTTAGTGGTATGTGATATATCAAAGATAGAATTTCAAAATTCAATAAAAACGAAACTACGCGTCTCCGGCACGAAAAAATTTGTGAGGAGGGTTCCCTGCATCCCCCCGCACCCCTCCATCACACCCCCACTCCAAATTCAGGTAGCTAACTATTAAAGTTTATCCGAGAAGTGACTTTTACAGAGTGCTACCTGAATTTTACTTGATGTTGTGTTGGGCTTACCCAGGGGTCTGTTTATGGTATCCTGATGTAATTTTTGAGCGCGGAAACACGCCGAAATAATATATTACATCCCTTTTTTAAAATCACATAGAAACATTATGCAATCTAAATTTTACTAACAAAAAATAACCGACTTTAAAGTTACTCAAAAACTACTTCACAAAATTACAATTAGTATTTTTATTTTATTTTTACAATGCGACTAATTGTACTGATTGTATTTATAGAACTTTAAATCTGGAATATTGCAATTAATTTAAGACATTAACTACCTAGAGGCAAGGTGTGATATTTAATATTAATTTATCAATTTATTGTGTTACCACAGGCTCCCCATAAAGGGAGGATTACAAAACACGCATTTCTATTATTATGGGCGAGATTAACAATATTTTTGATAAAATAAAACTACAAAATACGGCAAGCCACCATGTTATCTTGAACGCCAATCAGTCCCAATCAGCGCAAATTACGCCACGCTTCTTTAAACAAACGAATATGACCATACTGATAATGACGTCTTGTCTATTATTTTCCTGAGACGTGACTGCACAAGCGACGCCATGACACTTTGAAGCGTTTTGGTGCGAATTATCAACTTATAAATTGAAATGTATTTATTTTATACTAAACCTTAATTCTTAATAAAATAGAACAGTATTTCAAAATCTGTCATCATGCCCATTGTTTTTCAAATTTTTTGAAATTACGTACGTCGCGGAGGATTGAGTGTGATATCATAGCATTCAGGGTCGAATTCCTAAAAAATTCCTTCCTTTTCTTACATTACCGACGTTTACCTTTCGTGATTTAGACGGTTGAGTGGTATCAAAGATAGAATTTCAAAATGCAATAAAAACGAAACTACGCGTCTCCGGCACGAAAAAATTTGTGGGGGGGTTTCCTGCATCCCCCCGTACCCCTCCATCACACCCCCCACTCCAAATTAAGGTAGCTAACTGTTAAAAATTACCTAATCAGATTTGTACACTTATTCACGGCGGGTCAGGTTATGTTCGCTTCGATCAACCGTTGCGATTTTTGGTATTTTTACTTTTTTCGTTCATTCTTACTTGTTTCTACTCACACAAAAACGGATTTTAATAGAAGAGTTTGTTAAGGTTTGTAGTCGGTGACTGCTTGTCGTGGTTCGGCAAGTGCCAAAGTTACTCTATCGCAAGTATGCCTTATAGGTTAGAAAAAATAACGGAGGGGGGGGGGGGTCCTAAATATCGTGACGTCACATTTCAAAATCGAATAATTGGTATGTATAGGTAAATATAAAAAAAAACAATTATTGGAAATAAAACTTATTTCGGAACTGATGTTTTGATTTTATAATTTCTAGGTGTAAAATTTCATAATACATAATATGTGGCGTCACTCTTCTCATAACAAGTCATTTTTCGGAAACCTTACATATAATAACGACAAAAAACAAATATTATATTATTATTATTTATTCAAAAAATAATTTATTGTAACATAAACATGTTTTAAAATTTCTCATTTAAAATTTCGTATAAAACAAAACAAATTTTACTTAATAATACTTGACATATTTGCCCCACTTATACTTGCAATTATTTCCCTACATTTCAGGCAGTTCGAAATAGGAATATACTGGCAACACTGATCTGTTACGTCAACTGACAGTTTTGTCAATTATAACCTTATAATGTGTTCGATAAGTGTTTAAAAATATAGTTAAAAGTGCATTTACAAGTGAAATGTTATTCCTCCGGACTTTTTATTTGATGTTGAATTGTTTTTGCATGACTTCACTACACAGGATGGCATTTTTTCGTGTAAGTTATAGCACGACGTTCCAGAACTTACTGGCAGAAATCGGCATGGTTTTTGACGTATGGATGGGCGTGGTTCCTTGTAAATACAAGGATGACGTAAATCGGCATGGTACTTTTCTTCCTCACTCGAATATAAGGCGGTGACTTATCTTGTTATTCATTGATCTGAGTCGCTAGGTAAGTAATTTCTGGTAACATTTATTTATTTATTCATAACAAAATTATTTCTTCATAGCAAAATTGTATTTATAACAAAAAAAAAACATTATGTTTTCTAGTTGCGAACCCAATAAAAATGCAGACACATTAATATTCGTAGGTACCAAAGTGAATATTGATTTGTGGGACTATGCTAAACCTCATAGGAATCACGTCGCGTGTGTCGATGTCTGCCAAGTCACGTTCGGGGTGAGTGGTAGAGTAGGTACAGCAAAATATGGAACTACGTTACGGGTGCATCAAAAACTGGTGGCTAGCGGGAATAATACGTAGGTGGCGTGTAGCTACTATGGGTTTTTATGTCGGCCACAGCGTAATAAAGTTAATCCAGGTCCTGCGTAGTGCAATATCGGGCGGGGCGGGAGGCGCGGAGAACCGGCCGGCGAGCCGTGCGCGGCGCGGCGCGGGCGGTAGCGGCAGCGAGCGCCGAGCGGCCACCTGTTCGCCGCCCCCTCCCCCCGCGACACCCGCCACCCGCCCTCCCCGGGCTCGCACCGCGCCCCGGCACCCTCGCCGGGCTGCGCGCGCTTCTCCCTTCCCTCCACTCATTCGTTCTGCGACGCGTCGTCTCGCCGGCCGGCTTCCGCCTCGTTATCGTCCGGGCTCATTCGCACCGCGTCCGCTAACCGTACAGCTCCGATCACCCACCGCACCCTACAAACATGACGGAGAGCACGGAAACCCCGGCCGCCGCCGCGCCCGAGAAGACCCCCACGGAGAATGGCACCACCGAGACCCCGCAGGAGGAAACTCCCGAGAAAGCCACTGAGGAAAAGGAAAAGGAGACCCCGCCGCCCAAGGAGATGCGCGCCGTCGTGCTCACCGGTTTCGGCGGACTTAAAACTGTAAAGATTTTGAAAAAGCCTGAACCTTCGGTCGGAGAAGGCGAAGTCCTTATTCGTGTCAAAGCTTGGTGAGTATTTTGATTTAATTTCTAAAGTTCACACAATTATTAAACGTTACTTTAAATTAAGGTTTTCAAAAAGTTCTCTGGAGTATTATTGAGTTTTTCGGAAAGCGGGTACTACTTTCGGTTTAATCATGTCGTACCTACAAAATGGTAACTAAAAATCAAAAAAGTTTATTTGTGTCGATGTTAAATAACGTAATTCATAACTGGTAATAGCTATTCAAATTGCATTAATGGTCTCGAACTAATAAATGGAAAATAATTAAAAAAATTCAGTCGGCTTGCCTGTTTTACCTAGTGGCATGCCGACAGTGCCGACGCGGACCGGCATCGCAGCAGGCGGATCCCACAACATCGCAACGTCTCGCCTGCCTCATTACCATCTGCCGGTGCCGTGTGCCGTGTTGCACAGCTTATGCACTCGATTGAAAATTCTGCACGCACACTTCCATCCAGTGCTCACTGCACCCTGTCAAGCGAATTTACACTCTATCGACCGCTGCGATGACGGGCTTCGCCTCACCCGGGGCCGTGGCCATATTAAAGTCACCCAAATTATTCAGCACGGCAAAACCATCAAAGTAATTTTATACCACTAAAAGCCGACGCTAAAACCACTCGAATTACCAAGTTTCGTAAAACATTCGTTATTTATCACGATTAATTCAATGGACGCAGAAATGAATGTCATGTTGTTATCCGACGGGGCCGTATTCGTGCGAAAGGGAGTTTAAACGTCGACTGACATTGTTCTTTGTTCGTTTTTATCGCTCCAGTGCTTCAGATAATGCATCGGGCCAGTCTCGCCGACAGGCTACTTACGAGGACGACATACGATTTATCTGCTACTTTTCTCGTTAACGTTAACTACCACTTCGTTACAGCTTTAACAAATTCATTTAACGTCGCTTAACTGTAAACGATAGCTTTGGAAATATTATGGGAAAGACGTGAATATAAGGTTTAAACTCGGGAGTCGCAACGGAAATTGTTCCTAGAGCCTAATTGATGCGTTGATGTCTAATAGATACACCGTTAGTCACGTACGGCCGGATCTAAATTCTAACGTTACCAACCTTCCTGCATAATCCAACTGTATTTGCGATAGCTTATGAAAGAATTATTACATTCGTGAGCAAATTAAATTTAGGCACCCAGAGCCGGTGTCGAAGGCAAAGGAATTTCCGCTCTCCATTTTTTATTCACTCCGCTCGTCGTATTCGACCTTCGGGCTTAAGTCAAAATTTTAATCATTAAGTATATCCATCTGAGCCTGTAATAATAACAAAGGCAAAAAATGGTTGGAAAGCTTTAAAATTTTGTGAACTTGATGTTCCTGTTCGGAATGCTAAATGAATACCAACTGATAAGATAATCCTTAGGTAAAGGTTGCGATATCTACTATCATAACAGCCACATATTATCACTTATTGAACGAGGTATTAACCTTAATCGGATCAACGAACGTTGTCATGGTGTTCCTCACGAAGCGGGAGGTTTGAGGCGTTTTAAGGGAGGACGGTAATGCGTAGGTGTTTACGCGAGGTGCGAGGCAAGGCAAGCACAGCGCATCTCCGTTCACGCTAAATATAGCACGCTTATCGTCAACTTACTATATGTAAATGACCGCGACATACCCGACACCAGCTGCCGCGAAAACGAACCGACTGGACGCGTCCCGACCAGTACCAGATTCAAGACTTAAACTTTAATTTTCAATTTGAATTGATTATCCAGCAATCAATAACTTGTCTAGTCTTGTAGACACCAAAGTATCAATAGATGATCACGTTAAAATGGTTAAAAACTCGCCAAGTTTCCTATGCAACGCATTTTTTAGGACTCTTCTAAATTTAAATTACCTATTTGATTCTGATTTTGGAATTGAGGATCCGCAATAATTTTTCTACTAGCTTCAACTAAGTCTTTTGTTATTTAGGATTTGTTACTGTTACTTTAGATAACATTCATAATATTTTATGTAAGAAATATCCAAAAGGATTTCTGTATTCCGGTCATTGTACGTGGAAGATAAAAAAGGACAACATCAAGCACACATCTAAGTTGCTCTAAATATAGAAGTTTGTTCCAGTTCAAGGGTAGCCGATGCCGTGTGTTTGTAATCGTAACATAAACAAAACGACTTGACTACATGTTTAGAGTCTGTTGACCCACAATTAAATACCCATTACGTAAGACGACTGCTTCTTCGTAGGTATAGTAATGATATCGAGTTATCTAGTAATAATTCTAACAGATTAACAGAATTCGTTTTCGTTCGTTGCATCTAACCTTAACATTGTTTTAGGGCGGAATTTGAATTATAATGAACTAATATCATTGATGAAAATCAAAGGAACAAATAACATGGTGAACTATTTGAGTTTTCTGGACAAGTTTACAATTTTAAACATACTAAACTGACACAAGATGAATCAACTTGTGAAAAAATTAATCGGTGATCTACTGTTAAAGGTTTAATGGATGGTAGATACAAAACTTTAGAGTAAAAACAGAAATGTCTGTTTAGCTATGAGCAGACCGAAAAATAAAAACGAAGAAATCGTAAAATCAAACTCAAAATAGGAGTAAAGTAAACACGATGAAATATATTCCAGACAATCGACCATTATATTGGTGCTCAGCAGTCAGCAGACAAGGGTTCGTTGTTTAATAGCGCTATTAAATTAATGACATGACATGTAACTGTTATAGAATGAAATTCAACCTAATACGAGGCATGGCCGACGCGTGGTGTGTGTAGCATCTTTGGAGCCAACCACTCCACTTAATTTGTTTTTGTAAGTCTTCACGCAGGGATTGTACAGATGAACAACACACCATTATATTCAATTAGGTCAAGCCAGTGTCAGTAGAAGACGTCTTCCGAGAATAATCGTGGTACTCACGTCACACCCTAAGTGGTTTCTTTTTCTGGATGCTTTGTAAGAAATTTTGTAGCATGGGAACATAATATGCTCTTATTATCACTTATTCTCTGTTATAAATTCTTAATGACGTTCCGAGAACATACGCACATATAAATACTACATTTCAGTTTGGAAACCCTAACATTAAAGTAAATTTACGATTTGTCTTCCAGATAGCATTCAAAGATAATGCAAATGTAAAATTGAAATGTAACCATAAAGAGATACGGAAAACATAAAAGCAGTTCTTTAAAATGTGTTAAGATAACTTACTGCTCAGAAGTGATTTGAAATTAAAAAGTGATATTTGTAACGGTTTCACACATGAAATTTGGTGTGGTAGTATTTTGTTAAGTATCTCAGATTCAACTAGCTCTGTTATCAGCACACCAACAGTGAGTATGCCATTGCGAAGCATTCAGACTGCAGCGCTAGTGACCATCAGGTCGTTACGTTGCATCGAAAGTGCGTGTTAATTGCTTGCATCCTTTCCTTTGTTGATGTATCAATTTAAATACTAAAAATAGCATCAGCCCCTCGAGTGCTGGGACCGGGCTCTATGGTATAAAGTGCAGTATTGTGCATTTTAATGGGCTATGAAGCCACATAAGACGGGAGAGTTGAATTTGTTTATTACCCTCTTCCTTATTGAGAGCGTCTGCGCGAGATAGCTCTCTTCCTATGAGTCACTAGAAAGTTATGTTCTTGAGCTAACTCAGTTCGAATAACTGGCTGGTGTACCTGACTGCAACCTCGAGTGGGAGGACTCGCCTCCTCGGCTGCCTTGTATATTTTACATTATTTGCAATGAGCATTACATTTCATTACAAACCAGTTTATTCGTTAAAACTTATTTAATCAATTATGGTATTGTACAAATAAAATGGTCATCATTTTTTACAATGCTTATCGACACGTTCTACTAACGATTGACTTACTTACGCGTGTAAGGAAATTGATAGCAATAGAAACATTGATGCGTTAATCTCTTTAATTTGAATTTGTATACTCTTATTTTAATCGTGAGAAAATTTAAAAAGTCATAAGTCATAACCAAAGCTGTTCAAGATAGGACTGGGTACAAATATATTTTGACTTTGCAAAAAACGAATATCAATAAATTGCTAAATACGTAAGAATACCTGAACCAAATAATTATAAAAGTATTACATAAGAGAATTATAATAATGTTTTGCTGGATTTTGAAATTCCAGAACGGTTACCTTCTGACTGAAAAAAAGAAATGGCAAAAGAGAGTAAAATCTTGAAATAGCTGGACATTCTCTATACGCTTGACCGTAAACAGGATATTTTATTTTAAACCCGGAAATCTCGTAGTATCTGGTAATCCAGACAAGTCACGACCATCTACCAATCCCACAATAACAGTCGAAACATAATCCGAGTAACAGATCAGATAATAGACGGATTCCATTGGTGTAGTTTTTCAAATTTCTTTCGCCACAGTATTGTTATCTTAAATTCAAAATTCATGAGAACAGAGGATTCGAGAATAAGACTGGCATCTTTGTTTTACTCGTTGTATATTATAAACCTGTACTAAATATTTATTAATGATTTGAATTATTTGTTAATAATGATATTTTCTTGTTTTTCGATACTGCACATAATAATAGATGCAAAATTCTAGTGATAAATTTATTGTCTTCATATTAATAATGCTACTTGTAAATTGTAATGTATATCATGCCAATCTTCTGGAATGAACTCGGTTAATATTTTCAAGCCGTCAGCTTTATCCCATCATCGATCAATCATACACGACAATGTGGTTGCATTCAGGTCATCGCAGCAATATCTGGAATATTTCTTATGGTCACTGTCGACATGCCAGACGTCGTTTTAATTTGTAGAACAATCGCAAGAACAATTATAATGAAAATGGGCTGTGTATGCGTCACAGGCCGCTTCTTGTATGATACACTGGCGCTGATGAGTCAACCTAACTTAATCTACTTATCGATATTGACTCAACCAACTCAACCAACCACAAAGAACGAGTAGTGACGAAATGCAATGACACTATTGCACGTTTAAATTATATATTATGTAGTTTTGATTACTAAGGGTGTCTACGATGGGGGTGCAATTTTAATTGACAATATTGACCTCGTCTGGGGTGGCACGATTCGTGTATAAATCGAATTGATGATTCATACTTATTACGATTTCCCATCGCGTGTTCATTTGTCGTATTAGGTTTCTACGTAATTTAGCCCCTACTGTTTTTTATAATAATTACTGTATTAATGTTAAAAATATTGCTATATGATATTTCTTCTACCGTAACTCGATAACATTGTCCAGTATAGTGATTAGAAACAATGCTTTCAAGTGACGCGATTTTAGCGTTGTGCGATTAGATGGAAGTGATTTGACTTAGGACATGTGTCGCGGTTCTGAAATAAAATCCTTGATCACAGCAGATGCGACGGGCGCGGTCTCGCTGGTTGAGTGCCGCCCGGGGGCACATTGTTCGCGGAGTCAATGAACTTACGAAAATGCTTCGTCGCATTACACCCATAATCGAGTCAACTCAGCTCTCTCTCCACATTGGTACATAAATCGCATTCCTATAGTTTTTATTCGTATATTTTATTCCGAATTCCTGAAATCAATGTAAAATCTGAACAGCGAACTGTAATGGACGATGCAACATTTCTGATTGAACTCGTAATTATTATTACGCTCTAAGATCGACCTATCGATGCATAACGCGAAAGTATCGCGCCGGAGGAATACGTATACCATTTGATTATTGCTCAGACTGGCTCTTTACTTTATCGCCATCTATTTGTCGATTGCTGGGTAAATTGAATTGGAAAATCCCGTGACTCGATGCTAGCATGAAAAAGGGGTGTGGTTGCGTTGCGCCGGGATCGGGGTGTCGGCGAGGGCGCCGGGGGATGTCGGGGGTGAGGACGGCTGCTCGGGCACCGTCTGGCGGGAGAGGGGGGTGTCGAGCGCGTCAGATCAATACTGTGCGTCCCCTCCCCTCCTACCACCGACCAATCTCCGCAAGCAAGCCCTACGTCTTTCGACGCCAATACTTTTTTATAGCGCCCATTAACCATTCTCGTCGATTAATATAATAAAGTATGTTTTTACTACGAGAGTATACCTAGTATGACTAGCAGTATTTTGTACGATTTGTTTTTAATGACTGACTGTAGAGTTCTTTGACTTGGTTCTTATCTCTGTGCGTTTTGACCTCGTGTTTAGTATCAATCGATACAGAGACCGAGACGAGTATGTATGTAGGTAGGCGGGTAGGTAGGTATATCTATATCGCGTGCGCGTAAGACAGTAAATCATTTCTTCAACAGGTGATTGTTTTAGGTATGGGTGGGTAGGTGGAAACTGGAGAGATTTATTTATTTTATTTATTTATTTAAACTTTTGAACCTTACAAAAAGTACAAGGAACAAAGGCGGACTTAATGCTAAAAGCATTCTCTGCCAGTCAACCTTCAGGAAGTATCACAAACAACGATGGCGGTATTAAGATACTATAGAGATATATAAAAAAAGAAATAAATGTATATTGAAGTATACAAATAAATCTATTTAATTATGCATTACTATATAAAAATATATACCTAATATATTATAAATACATATATACAATATGTTGTTATATGAGATATATGTTGTTATAATGAGCTATTCATATTTTGAGTTATGAACTTGTGCTGAAAATATCGTATATTATTAAGTGCAAATTATTTTAATTATGTATTTAATTTTAATGTTGTATGATGCCGTTCTTGCGTACAATCTTAATTAAAAAGATAATCAAGTCTCATACAAAAACCACATGTTTCAATCGTCATCAACCATCAATCACAGCCAACAACTTCACGACAAATAAGTAGAAAGTGTATTTATCTGTAATTATTTACAATTATAAAAGACTAGCTAGCTGTTGCCCGCAGTTCTTGTAGAACGAAATTTAAAAAAAAATGTGTGCAATTGACACGTGGTAGAAGAAAAGCCTTCAAAAATACAGGTATTAATTTAATAACGTGTATCAGTTTATATTATCTTTCAAAAACTATTTTGTACTAAATAAGAATAAAACAGTGGTAACAAACGCCATCTCTCAACATAAAATGAAGAGTAAAATGAGCAGCTAGCGCCATCTATCCAGCAATAAAAGGAATCTTCTATCTTGTTCCTCGCGCCATCTATAAATACACTTAGCACTTTTTAAAGTAACACAAAGTGAACCACGAACATAAAAAAAACACTGTATAATGCTTCATATCTCATTTTCTCCCACGTTAAATCTTATGAATTTATGTATCTGTTTCTTTTTCCTGTCCCTTTTTCGTTTCATTGACTTTCAAATGACGACGATGCTAAAAAAGTTTTCACTTCAAAAACAGTGAATTTATATTGAAGTACTAATATTTAGGAGTTTAAATACCCACAATACAATCGTGAAGGACTCCTCCAGGAACGAGAACGAAATCCGTTCAAGGGTTTTCAGACAATAATTAAAAATATATATATTTGTTCTCTAACACGTTGTTGAAGTGTCCCCTAATCAAAATTTTGAAAAAATAATCAATGTACAGAAAATTTGACATTTAAGTTTTATTATAGTACACAGATACTTAAATTAAATGAGGATTGAGAATGTGACAATTTATTGTTCAAAAAACGTATTCAAGGAGAAAAACAAAAATGTCAATATTCCATCCTCCAGAGTTGAGATACATGAGAGAACTTACCACGTTTGACCGAAAATCTAGCTGTTGCCACGCCTTTACGACTTGCGAATGTTACAATTTTAACAAGTTTATTTAGAGTAAATGGGGGTGTAAATAAAAGTATCTCCAATTATATAATTTATTCACAAAAATAAAAATAAAATAAAGTAAAATAAATAAAGACAATGTATGAGCTGTGTATGAACTTGGCGGGGGCACTGCTGTGGCCCCTTTGAATTTTACGTACGAAGGTAGTAAATATTACTGTAGTACGTAATTACTATTTACTGTATTACGTACCTACTATATATTACATTTTACATATATATTTTTTAATATTTGACGTAGGTACATTACATTAATACGAAAGGCAGACTATTATTCTGTGCGGAGACAAAAAGTTTGCCGAACTTTTCGAGTGTCTTAAAATTAATACAGCCGTAATGTTCTAATCTAACTTCGAAGTTCCTCAAAGCGTGTAAGCGAGGCACGGTACTACAGGACAGACGTGTTTAGAGTACAAATTCCGGTATAGAAGCAGTTGCGGATCTATATTTAGTTGGAAGCTAAGGCTCCCTTGCCGACTGGGATCTGACGTGCGCCCTTATGTTTAATGCTCCGTTCATCTTTTTTGTCCTCCCTGTCCCTTTCGAAACGAGTCACTATTATGATGATATTTTGGTAATAAACACAGTCACGTCGGGTGACTGGGGTTCGTGTTGTTAAAACCCGCATGAGGCAGGACAAGGGCTAGTTTGATTCACAGGATAATCATTTATACATTGTGTGATACAAATGTGGTACTGGTGTTTTGTCAATGTTTATTTATTGTGGTAAAATGTATAAAACTTAATACACTTAATCATAACCACGGAATATAAAATGATGCAGTTACAAATTTATATTATCACCCCAATTTTATACATATAGGACGAACTTTGGTCGACGTCAGTCAAGTAATCCAGGACCCAGGATGTAGGTGATATGAAAATATGAAAGTTTTGCTAGATTTATGAAAAGACCGAATAAAAGTCGTTGCTATTATTAAATTAGGAAGTAATTAACTCTACTATGTATAATGCAGTTCCAGAGTTTTAAGATTGTCTACATTTCTACCACAGAATAGTATGACAATGCTTTTCTACATCGATAGGAAACCTATTTATTTTATCAATGTTTTTCGATTCGTATTTCCTCCTATGTGTCACAAATATTTCTGGAAAGATGTGTTGATAAGATTTAAGAACAATAAGTGTGTCACGGTCAATATGTAAATGACTGACTAATTATAATATTTGACTCACAAACACAAAACTTAATACCTAATAGCATTTGTTCTCACAAGTAAACCGGTTTATTTTATTTCACGTACTATTCCAGTCACCGTTACTACGAGATCTACTTATTTTTACCAAGCATTAAAAATAATAGCTTAATTAATTTACTTTTTAAATAATCATAATTAATTATGTTTATCTTATTTATTTTTGTAGAAAAGAAAATAAATACTGGCTGCTTAATAAAGAACGTAAATAAACACCAAAAAAAATTATCCTCTGGGAGTTTGTGAAATTTTACCTTACCTTATCTTATTAGTATGCTCTGACGCTCTGGCTGTGCTCCGCACAAAGGAAGTACAAATCGATTCACTGGCTACTGCCCTGTGGCTGTAATTTCATTAACATAAATTTGATCTACCTCAAAATCTTATTATTTTAGCTGTGTTGGTGCGGCTTAAAATACTAACCCAATCCTACGCCGGATGGATGTCGTAAGAGGCGTCTAAATCCTGCCTGCTGGTGGTAGGGCCCTCGAGGGATTGTATTGGTAATATTGATTTTAATTGTTAATTAATACCATTATTACTATTATTATTTCTCCGTGGGGTTCGTCTAAATAGCTACCACCCTAGAGCATGAGTCAGCCGCCAAACGACTCGTGTTCCGGCTGGGGGCTTGAGAGCCAGTTCATTCTTTCTTTCTTTCTCTTCTCTCTTTCTTGGCCGGCAACGCATCAGTGATGCCTTTGGTGTTGCTGATGTCCATTGGCGACGATAGCCACTTACCATCAGGTGGATCGTCAGCTCGTTTTCCGGCTATTTCAATAAAAAAAAAGAACTCGTTTCGATAGGGGGTGGCCCCTATTATTATCATCCCCTATTTTACACCCTTAGAAGTTAAGCTTTCAAAGACTTTTCTTATTGTTAACCTACTCCATAATTTTCGTAGGTCATGCGAAAAGGGCCTTAATATTAGTCGCTACTAATATTATACTAATATCACTTCTCCGTCTTATAGACAGAAGTTGGAATGTGGTTACATCTCCGAGTGCTAACAAATACAGAGTCTCTATTGTTGGTCTTTTTCTGTACACTCACGCACACTTTGGAACTGTAATAGATTGTATTTGTACCTAATCCCAATATACATTCTATAATTTCTATCATCAGCATGCTGCATGTTATTAGAAATTCATGCGACTTTTCTCAGACCATTTTAAACCATCAAACTCTCTTTTCAGACTTTTGCAAATCTCTTTCTTCAGTATTCATAGCTTTTACGTAGTCAATCGTAGTGTCTATACTGTATGGTTTTCTAAATTAAATTAGTAGTGTATCAGTATCCGTCTCATTTACGTGGTTTCCTGATGGACCAACTACGTACGCACAACTAGTGGTATGGTACACACAATTGACGTGAAGTATCAAATTGTTTTAAAAACAATTACAATTCTAATAGAGTTATAGCTGTGAATAAAGATATAACATATTCCTAATATCATTGGCTGTGAATATATAAAAACTCAACCACCGTAATGGTCACGTAATTGTGATAAACTAGAAGATCCCCGCTAAGCACATTGTACAGCGAAGCTGACTTCCTGCGCGTCTGGCTGAATGACAAACACAATTAATGACTAGGATCAGAATGTGGGGTTGTGGGGTGGGTGACGAATACGAATTTTGAATCGTGTCGATGGATTAATGACTCCGACAGCTGTGTTTAATTTGAATGCATTAAGTGAATTGAAATTCAGTTCCAAAATAATATTATTTTATCAGAGTTATTTATAAAATTGTAATTTTGGGGCTTTAGAGCTTAATATTTTCTTTCTTTCTTCTCTATTCTTTTTAGGTCGTCAACGCATTGGTCAGTGATGTCCATGGGCGATAGTCACCATCAGGTGGTTGATGAATTCCTTTCGTCGCCTATTACGTAAAAAAACGTATAAGCGATAATTCCATACTATCGGAGCATGCCATGACTTTGATTATAACAATGTTGTACCTCGGTTATTTATGCAGGTATTCGTAGTATTAAGTCACACGTGGCTGGCCAGCATGGCTCATCGTCACCGCGGTCTGATCGGAAGCCGATAGCGTCCGCTTCGTCACGCGTGTCACTTTGTTTTTCATTCTGACCGACACCCAACCGCTAGCCGGATACTAACGTGACTTCGGACATCGCTTCCGAGGTCTAAACTCCGAATTGGGACAAGACTCGGTTAAGCGTTGCCTGCGTTATGCATAACAGCCGCTTCCTGTCTATTAACATGCTTGAGGGCTTCATGTTTTGCTTCTGAACTGAAGTTAATAGCTCCGCGGGAAGTCTTCCCACAGTTCTCACGGTCTCTGTTCAATGACTAGTTTTAAACTTTAGTTCTGTACTTGTTTTCAACTAAATTGTTTTTGTTATTTATTTCTGTTTCCCTCGTTTTATTGTCTGCAAGTTTCATTAGCGCTATGTGTAGTTGAATTAATAAAATCACGGTATGCAAGGCATTAGTCAGTAATGCCATTATGTCGTCTATGTATTATGTAGGTCGGTCGACACATATTTTGTTTATAAGCAGGCACATCATGCGATGTTTACTATAAAATTAACCTATTGTACCTAGGCAAAAAATCAAATAATTCAAATGGCCTTTAAATTCTTTAAACGTACGATATATTTTTAAAATGGAAATTATGACTGATTGTGGATTTCAAATTGCCCACGGCATGGTCTCTTCCAACGTTCCAACTGACGGAGTAGCAAATTGCATAGCAAAAGGTAGAATTTTGTCACCACTATAAACTACCAACGCAGCTTATAAATTTATATTGTTTTATGTACTTAGTTTTTATACCCTGCAATAAAATAAACTGCTTCTCCAAAGTAATAACTTTATTTTATTATATTTTATGTGCATTGCTCATTAATCTCATTATGTAATTTCATATCACCCATTTAAGGTACTTACCCAATTAAATTAGGTAAATTATAGATCTCTATACTCAAACTGAATGCTACAAAGATTAATATAATTATAGATTGGTATCGTTGGTAGTTATGCACTCATATCATATTGTGTAATCTAGTGCATTTGGTGTTTATAACGCGTAATTTTAGTCTGGGAAAGATTGATATCATCACGCAATATGTTAACAGCAATCATGATGCCTTTTAATTTACGATGTGATTTAATCACGCCAAATTAATTTTTCTTGACATTTTTGTATTTTTTTATATATACTTTTTACATAAGTATATATTCATTTTTGTATATATGTATACTTACAGACCTACATTTTTATTTATCCTTTATTTTAAAATCATGCAACTTATACATCATAGGCTTGTCTATTGACAGTCTATTAATATGGACTTAGTGATAACTGATAACCAAAATAAAGTGAAATTTTGCATCAATTATGAACTTTATAAAACATGCGTAGAGTACCTGATTGAATACCTATTGAATATCAGTTACTATTATTAAAGTATGAGAATATTTTTCATATTAATTTCATATAAAACATTTAATACCTATACCTAATGCAAAATCCCTAAGCAATAATGTGACGGGCAGACTTCCTGCGCCATTCATAAATCATAACACGACGTAGGATAGTTCGCTAACTCATCGATGTTTAACTGCAGAATACAAATGAATCAGAAAGCACGCGAATAAGGAAATTCCACTCAGTGCGCGTGTACTTACTTACACACTAGGTAGGTAGAGGTAGGTACATATAACATACATAGTACGTAGACAAAAGTAAATCTTTATGATTGCACTTGTAATCTGCCCTAGCTTCACTTGAAGAAACACCATTTTGCAGTTTCACATCCAAAACAATTGACTGCTCTAAAATAAGCAATTAGATATTGCAATTTAATTTCATCGACTTAAAATTTTCAAGACTACCAATAGGGAAAACTTCTGTGTTTACCCCACGGACCTGAAAAAAAGACGGACGTAACCTCGTCTAATCGAGAGTGAAGCATAGCAATGGCTGCCCGCTTACCATGTGTGCGTAATTTTTGATTCGCGATTGAAGCATTATGGTATCAATGTGTGGGTGTGTGTACTTGTACGAATAGAGAGTTGGTATTACTATGGGTGCTTCACTGAATTTGTTGTTGGGATTACGTCCGTTTTTTTTAGGTCCGTGGTTTACCCCTTTCTAAGAACGGTGGGTATCTGAGATTTGGTATACCTACCTAGTTAAAGATAAAATGGAGAAGAAGTGCAAAAAGCTAACAATTGTTAAAATTACTGTACAAATATATTTATTAACTAGTTGTTGCCCGCAGTTTCGCATACGGAAATTATGTTTTACCTTATTTGTACCTCTTGCAGAAGAAAATTTAAAAAACGGTGAATTTGTATTGAAGTATCTACTTATATTTAGTAAGTTATATGTATACTGAAACCCAAAACCCGCAAAGGATTCCTCCAGGAGCGGGTTTTGAAAAATAAGCAATATTCACATAAATTTGTATTTCTTTTCTTCTTTTTGCAAAATTTTGAAAAACTGAAAAATATATGTTCCATCAATTTAAGCAACGAACATTTGTTGCAAAGAAGGAAATCGGTTGATGTTTTAAAATATTCCATACAAACTTTCATCCCGTTTCCAGGGGGAAACCTATTAATTTTCCGGGAAAAAAATCCTAAAATATGACCCGGGGTATTAGTGACAACCGTCCGTTCAAAGGTTTTCATGCGATGCCCGGACATACAAACAGACAGACAGACAGACAAACAATAATTCTAAAAAAATATTTTTGTGCCCTAACACTTTATTGAAGTGCCCCCTAAGGCCTAAACGAAATTTTAAAAACATATTCAATGAACAGAAAATTTGCTCTTTGAGTTTTATTATATTTATTAAAGAAAATAGAACATTCAAAAGTATCAATGTGAAGTAACCTATTGAAGTATAATCATATCTAAATACGTTTACTTAAACTAAGTCATGTTTTCGTTTTTTCCGCAACAAACATCCAAAATCCAAACTGTGAAATTTATAATAATAAAAGTTGAATGAAATGTGATATAACAATCAATAGACAGTATTAAATGCAGAATTAACTGAGTGTGACAATGTTGGAGACTTGCGTAGCTAAGTCGGTTGTCTCAGACAGCTGAGAGTCTGAGACGTATTCACTGATAGTGGGCACTTGTACGAGACAGGGGGAGCTACGTATAATTGATCCGAGCGGGCAAGAATGCCCTGTCTCGTAAATGGCGAGCTATATATCTTTATGTATCAACGCAACATGATACAGCTTTTGCTCCTCCGGTTATTTTTTTATAGTCTCCCTAAACTTTAATAAGATTGTGAACATAATTCGAGTCTGCGATGAAGTTTGTCTGAGTAAATTGCAGTAAAGAAAAGGAATTAATTCTCTAATGTCTTGAAGTCAAAATTTTGTAGTAGAATGATTAGAACAAAGTTAGGTAGTATAGGCAACTTTAATACATGTAAGTAATAATTATGAAATTACAATTTACTAGCTGCCCGGACAGACTTCGTTCTGTCAAAAGTTTTTTATTATTTCGAGATTTAAGCTATCCTATCTTTCAAGTTGGATCAAACTGCACACGGTGAGGAAATTTAATTAAAATCGTTTAAGTAGTTTAGTAGTCCATCGCGGACAAACAACGTGACACGTAATTTATATATATTAAGATTATCTACAAATTTAATTTCAGTTTTAAATGCATCGGTATTATCGGTAATATACATAAGTGCAAGTACTTACACCGTAAAAGTATATTGTACTTTCCTCAACCGTTAGTACGTTTAATCTCTAAAACGATAAGCATAAATAACGAATAGTGTCATATGAAACATGAGCAGTATGAGCACCGAACGGAAGAAGTACTAAACTTGTGTGAGCTGGTGTCACTCCTCGCATTACAATTACATGGACGCATCAAGTGTTTGTACAGTAGTAGCTATTATATTGTCTCGACGATGAATGTATGTAGATTTATTATACCGTGGTGCTTCACTATTGACCTAATTCATAAGCTGAAAGTCGCCCAGCGGGCTGCGAAATGAGCTATGCTCGGTATTTCTCTACGTTTTTCTCGACGATCGAAATTCGAGTCAGAAACGATGAAATCCGTAGACGAACGTGGGTGACCGATATACTCGTAGCTCAGAGAATTAGTCGGTTGAAGTGGCAATAAGCTGGCTACATAGTTTGACGGACCAGGAAGTATTACAGAAGAAAGATTCTTGAATGGAGACCACAAAAGGAGCCCAGCACTTATCGGCCAGGTAGACTTTGGACGGACTTCAACCAGATAACGGGTATCCGTTGGATTCAGAAGGGTCAGATCAGGACTGGTTTACGGGGCGCATGTCCAGCGAGGAGACCTATGTCCAGCAGTGGACCAAAGTTCAAAGGCTGATGGATGGATGGAGTCGATATTTGGTTAAAGTACTTGAATTCAACCTATTTATCTTTTTAATTGTTGACTTTATTTGCTTTAAATCAAGTGCACGTGATATCTAGATTTCGCCGAAGCGCACTGAAACGTGACGCCGACATCCGACTTGAGCAAGTTCCTTGACAGTTTAAATGCAGCATGTAATTTTTCAATTTCAATGAACCTATCGTAATAAATTGTATGATATGTAAGTATTATTGAGAACAGTAAAATGTTACAGAATTAGTTACTTCGACACACAAAAAGGTAACCCTCATTATAGAAAAAATGACGATGGTGACAAACAGGTCACATTTTACTTTTTCCAGACTTTTCATTACTAATCGTGTGATCATATTTTATAGCTACGATTACAGGGGAGGTCAAACATAGTTTCCTAGAGTGCCTAATCGCGTGTCTACTACGGCGACTAGGGGTAGTTGGGTGCTAGGGCGTCTCGACGCTAGTCGCGACAGGCGTCGCTACGTCGCGTCATTTCCAACCCTAACTAAATGCAATTTTAAATTACTCGAGCTAGGGTGCAAGTTTATTCTTCTAGATTATATCTTTAATATCTTTAAGTGACCGAGGGAGCGTTAATGCGATCCAAGAACGATATATTCATTAGGACGGACCGATTCTATTTATTCAGAATATTCACAGCGACGCGTATCATTCGGCTGTTGCTTAATAAACCGGAAAGTTATTTGAATTGCGTGAATAGAAATCCCACGCAATGCATTAAATCGCATTATCACTCTGATAGGGTTGTGCTGTGCTTAATCTGTTTAGGTTACGTCTAGCCCTGATTCAATTTAAATAATTGAATTATTTCGAACGCGTCACGGCTATATAAAGCTTAATCTGATACCTAAATAACATTACTGCTATGTAGCTAACTATATCCAAGAATTTTAGTTATTAGCCGCTCGGGGAAATGGCAGGCAATTAAGATTATCAAAGGAGGACAGGGTTGTCGACTCCACCACTAATATTTCGGTTTGTGACTTGGGAATTTAGGCCTTGTTATCGTTCCAAGGTTTCGGTAAGTTAGCTTTAGAGACACGCAACTGGCAACAACAATAATTGTTTTGTACAAGTACCTACCGTAAAACATAGACACGCGACACGCACCATTGACTTAACTATAACCTGAATATTTAGTTTTGGTTAAATAATAATTATGAAACCTCTATAAAAATAAATATAACTAGATTACAAATCACAAAAAATGCAAAATAAAACTGGAATTTCAATGAAAGACTCGTAATATTACGTGCAAGTTGTCGAACTTCCTACCTGCGCTATTATTAAAATCCGTTTCAATGAGTTCGACCAGATTCCAGTATTCAGTCGACAGGTAGCGTTTTGTAAAATTAAATACAATCAGTCCGCTGCAGGAGGGGATTATCTCGGCTTAACATTCCGGTTAACAGGAGCGAGTCGACGAATTTTGATAAAGAGGGACGTCTTTTTTCCTAATAAAACGCCAGTACCCGCGTCCAATTTATCCAATAAAAAGCATGCGGGCGCAAACGTTCGAGTGACATGCCATACCGGCACGGCGAACTCTCATGAACGTAATTATTCACAATTACAGGCTTAGTATTTTAATGTCGGCATTGTGTCGCCAGTCACCCGTTGCCGAGGGGAGTCCAAATCTTCCTGACACCGGCGCGGCGACTCCCCTTCCGATGAATCAAGCAAATAAAGAAAAAATATGTTGACAACGGTGATTCATTCGTTGCGGATAAAGGTGATTTTGTCGAGACCGAGACAATTTTACGGTGACAAATAATGATTCATGTACGTACATTGGACACTTGTGGTAAATAAGGGGTAATTAGTTCCGATTTTACTTCCTGTCGTGGTTTTAGATTAATTGGCAGTGAATGGAATCAATTCTGAACTGTAGTCGTTGTTTCTCTGCTTGTAGGGTGTGAAGACAGGGGCAATTTTAATGTGAAAGAAGCTAGACTTCACATTTCAGTCACGTCACACACTTTTGAGAACATTATTAAACAAAATATAAAAACAGAATCAAAGAACTCCCAATAACAAGTTCTTTTTCATCTCGATATTAGCATACCTAATTCTCGAAGCTAGATGCTTCTGCAGCAGGTATTGGGGTAGGTCTAAATAAGGCTACAAATTAGGTGACTTCTGAACATTCTTTTCGTTAAAGTCATAAATGGAAAGAACAGTTTGACTTCCAACAATAACTTCGAACAATAAGCCGGATAATCCCGTGTTGCAGGAATCAGAAACAATAGAGGTTCGTTAAATTGTAGTAGGTAATGCTATCCACAATAACTCTTCGTAAGTACTTCGTTAGGGAATGCTATCCACAATAACTCTTCGTAAGAACTTCGTCAGGAATTTATCAACAAAAATTTTGTGTCGAACTGGATCTCTGGTTGGTTAATAAAATAACCTCGACTGTTCTGAGCTTTTTTCTGTAATAACTTTTTACAATAGGTACATAAGACAAAGAAAAATAGAAAGAGAAAGCGTGAATAAGAAAGCTACTGACAAAAGTATGGGATTTGCAAATGTAGAAAAATCCAAAAGACTAAAAATATTTCACATAAAAATTAATCAACTAGCAATGCTCAAGTTAATCAGCATCTGCTTTCAGCTTCTAGAGAAACGTTCATTTGCTCATAAAATTACTATTATTAATCCAACATAAAAGGTAACAGTGATGTTTGACCGAGATGTTTTTATTATTTTTGGGTAGGTTACTTACTCGTTCGGTACATCTCTGTCTGTTCCTTTTACTTTCTCGTATTTGTAATGTTAACAGTGTTAACTATAAATTAAGATAAGGTTAGTGCATGTGGCGAGTAGCAGACTTGTTAGAGAATATAAACAATGTAAAGCATCGACATTGGAGCGTTGTATTTTTGGTTCATTATGCCGATACGGCGCTGGGGGAGACAATCGAGAAATATCGATTACCTACGCGGTACACGCCTCGCACTGCGCGGTGCTAGGGCCGGGCCGCCATAGTGCCAGACACTCAACATACATAAGTCATAACGCTTAAAGTATCTGTAGCCCTAGTCTAGAATATTATTTTGGAGAAATGTAAATAACTAATAAGTAATATGCCGTACAAATTAAGATAAAAATAAACCTTCTTTATGATTGTTTACTAAATACACTCGTCAATAAATCGGACTGTATATGTATGTATTTATGTATGTACGAATTTTTATTTTCGCAAAACCATCATTTTCCTTACAGCAATTTCAGCAGAACTTTTATCGTAATTGTGGGGAACTTCGGATTCGACCATAAAGTTCCAGCGATTTACCCGGTGAGACAGTTGGTTACCTTCACCCCACCTCCCTCAGGTTGTTTATCGGTCACCCCTGCCCCTCGAACAATCTGAACGTTCGATTTTGTAACACGGCGCACGTCTCGATCGAACAATAATTACTACATGTGTTTGCGTAGGGACCAGTATGTACTATGTATGCGCAACCGACATGACTCATTCGCGGTTTGCATGGAAATGTTTGTAGTACAATTACATTAATTCCGGTTACTCACTGTGTCTAGTTTGTATTATGTAGTATCTGAAATTAATGATGTTAGGCATTTATTCTTATCTATTACGAGTAAATAACATGTGTGCATATGTAAATTCAGTTGATTACTTTGCACTAACGCAAGGATCAATTCACACTGTAGCCTTTTCAGTTGAAAATGTTTGTAAGTTTGTCACAACCGTTGCTTTTAATTTTTTTATGCTAAAGACGGGCAAACAGGCATACGTACGGTCCACCTGATGGTAAGTGGTCTCTGTCGCCTATGGACACGTGCAGCATCAAGGGAGCTGCAAGCGCGTTGCCGGCCTCTAAAATAAATAATTGAATCTGTGGCATCATTCGGTATCTCATATTATTAAATTATCTATAGGTATACTGCCTCTCGATTGGTAGTGAGTTCTGTGAGTTGTACTCACTCATAAATCACATGGTTTCATGGTTTAGTTGCATTTAAAATCACAAATAAAATTCTTACGCACTTGGCAGTGGCACGTCCGATATCGAATTTATTTATCTTTATAGCCCCGTCCATTAAATAAATGCATTGGTTTGGAGCGAATGAATGGCTGCGTCGTAAAATCAAGCTTTTTACTAAATAAAAGCGAAATCAGTTTATTTTTACGCTTTCGTACTAGGTAGGTACAATTTACGCTTAACCCACATTTAAATTAGTATGTTGTTTTGGTGTTACGCAGACTACGCAGTACTTCATAAGGAGGTAGGTAGGTAGTTCACTAGGTACATTACATATTTTATTGACGGTTGGGCGTTTAAATATTTAAATGTTAAGTTGTTTATGCCGATCATGTATTCTGGCGCGTGATAATGATAACAAACATCTTCCGCATTCCTTCCGTCGCGGCACTTCATTGATTAGGGTCTGTTTTGGTTCGAAACCTACTTCGGTTTTAAAGAACTGTGATGAAGAATACATTCAAAATAATTCTGAATAATTTTGTGATTTTACTATTGCCTTGATTTTTTAAATCTCGCTCTTTTTCGGTTGTTGCCCGTGGTCCAACTGTGTATTCCAACTAGTTGATTGAGCATGGGTAGATAGATATAGGGCAATAAGTACAGTACATTTAGAACCAAATGGCAGAAATTCTACGTTGGGCGCCATTTAATTTTTGCTGTATGTTCTCTTGTGATGGTGTTCAGTATTCTGTATCGAAAGGGTGTAAACGGGACCTTATTTATAAAACTCCGCTGTCCGTCAGAAACATGTTCTTTTCAGTTTTCAGCGTACCTAAATATATTGCACGGTGGTACGAAACCCTTCTTGTGCGGGTCTAACTCGCACAGTGCGAGTCGCACTTGACCGTATTTTGTTTTTCAGTTTCCCCAAGCACTTTATGCCTAGCATTACAATGATCAGCATCATGTTCCTGTGAACTGTTAAAGTTTACAAACATTTTTGTATTGTTACAGCGGTCTGAACTTCCAAGACTTGATCGTGCGGCAAGGCGCTATTGACTCACCACCGAAGACACCTTTCATACTTGGCTTTGAATGCGCTGGAGAGATTGAACAAGTAGGCGAAGGAGTCACAAATTTCAAGGTAACAAGACCTACAATAACTACATACAATACAATAGGTAGACGAAAACACTGGTACAAAGAATAAAAAAATATATAATTTAGTATTGAGTACACCGTAAAAATAATAGAATAGGAAATTATACAGGTAAATAAGTCAATCGATACGATTTAAACCACTTGTCGATAAAAATCACAAATATACATTTGTTGGTTTGATAATAACCATGACAGATTGCAATTGGTTCAGCTTCTTATAATTCTTCAATATCTATTGCCTATGGCATTTTATAGTATTAAATACTATAGTACATAATAATAGTAGGATGGCAATATTTAAAGTACATAATAATAGTAATAGGAATGGCAATATGATGCAGCAAAATGACTTCGCCGTCTGTGAAACGTGCAAAGAAAGATGCCCGAAACGGAAGTATCTCGACTGTCCTCAGGGACGAAGTACGAACAAAATGCGTCGCTGTAAATTTTCGCATAATTACGCAGACTTTAGTTCTTATCCTTTAAATCCGGAACCCGGAACTGAGGTCTGGAGGATTCACAGGAGAAAATGACAGATGGCTGTTCTAGTTTCAACGACGAAAGTGTGTACAATTTCACTACATAGTGCAAAATATTCATAGAAATATGAAACGTGCATGTGTTTAACTGTAAAGTAGGCAAGTTTTACTATAGCGTGGTTAGGCATGTCATTGTCCGGGGTGTAATAGACCTTACGAAATATAACGGTCAATTTTTTGGCTTAAAAAAGCTTTAATCTAAAACGAAGTTTGCAGAAAATGCCATCAGGCACATTGTAATCTATACTCTAGTCGTTTTGCAGCTGATACAAATGTAAACAAACCATTAAAATAGTTTTCTAGGGTTTTCACCAACTGACATGAATTTGTACACCAAATGCGTTTATTTAGACAAACTACTCATTAAGGCAAAATAGTACATTATGTTAAACGTTTCAAATCTCTTCTTGGAAATAAGATTGTCATTGCAGTGTTTGAATGATGACGGTGTTATTTAATTTTGTTTATTTCCACATTTACTCGGAGTTTATAATTGTTATCGATCAATATATATTTATTGAAGAATTCACAAATACCTTAATGAGAGTTTGTCTAAATAAAACGCATTTGGTCTACAAATTCATGTCAGTTGGTGAAAAATCCTAGAAAACGATTTTAATGGTTTGTTTACATTTGTTTCGGCTGCAAAACGATCCTAGTATAGTTAGGTTTACAATAAAGTCATTTATTTCTTATTCATTTTTATCATAGATGGCTTTGTAAACGAAAATACTGCATTTGGGTGAATAAAACTGCGATACGAGCTTTTCAATAGGTTGTCCCTTCATTGAAATTGATTTATTTGTCCTTCATGAAGGTTGTCCCTTCATTGAACAGCTAATAGGTCATTGTAAATTGCTTACAACTTACAACATATTAACAATTGTATCGCAGGTTGGAGACCAAGTCGTGGCGCTCCCCGAATACAGAGCATGGGCTGAGTTGGTGGCCGTCCCCGCTCAGTACGTGTACGCCCTGCCCGAGGGCATGACAGCCCTGGACGCGGTGGCCGTCACCACCAACTACGTGGTGGCTTACCTCCTGCTCTTCGAGATGGCCAACCTGACGCCCGGCAAGAGCCTTCTCGTGCACTCTGCTGGGGGTGGCGTGGTAAGTCCTTCTTATCCCTAATACTAATACCTACTAGTATCTTACCTACCATATTATTGTTAAGGGCTTCATTAGCGGCTAGGGTTGCAAGATCAACACATCATTTTGCGGGAAGTTCTGCAAATTCCGCGACGATCTCGGATTTTCCTGCCATTTGGCAACCTTATTAGCCGCCCATTACAGAGCATGGGTCTCATCAGTCATCAACACCTTCCACCCTGATCTACTGCATTGATGGGGGATTTGTAACTCGAGTAGCGAAATTTTCTATGCCTGAATGCATATGACATGGCTTATCGACTTCTATCTAACGTTAATAACCAAGTTCAATGCCAAAACGTGCACTCCGGAAGTTATAACCACTCAAAAAGTTTTACCACTAGCGGTCATCTCACACTATCAATTTACGGCGGGCTATGAGCGGACATGTATAATTTTCGCTAATCTTTATGGCCGCTCTGATGTACGTAGGTCCTAATTTAAAGTACCTACCTATCACCGGAGAAAAATGCCGTACATTTAACTTGACTCAGACCGGTTCCAATCCAATCCAATTGCGCCAATTATATAAGGCCTATGACTGAGAATGATTTATGTTAAATAAGTTAAATTAATACTGATACAGGTATATTTTCCAAATTGCAATAAAATTCAACTTATGTATTTAGATACTTACATTATTATTAAGTAAAGTTTGTTTGTTCTCAAATCATGTTTTTCTTACTTACAGAATGGATAGGTTAGTAGGGTTAGAACCTAATCGAATACGAATACAAAATTAATAAACACCATAATTACCTAATTTTAAAATGCATTTCAATCGTATACTTACCTAGTATTATTACCTACTTACTATGTAATAAGCGATTTTCACACTTGCTATGCAACTTGTCACTATGTGGTGGTAGGGTATTGGCATATTGTCTTATTTAAAAAAAGTAGGTATTTCTTTATTTTTAATAATTTTTCGTAGGAATATTCCAAACATTCATAATTTCCTAATAAAAACGTATACTTTTAAGCCATGTAGACGAGTTTGGGAGAAATGTTCGATGGATAATAATTAAACGCAACCACGTAATGCTTAGATAGACCTAACATTAACCATTTCAGGAACACGGTTTGTGCATTAAATACTCGTAAGAATGCAAGTTAGGTTGGATGTAACGACAAAACAACATTTCTGTCTGTGTTTACGGTGTTTACATGTAGGTAACAATAATGATATTGAACAGTAAATAAAAATACATGAATCATTCCTAATATAATATTGTGCACATCTTGTAAAATATATTTTGAAGTTAGTTTGTCGGTTCGGACAAAACTTATGCAAATAAATGAAACTCGCTAAAAATACCGGCAAAGCATTGACCCTAGGAACCACGACCGCGACTTCATAACTTCGTACCTATCTACTTTTCAAAACTTTGTGTCTGTGTGTACGTACAGTACATACCTATCTATACCTACGTGTTTATAATGAGCGCGCTAACAATGTTACGTATTGTCTAATTTCCCGCTTTGAATTAGGTGAGAAAAACACTGAGCTCTGGAATGCTCTTCCGTTTATTACGTCATTCATTACCTTAGGTCAACGACCCGTAATTTGAGGCGGCTAGGAATATGGGTTATGGGATGAGATAGGTGGAGTTCGGACATGCCACTAATTATTGTATTTCTACGCATTCAAATTACAAACACGAAACTGTTGGTAATGTCTGTAACGAGTAGGCAAGAGCGGGACGTGCTTGTTGGTAACTATTATTGGATGGATAGTAAAATATTCTTGTAGGTTACTTACCTAAATCATCGGTCTAGTTAATACGATCATAGTGGTTCGGGTAATTAATAGATGGCTGTGTAGTTCCACAAACATTTCTCAACAAACATTACGACATAGCTGCATAGCAACTGGTAGCTGTAATGTATCGTAATATTCTTAACCTAACAAAATCAATGACCTAGGCATTGAGTAAAATACGCAAAAAATTGTAATGTGGATGGCTAAGAATTTCGACTTCCGTTTGACTTTCGAGTTTCGATAGTAATTTGTTTTGAATGCTCTGTCCATTCTACTTTCAGAAACCAAAGAAAACTGGATTTTTTGTAAAATACAAAAATCGAAACACGAAACAATGTTCTCAATAAAATTCTGAGAACAAAATAACGTTCGATTGAGAATGAGGTTTTCTTGAAATGCATTTTCTTCCTCAGTAAAACCAGCGTTATGCAACCGGCAAGACTTTTCTGTTCTTGGTCGGCTAAGCATAGGTGAATTAAGCTTCGGTGTTGCTTATATCCATGGGCGACAGTGATCACTTACCACCAAGTGACTCTACTCGTCTGTCGGCTATCTATCTATGTATCTATATAACAGCCTTTTTTTAAATCCACTACTGGACATAGCCCTCCCCTACTTGGCGCCATTCCGCGCGGTCCTGGGCCCTCTGAATCCAGCGGTTACCCGCTGTTTTCTTTAAATGATCGGTCTGTCAGCTATTTACACAAAATCTGTTTGAAACCAGGGCCAAGCCGTGGCGCAGCTGGCGAAGACAGTGGACAACGTGACGGTGTTCGGCGTGTGCTCCAAGAGCAAGCATGAGGCGCTGAAGGCCAACAACAACAACATCGACCATCTTCTCGAGAGGGGCAGCGATTACACCAGCGAAGTCAGGAAGTGAGTATCAACTATCAACCAGTCAGTTGTCACACTATTTTAGTACAGTTCTACATTAATATTATACGTCCATAGTTCGAAGTTTAATAAAAGTCTGTGGCAATCTTTGGTACTCGATTAATAAATAGGACTCGAGTAAAAAATAGACTATGCTTATACAAGTCATTAGTTTAATTAAAGAGTCATGAAACAACCATTATATTTTGTGAAATTTTATTTACTATAGGTAGGTACCCTTTACCGTGCTATAGATCCTGTATCTATGAATTTTTCAAGTGGCCCACCAAAAATTCACTCTGAATATGTATGTACATATTGTCTATTACTCACTATTCTTTACATTACCATATCTTTATAATTGTTAGTACCTAAGTACGTAGGTAGAGGTACCCACATTTACATCATTTGACCCAAAACAATTTATTAAACAACAAAAACTTGTTTTATATACAGCTACGTATAAATTGCATCATCCATTGTTTGGGTTTCGCGCGCTTTGTTTTGATAAAAGTAATAAAAAATTAGGACATTGACACGATGATTTTTTCGCAAAATATTTCGTCTCATAAATCCTTCATAAAAAGCGTATTTTAATAAATCACATTGAAGATTAATTTCAGATTGCAATGTATATTCTAAAAATGAAGTGCGTACTGAAATCATGAAATCACGCAGTGTTAAAAATACACCGCCTACTCGGGCAGCCCTTCGCGCTAATGGCTGCCTCCTTGTGTACATTTATACGTGGTGTGCGGGAATTTTATTCAAAGCATATTATGTTTACGTTATTGCCGCTATAAATTGACTTTGCTGTCATTATCGTTCTGTAAACTTAGCAAAAAAATATATATTCGCCCATTCGCATGAGTATGGAAGCGAAATATTTCTCTTGTTCTTTTCTTGTACATATCTATGATAGACAGACATGACATGTGTTTATAGCTCTACGTGAATTACCTGCTCTCCCTAAGATGGTGCTTCTGCTCTCCCTTATCTCCCTAATAATATTCCTTTACATAAGGTCGGGCGTGGCGAGGATGGTTTTAATTTTATGTGGAAGTCAAATTTTCGCACGTATTTTAGGGTTATGCGTAGGATAATATGATTAATATGTTAATTTAGCCTTTGAGGATTATTAAAATGATATGTAGGTAATTTACGCACATTTTCGTATTCAGCCATTTTCCAGGGACCTGTACCTAAGTTAACACTGAAATAGTGTACGAAACTCTCTGCACGAAAATCCTAAAAGCTCAAAAAGGCGATACGAGATGTCACATCTAGACCGACTAACTAGGTCATCGAATACCTGGTTCAGCCATTACATCATAGATGGAATTAGGTTTTTTAATATCTTTTTTCCACAATGCTACAAGCGTGTTTTCAGATTTTTAGGGTTCCGTACGAAAAACCGAAAAACGGAATCCTTATAGATCACTCGTGCGTCATGGCGACCACCGTTCACAGCCCATATCCCCTTATATTCCCCCCTTATATCCGAAACTACTCCCCCCTTATATCCGAAACTACTGACACTAGAAGTTTGAAAAAAATACAGAGAATAGTTCTGTCCTTTACTTGAATATTACAGAAAAACCTATAAAAAGTTTATGGTTTTAAAAAAAGGCAAAAATAAATAAAATATAAAAATAACAGTAAATACATAATCAACGTACGGAACCCTCTTCAAGCGAGTTTAACTCGCACTTGTCAAGTTTATTTTAAACTACAATTCTTATGATTTTGTGATTTACTTAAATGATTTTATGACTATTTTAATATTTAAAGTAGTAAAACAATATTGTTAAGTAGGTTTGTTTATGATTACACTCTATCGAACACATGTGTCTCCCATATATTTTGACATTCTAATAATATTTTGAGAATAAAAACGTACAAGCATCCGGATGGGAGCATTAAAAACATTCCTTAGATATTTATCGTTCTTTACGAGCAAATAAACCATTGTTCCAGATCCCAAGCTTTGTTAATTGATAGTTATTAGAGTTACATATTTCAGTCCCACCCATGCCGCTCGTGTGATCCTTTGCGACCAGATTAGTGAGACCTTCTCATGTCTCAGTTCGCGATAACGGGTCTACTTGGCCGTGCAGGATCCGAGGACCAGCTGACTCTAGGCTCTGCAGTCAAGTTCCAGTTGATACGGACAAGTCATACTTTAATTGTTCCGTTTATAACTCGATCCTTAGGGCAGCTGCTTCGTAACAACCTCGCGGCATTTAACTCTCGTAAATAGACAAAGATATTTTTATATCTGGTGAGCTTTTCTCGGCGTAAACGAGTTCAGCCACACAATCATAATGTAAACAAACAGTACGGTTCTTGTAAGCCGTGGTAAGGTGGCATGCAATATTTGACTTTAAGATTATGTGGTTAGGCAAGTTTCAAATGTACACGGCTTTACTTTATATGAATGTAAGTAATTACGAAATTACATAGTAATACATCAAACATCATTTGCAATGAAATTTACAGCAACGGTAGATAATAAGCAAAGTAAATACACCCCTGTGAATCTACAAATTGTAAGAATAAATCAAACAACCATAAAAGGGTGCCTAGTTAATTCAAGTCCAGTTTCAAAGGTGACGACCCGTGTGGCGCAATGGTTACCATGCCGGATCGCCGCACCAAGGGTCCTGGGTTCGATTCCCAGCGAGGTGGAAATTTGAATGATGAGTTTGAATTTCTGTACTCGGTCTGGGTGTGAATGTCCTTGTCTTGTGTGTTGTCCATGGCACCCACGAGACAGGGAATCCTAGTGTGGGGCTATGAGTGTGAAGCGTTATTTATTTATTTATTTATTATTAAAGGTTGTCTGTCATCTCAATGTAAAATTGTCACTTCGGCCAAAGTAGTCTACACAACTGAGTCGCGAGGTTTACTATAGTGTGAAAGCAAATTATCTTTGACTTGATCTGTCAACTTGCAAGTACCAACTTAAATCACGAGACTCAATTCAAAAGAACATTATTACTACGCTGGCCTACTCTTCTAAAGACTCCAAAGAAGCTTAAAATGTAGGTAATTGCAATAGTACTGCGTCTAATAGGATTGTTCTGATAGGATTTCTGCTGATGGCGTGGACATCGTGCTGGATTGCCTCTGCGGTGAGGAGTGCAACCGCGGCTACTCGCTGCTCAAGCCCATGGGACGATACATCCTTTACGGTACGTAATTTTAGTGTTTGTGTTTGGTTCTGAAAACTCAAAAAATCCTCAATACAATATATATTTTAAGAGAAAAATATGTATGCATACATTCCATAGTCGTTATTATAAAATAAGTTTATTTGCCCTATTACTTGAAGCCTACAAATTATACAGTTTTTTTGAGTTTTAAGAATTGATTTTCATATGTTTAGCTCGGGGTATGAAAATTTATGGGGAGTAAAATATAACTTTCTCCGTTACGTTACGTTATGCGTTATGTTCGTGCGCAAGATTACCTCATTTACTAATCTACATATTTTATAATCGTTCGTAAGGAGTAAACTCCAGTCGTGCGTCTGAGCTGACACACAATTTTTTTTATAATTTTTCTTTTTGAGCTTTTACTGACGGAGCAGTTTAATTGATAAATTTGTTGCGGTTGTCTAAAACTTGAAAACTGTTAGCAGAAACCCTATACAATAGTTTTTATCTCAGGATCATCTAACATCGTGACTGGCGAGACTAAGAGCTTCTTCAGCGCCGCGCGTGCCGTGAGTACCTAATGTTTTAATTATCTGATTTAATATGAAGAATGCTGTTCTCATACATCCGTGCCTCGTACACCTCTGCCTCGTACCTCTCGTCTAGACAGCTTACGTAAAAACTTTGCTGCACTGTTATAAACTCCTATAATATGAGTTATGGGTTATGACTCACCGATTGACTGCAGACTAGTGCAGACACTATAATTGGATCACTTCTGCCTTAACTGGTGTTATTGTATAGTGATAAGACAATGTTATCGAAATTTAAATAACATAATGACCTGGAAATTATATTTCATAAATACTCAGGAATGTTAAAAAAGTGGTTTAAACGAAATAACCGTTGCTAATAATGATCGTAATTAATGTGCAATTGATCTTCCTAAAAAAACAAAGGTTGCTATTGCAAAATATAATGCAACACATTGTAAATTTTAAATAATACAGATTGAAATGCGTGATATATCTTATTATAAGTGGCGGAGGCGCCATTATCTGTTTCTGTATTAGTCATTAGCGCTGGAAGTATCTGACCGTTGAAGGCTACTGAAAACAGTTAACAACTACCTACCTATGCAACTGTAATGATAATATGCGTTACAGACCGGTTAACACGCCTTTGGACGGTCTTTAGATGGTCGTGAAATTTTGTGTCACCCAACGTGTTTCACGTCGTGGGAGTTACAATAACACATTGTCAGTCACAAACAGCACAACGAACATAAAAATAGGGCAATGACCGAATACGTTCAAATTAATTAATCTGTGCGGTACAAGTTTGAGATCTTTTCCTTGTCAAACTAATGGTATGGTAGCGAGAACTCTTCATGAGGCTTTTACTTTTACTACATACTAACAAATAGTATAGTAAAGCAAGGGGAACTCTTACTTGTATCATACTACAAATTATCGTATTTAAAAAACTTAATAAAACGCTAGAGTTACTGACTGACAGAAAACGCGTTAGGCTGTCCTAAACCAAGGTTTCCGCAGACCAAGTCGCAAGCACTGGCTCTTACTACACTAACTCTATTTGTGTGTCGTAATCTCTATTTATGTGTGGTACAGTGGTGGCAAGTGGACAAGGTGTCGCCCATCAAGCTGTTCGACGAGAACAAGAGCCTGGCGGGGCTGAACCTGCGCCACCTGCTGTTCCAGCACGGCCGCGCGGAGTACGTGCGCCGCGCCGTCGACCGCGTGTTCGCGCTCTGGACCGAGGGGAAGGTCAAGCCGCTCGTCGACTCCACCTGGGCGCTTGAGGACGTACGTATCACACACACGCACATATGCCTACTAGACATACATACATGTACACATGATTAGTATAGCTAAATAGTGATCTATCAATTCTATCAAAGGTTTTGAGTTTGAACTATCAGGGCGACGAAAACTACTGATTAGAATTTCGCATCAGCTCGTAGCTATTACCGTTCAATTAATTAAAATCTCATTATTTTCATATCAAGGTCGGTGAAGCGATGCAAAAGATGCACGACCGCAAGAACATCGGTAAACTCGTGTTGGACCCGTCCCTGGAGCCCAAGCCGAAGCCTGCCACCCCGGCCAAGGGCAAATCCGGCAAGGAGAAGAAGCCAGCCAAAGAGAGCTCCGAGGAGAAGAAGGACAAAGAACCCAAGGAAGAAGAGAAGAAGCCAGCAGAGAACGGCGAGAAGAATGGTGAGGAGCCACTCACTAACGGTAACAGTGACGAAGGTCAGTCTCGGACTATTGTGACCAGGCATGCTTAGACGCGTAGACGCTTCATCGAACGTATGTATTTACATGAGTATTTTTGGCTTTAGCATTTCGACTACTTCGCGCACCGGCCGACGCACGTAAGGCTTCCGAGAAGCCATGCCGCCATGCTGCCATCGATTGTCACAGGATACGCGCAGCCTTTAGACCTGCTCGATAGCCGACTGCTTGCATCTAGGGTTGCCAGACCTGGACATATTAAATTGTATGGACTTTGGGGTTGATGTCGCGATGGACATGTAAAAATTAAAAGATACTATTTCCTTTTTTGAAGCAATAACTCCAAAATGTATTATTTGCACGTAATTCATTCGTTTTAGTTTTTATTAATCCATTATTTAATGAACAATTTTAATTTTGGTTGGGGTTTACGTATCAAGACAAATCTTGACCATCTGGCAATCCTACTACAATATACTCACGCTTAAAACTAGATGCCTCATACTAAGTACAATACTTTAAATTAATACTCCTAAATTATTAATTAATGACTTTTTGAGGAATGTTTTGGGATGCTATTGATTAATTATCTTACCGTATTGATTATTTATCATGTTAGAAGCATGGGGATGTTTTGGGATATGCAGTATAAGCCGTCATTTTAATTTAGATCCTATTTCTTGTTATAGTTAGGTTCCAAATAGGACCATAATGAAACATTAATTTATAGGAAAAATAGCAGGTCTAAGGGTTGCTGATCCTCACAAATTTTTAGTCAGCTTGGTCATAACATGTCGGGTCTTAAGGCCTTCAAGCTATGCCTTATTTTATATCCATTTTATAGAAATACCCTAGAATAAGAATTAACTTATGAAACTTGGCTCCACAATTAGGTACTATGCAAATGAATTTAATTAGTATATAGCACTGTTTATTCGGTAGGCTTTATAAAATTGCAGATCCACGCAGTATTTTAAATATTTAAGTATATAATATCAGTTATGCAATCATCATGCCTATAGATCTTATTGCCTTTTTTAAATCATTCTCATATTTTTTGCGGATTAAAGAAAATGCGGCACTCAATACAAAATTAGAAACTTTTATTATTTTTAGAAAACTTAAAAACTATTCATTTATATTTCGATACTCGCTAATATATCGCTAGTAAACATGCATGGTCAGAAAACAGAAGGCTGAATCATTAAACTTACAAGACATGTTCGGAGCTGGAGCATGTGTATTGAGCCTTCTTTGAGCATTTAGATTTTAGAGAGTGCAGTTATTATAATGGCTATTTGAGCATAATACAAGTAAGCATAAATCGATGATAAAATTATTAAAATGAATTTAACCATTATAAATAGTAGCACCAGCTGTGATCTTGACTGGTAAGATTAATTTTATCGTTCAGAAGGCAGAGGCAGATGGCAGATTTCATACATTGCTACATAATATGAGCGATAAAATTGTCAGTTTTTTTTAACTTTGGTTGGTATCAACTATTGGTTGAAGAATTACAAAATGCAATGATCACAAATCGAAAATCTAGTCGTAGTCTATCGACGGTCTAGATGTGACATCTCGTAACTGCAATTTTTGAGTTTTTAGGATTTTTATGCAGAAAGTTCCTTACAGTAATTCTGGTGTTAACTTGTAGCATACTAATTAAAATATTACATTTTACGACAAAAACGGACTCGTACTCCTGAAATATGTGGATTTTTGACCGCTCATTTACACGCGCGTGTCGCGGACCGTCTCGTGGCGCGTCCGTAAGCCACGCCCCCTACGCGCGTGTGAACACCGCGCGAGCGCTCGCGCGAGCCCCTTTGGCGCGCGCCTACAAAACCGCTCCCGACGCGAGCCCGCGAGCCACGAGACTTGCCGCGGTCTGGTCCGCGAGCGCCCTGTTCACACGCGCGCGTATGCGCGCGTCTCGCGGATTGTCTCGTGGCTCGCGCGCGCGTCTAAATGGGGTATGACAGTTGAGGTGTGTTAATTTAGTTAGACCGACGAAATATTTTTGTGTAAGTTCAACAAACATGGTAATTAATAATAGATGAAAAACCGGAAGATCCTAGTAATTACTAAGCGACAAATGTATCTAATTTGTTGATTATACAGTTTACGTTTAGTTGGGTAAGTTCCTATAACTTAGTTATAATGTTTTGTAACATTCCAGACTCGAAGGAGAAGGAGAAAGAGAAGGAGTCTAGCTGAATTGTTCCCGGAGGACTGGACCAGACAAACCACCGCCAATACATTATTTTAGAGTTGCTCGTTTGCCGGCGCCGCGCCGCTGCCGACCACATTCTATGTTGCCTGATGTTTTATTACGTTGTAACTAAATAAGTCTGAGTACGACAATGTCCGGTGCCTCGTACCAACAACACACCGGCTCAATCGGACGGTGTCGTACAAGTTCTTAATTAAGTTTAGTTTTTATTCATTCTATCATCACATTCTTTATTTTAGATATAACATAAATTATAAAATATTATCGGTAACGACGATTACCTTACCGAACAGCGAAATTTGCAATGAATTTTATTTGTAATGCAATGTAATTTTATTATTTGAATCTGGCCTAAGTTAATATTAATTTGTTTCTGAACTCGCGAGTCTTATAGTTTAATGTTAAGACTTTATTTTAAGATGAGATATTTTAGTCTGCAGTTATTTTAAATGGCTATTGTATATCTAAGGTGCAGAGATGCTTAATCTTTATGTATGTTAAGCTTTAATATTTTATTAGTAAATGTTTAAAATTTGGCCCAAGAGACCCACCCCCGCCCCCGGGCTCGTCACCCCTTCACTTCGCTCTCTCATTCTCAAATCTCATGAATTACGAACTTAACCTTACGTGTGATATTTTGTACTAGGTATGCTAGATATCGCGGTACTCGATCCACTCGGTACTGCCTCTAAAACATGACATTATTTTTATTTGAGCGCAGATCGCATTTGAGTTTTGAGAATTTTATATTTATATTTTTATACTTAGAAGTTTTGTAAATTATTTTCTAGTTACGAAAAAATTCATCGAATTATTTGAGTAATCAGCAGTCATTGTGGAACTGGGAACTTGATCGGCTCCGAAAAGTGATTTGCTACACGACTTTGGAGGTTTTCTATTTGTATGAGCTTATAAGAAAATTGCGAAGTATTTTTGTGGCTAACTGTAAATTTGTGGAAATTCAACTTAATGGCACCTTTGGTATAAAGTCATATTTTTATAAACCAAATGACTACGAGATTTCTTTAATATGAAGTTTTTTATGTATCTTTACACTCAAATATCACATATCTAACAAGCACTTTCACACAATGTATATTAGGATAATATTTTGATACCAATATTCACGGCGTTTCTTTTTGATATGTCTAGCATATTGAATAAAAATTCTCCCTTTCTTTCGTAAAATTGTTAGTGAAGTTTACCGCCATAATGTACAATATGGTTATAGGTATATGTACCCAGTACTATATAATTATCTGTATTAACATATCAAGCGGATGTAAAATTTTGCTCTGAGGCTGAAAGTAGTCCGGAACAGCCGGAATAAAATGAGGCAACAAAGTTCCCAACTTACTGCTCAAGTAATAATCCCTGCCGCGGCGTTGACGCAACGTATGTTCGATAAATCTAACTCACTACACTCTTACAATTAGATTTTTTACGGAACTTTACAGTTTTTGAACGTTTTTGCACGAGCATAATTTGCGTTAGCGTTAGTTTAGTGTCCGACCGTGGTGTGGTAGGCTGTAGTGGCTGTACCACAGCAGCAGCCGAGGTTGTGTTGAGCTTCTGAGCACGACGTCGCGACAGTCAGACTCCATTCCGCGCGGAGTGAATCAATCAATAGATAGCTTTTGTATGAAATCGTGAGCGAGCCGCTTTGTTTGTCGTAAGGTGGCTTGGTGCTAGTTTCGTGATGTGCGCGGATACAACTCGCTTCAGTGTCTCGGACCAATATCTTTAAAGCTACTGTCTTCTTATTAGTAATTTTGTCGCTTTATGTGTCAAATATGTGCGAATTTCTTGTAATGTAAACATATATTATTAAATCTTGTGTATATCGACCTGTATAATGGTTTAGATTTATCTGAATTTTCTCTTCTATAAGGATATCAATTTAATTCAATAGTAATCGTATGCTGGAGTGACCGCGCCGTTTGTGTTGTGTCCAAATTGTTGTAGGTTAGTGTCGAAAATGATGCCAATATTTATTACGAATGAGATTGCTCCGGAGATGGTGAAACTCGCGCCGTCGCTCCAGCAGTTCACCGGCTGGGTCGTTATTGTATTACACATTATTTTTATAAGGGCGGGCCAGTGTGATACCTATACTATGAAACGGATAAATAAATATGTATGATCTGTAAAAATGCTTATCAATGTTTTTTTTTATTTCAAAATCTACCTCGTTTTCCTTGTCCCTGAAATATTTCCATGTCGGAGGCCCTCGATAAAAACTTCCGGCATTTGGATGGCTAACAACTCCTCAACCAATCCTTTCTGGAACAATGTGATGATGTGATTTGATGCTCTAGTCTAGGCCTTCTTAGTTATGAGGAGAGACTCCAGTCGTTTAGAGGCCACTATAATGTTTAAGCTAAGTACTTTATAAATAAATATTCTAGTACTTAGTGTCGGTAGTCCGGTGTTCTATCTATATAAAGGGTAAGTTGTGTAGGTCCTCATATCTTCCATGGAGTTGAAATGAGGTCCAAAAAGTTTTTTACATGGACCATGTGTCTAGTGCTACGGTGCAGCGGTGTCCGAAGTGAATGATAAGAGCAGTAGCCATTTCTCAGTCTCACAATGTTTGAAGTTCTAGAAATAATTAAGATTAAAATAAAATTATGTATGAGAACAGAACCATCCAGATTAATCCCAACGTATTAGGATATTATTAGGTGCCCGATTAGCAGCTAGGGTAGCTAGAAAAATATATGTTTCGATCATAGTGTACTTAAAGACTACGTTTAAGTTTTAATCAATACTCCATGGTTTTAATGGTATTGCAATATCGCAGAAACAGTTTCCCTGCTATTTCCTATTTCGGAGAACCTCGCGAATCGGAACCGTGAACAGCGTCTTGCATGGCAATGTATTGGTCTTATAGTGATGTCCATAGATGCCAGTGCTCGGCATGCTTTTTTTAATGGACGTTTAAGTTTTAATCAATACTCTATGGTTTTAATGGTATTGCAATATCGCAGAGACAGTGTCCCTGCTATTTCCTATTTCGGAGAACCTCGCGAATCGGAACCGTGAACAGCGTCTTGCATGGCAATGTATTAGTCTTATAGTGATGTCCATAGATGTCAGTGCTCGGCACGCTTTTTTTAAAGGACGTTTAAGTTTTAATCAATACTCCACGGTTTTAATGGTATTGCAATATCGCAGAGACAGTTTCCCTGCTATTTCCTATTTCGGAGAACCTCGCGAATCGGAACCGTGAACAGCGTCTTGCATGGCAATGTATTAGTCTTATAGTGATGTCCATAGATGTCAATGCTCGGCACGCTTTCTTTAAAGGTTGATAGTAGGGCGCTGGCTGCTAGAGGGGCGCCGTCGAGCTGATTGCCTAGAGCGCTGTACACATTAAATTCGCCACTGAGTTCATTCAACAAGAGAATGAATGATACCACTTAATTTTAGACTACGGTTTATTGATTAAAGTTAACGAAAATCTAGTCCAAGTAGACTCCATAAGCAACAACATTAGCGTATATGTGGCAGTTCTCAAAATTGTAGTTTGCAAAGGCGTCACGTTCGTGATCCCAGAGGAACGAATGAAACATGTGCACGCTCTGCTGTCTCCTCTGACCGATAGTCACAGCCACAATGATTCTGTATCTGAAACAATATTTGATACGTTTATTGTAATTGCTAATATCAAATCCAGGTCAATTCAGCAACTAGCTGCCCGTTTCTAAACTGCTCGTGAAAACTGATAGGAACCTTAAAACTGCAATTACTTAATCATTAATATTCTAACGAAACGAAGCAGTATTTTGAATGACAAAAGGTCCTATTTATTAGTGTTATAGATCCTAGTAATAGTAAATCATTGCTGGCAGTGATTGGACATAAGTACGCTTTTTGCCACAAATCCCAATAGCATCATGATTATAGCAAAGTCATGCTGTTGTTTTCAGATTCAGACCTTTTCTTTCTTCCCCATAAATGATGTTAATGTATTACTTACAAAGTTACACATGATTTTACAATTTGGGGTAGATACAGGGAGAATTGCTGTTAGAAGCAGTAACTAGCACCGTCTTTTACAGCAAAAGCAGTAGATGCAGGAGAAAGCCGACACACCAGCTAGCATTGGTAATATGTACATCATATTGAAATCTATACAGGCTACATAATGTAATAGACAACATAGTGGAGCACAGTATGACAACCTGTCGAAGTTTTCTTCTTTTAATGCCGTCCGAATGTTTTCGGTCAGCGCGAGACATATATCCGGTATAACTTTTTCACTGTATTCCACCTCCTGCAACTCCGAGTCAACGAGGCGTTTGAGAATCTTCTCCACATTTTCCACGTTAAAACGTTTTCTCGGATTGAGTTGGAACGTTGGTTGGTATGTTCGTACCTGCTTACATAAAGGCTTTGTATCAGACATTCTTGTTTTGTTTGATTGTTTGATCAATAAAAGCAACGAGCGAAATATGCTGAACAAAAAATTTCACTTTTTTGAGGTAACTAAGGCCGAGAATTAATCTTCAGTTAAACAAACCTACATACCTACCGTTTTCTGCTTGCTACTTAGACGTCTACCAGGAAGAAGTCCTGCGATTCCACGCAGAGATATTGTTCTACGCTCCCCAGACATCGTGAATAGAGACTGATAGTGGTACTTTCCGCGCTTTCCAGTGTCGGAGAGTAGACCTACTAGATTTTCAATAGTACCTAACCTATTTTTATAGTTTTAATAGAATCGTAAACTGGGACTGCTACTAGAATAAACTGATAGAATTTCGATTTGATCTACATTTCATAAGTAGGTACCTATTTAGAATTGTATATCAATCGGCCTTTACAATATATGTATATGTATAGGACAAATATACATATATAGGACTATAACATAATAATATGATAATATAATAATATAACACCAGGACACTGAGGACAGACGACAAGGTAAAAGAGCTGGAAGAAGAGATAGACAAGTTAAACTGGAGTATTGTGGGTTTATCTGAAGTCCGAAGACAGGGGGAGGACACGATAATACTCAAATCCGGAAACTTGTTCTATCACCGGGAGGGCGAACACCTGTCCCAAGGTGGTGTCGGGTTTCTCGTTCACAAGTCCCTCGTCAACAACATTGTGCAAGTCGGGAGCGTGTCGGCCAGGGTAGCGTACCTTACACTCAGAATATCCAAACGGTATTCGTTGAAGGTTGTACAGGTATATGCGCCGACTTCGACACATCCCGACGACGAGGTTGAGGTTATGTATGAGGACATAAGTAGAGCCATACATACCTCTAAATCTCACTTCAATGTTGTGATGGGGGACTTCAACGCGAAGCTGGGCACGCAAAGTGGCGCCGAGAGGAAAGTGGGTCCCTACGGAATTGGACGACGGAACCACCGAGGACACTTGCTGGCCAACTTTTTGGAGAAGGAAGATCTTTTTATGATGAACTCCTTCTTCAGAAAGAAGCCACAACGCAAGTGGACTTGGATAAGTCCTGATGGTTCCACGAAAAGCGAGATAGACTTCATTCTGGCAGACAAACGGCACATATTTAATGATGTCTCTGTGATCAGCAGGTTCAAAACCGGAAGCGATCACCGTCTTGTGAGAGGCACATTAAATATCGACCTGAAGCTGGAACGGTCACGCCTGATGAAGTCTACGCTTCGCCCAACATCCGTCCAAATCCAGGGATCCGAGAACTTTCAACTTGAGCTGCAAAACCGTTTTGCGTGCCTAGAATCGTGCACGTCCGTGGACGAGTTTAACACCAGGATGGTAACAACTGTCCACGAGGTAGGGTCGAAGTACTTCAAGACCCACCCTAGTGGTAGATCTCAGGTTCTCTCAGAACAAACTCTCGGTCTTATGAGGGATCGACGAGAACTATGTGTGCAGTCTCCAACCTCTATGAGTGAGTACCGACGGCTCAATGAGCAGATCTCCAAGTGCAGGCGACGCGATTTGCGAAAACACAACGCAAATCGTGTAAAAAACACAATTGAGCGAAACCAGGGCTCCAAAGTGTTCGCCGGGGATCTGTCCATTGGGCAAAGTCAGCTTACGAGGTTGAAGACCGAGTCCGGCACCATGGTTTCGTCGAAACCGGAAGTTCTGAGAGAGACTGAGAGATACTACGGACGGTTGTATGCCTCCTCTCAAGCTCCACCTCCTAGCGAGGAGAGCGATAAGAGAGCTAAACTGACCCGACACTACACAGAGGATATCCCGGACGTCAGCCTGTATGAGATTAGAGAGGCTCTCAAACAGCTTAAAAACAACAAGGCACCGGGAGATGACGGAATCACAACCGAGCTTCTAAGAGCTGGAGGGAAACCCCTTCTAGTGGCGCTCCAAAAACTGTTCGATTCCGTCATTAACACTGGAACTACCCCGGAAGCGTGGGGCAGAAGTGTGGTGACGCTGTTCTTCAAGAAGGGCGATAAAGCCCTTTTGAAGAACTACAGGCCCATTGCACTTCTGAGCCACGTTTATAAGCTGTTTTCGAGGGTGCTCACAAATCGCATTGCACGCAGGCTTGACGACTTCCAGCCTCCCGAACAAGCAGGATTCCGAAAAGGCTACAGCACCATAGACCATATACACACACTGCGGCAGATTATACAAAAGACCGAGGAGTATAATCTGCCGTTGTGTGTTGCCTATGTGGACTATGAGAAAGCCTTTGATTCTATCGAGACCTGGGCGGTACTAAATTCTCTCCAGCGGTGCCGGATCGACTACCGGTATATCGAGGTGTTGAAGTGTTTGTACTCATCTGCCACCATGTCCGTCAGAGTACACGACACAGCAACGAACCCCATCCAACTGCAGAGAGGTGTCAGGCAAGGGGATGTCATATCCCCAAAACTGTTCACCGCTGCGTTGGAAGATGTGTTCAAGCTGATGGAGTGGAAACGACGTGGCATTAACATCAATGGCGAATACATCACACACTTGCGATATGCCGATGATATAGTCATCCTGGCGGGTTCCCTGGAAGAACTTGGTACAATGCTCGGGGACTTGAACAGCGCCTCACAACGGGTGGGTCTTAAGATGAACATGGACAAGACGAAAATCATGTCGAATGTCCATGTCACACCCGTACCGGTTGTTGTTGACGGCGCTGCTCTTGAAGTTGTAGACGAATACAATTACCTGGGACAAGTGATCCAGATGGGTAAGTCCAACTTCGAGAAAGAAGTCACTCGTAGAATCCAACTCGGATGGGCTGCGTTCGGGAAACTGCGTCATATCTTGTCGTCCAAAACCCTCCCTCAGTGCCTGAAGTCGAAGGTGTTCGAGCAGTGTGTGTTGCCAGTGATGACATACGGATCCGAGACGTGGTGCTTTACTATTGGCCTGATCCACAAGCTCAGAGTTGCGCAGCGGGCTATGGAGAGGGCTATGCTCGGTATTTCTCTACGTGATCGCATCAGAAATGAGGAGATCCGTAGACGAACAAGGGTAACCGACATAGCTCAAAGAATTAGCCGGCTGAAGTGGCAATGGGCTGGCCACATAGTGCGAAGGACCGATAACCGTTGGGGAAGAAAGGTCCTCGAATGGCGCCCACGTCTCGGAAAAAGGAGCATAGGACGCCCCCCAACCAGGTGGACTGACGATCTGAAGAAGACAGCGGGCATCCGCTGGATTCAGAAGGCTCAGGACCGGTCAGAGTGGCGCAAGTTAGGGGAGGCCTATGTCCAGCAGTGGACCTCTAAGGGCTGATGGATGGATGGATGGATAATAATAGGATTGTAGGTATGTACTACATCTATGTAGAGGACCTACATGATTTTGATTGAACACATAACACATTTTACATTGATACGAATAGGTACCTATATACCTATCTATTTACCATATACGCCGATAATTCTTTCCGCATTGGGTATGGATCGTGGTCACGGGTAAACTGCGTTAATATCGGCGTACAAAATAGGTACATAATTATTATTTTGAGTAAGTACCCATAACTTTAAAGGCATCGAATCATTAAACGTAAAGTATTTTAATTAGGAAATGCAAACACAATAATACAACACTATTTTAACCGCTCATTTACACGCGCGTGTCGCGGACCGTCTCGTGGCGCGTCCGTAAGCCACGCCCCCTACGCGCGTGTGAACACCGCGCGAGCGCTCGCGCGAGCCCCTTTGGCGCGTGCCTACAAAACCGCTCCCGACGCGAGCCCGCGAGCCACGAGACGCGCCGCGGTCTGGTCCGCGAGCTCCCTGTTCACACGCGCGCGTATGCGCGCGTCTCGCGGATTGTCTCGTGGCTCGCGCGCGCGTGTAAATGGGGTATAACAACTAAAGGTTTCCATTGCACGTTTTTATATCATTTTATAAAATCACAATTGAATGATATATCCTGGGACTATAGATAACATGGACACAATACAAAAATGGTCATTCCGTAATGACGTCATCGTTCTTCAGGTACCACTACAAAGTCCGTGATCCAGATAGAGTAATAAATCCATGCTTACCTCTCACCATTAATTTCCTGCAATAGATAGCAATACTATACGTATATTTTGTGGAGTCCAACAGAAACTGGTTTTTCAGCCGAAACCGAACCTAGTTCCAGTTTCGGCTGAAACCGAAACCGAAACTTAGGGTGAGGCCAAACGAGCATATATTTGAAGAACCATATCAAAATAGGACATAATTTTTTTATGTAAGTGTGGACACCCTACAATTATGAAGATAACCTCAATCCGGCATGTGATTGGTCCAATGTATAATTCCGATATGACGTCATCGATGACGTATGTCAGAATCGAACTTCAGGTACCTCTACAAAGTCTATGATCCAGATAGAGTATAAATATCCATGATTCTACCCATGGAAGATAGAGCAGAAGGAAGGCCATCTCTGTATGAAAAGTGTCCGTAAAAACGCGTCCAATTACGGGTGGCGCTGCGGTGCGGTCTACAACAGCCATGTTCATATATCTATTTGTCACATACAGTCGCCATTCAGAAATTGCCATTAATGGAACCTCTATTTTCTATAAACAGCTGGACACTTTCCACTTTCCTTTCATATGAGATGGCCCTCCTTCTACCTCAATATTCCATGATTCTACCATAATTATGGTGGCCAATAAAATATTATCCAAGTTCAAGGTTCATAAAGCCTTGTGAAAAATGCATGGGAAAATGATGAAAATGTACAGTGTGCTTAACTGCTTAGTGCGAGTTTTACATGACTTGTTGACTAAAATTTGTATGGGACCAAAGCAAAACCATCAGTTATTCTAGCGTCAGTGAAAAGCTTCAGTCCCATACAAAAGCCACCTCGCATTTATACTTTGCGAGCCCGTTATTTATGTAAAAAAAATGTAAACCGTCACGGGACGGCTGGCAGATGTGAATCATACAAAATATACATGCAGATAAATGCACACTTTAATCATAAAAATAAAATTTAAAATAATGAAATTAAAATAAATTAATAATAAATTAAACAAAACAGTTATTGTTCTCGAATTTAATAATAAATAAATTTATCATTTCGCCAGGATTTGAACTCAGGTATCGCGGTTTACAGTTCCTACCACAGAACATCAACATCGTGTTATTAAATTTTTGATGTGAAACATCTTTACGCGAGGGGTAAATCTGGGGGCACGGCAGTGCCCCCGCCAAGTCGAGCAAAAAAGCGGCACGGCCGTACCATCCTTTTCTCGAAGCAATTCAGGCCATTTTCGACCCCCTATAACTTTGTTGTGGATAAAGCTAGAAGCCTGAATTTTTAGTAACCAAGCAGGCATTGTATAAACACGGTATATTTCAAATTTCATTCAATTTGAACCAGTAGTTTAAGAATTATAACTAGTCAAAGTTTCTTAATTTCGTCACTCACTGACTGACTGACCGATCATCAAAACTCTAAGGCACTTCTAGCAGACATAGAAGCTTCAAATTTGGAACACAATTAGTGTTTAGTGTATAGATCAAGGAAAAACTAAAATATTTTGCAATTTCGGTCCAGTTTTCTAGATACATCAACTGCATAAATAACTTTGTAATCCCATATAAATGTATAGGATTACAAAGTTACATTTGCAGTTAATGAATCACTGTACCTGTATAATAAAGTAACATTTGCAGTGAATGAATCAGTGTACCTGTATATAATATAACGGAACAATAGGTGTAGATAGGTACCTAGATATAATTATGTTCAAAGGTAACTTGTAAAAGGAAAAAGTAGAACTATCTACAAAAAGAAATGAGATGCCATCAAAAACATAACTTGTAAAAAAAACCAAGTCTCGCAACTCAGTTCTTCTACCGTAAAAAGTTGTGAGATCCATGTAATACCAAGTCGGTTAATTTATTCAGTTCCTACTTAAGGGTCCTTCTGTCTTATGTTATTACGTAATTAGCTAGCCTAACAAGTAACAACATCTTAAAGTGACCATATTATCAATATTAAAAATATTTTATGTTTTAAATAAATAGATTGACTTGGCAATCGCACTAAACAATCAAATTTATATAATATGTAGGTATTACATGTGAGATACATTGTGTTTTCATGCGATGGTCAAGTCGATCTAGTTATGAATAGCCCTCTTTCCCCTACTGCTGTTTCAGCATTAGCATAGTTAGTTCTAAGAACGTAATGTGAAGGCTCAGCGAATGTGCTCGGCCCACCGGATGAGCCCACCATGGATGTAAAACAAGTATTAAACCAGCCTCCAAATCGGCAATACGTCTTTTTATTTCAGTCCAAATCCTGAATTTAATTAGTTTAATTTTAGTAATTATAATTGGTTACACGCTCCAAACCAAAAGTGGCGCAGCCGGTAGGATTTTCTCAAGTAAATTCGTGGTTAGCGCATTTTTCCGACGTCAAAATTCGTCAAGAAAAAGTGAATGTCGTCTACGCGAGTAGAGAAAATCCTTCGAACCAAATAAATATTCTTTTGAATCCTGAGTGTGAAATCATCGAGTATGGGAGTCGCAAGCGGTTGGTGAGTAGAACTTTTCGCCAGTCCTTTGTCCTTAAATCCTCCTGTATTTTTCAAATCATATTTTAATTTTAATTGTTATATTTGAGATCGAAACTTGCTCATGTAACATTCTTTTATTTTATAGTCAGATAGGGCTACATGAAATTATAAGGCCTTATCTTATTCTTAGAATTCTATTAATAGAAGCAGACAAAGAGTAAATAAGTGTCAGAGACTCTACATTTTAAGATTGAATATTGTAATTTAATTGAACTAATAAGTATAGAAAATCATTTAAAACTCAATGATTAATATTTTTATAGACTAATATCGTCATTTTTCTTTTGCGATATATTTCGTAATATAATTTTTTTTTTACAACTTTTAAAAATTTTGTGTTTTAAGTTGAATTTTTACATTTTTTCTTTTAATGGTGCATAAAACATTATTGTGTTTCGTGATTTTAATTGTGTGTTTTATTGTTTAATATAATGTGTGTGTGTGAAATTTAATAGGATTTTAATTAAAGTGAGTTGCTGCCTCTAATTAGTTTCTACTCTATTAATAATGACTACTACGACAGTCGAACCGGTTCCAAAAGAAATTATTGATTTAATTCCGTTGTTTAATGGTGATAAAAGACAGTTAAACCTTTATTTGCGAAAATGCCAATATTTGATTGATCGGTATAAAGGAAGTGTTGAACAAGATCTCTACGTTTTTAATGTTATAACGAGTAAACTAAGAGAGGATGCAGCTGCACTTTTATCGGAACGCGATGATATTGTTACGTGGTCCGCGTTAAAACAATTGCTGATTCAACATTTTGGAGATCCGCGTAGTGAAGCGTGTATTAATATAGAATTAGAATCATTAAAAATTAAATCGGGTGAAAGCTTTTTAGATTTTTGTAACAGAATTCAAGGTGTTCGTTCATTATTAATGTCAAAAGTGAATACGATCGATAGTAAGGAGTTAAAAAATGCTAAATTGGTGATTTACAACAACACGGCTTTAAATGTATTTTTATATAACTTACCTGAAAATATGGTGCGTATCGTTAGGCTCAAATTGCCTTCAACCCTGGAAGAAGCCTTAAGTATTGTCCTTGAGGAAGTTAATTTTTTAGAACAATATAATACGCGTAACCGCTTACATGGTAGTAACCAAATTTCGGGAACAGGTTCAGGGTCATCGGCAAACCATCTAAATGGGAACAAACCCTTGTTACCTTTTCAGTCTAAATTTAATTCTAATTATTCCAATAATTCTCAAAAATGGGTACCTCAACTAATGGGTCAAGGCCAAGTGCCCAAGCCTGTATTCGGATATCGTCCTCAAACAAGTTTACCATTGCAACCGTTTGGTTATAGACCACCGCAACAGTTTGGTTATAGACCACCACAACAGTTTGGTTATAGACCACCACAACAGTTTGGCTATAAACCACCACAGCAATTTGGTTATAGACCACCTCAACCGGTTGGTTATAAGCCGCCTCAATTCGGTTATAGGCCACCCTTACAGTTCGGATATAAACCTCCGCAGCAATTCGGGTACAAACCGTTGCAACAAATTCAATCGAATATTCCTCCAGCACTGAAATCCCAGGATGTATCTATGAGAACGGCCCCATCAAAGCCTCAACAAGGTTTTTCGTTAAATGAACTTAATATGAACGATTGTGAATATGAATACAATCCGTACGACTATGAATACAACCCGTACGAGTTTGAATATTATGACGAGACTTATAATTTTAACACAAATGACTATGACTACTCGAATGACTTAAATGACACGGAAAATTTTAACGTACCTAATAATGACTTAGAATCGACAAATAATAATCAGGATTTTCAGGAAAAGGCCTCGATCAAGGAAAAGAAATCTTAGAAATAAATTGTGATCCGAATTTAAAGCTTCCCTACATTTATTTAGAAGAAATAGACGCAAAAATGATGATTGACACTGGTAGTATGAGATCATTCATAAGTCCTCGAAAGGCTTTTGAATATTTCAGTGAATATATTAGAAATGAAAATTTTGTAGTAGTGAGCACCCATGCTTCTAGCGTACATGATAAGGTAATTGAAATACCTCTTTTGCCTTCTTTTGCGACAGACTCATGGCATAAATTTTATATATATGACGTTGACGCACGATATGACGGACTTATTGGTAATGACCTTTTGGAACAATTAGGTGCAGTAATTGATTTAAAAAATAAAATAATTACAACTAGCACTACTTGTATTCCTTTAATTAATAATAACCTAAATTATATAATTGACATACCTTCACGAACAGAACAACGGGTAAACTACCGGTCGATCAGCATTCGGGCGATGCTTTACTTAACTTTCATGAATTTGAAAATGGTATGCGTATGCCTAGCGCTATAGTCAACTGTGCAAATGGATACGCATATACAGTAATTCAAAATTGTTCAGATAGTCCTAAACGACTTAATATAAAAAATCCATTTCTGGTAACTAAATATGAAGATAATAATATTAATATTAATTTTATTAATAACTTAACTGACATTGAGATCGACAAACTACTTGAAGACAATTTAAATAAACTTAGGCTTGACCATACGAATGAAGAAGAACGTGAAAAGATTTATAGACTCTGTAAGGAATATAAGGACATATTTTACTGTGACCAAATTCCCTTAACATTTACGAATTCTGTAAAACATCATATTCGAACTAAAAACGAAGACCCTATATATGTGAAACCATATAGACAGGCTCCGTTTGTCCAAGACGAAATTAACAGACAAGTTGACAAATTGTTAAATGACAATGTTATTCAAGAGTCGCATTCCCCTTGGAACGCGCCGGTTCACCTGGTACCTAAAAAGATGGACGCATCTGGTGAAAGAAAATATAGGATGGTTATTGACTTCAGAAGACTTAATGAAATTACAATAGATGACAAATACCCACTACCAAATATTCATGACCTTTTTGACAAATTAGGGAAAAGTACTTACTACACTACCCTTGATTTAGCAAGCGGATACCACCAAATTGAATTAGACGAAAATGACAGACAGAAAACAGCTTTTTCCACACAAAATGGACATTTTGAATTCCTCAGAATGCCGTTTGGGCTAAAAACTGCCCCAGCCACATTCCAGAGAACAATGGACAACATTTTGCGTGGATTACAAGGATTGCACTGTATGGTATATTTGGACGACATTATAGTTTATGGAAGCAGCCTTGATGACATGATACAAAATTTAAGAACCGTTTTTGACAGACTTAGAACAACTAACATGAAAATTCAACTTGACAAGTCAGAGTTTTTACGCAAAGAAGTACTTTATCTTGGACATAAAATTACTAAAGAAGGACTTAAACCTAACGACGATAAAATCTCAGCTGTACTTAACTACCCTTTACCAACTACGACGACTGAAATTAAGAGTTTCCTTGGACTAGTAGGCTATTACCGACGTTTTATTAAAGACTTTGCAAAAATTACCCAACCATTGACATCCTGTTTAAAAAAGCGTAACAAAATTATAATTGACCAAAAATATACTGACGCATTTAACAAATGTAAGGAACTTTTGACGCATGCCCCTCTTTTACAATACCCCGACTATGACAAACCGTTTATACTTACGACTGACGCGTCCAACGTTGCTCTGGGTGCAGTTTTGTCACAAGGAGTAATTGGCAGTGATAAACCTATTGCGTATGCAAGTCGCACCCTTAGCGATACTGAATCACGTTATAGCACAATCGAACGTGAATTGCTTGCTATAATATGGGCTGTGAAACATTTCAGACCATACTTGTATGGCAGGAAATTTTTCATATACACGGATCATCGACCCTTGGTATGGCTTCGATCCCTAAAAGATCCTAGTAGTAAACTTACTCGTTGGAGACTCCGCTTACAAGACTATGACTATGAATTAATTTACAAAAAGGGCAAACAGAATACCAACGCTGATGCCTTTCCCAGAATCAAAATTAATGCCTTAGGTACAGATGACGATAATCAATCGCTTATAGTTAATGTTGACGAATATCAGGAAAATAGTGTAGTTACGGAAAGACCCAAATCTAACGAAGTATTAGAACGCAGTGACTCATCGACAATAACTATATCAGACTTAAGTCGGACCGCAACAGCTAGTAGTGTAGAGTTTAATGAGTCAGTTTTACCCGAATCTAGTAAATCGTATACAGTACATTCAACTTTAAATGAATCCACAGGGATACCGATTTTACACGAAGCTATAGACACTAAGCCTAATCAGATTTTAGTGTTCTCGTGGCTCAAAAATGAAATTAAAGTTAAGGATATCTCTATTGAAAAACAAAAGGTGCTAGAAGTTTTCCTTCCAACAGATAACACAGAGTTAGTAAAACAATTTTTAAAACAGTACATAAAACCAAAAATTAAATATTTCATTTACTTTGAGGATAAGGAACATCGTAGATTATTCAGTAACGTAATTATTCAAAATTTTATACAAGGTATTAATTTTTATGAGTGCACAGAGCGAGTGATATATGTTAAAGATGAGGGTGAACAGAGAGATATAATACTTAAACATCATGAAGGAAAGACATGCCATCGTGGCATTAAAGAGACATTAGTTAGGCTTCGTAGGAATTATTATTGGGATAAGATGCAGGAAACAGTAACAGCAATTATTAATAGTTGCGAGGCATGCCGGAAAATGAAGTATGATCGACGACCCATCAAACCTGTCTTACAGCTGACACAAACTCAGAATGCTCCGTTTCAGGAAATATTTATAGATCTATTTAGTATTGAAGGTAAAACTTATCTAACCCTTATAGACGCGTTTAGCAAATTAGGGCAGGCTATTGAAATTTCTAACAAATCTACTCCAGAAGTTGTCCGTGCTTTAATTAAATATTTTTCTTATTATGGCATTCCTAGAAAGATAAGTTCAGACCCAGGTACTGAGTTTAATAATGAATTAATGAAGGAATTTTTAAGCTTACATAAAGTAGAACTTCACATTGGCACACCTAACAACCCTAATTCTATGGGCTTGATAGAGCGATTTCACTCTACCCTAATTGAAATTTACCGATTGGCAAATTACGAAAAACGATGTACCGATGCGGCATCTATAATGACGTATTCGGTTATGGCTTATAACCACACGATTCACTCTATTACTGAACTTACCCCATTTGAAGTTGTTTTTGGACATACCGATGCGAACAATCCGTATAGTATAGAGTTAGAAAAGCAATATTTCCAAAAAATTATTAAAGATCATGCAAAACGGATCAAGGTTATGTATAGGCATCTTGCGGATAAGATGGTAGCGTTAAAGGAAAAGCATAGGGAAAAGAAAGGTGGTGAAGCTGTTAAATTTACTGAAGGTGAAACTATTTTTGCGAAAGATGTTAACAAGCGTAAAAGTAAAGATAAACCAAGATACGTAAAAGCAAAGGTTGTAGGTCAGGCAAAAAGAAATGTTTTACCCATACAAATTGGGGAGAGAATTTCTAAGACACCTATCAAAAATGTTAAACGCCCTCCACAGGTGGTGTGGCGTCCTACTGCTAGCGGTACCCACGCTGGGCCTGCATCTGCAAAACCTTGAAGGAAACCCAGGAATATTCCCGGTCAAGAAAGGGCAAGCTCATATTCAAACTGGTCACTGGACAATAGTTAAGGTCGTAAGTCTAGAACAGATTTATAGCGATTTAAATCGCGTATCCACTAACTACGAACAATTTTGTAAACTTATCGATTGGAATGCATCATATTCTCAGGAATTTACAGATATGAAAATTCATACGGAATTTATACGCGATCTCACTATAGAGAAATACCGACAACTTGTTCCACAGAAACGTTCTAAAAGAGGACTAATAAATCCATTGGGTTCTGTTATAAAATTGATAACAGGTAATCTAGATCACGACGACGCAATTAGATATGAAAAACTTATTTCTGAGCTAAGCCATAATCAAATTATTATTTCAAAAAAATTAACAATAGTCTCCAAAATGTTTGACAGTTTTATTAATGTGACTGAAACAATAAGTCAGAATACTGTAAATCTTCACAATCGCCTAACAAAGATAGAAGGGCTTCTGAAAGATTTAAGTGGTAAGCAAAACAATTGGATTTTCTTAACTTACATCACAGGATTATTTTCGGTGTTCACGAGTAGCTTTCGCACTATCTTTGCAAGGTTAAGTGAAATTGAAACAGCATTAGCCTTAAGCAAAACCTCAATATTACATCAATCAATTGTTAATTCAACAGAACTATTGTATCATCTAAATTTGATTTCTCATCATGGAACTTTAGTGTATCCACCAATTGAAGAAAATTTATTGAAAATTGAGGAAACTATTTGTGTAAAATCTTTTGTAAAAAATAACCAAGTAACATTTATAATGGAAGTTCCACTTACCGATAATAAGTCCTATAATTATTTTAAGATATATTCCTTACCTATTTTCCACGAACCTGAAAATAAAACCTTAGCTATAATTCCTAAATATCCTTACATTCTGGCGAAAGGTCTTAAATACTTACCGCTTATAAAACCCTGTCGTCCATTGTCTACTGGCGATCAGCATCTATGCACTGTAGACAATCAAGCAGTATACTACGAACTTACCTGTGTGGAGCAGCTGATGAAATTCGACCGAGATCATAATTCCTGTGAACAACGAGAAATTCAAATCGAGGAGATCAGGGCTCAGGAAGTCAATGCCAATAGCTGGCTTCTGTATTGTAGATTAAAAACGACCTTAACAAAGCAATGCGGTGAAGATATCAGTAACCAACAAGTATTTGGCACTTACCTGGTAACCATGGATGAGCCTTGTGACCTGCAAATCAATGGAATTCACCTTCGTCATCGTATATTCGTAGAATTTGAAGTAGTGGAAAGGATTCCTATTGTCGCCTTGCCCCATTTGCGTATGGACAATACCACACAATACCGAGGGAGTGTAGTGAATATGAAAGGAATTAATTTAGATGAAGTGAAATACATGGCCTTTTCATTAAAACATAGTGAAGTGATAGAAAGTGTTTTGAGTAACCAAAAGAACTTTAGCTTCAGTGAAATTTTAGGATACGTCACTTTTACTTTAATAATTTCCAGTTTTATTGTATTTTTGAGTTATATAATTTGGCTAAAATCGCCTAAATGTTTATTGTACTTTTGAGTTATATAATTTGGCTAAAATCGCCTAAAAGTTTATTATTTAAGAAAAATTATCGGAATGATTCTTCACCCGAACCTTCCGATAATTTTCCTCTTAGGGTCGGAGGAGTTATGAATAGCCCTCTTTCCCCTACTGCTGTTTCAGCATTAGCATAGTTAGTTCTAAGAACGTAATGTGAAGGCTCAGCGAATGTGCTCGGCCCACCGGATGAGCCCACCATGGATGTAAAACAAGTATTAAACCAGCCTCCAAATCGGCAATACGTCTTTTTATTTCAGTCCAAATCCTGAATTTAATTAGTTTAATTTTAGTAATTATAATTGGTTACACGCTCCAAACCAAAAGTATCTATTTATTTAAAACATAAAAGATTTTTAATATTGATAATATGGTCACTATAAGATGTTGTTACTTGTTAGGTTAGCTAATTACGTAATAACTTAAGACAGAAGGACCCTTAAGTAGGAATTGAATAAATTAACCGACTTGGTATTACAAACTTTTTACGGTAGAAGAACTTTTTTACAAGTTATGTTTTTGATGGCATCTGATTTTAGACTTGGTGATCGACGCATTTCGATGTTTCACATCTGCCAGTCGTGATAGCCATGACAGCTGTTCTTTTTTTTCATATTGCTGGTGATGCGTCGCCACGGCCTATATCACCGCGCCAAAAATCAGGGTTACCTCTCGATGTAGTGTACATTGTGTCCGCTCATTTACACGCGCGTGTCGCGGACCGTCTCGTGGCGCGTCCGTAAGCCACGCCCCCTACGCGCGTGTGAACACCACGCGAGCGTTCGCGCGTGCCCCTTTGGCGCGCGCATATAAAACCGCTCCCGACGCGAGCCCTGCGAGCGCGAGACGCGCCGCGGTCTGGTCCGCGAGCGCCCTGTTCACACGCGCGCGTATGCGCGCGTCTCGCGGATTGTCTCGTGGCTCGCGCGCGCGTGTAAATGGGGTATGTGACAATGGGTGGGAGGGGTCCTAAATTTCGTGACGTCACATTTCAAAATGGAATAATTGGTATGTATGGTTAAATATTAAAGAAATATATTATGGAAATAAAACTTATTTTAGAACTGCTGTTTTAATTTAATAGTTTCTAGGGGAACATTTCATAATATGTGACGTCACACTAGGGGGCGAGGTCTCACAAATGTGACCAGCTGTGACGAGGACGGGGGAAGGGGCTAAAGTTTTAACTGTACATTTACATTACAATTTTTTCGATTTCTTCAGTCTTTATATAGACCTCCAAATCTACAGTTTTTTCTTTATAATACTAAGGTTATCTATTTCATTCGCTGCGTAACCCTAACATAGGAATAAACAGTCTACCACCACCTTAAAAGGCACTTTAAATAAAAAGTCAGAAATTAAAAATTGTTATGAGTTCAATGCTACTGATGACCATTTAAAGAGATTTCATAAAAATATGTACGATTTTAAAAACAAAGATGAAACTGAAAATCAAGAGGATGTTCAGATTGAAAATGAATCGGTTTTAGTAGAAATTGTGTAAATTTGTTATGATTTAAAGTTAATTAATTTACGAATACGTACAAATAGAATTTCCTTACTATATTAAGTTGTTTTATTGATTACAGTTAATAACTGTATAATACAAAATAAGAAAAACTGTAGATTTACAGAATTTTGCAGTTTTCTACAGCTTTTTGAAAACTTCTTTGCTGTTTTAATCTATATTAGGGTTGGCAACACTGGTCAATTGTCATGTCAATGTCATAACAAACCCTTATCAAACATCAAACAAACAAAGTGAAAGGCAAGTTCTTATCATAAAATAGATAAAGTTAATTGATTGATAAAACAGGTTCAGTTGCATGACGTGTTAATTTTGGCGGGAATTGCTACATGCTATCAATCAACGTGCATATAAAAAGTTTTAAAAAGTGAAAAAGAAAAACCTTTACCGTTGATCGTTAGTGTTAACACTGTAGATGCCGCGAGCTGCAAAAAAGGACAATTTCTGAATATTTACAATGAGTAAACCCGTGACAGAGTATTTTAAAGCAGTTGGAACTCCTCAAGCTATGCCTAAGACTGTAAAAAGAAAGCTTTCACTGACTAAAAATTCAACACCTCAGAAAAGTGTGAAAGTGAGTCCTGATGTAGATATCATTGACCTGGCTAGTGATGATGAAGAGACAAGCAGTGTTCAAGATGCAGTTGGCAAAAAGGATATGGATGATAGTTCTAAGGACCATGCTTCTATTCCGAATGACAGTATATGTGAAGAGGCTTCAAATTCATCTGCATCAACCATCATATACACTCCAGGTACTCCAAGAAAGTCACAAACACCAAGAAAGTCTCAAACACCACAGAGTTCATATTCCAAAAGCCCTGCATCTCGAGAAAAATTCTTTTCACCTGTGAAAAAAAGAAACTTAAAATTAAGAAGTCCTTTAAAAGCGAAGAGGAATCTGTATAGTGCAATGGATGCAAATGTGGAAGAAGATCAGCTCCTCCTGGATGCTTGTCGGGGGATGGATGATAAGAGTAAGCTTTATTGTTTATGTTCTTGCATAAAAGTAGTCCTATTAATATTATAAATGTGAAAGTGTGAAGATGTTTGGATGTTTGTTCCACAATCACATCAATCACACCATAATTACTTAACCGATTTGGGTGAAATTTAGAATGGAGATAGCCTATACCCTGGATTAATACATAGGCTACTTTTTATCCCAGAAAAGATCAGGGTTCAAAAATCAACCTGAACTGCGGTCGAAGCCGCGGGCAAAATCTAGTATGTAATAAAAATCTTGTGTTGAATGATTATGCCTGAAGATAATAAATTGCTGTTTGGGAAGTACGTCAAATGTAAATGTATGTCCAATATATAGAGCTATTTCAGTATTAACCACCAAGAAAAGTATGTTTTTGTGACTTGTCATAAGATGACATTTAAAGTTCACATCAAGTACAGATTTATTCTGAAAAAGATCAAAAATTGATGCATATGTAACGTGGATGGGATGTGGACGGGGGCATAAATATATGTGCGGGCCCCGTTCCCGTCCCGTGCGTGCCTCTGTGGAATATGCGCTATAGTTTACATTTTCTATGAAACGGATGTTTCCAAAACTTACGTCCCTTCCTGTCCCCGTCCCTTACATGTTACATATGCATCGACCTTTAGTATTTACAAATAAAAAGTTAAAACTATGATAATTATCAAAGGAGTTCCTTTTAGTATTATAATGGCAATTTATTGTTTCAGCTGTGTTCCTATTAAATATAATATACAAATATCTGACTACCAATGAACTGGAACCTTTATTGCTGAAGGAATCCCAAGATTTATTATCCAAATGCATGAATACAAAGAAACCGGGTATGAGACTTGTCTGTAGACTGTACTGGAGGAAGGAGGGCTGGTATAAACTAGATCAGATTAAAAAAATCAGCAGAGGGAAGAACCAGAATGATGGTGTTGATGATTCCACTATTCAAGACATGATCGACAATTTGACGAAAAATGATATTATAGAAGGCACTAACTGCAATGGTAATTGTTTTTACAAGTAGTTTCTATACTTATTTGTTTTTGTTTAAAGGAAAAAATGAGAATGTGTTGTTTCTCTCTAAAAAAAAACATAAATGTGTACTTATGTAATCGCGTGAGAAGTTACACTTCTTTGTCATCATTAAAAAACAATATACTTATTATATATTATAAAAATAGTAATAATCCACGGACGTAAAAAAAGACGGACGTAATCCCAAAAACAAATTCAGTGAAGCACCCATAGTAATACCAACTCTTTATTCGTACAAGTACGCACACCCACACATTGACACCATACTGCTATGACCTTGACACCATCGCGAATCAAAAATTACAAAATTACGCACACATGGTAAGGTAAGCGAGCTGTCATTGCTATGCTTCACTCTCGATTAGACAAGGTTACGTCCGTTCTTTTTTTACGTCCGTGTAATAATCATATTTTCATAACGCGCGTTAAATAATCACCTGTGACGTTTTTTGTCACCTTTTGTGTCACCTTCACCATGTCACAAATCTCAAAATTTCACTCTGATCATTTTTTCCATTTATTTTATAAAGCGCCTAAAGAAGTATAGCTTTAAAAATAGTTTGAGTGCTATTACAAACCAAATATCATTTTAGCTACAGTGAATTATTTATTCTACTTACAGGCTCAAATATCGACATTGGATTTGAGGATTGTGTAACGCTTTTGAAACTTGATGAATTGAAGAGCATATGCAAGGAGTTGAAAATAAAGACAAATAATAAGCAAGATGCCAGCGAATGTTTGAGGGCTTTCAGCAAACAGAAAACAAATATTAGTTCCTATTTTGTTGGATTTAAAAGTGATAATGCGAGCAGAGCTCTTAAAATGTAAGATTTTTCTATTTTTGTATGATATTCAAACTTCAATTTTACTATACTATTTATTAGTACTTACTACAGTTACTAGTACTAATATATAATAATATTATAAAGAGGAAATATTTTTTTTTAGTTTGCAATGGATAAACTCAAAAACTACTGGACCGATTTTTAAATTATTTCACTGAAGTTCTCTTCTATGAGATTAACATAGGCTATATTTTATTTAAAAAACTTGCGAGTTCTATATGACAACCGAAGCAAAGCCCAGGTGGTTACTGTAGTCGGGATGCGAAGCAGGAAGAAATTCGTACATTGACCTTTTATTACCTGTCTCTATCACTCCCCCGTTAACATAATGCGTCTCGCTCGCATAGAACGGCGGCCATTGCACTGTTCGAGCGAGACGCATTATATTTACGCGAGAGTGACAGAGACAGGTAATAACAGGTTAATGTACGAAATTCTTCCTGCTTGGCGTCGGGACTTTAGTAAATAATATAGTTATGTGTTACTAATTTTGTAATTTTAATTTACAGGCTGAGAGAGAAAGCTGGCCCCTGTTTTAGGCTGACAAGCTTCATGCGACAAACCCTCAATGAGTTGTATCAGCTCATGTATCTGGGAATAAGCCGGGATGTGCTGACGGAGAAAAAACTTGAGCTTATACTTATTAATGACAAAATAAAAAGGGAGTGTTACCCTGACGTAGATGTACATCTGGATAATGCCAGCGTGGTTTTTGGAACCAGAGATGATTTTGAAAGGTGGGTCACTGTTGTGTAATATTGTTTTATTGTTTTTATTATTAACTATAACTAACTCACCCTCTCTTTCGGGGTCCCCTGAATCAACTCCTTGTTGTCAGGAAATATAATAATGGCTTATAGCCGTCTGCAAGAATAAGGCTATAACAAACAATTTTTTTTTTAAATCGGACAACAGTTACAAAGTTTGCACAATCGAACAGAAAAAACTCTTATTATCCACATAAAACAAAGAATAAGCGAGAGCTATTTGTTTATTTAATATGCAGTGGCGTAGCTAGCTCTAAGGAGGCCCCATATCAATATTTGTTGTAGGGCCCCCTCGACGTTAATTGTGAAATATAAAAGGAGTGCCAACTGTAGCGGTCGTAGGCCACTTGTGAGCTTTTTTTGGGAGTGTTAGTGGGGGCCCCGTATAATTGATACGGCTGATACGGCGGTAGCTACGCCCCTGCTAATATGGTTACTAAGTGCAGACTGACAAATGAGTTGTTCTGATAGTAAGTTGTTATCCCTTGCCCTTTTATTTGGATTTAACAAGGCATCATAGAGCCGAAAGGAATGGTAGGTCTCAATAAAAGTTTATGTATTTCAGATACCTCCAGGCTCAGAACATTTATGATGAGTTTTTGAATACAAAAGACTTGGAGAAGTGTCAAGTTATTGAAAATGTGTACAATTTGTATAAAAGTATTGATCAAACGACAATGTTAAGGTAAAATATGAAGTTTTATTTTTGTTGGGTATTTTAAATGAAATATAGTTTTTTTGCCAACGATGTACTCAACACAGTAATTTACAGATTCATAATTATTTATAAACATAGCTTGCTTATTTATAAACATTGCATTGCTTGTAATGATAACAACTGGAAATGATAGCTAAAGTGCCCTCGCACTGACGATGCGCCTGCTTTATTGCGTTTGGTTACAATTGCTGAAAGCTATGATTGATTTCTTACATAACATGAAATGTATATTATTATCCTATAAATGAGAAAGGGCGCTTTTTTTAGATCATTTTTTTATAAGTAAAAAGGGAATTGAAGAATAATATTTTTTTAGTTATAGAGCCTTACCATTGTGGCTTCAAAGATTTACACCGCCATATTTGTACGTGAAAATATTAGAAGCTGGCTTGCAGGAGTTGAAGAAGATGAAAACTGAGCAATACATTGCATTAGCAATAGACATCTCCACACAACTGATCTCTCAGAAAACATTCAGACAACATAAGGAAGTTGAGTGGTATGCAGAAAAGGCTCTCATTTTGGACAAATTTATGTCGGACAGTGAACAGGTAGGATACATTTTTGTCAGTCTTTTTTACTTACCCCACACGCAAAAAGAGGATGTTAAGAGTTTTAAACGAATGGATCGATTTGATGCGGGTTTTTTAAATCGAACTTTGTCGGTTTTAAGTATTTTCTTTTAAAAGTATGGGGGGCTTATTAATTTCACGAGTCGTCAGATGATAAGCGGTCACCTGTGGCATGGATATCAGTGTGAATCAGTGGCGTAGAGTGAGTTCCCGCCGCCCGGGGCCGACCGAAAATTTGCTGCCCCCCAATAATCTTTGCCGCCCCCATATTATTTAAAATATTTTTTTATTAATTAAATATTCACTTTTCTTGTTTTTTTCATAGCACAATTTAAATAAAAAGTAATAAATTTTAATGTATATTTTTATTTATTTAAAAATGGAGTGGCTTGCCGCCCCCTCTTTATGTGCCGCCCGGGGCCATGGCCCACCCGGCCCTGTCTGCGAAGCGAATTATTATTATTTTATCATTTATGCGTATTTGCAGGCGGCCAAAGTATTATTAGAGGGTTTTAATTCAGACCTGTCAGAGGTGGCTAAAGACTGCTTGCGGCCGCGCGCCATGAAGATGGCCACACGGAAGACGAACGCCGTGAGCGCGCCGCTGCGACAGGAGCTCCGCCGACACGCTACTAAGGAACAGATCATGGAGAATAATTTGAAAGCTAAACACGTCTATAAGCACCCTATGGAGTATGTATTCATATTAACTAATTAGTAGGTACCTCCTGTGATAATTAACTTATAGCTTGTTTAATGTAGCAGTGATAGCCTAGCGGTCAGAACATTGGTCTCCCGAACGAAGGGGTCCGAGTTCAAATCCTGGCCCGCACCTCTAATTTTCAAATATTATGTGCGTATTACAAGTTAATTATCACTTGCTTTGGTGAAGGAAAACATCGTGAGGAAACCTGCACACTGGAGAGTTCTTCATAAAGCTCTCGAAGGTGTGTGAAGTCTACCAATTCGCACTTGGCCAGCGTGGTGGTAGACTATGGCCTAATACCCCTCACATAGTGAGAGGAGACCCCGAGCCCAGCACTGGGACAATTTATGGGTTGTTGTTTGCTTTGTTTAATGTGAAAATACCAATACTTCTATCATTGAGATCACCCAAAAACACCCTCTCCTCTCCTTCACATGTCTTCTTCCTCATCTCATTTCATCTCACGACTACTCCAGTCTAGAGTTGCATGATGTTGCAGCATGAATAAGAACAGAGGCAAGATAAAGTTTGAGACGCGCACCGCGGAGGGCCGGCTCGTGCAAGACGCTGAGGAGTTCTGCATCGACCAGTACATTCAGGAAGGGAAATATACACACGGTAATATAATTATTTATTTATTTATGTAAACTTTATTGACCACAATATAAAATATTATAGTACAAATGGCGAGCTTAATGCTAACTGCATTATGTTACAGATAAATTGTAAGGAATGATAATTTATTAACGGATATAAGATATAATTTATTTAAAAGAGATTTTTGTATATCCTGAAAACAGGCAGGTTGTAGGAGCGAGAATTTTCGAATATTTATTTATGTTCGTTACATTCAAATGTATTTTTAATAAAAACGCAATTTTAGCAGTTATAGCAAAATGGCTACGTCAAAACTATTGATTATGGAGGTCCATGTTTTTTTAAGTGTCGATCTACCATAATGTCCAATATTTGTAATATCAATTATTCATTTAAAAAGTATCACTCAATTTTTTTGGTTACTTTATACTAGATCAGTCAGTAGTGTTTGTTAAATGAATTAAGGTCGATGCATACGTAACGTGGACGGGACGGGGACGGGACGGGACGTGAAGTTTTGGAAACATCGTTTCATAGAAAATGTAAACGATAGCGCATACGCCACGGAGGCACGGACGGGACAGGAACGGGGCACGCCCGTATATTTATGCCTCGTCCCGTCCATGTTACGTATGCATCGGCCTTTAGATCTGTGTATTTTGGATAAAAAACAAATTGTTATTAACAGGTGGGCACTGGGAAGGCAGGATAGCGACGACGATGTTCTTCCTACTGTTCTGGGACATCATATACGCGAGGCTGGCCGCCGTGCGCGGGCTGTTCCTCACGCACTATCAGGTACTTTGGACTTGATGCCACTTACATATATAAATACTAGCTGACCGGGCAAACGTTGTTCTGCCAAAAATTTTTTAGGGGTAGGGGGATGAAAAATAGATGTTGTCCAATTCTTAACCCTAGCCGATATGCAGGCAAAGATTCACGAAAATCGGTCGAGCCGTTTCAGAGGAGTTCAACTTCTAACACCGTGACACGAGAATTTTATATATAAGATATCTTAATTGTATGACAGTAACGTTGAAAATTTGAAATACATGCCTAGGCAATTTTGGATTTGTAGCTACGATGAGCTTCATTGACATTTCAACCTTATCGTTATTCAAATAAGGTATATTTCTTTTTGTCGCATAAAAATGCCGTGCCGTTAGTCAGGCCAGGTTGTCATATTAATCATCAGGACACTCATCATCATCACCTTTGTAGTCTATGTATTAAAATAAAGCTGAAGAGTTTATATGTTGGTTTCTTTCAACTCGCTAATCTCTGGAACTACCAGTTCCAGAGCATGTGAAACCACTGTGCCTGTGTGTTAAATAATTTTATTGTTATTAGATGGTGTATCACTGGTGACTTGTATCACAGGCTTGAAAAAGCCTTTTACGCCCCAACACAGAATCACTAACGGTTACTTTAAGGGTAAAGAATCACCATACAAATTCCGTACTAAGAAGCGATTTAAGTAACCGTTAGTGACAGAGTCAGAGTTGGGGCGTTAAACATACAAATAAACGAAATTATCATTATTTCAGATGTTCCCCCTGGATTTGTACCTGGAGAGTTTTTATGTGAACCGGAAGGCCCTTATCGAGGAACGGCTCAAGGAAATAGCTGAATCTTCAATAGAGGTTGTCGTGGAGCGGATGAGTGCCACGTGGGATTCCAGACCTGAAGGTAAGTCGGACCAAATAAATATAAATCTTTTATTCAGTCTATCATATACAAAATAGTTGATGAAGTAACTTTGGCGTATACAGTGCCACCAAGTTATCTGTGAAATGGCGAAAATTGGAACTAATGCCGTGGCATTCATAAGTTCTTTGTGTTAATTACTTGACATTTACTACGTCTCGAATTGCGTCCAATGATTGGTCCAATGCGTCCGACAGCGCCCTCCTTCAATTCACAGATAAGTTGGGTGGCATTGTAATTATTTTACACTTCTGGCAGGATGCCCCATACCGTAATACATGTATGTCGGCACATAATAAAGTTGCACCAATATTTTGTTTATGGAAGCAAGTGACAGTTATTCCAATAATTAAGAAAATTGAAACTAAGTGGTGCTTACAGGATTCGAACTCAGGCATTCCTGTTAGGAAACTAGAGATGTAACTTTGTAGTAAATGAAATAAAATCGTCGCTTCTCATGAATACTGTACAATCTCAAAGTCAGCTAACTTTACAGGAGAGCGTTTTGAAAATTGAACCGTTAATAAAAGCATTATTTATAAAGTTCGACAGTCGCTCTTATTTTTAAAAAATAGTTCAACCCTTTAGCTCATAAAATAACTTATTGTAAGTAAGTATTTAAAAAGCGAAGTCATGAAATTTTTTTTTTAAATTAAGTCGTTTTGACTTTAGCTACTTTTCTCGAAAAAAATTGCTCATAATTTGGATATTCGATAGGTATTTTTACGTATTAAAGCAGTTATAAATGGCGTTTTTTCAATGAAACAATTATACATCGGGTCGGGTTTTATAAAATAAAGAAAACAATTTTCTTCCTATGAATAGGATATAAATTAACCAAATTATAGTCAATCCAAATAAATTTACGTTTCTAGGCAAAAAAATACTCAACAAAAACTGTTCAATTTTGAGATTGTATAGTCTTTTAGAAAAGAATTTGTCAATTGTTAGGTCATCCTTTTGTCAAAAACCATATAAATTTGATTTAATACAATATTACAGAGAAACTGAATTTACCTTTAGGTCGTAATTTCGTTTTTGTACACTTTTTGCGACAAATACTAAGTGTATCCTGCGGAATCTTTGATACAAACTAAAGATTGTAACGTTTTCTCGCGAAAGGGACGTAAAATCGCGCCAATTCAAAACTGAACATTAGCTCCCCTGGTGGCAATTTTTGAGAGTAGCCTCTTTAGATACTTTTCAGGAGAAAGAGTAGGCGATTCTTAGTATTTCTGTATATTCAATTTGATTTCGCAAAAAAATTGACTTTGTACACTTTTCTTGAGAAGCGGCGAAATGTGTGTACGTATATTAAATCAAATCAGTCCAAAAGAAGCAAGTTATTGACAGGAATCAGTGAACGAATATACTACATTAGTTCATTGACAGGAATACGATTTTCTCTATTGTATTCATTAAGTAAGCCTTTCCAATATAAGTTATTTGTCCAAAACTGCATGTTCGTCAGATGTATTATTAACATCATCATCACTGCTCAATATATTTGACCTCCGATTTAAAAGTTTCGGAACTGGCGATTTAAAAACAATTTGAAGTTCCGACTTTTCGGAATCGGAGTCGAACCTCCGTATCATTCCTAGTGGAAACAAACCTTTAGTGGGTTGGCTCTCTGTTGTAGACATACCTATACTCCGTTTTTTCAGGCGAGACTTATGAGACGACCCGTTCTCGGACCGCTGTGCCAAGAGTTCTGGGTGAGATTCCCAGCGAGGCAGTGGCAGTTTGAATTTCAGTCTGTGTGTGTCGCCTCTGTGTGTTGTCCATGGCACAATGTGTGTGGGGGGCTATGAGTGTGTAGCGTTATTATTATTATTTCGTAAACAAACTTAGCACTACTTTTTATAGCAATATTATTTGAAATTATTAAAAAAATGTATATAATGGTAACAGAAATTAGTTTTGCTTAATGAACATAAGAAATGTTTATTCCTCTGAAAAAAGCTTTTTGTGTTTTGTTTGTTTTATCTTGTCATGTTTCGTGGGATTTTGTTTTTTTAAATCTTTCACTTTATTTTTGAATTCAAAATAACGATAAAAGACAGTGTAAGTTTGTTTAATAAATAGGAATCGTAAAAAAAGAAGTATAGGTATTACTATTATATATTCTGTGGTATAAGTGTCTTTTTTCACATTTTGTTTGTAGGCGAACTGTCGGGTATATCGCGTCAGCTGGGCTGGGAGAATGTGTCGTGGGTGGCGCGGTGTCTGGGCCCGCGCCCCCTGGCGGCGCTGTGCCGGCGGCTGGCCGCGCACTACGGCTACGCGCACAGCGGCTTCCCCGACCTCACGCTCTGGAATGTTCACACTGGGGAGGTATGTACTGTATGTCGAAATAATGTCAACGACGCCACTGGAGTTCTCCTTACGAACGATTATAAAATATGATTAGTAAATCAGTAACAACGTCATCAAGATTCTTGGTTTTTAGTTGGCGCACGAACATAACGCATAACGTAACGGAGTTTGATTTTACTCCCCATAAATTTTCATACCCCGCATACCGGGGTTATATATGAAAATCGATTCTTATGGAGATAATTCCTTATATAAAAGTATTCTTTTTACTTGTAGGTAAAGTTCGTGGAAGTAAAAACTGATTCAGACAAGCCTTCGATGAAGCAGAAGCAGTGGATGCACTACTTGCGAGAGAACGGAATCGAGACTGAGTTTTGTTACGTGGGAGTCGACACGAACAGGAATAAAGCTAGGAATAGTATGAATAGTACTTAGTTGTAGAGCAAATCATGTGAGGCTAGGCGATGGACACATGGGGACCGCATGTTTAGTAATTTTAAGAAAATTTCATCATACCACTGCTCTGGACTGTTCTCATAATACTATTAATTATTTAATACTAGAATTAGGTAATTACTTTTAATTACCTTTAACTATGGTGTCCACGGAACACAGACACATGTGTTCCGTGATGGTGTCTATTTTACTTTGTATACGAGGCTCCTTTAGCAGTATTGATTCATTGAACTAAAAATATTTTTTGACCCTGTGCGTCTATGGTCTTAATTTTATATATGAATATTATGTACAGGTTACAATGTTTTATAAATAAAAATGTTTATTTTTAATTGTGGTTTCATTTTTACAATGTTACATTATGAGTGAAATTAAAAAAGTTGGTACTTTATTGGGTAGAAGGCATTTTAATTATTGCACCGATAAACTGTAAAATATATCCAAAATAATATAAGGTACCAATAGTATAAGTACAATAATATAAGGTACGAGTAACCGCCCTCGCTTTGCTTCGGTTTTCTTATTTTTTTACACCTTATTGGAGTTTTATTAAGGATCTCTAATTTTTTTGAAAATATAATATAGCCTATGTTACTCGGGGATAGTGTAGCTTGCCAACAGTGAAAGAATTTTTCAAATCGGTTCAGTAGTTTCGGAGCCTATTCAATGCAAACAAAAAATCAAATCTTTCCTCTTTATATATTAGTATAGATCACCACAATAATAATTATCTTTGTTTGCAAACATCGGTCTAGTCTAGAGATCATAGATTTTTTTAATTGATTAGATGTTTTGAGCCTTTCTTGCGATCCAGCTTGTCAAACCAACACCAAAATATGAAGTGAGTCGTCAACATTTCTGAGGTGTGGTAATATCCTCTAAACTCTGAAATATACGACGGTAAAAAAGGTCTTTGAGAACGATGTAGGATAATGTCTTTTCTAAAATTTTTTTTCTATTGTTTATGTATTTCAATATTTCATTTTGTACGTCACAAGACCAAGTGATTAAGTACTCTGTGCACAAGACAACTGTTTACACCTGTCAATCGAGTTTTTAACGAGTCTATAAAATTTTGTTATAAAACTGGATATATTATGTTCCAAAACTGTAATGTTCACGGTATATGTACCGTTAGCGGTAATGTCTGCAGTGTCGGCTGCGTCGGTTATATACTTGTATTGTAAAAACAGGGGCGACCGAAGAAAAGGCTACATGGACGTAAATGAAAAGCCATAACCAGCCACTTGAATGCGACATAGTTCTTAAACAGAGAATCTAGAAGGTAGAAAAATAAAAAACACATATATATAACAGATTATTTAATTTCTAAAATATAAAGTCTGTAACATACCTACTGTACGTACAATTCAACAATACACCTATAGGACAATAAGGCACCTATGTCATACTTATATTAAATCTAAATCGCACCCATCACATGATAATATTCCCTACAATATAAGCTTTCACCATACTCAGGAAAATCTATAAAAACCACGCAACAAGGATTTCGAATTGAGCATTTCACATGGTATTAATTGATAAATTAGCTTTAAATGTAAATATAATAAAAATTTATAACACTATAAAACTATGAAATCCTGCAACCGTCGGTTAACAAGTGCAATCGTTTGATATTAATACGTTTACACGAAAAATCATAATAACACAAGAAATGTTGCTACTCACCGGCAAACACCATATTGATCGACGGACCGACAGTAAAATAGTTTTAACCGTCACCTACTACTATCGCTACTGGTAACTAAATATAACAGATATTAGCTTAACATTTCTACACTCACCGACAACCAACAGTCAACGAATCATACATAACTTTCCACTCTCTGTTGAAAACGCTCTGTACACATAAAATTTGTTCAGAAAAATACTTTAATCAATAAGTAATAAAATCCATTTTCCAATAGACATTAACAAATTCCTTTTCTTAACACTTACATACCCCGAAATCACATTATAGTTGTCGAACACATTAAATTCAGCTCGTACAGCCGAGCGAATGTTCTCACCAGAACCATGTTCTCATCCATTTTATTACATCTAATATACATTATACATAAATGTATATAAAAATTAAATATCCGTATATTTGTGGCCGCAAAACTCGAAAAGTAGTACATGTACTTGAAATTGTCATACAAGATAGTATTATTTTGTGCCACAGAGATGCACGGCAGAATTTAGCTAGTATAAAAATAAATAGTCATGCATTTTAAAAGGACATGCAATAAAGATGTAGGTACCATTGTAGGTGCATATTCCTTAAAAACTATACATATACCTAAAAAATATGTGCACTGTATTCCATCATTTTGTTATTCTGAGCTTGATTTTCATCAAGATAGTTTAAAAAATACCTAAATTATACTTGTAGACTCTTTTATTACAATAGAAATTGGTAATACAAGTGTATAAGTTGGTAAATATATATTTTCCAAATCTATAAAAAAGGCGACATTTAAAAATAAGTCACTGCAGTAAATGTGTAAATTTACAGTAAATAACACAGATGGATAATATATTGTAATAAAAATAAGTTTTGTTGTTAGAAAGACAATTAGTTACCTAGTCACCATTCGCAAGAAGGCTCCTAAAAATGTTTCCAGCTACCTTATTATATTTGAAGGGATTTTTGTGACAAAAGTATCGAGAAATATTCCTTTTGAAATTGAGTTTTATCTTCACGTACGATTACCTTTCCCTTGGGCTAGTTTCACAGGGCGACTTTTTTCCCGTATACCATAGACGGAATATTATCGAATATCGTATGAACGCTGTGTCGTGTGAACGACTGTTCCTTATCGCCGTGTGAACCTAGCCTTATTATAATAATTTGATAGTACTGATGAAGAATTTGCCGTTAAAATGTGCTTCTTCGTTCATTATAACATAGTAACGTCGGACGCCTTCAGGGCACAAGATTGGTCGGGGCTCCTGCGCGAACAAAACATCAATAATTTATTATTCTTACTTACATTTTGTAAAATAAACACTTAACAAACACCTGATGCCCCGCCACCATCAAATATTATATTGTGCAAGTTAATTATTTAAATGAACACATTAATTTTGTGAGTAAATTGTGTCAATACCGCGGTTTCCTATCGAACCAACTACGTACGCATAAGTAGAGGTACGACACAACTAATTGTAACTGTTTCCATTGGCACAACTTTTGATCAATACAAAGAGATCTTATCAACAGTTTGCTATATTTAAGGCACAGTTATGAAAATAGCAGATAGTCTCATGGCTGATCTATTTAAAGTTACTATTTCGTTATAATATAGCCATGTATATCCTTATTATCCAGTCATATCCCAGGCACATGTATATAACCTATCCGAGACGATATAGTGATTCAATTCACTTATTGTACATTGTTGCTCATTAAATAAATGATCAATCAATAATCATAATAAAATTTAAAGGATATTTTTTTTAACTGTAAAGATAAATTTACAAAATGTCAAGCTCTAACACCGCAGACCTAAAAGATGTGACGGAACAGATACCATAGGAATTAAGCTGTCCCTATCAAACTTCTCTTTATAATAAAATTAAATAACCGAACGTCTGAATTAAACTAAACATATTTTTCCCGCGATTTCTTAACCAAAGGCACTTGGTAAATAGCTGCTGTAACTAAATAAGAGCCGCGAGTTCAACCGGCTTACATGTTGGGTTCTTGTTTGAACGGGATGGGGTCGAGGAAGGCCTCGGGCAGTGGCAGCTGCGGGACCAGCGGCGGGGACGCGGGGGACAGCGGGGACGAGGCCTCCACCGCCATGTCGGTCTGGGCCTCCTCCAGCGTGGCCTCTGTCGTCGCCCCTGTACGTATAGCACACTGTTTAACTAGCTTAAGGAGCGCGTGAACCGCGTCACAGTTTCAATGAGATAGTTGATAACTTCAGCAGGTGTTTCTTTTGAAGTGAAAACTTCTTTAGCATCGTTGGGATTTGAAGTTGGGAGTCGATGAAACGAAAAAGCGACAGTAAAAAGAGACAGACACATAAATTCATAAGATTCAACGTAGGAGAAAATGAGATAGGAAGCATTTACAGTGTTTCTTATGTTTGTGGTTCTGTTTGTGTTACTTTGAAAAGTGCTAAGTTGTATTCATAGATGGCGCGAGGAATGCTGGATACATGGCGCTTTCTGCTCATTTTACTCTTCATATTATGTTAAGAGATGGCGATAGTTACCACTGTTTTATTTTTATTTTTTAACTTTGCATCACTATGATCATTACTAACCTACAATTATCATCTTCCCGAAATTTTACATTCGTCTCATTATCTTGAAACCGAAATTTTTGAAGGTTACCTTCTACCACTTATGAATTGCACACATTTTATTTTTTTATTTATATTTGTCTATCATCAGCTATTTGAGTCAGATACTAAAGCGACCTGTTGTGTTCGATCTGGAGGGTTGTAAGCCAGTACTTTCTGTCTACTCTATTCCCAGGCAACGCATCCATGATCCATGGGCGACAGTGACTGCTTACAATCAGGTTTCTTGTTTGTTCGGCCATTTGTTCTTACGTACAAACAGTGCACCAGCCACCATTGCTGAACTTAAGCTACATAATATGTCTACATCAGTGTGGTTTCATGATTGGCAGTCATGATGGCAGTGATGCAGAGGGATGGCCAGGCCAGCGGCCACTACTCGTCCCACGCTCCTACCATATGTATATTTATTCAGCGTATTCATATGTATATTTATTCAGCGCCGTTTGCTGCTAAATACGTTCCCACTTACGACGTGGATGTCTTCAAGAAAAAGGTGAATAAGCTTTTACTAAGTTAGTGCGCCCACCATCCTGGACCACATCTCCACCATCAGGTGGGATTGTGGTCAAGCACTAACTTATTTTAAGTGAAAGAAAAATATATATATAGAAACTATTACTCCAGTTCCACTGACCTCCGAGCAGCATCTCCTGCAGCAAGCTGTCCACGTGCGCGACCCCGAACAGCTTGGCGAACTGGATCTGCTCGATCATCTGCCACGTGATGCTCTGCAGCGGCGGCAGGCACAACAGCAGCTCGCCGAAGCGGCCGCGCCCGTCGTACTGCCGGTCGCTGATGTAGTCCTCCAGGTTGATCTGGATCTGGTAGCGGAGCTGCTTGATCTTCTGCGGTTGGGAGAGGCCTTTTGCGTCTGTTGACAAACAGACTAATTAGCAGACCATTTTTAATAGTCCATTAATACTATTATTATTTGACGACCCATGTGGCGCAACGGTTACCATGCCGGATCGTCGCACCGAGGGTCCTGGGTTCGATTCCTAGCGAGGCGGAAATTTGAGTGATGAATTTGAATTTCTGTTCTCGGTCTGGATGTAAATGTCCTTGTCTGGTGTGTTGTCCATGGCACTCACGACACAGGGAATCCTAGTGTGGGGCTATGAGTGTGAAGCGTTATTTATTATTTATTATTATTATTTATTTCTCCATGAGGTCCACCTAGATAGCTACCACCGTCTTGTTAGAGTCAGGTGCCAAGCGACTCTTGTTCCGGCCGGGAGCTTGAAAGCCAGTTTTTTCTTTCCTTTTCTTCTCACTTTCTTGGCCGGCAACGACTTGACTTGGCTTCCTTATGCGCTCTTTGAAATTTGTCACTATCGATCAACGTTTTAAATCCAGATCGTGTTCGCGTTACTATTCCTAATTTATTTATAAACATCTACATAAATCGTTCAACAATGAGCACATACTATGAGGATACTAGATGTATCTTTCTTTCTTTTCCTTCTCTCTCTCTTGGCCGAAAACGCATTAGTGATGCCTTCGGTGTCAGTAATGTCTATGAGCGACGATAGCCACTTACCATCAGGTGGATCGTCGGCTTTGAGTGCTTCCAGTGGTGGTATTAAATAGAATACATAAGAAAGTTAATTTGTGCAAGCTGTACATAAATATATATGTAGGTAATAGCGTAATTAGGGATTGCAATCCGGAAAACCGGATCCGGTAATCCGGCCGGATCCGGCGTTTTTTACGCATACCGGATCCGGTGACCGGATCCGGTTACGTAAATTTTTGACAAAATAATCACCCTGTTGCTAGTGTAGATGCTTTGAATGCCTGGTATAGATGTTGCAATTAATCTAGTATTGCAATCGGGTATTACTAACGTTCAATAGGGATGTAATGTAAGTACTAAGTACAACACTTAGGTACTGAATGGATAAAAAACTAAAAGCAAGTTACAAACCGTAAAATTATAATATTTTCGTTAATATTACTTCTTGTCTATAATTTGTAATATTTGCCCTTAATGTATGTAGGTGTAAGCTATATCTATCTAACAGCCTTTTAAACTCCACTGCTGGACATAGGCCTCCCCTAATTGGCGCCATTCCGACCAGTCCTGGGCCCTCTGAATCCAACGGCTTCCCGCTGTCTTCTTTAGGTCATAAGTCCACCTGGTCGGGATGCGACCAGTGCTCCTTTTATTGAGACTTCGAACGATGTGGCCTGCCCATTGCCACTTCAGCCGGCTAATTCTGCGAGCTATGTCGGTAACTTTTGTTTGCCTACGGACTTCACCGTTACTCGTTACTCGTCGAATCTTATCTCGTAGTAAAATACCTAACATAGCTCGTTCCATAGCGCGCTGTGTGACTTTGAGCCTTCGAATGAGGCCAACAATAAGAAACTACGTCTTGGATCCATATGTTAATACTGGCAACACACATTGCTCGAACACTTTTGACTTCAGGCACTGAGGAATTTTGGATAAAAAGATATGTCGTAATTTCCCGAACGCTGCCCAGTCGAGTTGGATTCTTCGAATGACCTCGAAGTTGGCCTTACCCATCTAGATCATTTGTCCCAGAGGTAAATGTACAACTTCGAGAGCAGTGTCGTCAACAATTACCGGTACGAGTGTGACGTGGACATTAGACATGATTTTTGTCTTGTTCATGTTCATCTTAAGACCCACCCATTGTGAGGCACTGTTCAGGTCCCCTACCATAGTACTGAGGTCCTCTAGCGATCCCGCCAGGATCACTATATCGTCGGCAAATCGAAGGTGTGTGAGGTGTTCACTATTGATGTTAACGTCGAGCCCTTTCCACTCCATTAGCTTGAACACATCTTCCAAAGCAGCGGTGAACAGTTTCGGGGAAATAACGTCCCCTTGTCTGACCCCCCTCTACAATTGGAAGGGGTTCGTGTTTCAGTCGTGTAATCGAACTGACATGGTGGCCGATTTGTATACACACTTCAACACCTCGACATACCGGTACTAAGCTATAGGTGTACTTCAATTGATGAAAAATGACAACAGAAAAACCTCCCTTATACATCTAAAGACGTGTAATTGTATACTTGTACACTTGGTATTGGCTCCATCCTTAAAGAAAATAAAGAGAAAAAGTATACATATTGATATATTTTTAGAAGATAAGTTATATTGATAATCTCTTCTACTTCTAACTAAAAAAAAACAAAACTTTCCTCCTAATAGAATAGATAATAAGTATAGATAATCATCATTAGGTACTATCAACATTACCTGACTTGACCCGTGCGAGTATTTATTACGTCTTAGTTGCATTTACTTTTGTCTTAATGCATTTGCATTTTTTATAATACAAAGCACTTTTTTGTTTACCATAAGAACAGTCTATATTGGAACCAGAAGGAAAATTCTGATCACATGACCAATCCGGCCGGATCCGGCCGGATCCGACCGGATTGGCGAAAATCCGGTAAAATCCGGCCGGATTGAAAATGACACCGGATTGCAATCCCTAAGCGTAATACGACGAACTTGGATCAAAGAAGACGATGGCCTTGAGGCAGGCGAACTCGGTGTCGTCGATGTCGATCTCGCGCAACGGCTTCACGATCTCGTCCATCACGCGGATGCCGATCATGCTGATGTCGATGTCCATCCGCCCATCTGGAAACCATATTGTTATGTTATAACTAAGTATCTGTTAGCTACAAGTAAATAGAAGCTGTAAAGTAAGTTCTGCGCAACCACTTGACGCTAACTCCAGATGGGCCACGACTCATCGGTCGTAGTGCCACCAACTTATCTGTGAAATGGCGAATATTTGGAACTAAGTCCGCGTTCATACCTATATCTATATCTGTAATATATCTTTAAAAACCGAAATGAATTCTTTTCAGCAACCGAAATATATAAACGTAAATACGATATTGTTTTAAATAATTACGAATAAGTACTTCATATTATTAACTATAATATATATAATAATATAGTATTATATTATATACTATCATCATTATATACTATCAATATATCAATAATAGTAAGCTTTTTGAATGTTCTTTTATAAGATAATGTTTGATATAGATAAAAAGATATTAAACAGCATTTTGTTGTTATCTTAATAACTTAATACGCGGCTGTTATCCTTTTTGTTACCCGGATACCAGCTTATGAATGAATTTTAATACCTAGTGTTGATTATTTATCAAATTATATTGAATACACAAGATATAATCTATTTCCATTCTGTAAGTCTAATCTATATATCTATGAATATTCTTATTATCTGAGGCAATTTATATCGGGTAGATAGTTAAGTTAGTCATTTGAAGATTTATATAAAAATATAATAGATATAAAAAGAATACACAACACAGTGCCATATTATGACAACCAACATTCACGAAATGTATATTGTCGGATAAATGTCAAGACATGCCATGATTTAATCTCAGATGAAAGAATAAAAGGATTTAATAAACTTTATTTAATTGTTATTGTTAACTCTTTCTTAGTTAGTAGGGTAATTTGAGGAACAATATGACCGATACACATATAATTTACATGCATTTATATTTAATCTACATACAATACAGTGAAACACATTTTATTACAGCGTTCATATATGTATCTACTCTACAGAACTATTTTTAGATTGTCTATTCAGTACATTGAAGTATAATGACATAGAATAGACATCTCGAACCCCTCCCTTCTCTCTGTCCCATCTCCCCCTCCGTTCTTTTTTCAAACTCTAGAAGGCGCCTTACACAATTGCCACAGAGTAACTTTGTATAATGACACTCGCCGAACCACGACAAGCAGTCACCAAACCTTTACAAGCTCTGCCAAATGCGTTTTGTTAAGTATGTAAACGCGGCTTATGATTTTTTCATTCAAAAATGGCGGAAACATTGCACATTTTGGTTGATTTAAGTCAATGTTTTGTTTCCTTGCTGATGGTAAGTAACACAAGTATCTTTTTTTTCGTAGTTGACTGATTTTTACAGCTTCTTTTAACGTATAACGGCATTTTTGAATTGTTATTTTGTCACAATTTTGGCATGTAACGCTTATAACGCTTCCCACTCATAGCCCCACACTAGGATTCCCTGTGTCGTGGGTGCTATGGACAACACACTAGACAAGGACATTCACACCCAGACCGAGAACAGAAATTCAAACTCATCATTCAAATTTCCGCCTCGCTGGGAATCGAACCCAGGACCATTAGTGCGGCAATCCGGCATGGTCACCATTGCGCCACACGGGTCGTCATGTGGCCGCCATGAGCGCAGCCGAGTGACAGAATGAAATGAAGCCGGCCGGCTGCAATGCATACCTCCGAACCCGATGTTGCGGTGTCTGTTCTATACTCAAGAACATATTTCTGGCGTGGTTTACATAATTAAGGAACATAGTTAAGATATTTAATGTCCTTCGTTAAGCACTAAATTAATTTGATGCCACGACATCTTATATATTTTTTTAGAATACAACGTGCTTGACAAAATTTTTATCTTATCATATAATCGCGCCAATTTGCGTCCTATGTAATGTAATACAAAGTATTCACGTTTGAAATTAAATAACAAAGATTATGTCCGTAAATATCCATAAAGATAACTTTGTCATTTTAATAGCGATCACATAAAAGGGCACGTCACGAGAGGGCGTGCCGTGGGAGAGGCTAGATGCGTAAATTCTGATAGAAATAGTTCTAGTCGTTTAGTGCTAAAAACAACAATTTAGTGCTAAAAAAACATGTTACCTTAAATTAGTAGAAAAGAAGATATTGAAAAAAAAACCGTTTCAGGCCCCATTTTACCGAGATGTCGGCGTGAGCGGCAAAGGTCGCAAATTTTAAATTCGTAAAGAGCATTTCGAATTTACAAATTTATTTCAAAACTCCCGGAAAACTTTCCAGCTAAAACTGCCAAATGACTGTAATATCGGAAATAAATATAATAATGTTTCATGGAATAATCAGTTAAGTTACCCGTTAGATGGCGTTGTTCACGCACCACTAAGCATGAACCAATGAACGTACCGATGTGGTGTTTGGTGATGATGCAGTTGTTCCCTAGCAGCAGGATGTCCTTGAGGTGCAGCGAGCGCCGCGCGCAGCCCAGCAGCAGGTGCTCGCCCGCGTGCGCGCGCAGTAGCGCCACCTGCCGGCAGTGGACGATATCACTATCACCATTTGTTTATTTTGATCTTACGGAATTATTATAAACGGATAACGTAAATCACTATCAGCATTTTTTTTTTCACCGTATGGAATTATTATAAACGAAAAAATACCCCATGCTTGTCATAATATTTACTTCTCTCTCTTGCAAATAATATATGATCTGGTTTAGGGTTCCGTAGTCAAAACTTAAAAAATAATCAAATCTTAAAAAATAATATTTTTTGGTACCTCTTCTACTCAGGGGGTACGTTTGCAAAATATTCGTCTTTAATGTGCTAATTTTGGTTAGAGTGAAATAAAAAAAATCATGGCAATAGCATACTATGATGAATTTAAAGGAAAACTGTCACGGCTAGGTTAGCTGAAAGAGAGAAGAAAATGAAAGAAAGAAACTAAGAAACACTTGTCTATAAAACGGATTTATGTGGTATACCTACCACACCTGAATAAATGCAACGGGTACTCACAAGTCACGATTCGTATTTTATAATACCGATGCCACTGTGTCTCACCGTGACCACAATCGATGTAACTGGGTCGAAATATCGGTATCACACAGTACTTAACACGTTTACGCCGGCGCGGGTCACCGGTGGCCCACACTAGACTGTCTCATCAGGTGGCGCGGGCCACCGGTGGCCCGCACTAGATTGTCTCATCGGGCGGCGCGGGCCACCGGTAGCCCGCACTAGATTATCTTATCGGGCAGTTCGTACCACCGGTGGCCTGCACTAGATTGTCTCATCGGGCGACGCGTACCACCAGTAGCCCCCACTAGATTATTTCATCGGACGGCGCGTACCACCGTTGGTGGCACGCTCACCGCAAAAGCTCAAAGCGCCGCCTCACAGCAAAAGTAATGAAAATCGGCCCCGGCGTGAACATGTTAAACACTTGTCCGACTTGTCGGTATTATAAAATAGGAATCGTGAATACCCGTTGGCCCCGTTGCATTAAATGTTCAGTGTCCGTAACGATATAAGTTTACAATGATACAATGATATAAGTTTACCTGGTCGTCGAGATGCAGGTCAGTGAAGGCGGGGATGTACTTGGCCCACTCGACCAGGATCAGCAGCTGCTGCTTGATGGAGTCGCACACGTCGTTGATCTTCGCCAGCTTGCGGCTGTTGATCTCCGCGTCCGTCACGTTGTTTGTCTGTCACAATTATATTACTTATTAATTTTAATAGGTTCGCCACTGACTTAAATAAATAAATCACTATGCCTTTTTAGGGTCCCAAAGTAAAATTGGAACCCTTATAGTCATGTCCTTCCGTCTGTACGTCTGTACGTTTGTCCGAAGCAAAGCGCCGTGACCCTTAGTGCTAGAAAGCAGTAATTTGGCATGGATATACTTATTAATTATCATTAAAACTCCAGAATCGTAGATTAAAATATTAATTTTTTTTTCAGGTTACCTCCCCTACAGGTAACGTGAGGACGAATTTTTTATACGCCGCGTACCCTATAGTGTGGGGTGTGGTTATAAGGGTCTTTCAAAAATATTATGGGTCTTCTAAGATCATATTATTATTTGGAATTAGGGGTTGGTCAGAGTCAAGTTTCCCCCTGCCCTGTCGGCTAAACGGTTGGAGTTGGACAAGTGAAAAAATCTCAAAAATAGGTTATATGATAAATTTATAAGGAAAACTATCACTACTATGTCATAAGTAATTAATGAGTAATAGTCGATAAACTTACTACTACGGAACCCTACATCGCGCGTGGCCTGACACGCACTTGCCCGGTTTTTATGCCATAAAGATAACACAAACGAGCTTGCAATGCCACCATAAGCTTTTCTCGATCATCATTTTGCTTCATCATCTAATTGTGCAAGTGGACATAGCAGAGAGTCAGGAATAATTTTTGGGTCTTGGAATTTAAACATTCTTGAGTTTCAAGTAAAATAAGTATTTTAAAATTTCATACATATTGTGTAAGCCTTTAAAGTTCCTAGTTCCTACTTATAATTATTTAGAATCTCCAGGCCTACTGCCTACAACCTCGATTATCTATACTCTATACTAATATACGAGTATAAAGAGGAAACATTTGATTTTTTGTTTGCATTGAATAGGCTCCGAAACTACTGAACCGATTTGAAAAATTATTTCACTGTTGGGAAGCTACACTATCCCCGAGTAACATAGGCTATATAATATTTTCAAAAAAAAAATAGGGAACCTTAATAAAACTCCAATAATGTAACCCAAGGTGTAAAAAAAATAAGAAAACCGAAGCAAAGCGAGGGCGGTTACTCGTAATTAATAAAGTATAGTGAGGTATACACCTGAGGTATATGAAGGTATACACATTATATACATAATATATAATGTTATACGTGCGTTATAACAGCTGCTATTAAATTTATTTAATTACTAAATTACGTAATTAATGAATGGCTCCTTAGACATCAGCATTTCAGCAACATCATAGGCAGCACCGACGCGCTGCCGGCCAAGACGAAAGAGAAGAAAGTTAGATGATTCGTTTGGGGGCTGGCTAAAGCGAGGGTGGTGGCTAGGCAGGCGGCTTAACGAAAAGATAATATGTACCAGTAATATTATTAATCGCTTAATAAGAATAATATTGATAATATAACCTGACGTGAAGCTCTATTACCACCGAGCAAAGCATAATCTGTATAAAAACAATGTAATTCCACCAAGTACAGCGATATAAAAACAATTAATAATATGTAACGTAAATTAGTTATGGTATGGTACCGTATGGTATTTCTCTTTAGTAAAACTTAGTAAACTGGTATTTATTACCTTGATAATAGGATGTTAAGTGAATAACTTTTGTTTATTTACTCAAACACGCTAATAGAGTAAGGATGTGAAATCACTTATGTCACCGCATTCAGACCAGCCAAGGTCACAGCTAACTGCTCGAATTGTGAGTCAAAAAAACGAGGTAGATATAATTTTAGGATTTTACACACGTAAACTATTAGATGAAGCCTTGGAAAGGGCGGAATTCGTTATGTTAATAACCAAATGAGCCTTTAAAGATAATATATAGATGTAACAAAATTAAGTATGACTATTACATTCGTCTGAATGTGTGTATGGACAAATATGCGTTCATAGTATAATTTTTTATAAACACCCCCGATCACATAAACATAAGGAAGCAAATAATGTATGTTTATTAGATTCCCTTCCACAACACATAACAGGTAGTAATATTTATATGTAAATTGAAAGGTTTATTTGAACTACTATGAATTGTCCAAAAAATTCATACTGTTACTTTAATTTTAAATTCAATGAAAGCGTGTAATGTTTTGGGCTTGGCTGCAGTGGCGCTACGTCATCAGAATCCAATATTCTTCGGGGCTCATCGATGATGATAAAAATATACGAACAAAATAAAGAATCCTAAGGCCAACAGTGGAATATAATTTATTTACATAATAAATATTATTTAATGATCAAGTTATACATTAGATGCTTTAAGTACATAGACATGTTAGATAACAGTTTCGGCTTGTTTACCTCGGTTATGAATAACTGAATGTTAATGATAATCCCTTGATGGTTTTTTGAGGTTTAAAAATATTTTAGTACACTACACGGACATTTTAATTTATTATTTCCAATAGTCCTATAGTATTTAAGGTATATAACACTAACTATTCTATCCTACCTTATTTTAATATTGTTGGTTGTGGTCATGAATATTATATAAATTTATGTCTAATGAATGATTTTATAAATCAATATCCAAGAGCGCACCAAAATATTTCATCATTTATTGTATCGTACCTACTAATAAATAATGTCTCGTAATAAAATATATATTTTAATAAATATTATAATAGTAACTAATTTAAATGGTATGTTTTATTAAAATATCATTAAACATTTATTAGTTATTAACTTACTATAATAATAATTATATAATAATGTCTGTAATTGATTGCAAATAATGATGTATGATAAAACATTCGTTCTATTTTATTAACATATTTTTTCCTAGAATGAGGTAATAACAGACGTTACAAAGCAATGAAGTAGTTGTGATCAAGATTATGACTGTAATATATTATAGTACAAGGTGCCATGATTATTCATAATAACATATTATTGTGTGCCATTCTTTTGTACTGTAGTTGGCCGGATCTATTTCACACTATTTCTGTTTTAAATGGCATTTATGATGGTAACTACTAAACAAATTATTATGATGGTAACTAAGTACTAAAAAAAAGTTTTAGTTTTAGAATTGTTTATAGAATAACTTACAATAAAATAGTCTATTAATAAATAACTTGTTCCCTTTTAAAAAATTGATTAATGAGTATGTACATGAAATATGAAAAAATCAATATAAAATTTAAAGGATTAGTGTCCCCACCTACCAAGTGAAAAACCTGGGTTCGATTCCCGCCCGGTTAAAAAAATATAGATAGGTAGGTAGCTGCGGTCTGTGGCTTGGTAATAAACTTTTCTTTTAAGCAAAATTCTCAACTCGTCTACCCATAACTTGTCTGCTAAGCAGAATTATTCAGATAATTGATTTAACTTGACTGTTAAGCAAAGGTCCTGAATTCGTAGTTAACTTTTGTGTTGAGTAAAATGATTCTGATAAAATCGATTCATAACTTTACTGCTAAGTGATGAATTTAGAACTTATCCTGAATTCGTAACTTTTTTGGTGAGCAAAATGATTCCGATTTCGTCTAAAATTTACTGCTGAGCAAAATGATTCTCACCTCATCAATAACTTTTCTGCTGAGCAGCTCTGCGTTGAGTAGCGACACGACAGACAGTCCGTTTGCTTGCGTGGGCTCCTCGTACGACGGCCGCCTGCAGTTGATACGGTCTCTTTCGTTCTGGACGGCTGTGGCCAAAAAAAAAATACACAAATTTATTTTATCGCAAAATTTTATCCTGTCAAACTAGCTGAAACATTTCCGAACAATCTATAGCTTATCTATACAAATAAATAAAATTGGAGTGTCTGTTTGTAATATAAAATAACCGCTTTTTATTAAGTGCATTTTTGGATATATACACGGTACATAATAATATACCAAAACAACATTTTTTACAATTTTTGTCTGTCTGTCTGTTTGTTCCGGCTAATCTCTGAAATGGCTGGACCGATTTTGACGGGACTTTCGCTGGCAGATAGCTGATGTAACAAGGAGTAACTTAGGCTACTTTTATTTTAGAAAAAAATAGTTTGTTAGGCGATATGAAGTTCGCCGGGTCAGCTAGTTTAGAATAATCCTTGAGAAAAATAGTACGTCTATTTAGTCTTACAATAATGAATAACGATGTACCTACGTTATCAAGATTATTGAGGTTGACCGTGACAACATAATATACGGAAAAAAATTAAGGTAATGCATGGTAATAAAATTCGAGTGTATAAATAACACACATAATGGATATTTTAAACAAATAAAGTAGTTTAAAATATATTATAACATTTTTTCAGTTACGATGACTGTAAAACATTAATTGTATGTAGTACGTACTACAAATACCGTTTTATTTTTTATTTTTTAAGGACCCGTTACTGATTGATTGCCATCTACATTAATTAGTAAAAGTATCAGCGTTAAGGCAATGAATGCCAAGGTTATTATTAGAATAGTAATACACATCTCATAATTATGTTAAATTTGTATTTATTAAATATTCAACATGCAAAATTTAAGTAGATAAATTTACGTCACAATGACTAACACGACGAAACAAGGATTCATATGAATGGCATTTACAACGATTAGAGGAAGTGCGATATCTCTACAAGGAATTCAGTGGTTTAAAATGTAGGTAATTATTTAAATAACTATTATGATTCAAGCCGGTTTAATATCTTATTAGTTATATTAATTTGTTTGTGTCTTAACGAGCGAGTTGTCGCGTCGTAGCGTCGAGGGAAGAAACATAATAAATATGGCAGTAATTAAGTTTGTGGAGCAATTATATTAACATTACTTGCACATCCCTGAGATAATAGCGGTTGATGAACCGCGGCACACATCAATCTGTGCTTGTTTACAGTTTACGTTAAATAGACAGATAATAGACAAACAAACTTGTTTATGGAAATTTTTCCAAGTAATTTAAAAAAAGGCACCCTTATTGTCTGGTTGTGAAGTAAAAAAGGTCAAATGTTTCGTAATAATAACACTGCAAGTAAATGAACAATATGTTAATTTAAATTTTGGAAGACTATAAATATTATTAGTAGGTATCAGACAAGAAAGACAAGAAAATGAGCCAATTAAATTCTAAAATTCATATTTGGAAAATACTTAAAATACATAATTTATTATTCCGGCAATGAAACCGTACAACATCGTTTTAGTTTAAATTTTTATGTATGTTTCTTAACCAATAAAAGTAAATGGTTCGATTCAGATGTCCAGGATGTAAAATCGTTATGCAACATTTTTTATACAATGCATTGAGAAATTGTTTTTATGTATTAAGATTATTATATTAGTATAACAGGTCATTAAATACTGGATCACATCGCGTACGGAAAATCCATAAACGCGTAAATAATTGGATCCTTGCATATTTTCCTCCATTCATAATAGGTAGGTAATTACTCAGGCCTTGATTCTCGAAATTGTTTTGCCAGTTGAGATAAATACTAACCTAGCTGCTTCGATCATACAAAAGTATTAAATTATTCAATTTGAAACTTGAATTATATGCATGCAATGCAAGTATTAGACTTGAAAGGTGTTTCTAATACACCAATGCAGAAGTTAAAAACGTCCTGATGCCTGGTCAATGAATCCTGCAGGATATTCCAATAAGCTAACGCAGAGTGATAGAGTTCTTGGCTAACCTGATTTATAAAAGCCATCAATGGCCTTCGAGCTTCTGACTTCCAACGTAGTTAATTACAAAACGAATAACTGCTTGATTGATTAATAATAGCTCAAGCTTGCTTCATTACTTCGCTTCCCTTTCACAGTACTAGCTAACTCGTCATAATTATAGCTCACCTTCCTTTTTCATCCCGGCTTTAAAGCATTTCCTTAGCCTACAATATCTGCACTGGTTCCTTTTGTCTTTATCCACCACGCAATTTCTGTTGAATCTGCAACAAGAACATTATTCATAGTCAATACATGTATTTCGTAAACGTGCGTCACCGCGCCTAATGCTGATTTGCATGTTTACCTTTAAAAATTAATCATAGTGAATTATGAATGATCCGTAATTAGAGGTTAAAGTTTACGACAGGTTACGCTCGTTCTATTGTATGCAAGTCATTTGAAATGCTTACCCGTACAATGTGTGGCACAGAACGTTCATGATTACATATTGTTAAAGTAGGTAGGTGATTCAGTTTGCCCCTTATTTCTCTTTCTGCGCATTCATTCATTGTAGATTTATCATTCATGTATTTTATTATTTTTCTGCAGTTGGCTTGTTATTTGTGGACAAAGACGAGCTTGGAAAGGTTCAGCCGAGAAGACGATTTTTGTGAAGAGGGAGGACTTGTTCACCCTCTTTAAGAAGTAGGGGAAGCATTCTAAGAGCGTGTAGGGTTCGGATCACGCCTTAGAACGTCACTTCGTGGAGGACATGTAGGGGCCATGCATGGGTTGATACATAGACAGGCAGCAGATACTAAAGGTTCCTTGTTCAGTATCGAACCGTAAAAATAATTCTTTCTATCTTTTTCCTCTCTCTTTCTTGGCTGGCATCACATTCCATAAAAATTTACAGAAATGCCTTACCTTAAATTTAAAACTCATATTAAAAGCATTCTTATGACGAAAGAATATTAAAAATTAGATGATTATTTTAAAGACAAGACTGCTTGGACATGAATTTCATGAAAATAGATTGCAGTAGATGATAAGTGCTATCTGTAACTGTGAGCAGGAAAAAAACAACCCCGGAAGTTTCTTGCTGCTTCTTCTCCCGGGCCCTCTCAGAATAGGGCCTTGTTGAAGCATTGGCGTAGCTTCAATAAGTGTTTGCAAACCAATTTTGAATAAAAACATTTGATTGGATTTGATTAATGATACCTTTGGTGTTGCTGATGACTCATGTTCATGGGCGACGATAGCCACTTACCATCAAGTGGATCGTCAGCTCCTGTGGCAGCTATTTCCATAAAACAGCACTCACCGACATGTATACAAGTGGTTCTTTCTGACGCTGCGTCGGAAGAATCCCTTGCAGCCGTCGCAGGAGGAGGCGCCGTAGTGCTTGCCGGTGGCGCGGTCGCCGCAGATCGCGCAGTGCTGGGACAGCGTGGTCGAGCTGGCCGCGCTCGCCTCGCTGCTGCTCGTCTCCAGCTGCATGTCACTGTCTGCAACGACCAGACAATAACTTCGGGTGAATGACGATTGCTATCTATGTTTTTAACCGAGTTCAAAAAAAGGAGGAGGTTCACAATTCGACTGTATTTTTTTGTTACCTCGGAACTTTCGACTACCCCGTCGAACCGATTTTGATGATTCTTTTTTTAATCGAAAACAGTTGCTTGTCATGTGGTCCCACATAAATTTGAACGAGATCTGACAAGTAGTTTTTGAGTAATTTTGAAGTCGGTTATTTTTTGTTACTAAAATTTAGATTATTAGATACCTTATAGTTTCACGACGACGACAATCAATCAAAACGGTAATGGCGGGAATAAAATAAAATTCATGGTTTGATAAACAATGTTGCTAATTTTTATTTCTATTATTGTTTAAGCAATTTTTTGATAAATGTATTTATAAAATAAGTACATTTTGTGTAATGTCGGCTCTAAATTTTGCCACACTTTAAAAATAAACATTTTTTCATAACGCAACCAAAGGCGTTCTTGAAAAGTTCTCTATTTCCATAAAAATGTCAACAAATATAATTTAAAAACAGTCCAAACTGGCGTTAACTGGACCTGATAAACATTATCATTTATGGCCTTACTATTGACTTGAATTTCCAATATCTTGTTTAATCGATTACTGATATACAGAATAAACAATGAATAAACTAACAACAGTAACTATTATAAATTTTAAGATAAATAAAAAACTCGCCTGCTATCTAAAAAGTATCATGATATACTTTTTTGAAATCCTTATGGTGAGCTCTTTAATTTAATACCCATATTGCACTATTCGATTTATTTTTATTTTTTGATATTTAAAAATAATTGCATCTCACAGCCAACATACTCGTATATTTTTTTAATTTCACTTATCTAATTGTAAGACAACCCAGGTGATATCAAGACGAATCTAAAGATATCTTAATTTTATAAATTGGTCCAGCGGTTTGGAAGATAATTATGAGGTATAATACATGCATGCATACATATTATGTACATAGTTATACTAGTACAACATACGCGCGAAAAACATAACCCTTCCTTAGCAGTTAGCAGTCGGGCAAAACGGTCAGTTTTTTTTGTTATAGAGAATATAATAAGGCCTGTAGCGAGAAGATCGACTGGAGTTAGAAGTTTAACTTTTACGATTTTGGCGGAATCGCTCCTATTGCGACCTTTCTCGAGTTAGAGATGTTACTGAGGTATCCAAATCCCATTTATTTTCTTTTGGAGAGTTGTCTGATTCACAATGGATTCACACGCCCCATAACTGTGTTATATTTTATATAATACTAGCTGACCGGGCTAACGTTGTTCTGCCAAAAAAATTTTAGGGGTAGGGGGATAAGAAATAGATGTTGTCCGATTCTCCACCCTAGCCGATATGCACGCAAAGATTCACGTTTCGTAGGAGTTCAACTTCAAAAAAGCGTGACACGAGAATTTTATACTATATTAGATGGTCCATAATACTCCCTCGACTGTCTTAAGCCTGAGTCATAGAAGTCGAAGAGCTGGTGCCAAACAACCGGTGGGAACAACCGCCAATATAACTTTTATTTGTTTTATATTTCTCGCTTCGCGACCAAATAACGTGTGGTTATCTCTCCCTATCCTTGATGAAATGTTATTATCAACTTGATAAGAAACTCCGAAATTAAATTTCATAAGAAAAGATAATATGGAGTATAATTCTGTAAATACAAATTAAGCCCCTCTATGATAATGATAATAATAATTAGGTAATCAATAGAAAACATAGTCTATTAGGTACGGCCGTCATCAATATTTCATTCATCTACATAATAATCTCTAGTACAGATAGTAAAATAAAAACAACTAACCTTTTTTTGCTAGGCAATTTACTATATGACACTGGGAAGAACAGTGTGTATATCGTATGTCGCAGGCAGAGAAAATCTGTAATTTCGCGAAATGCCTAGGCATATCACGAAATCCCGTTAAGTGTCGAATATTTGATTCCATTGATATGACGAGAGAATACCTACTTGTTGACAGAAAACTGTCATGAAAATACCGCGCCAATGTCGACGCGGCGGCGCCGCGGCGCTATCTTTGGCGCCCCTTGCCGCCTGGCGCCTAGAGCGGCCTACTCTCGCTCTACCCCAGATTTTAGATTTTTTTTTAATGGATTTGTAACAAAATCAAGAAACATAAAAGAAATCTCATTTTTATGTTCACTGAGCGTGTGGATGTAATTCTAATGAGGACCATTTATCATGGCGACTAAATAATTAAACATCAAGGTCTTTAATTGTGCAATACCTATTTGTGAGGAGTATAGAACAACTAAGTAACTAACATACCTAATGGTATATTATTAACCAACTTCAAAAAAGGAGGAGGTATTCAATTCGATTGTATTTTTTTCTTAAAGAACTGATTCGTTTTTTTTTGTAACCATTTTTTTTTGTTTTCGCCGTATTGGGGCGCCTTAGAATACTAACCCCAAACCCGGGCCGGATGGGTGTCGTAAGAGGCGACTAAATCCGGCCCACAGGTGGCACAATTATTAATAATACCATTATTACTATCATTATTTCTCCATGGGGTTCGCCTGGATAGCTACCACCCTTGAGCATGAGTCAGCCGTCAAACGACTCGTCGTGTTCTGGCTGGGGGCTTGAGAGCCAGTTCTTTCTTTCTTTCTTTTTCTTCGCTCTTTCTTGGCCGGCAAAGCGACACTGATGCCTTTGGTGTTGCTGATGTCCATGGACGATAGCCACTTACCATGAAGTGGACCGTCAGCTAGTTTGCCGGCTATTTCCATAAAAAAACCAATATCCTTAACGCGGCTTATGGTAGGAGTGAAATGGGAAAAATCGTCTACTGTCTATGGCGGAAGTGTGAATAACGGAAGCTAGGAAATGTTTTTTATAAACAAAAAAAATAAAGCTGCTAAATTCTGCAATAAATAAACTCTTTTTAGATAAATAATATAATTTACAATTAATACGAACCAATGCCAAAGTAAATAAAAAATAATGAAGCAGTGCATGCACTAAGTCATTTATATCTGTGCGGTTAGTTAAATACCTATATTATTTACGAGTAGAAGGTACATAAATGGTAGAAATGGGCATCGTACGTACACCTTAAACTCTCGTTTAAATTGAAAAGGATTTTGAAAAGGAAGTTATAAAAAAGTAAATTCAAACTACATATTTATAAATGCTGTCAACATCGGCCTTTTAGTTAATTTTTAGGGTTCCGTAGCCGAATGGCAAAAAACGGAACCCTTATGGATTCGTCATGTCTGTCTGTCTGTCTGTCTGTCTGTCTGTCTGTCTGTCTGTCTGTCTGTCTGTCTGTCTGTCTGTCTGTCTGTCTGTCTGTCTGTCTGTCCGTCCGTATGTCACAGCCACTTTTTTCCGAAACTATAAGAGCTATACCATTGAAACTTGGTAGGTAGATGTATTCTGTGAACCGCATTAAGATTTTTACACAAAAATAGAAAAAAAGCAATAAATTTTGGGGGTTCCCCATACTTAGAACTGAAACTCAAAAATGTTTTTTTCATCAAACCCATACGTGTTGGGTATCTATGAATAGGTCTTCAAAAATGATATTGAGGTTTCTAATATCATTTTTTTCTAAGCTGAATAGTTTGCGCGAGAGACACTTCCAAAGTGGTAAAATGTGTGTCCCCCCCCTGTAACTTCTAAAATAAGGGAATAATAAAACTAAAAAAATTATATGATGTACTTTACCATGCAAACTTCCACTTAAAATGGGTTTGAACGAAATCTAGTAAGTAGTTTTTTTTAATACGTCATAAATCGTAAACCGCAATTTACCTCGATCAAAGTTACAACGAACTACAAGAACTTTTATATTATGTTATTTGCTGCTACGGAACCCTTCATGGGCGAGTCCGACTCGCACTTGGCCGCTTTTTTTCATTAAGACAATAAAATTAATTCGACAACTTTTTCGACAACTTTACAATCATGGACACAATCCTTCACAATCCTTCCTTCTTTAACTTATTTTTAATTAATTAAATAAAATTGTTTTACATGGTCGGAGAAATTCTATATTTTTAGAGACTGGTACATTTCTCCAGCTCTCTAAGAACTTTAGTATCTTCAAAGGTATTGTATTCTGTTTGTCCTGTTGTTAAGTTCGATTAATATGTTATTTATTGCGCAGTTCGCTATCGCTGGATGACATAGCTTTCCGGCTCCCAAAAACAATTGATAACGTATGACATTGACAGCTTTGATTCCTAGCTATCGGTGAAGGACGATATATGATACCCTGGTATTCCCGGTCGGTAGCCGTATCATTATATCATGAATATGAGTCAGATATTTTTGTTTTTATGATTAATTGTTTGTACACATACTTACATCTGTCATTGAAGATTCGATCAATAACATTTCGATAAACCAATAGCAACTAACAAATACTGAGCAACATATTCATAATTAAGATAATTCTTTATCATCATAAAGGTTTTTAGGGTTCCGAAGTAAAATCGGAACCCTTATAGTCTGTCCGAAGCTAAATGCCGAGACCCTTAGTGCTAGAAAGCTGTAATTTGGTATGGATATATACATATTTATTAAGACTCCAAAATCGTAGAATAAAATATTGAAAACCATTTTTTTTTCAGGGGGATGTACCCTGAAAACACACACAGGTATAACGTGAGGATGAATTTTTTATTCGTCGCGTACCCTATAGTGTGGGGTATCGTTGAAAAGGTCTTTCAAAAATATTATGGGTCTTGTAAGACCATTTTTGGATTTAAAAGTACCTGTCACCCATTTGGCTATCGCATCGTAAAAAAAATTCTCTTATATTTGGCGCAGCGGTGACTTTCACTACCTTATACTAGAAATTTATTTAGGTTAGGTACTAACATTGTTATAAGTCTTACTAACAAATATGGATCTCTGTTACTCGTAAATAAAAATAAATAATATAAAAACATTTTTTTCCAACGCCCCATTAGAAGTATAAATTCAAAAAAACTGGCTCTCAAACCTAACTTTCACGCGCTATTTATTTATGAACGAATTAAATCTTGTATTCTACGCATTTATATAAAATATTACTCACAGAACAAAAACAACATAATGAATAATATGTATCACATGGATAGTGAACTTCAATTAAGCCCAAGGTTCATTAAATATAAAATAGATAATATATTTATAAATATTAATTGGCCAATACCAGATAGAACTTCCTAATTAACCGCACATGGAATTATGATTCAGTTATTCATAATCAGTAACAAACACCTTTTTAACGAGCGGATTTAATTGAGCGTAATTTCTTGTCATTCATGTGTTATTAAAATAAGAATCTTGTTTGTATTACACCACTAAGTAAAAGTATGCATAATATGTATAATTGCTTACATAGAAACTTAGGTACCTACATATTAACTAAGGATTTATTTAAGCTAAATTAGGAGACTAAATGATTAAATAAAAATTCTTAACGCACAAAAATATTCCGATTTCCAGTGATTTTTAGGATTCCGAAGTAAAATCGGAACCCTAATAGTTTCGTCATGTCCGTCCGTCCGTCTGTCCGAAGCAAAGCGCCGAGATCCTTAGTGCCAAATAGCTGTAATTTGGCATGGATATGCATATTTATTAAAACTGTAGAATCGTAGAATAAAATATTTAAAAACATTTTTTTTTCAGGGTACCTAGATACCTACCTCCCCTACAGGTAATGTAAGGATGAATTTTTTATTCGTTGCCTACCCTACGTACGTCGTGTGGGGTATCGTTGAAAAGGTCATTCAAAAATATTATAGGTTTTCGAAGATCATTTTTGGAATTAGAGGTCCGTTTCCGAAGTATTTGACTTTAAAGTGCTAATTTAGGTTAGAGTCAAGTATCCCCCTCCCCTGCCGGTGAAACGGTTAGACTTGGACACGCACTTGCCCGGTTTTTTAAAGTGGTATTTTTAAATCAAAAATCAAAATCATTTATCATATAGGTATCACTGATACACACTCATTTTTTTTAACCAACCAGCTTTTCGGAAAGGTGCTTTGTCATGGAGGAGAAGAAAAGCCGTAAAGAAACTCCTCAGCACATCTTTTTCTTCATAATGTTACGGAGGATGACGATTTTGTAATGAATGGTGTCATTTTGTTTTTGTGGATATTTTGGTGAGGAGAGGGTGCTTTATTATCCAGTTCCCACTGAAATATGAAGTTTCGAGTGTTTTGGATTGACACATAGATTGGTATAGTTGCTACTTTCGTAGCTGTGGTAACGATTGCTAAGATGGATCGAATTACAATTCGCCGAATACAATACGTTACATAGTTCTTTGCATGTAATCCAGACTTCTGTTCTGCGGAATTTTGGAATGTTAAAACATCTTTGTAAGTATTACTTATCTTATACTAGTTTTCTATGTAAGTGCCAGGTATACCTAATTACTAATTAGTAAAAAATATTTGAAAGTGTTAGGTTATGTTTTGATATACAACTTTTCTGGGAGTTTTAATGCTAGCATTTGTACAACTAGACACTACACACTAACGATAGCGATTATAATATATTATTTTTCCAAAAAACACCAAATATTTGTAGCTGTTAACGATGAATGAGTGCCGGTCGTACAATGTACATACACGACTGTTGTAATACCAATATTACGTCACCAAAATGGTTGACAGCATTTTTGCGGAAATAAAAAAAGGTTTAAAATTTAATTTAATTTTATGGCAAGAAAGCGTGCTTATTTTGCCGTTAAATTTATTTGTGGCTTTTTTATTAGAAAAATCAACATTTTGAAGTACTTTTTCAAACATAGTAGAACGCCCTATTCATCGAATTACTATAGTTCATCGAATGACAAGTCATCGACAGGAAATTCATCGAATGGCAATTTATCGAATGTCAATTCATCGAATTGCAATTGTTCTAATTTAAAAGATTTAAAGGAGGCACCCTCACTTTTCCGAAATTTTATTGTTCGAATTTCATTTTACCGAAAACTACTGACCGACGTCTTTTTTGCTATGTTATATGCATTATTTGACATATTTTTAGATAGGTACTAAAAACATGTCAAATAATAGGTATTGTTACATAGGTATTATTTTACCGAAGTATATTGCGCCGAATTATTTATTTTATTTATTTATTCTTTATTGAACCTTACACAAGTAATGGAACAAAAGGCGGACTTAATGCTAAAAGCATTCTCTGCCAGTCAACCTTAGGGCAGTGGGAGAACAAAGAAGGCGGTAACAACAAAGAAAGAAGAGTAAAATTTTTATGTTGTATCAAGAAAAAAAAATTATACGTAATACGCGTTTAAACGATATAATACATATTTATATAAATAAGTTAAATAAATATAACTATATTCAGTGTATATGTATACATACCTATATATAAATACATGCATATAACATATATAATAAAATATATAATTATATATAATTCGATGATGATCGCTGTGACTCCTATTTATCATTGTACACTAATGAGAGGAAATGAGCGTGAAGCTGTTTTTTAAAAGTATACTTGCTACAGTTACTAGATTCCCTTCTCAATTTGAGATTACAAAATAACTTTTTGCTATCTTTTGAACTTTTTTTATTTGCCAAGTGATTTATTTGCCATATGCCGCATACGTCCGAGTAGTGCTTTCCAAGGATGTGTTACGTTTGAAATAATAAAAATTATTTATTAATGATCATATGAAAATTACATCATTCGATTCGACGAATTGCGATTCGATGAATTGTCATTCGATGAATTGTAATTCGATGAATTATGTTTTCAATGAATTGTTGATTCCATGAATTGTAATTCGACGAATTGTGTTCGATGAAATGTATTTCGACGAATTTTCCGCAAATAAAAATTTCATACCGCGGGCTTAAATATGAAAATCGATTCTAAAGGAGTTAAACACCAAAAACGTTGGGCCGATGTTGCTGTATTCGTTATACTTACATACTCGTATAAATCCATCGTATTATTTATAATCACAGCTCCGGGAGTTGTTTATCCAATCACTGCATCATTAATGTCCAAATAGCATGAATGTACCTACATCCTTTAACCCAGACGTATGATTTTTAAATATTGTTATCGTGGATTTTTCCGTCTGTTACAGACGAATTAGATTGATTTTTTGTAAACATTAACGAATTACACTTAAGACTAATTTATCACTAAGTTCACAGAAACGATTACGGTAGTATGGCTGTTTGAATAACATAAGGACAAATAAGTTTTTTGGATATATCGATAAAAAAGCGGCCAAGTGCGAGTCGGACTCGCCCATGAAGGGTTACGTAGCAGCAAGTAACATAATATAAAAGTTCTTGTAGTTCATTGTAACTCTGATCATTGTTTTTTGCGGTTTACGATTTATGACGTATTAAAAAAAAACTACTTACTAGATCTCATTCAAACCAATTTTCGTTGGAAGTTTGCTTGGTAATGTACATCATATATTTTTTTTAGTTTTATCATTCCCTTATTTTAGGAGTTACGGGGGGGGGGGGGGGACACATTTTACCACTTTGGAAGTCACTCAATATCATTTTTGAAGACCTATCCATAGATACCCCACACGTATGGGTTTGACGAAAAAAATTTTTTTGAGTTTCAGTTCTAAGTGTGGGGAACCCCCAAAATTTATTGTTTTTTTTTCTATTTTGGTGTGAAAATCTTAATGCGGTTCACAGAATACATCTACTTATCAAGTTTCAATGGTATAGCTCTTATACTTAGTGGCTAAAAGTGGCTGTGACATACGGACGGACGGACGGACGGACGGACGGACGGACGGACGGACGGACGGACGGACGGACAGACAGACAGACAGACAGACAGACAGACAGACAGACAGACAGACAGACAGACAGACAGACAGACAGACAGACAGACATGACGAATCCATAAGGGTTCCGTTTTTTGCCATTCGGCTACGGAACCCTAAAAATTGAGGTTAGCATTACAGGAGTAGAACGATAAAAACCGGGCAAGTGCGTGTCAGGCCACGCACAATGTAGGGATCACTATTTACTAATTACTCATTAACAATTTATACTGACTATTTCGCAAACGGACTTCTAATTCTTAAAATGATCTTCGAAAAGTCCTAATATTTTTGAAAGAGGTTTTCAACTATACCCCACACTACAGGGTACGCTCCGAATATAAAAATCATCCTTTACGTTACTTGTAGGGGAGATACCCTGAAAAAAATGTTTTTCAATATTTTATCTAGCACTAAAGGGTCTCAGCGTTTTGCTTCGGACTAGGGCATGCAATTATCCGTTCATTTTAGTATCCGGATAATTCGAATAGTTCCTGAATATTATCCGGATAATATCCGGATATCCGGATAATATTTGGAAGGCTAAATTCAAATAATTTATGAATTAAATCAATATTTTTAATACAAATACTTATTCAGAATTAAGTTCAAAACTTCGGTAGATGTATCAGCGCACTGCTAAGCTTCATAAGTTTCACCCTAATATCGCATCTGGTCATAAACTCATGAGCAATGTTCTTAACCTAACCTAACCTAACTCATACCAATATTTCTGATCTTGTTATTAGCATTACTGTTTTTTTTGGCCGACGAAAAAGCAGACGGGCCACCTGATGTTAAATCGTCATCGTCGCCTATGGACATGAGCAATACCAGAGGAATCGCCAATGTTTCCAGGCCCTGAAGGAGAACTCTTTTTACACCTTTTTTGAAGAACCCCATGTTATAGCGCTCCGGAAAGAAGGAAGCTCATTCGACAGTTTGCACGTCCGTGGCAAAAAACATCGTGAAAATCGGACCATAGAGGTTCTCCACGAGTCCAATCGGTGTGGATGAAACTCACCGGGCACTCACCGTTGTAAAGTCGCCAGAACACGCAGAGAGAACCGATATTTCTTCTGAAACTCGGGTGTTCTAACCTGTGAGTGACTCGTGGATCGTTGAAAATTCGGACCACGCGTTTCTGTACAGCGTCAAATGTATTAAGCTAGTATTGTGGCTACCTTGCCCAGAGGTGGGAACACATTTGAGGCCTGATCTGAGCTTTGTAAAGCATGAGTAGGTACCTTGCAGTAAAGTACTGCTTAGCTCGTTTCAGGACACAAAGTTTCTTGGAGATCAGCTTGGCCTTGCCTTCTGAATGATCTAAAACTTTTACTCACGGTGAGCGCGGTATCTTGGAATTGAGGCGTTATAACAAATGGGGTTTTCTTAGCATTAAGCGCGCAAACTTGTGTCTTCACAGTCCCTTGGAGAACGCAGACATTTTTATAGGTTTCATATCCGAGCAACAACCGTCTACTATGATCTTGATGTGTCGCTCAGAAAACTAGCTACCTAACTGCATATTAACTTCTCAAAGAGACCATAAGATGGTAACTTCGTGAGAAGGTCCCAGTGCCAGACCCGGTTAGCGATATCTAGGTTGACTGTCAGAGCTTCCCCGTTGCGATCAAGAGCCAGCTGAACGACCGTGGCGAAAAACCGTATTGTCGATCATTGATCAGCTGATATCTTCCAGATATCTTAAGAGCTGCGTGTTCTATACTATTATTCTGAAGCAGGGAGGTTATCGCTATAGGCCTATAGTTAGTCGGATCACTAAGATCGCTTTTTTTGGCCCTCTGGTCCACTCGACTTCTTGGTAAACTGTATACTGTCACCGAAGGCAAATCAAGAAGGAATCCTTGTTCCGGGAACACAACTATGCACGGATGTGTCCTTTAAAAGTCCAGTTGTCAGTAATGTTGACAAATAGAACAATTTTTGACTTCGTACTCTGTCACTCATTTTTTTCAATATCTATGGGGAGTATACCATTCCAAAAACCTTTTTCGTAGCTTAAAGATCATTAACCTGAGTCACAGATGAAACCAATGTTTTTGCATCAAAGGACAAGGAGCTTGCTCACCTTTTCCGCAGAGCAGAGCGAGAGAGTGAACTTATCGGACTCATTCTCAACAAAAGGAAAACCAAAATAATGCTTATCGACAGAACTGATCAAGTCTCTAGGACTAGAGAACTCGCGTAGGTTGAATTGGTCAACGAGTTTGTGGTACACAGAAGCGGTACTTATCAAGAAGGATGTGGGAAGTAAATCGAGTTAAACGCAAGAAAGATGGCTGAAAATGCTATAAGCAAATTAATGAAATATGGCAAGATCTAAAGATCTCTAATGTTACCAAGACCAGTTCGAGACATTAGTTTTGAGATGTTATGTTCGATTAGGAAGCGTTGAATACCACAGTCTGTCATGGTTGCCAATATTGGCTCAAAGCGGCAACGTAGCTTCAATACTAGACTTATGAAGATGTTATCAGGAAATCCTTGTGTGTTTTGGTGGCATTTACTGCCAACATTCACTAGTTTCTCCGTTGAAATTGCGAACATGATTAGGACATGACTTGGACACTTGCATTTATTGTGAAGAAATGTCCGGTTGCCATTTCTTCTTTGGAATTAAGTTGTATTTTATGCGAATATAGTATCTATATTACATTAATACAGTTTAAAATATTATATCTCGGTGCTTTTAATATATTTCAATTGAAAAAACGTATAAAATAATAAAATTAATTACTATTCGAATTATCCGGATTATCCGGATACTAAAAAGCCCAATATTCGGATATTAAATTCGGCGGATATCCGGATAATTCGAATATTCGAATATCCGGATAGTAAGCCCTACTTCGGACAGACGGACGGACGGACAGACATGACGAAAGTATGCAAAGCAAAGCAAAGCAACAACCCATAATTGTCCCACTGCTGGGCTCGGGGTCTCCTCTCACGATGTGAGGGGTACAGGCCATAGTCTACCACGCTGGCCAAGTGCGGATTAGTAGACTTCACACACCTTTGAGAACTTTATGGAGAACTCTCAGGTGTGCAGGTTTCCTCACGATGTTTTCCTTCACCGAAGCAAGTGATAATTAACTTGTAATACGCACATAATATTTGAAAATTAGAGGTGCGTGCCAGGATTTGAACTCGGGCCCCTCCGTTCGGGAGACCAACGTTCTAACCGCTAGACTATCACTGCTTACGACGAAAGTATAATGGTTCCGATTTTACTTCGGAACCCTAAAAAAAGCACTTGAAATATCTCAACTGATAAATTACTTTTGGATAAACTGCTGCCTAATAAATAGTCTAGGGAATAACAAACCTGCATTAAAGGGTGTACTGTCGCTGGCGTGATGATCTGGTACAGGACTTCGGTGCATGAACATCGAGTAGGGGCTAGTAGGAGCCTTGTCCCACAGGTGGGGCTGTGCCGGTAACATGTACTCCGGCGTCACACCGTACCCCGGGCACATATCCTGAGACGTCATCTCGCATCCCAACACTGGCATTTTACCCCAACACGAATCCACCGATCGCGCGATCCCAACCACTATCAACGACTAATCAAACGGTCGAAACACCGGCACCGCGAGCCGATAGCCTTACAGATTAAAGCCACGATTATCTCAGCAGCTGATTAAAGGCGATTTTAATATGTGCAACTAATCAGCGCCTTATCTGTTTGTATGAAAGACACCTTAAGAAACGTCCGTTACGATGCACGAAATTATAATCCATGCAAACCTAAATTTAGAATGGCACTAAAAACAGCACTTATGAGTTATGACATCCGGACATTGTTTTTATCTTTACCAAATGATCAAAACGCGATTTAATTTTAGCGCGTCACGCGAAACTGCGAGATCAAATAAACGCGACCTTCCGCGGACACCGCTCTTCCCACACTGATAGTCGCGTGGCCGTGTTGACAATCGCAATACCTCATAACATCCGTTTTAGTGAATGCAAAAACTAGCTGACGCGGTCCGTTTGCAGCGACTCATACCACAAATGCCGAGCTCAGCATTCGACGATCGACGATGCACCCATGATGTAGCTGACTACTGACCCGAACTGACTCACCAGTTGTTATCGGAAATGCAACGGATGTTGAATCGAACGCACAGAAAGAGTCATTGGTAGCAGCTGATGAAGTATGAACAGCTTTGCGCGTGTGAAGAATGTATGGGATGTTACCAAGCCGACCGGATGACTAACTGATTGTCACACGCACTCGCTTTGTTTCTTTGTCAACTGTTTTGTCCATATGGACGGGACGCGTTATCGTATTGATAAGAGAAATTAATATTTTGTTGAAAGTTTGGAGAGAAGTCAGCATGATAAAACAAGTGTTAAGTTATTGTGTACACTATCATGTACTCGTGAATATCGACATGAGCTTATCGCCCCTCTACACTCGCAAGAATGAATTTTAACAAAAAACTGGAAAGTAAAAAAGACACCTCGAAAAGTAAAAACTAGAATTTATATACTCGTAGCAATCAATTTCAAACATATACATAAATAGCATTAAAAAATCTATATCTAATTAATATAGGTACTTACTCTATGTAAATAGGCTTCTCACCCTATCACCTCTGATAGTTATTTTCTTTAATGTGGCCATAACAGTAAAGGGCACATCAGTGCCCCAGCCTAGTTGTTTATGTGATGCCCTCATTTGTCTATCACAGTTGTTTATATAATATCCACAAGTAAAATAGAGCACGCACACGTGAGATGAATGGAACTGCGACTGATTTTTGTTACACCGGTATTAGTTATTACATTACAATTCAGAATTAAAATGTAATTTTAATTCTTATGGTTGCTACACACTATTCCGCCGGGATGGCCCTACACTATATTCACATTCGGATCAGAATTTACGTAATCACTGTGTTGCCTAGCAACCACAAACAAACAGGTGCATGAAACTTTTGGTCGTATAAAGTGCGTTTGAACTAAATCTGGAGTTCGCAAATCGCATTCCGTTCCAATCTTTATAATTTAATTTCTTTTTAAACATAATATTTATTTTGCAAAAGTTTAAAATAACACGGAATAGTTACGCATAAAATCTATATACTGTTTTAAAATACATAAACATAAATATAAAATGTTACTCGGCTTTTTTTAATGAAATTTAACTTATAAATAACTTTATGCTCATGCATATTGAGTGGAATGAAATATCTGTATAATCTGTAGAGTGCCATCTCTGAAGAACTTATTTGTGCCGTGGCGAAAATTGGAACTAATGCCATCCCATTCAAAACTTAATAATAGCGCACTATGATTGGTCCAATGCGTCCGGCAGCGCCCTCCTTAAAGTCACAGATAAGTTGATTTCACTGTATTTCGAAATATAATACGACCAAGTTGCAAAGCATTTAAGCGCCATTATAGCTGTGAGGTTTTCGTAGTCATTTCTATTTATAGTCATAGGCAGGCGGACCGTAAATAATAATTTTGTGCAAAGGTTACAAGTCGCTTCACGAAATTAAGGATGTGCGAGCGTGAGTTATTCAATGACGAAAATTGTTTTAAGATGTTGGTTTTTACGTCGTTTTCTCTTAGTGTGTTGTTGTTATAGGTCAATAGTAAAATAATGAAGATGTCACAAACGTTATAATGATTATTTAGTTCTTTAATAGTTATTTGGTGTGCGAAATACAAATCAGTTTGTGAAAACCCTATAAAGGAATTTTTATGATTTGTTGACAAGTATTATGATACGAGTTTGACTCAAGTGTAGGCAAGGCCGCGCCGCCGGCAGTGTCGCCAGGCAGGCCGCCGGCTATGCCGCGCGTGTCGTGCGGCACACAAGGTAAGTTCGTTCCCGCCATTTACGCGATAGTGTTGTGGTAAAATATGAAACTACGAAAAACGAATACGAGATGTCATTTAAGTAAGTCACACATGTGATGCCCGGACAGATAATTAATATTAATAATATATTTTTTTAATTCTAGTCTAGCTCGTTATTTACGTGCCCGCTTATCGAAATTTAAGTAAAATATTCAATGTACATAAAAAAAATCCCTTTGAGTTTTATTATTTTTGTGCCCCCTAATAAAAACTCTGAAAAAATATTCAATGTACAGAAACAATGCCCTTTGAGTTTAATTATAGTAAAGTTAGATGAACAACCATAACGTGAACAACTGAGATGTTCTCCGGCACTGAGTCGATTACAGCGACACGTGCCGCGCGGGTATGCCGGCGGCACAGTGTGTATCAGCCATTACAGAGGCAGTAAGAGGAGTAAATAGTCTGCAAGATATCCGAGGGCAGCTTGGGGTCACTATTATCTTATTGAACTGGTACGTTAGCTGTCGTGTCCGCGACATTACCCCGTTTGACCAGCTACAATCAAATTAGAACGTGATTTACAATTACTTGATCGAAAATTATAGGTGTAAAACCATAAAAAATAATCATGTAAATGTAAAACATATCGTAAGGGAAAGAGGCCTAATAAATTTTTGAATCAGCAACGCAAAAAATAGTATTTTTTAAGTCAGTGTACAATGTACATGTCCACTAAGATATGTAGGTCGGAATAATATAAAAAAAATCGTATCCACCGCTTGCTATAAACCGCTTTATTTGTTTAAAAATACATACATCCAATAAAAAAAGCATTGAATGATGTGTTGTTTGTGTTTCTTTTCCCAATAATATGAATGGACGCATGTATCTATTTTAAAACGCTGGAGATATTTCAAAGCCAATCCCCGCGTTTATTGGCGTTAATACACGGTTCTTTAAATATTTTAATACTATTTATTGTCTTCTTCTGCATTCAGGGCGCATTTTCAGGGCTCGATAGGACTCACATGCGGAGTACACGGTATTGTACGATCTGGGGGCACGATACTACAACGTCTACAACAACTATTGTATAACAGAAAAGTAATCAACAGTGAATATTTTTTTTTACCTTACGCCCATGCGGCCATGTCATGGAAGTAAAACGGTCAAGCCACATATTTCGACTAAGATGTAGATTTTGTGAAGTTAGGGCGTGTAGAGTTAGAAAGTTGGCTCTACATGAGATCAGTACAGCGAGCACGAGTTTTTAAAACATTCGTAGCGTCTCCGTATCGAATTGACGATACGTAATTTACGTAGACGTAAGTTGGCAGCACGAGTTACTTGCGTCGTGCTAGCGTCAACTCGCAAGTGACGTCATCCTATCGTAAATAAGAAGGGGACCAAGTGAATGAATGAACGAATGAATGGTGCGTTCAAAAGTTACATGTAAATTGAAAAAAAATAATTATGTAAAGAAATTTCATTAAAACTCTATGAAATCACACTTTTTACATCAAGCTGTATTAACTTTTCAATAAAAATACAGTTTACATTAAGAAACATTAAGTTAATGATATATTTTACACAAATAAAAATATTTCCGTGTCTCTTGAACTTTGGTATTCGAACGCGTACATTGTCAAGCTGAATCTCTACCGTTTAAGTACTCTGTGTCCCTATCTAGCCTGTGGTTTGGCGCCTTTAGCGGTCTGCGGTACTACGTTTGTTATTGTTGTCAAACTAATATTTTGTGAATTTTATAATTAATTATGTACCTTAGTTAAAGTAATTCAAAATACAAATAGGTACCTATGTAATACTTAATAGTGATTGCGGCGTTAATGGAAAAGTACCCATAATTAAAAGACTTATTTGTATATAGGATACAACGTCCCAATGACCTATATGATATACAAAGTTTCTCGACTTCATCTCCATTACATTGCGAAGGTCTCCGATGTCGTTGAGTAGTTGGTGAAGAAGACGAAGTAGTGGTTGATTCTTGACCATAACTTGGATTCGCGCAATGCAGTGAACTTCAACCCATTTATTGTGCGCTTTACAATAGAGCTCTTGTCTACAATGCTGAAGTTGTGGCCGAACGACTGACGACCATCAGCCACCGAATGCGCGTCTTTCTACGTCGATAAAATTAGTGATTTAGTTATAAATGATGTGCAATGGATATATTGTATGTTACTTTGTACGGTATTTATATATGACCTCGTTGCTTGAAATAAAGATATTATTGTTTATTATCTTCTTTTATTTGGTGCCTCAAGTGTGACTTGTTATTTAATTACATAGATGTTGGTGTATATTCTAATCGCTTCTACTCGTAATAATTGAAAACTAATCTTGTGATACTAATGGAAGAATTAATTAATATGGAAATGCATTTGTATTTCACATAAACCTATTTATCACTTCACATAAGTAGCAGGTAGGTACAAAACCTTGACTTTGAGGATAATTCTTTAGTTTGATTTTAAAGACGACGAAGTTAATTGCACTAGATTTTAAAACCTGCATTGCTAAGAAGATATCAATTTTAAATACTATTTCATTGCACCTGGCAAATTAGAGATTATTCTACTCTGCAATTTATTTCACTGGAAACAAATTAAATGAGACAATCATCATAATTATGACAATCATATTATTATTATTATTATTTTAGTTATTGGATTAGTCACACAATGTTAAACTTATTTTCATTTAAACAAATTATTTTTTCTTTAGAAACTATTCTATATTTCATCACTCCGCTGCTTCCAATCAATCGTGCAGCAAGGTAATAATAAATTGTGATACGTTCAATTATACGTTTTTCATGCATTTTTACTTAAATTTAGTTTAAAAATCAATGTAAACACTGAAATTCGCTGTTAAAAAGTGATACGAAAGTTTTCTCACGCAACATTTCTCCGTGAAAAAACATTCGTAAGATGACGCTAGCCAGCTATCGTCCGTATGTCAAAAAAATACTCGTGCTACCGATTTCCATACAAAATGCTTACGTAGCGTTACGCGGCGATACGCTTGCGATACGCTTGCGATACGCAAGTTTGACGCAAATATTCGTGCTGCCGATTTAGTACCATTTACGCACGATAGGGGCGCTTTTGAAAAAATTCCATACAAATTGCTTACGTTAACCATACGAATACTTTCTCGCAAATATTCGTGCTCAAGCTACTGATAAGTTTTTGATGTAGAGCCATTCATGTCTCGTCTTGGCAACATTTGTCATGAAAATGTGTTTGGTGGGATTGAGTTTACAACCAAAAAAAAATGCGCCATAGTCGTAAAACTATGCAACAGGGATGGAACACGGGTACTAACTGGGTGCACAGGTAAATAACGGTCCAAACAATCGTAGGCATCGTAGTCGTATCTATCAGTTACGAATACTGCGTACTGCATACTGCGCGTACCGTATACACAACACAGCTGCACAGGAATACTGCGTACACGTACCGTATCCATGCAAATGCTGGGCGGGACTCTACTAATAAACCATATGCAGTCCCTAATAGACGATCATGCAGCTTAGCAAGCCGTTACATAATGAGTCGGAGACCTCTTCTCTATACTATTTAAGGATTGCATAACGAGCTTACGAGATGCATGTAAAAGTGCATGATATAGTTTAGGGACCGCAATACTGCCACTGAAATTTTTTTGTGAAGTTATACTTCTTTAGGCGCGTTATGAAATAAATGGAAAAAATGATGAGAGTGAAATTTTAAGATTTGTGACACAAAAGGTGACGAAAAACGTTGATCTATTAACGAGCGTTTCAAACGCCCGTTTAAAAAAAATATTATTATTATATTTATTATATTGTTTTTTTTTTAATATTGTTAGAATATTGTTTTAATATTGTTTTTTTTTTGAACATTGTTTTTTGAATTCTTTTATTATTTTTAAAATTTAATTATTTTAGATTTTTTTTGTTTATTTTTTATTTTTTTTTTGAAAATTTTTTTGGTGTCCAAGTAGTATAACTTCTCACGCGCGTACATAAGTGCACGTTTATGTTTTTTTTATAAACAATACGAATATGGTCGTAGCACACATATCAACTCGGAAAGGGATCGTCACCGGATCGCCTCGCCGTCAAACAAGCATCAACCTAACGTAAGCGCGTTACCAACCGACCAGCAGCTCCGAGTCGACTCGGCTACGGCTAGGCGACAGCAGTTCGCCGACGCACCGGTAGCCGCGGCGCGGGGCGTGCACGAGGAAACGGAAAGTCGAAGGATAGCGTACGGTGAGACGTAAGCGCGGGTACGGCAAGTCGTCCACACACCGTACCGCGGTTTGTGAGCTTGTCTCGAGGCGAGGCGATTACGTTACGATTCCGATATGTGTGCTTTACAGTAGGGAGTTTCATACAAAGAATACTGAAATGCAAGAGTTGATACGTTTACGTTCCGTTTACGAGTTGATATGTGTGCTACGACCTTGCAATAAATCTAACTAATATTCAAATATAAAAATCTCGTGTCACGGTGTTTGTGGTCGCACTCCTCCGAGAATAGGTCGTAAAGTATATTTCAAACTGATAGGTGATTGGAGTGTCCCAGTCCATAATTTTTGTCAGAATAAAGTTTGCCGAGTCAGCTAGTTTCTTTATCCGAACAAAAACAGTTTCACTGTAAAAAACAGGACAAGTACACTTCAAAAGATAGTTACAAAAATGATAACTAAGTTTTTACAAAAAGTTATGAAATCAAAAAACCCAAGTACATAACCGTTTTAGATTAGAAAAAAAAAATTGCTGGTAAAAGTAAAAAAAAATGGTGTACTTGGTGTGCATTTGTGTTTTTTACAGTGAAACTGTTTTTGTTCGGATTTCATATCTTTTTGTAAAGTACACTTTTTTTAAATATTGCACGCCTTGTACCGCGAAGCGGTTGAAGTTGTGCTTTACTCTCGATAGGTACGTCAAGATCAAGAAATTTTTTGCTCTAACTCTAACACAGCCAATATGCAGCAATACTCGTATGTCTAAGAGCTACTGAACCATCTGACTAATCCGTTTCCCACAGAGCTCGAATTTTTTACGATGTTTTATTATCAGTCAAATAAGAAAGTACCATTCTGGCAGGCATCTCGCGGTTGCGTCATCCCTTAATTTTTTGAAAATGCAAAAAATATTCTTTTTTAACGTTCTCCCACAAGGCTATAATTTTAATAGGTTGTAATTTAGATATGCTTAAGTGTAAAAAAAATTGCCAACCCATTTTGAGGGTAGCAAGTATGTGCCAGAACAAAGCAAAGTTGTCATCGGGTGTGCAATTCATAACCTGCTCCCACATGGCTCAAATTTTCAGGGAACATTCTTTCAGTTGTTAAAAAGTATATGTAAACAACTAGAAGATTCTAGCGGTTGCAAGTATCTGCCAGAAGAGTATACAGGGTGAATTTTTCAAGTGGGCGTGGATGGATAAATTCAAAACTATGAGGAATAGCGAAAAGTGGTCAAAGGAGTTTCGTCTCGGAGCCGATTTTCACGAAAACCAAAACTGCATAATTAGATTTTTGAAAAATCAATAGCCAGGAAGCCGTTGATTTTGCCTCATGAAAATAATTATTGTTTGTAGGGTAACACTGTTTTTTTCCATCAATGTGTACGATCTGAGATCCTACAATGGCCCCATACGTTATAGTGACATCAAATAGAGAAACGAGCCTGAAATTATACATACAAGGATATAACTGTATGAAAATTATTTTTTGTATGGCAATACTGACATTTATTTCCGCCAAAGTGTATCTTTAAGATCCAACTCATCCAACAATAGTTCCACAGTATAAGGAGATATCCAGTAGGAATGTAACTCGGCCCTATTCTCGAAAAACTTGCCTACGGCCGCGCGGAAGTAGCCACGCGATAGGGCTGTCCGCCGACATCGACAGTATTTTAATTTTATCAAACGACTTGAGTTTCTTTGCAGTTTTGTATTTATATTGTATTTGAGTAATACCTACAATATGGAGGTACAGTAAAGTACCATGACGGAGGTCGCCCATCTAATCCATTCAATGTCCAACTTCTGCAAACGTTGCTTAATAATTTTTTTTATGGAAATAGGCGGCAAACGAGCTGACGATCCACCTGGTGGTAAGTGGATATCGTCGCCCATGGGTACCAGCAACACCAAAGGCATCACTGATGTGTTGCCGACCAAGAAAGAGAGAAGAAAAAGAAAGAAAGAACTGGCTCTCAAGCCCCCAGCCGGAACACGAGTCGTTTGGCGGCTGACTCATCATGCTCAAGGGTAGTAGCTATCCAGGCGAACCCCATGGAGAAATAATAATAGTAATAATGGTATTAATTAACAATTAAAATCAATATTACCAATATAATCCCTCGAAGGGCCCTACCACCAGCGGGCCGGATTTAGTCGCCTTTTACGACACCCATCCGGCGTGGGATTGGGGTTAGTATTCTAGGCCGCCCCAATACGGCAAGAGTAATAATAATCAACCATTTGATTTTTTTTAGCCCCTTAATTATTATACTATTATAAATACTATTATTTCTTCAGTTTCTTCTGTGCTTAAACCACAGAGTACTTAATCGTGCTTAAACGTAAATAGTCGACTCATCGGGAAATCCCCCTTGGGCTAAAGTTGATGTTGCCATAGATAGGCGATAGTTCAAAATAACCTATTTGTTATAATTACACTTTAACAGCTCTAGTTTGCTTGGCAAGCAAAAAATGCTAAAATAATGCAATATGCTAAGTATAAATTTTAAATGCTAACTAAGGTGAAAATATGCTAAATTTAGCATTAAAAATGCCAAAACGGCAACACTGCAAATAACATATCGATGGAGTGTTAGTGTAGCCACACGTAAAATATGTTGATAGCACATAAAAAATAATATTCATTTGGATGCTTTTAGAACGATGATTTATACTAATAAAGTATAAAGAACTCGCAATTTTACTAATGACAATACTATAGTAGCACTATAGCATCTATGGCAGTACAGTAAGGTGTCAATTCAATCTTATTAATTCATAATATCTTGGTTATTTCTTTGTTTATTTCATTTTCTTTAAATAATTTAAAATATCGCCGACCTATTTATATTATCATGGTAGGTATTTTCAAATTAGCGAATATGATTATAAACATAAGTTATTAAACAATGTGAATTGTAATCAAAACAAGTTCTATATTTCTGTATCGTTTTAGGTTAGGGAGTGTAAAATACCGCGAAAAAGAGAGCGTGGGACAATATGAAAGTTGGCACGTAAATCTCGAGCCACAGAACGGGGGAATTTGTTAAGGACTGGAGGTGGACCTCTTCCACAACATGGAGAAATTATTTCTTTGGTGGAAGAGGTGGGTATAATATAACAGCTTGCTTTGGTTTCACTGACTTAAATCTGATTGATATTATGAGTATTATGTTATTATGCAATATTATAAAATCAATATTTGTTTATCAGGCTGCACCTGTGATGATATGTGAAATTAAAAATGCATTTGATAGCGATGGAGTAATATTAGATCTATTAGATGCTAAGGATGATGAGCAATCAGTACAGAGTGACCAGCAACAAACTTCTTAGGTTGGAATTATGAAAAATTTATACATAATTATATGTGAATAATATATATTATATTATTATTCATATTGATGATGACTAATTTTGTTGTATTGTTGTATGTACCAACGAGTATGGTACATTTTTCAGACACAAATCAAAAAGAGGATTTAGTTAATGAATGATAGCCCACCGACTATATTCAATGGGTAGCTATGCTGAATTGCTGAGAATAAAACATCTAGATAATAATAATAAATTGATATGCCAACTTTGAAATCAAAGGTATATTGTTATGTGTTTCCATTCTCTTTTATTATCAGTTTATCATAATTTATTATCAAAATATATCCTAAGTAAGTATATTTTTTATCTTTAGAGTTGGAAGTTCAACAAATTAGAAAAAAGCAGTGTTACTGAAACAAGAGAGAAACAAGGTGTTGCTTGAAAAATCCAAGGTAGAATTAAATAAAGTGAAGAGTGATTTGTGAGAATAAAGTATGAAAATAAAGTAACTGATAAATTTATGAGCTTATTATTTATGCATCATCATTGCAACATTTAACTTCCCCTTATGTTTCCCCACTGCTGAAGTCAGGTCTCCGGCCACAATGTGAGGGCTATGCCATCGTAGGGTTACCAAGTATGAAGTAGATTAAAAAGCAAAACAATACAGTATTTTAAAATACTTTTTTATAATAATATTAATAGCTTACACACTCATTTACAAAATACATATTTTATTATAATTTTAATGGTAAACCCACGGACGTCAAAAAAGAACGGACATAACCTTGTCTAATCGAGAGTGAAGCATAGTAATGGCCGATCGCTTACTACGTGTGCGTAATTTTGGGGTTACCACAATATGAACATTTCCCCATTTTTTCCTTATGTAATAGTAAAATGTAAACACTAAATGTATTACTTACTGAATAGTTATTCCGTAATGTACGGTTTACACGTATTAATTAGTTAAGTAGATAACTAAATTTTAAGTAAAGTAATAAGGTAAACGAACAATTTAGTAAATAAAATTTAGTACGCAAGTAAACAAAAAAAAGATTGAATTTTTTCTGTTAAGTAGATGGGCGGGGCTTATCACCTAACACGTTCGGACAGACACTTTTTAGTTAAAATTTAGTAAAAATGCATAAGTAATTAAGTAGGTTGTGAATAATTGTATGAACTTTACTAAATTATTACGTTTGGACGCACACTAAAAATTCTTCATTTAAAATTTAGTTATCTACTTAAATACTTAATGCATGTAAATTGAATATAACACATTCCACATTCAATAAATGCAAATTGTTATATTTGATGAGATTAATAAATTTTATTAATTGACAACAGATTAAATACACTGGTTTACCCACTTTACTTATAGGGGAGGTACCTAAAAAAATTTTTTTCAAATTTTGTTCTACCATTATCTTAACGTAATTAATATACTCTTAGGAAAACTGAGTTAAATGAATTAAATGAAAACAACTTTCAAAAATAACACTTAATTTTAATTGTTAAATTTAACGGAACAATCTTAATTAACAAAAAATAAATAAATCAGACGGGCTTAATTCTTAAAAATAAGTAAATCAAACGGATTTTTAAACGAATACAAGGCAAATTTAGGAATAAGCAGAATTGCTATCCAAACGGGCAGAGGTTTCCCTTATCAAGTTAACCGCACGAAAAAGTGGTTTGAAATGAGAGCGCAGCGACTTATATAGGCGCTTGACGGCGATCTTCCGCTATCCCCTCTGCTTGTGTGACATCACTTCTCCGCTAACAATACCTTAATCTATACCAAATTTCAGCTTTTTAATATTGTTAGTTTGTAAGCAATGTCACGGACAGACGGACAGACATGGCAAACATATAGGTAAGGGTTCCTTGTTATTTAGTACGGAACCCCAAAAATATATACTTTTAAACTAAAGTAAGAAACTCGAGTATTATATATGCTATAATTTTCCCACACATTCTGGGTATTAGCATATGCAATATTGTTGGCAACACTGGCTGATTTTGTGGTTACAATTTTTCTAGTTTTATTTTGTTAATAACTTTAGGAAAAATAAAAGAAATCAGTGATTAAATTACAAGCTTACTTGTGAAAGGTGATCCCCTTTTGGTTTTTTAACTGAATTACTATTGTTCTTGCAACTTTTAACAGCACACAAAGGCATTTTTATTATTCTTTATCAACTCCCGTTGTCCGTATGACTCGAGTGCGGTCCAGCGCCAGAATAGCGGCCGATGGTGTCAATGTGTGCGTGTTTACTTGTACGAATAGAGAGTTTGTATTCCGATGGGTGCTTCACTGAATTTGTTCTTGAGATTACGTCCGTATTTCTTTAAGGTCCGTGGGTAAACCCCATTAACAATAGATTTTGAGTGTGTCAATATAATTGGTTGAAAGATTTTTAATTATGAAAAAACCTTTCCACCAATGATTGATGCACTGAAAACCCTTTGTTATTTTGATTTTCCAAAATTGATGCAGCTTCAACATCATCATAACAATTATTGCCTTCCAAAGGCACCATGTCATTCACCATCATTTCTATATTATTATGCAGTGTAGCACATGCACATAATATGACAGCGACAATTTTATCCACCTTTATACCCATGCCTACTTGAAGACAAGGAAATCTTCTCTTCCAAATGCCGAAACATCTTTCTATGGTGTTTCTGGTTTTAATATGACTTTCATTATAATTTTCTTGGGGAGTGGAATTTGGTGATAAAAAAGGTGTGTGAGAAGCACATCACTGACTGCATATTTATTGTCTCCTAATATCATTCCTTGTCACCAATCACTCCAGGAAATTGAGCTATTTCATAAAACGATTGTCTGTAACAAAACCACAAGAATGAGAACCTACTTAATGCTTCATGATAACTTAACAGGAATATATTTTTGATAAAAAAATATTATTTTACTATGTTAATTTCGGCTACAGTAAAAGGGAATTTAACAAAATCTTTTATTTTGCTTGCTATGCAATTTAATTATATTATTATATCGGTAGGTAACTAACCTGAAAACTGCCTGTAGCAAATTCAAAGTACCGTAATGTCACCAATATCCTCAGCCAACATCATTATTTCAGTATGGGCAATACTAACGTTTTTAGACATTCCGGTGTAAACCTGTATCGTGCATAAAATTCTTGAACAGAGTATTTTCTGAACGGATCAGAGAAATCTTGTAAATATCGCCTTGGCCCCACATGTCTATGCCTTCTAGCGTTATCAACAAATTCAATAAAATCGGCGAAATCAGACATTTTCCTTGCGAAATCACTCAAATTGCAAACCAAACGTCAGGTCAACGTCAAAATCAATCCTAAATATAGTTTAAGTAATGGTATTTGTTTCATTCACTTTAATTGTCTTTATGGGACTTTAAAGGCCCATTAACTGACTCTGGGGGTGAATTTTTGTGATTCTGTACTAAGGAGCGATTATGTGACTCTGAGTTGGGGCGTTAGTGTTATCTTATAAGTACTATTATTTCTTCTGTGATATTACTTAAAGTAACTTAGAATCACAATTCACAACAAATAAATTTTTTATTTTAAACTCGTAATTGACATAATTCAATTATTCAATGCTACCAACACAGAGTGACAGAGTACCACATCACAGAGTACTTAATTTACAATTTTCAGCCATGGATATATTACTCTAACTGGATACATAACTTGGTAGTGGTACCTAACGATCGAAGACGTCATATTAAGAAGGACCATTTTTGTATTATGTCCATGTTATCTATAGTCCCAGGATATATTATATTATTATACCATTAGAATGCGATTTTTTATAATGGTTTAATAACATCTAAGATGAAATTAAAATATAGATGTACCGTAATGGTGTACCTTAATTTTCAAGATGCAATAATATAAAGTCGGTAATTTTAAAGAAATTTTAATAAAATATATTATTTCAATATTATCATGATTACTACCAGAAAAATTACATATAGAAAACATTTTGAAGAACCATATCAAAATAGGATATAATATTTCTAAGTGTGGACACCCTACAATTTAAGAAGGACAACCTCAATCCGGCATGGGATTGGTCGAATGGACCTTCCGATATGACATCATCGATCGTCAGGTACCTGTACAAAGTCTCTGATCCAGATAGAGTAACATATCTATGGTTGAAACGCACTTCCCTGAAGTTACACAAATATTTGCCAAATCGGTCCAGCCAATCTCAAGTTTAAGTGACACATATACACTATATATACTAGCTGCCCGGGCAGACTTCGTTCTTTAAAAGTTTTTTTGAGATGTTATCTATTCTATCTTTCAAGTTAGATCAAACTGAACACGGTGTGCAAATTTGATTAAAATTGGTTAATTAGTTTAGGAGTCTATCGCGGACAAACAACGTGACACGTAATTTATATATATTAAGATTAAGATAAATACATATGTCACAGTATTAGTTACAAACTCCTCCGAAAGGGCTTGACCGATTGTCATGAAATTTTGTGTATATATTTAGTAGGTCTGAGAATAGGACGCAAACTATTTTTCATACCCCTAAGTGATAAGTATGGTTCACGCCAATTTTTTTTATTTTTTGGACAAAAAATTTTATTTGAATGTTCTTAGGATTTGGCATAAAAAAATACACACAATTTTAATTTTTAACCCTTCTACCACCAACCCCTATTTTTTAATATCGATTCTCGGCGATCGATAATTAAATTAATAATTTACCAAACCTATAAAAACAAAAGTACTGTGACAAGTTTATTTGGACAATCATCCCTTTGAGGGTGAAAATAAGGGATGTAATTTAAAGTTATAAATGTGAAAATTTTCATAATTTTTAACCCAAGGGTTGTGATTAGGGTGTCCCTATATCTAGATATAATTTAAGAGGTAGTTCAACGTTTGCCCGGTCAGCTAGTATTTTTAATAATTTCTTCAAAATTATCTTTGTCATGAAAACTGATGTTTTTATATTATTATGATTATTTTTTTGTAAGGTAATAATCTAATAATAAAATGAAACAATATTATTTATTAAGGTACCTACATCCATTTTTTTTAAGTGCACTGCAATTATAAAAATATTTGAACATCATCGAATAATATATCCTGGGACTATAGATAACATGTACACAATAGAAAAATGGTAAATTGTGTCGTCATCCATCTTCAGGTATCTTCGAAGATTGTGATCCAGTTAGACTATTATGTCCTTGAAGCAAGCACTCAATTTATAGTCTGTATACGCTATCTACTTACTAAGCTGTGTCTGTGGTCACAGCCATTAATATCGAAATATATAATACGCCAATGCCATGTACGAAGAAAAAAAAAGAAAATTCAATACCAACCTTCTAGTAAAAATTCATCCGAAATTGCCGATTTAGGCTGTTCAGATTCCAAAAAGGGACCGGGCCAAATTTTTTATTGTTGTAAAGTATTTAATAATTGAAAGATCGAAATAATTTTTAGTGTTTTAAGGACACAATCAATAATCATTGATGTGTGAAAGTACAAAGTCTTGACGTTTCGCTAATAATTAAAAATATGGAGTTAAAAAGGGCATCGAACCTAATTGGCACACCTACAAGTCCGCCATTTTGAAAAAACCTTGATTCGGCGGCCAGCGATGAAACATGTGTCAATCGATAGAATAAATGATTATAATCAAAAAGTATTCAGTGATGAAATGTCGTAAGTGATATACTTTCTGAGATAAGTGAGTTCAAAACTGTAGAAAAATAAAGCAAAAAACTTCGTCTCGGCGGACATTGATAAATCATATGTCATTCGATAGGCTAAATAATTACGATTAAGAAGTATTCAGTGATGAAATGTTGTAAGTGATATAATTTCTGAGATATTTGAGTTGAAAACCGTAGAAATATAAAGCAAAAAACTTCGTCTCGGCGGACATTGATAAATCATATGTCATTCGATAGGCTAAATGATTACGATTAAAAAGTATTCAGTGATGAAATGTTGTAAGTGATATACTTCCTGAGATATTTGAGTTCAAAACCGTACAAAAATAATGCATTAAAAATTATCAATTACTTATTTTGAATTTATTGGGTCAATAATGAAAAATAAGTATATTATGCCATATGTGTATGTGCTGCATAGGTACTTGGTTTATTAATAACGGGTAGGTTTGAATTAAAAAAAGCAAAGCAAAAGCAAACTACTAGGTTGTTTTATAAAAATTTTATTTGCCACCAGCGGCTACAGCTTTGGCAATTACTCTAAAACTAAAAGTTAAAATTAATTATTGGCTTAGTTTTCTAAGCTAATCTAAAAATTCCACTGGTGATAAAGGCAATGTTTCCTGATGTCGAGCCCATGCCAAGAACCATATAACACGACACATTATATGGGAACAACAGGACAAGGTTCTTTTTCCCTATGCTATGCATGAGCAGTACCATCCCGCGATTTTATTTCTACCGTTAAGTTGTTTGTTTGACGAATTTGTTTAATTTTTATAATATGTAACGTAACTGAGGTAAGGAAAAAAGTGACCGGTACACTTCAATTGCTGTATCGCCATAAACACTTAACCATAAATACGCCATAAACACTGGTCATCCCTCACCTTGATTATGCTGATGTGTGTTGTACAGATTTGTCAGAGGAACTTCTGAATAAATTGGAGCGCCTTCTTAATAACTGTATTAGATATATCTTCGGCTTACGTAAGTATGACCACATTTCCGAGTTCCATTCCTAACTTAAATGGCTACCCATTCGATACAGGCGAAACTTCAGAATTCTCTTAATATTTTATGCTATTTTGAATAATGTGTCTTCTCCTGTTTATTTAAAGGAAACCCATAGCACTGCTTATTTCGGGAATTCCTTCACAATACAGTTCATACTGTTCTGGAACTCCTTGCTTGTAGACATCAAAAAATCATAGACTACCAAAAGCTCCTTCAAGAAGTCCGGCAGCACTACCTGAAGCAATTGGAATGTTGTCGCCCGTGGTCTTCAACCCGATGTTATATATGTATTTATAAATATTTATTTACTTAATATATAAGATGTTTATATGTAAATATGAATAAAACTGTATTTATTTCATTTTGTTCATGTATATTGTGATTTTATATGTATATAGTAATTACTCTAAATATTCTTAATATTTCTTATCTGGCATTACACTGATACAGTTACAGATCCACTAGAAATAAAAAGACAATTAATTACAAATGTTTTATTTTTGTACGGTTTTGAACTCAAATATCTCAGAAAGCATATCACTTACGACATTTTATCACTGAATACTTTTTGATCGTAATCACTTAGACTATCGACTGACACATGTTTTATCAATATCGGCCGAAACGATGTTTTTTGCTTTATTTTCCTACGGTTTTGAACTCAAATATCTCAGAAAGTATACCACTTACGACATATCATCACTGAATACTTTTTGATCACAATCATTTATTCTATCGATTGACACATGTTTCATTACTGGCCGCCGAATCGAGGTTTTTTCAAAATGGCGGACATGTAGGTATGCCAGGCTCCATACAAAAATGTTGGAAGCCCTTTCGTGACGGCTTGTTTCGTGACGTCACACTAGGTTTCGAGAAAAGAGACTATAGCGTCAAGTGACATTATTTTGAGAGTGTATTGTGTAGTGTACTTGTCCTAGACACTATTGTGTCTCCTGATATAAAAATAACACTGGTTATTTGTTTTTACACTATACGTATAGGTAATATTCCCTTACACGAGTAATTTTAACCAAGCGTTTTACGTGAAGTAGACTATAATTAGGCATATGACGTACCTACGTAAAAAAATCGTCTACAGGTAATAAGTACATAGAGTAATAAGTATAATTTTTTATTAATAAACATCAGACAACTGCTAGTTCTATCGACGTCATTCGACCTGAGCCTTGACACTCAGTAATACGCGTTTGAGGAAAACTCGTAGCTCAAATACTGAATACCAGAAATAATATATTTTCTAGCTACACAAAGCTTCTATACTTTATAGAAGTATCAATAACATGCCGGTTAATTTTATAAACAAAACTTAATAATTATTTAGTATATAAAAATCTCCTGTCAGTGTTTGCGGTGCACTCCTCTGAAACAGCTCGACTGATTATTGTGAAATTTTTTGTGGATATTTGGGATATGAGAATAGGTCGTAAATTATATTTCACAACGCTAGCCAATTATGGTGTCCCATTTTTTTTTGGCAGAACAACGTTTGCCGAGTCAGCTAGTAATTTAATAATTTTCTCAAGCAAATTATTGATAGTGATAATAATTTAGAAATTGTGCTTATGTTACTTAAATACAAAATAGTCATGTCTAGGTTAATTAATAATCTTAGATTTTTCAACATAAAAAATCGTAAATTAAGTGCATCAAGAACAAACATTATCTATCACATAACACACACCACATAACACTTTAGTCATGACCGGGAATTCAACCTGGATCGCTCGGCAGGCAGTCACTATTCACTACCATCCACTAACATACGTACCTATACTACAAGACTTATTAAGGTTTTCCACATCTCTACATATTATTATTTCGTTGGTTTCTGAAAGTAATTTATATGATAAGTTTTAGAAACATACCTAATAATTAGCTGCCTGCATTATATACAACATCCAATGGAATTTAAATTAACTTACGTGTAGGTAGTTAGGTACTTAAATCTAAAATGTTCACGGCCTGTACAAATTTTCCTTAAAAAACCAGTACGAAAAAATTTACCATTAATGGTGAGTCTATTACTGAATGATAACGTCATCTAAAAGTTGCAACATCATTAAAGAAGAAAACTTCGGACACATTCCGATTTCCAGGAATACTTCGGAAATATTCCGGAATACTTCCAAGATAATTGCTATTTTTGGATGTTTTGAAAAATTATTATTTCATTTTGAAAAAAACTTACTTGCTGGCAATATCTTGAACATAATAATATTCAAAATAATTCATAAAATTAAATTATGTAATTTTGCAAGAAAAATAAATAAAAACATGAAGAAATATTATAAGATTTGAAAAAAAATTATACATTAGGTTGTTATTTAAGAAATAATACAAATGTGATCAGAATGTTTAATGATCATTTAGGTACCTACATATAAAAATCACAAAAGAGGATTTGTATTAGGTAATATTAAAAGAGATGAAAAATATTATTAAAATATATTTCTCAAAAATTCCAGTTTCCAGCAGTTTTGGAAGTTTTCATCTTTGCACATCGTATACACACGTAAATTGTTAATATGGGTTTCACCCGGATAGCTTTTTTTTATGCAAATAGCCGGCAAACGAGCTGACGATCCACCTGATGGTAAGTGGCTATCGTCGCCCATGGACATCAGCAACACCAAAGGCATCACCGATGCGTTGCCGGCCAAGAAAGAGAAGAAAAAGAAAGAAAGAAAGAACTGGCTCTCAAGCCCCCAGCCGGAACACGACGAATCGTTTGGCGGCTGACTCATGCTCAAGGGTGGTAGCTATCCAGGCGAACCCCATGGGGAAATAATAATATTAATAAAGGTATTAATTAACAATTAAAATCAATATTAACAATATAATCCCTCGAGGGGTCCTACCACCAGCGGGCCGGATTTAGTCGCCTCTTACGACACCCATCCGGCGTGGGATTGGGGTTAGTATTCTAAGCCGCCCCAATACGGCTAAAGCTACCACCCTCGAGCATGAATCAGCCGCCAAACGACTCGTTGTATTCCGGCTGGGGGCTTGAGAGCCAGTTCTTTCTTTCTTTTTTTTTTCTTCTCTCTTTCTTGGCCGGCAAAGCATCAGTGATGCCTTTGGTGATGCTGATGTTCATGGACGACGATAGCCACTTACTATCAGGTGGGTCGTCACTTCGTCAGCTCATTTGCCGGCTATTTTCATTAAAAAAAACCATATAATATGGTAGGAATACTAGGAATATAACGAAATCTATGAATATTAGAAACTAGCTGACCCGGCGAACTTCGTATCGCCTAAGAATGTAACAAATCAGAAATCATTAAAATAGGTACAGTCGTTCTTAGCCGTTACAGTTTCTGTGTGCTCCTCCCTCTCCCTCTCCCTCTCACGCTCCCGCTCCCGGGATAAAAAGTATCCTATATCCATCCCCGAGCTTTATTTTATATCTGTATAAATAACTAATCTATCAACTACATATAACAAAATTTTACCTTATCCCACAGGAACAGGTCAACACACAGGAACAGGAACAGATTTTCCGGGATAAAAAGTATCCTATGTCCGTCTCCTGATTTTAAGCTATCTCCTCACCAATTTTCAGCCAAATCGGTTCAGCCGTTCTTGAGTTATAAATAGTGTAACTAACACAACTTTCTTTTATATAGATGAATCTATTTTCATGCTTTCAAATTACTCCACTAATAATTGATCGATATAATTATTCTAGAATAGCAAGATGGTATTCAAAATCAAACCATTTAATCATAGAATAATTTAAATAACTATAATTTTAGCATATACTAGCGGGCTTAGGGTTACACTACTCAATGAACAAATATTTACCCGGCTATCAGGAAGGGTTATGTTTTTCGCGCGTATCTTGATATGTACATATGTATGTTTGTATACGAGTACAATGCATGTAATAATATTCTTTATTACCCTGTATCTTCCAAACCGCTGAACGGATTTAGACATATAATTAAGATATCGTTACATTCGTCTTGATAACCCAAATGTTCTTAGATAAGTGAAATAATAAAAAAAAAAACAAATATGGCGACTGTGAAAGGCCATTGTTTTAAGTATCAAAAAATAAAAATAAGTCGAATAACGCAACATGGATATCAAATTAAAAAGCTCACCATAAAGATTTCAAAAAAGTATCTCATCATAGCTTTTTTGATAGCAGGTGGGTTATTTTTTTTTTAAATATTTTAATGTATACTATAGTTAAAGTTTACATTGATTTGCCTTGCCATTGCTTTGCTTTTTACCCGACTGCGCCAGAAGGGGGGTTATATTTTTCGAGTGAATGTATGTATGTCTGTCTGTATGTATGTATATTTTTTTCGCACGCTCTGTAGCATAAGAGGCTTGATCGATTTCAGCTCGAGAGGTGACGTTAGTTTCGTCTTAATTATTGATTTGAGTGACACTGGGTATATCAAAATTGAAAAAAAATTAAAATGGGCGATTTTTGGCACAATACTGTCTTCAAAAAATTTTTTTTCTTAAAACCTATCGAGTGGGGTATCGTTGAATATGTATTCAAAATGATTTTTAGGTTCCTTTCTAAATTCATTTTAACAAACAGTTTAGGATATACTATAACGATTTAAAGTTGTTTAAACAACCATTCTCGCTAATTTATGACAACATTACGAATTTTTTCGTCTAATAAAAAGTGTAAAATAAAATAAAAAAATAATAGAAGAAGGATCAACAGTCGGGAGTGAGACCTATTTAAATTTTACAGGGTTGTTTGGGAAAAATCAAACAAGATTTGATTGGTTGAAGAATGGGTCTCAACTGGTAATCCTTCTGTGGCTTGGTTGTTTAGTATTACTTTTAAGAACATTTTAAATAAACTACTGGGCTTATTTTTGTCATTTGTATATGCGGTGAATATCTGTATTTATTTACTTATTAAGTGTATACAATGTGCACTATTAAGTGCAGTGCGTAGTGACATCCTCTGCCCGTCAATCAGGTTAGGTTAAGTATATATAGATCTCTGGTCTCGTAGCAAGGACTTTAATCAAACGGATAGAGTACCTACGTACAATTGAATCTCGAATATGTTTTACAATCATAATATAATTTAATGTGCTTTATCACAATATGTTACTAATCAGTATAAAATATTTTATGGAAAAGGAAGATTTTATGTAATTTCCGACAAATAACACGTAGATGAATCATCTGACGATAAGTGGTCAGCGTCGCCCATGGACATCAGCTACACTCTAAGTAGCTACTACCTAAGCGTTGCTGGCCAAGTAAGAAAACAAAAGAAAAAGAAATAACTGGCTGTCAAGAAGTCAGCCGGAAACCGCACTTAGGCTTTGCATAGACTTAAAATTATCCGAGCAAAATTTTTGGTCCATCCAAAATCAACCAAGGATTTATATGCCGTTTTATACGCTTCACACTCATAGCCCCACACTAGGATTCTCTGTGTCGTGGGTGTCATGGACAACACACTAGACAAGGACATTCACACCCAGACCGAGAACAGAAATTCAAACTCATCATTCAAATTTCCGCCTCGTTGGGATCGAACCCAGGACCCTTGGTGCAGCGATCCGGCATGGTAACCATTGCGCCACACGGGTCTTCAATAAATCAGACTTCTAATAAATTTGAATGTGGTCTGAGCAAAGTCCAAGTAGACTTAAATGATCTTAGAAGATGACTTAATGGATCTCACCCTTAGATAAACCAGAGGGAGCCAGATGCCGGGAAACCGGCAAAACCCTATATTATATTACGCGGAAAACGACACGGTTTTATTGCAAACCGTTTTTGCAAATCATCTCTAATACATGGACTTTGAACTCCTTATAAATTGCTAGTTGCAATAGTACAAAGTCCAAGATAAATGCCAGACTAGCTTTGTAATTATTGAGTATTTCTATTTTACCAACTCTCAGTAAAGTATTCGAAAAAATTATATTAAATCAAATGCTGATGCACTTCAACACTTGTAATTTACTCCACCCTGATCAATACGGCTTTACCAAAGGCCGTAGTACAACAGATGCTGGTGCTAGGCTTCTCAAACACATCTTTGAGGCCTGGGAGAATTCACAAAATGCCATAGGGGTATTCTGTGACCTGTCTAAAGCATTTGACTGTGTTGAACACGAAACACTTCTACTTAAGCTCAGCCACTACGGTATCAAGAATAACTCACTTAACTTGATTGCGTCGTACTTAAAGGGTAGAACCCAATGTGTTAGCATAAATGATACCAAGTCATCGGGATCTCAATCTGTTATGGGTGTACCTCAGGGCTCGATTTTGGGCCCCTTCCTTTTTCTAGTATACATAAATGATCTGCCGTATTATATTAAGAAACATGCAGAGATTGTCCTGTTTGCTGATGACACTTCCCTTATATTTAAGACGAATAGAAATAAAATGAATTTTGACGACGTAAACAGTGCTCTATCTCGTTTATCACACTGGTTTACAACAAACAATTTGCTACTTAATGCTAAAAAAACTAAGTGTGTTGAATTTACACTACCTAATGTACGGAATATTAGTAAAAGCCTGAAATTAAATAATGAAATTCTAACTATGGAAAAATCCACAGTTTTCTTGGGTGTCACCTTAGATTCTAAACTACAATGGGGCACCCATATAACGGCTCTCGCGAGTAAGCTAAGTAGGTCAGTTTATGCGATTAGAAAGATAAGACAGTTTACCGATGTAGAAACTGCGAAACTTGTTTATTTTGCATACTTTCATAGCCTCATGTCCTATGGTATATTGATGTGGGGTTCAGCGGCTAACATTGGTTCTATATTTGTTTTGCAGAAAAGGGCAATCAGAGCCATTTATAAATTGAAATCACGTGATTCTCTGCGTGAGAAATTTAAAGATATAGGCATATTAACAGTAGCCTCTCAATTTATTTACAGCAATATTATATTTGTAAAAAACAACTTAGGTATGTTCAAGCAGAATAGTGATACGCATAATCATCTAACTAGAAACAGACATAATTTGGTGACGTCATCTTTTCGCTTAAGTAGGGTACAACGCTCTTATATGGGGCTCGGTGTACGTTTTTTCAATAAATTACCCAAGTCAATACGTGATTTACCTATCCAAATGTTTAAGAGATATGTGAAATCTCAGCTACTAGGCAAAGGATACTATAGCATAAATGAATATATTAACGACAAAGACGCCTGGAAGTTAGTGCCGCATCCAGTTCCGCGTAGGTTAGAAGATATTATGTAACTTTTCATGATTTTAAAAGATGTGCGAGGAGTTTCTTTCGGTTTTTCTTCTCCTCTATGACAAAGCACCTTTCCGAAAAACTGGTAGATTAAAAAATGACGTGCATAAGTGTATCAGTGATACCTATATGAATAAAAGATTTTGATTTGATTTGATTTGATTTGATTTGAGTAATGCTAAACTTACTAGACATTTTTTATTGTGATTAAACGTGATTGATTAAATGTAATTTTTATTAAATGTGATTGAAATTAACAATTTATTAGAATTTTGTGCTTGTCTATTGTACGAAAGTACTATATTATATACTATTATTAATTAAAAAATGAGGTTTTCAATTCATTGTTTTTTATGTATGTTACCTCATAACTTCGTCATTTATCAAGCGATTTGGAAAATTATTTTTTTATTTAAAACGGTAGGTAGATACCTACCTACCTACCTTCCAGATTGGTTCCACTTTTATTACAATTTAGTTCTGGTAATGAGGCATGGCGGGAAGTCCTGAAACTCCTGAAATATATATTGTAAGTACCTATAGATACATATAATATGTTTTTCGAAGACCTTCCTTTGAAGTCGGTTATTTAGATTTTTTAAATTTAGATTTTGATTATTGGGTCACGTCATTCGAATATTCATTTCATTGACCAATAAAATATTTAAATGATTGGCTTTAAATATTTTATTGATGTAAACTGGGTTTTTTATATAGACAGCAAAACATAATAAGAATGAGTGTTACCATTTCGTCATGCGGCCGCGGGTATAATTTATATTGGACTTTGCCCTTTGTAATCAACGCTGTATCACGGGGCAAAGTCCAGTAAGGCCTTATATATAGTGACACAGATTTTATTAGTGTGCATTTGTGTAATGTAATGTGAAGACCAACTCCAAGTTTTGATATAAATCATGTCAAACATGAATAGATTTCTACGTGATAGATGGACTTCCACCTAACGTTTTTAATTATTTGGACACTTCTTAATTCAACTAATATTTTTGCTTAAAAATAAGTTTACATCACTTAACAGAAATCTCAAGCAGCTCACTTGCGGACAATACGGCATGTGGAACCGAAATGTTTAGTACCCCGCATCGGATCCCATTAATGTGCTCTAAGCAACCTTGGAGTGTTTTTGTATGAATGCAATTTTACAATTAATATAAAGTATAAAAACGCAAAATTCAAACTGGTTATACGAAGTGGAACAATTTTCTGAGACTAGGTAACGATTCCCGCGAATCAAGATGACATTGCGACATATAATAATTACTGGTTCTAATTACATTATAAACACTGGTTCCCCATCAATAATTGAGAACAATTTACGGACATGCATGGATATAAGGCTTATAAGGATAATATAGCTATGATACGATCGCTATATTATGCTTGGGAGTCCACGCAACTTCGCGTGCAGGAACATGTCAGAATTTTTATCTGAGGTAAAAAGTCCGTGATCCTGCCTGGCCACCTTCTTGCTTGAATCAGCCGCTAAACGACGAATCGTTCAGCAACTGAGGGCTTGGGAGCCAGTCCTTTCTTTCTCTCTTTTCTTTTGTGATCGACATCGCATGGCACGCATCGCTGATCTATGGGCGATGGTGGCCATTTACCATCAGGTGGATAATCAGCTCGTTTTTCGGCTAGTATCATCAAAAAAGTTCACAATTTTACAGAATATTTTTTGCTCATATTTCCAAATATTTTTTTGCTGTCATACTAGTGTGATTCGCGTTGGCGCTACTAAAGTGCAACTGAATGAAATTCAACAGAAATTTTCATATCGTGATAAAGGCGGTGTACTGATTTTAGAATCGCGTTTAAAATAATAACTATATTATTATAAACAGTGTATCGCGACCTCGGTAGGTACAATCCGTAGAATGCGCGAGTTTTTATGTAGCAGCGTCTTGGTACTTTTTAATTAAATATTTGAACATTTTTAACTCCTGATCTTCTCTTCCTTACGAGTAAGTATATGAGGTCTTATGGGTATTGAAACCCTCTCGATATCCATCCATCCGGCGCATACGGCCTCATCCGGGATCTCGTGTGTGATCTGCAAGGACTATTAGATTGAGATTGGATGTACTATGGGGAGCTAATCTAAAACAGTCGACGCCGAATTACTCAGTGGGAGAAAATGGCTAGATCTGACGTATCAAATAAAACTATGCTTACCGTATTAGTAACAGCAAGATAATGTAAATGACGTTAACATAATTATGGCGTAAGGAAATGTTTTTTCCTATATAATTATGTTCTTCTTCAAGAACCGCCTTAGAGAACAATAAAATTTAGTTGCGCTGTGATTTCACATTTTTATTGTGTGTTACATTGATTTATATTGTGCAAATATCATATACATGTCGGCGTATAGTAAAATAAGTTCTTAGTAATCTATCAAAATTAAGAAAAAGGAACTGTCATTATGGTAGACAGATTGGTATAGGATCGCGAAACCAAAGAAAATCTAAATAACGTTGAATTCATGAAACTGGGTGTTATCAGGCAATAAACGAAGAGTATCCTTGTGCCTGTCGAACAGTGTGTTTTATTTAGTATCCTGGCAGTCCTGACATATAACTACGCCCACAGAGAGAGATCTATGTTCATAGTACTGAAGTGTTCTTTGATACATGGTTTACAGAGATGATCTGAACATACGAAAGCATACACTCCAATCTAGCCTTCTACGATATCAGGCGTGGGATAAAAAACCCAGATGGTGATACAGTTTTTAAGAGAATCTAAGAAATACATGTCGGAAAATAAATGAAGGACAAAACAGCTGTTCAGATGACATTTGAAGTAAGCCTGAAGGAAAATTTTACGAAATTTGACAAAGAGAAACAATACAAAATCAATGAAACATAAAGGAGATGATGAGATCATGGAGTGTGATAGCAAAGTTGGGCTTCATCTAAAAATCCACAGCGCATTGGTACTCATGACTAAAATTCGAGAAATAAATGGAAATGAGCATTTGGTTTCAGGTTTTTCACGAAAGGAATACAAGATAAGTAGCTTCAGTGAATATGATGTTCGATATCATGCAACTGAGAGTATAAATCTTAAATGTTTCAGTTAAGGAAAACGGCGAGATTTGAATCTGTGAGTGTGGAGCGAGGCTGGTTTCTGCCAAATTGCAACGGGTTGTTGATGCTTCTGCCGGCGCTGTTGCGAGCGCTGTGTCCTGTGCTGATTACTGAGTCAACCTGTGCATGGTCGAGCCCCAGCATGATTGGCATAAAGCTTTTAGTCGTTAACATTTCATTTACTTTTAGAGTTGGTGAAAGATGCAATTGTAAGATGGTATACTTCTGGTTCACTACACCGTTAAATATAACGCAACAGAAAGACCAACCTATTTGTGATGCTACGTTAAACGAGATGTTCACCAATGATCAAATGGTCACGTCAGTTTAGCATATGCATCTAATCCTATCATTGATTACATTCAGATTTTGAACATGGTAAGATGGTCAAGTTGATGCCTTGATTATAATGGTAGCGTTTCCTACGTAGTTGAGGAACTTCTAGCTCTTTTGTAAGATTGATATTGATTTGTTTATTGGCAACTTTAATGATCGCGCCCAATCACACATTGTGCATTGTTGCAAAGTAGACTGAATGGTAACCTAATATCTTCAATTGATGAGCAACGGTAACTGCATATTTGGATTATTACAATTCGTATTTTGCCTGCATAATTTTATGATAATATTTTGATAGTTCTTGGGTTGGTGCAAAATTGTCATCAAGGTTTGTTATGACGTCTTGACGTAAGTATTATAATCTATCGAAGTGACAACTGATGACAATTTTATTATGATGAAAAAGAAATTTTGAAATGTCGTGTTAACTACAGACCACTCTTCTACAGACTTACTCACTTCAACAGAGTTGAATTTGAAATGTTATGTTCGACTCATACTACAGATACAGTTGAGGATGATAGATGATCTAATTAGAGTTAAATTAAATGTGATAAGATGGAATGAAAGCAATCAGATCAAGTGGTTCCTAAGTTCAAAAATTCATTTCAAATAATTGTGTTTCTTACTTTCTCGCAAATGGTCAATGCTGTTTCCTAAATTCTACGAAGGCAAAATGTTAAAGCAGAATTTGTTGATACGATGACGAGATGAGTTGTTGATGCGACGTCAAGCTATCTCTTCTTTTTTTTTATTAATGCAAAAGTAAATTGATGATAAAGGTAAAATGATGTGGTGCTGATTATTATTTGTTGATTGAATTGAAATTTAATGTTTACCTAATTGGTCAGTTAGTACAAAGAAAGAAAAATGTTTAATTCTCCAAATATCCTACAACGCTACTACAGAATGTATAGACAACAGGTCTTAGAACTTGGATCCTATTCTTCAGATAAATTGATGGAGGTTATTCAGTGAGTACAGTTTGTGTCCGAATGGACGTCACTTATAGTGGCAGAGTATGTAAATAATGATGTTTTCTTGAGGATCGTTCGACAAATTACCCATGCTACTTAATTAAAATAAATTAAATTAAATTTTATTACTTTATTTAGTAAACACCAACATAATACAAACCATTTACAGAAAATAAACAATAGGTAAGAACAAAAGCAAGATAAGTGTTATTTTATAGGTGTAGACTACATGGCCGTTTCTTGGTGGTCATGCATTTAACTAAGGCGAGTTAACAGTAAGATAATACCATTGATAATAACAAAAATGATAATAATAGTATTGAATTGAAAATTAGAGTGCATCTGAAAAAATCAAATTAATTAAAGTCTTTAGAAATTCGCGATTTTCACTTGTGAATAAGTCAATGTCATCATTATTAGAAATATTCCTAATTAAGCGAATAATTCTAGTAAGTGGTACTTTTTTCGAGGTTAGAATAACATTGTGCGTCATTGAGAATTCTGAACCATGATGATCTAGGTAATTTGGATGGAACGAAAAAGTTGAGTTGAGAGAAAATATTAGGAGCGTCAAATAATCCATTGGCAAGCTTGTAAAGAAACGAGAGGTCAAGCATTCGTGTTCGATTCGATAGTGACATCTTGAAGTGCTTTAATTATCTGCGTAGCTTGGAATAGTTTTGCCCAAATTGTATGGGAATGTAAGATGCTATGAGAAGCGTTTCTGAGCACTTTCGAGTCTCTTGGAATACACATCATCCACATCAATCCGTATGGATTCTAAACAGCACTGCGGTGCTCCAAACCACTGCGGACCAATAAGTTTAGCTTAGCTTAAATTAGGTTAGGATGATAGGTTAGGGTAGGTTACATATCTCTCCGGCTTCCCGTGGCCGAATGGATGAGACGAAGGTCTTTCCACACGTTAAAAAAGGGTAGGTTAGGTAAGGTAAAAAAAAGGTTAGGTAAGTCTAGGTTAGAGTTATAATCTGTTATGTTATGAGAGAAATTGTTTAACCAGTATGCTTAGTTGAATTCGTTTTAAGCGTGGCTTAATAAGATCTCTTTATCTGTAACAGCCGTGACTGTTTAAATTGTCTGAAGGTCAAATGTTTATAGTAGAGTTCAATGCGGCCTTTCGCATGATGGTGATGAGGCAGTTGGGCCAACACAATGCTTAGTGACACATGGGGTGGGAACGCTTGGTATAAGCGTGTCCTGTGTGGTGTGACAACGCTCAATGGAGACGTTGGAGGTTTGAGGAAGGGTCGATGTTGTGTGTGTACTAAGCAAAGTGATTAATTTATGGACTTAAGATAATTTGATGATGTTCTCAGCTTTGAGTTTAATGATGATGATCAACCTTCAGCCATTTTTCTGTGTGTTGAACTGTGACATAACGTGTACAAATCCAGGTTGGTTAGTAGTTGGAACTGTTTAAATACTGGTTGGACAATAACAAAAGTGTTGAATACTGATTGGTAAAAGCGGTTTAAAATATTTTGAAGTTTATTTTGAAGGAATTATGATGATATAATATTAGGATTTGATGTGATGTTACTTGTGGTTTACGTTGAAAATAGAGCAGTATAGATGAGAGACGAGAATTTATAACGCCTTTCGATTAATTTATTGAGGAATGAGTTAGGAATGAGTTTGTTTCTTTATTGAACATAGTTGATATTCGAGTTGTGAAATTTTATCTGGGATTATGAGCACACACACAAAAACATACACACACATACACTTCCCTTACTTCATGAAGTCAGAATAGCCGAACGAAATACTGTGTTGATATTGTCTTTACAGAATGGTCACACGAGGACGTGTGAGTCGTCAGCAATGGCCGACAGTGAGTCAAACGAACGAGATGCTTTGATTCGGTGACGACGCCGCGACCGCGACGTACCAAACGACCCTACGCGTGACGTGAATATTTTAAAATCGCACGAATAAGAATTTGGTAGCTCCGTAATAAAAAAAAGTGTTGTTATGGAGTTTCTTCCGCTGCTTCTTCTCCATAGCGAAAACATAGCGAAGCAGTGATTGTGCTTAAAAAATGAACTGATGATACTTTTGCGGGATTTCGGGCAACAACAAGCTTTGTTGTAACTTTTGGCAGTAAAGTAAAGGAAAGTTAATGAGAATGCCTGTAGGTCATGTACCAGTCAAATTTGATTTTAATAATGAGCTTGTTGATGAAGTAAGAAAACATGGGAACTCGAGTCAGTAACTTTGCAGCACCAGTGGCAATTACGTAGTCGTAGCCCGTTAGAAATCGGTGTCTCTTGGGGCAGCACAAGTAGTCCGTGGGTGCGCGATGCGCGTTTTGCTCTGGTGAAGGTGGCGTTGTTCACTTGGTGGGTATGCGTATGGCACCAGTGGAGATTATTGGTTGGCTTTGAAAGCCGTGGGGATTGAGGGACTCACTCGAGATTCAGAGATCGTTCAGAATTTATGTTGTTACTTTTGATAGTTGAAGTTTACGACTATAGTACGTGGCTCAGGTTAATTAATTCAAATTCGTAATGATTTTTGAAGATCTTGTTTTATGTTACGTTCGTTCAAAATGACGCGATTTCGTACGATTCACACACGAGGACGTGTGTCTTGTCAGAATGGCCGTGTCGGCGTATAGTAAAATAAGTTCTTAGTAATCTATCAAAATTAAGAAAAAGGAACTGTCATTATGGTAGACAGATTGGTATAGGATCGCGAAACCAAAGAAAATCTAAATAACGTTGAATTCATGAAACTGGGTGTTATCAGGCAATAAACGAAGAGTATCCTTGTGCCTGTCGAACAGTGTGTTTTATTTAGTATCCTGGCAGTCCTGACATATAACTACGCCCACAGAGAGAGATCTATGTTCATAGTACTGAAGTGTTCTTTGATACATGGTTTACAGAGATGATCTGAACATACGAAAGCATACACTCCAATCTAGCCTTCTACGATATACATAATATATTATGTGAATAAACATATTTATAGGCTTATTAATATTTTCTGTATTATTTAGTGTTATTGGAACATGGAATGCTTTGGGCTTTCGGGCCGGTTATCAACTTCCGACACTCAGGTTAGGCACTAACCCCTCCACCAGTCTGCAATGGAGCACCATGGTGAAGTATGCTCTAGAACTCCTCAATTATGAGAGACCCGTGTCCTGAAGTGAGTCATTAATCGGTTGAAGCTAATATAACATTTATTATGTTTTTTTTTAGAACTCCGTAGTAAAATCGGAACCCTAACCGCTCATTTACACGCGCGTGTCGCGGACCGTCTCGTGGCGCGTCCGTAAGCCACGCCCCCTACGCGCGTGTGAACACCGCGCGAGCGCTCGCGCGAGCCCCTTTGGCGCGCGCCTACAAAACCGCTCCCGACGCGAGCCCTGCGAGCGCGAGACTTGCCGCGGTCTGGTCCGCGAGCGCCCTGTTCACACGCGCGCGTATGCGCGCGTCTCGCGGATTGTCTCGTGGCTCGCGCGCGCGTGTAAATGGGGTATAATAGTTTCGTCATGTGCGTCCGTCAGTCCGAAGCAAAGCGCCGAGACTCTTAATGCTAGAAAGCTGTAAATTGGCAACATACATATTTATTAAAAGTCCAGAATCGTAGAATAAAATATTGAAAAAAAAAATATATTTTTCAGGTAAATCCCCTACAGGTAACGTGAGGATGAATTTTTTTATTCGCCGTGTACCCTATAGTGTGGAGTATCTTTGAAGATCTTTCAAAAATATTATGGGTCTTCTAAGACCATTTTTGGAATTAGGGGTCCGGTTGCGAAATATTAAATAATATTTAAAGTGCTAATTTTGGTTAGAGTGAGAGATGCCGGCTAAACGGTTGGAGTTCGACAAGTGAAAAAAATCTCAAAAAAGATAATATGATGAATTTACAAGGAAAACTATCACGGCTATGTTAGCATAAGTAGTTAAATGAGTAATAGTCGATAAACTTACTACTTCCTGGCCTGACACGCACTTGGCCGGTTTTTGTTATTTCATTACTTGGTTAATTAATTTTGTAGGAATGTAGTAAGGTATGTAATAGAAGTCATATGTCTTGTTATTTTACCACCTGCCAACAATGTTAACACATCCAGGGTAGACATTACCCTCAGGCATAAAGGTTGTCCTGTGGTTTTTATATTAAAGAGCTGATATAAACAAATAAGTGTGAATCAACAACAACATATTATATGAGGTGGAATTTAAAATTCAATTAACTTTATTAAAGTAAAACACAAAAGGTATATTTTTTTACTAGATAATTATATAGTACCTTATTGAGCAACAACAGCACATCCTATGTTAAGAATAACAAGTGGTTGTAATCACAACTTTTTGTTAATAAATCAACATTACCTTCTAAATTACAACATTGTAGTAGTAATAGATGAATTGTATAAAGTTATGGTCCAATTGCAATAAATGCTACAATCAATTGCTGGGCTAACAATTGACTTTAATTGTTCCCTACGAGTACCTACCTCTATTGTGCACAGTAGACAACATGGCTATTAATTACATTTTTACACCCATAATTTTTTACATGAGCAATAATAATTTTATTACACTTAAATTGTTATTGAATAAAATATGATTTTTTTTTTGCTTGATCACAATGTTAATAAGATTTTAATCTTATTAACGTACCACAGGACCTTGTACATGTCTACATACATTTTTTTAAGGCAAATAGTATAAGAAAACTAGCTGCCCCGACAGACTTGTTCTGTCAAAGTTTTTTTTATATTATTATTTTTGTATGCTGTATCATAAAAAAATTAAAACAAAAAAAATTGTCAAAAAAAAATTAGAGGTAACATTAACCCTTAACATTTAGGGGGATGAAAAGTAGATGTTGTCCGATCCTCCACCCTAGCCGATATGCACGCTAAGAATCACGAAAATCGGTCGAGCCGTTTCGGAGGAGTTCAACTTCTAACACCGTGACACGAGAATTTTATATATTAGACTAGCTGACCGGGAAACGTTGTTCTGCCAAAAATTTTTTAGGGGTAGGGGGATGAAAAATAGATGTTGTCCGATTCTCAACCCTAGCCGATACGCACGCAAAGATTCACGAAAATCGGCCGAGCCGTTTCGGAGGAGTTCAACTTCTAACACCGTGACACGAGAATTTTATATATAAGATTAATGGAGTAGATCTGACAAACTCAAGCTTTCGGGTTACTTACTACATATAAAATTTCATACAAGTAATCTTGTATAAGTAACATAATAAGACACTTTTCTTACTATATTCCTTAACATTGGCCAAATGAAAGGTTTACATCAGCCATGTCATATAAAAGTCACTGGTGGGGCAAAAGCATGATGATCATAGGCTAGGTGAGCTATAAAACCAAATCTAACCTATCAACAAAATACAAAAAAAAAATTAAGAATAAAGTACTTTTACAGTACAAGTTTATTTATTAAACCAATAAAACAGGATGTTTCAAAAAAAGGTTAACATTAATTGTAATTAGGTATAATAATCTTTAAAACAATAAATTATAAGATTTATAAGCATGAAAAACAGTACTTATAATTGAAGTGATTGTTGGCACATTATACTTGAATATCAGCTAAAGTTGTTATTATAATAAATCTTTGGAATATTATATTTATTTAAGAAACCCTATTACATATAAATTATTACATCAATATTTTTCAAACAAATAACTCCTAAATTGTCGCATTTATGGTCATAATAATTATGGTCTCAAACCACTTAATGTTCACTATTAATTGGACTTTTTATTACTTTACCGTTATTGTATATTTTAATAAAAATAAATATTGATGGAATAACATTTCACCATTTAGAAAAATAAAGAATCCACTTTTCATCATAATAAAAATGTTATTTAAATGTTGTAAAAATTAAGTACGGTATAGTCTCTGATTTTTTAGTAGCATTTTTTAATTCTAATGCTAAATAAATAACAATATGATTGCCATTACCTAACTAGCATGAGTTTATAATATGAGTTAAATGTTAACTAATGTTATGTGGTAGGTCCATATGGTTTGCCCAGGGTGGTACCACCGCCACACCTATTTCTGCTATGTAACAGTTATCTTAAGCAATTGTGTTCCATCGAAGTGTGTAGGTTTCCCATTACAAGTATACAGTGAGTGACCATGTGTCCTCTAGCGTCTTACTGAGTAGGTAGTGTGTCTTAATTAATGTACAGTATCAATCGAAATTGTTTCTTTCTGACTATTTACATTATTAATTATAGCAGTATTATTTTATTAATGAAGCACCTAAAAATATGTTCTGATTATAATTGCTTATAAGCGTTATAAGGGGTAGAGAGAGAGAGGGGGAGAGAGAAAGAGAGAGAGGGAGAGGGGAGAAGAGATTGATAGGCGGTATAAAGTTTGCCAGGTCAGCAATCATACTGTAAATTATTACAAAACTATCAGATTCCAAGGTGTTTCTCATTTTATGGCAACTGGATATGGTACAAAAACATTACATTGACTATGTATAAATATCCTGCAACGCAAAAAAAATGTATGGAAAAGTTGAAAATCGAAAATGTGCCTAATGCATTGTTTTAGTGGTCTCAAACCATCTAACCACCTTCGCATTACGTCTTTCAAATTAAACCATTCTGGGGCATGTCAGTTGGATGGTTTCAAAGTCTATAGAGTACATCCATACAATCATTTTTAGTGTTTTACAGAATGTAATGTAGATGTAATATAGAATTCTAAAAGCTTGAGGAGTGCTAGAACTCAATCCTTACTAGTTTAAAATTGGCTATAAGCATGCATGATCATATTCCTCATTAATGTTGGTTATAGATGTTTGAGGGTTGCAGTTACCATTTAACAGATATTTTTGGTACCAGTATGCCACTTCCATGTTAATAGAAGGTACATGAATTATTATTTGAATCTTTTGTGTATGTTAGAAAATGTAGATAAACACAAAACTGACAGTGTTTTACTTATTACATATAAGTCAACATACATTCAGTAAGTAATTGATTTGAGACGAAACCTGTTTACGCTATTTCCGCGATTGAGCGATTGCAAAGACTAATCTTAAGTGTTAAAGCAAATACATTTATCTCGGACTACTGTAAATATATCTCAAGCATCCCATAAGTAGTATGAAAACATAACATTGAAATCGAACATGGTATTATGGTACCTAAGATTCTCGCCTCTATATCCGCTATATTGCGACAGAACTCTGTTCTTCTGATTAGTTTTAATATGTAACCGACGTACTGTACGACGTACTACATGATTCTCCAATTGAGTTCAGTTAATTGAGTTGTTTACATTACCTTACATTAATAAGTAAAATAATAAAACTTGTGCCTACCTACCTTCGTCGCACAGCCCCATAATAACACCACAAATAAAACTAAAAAGAACACGGAACTACAGAAACAATTTAATAAAACTTTTAACCAAAGCAAGCAAGTGTTCCAGGGAGTGACAAAATTGACAACTGACAACCTCATGAATCTGACAAATTGAATGATTAGGTTAAACTATTTTCGACATTGACAATTTAAATGATTTAACAAAATAACACTGACATCATTAGGTAGTCTGTTGGCATTTGTCAATGTCATGTTAAATGACTACAGAGTAAAACAGACTTTAGTTCCACTAATTGCCGCGGGCGGGACTTGTTGACATGACACAGGGTTACGTATCCGCGCCATCTCGTGTTCAGTAGTTGAACCAAAATTTCCTCTATTTTGAATGTATTTAAATGCTGAAAGAGAATCAGTCACAAAATGAAAATTTTTAAGTAGGTACGGAAGCGCTAATGAAATCTTTCTTGTAAATTGTTACCAACTTAAATTCTATGATTATAAATAAATATAAAAGTGAAAGAAAGAAACTCTAACAACACGTCACGTCAAGTTCAGAAAATGTTTTGAGTGCTTCAGATTTTACCAAGATTGAAATTAAGAATTGGCGATATCGCAAAGCTTATTGAAAAAAAAAATAAAGACTGACATGACATCATTGTAGTATTATTACTACCATATAGAACACAATGAACCTATATCCCAATGAATTGGCGCCGATCGCGCGGCTTTAATTTTCAATGAATTCGTTCGATTTTGAAAGGAGAACGGGGGCTCAATTTTGAAAATAGAACCTCCCGGCGGGACACACATTTTGTTCGAGATGTCTGTTCTATGAGATTATACTTTAATGACTGATATTGAATTTTTGAGGGCATTCCGCTTAGTTTTTTTGTTATTAATTTAAGTTGGTGGGATGCATTAATAGATGAAAACTACATAATATACATATAAATATCTTATGACAAGATCTTGCTCTCTTATCTATCTCTTATTTTATGTATGATAAGACAATGCAAAGTGCCTTTATTGTAGTAAATACTTACATACATTAAAGAGACGATTAGTTAGGTTTGGTAGAGGCGACTCTACAATTAGCGGTTAGCGGCGTAAAGTTCTTTCAGACCTACCCCATACTTACCTCCGATACTCCCTCATAGGATTAAAAATCAGAATATCACTAAGTAGGTAATTAATATAACCGGGCAAGTGCGTGTCAGGCCACGCGGAATGTAGGGTTCCGGAGTAGTAAGTTTATCGACTAAATATCTACTTGCATATAAGAACTAAAACAAGCATTTAGCAATTTTTCATATTATCTGTACCCATATAATTTAAACTGTGTATTGAATATTGATTTCGATTGAAAATGCTAGGTTTTCGGTCGATTGGATAATTTACTTTGTACCTATCCGATGGATTTTAAAATTAAATCTATACCTACTTCTATAGTGAACTGTTCCTATATCCACAAGCATTTCGTCTTCTGAGACGCAATATTTATTATATTGAAGCCAAAAAAACTCTGATAAAAATAAACATTCTATAAAAATTTGTGTCAAGTTCATTCGAATTTACAGAAGTTGTGTAATGAGTACAATGAAGTATTGGAAAGAGTTTAATCCAATAGATGAATAATTAGGTACCTACACTACCTACCTAGATATAAGTTTGTAAAATATCTACCGGTCATTGGTAGGAGCGTTTGTAATATTAATCTAATTTATAGGTGGGCCTACCTATGTCATTCCAGTCTGATAACAGAGATAAACAATCTTCAAAACAAATAAAGATAGATAACGAGTTAGGTTAGACACGTAAATAGGTACTTTCTCGTTTCAGTAATTCGATTTCATGTTAAAAATTGTTTTATTTTGTCTCAATATTGTTTCTTAAAACACGTTCGCTCCGTGCTTATTTTTTTTCTTATTTTTAGTTTACTACGTATACAATTATTACAACCTACCTCGATACCATACCTATTTCGATTTGCAAAAAAAGTTAACAGGTTTTTTATAAAAAATCAACTCCTTCATCAGCTTTCCTGACTGGCAGGTGTAATTCCAGGCAGGACTACAAATAGACCTATTGTATACTATTATTAACTGTATAGTATAGTACTGTATACATATTTAGGTACTGTACAGGTACGTACCTACTTAGTAGGCCTACAGCGCCATTTTCACATTTCACAAAAGGCGGTTTTATCGCTAAACAGCCGACTCTACCGACTCTACCAGACTCTACCAGACAAACTTTGAGTAGAAAATCAGAAAAAAATCCTGATAAATAAAATGCGCTGAACACTTAATTATGTAGACTCCCTAGCCTTACCTTACCTACCTAATCTACATCAACTGTACAGAGGTCTGTAAAATTTGCCAATGGAGACTATCTTCTGTATTTTACTAGCTACCTATTTCTACCTACCTACTACCCCGTTGTCCAATTTTTATTCACAACTATTGTACTACTAGATATGGGTCGGTACGCGTTTTCGTAATACCATAACTATTTATTGGTATTGTCGCCGATAAAGGGTTTTAAAACTGTTTATTTTAATAACTATTTATTGAAATATTTACTCGGTATATCAGTTTTACGGTATCATCGGTATACCCTTATTCTCGGTAATGTCGGTAGAAATAAAAGTCGATATCCGGTTGCATTTAAAATAAATATATTATTCCTATCTCGGTATTCCTCGTATTCACCAATAAATGGTTTCTCTCAATAAACAGTTATTGTGGCACCTGACACCATATTTGTGGTATTATATCAATAAATAGTTATTGAAACTGTTTATAGTTTATACCGCCCATGTCTAACTACTAAAATAACCCTATTGACCTACTGCAACTGGCAGGCAAACTTGTCAAAAAAAAAGTCTGATCAGCAGTGCCTTACTGGACCGTGACACTTCAGGGTATAAAAAGAACTCGACTGTAATTACAAATTCTAATGAATAGATCAAGCTTGCTCATTCCCGCGTGGTTAGCGAAGTCATTGACTTCATGCCTGTACCGTGTCACCTACGTCTACAAATCAAGGATAGGCGAGAACTGTGAATACAATAAAATTCGTCATCCTAATTTAAATGAAATGTTGTCGGATTTTACCCATACTTCTAATTTTGAATAGTTCTGATTTCGAATTATTTATCTATTTTATGCACCATCTGGATAGAAATATTGAAACACTTGTTATAACGTTTTTGGATAAGGCCATAAGGGGTAATAGTAGGTACTTCACATCAAATAGGACTATTTACGAGCCTTTAAGAAAATTAATAATAATTATATGCTACCATCGTTATTTTTCTGTAAAGCAGTCTACCCACTACAGCTACCATACCACGACGGTGATATGAACTTATCAGGCACGGAAAGCAACACGAAGCGCACTGAAACGGATCGAATACGGCGTTATAAATGCCCTCTCCTTAGCCCTCTCATACATTTTAGTCGAAAATTTTTGATGCTCCGTGCATTAATTGCGACGGTATTGGTCGGTGACGGAACGGTCTACTGGGAATAGTGTCATACTTTTTAGTACAAATATTTTTTTATGCGTAAAATTTTATATGGTACGCTATAATAGTGAGTAGACTCCTTTCAGGTGAAAATATTTTTGTTGGATAGATATCTTATTTAAATTTAAACAATAACGTAAAGGACTTATAAACAACTAGCTGCTGCCCGCAGCTTCGCAGGCGGAAATTATTCTTATCAGCCCCTTAGGCTTTTCACCCCCTTGGGGGTTGAATTTTGAAAAATCCTTCCTTAGTAGATGCCTACGTCATACGAGGAATATGTGTGCGTTTTAAGGTTCTATTCTAGCCCTGGTTTTGCCTGTGTGTTGATACATCAGTCAATCACTTGCCTTTTATACATACATATAGATAGATAGATTAATTAATCAATTAATTAACTAACTAATGTACGAATTTCATTACAAATGTCAAACATTAAGGTGTCCAAAAAGAAGGGAAATTTCAACTTGCGTTTTAATTTATTCTAGCATTAAAGGATGTCGCTCAGTCGCTCTAAATGCAAATGGCAAATAATTACGGAGAACAATGCAGGTTACACCCGGGCAACCCTGACGCATAATGGTGAATTACTAAAATCATGACACTTGACAGTATTTGTTATTGAATAGTAAATAAAGTGAAATTATGAAATCTTTTATGTATACTTTTTCCGTAAGGCAAAGGCGCACCGTGGAGACAGTGACAAAAAGTCTCAATCTGCGCTTAGCCTAAAGGTATTTCATAAAGGTTTTCTTTCAAAATTCGTCATGTTCGACTGAACCTGAACAGATTGACAATAACGCTTCCCGCCCACGTCAGACTTTTTGTAGGACAGATAATCGGGCCCATTTTTCCTGCCATATTATTTCTGACCGACTTTTTGTAGGACGTGTTCGTTGCACTATGGTGCAGCGCAGACGGCACACTGTCCATGACGCACTTTTAAGTCTGTGAAAATAGAACCTTTGCAATTATATGCAGTAACGCATACGACGCGCAAAAAAGTGCGGCTGCGCGCCATGTAAACATTTGTGCGTCCGCACACTCGATCGCACAAAAAGAGCGTCGTCTGCGCTGCACTTATTGCTATCCGTACGTTTTATTTCTCTGCTACAAAAAATCGGTCACCGACTATCGGACGTGAGCGGGAAGCGTAATTGGTGATATGCACAGTGAAATGACATGCTATGACATCAGCGAAACGTAGCCTGAGCACAAGTTTTTAAAACATTCGTTGCGTCACCGTATCGAATTGACGATACGTAGTTTACGCAGACGTTAGTAGGGATCGAACGATACTTTACGAACGATGTTAAGTCCGATGAACCCAACAACCAGTAGGTAGGCCTCTTTAAGTCGCCTCCTACGACACCCATCCGGCATGAGATTGGGGTTGGTATTTCCGTTCGCCAATACAAATTGTATTGATGTTAAATCAGTAGGTATAGATACCTAACCTACTAGTTATTACCGCATTGAGATAGGCAACATTTGGCAGAGTTCTAAGCGCCAGATTTAACATAGTGACCGAATATGTACTTGCAAAATATTGTACTCTAATATTACCTATGGCATACATTGTATTATTGGCATAAGGCCATTGAGTTTGCTTGTATGCGCATTCTTACATAAATAGGTACTGTAGATACAAATTTAATAAATTTGCCACCTCCTACGAATATGGTATTATTGGAACAAAATCTAATTTAAATCCTCCTTACTTTTTACATCTTTCTGTTTAAAAAATGTTTAAAAAAAATGTTTTATACAGAAAGACTGAGTTTCCTAGTTAGGAACTCTTTTTCTCTATTAATTTGTTCTCCTCGTTCATCTCATTGAACAATCTCCAGTCAGTCCTTTGATTCACTAACTTTCATTAATTTTGTCACTTTTTTGTGTAAGTTATTAATTAATTTTGTGATCAGTGTAATAATTATTAAAACTTTTTAAATTGGTGAAGAGTTAACCCTAACTGGGTTAGTTTGAATTTCAGTGTAACTTTTACATACGATACGATATTTGTTTGGAGAATGAGAGAGAGAATGGGTTGGGTTAGGGCTACCATCCGTCTGGGTTTCTCCGGATTTGTCCTAGTTTATGGAGGAGCGTCCGGGCGGAGATCATAAAAGGGTCCAAGGGAAACCCGGAGATATTTAGCGTCCGGGGCAGAAGCGAATTACAGGTTCCTTAAACAAACAGGTCAACGCCCCCGCTCTAGCGGCCAGCGCCCTTTTATCAACGTACTTCGTACATTTTAAATAAGCCGCCCTCGAAGAATATCTAACCTGCCGCCCTAGGGCCAACACAGTCAATTATTGAATTAAGTGTCAATCTAGTGAGCGCGTGTCAATTAATCGATTAGGGGTGTGGCCAGTATTTGGATAGGAGACCGACCACTATAATAGCAAAATTTTTGATAGTGTCCATGCTTCCGAGGGGAAGCTTGATATAAGTGTTAGATAACAGCCATATGAACATTTGACTCTCACTTCTTCACTAATTCGCACTGATCAACCTGGTAAAGTAGAGTTTCCGTGATAATTAAAGATATATATGAAATAAACGGAAAAACTTACCATATTAAACTAGTGGGGTGAAACTAAAGATGAAAACAGCTCGCCAACCGCCCCTAGTGCCGCTATTGTTGGCGCCCCTTTAATTTCTACGCCTTTTTGTCGATGCAAAATCCGGGGGGGAGAATTGAATAACTGGACATGGGACCAGATGTTAAATTCTAGGACAATCCAGAATTTCCCGGTCATCTGGCAACTTTACTTCCTCTTATCCTACGGAGTTGAAATTTTGCATATTGCTTTGGTTCCGATGACAATGCATTTTTATTATAATGATGATCTGATACAAGTTACAACGCTCAGAATTGGTTCCACACGAGGGAACACCTCAACAGATTAAATTACAGACATGAAATGTAGGCTGTGAATGTAGGTATACAGTAGGTAATCAGTTATGATACGAGTAGCTCGTTCTAAACTCTACAATAATCTAACTGCGCTAAGGTATGACTCCATCCATATTAGAAAATCTCTTCGGCAGCTAACAGCAACACATAATTTCAAGTTTGTTTTTAAAAATATGCAATTTTAAAATAAAAATTTTACTTTCTTTTATTCATTTAAATTGAAATTGAAATAAAATTAAATGTTTTAACTTCGGTGTACCTAAATGTCCTAAAATCCTGTTACACGATTTTGGCGCCCTCTTAAACAGCCGCCCGGGGCAGATGCCCCGGCAAGCCCACCCTAAATCCGGCCCTGTATACCTAAAAAAAGATAACTATCGATGGAAATTGCCATCAGTTCATTGCTCGTTCGTTACATTTATTATTACACTTTAGAAGGCATGCGACGTTACTGCGCGTAGTGCCAGTGGTTGCCTAACCTATGCCAACTACATTTGTTTGTCGGCACATCATTGTTGCGACGGAAGCTTATCTATACATCTATACAAATAAATAAAATTGGAGTGTCTGTTTGTAATATTAAAATAACTGCTTTTTACTAAGTGCATTTGAGTCCTTACTATTGAAATACCTTGAGTCAGGTGATAGTGTGGCATTTGAGAGACTTGCAGTAGTTTCTCCACACTTCGACTATCTCCGTGATTTCAGTAACTGGCTTGATTTGATTGGTTAAATATCGGGTTTTCTTGAAAAGATCTATATTTTCAAAGCGTTCTGCGTTTTTGGGTTCCTTAGTAAAATCGGAACCCTTATTCCTTATAGTTTCGTCATTTCCGTCCGTCCATCTGTCCGAAGCATAGTGCCGAGACCCTTAGTGCTAGAAAGCTGTAATTTGGCATGGATATACATATTTATTAAAACTCCAAAATCGTAAAATAAAATATTGAAAAACATTTTTTCAGGGTACCTACCCTGTAGTAGTAAGTCCTAGGTGAGGATGAATTTTTTATTCCCCTACTGTGTGGGGTATCTTTGAAAAGGTTATTCAAAAATATTATGGGTTTTCTAAGACCATTTTAGGAATTAGGGGTCCGTTTGCTAAATATTTAAAGTGCTAATTTTGGTTAGTCTAATGCAACGGCGGATCCAGGGGGGGGGTCATGGGGGTCATGACCCCCCCCTGGGCTGGGTCCAGGACCACTAATTAAAATTGTTAAACATAATGTTTTTATATATTTTTTGTCACAATATAGATTTTATTTAAGTACTTTCAATATTTAATTAATTTTAGTATAATTGTAGATAGTATTCGGGAACGTAGTCTAGTCAACAAGTTCAAAAAAGTGTTAAATAGAAATAAAGCTCCTAAAAATATGTGCGATAGCTCATTCGATTCGGAATGACGTCTAGAAAAATATTTTTAAGGCCTTATTAGCACATAAAAAATTGCGATTGTTACTAACAAAATAAGATTAAAAAAATGATATTTAGTTTTTATAATACATAACTTCAAAAATAATCATATTTAAGGAATTTAGGAAAAAGATCCTGGAAGAGTAAGGAATTTCCAATAAAAATGTCCCAACTCCCGGAACTTTATCTTTATTATTTATAAAAAAAATTTAACGCTGAAAATAGGGCTCCGCGAGGTCGTTACGGCATAGGCGTGCTGCCTAAAAAGGCGGTATATCACATAAAATATTTTTTGTTATAGTATTAAATAACTACTTAAAAATTTGAATAAATTATGGTGTAATCTAAACACTTGAATGAACAAAACCTCGGTGAAAAAAAATATGTCGATTTTTCAAAAAGTTACACCGTTGTTAATTAACAATTTTTTTTCCAATCTCTGTGTTATAAATTACGGCATAAAAGTTTAAATAATTGGTCTATAAATTTTTCGCTTCGTGGAGCTCTTCTTATTTAGGTACTTAATAAAGTTATGCAAAAAAATATTATTTTGTTAATTCTAATTTTTTTAAGCTAACAAAATATTAAAATAAAAAATATGATTTTTCGGTGTTCTTTTTGTTCATTGGAATCTCTACTTTCTAATGGTATAAAAAAAACTATACACTACTATGGTAAATGTTCTCAGAAAATGCAATGAAACGACAAATATTTTCGCATGTTTTTTGCAATCTCATATGCAATCAATGGAATCCGATTTTTTTTTTGCGAAAATAGTTGTCGTTTCATTGCATTTTCTGAGAACGTTTACCAAAGAAGTGTATAGTTTTTTTTTATATACCATTAGAAAGTAGAGATTCCAACGAACAAAAAGATCACCGAATTTTTAAAAAAATCTGATTTTTTGACGTGAGATTTTTCGACTGAAAATAAGGGTGCATTTTCGATATAAGGTCAAAATAAGGTGAAAAAAAATATATTATTGAATCAAAAAAATTACAGTATGTTAAGGACATACAGAGGTAAGTTTTCACCAAATTTCGTGAATTTTTTTTGTAAAAGATAAAAATAAAACACCAAAAACGTGGTTTTTTGAATTTTTCACATAAATTTTGAGGTTATGTAAAAAAGTGTAAATACAAAAGTTGTAGATCTTTTTATTACCTACAACTTTGCCCATTAACTTTTTTCAATAGGACTTGTGGTTTTTCCGGAAATCGAGAAAAACCATTTTACACCCTTAAACCCCCCTTCCCCCCACTTCCCGACCTCAGATCGCCCGTAATTTATTTTTCCTTTTATTTTTGTTATATTCTCTTCCTTTTGCAATAGGTTTCATTCTACTATAATTTTCTTCCACTTTTTACCGTTTTTAGAGGTATCGGCACCAGTGGCGTAGCGTGGGCTCCTGCCGCCCGGTGCCGACCGAAAATTTGCCGCCCCCCAATGAACTTCGCAGCCCCCATATTATTTAAAATATCTTTTTATTAATTAAAAATGCACTTTTCTTGTTTTTTTCATAACACAGTTTAGATTAAAAAAATATAAAATAATTAATTTTAATACATATTTTGTTTTTGTTTAAAAATCGAGTGGCTTGCCGCCCTCTCTTCATGTGCCGCCCGGGGCCAGGGCCCCATCGGCCCTCCCGCACGCTACGCTACTGATCAGCACTGGACTATATACATAGAAAGAGGAAAGATTTGATTTTTTTGTTTGCATTGAATAGGCTCCGAAACTAATGAACCGATTTGAAAAATTCTTTCACTGTTGGAAAGCTATAATATTCCCGAGTAACATAGCTATATTATATTAAAAAAAAATAGGGATCCTTAATAAAACTCCAATAATGTAACCCAAGGTGTAAAAAAATAAGACAACCGAAGCAAAGCGAAGGCGGTTACTCGTCTATACTATTATATAAAGAGGAAAGATTTGATTTTTTGTTTGCATTGAATAGGCTCCGAAACTACTGAACTGATTTCAAAAATTCTTTCACTGTTGGGAAGCTACACTATCCCCGAGTAACATAGGCTATATTATTTTTTCAAAAAAATTAGGGATCCTTAATAAAACTCCAATAAAGTGTAAAAAAATAAGAAAACCGAAGCAAAGCGAGGGCGGTTACTCGTAAATAATAAAGATAAAGTTTCGGGAGTTGGCACTTTTTTATTGGAAATTCCTTCCTCTTCCAGGTTCTTTTTCCAAAATTCCTTAAAAATCATTATTTTTGAAGTTATTAATTAAAAACTAAATATCATTTTTTTAATCTTATTTTGTTAATAACAATCGCAATCTTTTATGTGCTAATAAGCCCTTAAAAACATTTTTCTAGACGTCATTCCGAATGGAATGAGCTATCGCACATATTTTTAGGAGCTTTATTTCTATTTAACACGTTTTTGAACTTGTTGACTAGACGAACTAACTAACGCATCGAAAACGCCTTTCGGGTGAAGTGACGACGTAAAAGAAAAATTAATTTTTTATTTAAGTATAGTTAGATTTTTTTATGTACAGTTCTTACATAATACATATTTATTACTTGTATCTATTATCATCAAAATTAAATTATAACTTCTTGTGATTTGACCACGACTATGTGACCCCCCCCTGGCGCCAAAGCTGGATCCGCCCTTGGTCTAATGTCCTGCTGGCTAAACGGTTGGAGTTGAACAAGTGAAAAAAAATCTCAAAAATAGGTTATATGATGAATTTACAAGGGAAAATATGACGGCTATGATAGTGTAGTTACTGAGTAATAGTCGATAAACTTACTATTTCGGAACCCTACATTGCGCGTGGCCGGTTTTTCTCAAGTTCTATGCTAGTATTTTTCTCTCAAGTATTTTTAAGATGGTTACTAAGATCTCGTTTATATCTTGCTCAGCTTGTATCAGCTCTTGATGAGCTTATATCTGTGCACTATGTGAGTTCAGCTCCTGAATAGATGTCCCTTACTCCTTTTTTGTACGGCGATGTTCCACAAGCCTCCAGGATTTATCTGACATCCAATGTTGATGTTTATTTGCTTGCGTTAAATATATAATTAATATATTAAATTTGATCGTTTTAGTTATCAGGCACCTACATATTAATGATAATAAATGAATCAAATTCGTATAATAACGGCGTAAATGTTTTCTGAAATGAATGTAGGTAGTAGGTACAGAAGCATTATTCAAGTTCACCCCAGTCTCATTAATTGCAATTTTTTGTGTGAATTAATTAACCCACAAAGGTCAATAACAAAACGTATTATGTATTCACATGCAGAATTTAACACATTAGGTATACCTACTTGCCATAGTAACAAAGATTTTTATTTTAAGATTATCCTCTGTTAGTTGTGAAAAAATAAAGAGTAAAGTTAACGATAAAAAATCTATAAACATAATTATTATGACATACGTAAGACAACACAATAATATAATAAGAATTAAAAAACTTTACATCCTATTAACTAACGCGCTGTCCTACGTGGGCGAATCAACGCGAACGCGAAGCGATGCGGCGCGGCGCGAAGCGAAAATAACAAACAGTCGAGATGTATTGAAGTGTCCTACGTGACCAAAAGCACGTAGAGGGCGTTGCGGTGCTTTTCAATACATCTCGACTGTTTGTTATTTTCGCTTCGCGCCGCGTCGCTTCGCGTTCGTGTTGAGTCGCCCGTAGGACAGCGCGATAAGTCGCCCGCGTAGGACACGGTGTTACTGGTACTCTAAAAAATTGTTTTTTTATAACATTATAATACGGAACTTTATTATGGTAAGTAGGTATGAAATAGTGTATGGTCTCAGCCATCTCAGATAATATACAAGGCTGCCATTATCGATCATAAAGTAGTAAGAAACTATTACCTAAATTGTCGATGCTGCCGGAAAAATAAAAAACCCTGGGACACTTAGACGAAATCTCCCGTGGTCCCTCCAGTGGCCAGCGCCTTTTTATCAACAATCGCTACATTTCAAATATGGCGCCCTTTGGGCTTTGGCGACTCGCCACCCGGACACCTAGAGGAATTGAGGATTAAAGTGTCCGGGTTTTTCTTTTTACCCGGACCTTTTCGAAAACTTCGCCTAGATATCTCCCACAGACGCCCCGTAGACGAGGACAAATCCATATACCATGAGCATAAAAAATGCATGTTGCTTGGAAACAAGATGAAACCAGTTTAGGTAATTTAACCTTAACATATAATAGGTACTCAAGAATATGTAATTAAAATAAGTACTTACCTAAAAATAATATTTTTTTGTTATTACTTACTTACTTAATATTAAGTTATAAAAAAACACTGTCGTAAAATTAAACATATCTACCTTTTAGGTATTCTTCGAAAATTTTGCGTAGGATGGACGGTTCAGGTGCCTTACCATTAACTCTAATAAAATGTGTCATGTTCAGGACAGGTCAGCTTGTAGCTAAAACCTGACAGGAGTGTATTTTGTACCATGAACGTTTACCGATGACCTGCAATGCCTCTACTTCTGTCCTGCATCTTAGTCTATGACATGCAAGGTACTTGATTTGTACTAATTATGTTCTGAAATATAGCGTTTTATCGGTTTACCGGTTTTCAAATGAATGCGTAATATTGGTGTTTTTAAAAGTTTAAAATAACAATCTCAATTGAAGATTTTGAGATTTGTTCTAAATACTTAAGTGTTGTGATTTATTATCCTGTCGTTCTCTAAAATTACCAAAAAAATTATCGCTAAGTGATGCTTACATTTTTGAACGTAATCTTACACCACTTGACACTTGACACAGTGACATGTCTAAATGTCTAATAAAATGTGTGATTTAGGAGCGATAATTTAAAAAGCATAAGTGCAATGAATTTTTTGAAATTTTCCAAACAAATGAAATGTATTTATTTTGTAATGATGGTGTATTTGAAATTCGCCATGGCTGCATCCTGTTGTGTTTCATCATCATCAACGAAATAGCCGAAACAGGACAATAAATGTTACTTTCGGTGGGCTGTAATATTTTGACGTTAACGTAAGCCACTTTCTGATGTCAATACGTCAACAATCGCGTCATGGTACACGAATTGCAGGGCAGAAGATCATTTTTGAAGTCACGTGACCACTGTCCTGTTACGGTGACGTGGTCGCTGGCTGCCCTGTGTTTTAGCCAGATCATGGTAGGATATAGCAGGACAGGCCAATTATCGGCTAATATTGACCTGTTTTAAGAGTTCATGGTAAGCCCCCAGGTGTCCCATTGTCATTCCGAGTCCGGTTTTTAATGCTTAGTATTAAAAATGTTATAAAATAAAATAATGCGAAAAATTGCCCTCCGACGTCATGCGGACCTACAACCGGACTGATTTCACATGACATTGGCCGCTCCTTCACTGGACGACACGATAACGACATCTTGTATGTATTGTGTACACAGGCACGCATGTAAGCTTTCGTATGTTTACAATATACTTGCAGTTTTGCACATACATAAAATATAATTGTCGTCACCACAACCAGTGGGAGCCTTGCTTCCGACGATAACGATATTATCGTGTCGTTGTTGTCCAAAGAGACAGCGTGCAGTTTAATTTCATAGAAATGCTGTCGTTACTGGTAAAAATATTTAATAACTGTACTGAAATTATAAAATTGTGTCGATATCGTAGTATTCGATTAAGAAGCAGCCATTGGCAGAACTTCAAATGTTGAAACCATAGCTGAAACGTTGTCCCCGAATCTGTACATTGGTTCGTACACTGTGTGTGTCAACGATCGACCGTACTTAGGTACCTATTAAAATCGAGATGTAGACAGAAAATAGAAATAGAAAATTTTCTATACTAGTGAATAGCTGAAGTTCTTTCTTTCTTCTCTTCTCTTTCTTGGCCAGCAACACATCAGTGCTGCCTTTGGTGTCTCTGACGTCCATGGGCGAAGACAATCACTTGCCATCAGTTGGACAGTCGACTGTTGACTTAACAAATTATAATGATCACTACAAAATGGTCCGTGTTGAACTATTCAGCGTGGAACTAAAGACAATAATTGACTTGAAAGGAAAACTTTAATTTTTGAAAAACATATAATAATTGCCACCTAACTATAATGTTTGAGGAGTTCCCCCAATTCTTTATGAATCCAAGTGGTAAACATAAACATTGTCACGAATTAGCACTGTAATCAAATCAGTTAAAAATAGTTACATTCATTGTCACTCGAAGATGTACATAAATAAACATGCAAAAATGTAGAGCGATCGGTGCCAGTACGTCTACATAGAAGGCGATATGTCCAGCACTGACGCCGCGCCGCTAACCAGCTTCGTGATATGAACATTATGCCAAATGCTTGACATTACATTACCTACACACAACTCAGGTTTAGTTATTTCATCTTTCTATAAATAAACGAGGTGTTAATATACGTATACTTTGTTGTGTGTACGTCAGAAAACACTGCTGCACTGCGGCTTGTCTCGGAGTGGGGTTACTACAAGTACTACAACCCTGTGCTAGACTTGGGTCTCTCCTCACAATGTCAGGGAAGTTCCTACATCTACATCCCATACTCCACCACACTGGCTAAGTGCAGACTGGAACGTGTAAACTGTGAGTGAAATGAGGTAAATTTGTTCTGAGGTATTTCTGGAGCGCCAGGAATTTCTTCAAGGAAGGTGTAAAAAGAGCTCTCTTTCAGGGCCAGCTTTGCATTAGTGATTAATAGCACTACTAAGACCGATTTAAATCACCCAAATCATGTAATAATTGGTGGTGAATCTCGAAGGAGTCGGCAACAATTGCTAAAGGAGATTCTTGATGGAAATTTGAATCAAGAAAATAGAGTGAATCAAGAAATTAGAATACTAACCCCAATTCCACGCCGGAAGGGTGTCGTAAGAGTCGATTAAATCCGGCCCGCTGGTGGTAGGACCGCTCCGAGAGATTATATTGGTAATATTGATTTTAATACGATTATTGCTATAATTATTTCTCCATGGGGTTCGCCTGGATAGTTAGGCCACCCTCTGGCCTGAGTCAGACGCCAAACGACTCATCGTTTTACGGCTGGGAGCTTGAGAGTCAGTTCTCACTTTCTTTTTCTTCTATCTTTCTGGCCAGCATCGCATCAGTGATGCCTTTAGTGTTGCTGATGTCCATGGGCGACGATAGCCACTTTAATTACCATCAGGTGGATCGTCTGCTCGTTTGCCGGCTATTTCCATAAAAACGTTTCGAATACTACCTAGGGAAAAGTCTTCTATTGTTGACACTTCCCCAACGATTGACACCTTTTTCGAATTATGCCTGTGGAATTATGTCCTAAACTATAATATAAGCGTAAATTGATTGCTAATTTTCCTTTTTTAAACAGGATTAATGATAAACACGGCGGCTCTCATTTCGTCTGACGTTTTCGTTCGCCCATAACAAGTTAATGTAGAGATAGATGTATTTTTTGCAGGGGAATACCTAATTCGTTGTTTTCGAATTGCTTTCAATGAATATAGTTTTGCGCCCTTTTATTTTAAAACATGTTTTTTTTTCTTGATAAAATCATTTAAAATGCGCTTAAACTCATATTAATCTTCTCCTTGATAGATAGATATTATATTTTATACAAAAAGAAATAATATGTAATTCTAGAGTAAACGCTTAGGGGCCATCCATAAATTACGTCACACGTTTAAGAAGGGGGGTCGAAATAGTGTGACATTTTGCGACAAGGGGTGGGAGGGGTCCTAAACGTGACGTGACATTTCAAAATCGAATAATTGGTATATATAACTAAATATAAAAAAAAACAATTATTGGAAATAAATCCTATTTCGGAACTGCTGTTTTAATTTAATAATTTCTAGGTGTAAAATTTCATAATATTATGTGACGTCACACTGAGGGGGAGGTCAAATGTGACCAGCTGTGATAAGGATGGGGGAGGGATCAAAAAGTCATGAAATTAGTGTGATGTAATTTTTGGGTGGCCCCTTAGGGTGACAATCGTTGGGTACTTTACCCTATTTAATACTATTTTTTGTTTCATAAAGAAGCAGAAATGCACTAGCAAAATGTTACATTGGTATATTACAAGTTACAACGGTTATCACCACAACCTTAATAAATTGATATAATAATATAATATGTTATTAATATTAATCCATGTTAATAACCAATAATCTGCAGTCACATTTTATTTTATACTTGGTTAATGAACCTGCACAACGCTATAAAATTAACGAGTTATACAATCTTATTTTATCTTACTTTAAGTAAAAAAACTACTTCCAAACGAAAAAAAAACTGAATTACGAAAATCATACTTACCAAAATTACAGAAAAGGTGAGGTATTATGCAAAAAATAACGACAAAACATATAAAACTTCCACTTTTATGATACCGGTTAATAAAAAACTACAATAGCAATCCCACAATTAAGTTTGAAAAATGTGATGTTCGGTCAAGTTTACGAACAACAATTCAAACTGCCTTATTTCCATTGGCGGACCCTGCTTCGGGCCCAAAGAAGTAATTTTCTTGCAAATTTTTCAATTTTTGTTGGCAATTTTTTTATGCATAGGGGTAGAGAAATCAGATTTTTTTCTGCGAATTTCACAGACTTTTACGCGCTGTCCTACGTGGGCGAATCAACGCGAATGCGAAGCGACGCGGCGCGAAGCGAAAATAACAAACAGTCGAGATACACGAACGAAACATTAGGAAAATTGTTGATGTAGCGTATTGCAAGACTGCACCTTAACTTAGAGCCCTGCCTCAGTACGCCCATGTATGTATCTATCCATAATCCTCAAGTAAGTTGATTAGCAACTATTAAAAGATTAACACGTTGTTACTAATTGTCAGAAGATTGTGCATACCTTGTAAGATTATTGAAAACGGCGACAGAACTGTCTTATTTCGTAGGTAGCCTAAGAAATCCAATTTTTAAGCTACGGCCACCACCTTCCGAAAGAAACATGTTTTAGTAATTTGTGATAAGTAATTATAACAAAATGATGATAGAAATGTTATTATTTTATTTATTTATGAAGGTACATATTTATGTATGGATATTGTATGTATTATATGTATTTATGTAGCTACATATTACATTACTTTAGTTTATTAGTTGTATAACAATTAGATATTAATTTAATCTTGCATTTTTAATGTTTAAGCCTACCACATATTTACATCATAACCAAGGGTTGACTGGTAAAGAATGCCACCATTGTATAAAATTGCAATAAAGGATCAAAATAAATGAATAATGGCGTTCGTCCACAGTTCGGTTCTCGCGTAGTTTTCTACCCCGCACATGTAAACTGTGGAACGAACTTCCTGCATCGGTGTTCCCTCCAAACTATGACATGGGGTCCTTCAAGAAGCGGGTCTATTGTTTTCTTCGAGACCGGTAACGCATTGGTGACGCCCCCAGTGCACAGTGTGTTATAAACCTCGATTTTGTTTCACTTTGTTTTTATTCGAAAATACTATAGTCCATATCATTACAAACGTCAGAGTAAAACTCCCAGTGCGATACAGCTTTTAGTTTTTTTTTAACACCGCTTCAAAGTTTGCCTTTATCCGGCTCTAAAAATTTACAAAATCATTTTTTGCACAAAATCCAAATTGGATAATATAAAATTGATTATACCAGTTAATTGTGCAGATATAACTATACTACCCATAAAACATTTGTCCATTTACTGTGGTTAAATAAAGTGGAAAATGTATTTTTATCATTTTCAGTCTTATTTTTTTTTCTCAGGTATAATGCCGTATTAGAAGACGATTTATACATGTATCGATAGTTTATATAAATGACTGTTATCGATATTAAAATCATATTCTAATTCCGTGTTATTCAAAAGATAAACGATATTTAAATTTTTATTCAGGGTTGGCACTTTCAAATCCGGATAATAATAATATTTGGTATCTGAATTTAAAAAAATATATCGTTTTATCTTTCAAATGCTAATTGATTCTTAAGAGTCATCAGTCGTTTTGTCATGATTCTAACGAGGCATCCAAAAAACAACGAGATATAGAAAAAACAATATTAAAAAAACAATATTCAAAAATATCATTTATCGCTTTTCTACCAGCCAAAAAATTTCGATTTTACATAATTTGTATTATAGAATGTATTTACAGGGGTGTAAGGTACCCCGGAAAAACACTGAAAAAATTCGATAACACCAGAATTAACATTATTTTTAAAAGTATAGGATATTAATCAGTTTCGCATCAAAAAAGCATGCAGTTAGAAATAATCAACACGCACTTTTTGCCTCACCATCCGTTGGCAATATTTTTAACATTCGAATACAATTTCCCGCAAATTAATTACTTACCCATTTTATGAAGAAGTTAAAAGTGGCCAAGTGCGAGTCGGACTCGCCCATGAAGGGTTCCGTAGCAACAAGTAACATAATATAAAAGTTCTTGTAGTTCTTTGTAACTTTGATCGATGTTTTTTGCGGTTTACGATTTATGACGTATTAAAAAAAACTGCTTACTACATCTCGTTCAAACCAATTTTCAGTAGGAGTTTGCATAGTAATGTACATCATATTTTTTTTAGTTTTATCATTCTCTTATTTTAGAAGTTACAGGGGGACACACACATTTTACCACTTTGGAAGTGTGAAATGATATTAGAAACCTCAATATTATTTTTGTAGACCTATCCATAGATACTCCACACGTATGGGTTTGATGAAAAAAATAATTTTGAGTTTCAGTGCTAATTACGGGGAACATCCAAAATTTATCGTTTTTTTTCTATTTTTGTGTGAAAATCTTAATGCGGTTCACAGAATACATCTACTTACCAAGTTTCAACAGTATAGTTTTATAGTTTCGGAAAAAAGTGGCTGTGACATATGGACGGACAGACAGACGACAGACACGACAAATCAATAAGGGTTCCGTTTTTTGCCACTTGGCTACAGAACCCTAAAAATTAAAATAGGTTATTATTGTTTATTAATTTTAAATTATTGATATTAGTTTTGGTATTAGCCTAACGAGGGTGGGTTCCTTCCCATGTCTCATGCAGCATTTCATAAGCACTGTAATGTTTTTTAAAACATAATCGTAACAAAACTAAAATAAAAATATTACCTAAAACTAAATATATATATATATAATTTGTGTGAACTTGATTTCGACGTTTAAAGACAGCGAGTACAAAGACGATTGATCATATTCTACTAATCGGTGGAATGGATACTGCCACTGTTATTAAATAAAAAACTTGGTAGCGTTTTAACTTGACTTTCGGATTCCCTAAACATCTTATCTGGTATATTGTATTTCTACAAATAGATTTATCTATGAAAAACGTTATTAAAATAAAAGGTTGTGTAGATGAACATTAAAAAATGTATACCGGATGTAATAAAAATTATCTTGATGTGACAACCCTAACCACAAAAAATCCGGATATAACTTTAATTAGTTATTACTTTTGAATAACACGGAATTAGAATATGATTTTAATATACATAATAGTCAATTATATAACCTATCGATAAATGTATAGATCGTCTTCTAATACGGTATTATACCTGAGAAAAAAAAATAAGACTGAAAATGATAAAAATACATTTTCCCCTTTATTTACCACAGTAAATGGACAAATGTTTTATGGGTAGTATAGTTATATCTGCACAATTAACTGGTATAATCAATTTTATATTATCCAATTTGGATTTTGTGCAAAAAATGATTTTGTAAATTTTTAGAGCCGGATAAAGGCAAACTTTGAAGCGGTGTTAAAAAAAACTAAAAGCTGTATCGCACTGGGAGTTTTACTCTGACGTTTGTAATGATATGGACTATAGTATTTTCGAATAAAAACAAAGTGAAACAAAATCGAGGTTTATAACACACTGTGCAGTGTTACTAATGTCCATGGGCGGCGGTGATCACTTACCATCAGGTGACCCGTCTCCTCGTTTGCCTGCTTAAGGCATAAAAAAAATATTATTGTCATTATTAGGAGAGGAGTCTCAAGTCGGCCGTGACACCTGTCGCGAACTCTGGTATGAATGGATCGCGTCGTTACGCGTCACGCTCATACGATAGCTACAAGGTGCCTATCTGACTAAAGCATGTCATTGAACGACATTCTGCTCTATGCCAAGCGATGGCCAGGTCGGGAGATGCCAACTGAAATGTCATAGATCTCTGATGCAGTTACAATAATTCTCCGGGTGAATATTGCTAGTGTGCCTGGATTGGCAAATCCAAAATTATATGGAAAATCCAAAATTAGGTACATAAATATAAATTAACTGGCTACCAAAAATCAATTTGCTTATCTGATGGCATAGTCTGATGGGTATTAGAATCAGATTGACAGCTAATTGCTTATTCTGATAGTGTGTCCTAACAAATATTAAATTCTGATAAGTTGTTATGTAATGTATGATATTTGTTATGTTATGACTTATGACTAATCAATAGTGCATGTTAAATAGGTTTTAGGGACAAGAGGTCACATCTAGAGTGAGTGTTGTTAAAATCACTTTGAACCATCAAAAATAAAATAAAACTAAAAATAATTAGAATTTAGAGTATGAGTATAAATAAGACTATGGGCTTGTTTCACCATCTTCAAGTAGAGTCCTGAATAAGCTATTCGCCGGTTAAAGTGACGTTAAAGTGTCATTTTACATACACGAAATGTCAACTTAACCAACGAATAGCTTACTTCGGACTTACTTGAAGATTGTGAAACAAGCCCTAAGAGTAGGTGCTATTTTTTAATTAATTTAATTATTTTATTTTTATTTAGGCAACAATTTATACAGGCCCATATTATGTTAGTAAGACTTAGTAACAAGGAGTTAGTAACAAATAAAACAAAATAAATGACATTAAATTAAAAATACAAACTAAAACGTATAAACACAAAACATAAAAAAGGGACATGCAATTTTTAAAATTAACAAAAACGTGTATCATGAAAACAAAAACAATAACATATTAAGCTTGCGTCACTCCGGTCGCTGATTCAATAATAAAAACCGGTCAAGTGTGGTCATGCCACGCGCAATGTAGAGTTCCGTAGTTGTAAGTTCATCGACTATTATCCGTACTCATTGACTACTAAAGCTAGCCATAAGTTTTCCTTTAAAATTCTTTTGACACTTGACGAATATTTCGCTAACGACCCCTAAATGGTCTTTGTTGACTCATCGTACGGACTGAGTAAAAATAATAAACGCTTAGACACTCATACCCCTGCATTTAACCTGTGTTGCGGGTGACATATCAATAACACATCACGATAGCACCCATGACCTGTGTACAAATATTTATCTGTCACATAAATATCTGCCCCAGCCGGGAATCGAACCCGAGATCCTTGCTTCTCAGGCAGGGTCGCTTCCAACTAGACTACAGGGTCGTCAAACGTGTACTTTTATAAAAACTAATATCAAATAAAAACGACAGAGGGACTGAAGTTGTGGGGAGTGTGGGTTGTGAGCAGAGCTCTAGATAGAGCTGTTAGTAGATTAGGATAGAGCAGATTAGAGTGGATTAGAGTAGTACGCAGAGCAGTACGCAGAGCAGTAAGCAGAGCAGTACCCAGAGCAGTAAGCAAAGCAGTAAGCAGAGCAGTACGCAGAGCTGGCCGGCTTATTGGCATAGAAAAATGCATTGGTTTTTGAAAAAAGAGATAAAGAAAATGTTTGGTGTTGTCAAAAACGTCATTGCTTTAAACAAGCAATTCTTGTATATTTATATATTCTCGTAATCTCGGAAACGGCGCCTACGATTTTTACGAAATTTAGTATGCAGTGGATTTCGGGGGGAATAAATCGATCTAGCCAGGATAAATTTCTATAAAATGTCGTTTTATCCATGTTTTCAGGAAATGAAAAATTGCTACAATATCATTGACTCTTCCTGACATCTATTGGCGTGTAATAATACTGTTATTATTCGGAGCACAGACATATATACTATTCGGAGCAACTAACTGCTTTAACGACACAGAGCTACTTCAGTAGATGGCGTTGTTAGGCAATATTAAAATACCGAGCAAAGCTCGGTCATCCAGATATTTGAATATTTGCATAGAATGTGAGCGTATTTCAGCGTAAAAATAAAATTGAAAGACGTTTTCAACTATACTCCGCTGTTAGCCCTGTGAAGTACACAAGAAAAAAATCCCCCATCCCCAGTTAACCTGAAGCTAGGGTGTAAATTTCTTTTGGAACGAAGTTCCTTATTTTAATTATTTTATTCCAACACTTTGTAGTTTTAATGAATATCCATGTATATCGATGGCAAATTCAGACCCTTCTTTCCCATTGGGCACTCTGGGCACGTGCCCAGGGCCCCGTGATCGATAGGGGCCCTAGTTCCTGCCAGATCACTAAACGATATCCGATATTTATTACCGAAAAACTTTTTTATTCGAATAAATCAAACCTAAATTACTGACTACAATACCAATGTGCTTATTAGATTTTGCATAAATCTAGAGGCTTGCTTATCTACTTTCTTTGTTTATTCTAACAAAATAGTGTTCTGTCAAAGTGATAGGGGCCCCATTATCCTAATAAGCCCAGGGCCTCCAATAGGTTATAGACGGCCTTGGGCAAATTAGTAAGGGCCTATGCTGCGGACAAACAGACATAACCAAACAGTAAGGGTTTCGTTTTGACTACGAAACCCTAAAAAGGAGTAAAAAACATCTTTTTGTTATTTTTCATGTTAGTTATGGTTGTGCATAATATCTAATTTACATAATTATGTCAGCGGAACAGAAATGAAACTGCAAATTACTGGTACAATTAACGATCATTACTCGACATTAGTTTTAACACCAACACTTATTAAATGCAAGACGATTAGAATAAACTAGTGCATTATTAGCAAGGACAACAAACTTGACCTCAATGAAGATATAGGCTCTGTTTCATAACAATATACCTACATTTACTTACCGTTTACAGATGTTGGTAATTAGAAACTACATTTTACTGTTTAGAAGAAGGAGAGCATGAGCATGAGAGCAGAGCCGGCGTTGAGAGGGGGGGTTGGGCGCGGTGGGGCGTCGGCCTAGGGCGCCTTTGGAGGGACGCCATATTTGGGGTGAGGAGCAAAAAAAAAGGAAAAATTTTTCGAGCAAAAAAGCTCGATTTTTATTTTCTTAAGAGGCCGCCGCAATATTCTTGCCTAAGATGTCAGTGGCTCTAACGCCAGCACTGCATGAGAGCAAACATGTCCTGTCGTTATACTTGATAGAAAAGTGATGAATTTGCTGATGTCCAGTGGTGACGGTGGCCACCATCTCCACTTACCGTCAGGTGCCTCGTCTTAGTCGTCTTGTCGTCATTTTTCGGCTATTGACATAGAAAATATTTTATTATTCATCGTATAGTATCTATGTAACTATAGATGGGCCGTTAGCCATGCACCCACTGGCTTCACCCACCTGTGGATGCAGTGGGTGCAAGGGTAATTCGTTTACCCGTGTACCCACTGCATGAAGGTTATATGTTACATGAACTGTTTATTCTAAGTCGTGAAATTTATCATAATATTTACTATTATAATCTCACACCTCATTGGGGAATCAGCTGTGGACGAGTTTTAATTGTGACACTTGTGACTTTGTTGAGATTCTGAGATTACAGAATTAGCGTGCACTATATGTATCCAGTAGAGACAAGTCACATAATAGAAGTCCCATTCTGCCGCAACTGTTATCTAATCACATAAACATACGACGGAGTAGAAACATATGTAACTTCGCGATGAAAAATATTCTCTAATGATAGAGAGGCCTTCCTTTCTAGTGTTATATCTACCAATTTACACAGGTGAATCCTCGGGTAAACTACAAGTGTAATAATTATTATTTAATTATTTAGATTACTAATCTCGAGAACGAACCCGAAGTATAATTAATGTATAATTAAGTATTGAATATACGTATAGACTGATATATGTTAATGTTAACGAAAACCAGCATTATGTTAAATTTTATTTAGAAGTGTTTTTTTTATTTGAGGGTCAAGTTCAATGTTAAATTTAAAATTGTATGTCAAGTTGCTATGTAGGAACTTAATAAATACAAATTTAAAATACAAAAATTATAACAAAAGAATCATAAAAATTGGGTATTAAGTGTTATTAGTAAAGGTGATATTACACTATTATCAGTATTCTGAAATTTGATTGTTTTGAGTTAGCAGGCAATAGGCATACGCATAAGGGGCCGTCCATTAATCACGTGACTTTTTTTTAGCATTTTTTAACCCCCCCCTCCGCCTTGGTGATATGTAGTGAGGTTTAAGACTACCCCCCCCCTCCCCCTACATCACGTGTATTTTTAGTACCTACAAAGAATCTTAAAATTTTTAAAATATTATCTTTAAATACAGGTATAAACTATAATCTTATTTTATTCTGAAATTAAGGACCATGATAAAAATGTCTACACTAGGTTGCAAGTTGTTTTTGATTGCCATAAAAGTAATGATAAACGAAGGGTGTAATCATGCGAAAATCATGTATTGTATTATTACAAGAACATATTGTACTAGTACATGAACATATTTATTGTGTATTGTCCTCGGACTACGGATTAGCAAGACATTCTTCAATACTAATAACTGGATAAGCATCTTGCAGTACTTTTATAATACTGAGTACTTCTATTTCTCAAGAAAGTGATATGAAATTGAGTGCCGATGACCTTTTTTTTTAGCTCGTAATGTGATCCTCGTAAGTACTCGATACTGAGTAGTATCGATACTTTAGGGCCGATACTTTTTGGGTATCGATAACTTACCCTCGATACCGCACGAGTACTCGGTATCGATACCAGAGGTCGATACTTCGAACCCTAGCGAAGTGAAGACTGCATGTCGAGCCGGGTAGTCGGTGGCGGCGCGTGAGGCCTTCGTTCGTTGCCTGGCAACGGCAAGTTAAAGTCACACCACACGCTGCTTTTCTATTTAAAAATCGCGCGTTTGACGAAAAAATAAATACACGTGATATCTTACTACACCCCCCTCCCCCTTTGTGCTATTTTCGTGATTTTTGTCAAACCCCTCCCCCCCCTTTCAAGCCTCACGTGATTAATGGACGGCCCCTAACGGAAATTTCGTTGCGCGAGGCTGAGTTCGAAGCGCATTTAACCGGTATTTTTTAGTTGTTATTTTTTTTATCTGTTGATACATTTACTACAGTAGAAGATATCTAGGATCCAGGTAAATATTTACCTAGTTGCTATAACTAAATTAAAGTTTTTGAAATATTAGGAATATGTAGTTTAACCTATTTGATGAAGTAGGTTAGCTCGTTTTTCAACATGTAAAATTTCAATTCTTTAGGGTAAGTTAGAGGAAGTAGGGAGTGGGTCTTATCAAGTTTGCGAGTTTTGAGCGACAAAACAGGGTTAGATAAATATGATCTATATATTTAAAAGAAAGTCGTGTTTGTTACACTATTTATAACTCAAGAACGGCTGAACCGATTTGGCTGAAAATTGGTGGGGAGTTAGCTTAGAATCAGGAGACGAACATAGGATACTTTTTATCCCGGAAAATAGACCTGTTCCTGTGGGATAAGGTAAATTTTTGTTATATGTAGTTGATAGATTAGTTATTTATACAGATATCGAATAAAGCTCGGGGATGGATATAGGATACTTTTTATCCCGGAAAATAGACCTGTTCCTGTGGGATAAGGTAAATTTTTGTTATATGTAGTTGATAGATAGCTATTAGCGGGAACGGGAGCGGGAGCGGGAGCGGGAGCGGGAGAGGGAGAGGGAGAGGGAGGAGCACACAGAAACTGTTACGGCTAAGAACGGCTGTACCGATTTTACATTCTTAGGCGATACGAAGTTCGCCGGGTCAGCTAGTTAATCATAAAATTATTGAATTTCTAAATGTAAAAGAAGCTGCAATATTCATTGTATAAATTGGCATTTTGATTACTCATGGGTTTTATTTTATAGTTTATGGGTTGTATTAATAAGTAATTAATAGAAGTCAATGGCATCAGGTACTCAGTAAAAAACTTTTTAAAATCTTAATTTATATAAATTACGTGTCATGTTGTTTGTCCGCGATGGACTTCTAAACTACTTAACCTATTTTAATCAAATTTGCACACCGTGTGCAGTTTGATCCAACTTGAAAGATAGGATAGCTTATGTACATCTCCCGCGCACGGAAGGTTTTATTAAAAAAACTTTTGACAGAACGAAGTCTGTCAGGGCAGCTAGTATTCTGTTATATTATTTTGTAATCTTCAAATACCTACATACCTAGGTACGTGTAATTAATTATATGTATACTCACTAACTCGAATCAAGTATGTTTGTGTGTAGCACCAAACATGTGCGTTTGAGGTAAGAAATATCTAATTATTTATTCTGTCTGGGCCTAATTAACTACATTAGAATATTAAATAAAATGTAATCACTTCACAGTCAGTTGTAAAAAAGTCCATGTTAAAGTGTGTTTTTGTGTTTGATGAAGAATTATTTAGTAGTTTTGAGTTGCTTCGTCATTTGCAGCGCGGAAAACGCGCAAATTCCGCGCGTTTTTGTCGGATGTCGGAAAACGCGCCGTGTGCAAAGGCTGATACCTAAGTTAAAGAGAAATCCTAATTCTATTTTACAAAATACGTAACATAAATTCAAAAAAATAAATATTACATACAGTAGCTGATTACAACATGTATATAGGTATTTAATTAATAGTTATCTCTTTAATTAGACCAAGAAAACATAAATGCCATCAAAAACAAAACTTGTAAAAAAACCAAGTCTCGCAACTCAAGTTCTTCTACCGTAAAAAGTTGTGAGATCCATGTAATACCAAGTCGGTTAATTTATTCAGTTCCTACTTAAGGGTCCTTCTGTCTTAAGTTATTACGTAATTAGCTAACCTAACAAGTAACAACATCTTATAGTGACCATATTATCAATATTAAAAAACTTTTATGTTTTAAATAAATAGATCGACTTGACCATCGCACGAAAACACAATGTATCTCACAAGTAATACCTACATATTATATTAAATTTGATTGTTTAGTGCGATTGCCAAGTCAATCTATTTATTTAAAACATAAAAGATTTTTAATATTGATAATATGGTCACTATAACATGTTGTTACTTGTTAGGTTAGCTAATTACGTAATAACTTAAGACAGAAGGACCCTTAAGTAGGAACTGAATAAATTAACCGACTTGGTATTACATGGATCTCACAACTTTTTACGGTAGAAGAACTTGAGTTGCGAGACTTGGTTTTTTTACAAGTTTTGTTTTTGATGGCATCTCATTTCTTTTTGTAGATAATTCTACTTTTTTTCCTTTTACAAGTTACCTTTGAACATAATTATATCTAGGTACCTATCTACACCTATTATTCCATTATATTATATACAGGTACACTGATTCATTCACTGCAAATGTAACTTTGTAATCCTATATATTTAATATGGGATTACAAAGTTATTTATGCAGTTGATGTATCTAGAAAACTGGACCGAATTTGCTAAATATTTTAGTTTTTCCTTAATCTATACACTGAACACTAATTGTGTTTCAAATTTGAAGCTTCTATGTCTGTTAGAAGTGCCTTAGAGTTTTGATGATCGGTCAGTCAGTCAGTGAGTGACGAAATTAAAAAACTTTGACTAGTTATAATTCTTAAACTACTGGTTCAAATTGAATGAAATTTGAAATATACCGTGTTTATACAATGCCTGTTTGGTTACTAAAAATTCAGGCTTCTAGCTTTATCCACAACGAAGTTATAGGGGGTCGAAAATGGCCTGAATTGCTTCGAGAAAAGGATGGTACGGCCGTGCCGCTTTTTTGCTCGACTTGGCGGGGGCACTGCCGTGCCCCCAGAAAAAAACCTCTAAAACAGGGGATCATTTTCGGAATATTCTTTTTGCTTAGAGTTTAAAGAATTATTATTCTTAAAAGAAATTGCGTTTCTTAAATATAAGGTATTCCACATCTCTATTATTTAAACACAGAAGTTATGAGAAGAGCGTAATCTATACTAATTTATAAAGAGGAAAGATTTGATTTTTTGTTTGCATTGAATAGGCTCCGAAACTACTGAACCGATTTCAAAAATTCTTTCACTGTTGGGAAGCTATATACACTGTCCCCGAGTAACATAGGCTATATTATATTTTCAAAAAAATTAGGGATCCTTAATAAAACTTCAATAATGTAACCAAAGGTGTAAAAAAATAAGGAAACCGAAGCAAAGCGAGGGCGGTTACTCGTGTTAGATATAGGTATGCGGTTGGACAGTTTGTAGACACACTACATCTATAATTTTGGTGCATTAGGAAGTAATAAGCATACACCGATATAAGTTGGCATAGGTGATGGAAATTCTATTTACAGATTAGTAAATCATATTGGTAGTTATTAAAATTCAACGAATCAATATCAACGAATTGGGGTAAGCGCGCAATGCAAGTTGAAATAAAAATCAAGTAACCCATTCCTCATTTTCTCTACGTACACAAAGGAATAATTAACTATAAATAACGCTTTACAGTTTACACTCATAGGCCCACACTAGGATTTCCTGTGTCGTGGGTACAATGGACAACACAAAAAGACAAGAACACACACACACACACAGACCGAACAGAAATTCAAACTCATCATTCAAATTTCTGACTCGCTGGGCATCGAATCCAGGACCGTTTGAATGGCGCGGCGCGGCCCGGCATGGTAACCTTCTATGTTACGAATAACAATAGGTGACAACATTATAATTAGGTATTATTTACTATTTATTACCACAATATAGGAATATATTGTGTTATTACTGAGGAATATGTAAGAAGTGAACACAACTTGTACATTTATAGCAAAACTCCAATAAATTGTAAGCCATAAACATGTCTGCAGTGGCAGTCGTGGTAACATAAACCACTATTTTATTTATAATGTGTACCAAATGGTTCATCTATTACAGAAATATTGATCACTATGTATTGGACTTTATTGTACCTATGTTTTACTAAGATAAACTCTGTATGGGAAAGGTCCACTAAACTATGTTTAAATTATTAAATTATAAGTTTAATTAAAATTAATTAATGAATTAATGTGCTGGTTTAAACAAAATTCGTTTTGTTACTTTTAAATCTCTTGACTTAGTTATATTATTATCGTCTGTACAACTGGATTTACAGCTTTTTGAAAGTTGAAACTGAATAACTCGCAGGGTTGCCAGCTCTAGTTACACTATAGTAGGTATGTCCATTTTGCCTTTTTCATGAAACCATAAATAAATGCATGAGACGTTGTTAAGCCTCAACAATGTCAATTGAGCTAACAATTTATATAATATGCAAATCGTATCGCTAAAATATAAATACATATCGCATATCTACTTACACGTATCGTAAATAAGTCAGAACAATAAATAAATACTTATAATTATTTATTATTCTGTAACTCTCTATTGTGTTGTTTTATAATCTGCAATATAAATTATTCTTTGTATTGTTTACGACATTACTGATAACGCTTAAAATATGTGCTGTGTAGCGTATGTAATAACTGTAATTTAAGTAAAAAAAAAACTAAAAAAATCACTAATATAGAACCACGGATCTGAAAAAAACGGGACGTAACATTATCTAATCGAGAGTGAAGCATAGCAATGGCCGCCCGCTTACCATGTGTACGTAATTTTTGATTTACGATTGAAGCAGTGAAGTGTCAATGTGTGGGTGTGTGTACTTGTTTGAATAGAGAGTTGGTATTACTATGGGTGCTTCACTGAATTTGTTCTAGGGATTACGTCTTTCTTTTTTTTAGGTCCGTTTATGGAACCAATCATAATCGAATAGCCATCCATGGACCCCAAGCAAACGATAGTAGGTATTCGGTTAATATGATGTAGGCACCTACGAATTGTATATAAGTACGTTCTTTTTAGAGTATTCCCTGAAAATCCTGTAGGTAGTTCATAGCTTTTAACATATAGGTAGGTCCTACATAATCATGGATAGGTAGACTGGTATTATAACTAATTAGATTCCTACTCACCTAGTGCATTACAAATATGCTTTGTAATAAGTAAATGCAAACATTATTATTTATACGTCAAGTAGGTATGTTTATCTCCGTCCTTTTCCACACACTTATGTGAGACAAGTAGGTAATAACGATACTTTATGTATAACCCAGAAGATAATTAACTCGGCTCTACCTGCATACCAATTAACGACGCGGAAAATTAAATCCAAGGTTTTATGTAATAAAATAATGTAAATCATACTTTACAAACTCACCGAGTATTTGTAGAAAGCTATCTTCCAGCCTCATTGTGGAGGACAGGAGGTAGTCGGTGCCCTCCACTTCGCTGGGAGCCATCAGATCACTTCTCATTTTTACAACTAAATCACACGTTGAACGGTGCAGTTAGTAGCTTCAAATCGATTTACCGAACATTTTTGACACACAAAACTATCGTATTATCACTATCGAAGACACGTTGTATTCCACCAGTTATTTTGGGTGAGCGTTAACTGTTATGCAAGTCTCCAGTTAAATATATGTTACGATTATAAAATCGTAACATTTCCACTTATTGCCGAGTCAGGTACAAAAATCCATGGGTCCGAACGTCGTCGTGGGCTTGACGTTCGGTTCGCGGTGGGTATGAATCGGCGTAAACAAATCACCGAGGCCGGTTAGTAATTCGCGTGTAGCACATCATTGCACGACGGCAAAGATAACGTACAAACGACTCGCGGTCGCGAGTAGCCCCGAGGTGTCTCGCTGCCGTGCCTCCCCACACACACGCCACAAGCACAGTCGTCAGCTGATTCGTGCACTATAAATAATCCGGAATTATTTAAATATAATTTGACTGACAGTTCATCGGTGAGTATTCGGCCCGCTGCAAACTGTAACATTATTCATGGACTTCATGGTCTTAACTACTCAATGGCGCGGATTTTTACAACTGATCTAAGTAATGCACGCTTTTCCCGTGCACTTTCAAAATTTTCTTTTTAGTAGGCGTGTGTTATAGATAATTTCTGCACTTAGTAGGCAGTTAGGTTCTCATGTGAGTAGTATTCAAACTGAGAAATGCTTGAACAGTGATAAAAAAGAAAGGTTACGTCCGTGCACGGGTAAACACGAATTACCCGTGCACCCACCGGTGGGTGAAGCCAATGGGTGCACGGGTAACTGCCCAAAATAAGCTTGGATGGTAAGCAGTTTGTGATTCCCAAAAACACGATAATTATATCATATTTTTCGTGTACTATATTCACATGTGCGTCTGCTAGTAATTTCGTAAGTGAACAAAATATAACGGTTTTACACTACAATAAAACCGATATTATGTGCCGAAAAGGAAAACATACAGCATTGGTTTGAAGAAGCAGTGTGTACTCAACCAAAGATGTGGAATTATTTCCATAGATTATAGACTACTCCTAACTCCAATAGATGGCGCCACTGTAACCAGCTAGGTGATTTGGGAAAAAAATCATTTTTCAAGTCATAGTCTTCACCAGGAAGGACTTCCTGCAATGCTGTATGTTTTCCTTTTCGGCACATAATATCGGTTTTATTGTAGTGTAAAACCGTTATATTAATGTGCCTCTGGAAAACATACAGCATTGGTTTGAAGACGTGTTTGTTATCTGCTGGTGAATTTAAAAGACAACGCTATGATGACTATAAATATAAAATAAAACCGCAGTATATACAATACATATACAAGTTTTTTATTTTATCCCAATCAAACAATATATAAGTAAGTATATCATGATTTATCAAAATATATTTTATATGGTACAAAAATATACACATTTTAGTTATGTAATATTCTTTAAATTATAATTTATAATGAATAATAATTTCTATGATGTTGTAAATGTATTGAAAATCAGATTTCGACTATTTTCATTAGAGAGCTCAATTTCACGACAGTAATGCTTAAAAAATGTATTAGATGATTTCCAATTTCCTCGTGATAATATTTCATCTATAGACTGATTCTCTAGCCATCCCAATGATGCTACTGCGGATCTACAGCTTCCTGGAGATGCATTAATCCCACTATCCCTGAGAACAGAGCGTACCCAATTTCCAATCACTGTACGGGAAGCCGCTTTTGTTTTATTACCAACTGTTATAAATAGATTTTTTAAATTATTAGGTTCACTACGCTTTGGCTGATTTTTTTGTATTAAAAGCCGTACAAAAGTAACAGGACAAATATTTTTATCAGGATGTTTTGTCAGTTTCCAAGCCGACTGACGGGAACTATGAGTATCTGTTTTGGATCCAAATGCTGGTATTAAATAAATGTTTTCACCATTATCAAAGAAACTGTCATCTGAAATTTTTAACAAGGTTAGATCATGGACTCTTCGTCCTGAAGCAAGCAACAATATAGTAGCAGTTCTACGAGATAAATCATATAGGGTATCCTTTGGTGGGTTGGACGAGAGCCAATCGAGAACAGTTCTTGGATCCCACGTAATTAATGGTCGACGAACCTTAGGATTAGAGGCGCCAATTGCTTTAAGGGTGTGTTTAATAATGAAATTTGAAAAAGACTCTTTTTCTGTATGAGGTCCACAGAATGTTAAAATAGCCGATTTATGCACCAGTATAGTGCTATATGATAATTTCTCTTCGATGTTGAGGTATATTAAAAAACGGGCGATTTCCTCTGGTTTAGGATATTTAGGATTTACTGAGCAATTGGAACACCACGATAGCCATCTTCTGAGAGCTGGTGTATAGGTAGATAATGTGGAAAGCCGCCAACTTTTCCTTAATAGGTTTTTTTCTTGTTCCGACCAATCTTTGATTAGTTCGCCCCACCCCCAATCTTCCAAACTTTCAGGGTTAATGCCTGAACTTGTGGTGGGGGTTGCATTGTTGTTACATCTATCAGCACATCTGGCAGGTTCTGGATCTGGTATGGTTGATCCAGAGCTCTGGCCTCCAGGTCTTGGTGCCAAAACGCTCTCTGCCATTCCGGAACTACTATTAAATATGTTCCTGTTGCCGTGTTTAGATGTGCTAGTACCCGAGGTATGAGACTTGGCGGTGGAAATACCCATGCTAGTTTGTATTTCCATGGTCTGCTGAAGGCATCTATGTAACTTGCTGATCGATCTCTGCAATCTATCGATACGTATTTCTGTACTACTGCAGACCTCCTCGTGGCAAAAAGATCGATCTCGGGTCGTCCCCACTTCTGGAACACCTTCACTGTCGCTCTTGGTAACAGATGCCACTCTGCTGGGCGTTTTCCCCGTGACAACCTGTCCGCTATTATATTGTACCGTCCGGGTAGGTAATATGCGGTTACCATTATCTTGTAGCGGTCCACTATGTGTAACAGTTTGAAAGTTAGTGTTAATAGGGATATCGATCTCGTCCCCCCTTCTTTCCGAATGTAAGCGATCAATGTCCTGTTGTCCGATTGAATTAGTACGTGTGCATTGCGCAATCGTTCTGCATTCCTTTCTATTGCTGTTACTACTGCATATAACTCTTTTTTGTTGCAATGCCACCTTTTCTGGCGGTTTGACCAAACTCCTGACATTGTCTTCCCATTCAATTGGGCTCCCCAACCAAAGTCCGAAGCGTCCGTCGCAAGGAAGTGGGTCGCAGGTTTTTTGTGTATGGGCAAACTGTGACGAGTAGCTCCGCGCCACCACGTCATCTCTTGTGCCACAATAGCTGGGACTGGCAGATTTTCTCGTGGCCTCTTCTTGTTGAAGCGCCGCAGAAATATCTGCATTCTGCGACAGTGTAATCGGCCCCGAGGGATAACAAAATTTGCAAAATTCAGTTGACCCAGAAGACATTGTAGTTCTCGGAGATTTATGTGACTTTTTTGCAGTGTCCTGGCTATGGAGTTGTCCAGCTTGTCTCGCCTTTTCTCTGGTAGCGACATTATATTTTTTGCAGTCTGCCAACGTATGCCCAAATATTCCAAATCTTGAGTGGGAGTCAACACTGATTTTTGGTAATTTATCTGCCATCCCAGATATTCCAAGTGCCGCACGGCTTCCGCAGCCTGACGACATAACTTGGACTGATCCTGGTGGACCAGAAGGAAGTCGTCCAGATACACTAGGACACGACAACCTTTTGCACGCAGGGTCTCCGCGACCCAGCATGTTACGGAAGAGAAAAGGTACGGGGCTGAAGCCAGGCCAAACGGTAGGCACGTCATTTCGTAAAGTTGGTGCTGATAACTGATTCTCAAAAACCGCCTGTGAGACCTGGCGCAAGCCAGGTGAAAGTAAGCCGACGAGATGTCCAGCTTTACCATCCAGTCCCGGGGCTGGAGAAACTCCGGAACCGTAGAGTGAGAAATGAGGCGAAAGTGCTTTGCGTTTATAAATTTGTTCAGCTCCCGTAGATCGAATATGGGCCGCATGGAGCCGTCGCTTTTCTTCCGCAGAAAAAGCTTTGAAATAAAACTGGGTGTTCTCTTGGTGACGATCTGCAGCACACCTTGATCCAGAAGCTCCTTTATTGATTGAGACATTGCAGGGGAAGGGGTTGTTGAATATTGTTTCATAATTTCTTTTGTTGGCATTATTAATGGTGGTTTTTTCACTAGGGGTAAACGAAAATGTGTTATTGCTGAAATTACGAAACGGTTCGCTCCTAATGCTTGCCAACGGTTCTTGAACGTTTTTAAACAACCTCCCCTGAAGTGTGTCGGATAGTCACTTCCTGTCTCCTTTATTGCGAAAGGAATTATTTTTTGTTTGTTTGAAATTATGAGTTTTTTTAAAATTGCTTTGTGATTGATGTTTTTTGTATGACTCTTGAGTATTGATTTTATTTGAATGGTGCTGTGCCTTGGATGTAGAAGGTAATGAATCTCTGTACCTCTTCTTTTGAGTTTCTGTTTTCTTATAAGCTTGCGATGTTGCAGGTACTAACCAAAAGTGAGGCCCCCCTAGCGATTGTATAAACGTCATAAGTTTGGTTTTATCAAATAAATATTCTTCGCTTGGAGGAATGTTATTAAGCGCACTTTGAATATTTTTGTCTCTAATTCCATCTAATAATCTTTTTCGCCTAATTTCGATGCATTCCGCTCTTTTTCCGCACACTATTTGCAAGGTTTGCTCCGATAGCTTATATGATGGAGACGCAGTACCAAACGCTTCAGATATTTTTTTAAAAAGATTATCTGCATTTAGTTCCGTTTGACTATTGTGGGCCCAGTTAATAAGCCCCTGTAAGCCGGATTGTAATAATTCCCTTTGTTGTAACAGTGCATTCGTAATGGCGGCCATAACTTCCTCGGTCGATGCTAAGAAGTCTTTACCCTTGTTTAAACAACACATTTCGTCGTTAATTTTTAAACTACAGAAGCCTGGGGACGCGAGCATATCTGCTAAAGCTTTGGAGTAGCGAATATGAGGCCATGTCGGAGAATTAAATTGTTGAAGTTCGATTAAATGACGTAACAATTTTTCATTGGCGGGTTTAAGAACTTTCTTCTCGTCAAAAACCGTTTTACAAAAGCCTAAATCAATTGACTTAGTTGTACTCGTCGACGGATTCGACAAAAATTCAATATTTTCGGTTGAGGGTGCTTCGACGACATCGTTGTTACCCTCTTTTGTATTTTGCGAACATTGTTGATTCATTAAATAATTTGTGAGAAAACTGACCTGGGCATATAGTACGTCGATCCGAGGATCGGCGGTTACCTCTGTATCTCGTTTGTGTCTCTTGGTTGGTGGCACATCTACCTCCGAGCTCGAGTCGTTGTCACTCGAACTAGAAGTAGATTTCTTCCGTTTGTGGTTGCTCCCGCTCGCCGACGAATGAGAAGAATGGCGGCCCTCTGAAGCCTCTGGGGTGCCAGTAGGGTCCCCCAAATTGTCGTTTGATTCCGGATTCATCACGGAGAAAAACAACGGTTAAACACTCCCGACAAATTATGATACTTATACACTGGGACTCGCGAACACTTGTATACTAGGAACGTTACTAGAAACGACCGCCAGTGGCGAGAGTACACAACGCTATGACTTGAAAAATGATTTTTTTCCCAAATCACCTAGCTGGTTACAGTGGCGCCATCTATTGGAGTTAGGAGTAGTCTATAATCTATGGAAATAATTCCACATCTTTGGTTGAGTACACACTGCTTCTTCAAACCAATGCTGTATGTTTTCCAGAGGCACATTAATGATCGATTACGGTCATATTTACGCAATACATTTGTTTTCTCGAAACAATGATTATATTTATACAGCTATGTTGGGATTCCAAATTTACGAAATTCTTTACTTACAAACAGCAATTGAAAAAGTGTTTGTGCATAGCACGGACGTCAAAAAAGAACGGACATAACCTTGTCTAATCGAGAGTGAAGCATAGTAATGGCCGATCGCTTACTACGTGTGCGTAATTTTGGGGTTACCACGATATGAACATTTCCCTTTTGAATAATAATAAACCATTTCCCCATTTTTTCTTTATGTAATAGTAAAATCTAAACACTAAATTTATTACTTACTGAATAGTTATTCCGTAATGTACGGTTTACACGTATTAATTAGTTAAGTAGATAACTAAATTTTAAGTAAATTAATAAGGTAAACGAACAATTTAGTAGTTAAAATTTAGTACGCAAGTAAACAAAAAAAAAAGATTGAAATTTTTCTGTTAAGTAGATGGGCGGGGCTTATCACTTAACACGTTTGGACAGACACTTTTTAGTTAAAATTTAGTAAAAATGCATAAGTAATTAAGTAGGTTGTGAATAATTGTATGAACTAAAGAGCTTTACTAAATTATTACGTTTGGACGCACACTATAAATTCTTCACTTAAAATTTAGTTATCTACTTAAATAATTAATGCATGTAAATCGAATTTATCACATTCCACATTCAATAAATGCAAATTGTTATATTTGATGAGATTAATGAATTTCATTAATTGACAACAGATTAAATACACTGGTTTACCCACTTTACTTATAGGGGAGGTACCTAAAAATTTTTTTTCAAATTTTGTTCTACCATTAACAACGTAATTAAAATACCTTAATCTATACCAAATTTCAGCTTTTTAAAATTGTTAGTTTGTAAGCAATGCCACGGACAGACGGACAGACATGGCAGAAATATAAGTAAGGGTTCCTTGTTATTTAGTACGGAACCTCAAAAATATATACTTTTAAACTAAAGTAAAAAACTCGATTATTATATATGCTATAATTTTCCCACACATTCTGGGTATTAGCATATGCAATATTGTTGGCAACACTGGCTAATTTTGTGGTTACAATTTTTCTAGTTTTATTTTGTTAATAACTTTAGGAAAAATAAAAGAAATCAGTGATTAAATTACAAGCTTACTTGTGAAAGGTGATCCCTTTTGTTTTTTTAACTGAATTACTATTGTTCTTGCAACTTTTAACAGCACACAAAGGCATTTTTATTATTCTTTATCAACTCCCGTTGTCCGTATGACTCGAGTGCGGTCCGGCGCCGGAATGGCGGCCGATGGTGTCAATGTGTACGTGTTTACTTGTACGAATAGAGAGTCTGTATTCCGATGGGTGCTTCACTGAATTTGTTCTTGAGATTACGTCCGTATTTCTTTAAGGTCCGTGGTGCATAGATAGAACTGCATTTGCGTAAGTTTGGATTTTTCAGTACCACCAGCATCTGGATGTTTTTCGCATAATCGGTTTTTGATAATTTATACTTGTGATTGTAGCAGGTTCTTCAGATAACTACTTAGGAAAAAAAGCAAGTTTCAAGGTAGATTTGAAAGTAGTTTTTATAGTCGACTCAGTGCCAATGCACTGTACTCGGAAGTTTCTTTGAGATGGTTAAGTTCCGTTGCTGACGTTGACTGTTAAATCTTGATCCTAATTGTTATCGGCAAATTGTTATTATTTATCTTCGATAGAGAAACTGATTTCCATTGTGAAGACCTTATGGGGCCATCCATAAATTACGTCACATTAATTTCATCCGCCCGTTCTTGTCACAGCTGGTCACTTTGTGAGACCCCTCCCGCTAGTGTGACGTCACATAACTCACATATTATGAAATACACCTCGAGATTATTAAATGAAAACAGCAGTTCCGAAATAAGTTTTATTTCCAATAATTGTTTTTTTTTTTAATATTTACCTACACATACCAATTACTCGATTTTGAAATGTGACGTCACGACACTACATCGACCCTCCCCCCTCCCCCCTAACGTGTGACGTAATTTATGGATGGCCCCTAACTTACAGCTCATAATTATGTAATTTTAATGATATTTTTTTTTTGACTTAAGGCACAAGTTGAATTAACTAAATGAAATTCGCATTATTTTCTCATGAAGGTCGGTGAAAGGAAAGAATTCGACAAACCCGAACTTGTGTAAGTGCAGTGCCAGTGGCCTTTATCTTTTTAAATTACTTAAAAAAAGATTTATACATCTTAATATACCTATTTATATAAATTACGTGTCACGCTGTTTGTCCGCGATGGACGTATAAACTACTTAACCGATTTTAATCAATCCAACTTGAAAGATAGGATAGTTTACATCTCCCTTAAGGCACACGGAAGGTTTTAATAACAAAAAAAACTTTTGACAGAACGAAGTCTGTCCGGACAGCTAGTTCAATTATACATATAGGTAGGCCAAGAAACGCTAATACATGTCTATATAGAGTTATCGAAGAGATATCGATGTATTAGTGGGTAGATTAGATTATAAGGCAAGCCGCAACGCAACCCTAATCCGTAGCACCAGGTTAATAACACTGCAATAAAATTTTGATATTACTTAAAGATCAAAAATGTCGTGTACCTACTATCTCAATCTGAGACACGATAACCGTTTAATCTTTTAGCCTTTAGGTACATGTTATCTTTAATGGTATAGATGCGAATAATATTAAAAGTACAATTAGGTATATATACCTAAAACTGACCGCTGTTATCTATTCTAAGTATTTATTTAGTAAGATAACAGACCTGAACCCATGTCGGAGGTCTTTGGGCGGATAAGATATTCTGACACTTGGTGTGACCACTATTTCCTTCACCAATTCATGCTGGTTCAGCTCTAGGCATCATGAAATTTGCTACTTATCATTTCAAGCCAGTTTTATTAAGAAGCTCCGCATGAGTAAGTCGTAGAGGCGGGGGGGGGGGGGGGGGGAGACGGGATTCGTAGAGACGAGAGTCGTAGAGTCATAAAGGCGGGAGTCGTAGAGGCGAAGACGTAGAGACGGGTGTCTTAGAGTCAGGGACGTAGAGGCGAGTGTTGCAGAGGCAGAAGTCGTAGAATCGTAGAGGCGAGAGTCATAACTGTCATAACATGTCATAAAAGAGTCGTAACTGTGAGTAGGAAAAAAAAAATCCCGGGAGTTTCTTGCCGCTTCTTCTCCCGGGACCACTCACGGTAGGGATTTGTTGAAGCGATGCCGTTGAGTGACGTTCGAAAAGTGTTTTTAAAACCTAGTTCTGTTCTACAGACAAACAAAACATAATATTAAAATATATTATTTTTAAAGTACCGTATTATCCCCGGATATTTGAACGAAATTTAGATTTCAGAAGCTCAGCATTTAAAACATGGTGCCCTCTAAAAAAACTTGTCTGCCCGCTGCTGCCCTTTTGAAAACCTTGCCCGGACGCTCTAACAATCGGAGAAATCCGGGGAAATCTCGATGGATGGCAGTTGATATTTAATTCTATCGGTTGAATCCATCGAACCTTGCTTCATAGGCAGTCATGGAGATAGAAATTAAACATTAGAGACATTTCATTATTTTTATTTCATAATAATTGTTTAAAATACAATGTAAAATCGTTTAAAAATATAAGGCACAAAGTGTAATGGCGAATTAAAATAAAATTAAAAGATTTGAATACAGAACTAATTGACAAAGTTATACCTAAAATTAATGGCAAATATTTTGTACAAGCAATGCATTTTGGCACTTGGAGAATTTTATCAAAACCAATTTAATGCAAAAAAAAAATGTAACAACAATAAAATAAGTATTGAAGTAGGTATGTAAAATGTAATAGACAAGTAATGTATGAATGTATGTATCTGTCAATTTTTATATTTTTTATGGAAACATCAGTGGCGGAAAAAACCACCAGTGCGGCCGCTTGTATGAGATTCCTTGTGTTACAGAATTACGCGGTTAAAACTGCGGCGGGAAAAACCGTAGTGCAGCCACAAGCTTTGTTGACCAGTGTGTTTATGACTAAACTAAACTATTGAATAACTGTTTGTTATAAGAAAAATTGTTTACATTTGACAAAATGTAAATCTACATCTTATTTTATCTTCTTTAAAGAGATTCAGGCACGTTTTTACGAATAATTTATCTTAACATTATTTGTGACATCATAAAAAAATAAAAATAAAAAGGAGTATTATCGGATCAGTTGGAATGGCTTCCAATGTCAACGTATAAAATCGCAGATTACTACTAAACTCGCGGTAATTTCAGTAGAGATTACATAATGACTAATAAGCAAATAAATGTAACATTAACAAACTAAATGCCACTATGATAAACATAAGTTGTATTATTTATCTATTCTAACACAGTACAAGGACGGAAATTATAACAAATTAAATAAAAACTGGGATAGCATCTTAACATCCGCAATCGATAATTTATAAATAAATACTTTGTAGAAAATTAATTTATCAAATCAATATAATGTTTAGTGGATAACGACAGTCGATTTTATTATTCAATTGGGCTTTACGTTGTTAACGCATGTCCAAGAATTTAAAATCTTTTTAATTTTCCGGCAGATTGTATCATAAAAAAATATCTATAAGTAGAAAAACAAGGTTTGATTAATGTAACACAATTATAAAAAACAGCAAGTATCGATAAATAAATATAAAATTAATTTTGATCGCATCGCATTGAGTGAACGTTAAAGTTCCAATAAATAATAATATTTTCTCCAACATAAGTTTAAGAATACAAAAAAATATCAATAATGCCCCGGATACACGAGGCTAGTTTTTGAAGCTAGGATAGCAAGCTAGCTCTGTCCTGGCTTGCTGACCTGGCTTGGAACATGCTAGTTCTGTTTACATGAGGCTAGATTATTTTAAGCTAGTATTATTACAGTGAATGAGGTGACCACATGTCCAAAATGAACTGCATACGAAAAAAAACAATTCGACTGAAACAGTTACTTCGAAAACTGTGCCAATTCGCACTAGACGAGCTAGAAGATGAATTACAAAAAACGAGTGTGGACAATGATGATGAGATGAATGTGGATCATCTGCATTACTTTTGGAAGAATTTCGCAATGAAGATTTAGGCGAATATAAGAGTAGTTTGCAAACTGTACAAATTTAAAATTAATCTCCGTACTTAGTTTGGGCATCTTACTCAAAAAACGTCGCGGAAAAACAAACGGAACGTGTGGTTCCTGCTTACTAGCCAACTGAAAACTAGCTTCGCCACATGAAGCTAGTACACAAGCCAGGATAGTAAAATCAGTGGTGGGGGGCGCTACTAGCCTAAAAAATAGAACTAATGCCCGGGATACACGAGGCTAGTTTTTCAAGCTAGGATAGCAAGCTAGTGTCAGTAAGCTAGTAAGCTAGTACTTCTGGCTTCATGTAAACAAAACTAGCTTCATTTTTAAGCTAGTAAACTAGTAAGCTAGTTTACAAGCCAGGATAGTTTTTAATAGGATGAGTTCTATTTTTTAGGCTAGTAGAACCCCCCACCACTGATTTTACTATCCTGGCTTGTGTGCTAGCTTCATGTGGCCGGCGAAGCTAGTTTTCAGTTGGCTAGTTAGCAGGAACCACACGTTTCGTTTGTTTTTCCGCGACGTGTTTTTGAGAAAGATGCCCAAACTAAGTACGGAGATTAATTTAAAGTTTGTACAGTTCGCAAAATACTCTTATATTCGCCTAAATCTTCATTGCGAAATTCTTCCAAAAGTAAAGCAGATGATCCACGTTCATCTCATCATCATTGTCCACACTCGTTTTTGTAATTCATCCTCTAGTTCGTCTAGTGCGAATTGGTACAGTTTTCGAAGTAACTGTTTCAGTCGAATTGTGTTTTTTTTTCGTATGCAGTTCATTTTAGACGTGTGGTCACCTCATTCATTGTAATAATACTAGCTTAAAATAATCTAGCCTCATGTAAACAGAACTAGCATGTTCCAAGTCAGGTCAGCAAGCCAGGACAGAGCTAGCTTGCTATCCTAGCTTCAAAAACTAGCCTCGTGTATCCCGGGCATAATTAAAAACTGTCCTGGCTTGTAAACTAGCTTACTAGCTTACTAGCTTAAAAATGAAGCTAGTTTTGTTTACATGAAGCCAGAAGTACTAGCTTACTAGCTTACTGACACTAGCTTGCTATCCTAGCTTGAAAAACTAGCCTCGTGTATCCCTGGCATAAAGCATACACCTAGAACCATAAATGGCAAATCAATACTATATAAAAAAAATATTCATGGTCTTTAACTAGGGTCTTACGCCTCAACTCAGAGTCACTAAAGATTACTTAAATCGCTCCTTATTTATTTATTTATTTATTTATTCTTCTGAAACACCTTAAAGTAGGGGTTACAAGGGCGAACTTAATGCCTATTGGCATTCTCTGTTGGCATTCTCTATTGGCATTCAATGTGAGGTAGGAAAGAAAAGAAGAGAAAAAAAAAAGAAAAAATTATAAAACCAAACGGGAAGAAATAATACAATACACATAAGTACAGAATTTGTATGGTGATTCTTTACTAAGGAGCGATTTAAGTAACCGTTAGTGACTCTGAGTTGGGGCGTTAGTTACACACATTAGCTACCTAATGTGGATCCCTCACGCGATGTGAAGTAAAAAGTATCAACAATAGCTTACATTTGTTTTATTTTTAGTTATTTCACTTAGAAATGAATAAAATAATATTCACTGGAAAAAAACATGACAACCATAATGTTGTTTTTAAACCATGCAATATCTTATTCTATTCAGAAGTCAATGTATAAAAAAACATTAAATGATCCCAATAAATAAATAAAATATTATACAAAAATATAAAATACTGGAGTGTTATGTATTATATAAAGCTTTCATAAAATCATCAAAAACATTACAAATTACGACCACAAGGCAGAAAATACTTATTGACTAAAAAGGCACTGGATACAACAACACTATTACACTTACCTATCATATGCATGGCTGCTAAAGTAGATAATAATAAATTCGAGCATGTGCGTATTAAATATACCAAAACGACGACTTTAAAACCTATATTTGTTTTAATATCGATTTACATACATATGGTGTCGTAGGATTTACTTACGACAGCATAGTCACAGTATAAATTTTTCCCTGTAAATGTATAATTATTTATCTATTACGTTGTTTTTCATAATCTCAAATGACATTTCATTTTAATTCGAATTAAAAAAATAAATTGTTCTACGTATTTCATGATCGCGAGATGTATAATTCCTCAAGTATTATAATCAACACACATTTTTAGGGTTCGGTACTAAAAAACGAAAAACGGAACTCTTATAGGATCACTCGTGTGTCTGTCCGCTCTTTACAGCCAATTTACTCTGAAACTACTGGACCAAATGAATTGAAATTTGGTACTCGTATACCCAAAGACGAAGGTATAAATTAAATAACTGAATTTTTTTTTTTTTTAACGAAATCAATATTTAACTAAAACTGTTTTGCTAACCGTATCATGTCATATGCCAAATGAAAGGGTTGTTGTAAGGATCTCGAATATATTTTTTTATAGTTCTACAATGGATAGTTTTCAAATTATTCAAGAAAGAACGATAATTAAAGCCATAAATTGTCCATTCCCCCCACTTATCTCCGAAACTACTGAAGCTAAATTTTTGAAAGAAATTGAAAATAGTTCTTTACTTAAATATTACAGGAAAATTAATAAGTCTATGGTCTTAGAAAAAAAAAAACAAAAATAAATAAAATAGGAAAATAACGATAAATACATAATCAACGTACGGAACCCTCTCCACGCGAGTTTAACTCGTAGTTTTATTCATATTGATGCTTGTAACCAGAATATAAAAGTATAATAATGGCCACGTGCCCTGATTCTGCTTTAGTTTCCACACAGTACAATTAAAGCATAATATTATATTGACACATAAATTTTACCACGCATATTTTTAATAATGACAATATTTCAATAAATGACACCAATTTAAAAGTTCATAAAGTTATCTTACATTTAAATATAACTAATATTAGACATGAACAGTCTAAACTAAAAATGAATGACTGAATTCAGTACTGATCACTTCATATGCTTGAGAATCTTGAGATTCGATACTTGGTTGATTAACTTTTCAATAGAATTAATCTTGTGAATAAACAAACATAGTCAATTGAATGACTATGCACTCTAAACCGATGTGAATGTAATAATTCTTTGTTCTTCGATACTATCTTTGAAGACGACAGTACGCAGAACGCATTTAAAAACTGGAAAGACATTGAGAGGACAAGAAGAATAAATATTTTATGAGTAACAAAGTAAAACCTAGTACACATACATATATAAATATTGTTTCCCATGATAGAGATTAAAGAGATATAATTACAACTACATATACTCGATTACAACATATCATTAGATTAAATTATAATGATACAACATTATTATATTACTAGATATTATTCAAATACACAAAAAGCTGAACGGCGACAGGCTGCTGAAAGTAATTAATTACGTTTATATTGGTAATTTGATGACCAATTTATTTATTCAGTTAATCGATATTCGTCTTAAAAATATATCGATTAAAACTGGCAATAGAGATTAGACATTCGGATGCATATTTACCCAAAATTACTTTAGTATGAAAATATTGAAGGAAACTTAAACAAAAAAAAAATAATCGAAAACCTAGGTTTAATTTTTATTTCCATTGAAAATATATTGTGTTTAATGTGAGGTGTTTGAGGACGGACGGTAAATATTAGCTTAATTTCAAAATCTTTAATTCAAAATAAAAATTGCAACCATTTTGCGAGTGCACGATTGAGATAGTACTGAAATTAAATATTATGGATGCGACATAACATCTTCGCTAAAAATTTACTTAAGTTAAAAGTTGACAAAGGTTAGAGAAGTAACTTAGAGGTAACTATGCATCGTAATATCAAATCTCTAGTGAAAACTTCAATACTCCTGGCGACCTGGTAACCCGAAACGCCCCTCAAAAAAGGTTAAAAACGCTAATTTTCACAATCAATAATACATAATATGAGACACTTTCATCAGTGTACGTGAACACAGTCCTATGGGGATTTAATACATTGTGCGACATGACTTTCATCAGTATGCGTGAATATTACTGTCCTATGCAATGTTGTGCGACATCGGGGCTTGTGTGATTCAAACAGACTGTGCGTCGACCCCCTCTCCGTAGTCCAGATCATCGTATGTGAGATCGTCCTCCAATGCGTTATCACTGGTTCCCTTACCGCTAGGACAAGCCAGGCACCTGGAATTATATTCAGTACGTGTTTATATTTTGTGTGCTAAATTTTATGATCCGTTCAATAGTTTTTACTTTGAAAGAGTAACGAACTTTTATACAAACTTTCACATTTATAATATTAGTAGGACAGGATTTAAAAAAATAACGTTTAGACATTTCCATCTCATTTATACATGACAAATTGGCAGCACCTGATGATGTTACTTGATACATCTTAATGTGCGTAAGCGCAGATTATGTTAATGTAAGCACGAGAAGACGACCTTGGTCGCAGGTGTTTGCAGTTGGGTTTATTTAGAAAATCAACAACAATTTACTTGCCAGCAGGATACAATAGCGCTAATAAATTAGTTTTAGTGAGTTGGAAACAGACCCTTGTCTCGTATTATATTAAATTTAGAGTCAAAAAACAGAAACATTTTTTACCCAATACATTTTGCAATGCAGAAATTTAGAGTATTTTATTCATAACTGATCTAGGTAATTTTGGTCCTATGAGTCGTATACGAATCAACGACAATATCGGGTATTAGCTTCAACCCATTACTGGCCCACTACCGGGCACCGATCTATCCTCTTGAGGAGGACTAGAGCATACTCCACCGCGCTGCTCTAGTGCGGATTGGTGGAGGGGTTAGTGGCCAACCCGAGTGTCGGAAGTTCTCATGCCGCCCGAGGGCTCAAACATGGCTTAACTACTGTTATCCTACGATAACAACCAGGACCGACGACTTTACGTGCCCTCCAAAGCACGGCATCGCTCAAGAAATTTTTGCCACTAGCGATCATCCAACTACCGACCACGCCCGTTGTTGCCTAACTTTGTCGATCGCTTAGGATCAGCGCAAGCCGCCGGGCCTATGACCAGTGACCACTTCTTTCGGGTATTAATGACGGTAATTTCGGGCCCGAGGCTGCTCTTAATTGGTTAAATATCAGGATTCAGAGCCCATCACTTCAGTTGGATTCTTCTTCTATTGATTTCAGTTTATTTTGCAATATTTACCAGTAATACCTTAATTCCATTCGTTTCGTTTCCATTACGTATAAATAATAATTTTGCAGTATAATTTTCGAACCCATCCATACTATGTGTAGAACCACCGGTTAAGAATACTGCAGATCTAATTATCATGGTCTTTAAATGTCAATAATATACATATTTCGCCACAAAATGTATCGTTTACACATTTTACATCAATATATCAATATCATATAGGTGAAGGAAAACATCGTGAGGAAACCTGCACACTGGAGAGTTCTCCATAAAGTTCTCAAAGGTGTGTGAAGTCTACCAATCCGCACTTGGCCAGCGTGGTAGACTATGGCCTGTACCTCTCACATTGTGAGAGGAGACCCCGAGCCCAGCAGTGGGACAATTATGGGTTGTTGCTTGCTTGCTACATCAATATCAAATGAAAAACTCGACCAGATTAAATTATTTAATAGTTAGACTGAGTGTGTAATAAGTTTATTTATAATGCCCTGCATGATCTTGGTTTACTTCCAGGAATAGCCAGTACGTACAAAGCTTTGTTTACGTTCCAGCTCCGTAAATGTGTTAAGGAGTATATCCGAATAAATTTCGATACATTGATTGGTGAATTTACTGCATGTTTGTAAGTTAGTTCTGACAACAACGCGCAAACAATGAAGGTAAAATTGAATGATGAAATGAAATATTAAAGGTGCCAATTGAAAAAAGCAATAACATAGTATAAAGATTTCATACTTCAACACTGGGATAGACCAATGAAATTCTCGAGCGATTGGCATATAACATTGGAATAGCATGGAGAAGTATTACAAACCCACAGAGTATTAGTTCCAGGCTGTGAAAACCAAGTAGCTTACCTGCTCTCATTGATCCCGTAGTGCAAACACTTATCACCCACACACTCACAGCATCCATCATGGAACCATCTGGAAGAGGAAATTGATACACGTGAATACAATGACGAGAAATGCATTAACATTCAACGCATTTGAGGATGGCATAAATACAAAGACTGCGATAAATGAATAATAAGGTATGGACAACACAATTAATAAGACATCACTTTATCACAGATGACCTGAACATAAATATTTAGGTTCTGTCACATAAATATCTGCCCCGGCCGGGAGTCGAACCCGGGAACTAACACAATTTTAGGTAATTAGGAGACAAGCACCTAATGGTGCGGCCACCATCGTCCATGGACAACACACAGGGCAAACAGTGGGCAAGACGGAAAGGTGAAGTGTATGGTTTGCTTAGTGTGTATCTAATCTTGATAGCGGGGGTTAATCAGTTTATTTTTCGAATGAATAGTTTCTGTTGGCCCTAGCGGCCTTTAGAGGTTCACGCGGACTGAGGGACGAAGGAGAGAGACGAAGAGTTAACCAGTGTTAATTCACCTGAAGCTATTAGCGCCCATGGAGCGACACGAGGCGCGGCACTTGTCACACGACATGCACTGGGACATGTAGGCCACTGTGCAGTTGAACGTCACCACGTCTCGGCTCACCGGCTCTGATTCTTGTTCCACGCTCTCTGCAAACAAATGCCATATACACGCATGTTATGATAAACCGAATCTCCCTCATAGCGAGCATTCTCTAAAGGCGAACTAGGTCGAAAAAAATGAACTTGACAAGTACGAGTTAAACTCGCTTGGAGAGGGTTCCGTACGTTGATTATGTACCTATTTACCGTTATTTTTCTACTTTATTTATTTTTGCCGTTTTTTAAGACCATAGACTTGTTATAGGTTTTCCTGTAATATTTAAGTAAAGAACTATTCTCTGTATTTTTTTCAAAATTCAGTCAGTCGTCAGTAGTTTCGGAGATAAGGGGAGGGGGAATGTAAATTTTTGGTTTTAATTATCGTTCTTTCTTGAATAATTTTAAAACTATTTATTGTAGAACTATAACAAAAATATATTTGAGATCCTTACAACAAGCCCTTTCATTTGACATACCACACGATACGGTTTGCAGAACAGTTTTTGTTTAATTTTGGTTACGTTTTTTTTTCAAAATTCAGTTGTTTATTTTATACCTTCGTCTTTGGGTTACAAAAAAGTACATAGGTACCAAATTTCAACTCATTTGGTCTAGTAGTTTCAGAGTAAATTGGCTGTGAACGGCGGTCGCCCAGACGCACGAGTGATCCTATAATGGTTCTGTTTTTCGTTTTTTCGTACGGAACCCTAAAAAGGGCGGTAAGGTGCGCCAACACTAGTGTAACTGTAGCGGCTCTATTGCGCCCGGGCGGCAGGTTGACATTGGCGAGCTGTGCCTGACAACTCCGTAGCCTAGTTGATGCAGACCCTGACTTGTTATTTAATTTATAATATAATAGTTTATTTATATGCCAAAAAAAAGCTAAAAGCATTCGCTGCCTCCTAACAATCGCCTAATCTATGAGGTCATAAGAATCCTAACTGTTGTTTGTATATAGTAACGGATTCGGACACTTACAGGAAGTGATAAGTGATAACTTTTCGCTAAAAGGAATAAAGCCAGCTATTCACAGTAAGTATTTATTACCGCAGGTAGCTACATTGTTTCACAGTGACTCACACACGCGCTGTCTCAGCGGGATGCAGTCGTTTTGTGTTATTTCTTCAAGTATTATTACACGTAATGGATTCTAGAAACCAACGGCAACGCAGGCGGTATTTTATTATCTAGCATCCTTTGTTCATTAGGAGTTAATCGTTATCAGTTTAAATTAATTATACATTTTCTCAATAGTTAAATACGAGTATTCCTAGAAAGATAGGTAATACCTATCGTAAATAATATTGAAGAGCTAATAACCCGGCGGCTTGTGTCGAACCTAAGCGATCGACTAAGTGAAGCAACAGCAGGTGCCGTCGGTGGTTGAATGGGTGACTGCTAGTGGAAAAAATTTCTAGAGCGCTTCCGTGCCTTGGAGCGCACGTAAAGCCGTGGATCCGGGTTATTTTCGTAAGATAACATTCGTTAACATCCGACACTTTTCCGCCTCCTCAAGAGGGGAGCACGTACTCAATAGTGGACTTTTTTATTTAATATTCAACGCTACTATATCCAATTTTTGCTTTAAGATTAGGATCAGGGGCGTAGCTACCGTCGTTTTACATCCTTCAGGGACCACAAATAGAAAAATTATAGCGCCATTGTAATGACCAACCAAGCTCCCTTTCATCGACGTTCTTTGCTACATTTCAAAACATGTCACCCCCCAAATATAATCACGCCTGCCGCCCTAAAGCCGCTATCTAACAGTAGCACACATTTTTGCTACCGAAAGACAGCTAAAATTGGAGTGGGGGCAGCTCCACAAATATTGATTACATACACAGGACCTGCTTAGGGCAAGCTATGCTATTGCTGTAGATAATAATTTTGAAGTGAAAACTTCTTCAGCATCGTTGTCATTTGAAAGTCGATGAAACGAAAAAGGAACAGTAAAAAGAGACAGACACATAAATTCATAAGATTTAACGTGGGAGAAAATGAGATATGACGCATTATACAGTGTTTCTAATGTTCGTGGCTCTTGTTTTTCCAAAAAAATTTTTGAAAATTTGGGTGGGGGGTTAGGGGTGGGTCCAGTAAGGTTTATTGTAATATAGTCTGAGGTCTACGGGAGGGGGTTGGAAATGTTGACAAATTTGTCTATGACGCACCGTTTCCGAGGTATACGGTATTTTCGGTTTTAAAAAAAAATTTTGAAAATTTGGGTGGGGGGTTAGGGGTGGGTCCAGCAAGGATAATGTAATAGGGACTGAGGGTTTCTACAGGGAGGTTGGAAATCGTGTCAAAAATCGTCTAGGATGCACCGTTTCCGAGATATCTGGGATTTCTGGTTTTGTTTTTGTTACTTAAAAAAAGTGCTAAGATGTATTCATAGATGGCGCGACGAGCAAGATAGAAGATTCGTTTTATTGCTGGATAGATGGCGCTAGCTGCTCATTTTACTCTTTATATTATGTTAAGAGATTGCGTTAGTTACCACTGTTTTATTTTTATTTAGAACAAAAATAGTTTTTGAAAGATAATTAAAACTAATACACGTTATTAAATTAATACCTTTATTTTTGAAGATTTCACATCTACCACATGTGAATTGCACACATTTTTTTATATCAATGTATAACACAATATGTCAATATAACACCAATTTCAAATGTACTAACAGTTCATAGAAAAATAAATTGACTACTCACGCAAATGATACACCAACTGCTTTTCTGGAGTGGGCCTGAACGCTGACAGATCAATGTCCACTGGATAGGTAAAAGACACCCAGCGTTTCTGCACATCAGGATCAATAGTCAATGCACTGAACAGTCCAGGAATGTTGTCTTCCAATTCTTCAACATGTGATGACTTTGACAACTCTGTTTGAGTATCATTTGGTTTTGGACACATATCTACAATAAAAAGTTAATATATGAATAACAAGGAATAGAAAATTAAAGCAATTGATGATTTAGGTAAAGGGTGCATTTGGTGGTTACTGCCAGTGGAAAGAATTTCTCAAGCAACTCCATGTTTTGGACTATAATTAAGACAACATTAGTATTAGTTATAGCCAGAAACACCTGACAGAGGTCTTTGAGTGGCATAAAAGTCCTACTGGAGGACATGCGTCCCTTCTACTAAACTCTTCATTATAATTAGAAGGACAAGGACAAACTTTTACATGTTACACAGGTAGTTTATAACTTTGTATATGTGTGAAGAACTGCATGTCACTTAAAACTAGTGCTATTAATGCTGCCTGTAAGTGTTAAAGTCAGTAGAGTCATAATTATGTCACATGGGTAATTCATTGAAAACCCTTTATGCCCCAACTCAGAGTCACTAACGGTTACTTAAATCACTCTTTAGTACAGAATTTGTACTGTGATTCTCTACTAAGGAGCGATTTAAGTAACCGTTAGTGACTCTGGATTGGGGCGTTAAAGTTTGAAATATGATTACAAGGATACAGAATATATTCTGAAAATATCCATACATATCATAGACTATCCTTGTTTTACTTTTGTAATGTAATAATGCATGGCTGGAATACACTCTATTCACGGTTATCACATCTTCTCTAGTCCCTGCTTTTCCCTGTCATGAAATACTAATATTGCAAGGGACTAGAATTACTTGCCTGAAACATCTTTTTAGTACAAATAAAATGTAGGCATCTTCAGGATTAAGTTAAGTTACTTAAATTATGTGTGCTTTGTCACCTCGAAATACATAGCGATTCACCATCAGGGGATTCAGGTAGAAAAGAACATACTGATAAAATTTCATGACACAGAATTACAAATAGATGTGGACAGACCAAGTGAAGCAGCATCCTTGTAAAATTGACAATACTAAAGTAACTTACCCACACAGCTACAACACTCAGTGTAGAGGTAGCTAAGGCAGTTGAAGCAGTCCTTGCAACAGGAGCAGTCTTTCAAATCACATTTGCACGATTGAGTTAACATGCATTTTGATACTACACTTGCACAAATCGCTTCGTTACACGCGTACACTATAGGCACTATACTAAACAACGCTATTACGAAGTAAAATTTACCACCCATGGCTGTTTGTTAGCAATGAAATACTAATTTATTTATGTGAAACAAGTTACAAGCTCTCAGTTATCAACGCACTAGCTTCGGCGCGTAAAATTATAACAATATTTCTGATAACTACATAAATCGTAGACGTAATGGTAAACTTGTTTTCTTTGCTGTTTAATTTAACTTGACCAGCACCACTCACCAGTAATGCAAAGCTCAATGCCTCAATGACAAAAACTTGAATTGAATGTTTGGCATAGAGACAACAAAACAAAATGACAAATTGACAGCACGTTCGACGTTTGAGTGACAGTACTGACAGTTCCAGTGTTGCCGATTTTTGTCAAGGAAAATTGACATGGAACTCTGCTAGGTACGAATGATTCGATATGTATTTCAATCGATGTATTATGCAAGTTTTGAAGTGAAAACTTCTTTAGCATCGTTGTAATTTGAACGTCGATGAAACGAAAAAAGGGACAGTAAAAAGAGACAGACACATAACATTTAACGTGGGACAAAGAGATAAAAAGCATTATTTTATGTTCGTGGTTCTTTAAAAAGGGGCCGTCCATTAATCACGTGACCTTTTTTTAGCATTGTTTAACCCCCCCTCCCCCTTGGTGATATGTAGTGAGGTTTTAGACTACCCCCCCCCCCCCCCTCCCCCAACATCACGTGTATTTTTAGTACCTACAAAGAATCTTAAAATTTTTAGAATATTATCTTTAAATACAGGTATAAACTATAATCTTATTCTATTCTGAAAGGACCATGATAAAAATGTCTAGACTAGGTTGCAAGTTGTTTTTGATTGCCATAAAAATAATGATAAACGAAGGGTGTAATCATGCGAAAATCATGTATTGTATTATTACAAGAACATGTACATATTGTACTAGTAGATACATGAACATATTTATTGTGTATTGTCCTCGTACTACGGATTAGCAAGACATTTTTCAATACTAATAACTGGATAAGCATCTTGCAGTACTTTTATAATACTGAGTACTTCTATTTCTCAAGAAAGCGATATGAAATTGAGTGCCGATGACCTTTTTTTTAGCTCGTAATGTGATCCTCGTGCTCGTGTGATCGTGGATACTGAGTAGTATCGATACTTTAGGGCCGATACTTTTTGGGTATCGATACCTTACCCTCTATACCGCACGAGTACTCGGTATCAATACCAGAGGCCGATACTTCGAACCCTAGCGAAGTCGCGACTGCATGTCGAGCCGGGCAGTCGGTGGCGGCGCGTGAGGCCTTCGTTCGTTGCCTGGCAACGGCAAGTCAAAGTCACACTACACGCTGCTTTTCTATTTAAAAATCGCGCGTTTGACGAAAAAATAAATACACATGATATCTTACTACACCCCCCCTCCCCCTTTGTGCTATTTTCGTGATTTTTGTCAAACCGGGAGGGGTTACAAGCCTCACGTGATTAATGGACGGCCCCAAAGTGCTAAGTTGTGTTATTGAAAGATAATTAAAACTGAAAAACGTTATTAAATTAATACCTTTTTTTTAAGGTTTCACTTCTACCACGTGTGAATCGCACACATTTTAATTTTATTTTTAAATACTTTGTGATATTATCATAGGCTTAGGCTACACGTAAAGTAAATACTGTGATTCATCAGTATTTAAAAATGCTTACATATATTTTGCTATTAACTGTAATACTGGCGTAGAAGAATATTATAAATTTAACGGGCGTTTACAGTAGTGGGTAATCTCCAGTCTCGACCAGAACACAATTCATATCACCGTATTTTGACGTAATAACGACTTACTTTTAAAGAATTAATCATATTTTCAGTTTTAAGAGTTCGTAACATATAATTCATGTTTGTTATATTTGTGTGTAGCTTTTGCCATAAAAGCATGAAATCCATTATATCATGATTGCCAAATTTGAGTTACAAACAGAATTCCTTCACTCATTGAAATTGACTGGACGAATGAAATTGAATTAATAAGCAAAAGCCGCTCACAATAAAGCCTTCACACATCCCAGCCCAGCGTGCCGGTTGTTAGTAATAAAACATTAATAAAAAATTAAATGCTACAGCCTATGCGCACCTTTACGTGTTTTTTTTAATTAGCGTCCCTTTTGTTACTTATTAATAAATTCATGAATATTATTTAATAAACATCTTATTTAAAATTAATTTAATTTTGTTTATTTAGTTATTTTATGTAGTTTTCCACTTATTTATTTATCATAAAATAATAGAATGGGAAAAATAAAAAATATAATATCGCATAATGATCATTCAAGTGTTTAGTTATAGCTGGTAACATTATTGTGTAAAATGACACTATAATAGAAATCACGGAACACAGACTGTGTTCCGTGATAGAAATGGAAAACGTTATTTACGTCCACAGAGTACTTCATCATTACGTTTTATAGTCACCGCGAACTAAGAAGCCCAATTTGTCGTTTGCCATCACAGTGACATTAGAGATGTACAAAAAAATCGGTTCACGAAAGAAACCAATTTTTACAACAAATCGATTCAAAATTATAAGACCTTCTAATCGATTCGATAATTAAATTTTAAACTAAAAACTGTAATATTTAGGTACATAGTTACCTACCTACTACCTCGATTGAGCTATCTCATACCGCGTATTCTCAATATGTACCTATTTACGACTTCAATAAAATATTCTTTTATCCATTCGCCCATGAACATCAACAACACCAAAAACATCATCAAAAAGAAAGAAAATAGATCATGATAGAATTAAAATCCCGCTCAGTTTCATAATAATATTTTAAAATAATATTATATTATGAGCGTCAGGAAAAAACTACAATAAATAAATTCTTGCTTATTTCGTAAGACACATTCATGTATACATAATTATTATTTTGGTGAAAAAAAAAAATGTTTACCGCAACCTTAAATAAATAATTACATATAACATATTATATGCGGTTACTGTCCATGGATGGCGAAGTGCCCATATATAATGGAAAATGTCCTTTGTTAGCATCCAATTCGTCGTGGTATTATTGGGTACCTAATTTTAAATTCAAATGCAAACAAATAATTTTTAACAATGTAATTAAATTAATTAATCAATTTTCATTTTTAAATTTCGATTATAGTAATGTATCGATTATGATTGGTTTTATAAACGGTTTCAAGCCGTCACATCACCCTACGTCAGATTAGATTTAGGTTTCTTCATATAAGATTGTTTCGACGTCATATATTTTTATTAAATTTTGCATAAATTATGATGTGATGGGATTTTTACTAGATTTTAACGTATAATATGATTTATAATCAACGCCAATGAAAATGAGTAGGGATTTTTAACAAATTTTGGCAAAATTCTTTGTCCGTAAGTATTCAACTATTCATGTCAAGTAAATGAATATTCCATTTCGCTCAAAGACACCCATACAAGGTTAGTTCATATTAATAAATAGCAGCTATCATTATGGGCATCTTAGATAATTTTGACTATAGTTACTTTGTAAAATAACTTTTGTGCATGTAGCATAGAATGGTTTAAGGAGGGCGGCCATCTCATATGAGGGGAAAGTTGAAAAAGTGTCCTCCATGCTTTTGTGCATCTTTGAGACCATTAAATCTATGTTTGAGACAGTATGACAAGTTGTGACAAAATTACGGTGTTGCGGTGTCTAATGCGCGCTCCACACTCGCGCGAGAATCTCGCGAGAAGGCGAGAAAAACACGAGAAACGTGAATGTGGAGCCAATTCACATAATCTTCGCAGGTTCTCGCGCGAGAACGCGAGAACTAACGCACAGAACACTTATAACCTAGAGGGAACTGACATAAATAAATAAATAAATAAATAAATAAATAAATAAATAAATAAATAAATAAATAAATAAAATATTCTTTATTGCCATACAAAAAAATAAGAAAAATAAACACTTAAATCTAACATAATAGGTAATATCCAATTATTGTGGGCAAAGGGAGAGTCTCAGCTTCTGCTAAGACGAGGAGGAGAGGTGTGTGTGTGTGTGTGTGTGTGTGTGTGTGTGTGTGTGTGTGTGTGTGTGTGTGTGTGTGTGTGTGCGCGTGTGCGCGTGTGCGCGTGTGCGCGTGTGCGCGTGTGCGCGTGTGCGCGTGTGCGCGTGTGCGCGTGTGCGCGTGTGCGCGTGTGCGCGTGTGCGCGTGTGTTTTTACTTACTGTTGTGAGAACTTGTATTGACACCACACTCGCATGTTTCTCAGTAGCGAGCGACTCGCCCCGATTAGAAGAGTTGTCATTGTGGTATTTACTGAGCATAAATATTAGCCGGATTGTTATATGTGATATTATTATTTTTATTTATTTATTTAACTTTTTGCACCATACAATTTGTATAATAGCAAAGGTGGACTTAATGCATTAGCATTAAAGAATGCTATTAAGCATTCTCTCCCAGTCAACCTTCGGATAGTGAGAACACAACGATATGGCGGTATATCTAGGTTGTAATAAAAAAACTACTTAGGATCAAAAAAAAATATAGATATACTATAAACAAACATACATACATACATACATACATAAATAAACACATAAATACATAAAAAAATACTGATAAACATGTCAGGATAACCACATATTTATTGTACTATATATATTTATATTATATAAATTGTTCATATTTATATTATTATAATTATAAAGCGAATGCGCATAGCAATAAGCTTGCCGCAGCAGTTACTTCTGCGTCCATCGTCATCGAGCGCGAGAACAGTATTGAGAACCTTGCGAGTGTGGACCCAAGGAAGTTCTCGCCGAGATTCTCGCTGAGATTCTTGCGAGATTCTCGGCGAGAATCTCGCGTGAAGTGTGGAGCGCAAAAAATTACTTACTGCTCTCCACATAGGGGCGCGTTCCACTTGACGTTTATAAGTTTTTTAATAATCAAAATCACATAACGACCATGGGCGTAGCCACGGTGGGGCAGGGTGGGGCATTTGCCCCACCCTGGCTCTGACCTGTAAGGTACCTAATCAAACTTAAAAATCTTAATTATCTACTCACTACAATACTTAATATCTGTAAGAAAAATCTGTAAGAAAGTATACATACAGATTAGAGGGTGCTATTAGTCTAAGTAATAAGTTCAAAATGGTGAAAAATAGAGATACTGCTCTTAAAAATACGTGCGATAGCTCATTCTGCCCGGAATGATGTCTAGAAATGCTTCGAAAGCGTTTACCAGCATGTAAAAAATTGCAAAAGTTATTAACAAATTAAGTTGCAAAAAAAAGGTATTTCGTTGTTTGTTACTAACTCCGAAAATATTAATATTTAAGAAAAAAAAAAGATTCTTAAAGTGGAGGGAATTTCCAAAAATAATTCTTGACTCCCGGAACTCTATCTCCATTATTTATAATTTTAATTTAACGCTGAAAATAGGCCCCCACGCGGCATTTTTAGGTTACCAGTATCTCTATTTTTCACCATTTTGAACTTATTACTTAGATTATATAGGGTGTAACCTTTTTGTATGAAAAAATTTACAGGGGTAAGATCGCGGGTATAGTTTTCTAGTTACAGTGCGACCAACTTATCTGTGAACTGAGGGAAGGCGCTGTCGAACGCATTGGACCAATCACTGGGACGCAATTCGAGACGTAGTAAATGTCAAAGAATAAACACAAGAACTTATGAATGGAACAGCATTAGTTCCAATTTTCGCCATTTCACAGATAAGTTGGGCGCACTGTACATATTATTTTAGCCTGCTGCCCCACCCTGAGCCCATGATAACGACCACAGTCGTCATAGTCACGGTGAAAACGTCACTGATGACGTCATTAATTTTGCTCACGCCGAGTTCATAAATGGGTCGAAGTCATATGGATCACTATCTGGATCACTGACATTGTAGAGGTACCTGAAGTCCGATGTCGTCTTATCGGGATGACCATTCGACCAATCACAGGCCGGATTTAGGTTGTCCTTCATAATTGTAGGGTGTCCACACGTACTTAGAAAAAATATGTCCTATTTTGATATGGTTCTTCAAAATGTTTTCTATTGGTAATTTTTCTGGTGGTAAAAATTATAATACTGAAATAATACATTTTATTACAATTTCTTTTTAAATTATTGCATTATGAGTAAATTTAAAATCAAGGTACACAATTACGGCACCTCTATATTAAATTAATATACTTAAATTTATCACCATGTTTTTATATCATTATGAAAAATCACAATCGAATGTTACATCCTGGGACCACAGATAACATGGACACAATACAAAAATGGTAAGTCACAACGGAATATTATGACGTCATCGATCTTCAGGTACCTCTACAAAGTCTGTGATCCAGATAGAGTAATATATCCATGGTCAAAGTGATCGAAATGCAGTGTTGCCAGATACCACAAAGTTACTGTAGATTTCTCGTATTTAGCTTCAATCTGTCGTGTAACTATTTTTAAAGTGTCTAATGAATCTACCGTATTTTATACCCTCACAAAGAAAAAATATAAAGTTTAATTAAAGTTTACAAATTATACACCTCTAAGTTTCCGACTTATTTTCAATATCAACGGCGACAACGGCTAAAACGTTTTAGTATTTCTGCATTTGGGCGTAATGTTGGTAGCATTGAAATGAGTGTCTTTTTTATAAGGAAAAAATAAAAAAATCCTTTTTTCTCGAGTTACTTACCTATTTTTAGATAATTATGCTGATAACAAAAATATTGGTGAGACCATGGTGAGACTCATTATTTTAGTTGACATAGATTTGTAACTTTATTTATGTAGGTACCTACAGATTAAAATAAACCAAACAATGAGTTTATAAGCAGTGCCGATAATTTTTGAAACCAAAATAAATTATTGAGTTGGCTATAGATCTAAGGTACCTGAATTTGATATTGGTGTGAGTTGAGAGATGTAGCTAGGGTTTAGTGTGAACGTTTAAAACTATTTTTAGGTTCCGGAGATGCGTTTTGAATTAATTACGACAAAAATAAGTTTAACAAAAATTGCGTATTAAGAAAGACAATTCTTGTCAATTGGTCTACAGTTAGACGGTACTTCGTTAAAAACGAGTGAAATGGAAGGTAGCACAAAACTTATTGCACTGTCAATGTTGTGTTGAGTTATTCCGTTAATCTTCGTATTAACGAGGCTGTAAACGCTCAAATAATTTGTCAAATTTTACGTGTTTGGCAAATTACTTGACAGTCTGCGGTCAAGTTTGACGTATTTGTCAAGCAAACTACGTGTTTGGCTCAAGTTTGGCTGGTATGTTTGAAGATTTGATTGACGGCGTGCTTGTCATATATGTTTGAAGGTGTACAGTCACGTTTGTCAAACAAACTCGCCATTTTCGCGCGACCGCCGCTGAGACAGGTTGTTAAAAATGACTGACGTTGAATGTTTTATTGTTCATTCTAACAAAGTTACGGTAGTCATTTGGGTCTGTGCGCAATATTTCATTCAATAAATTTTCATGAGTAAATCTATCTCTTAGTTTTAACCACGGAACACAGACACCAGTGGAAGTGCGATGTGGGCGTGGCACAGCGACTAACATTAAGAGGAGCTCCGCATACTTGCCAGCATAACTCAACTGTCACTGAGCTGCGTCGGTTGTGCATTACGTAAAATAAAATTTGTCTTAAATTACGTAAATATGCCTTAATGTGCAATTTTGGAGGGCAGGAATAATAGCGAGCAATTAATTTATTTAATGGCCGTGTTTTATACCACAAATAAGCCTAGTTTTTAATTTATTTTGTAATAATTCAAATTCAAAACACATAAATAAAGGAAATAATATAATTTATGATCAAAAAGCTACTCAGTCACTTGGCAATAAGGTTCGTTTTATGTTTTAGATAATATTGCTACTCGGCTATTGTTTTCTAGAACATTTTCTGCTACTCGGGCAGGGATGGGGTACAAATATATGAATATCGGCAGTTTTGTAATTTTATTTTTAGTTAAAAGTATTTCATAATATGAATATTACAATTTTATTATAATAATAATATTCTTTTTTTTATTTTAGGGATATGTGTCATATGTATGTACAGTTCTGCTATTTGGTGTGCAATAAAGTATTGTGTTGTATCATAAAAATGTATAAAATTAATATGAATGAATTTTTTTATTTGAAATCATTGGTACATAATCTAGGATCCTGACGAGGAATATAAGCGCATGCGCGTGACTGGCACAGCATGTCTAAGAAATGTAATTCCAAGAAAATAAATTTACCTTATTTGTATAATGTTAAGGTTGAAATGCATCCCAGTTCATATCAGCATTGTTTTTGTAGCTTCGTTTAGCTTCATTGAAATTTCACTTATCGACATAATAATTAAAGTATATTTATTTTCGTTGCTAAAAATGCCTAGGCTTGGTATTCCGTGACTGTTTAGATAGCTAAGGTTGATAAAAATTGCTACGGTCACGTCTACGCCTCGTAATGTTTGAGCACGGACCTGAAAAAAAGACTGACGTAACCTTGTCTAATCGAGAGTGAAGCATAGCAATGGCCGCCAGCTTTCCATGTGTGCGTAATTTTTGATTCGCGATTGACGCAGTATGGTGTCAATGTGTGGGTGTGTGTACGAATAGAGAGTTGGTATTACTATGGGTGCTTCACTGAATTTCTTGTTGGGATCACGTCCGTCTTTTTTTAGATCCGTGTGTTTGAGATATAAGCTTTCAAAATAATGATCAAGTGTTCACATAGGCAGTACAAAAACAAGAAGTTTAAGTACCAATATGACGGGTCTACATCTTATGATGTCGGACACTCGGACAGTACCAGTTTCAATATAAATATCGATAACGCGGCAAAAAGCACAACGCACATCTCTAAGCCTAAACCAAACACAGTATGATGTTGTTAACCAAAAATGTAACTTATCGCTATACCTTGTAAGGTTGCTATTCAATCTATTGTAGACTCCAGTCACGACTTCTAGCGTTCAGTAGATGGAATTATTTAATTATTTTCCATAAGATTGACATTGTATGATATTGTATTGTCAACCTTATTAGTATGTTATTATATTAGTTATTGGACTGATTTGATTTCTTCTCATACGTTACTTAGCTTACCCCTACTCTACGCAGTCTTGTTTGCCCTACCCCTAGAGTGTTTTTTAGAAGCCGGAGGCGCGGAGGGAGAGTACTCCCCGCCCGCTGTAACAAAGCACAGGCACCCGGGCGAGCCGGAGCGGCTGAGGCTGGTCGCTTGTGTTTGTTTTGGATTTTTAAAAATTTCCAGATGTAAGTCGAAATGGTTACAAAACCGACTTAGTCAACCCCGACCCCACGTGCTACTAGTCTGCCCTACCCCTAGTGTGAATGTAAACCCCGGAGGCGCGGAGGGAGAGCAGCCCCCGCCCGCTGTAACAAACTGCAGGCACATGGCGAGCATGGAGTGCCTGCAGTTTGTTACGCAAGGGCGGAGGGGCTGCGCTTCCCGCAGCGCCAGAGACGTTTGGAAGCCTGTTTGTGTATCAAAAACCCCTAAATTCTCTCTAAAAGTGCATATAATGTAATTTTGTAATTATAATGATTTGTGTCATTATTTTTCCAAAATAATAGTAGAAGTGGTGTAGTGTCTCCCCATACGGAGGTCGAAATTTTGCTTCTTCCTCCACAACCTGACAGTAATTTACACTAGTTTATGATACATATTAAGCAGTTTTCACAGATTTATCCTCAAAATAAAAATAAAAAAAAACTCAAAAACTATGTGTTTCCTCACGTATTACCTTTAAGGGGGGGGGTCCTTACCCCAACCCCTCCCTTCCCCCCAATTCCACTCCCCTTCCACTGATACTAAAGAAATACCCAAGGTTTTTCCTATGTATTATGATTTTACAAAAAAATCTATACTCAAGATATACCCTATCCATTAAAAAAAGAATGATCAAAATCGGGCCACCCTGTGCCGATTGCTGAGTGATCATACATTAAAAAATATATATATATATATATACGCGTCGAATTGAGAACCTCCTCCTTTTTTTTCGTCGGTTAAAAAAACAAACGCGTGCAGACTAGTCGCCGTTCACTATCGGATTAAAGACTGATACAAAATGGTCATCTGTTAGTGAAAACAGCAAAAGTCTAGTATGCGTCTTAACTTGTTTTTGTGGGTGGCCCCGTCGTGTTCCGCGACCCCGTCATGCCCTCCCCTTCCCTTACCGACTTTTTAAAAAAAAGCAGATATTTTGATGTGAGATTTTTCGATTGAAAATTAGGGTGATTTTTCGATATTAAGTCAAAATAAGGTGAAAAAAGAAATATTTTAAATCAAAAAATTTACAGTATGTTGTACTACTGACTTGTAGTTTTGCCGGAAATTGAGATAAACCGTTTTTTACCCTTAAACCCCCCCCCTTTTACCCCCCCTCCCCGCACTTCCTGACCTCAGATCGCCCGTAAATTATTTTTCCTTTCATTTTTGTTATATTCCTTCCTTTTGCAATGGGTTTCATTCTACTATATTTTTTTTTTCACTTTTTACCTTTTTGAAGGTATCGGCACTGGTTTATAACCCAAGCTTAGTAACCAAGCTCAAAAAAACCGTATCCAGATCAAGATTGGTTAATACCTATTACTTACTTTTAAGATTACAAACGGTTTTACGGTAGAAATAAATGGGGATGAATGTAGGGGCAAGGGGGGAAGTAAGAAAATAACAAAAATAAAAATATTGTCCCATCATTATGAGGAATGCAAAAATACCCACAAATCCGGGAAAAACGTAACATTTCCCTTAAAATACCTGCCTCGATCGGGTATCAAACCCGGGACTCCTGGTACGACAAATAGGGCCACTGCCAGCCAAGAACTAATGGGTTATGTACTATCACAGAATCAGTGGCGTAGCGTGGGCTCCCGCCGCCCGGGGCTGACCGAATCCCCCCCCCCCCCCCCCGATGAACTTTGCCACCCCCATATTATTTAAATTATTTTTTTATTAATTAAAAATGCACTTTTCTAAAAATATAAAATGATTAATTTTAATACATACTTTTTTTTAATCGAGTGGCTTGCCGCCCTCTCTTCATGTGCCGCCCGGGGCCAGGCCCCCCCCCACGCTACGCTACTGCACAGAATATAATATAATAGTGAATGTAATATGTTGTGATCATAAATAGGTAATTAATAAATGTCCTTGTTGCATGTTCCCTACATGCAAGTTCACAAAATGTTAAATACTGTGATAAGAAATTTATCATAATCAATGATCATCTTGGATTTACGCAATATATCAATGCTAACTTCCTTCGCTATCTACAGATTAACGTTTATGTAAAATGTTGGACATGATTAAAATAAAATTAAACTTGTTGTAGTTTTCAATTAAGTACGTGAATATGGTAAGGTGTCTCTCAAATTATTATATTTTTTTAATTTTCGCGCTTTTTATTTTGTTTTTGTTTTATCTATACTAATATTACGAGTATAAAGCTGAAGAGTTTGTTTGTTTGTTTGCACGCGCTAAAAAAATATTTTTGTGTTGGATAGTTAATTTATCGAGGAAGGCCTTAGGCTATCGGATTTTTGGAAATTTATCCCCTAAGGGGTTAAAATAGGGGTTGGAAATAACTTTCATACAAACCAACTTCGTCAGTTTTAGAGTTATAAACATGAAATTTTTATGTAAGTTTATAGTAAGTAACAAAAATTAATTTTAACACAGTTTTTTTAAAATCATCCCTTCAAGGATTAATTTAGGGGATGGAACTTAGTACACAACTTCGTCAGTTTTGAAGTAAAAAGTATAGTACATATATAAATATAGGTCTATGTAAAAAGGGTGATTTGTATATAAGCTTATAGTTAAACAGGGGAGGGGGGAAGGGGGAGGGGGAGTGGGAGGGGTAACGGGAGGGAGAGGGAATTTAATGGTCTCTGATTTGTTAAACCTACCAAAACTGTAAAAGTTAAAAGTAACAACAAAGTACATTCACTGATTGTTAGGCGATACGAAGTTCGCCGAGACAGCTAGTTATAAAAGTATTAAGGTAATATGGTCAACAATTTTTTGAGAGTTCAATATTATTTTGTGACATACAATAATAAGTTATTCATAGGTAACTTCATATTTTAAGTTTTAGAATTTTAATAATGTTGTTAGGACTTTTTGGAACATAAATTAATTCATACATTTGTTTTCAGTAAAGTTTCAAAGAATAATTTTCACCCTCAAATTAATTAAAAAGTAATTATTATTTATCTGAGTTTTAACGCTTTTTACCTATTACTTTTTTACTGTAGTTAAAGTTATGGACATGCGCCCTAATACATTTTTAATTAATGTTTCTAAAATTTTTTAAGAGTACGTTATAATTTAACATGTATTTAAAAACATGAAAATGTTTAGTGATCTCGTCAGATGTAGGTACTTAATTAAAACTTAATTAATTAGGTTCATACATAGTAAAAATATATTTTTTTCCTTGATTTATAGAAAACTACTTCTTCGCCGATTCGGTTATTATTTTGTATCAGTCTATAAATTTTATCGATACTGGCGGCGAACACCGTAACCGACCACCGAATCTTCGTTTAATTTTAAGAAATCTTAAGGGAACGTACCACATTGTGTTATATGCTGACCCTTTTTTTTCTTTTAGGGTTTTTCCCTGTTCCTACTGATTTTGGCAACAGCCCTCAAAGTTGGTGCTTATACAAATCCACACTATGTGAGTGGCAGATCTGTCAATGTCCACCTCTTTGAGTGGACATGGAATGAGATAGCGAACGAGTGTGAACGGTTCCTGGGACCTAGGGGATATGCAGGAATTCAGGTAAGGATTTCGGTTCTGTAGCTCGAGCACGAATATTTGCGAGAAATTATTCGTATGGTTAACGTAAGCAATTTGTATGGCATTTTTTCAAAAGCGCCCCTATCGTACGTAAATGGTACTAAAATGCCATACAAATTTGACAAATTGCTTACGTTAACCATACGAATACTTTCTCGCAAATATTCGTGCTCGAGCTACTGTTCTTAGAAACTATTTTCTACAAGACACACATTTTCTAGAGTCCTTGTGGGAAATCGCTGGGTTTAGTGTGATGAACTCAATTATCTATGATGAGATTCCGAAATTTTTAAAAAAAGAAATAGGCTCAACGCACCTCTAATTTTTCTAAGTTATTTGCAATAAATTATTTTGCAGATCCTCTGATAATTCTCCATAAAATATTATTAATATTCACAAAGATATTTAAAGTAAGCTAAATTTAATAATTAGGTAGGTACTCTCAATTTGAGTTGACCATCGCGGCCTACATTAGACCACGGCCAGTTTTACATTTCTTAGGTTCTCTATTATATTTTTGGCATTTCAAAAATAGAGATGGTTTTTGTCCAAACAGGACAAAACCTATTAAAAAATAAAAATAAAACGTATTTTTTTTGCGTTTCACAATTTCACATCCTGCATCAACTTTGTAAAATGTTTACCAAGATAATATGATAATATGAGAATTTAACTTCTTAGATATCACCGCCTAACGATAATGTGGTCCTCTGGACATACAACCGCCCCTGGTGGGAGCGCTACCAGCCCATGTCATACAAACTGGTCACGAGGTCGGGCAATGACATTCAGTTCGCTAATATGGTCAGGAGATGCAACGCCGCTGGTGTAAGGTACGACTTTTAAAGGGGCCATTCATTAATTACGTTACGTCAATTTTGGGCATTTTTGCCATACAAAATAGGAATAGCCTGACAATCCGCACTTGGCCAGGATTGACTACTACAACCTGTACAATGTACGTAGACCTACCCCTCACAATGTCAGAGGAGACCTGAAACCAGCACTGGGACTGGGGCAGTGTTGCCAATGAAAATTTTTGGAAGGCCGTGTACATTTGATAAAAAAGCCGTGTTTCTATGGAAAAAGATCAACTGTGGGCCGTGTCCACAGCTGCCAATATATTATGCTATCCAATTAAGCCAATATATACCATCAGTTCAGCGCTCGGACTAAAAAAAAAAAAGGTCGTCGACAGTGAATTTGATATCCACAAAACAAGGAACACTTTTCATATTAGCATATTGGCGCTGTTTTAAGGGTTTTAACATTCGTTAAATGTCTGCAAAAATAATAAAATATATAAATAACAAAATAATAAAATAAATAACAAAAAGATCATAGAATTCGCGAAAAGCCGTAGAATTTGCTACGGTCCTAGGGTTCGGGCCATAGACCGTAGATTTTGTGATTTTTTGGCCTGAAAGCCGTAGAACACGGTAATTGCCGTAGCATTGGCAACACTGGACTGGGGACAGTTATGGGTTGTAGAAATGCCAGTTTTAGCCCCAGCCAGCGCCCTGGGCGAGATTTCTACAGCGCACCCTATCTGCCATTGAAATCCATACGAAAATAATAAATACCTATTTAAATCCAAGCCAAGTTACAGCTTTCCGGAACTAAGGGTCTCGCTATGCTGCTAACGGACGGACGGACGGATAGATATGACGAAACTGTAAGGGTATGACCTGCGGCGCCCCTTCAAATCTGGCGCCCTGGGCGATCGCCCAACCGCACCCTACCCTAAAGCCTATGTTGGGTTGAAGTGTAACCAGACAGCTCTTCGGAGCTAAACAAAGGCGTCTGTGACCTGTGTTTCGATTCACAGCCAACCACTAGCGATACATGGAAATGTTTGCTTGTTAACATAATAACAGTGTATGTTATTGAAGGATATACGTGGATGCTGTGATAAACCACATGACGGGAGAGCCTCCAGAGAACGTGGGCACGGCAGGTAGCACGGCCGTGTTCCGGGAGTGGTATTACCCGGCGGTGCCGTACACGCGTGAGCACTTCAACTGGCCACACTGCGTTATTGATGGAGCAGATTACCAAAACAATGCGATGAGGGTAAGGTATAATAATATTGATTCTAGTGAAAACCTACAACTGACTCGTTCGTTAAGCTACATTATGAAAGAAAGAGAGTACCCTACTTAAAAATTGGCTGCTACAAGCGTGCGTGAGTGGTCATCTCGCCTTGAAGTTCTCCACCAAACGAAGCCCTAAGCAAAGCTTCAACCCCCATTCGGGGTGCTCTTAGGACTTTCGCAACCTCGAGCGAGATCTTTCTCTTCGCTAAAATGGTATTCTAGGTCTAGGCTGGGCCTCTCCAGGCCTTCCTCCTGTCTGCATGAAAAACAAACTTCAAAAGTCGATATCACCTATTGAAGTTTATGTACTGTGCTATTGCAGAAATTAAAAGCAAATTGGAGAAATTTTCAATCAATCAAAACCAGTGGCGTAGCTAGCCCTTAGGAGGCCCCATATCAATATTTGTTGTGGGGCCCCCTCAACGTCAGCTGTCAAATATATAAAAGGAGGAAGAGTCGTAGGCCGCTGGCGAGCTTTTATTTGGGAGTGTTAGTGGGGGCCCCTATACACTGACGGCCCCGTATAATTGATACGGCTGATACGGCGGTAGCTACGCCCCTGATCAAAACGATAACATAGTTACCACCTAAGTAGCAGATTATATTATTAATAATTACTTATAAACTTAGCGTTATCAATGTTTTGTTGTGATAAAAATGCAAATAATATTCTTGCTTTAGGTAAGTAAGTATATTCTAAGTAGATATTTCCTGATAATTTCAGGTTCGCAACTGTGAGCTTGTGGGATTAAAAGATTTAAATCAAAGAAATGAACACGTGAGGCGAATGATTGTCGACTTTATGAACGAACTAATCGATATCGGTGTTGCTGGATTTAGGTAGGTAACTATTATTTTAAAAAATTACACTTTCTAAGTAATTTGTGTAGGTAGGTAATTTTGTTGTATTGATATTTACCGTGCTAATGCTGAGTTATAGGTAAGTTTTCATTTACTTACCTACTAAAAAGTTAGTAAGAACCATAAAGCTCTCATTTGTCAATTTGTCAACCATTCTCTTTTGTCCAATGGTTAGCTGGTAGAGAATGCATTAAGCATTAAGCTCGCCATTTGTACCGTAATATTTTTATTGTGGTCAATAAAGATTAAATAAATAAATAAATAAATAAAGCAGCGTAAAATTTTATGGTACAGGATTGATGCAGCAAAACACATGTGGCCCGAAGATTTAGAAGTCATCTACAATCGCCTTAAAAACCTCAATACCGCTCATGGATTCCCAAGAAACGCTAGACCCTACATCTACCAGGAAGTTATAGATTACGGCGGTGAAGCTATCAGTCGAGATGAATACACTCCTATCGGCGCCGTCACTGAATTCAAAGTCGGCTTGGAACTCAGCAGGGCTTTTAGAGGAAACAATCAGCTTAGATGGCTCTCTACTTGGGGTCCTCAATGGGGTTTTTTGGCACATAACGTCGCCTTTACATTCGTCGACAATCATGACAATGAAAGAGGCCATGGGGGAGGCGGTGGTATCCTGACCTATAAGGAACCCAGGCCGTATAAAGCAGCTATTGCCTTCCTTTTGGCGCACCCTTACGGCGAACCGCAAATTATGAGTAGTTTTGCATTCACTGACTCTGAAGCTGGCCCACCAATGGATCGTAATGGGAATATTTTGCCACCGGCTATAAATTCCGTAAGTAAATTAGAAATAATATACTTAGTTTTTAACACTTATTTTAATCAATATCATAATACATGGATAATATAGAATATCGCGTTACATGCATAATTACGTGAAATCTTGATATATTCCCGTAGTCAGATAACATATTTAAGTATAATCTCAGATTAAAGGTTCTTTAATCTGAGCTTATAATAAACAAAAGAACAGTTGGGAAAGTTCTAAATAACTGGAAGACTTACGTTTGGCGTCATTATCTATTACGGATAAACAAATGCTGGCATTTTGTGGGCATAATGAACGCTTTAAACTGTTTAAACATCGCGTTGCAAGTTCTTTGGAAGCCTCAAGACAATTGACTTGGCTATGCAGTTGCTATCGAACCTTAACATCTAGCTTCGCCGACTTAACTTAGCTTCCTTAAGCGCTCTTTGAAATTTGTCATTATCGATCAACGTTTTAAATTCAGATCGTGTTCGCGTTACTATTCCCAATTTATTTATAAACATCTAAATAAATCGTTCAACAATGAGCACATACTATGAGAGTACTAGAAGTATTTTTCTTTCTTTTTCTTCTCTCTATCTTGGCCGAAAACACATCAGTGGTGCCTTTGGTGTCCCTGATGTCTATAGGCGACGATAGCCACTTGCCATAAGGTAAATCTTCAGCTCGTTTGTCAGCTATTTTCATAAAAAATGTGGATTTAATATCAGTGTCTTACATCAGGACGGTACTTGTGGCAACGGGTGGGTCTGCCAGCACAGATGGCGTCAAATCTTTGCCATGGTGGCCTTCAGGAACGTGGCCGGCAACACCCTAGTCACCAACTGGTGGGACAACGGCAGCAACCAGGTCGCCTTCTGTCGCGGGAGAAACGCCTTCATAGCCTTCAATAACAATAACTGGGATCTTAATCGGGATATGCAGGTAATTGTCCTTTTTATTTACGTACCTACCTTTTATAAAAATATTCTTTGATCAAATTGATTTAAAAAGGATCTTTAATGTAGAACTTTCATAAAAACTCTAGTATTCCATCGGTTACCGGAAAATACCGAACAAAGAAGAAAGAGTTTAAATTGATTAGAACAAAATAACAGTTAAAAGTACCTATTACTTATATTAAGTTTCACGATTAATCAAGGATGTAACTAAGTAGGTAGGTATACGGTGCAGGAACGAAATCAGATTTTGGAAGGGCCAAATAAACTACTTAATAGTAAAATAAGAAATTGGCCAAAGTTCATAATGATTGCTGAGATACAGCAAGAACAAGAAATTATTACGAGATTCCGATATTCAAGCCCTATTTAAGGTAGGTATACGGTGCAGGAATGAAAAGTAATAAAATAAGAAATTGACCAAAGTTCAACATGATTGCTGCGATATCGTAAAAACAAGAAATTAAAAAGGTAATATAGAGCTCTAAAGAGACCCTCAAAATCCCAAGTCAGTCTTTCCACGGAAATGGAAACTCTGCGAAACAAAGTAACTACCAAAATGAATATGGTTTCCAGACCTGTCTCCCAGCTGGAAGATACTGCGACGTGATCTCCGGCGAGCGAGTGGGTAATTCGTGTCGCGGCAAGACCGTCACCGTTGGCAGCAATGGAATCGCTCGCATTGTCGTCGGGGCCCGCGACTACGACATGATGCTGGCCATACACATCGGACCTGAGGTTTGTGGAAACACTGGAAACACTGAAAGCACTACTAAACACTGAAACAGTGACGTCTGGGGCTTTTAGAATTACAACACAGAAAAAAGCATGACATTGAGTTTCGCTTTTTTTTGTAGCGGTTGCAGCCCGAATTAACTTTAATAAGTCATTACAAATGCTTAGAGATTGACGATGTGTGAATATTTGTAATGCAGTTTTGTGCTACTTGGGTTGCCCCCCTGGACTTTAAAAATCCCCTCTTGAGGTAGAAGCTGTGTACACTCATCAGTTTTAATTCTCAATATTTGTCTTTTTCCTAACATGCAGTTTAAACTTAAAACTTTGAAACGATTACAATACTACGGCCAGGTTGCCAAATTGTGGAAATTTTGAGTAAGCCATAAAACATACGTAATGTTTGATTTTTGTCTTTTTTAATTCGTTCAATATTAGGTATACAATTTTGAAAAGATACTCATATCACGTAAAAGAAGAAACGACGAGGCGTGAATTATTATCTTCGAGCGGTTTTGTACCATTTATAAACTTGTATGCTTTTTAATACTTAATATTTTTTTCCGTTTCAGAGCCGCTTGTGAACCTGACTTGAAGACTTGACTATAACCAAAAAAACATTACCATATTCGAAACAAGGACTGCAATGTACCTACTAAATTAAAATTAAAAATATTTAACGAATTAATATTTTATTGTTTGATTTGTATTTTGGTAGAGCTTACTGATTATTAAAAAATAGTACACCATCTTCTACCACTAATATAAAAAAGACCTTGTTCCAAGGACAAATTGTTGTCGTTTTGTTTTCTGGGTAAAAGAAAAAAAAATTGGTGTTGTGAGAGGCGGCAGAGGTTGGCCTCTGCTTGGTGATATGGCTTTATATTATCCATGAATTATATTATCAGCCGAACGAAAACTGCATTCAAATTAGTTAAGCCGATTAAAGCTGACAGACGTAATTCTAAAATTATTTTTATAGGATCTATTGCATCAATAAAGACTTTCTTAATTGTTTACTTTAAATATCTTTTTAATAGATATATGTAGTTATACTGACTGATGTCAGTAACAGTTTTAGCTTAATGGAGGCGAAATGTAATTTATCTGGCTCTAAAATGGATGATAAAACGACCCTGTAGCCTAGTTGGTAGCGACCCTGCCTGCAAAGCGAGGGGTCCCGGGTTCGACATGTGACAGATAAATATTTGTGCTTGGGTCATGGGTGTGATTGTGATCATGCCACCCGCGACACATTACCTACTGCGGGGGTGTGAGTGTGAGTGTGTTAGCGTTTATTTATAAAAGATGACCAAAATGACACTCTACAATCAGACATCTCAATGCCCGTAGATCAGCGACATCCGACTTATAACATGCAGCCCCGGATCTACGATTTTTGCAAATCGGGGCAGAAACTTGATAGTGGCGCCCCACTCTCCAGCGTTTGAGATAAATTACTTAAAAAAACTCACAAATATACATATTATAATTGTTGGCATTTTTCGTGAATGGGACAATAATAAGCCTTTATAATAAGTTTGTTCTCTTTATTATGGGTCAATTTCAACAAACACGAATTTTGCCTAATTACAGTGGCGAATTTAAATTTGCTGTTTCTGATAAATTTTTTTGGCTTAAATAATAGGTAAATATTAGTACTACTTAATCATATACTAGAGATCGAAAAATTTTTGTTAGTTCATGAGATATTTCCATTTGAAATTATCAAATGCCACCGAAATTATTAAAGGACCACCGGAATTTAAATCCGAGCCACCGAAATTGATTAAATTTAAACCTGCTGTTTCTAATACATTTTATTTGGCATAAATAATTTGTAAATAGTACTAATAATTAGTCACATAGTAGAGATCGAAAAAAAAATTATTAGTTCCGGAGATATTTTGAAATTACACTATCAAATGCCACCAAAATTAGGACCACTGGAATTAGAATCTGATCCACCGAAATTGATTATGCCAATGAGAAATAATAAAGGCAAGATCATATCGCTCACGGCTCACCTAGTAATACAACGGCACATCTAAATTTGTCATATTTTACAGAAGCGAATTTCACAAATTATATAAAAATGTTTAAAATTAATTTATGGGTTCTTCTTACGTTTTTTACAGATTGTATGGGTTTGGTTACTAGTATAGACATTAATAAATATTTATCACTATGTAGATTATGCACTTTTAAACACGTATATCATATAAACTCAATTTCGCATTTTTTGCAGATGTGCCATTATATTACTAGGTGAGCGATATTTTAATACTTTAAAGATACATTTTGAAGAGTAGGAGTCTAGATGAACGGACTCCTTTAAGCGGTGATTAGACACGCTTGTGTTTCTGTGGCCTATTAGACCAGTGCCGATAGCTTCAAAAACGGTAAAAAGTGAAAAAAAAAATTATAGTAGGATGAAACCCATTGCAAAAGGAAGAGGATATAACAAAAATTAAAGGAAAAATAATTTACGGGCGATCTGAGGTTGGGAGGGGGGAGGGGGGGTTTAAGGGTAAAAAATGGTTTATCTCGATTTCCAGCAACAAGTCCTATGGAAAAAGTTAAATGGCAAAGTCGTAGGTAATAAAAAGATCTACAACTTTTGTATTTACACTTTTTTACATAACCTCAAAATTTATGTGAAAAATCCAAATAACCAAGTTTTTGGTACCTAATTTTCAATCGAAAATTCTCACGTCAAAATATCTACTTTTTTTAAAAATCGGTGAGACTTTTGTTCGTTGTAATCTCTACTTTCTAATGGTATATAAAAAACTATAAACTATTAACTACTACTACTACTAACTATAAACTACTATGGTAAATGTTCTCCGAAAATGCAATGAAACGACAACTATTTTCGCATGTTTTTTGCAATCTTTATGTTTTATGGATTTGTAATTTTTTTTGTCTAACAAAATAACATGGAATCTTACGTTTTTCGATTAATTAAAGTGTAAATATTAATAAATAACTCAAAATTGTACACAATGATTGACAAAAAAAATTAAAAACTCGAATCCGAATTTTTTTTGCGAAAATAGTTGTCATTTCATTTTCACTAAATTTCGTGAAAAAAAAACATTTTTTTTTGTAAAAGATAGAAATAAAAACCAAAAACTTGGTTATTTTAATTTTTCACATTAATTTTGAGGTAATGTATAAAAAGGGTAAATAAAAAAGCTGTAGATCTTTTTATTACTTACAACATTGCTATTTAACTTTTTTCTATAGGACTTGTAGTTTTGCCGGAAATTGAGATAAACTATTTTTTACCCTTGAACCCCCCCTCCCTCACTTCCCGACCTCAGATCGCCCGTAAATTATTTTTCCTTTAATTTTCGTTATATTCTCTTCCTTTTGCAATGGGTTTTATCCTACGATTATTTTTTTTCGTTTCAAAAATTATCGGCACTGGTCTATACACGTCCTTATGCGCTTTGGTTTGCCACCGGAGCCACCGAGATTAGGCCACCGGACTTAGAATTAGAGTCAAAACTTGAATTTAAAAAAAAACCGTTACTCACAGGTTAACTTGTATTTCACAATTATGGCTGAAAACCTTTAATGGAAGCCTCCAAAAAATTTCTTGATAATCTGCTTTGTACTTTTACTAATATACATGACATCGGAATTAGATGATTTTGTATTCCTGCGCCACCGCAGTGAGTACTTACGTGTTTGACAGGAAAATTACGCAGCAAGTCGGTTATCCTAACACGCAGTTTGCAAGAGCACAACTGAACGGTGCGGGGAGAGCCAGTAAGGTGTCTTCCAAATCGTGTTGTAACAAATTATGAAGTATACAAAATGCGCCACCGGGATTGCTTTTTTTGTAGGACATTTTTAAGAGATGTTTTAAGAGCTGTTGTACTATCTTAAATTGCTCCGTAAATATATATTAGTTGTGTTATCTAATGTATTTCTAAAAAACATTCCTTTTCAATTAAATTTATTTACCAAAAAAAATTAAATTAATAAAATATGTAAATAAATGGAGTTCGGACAGTACACCGGAATTAGATTTTAGGTCTTAGATATTTTTTTATTAAGAATCTATGTATTAAATACCTCTGAATACTTTACTATCGTGTAGATCACTATTTAAACTACCTATATAAAATTATGCATAATTGTAGTTTACCTCCACACATTAATTTTCAACCTCGCCGTCTCAAAAATGCACTTGGGAAATTCACCCTTATCAACGAGTAACCGCCCTCGCTTTGCTTCGGTTTTCTTATTTTTTACACCTTGGGTTACCTTATTGGAGTTTCATTAAGGATCCCTATTTTTTTTTTGAAAATATAATATAGCCTATGTCACCCGCGGATAGCGTAGCTTCCCAACAGTGAAAAAATTTTTCAAATCGGTTCAATAGTTTCGGAGCCTATTCAATGCAAACAAACAATCAATTCTTTCCTCTTTATAATATTAGTATAGATTACCTACTAAGTTTTTTATTTGTGTTACATGAAAGTTCATTTGTAGTGTGGGCCTGTGTGGAGCCTTTTTCTTACAAGTCGACGGTGAGCTAACCAGGCTTCCGTATGCTAGGCGCTTTGTGGAGCAAGTTTATATTATGATTTTGGTGCCTGAAACTGCCGCCCGGGAGGTTACCCCGGTTTGTCCCCCCCACCCCAGATCCAGGGCTGTCTACTGTACCCCTCTTTTAATATAAGATCATTGACTGTACCTAAGACAAGGCTGTAGTAGGTACCTAAAGGCTGCAACTACACGCAATCCACGCAAAGAAAACCGCCTTTACCGTGCTAACGCGGCGCTAATGTAGGTATGTAACCTAACTGGTCATAACATAAGATTAGAAATTAAATTATTAGAAACGAGTAACCGCCCTCGCTTTGCTTCGGTTTTCTTATTTTTTTACACCTTGGGTTACATTATTGGAGTTTTATTAAGGATCCCTAATTTTTTTGAAAATATAATATAGCCTATGTTACTCGGGGATGGTGTAGCTTCCCAACAGTGAAAGAATTTTTCAAATCGGTTCAGTAGTTTCGGAGCCTATTCAATGCAAACAAAAAATCAAATCTTTCCTCTTTATATATTAGTAGGCATAGATATGTTATTGTTAGCAATGCAATTTTAATATGGCTCTAAAGTCCCGAGACGCTACATAGTACATACTTTATGTAAGAATTCCAAACCAAAAATCCGTTGGACTTTTCGCAACGATCGATATGTAAATTGTAAACAAATAACCACGCCAGCAACAGAGAAATATGGCGTTTGTCCAAAACAGTGATTTGTACAGAATCTTGCGTGACTGGTCTGCTAAATAGCAGACACCGCGTCCGCCTCGCCGCGCCCCCGCAGCCTTCCTCATTCGACGCGATGGCGCTACGATCTCAACTCCTGCGCACAGGTAATGAATTTTGTTTACCTATTTTTTGCTGCTCGAAGTCACCTTCATAAAATTTGTTCGCTAAAAGCTCAATAAAATAATAAAAATATCAATAAAAGCTTCGAAATTAAATATAAAGAATCGTGAAAAGTTTCGAGCTGTGATGTGAAAGTAAGGTACTATGAAAATACCTATTAAGTGCTGGTTAGTGAACCTTTATCAGCAGGCTGTGTGCTAGAATAGCGAATGCTGCTAATGTTTTATGTTAAGTTACGTTATGTAGGACATTATAATATGCGTGAAATTTAATGTGTTCAAACTGCTAGATTCGTTAAGAATATTTTCTACTATACCTACATAAGTTCTAAAATATTGAGTTCAACTAAAAACCACCAACTGAGTTATTACTAATGTATAGGTACTTACCTATTATCATTTTAGCATTTTAAAGTTGAATATTTCGCAAATGGATTCCTAAATCGAAACGTGGTCGTCGCAAACCCACAACCTTTTTGAAAGACCTTTCCAACGATACCCCACACCAAAGGGTAGGTGAGAAAAAAATCATCCCCCCTTAGCGTATCTATTTTTCAACATTTTATTTTACCACGTTATTGACGTTATAAATATGTATATCCATACCAAATTATACCTTTCTAGGACTATAGTAGAATCTATGGATATATTACTCTATCTAGACTTTGTAGAGGTACCTGAAGATCGATGACGTCACATTGGAATGACCATTCGACCAATCACAGGCCGGATTGAGGTTGTCCTTCATAATAAAATTGTAGGGTGTCCACATTTCGAAAAATTATGTGCTATTTTGATATGGTTCTTTAAAATGTTTTCTATTGGTAATTTTTTTTGGTGGTAAAAAATTATAATAATGAAATAATATATTTACAGGACTCTCTAATACTATGCGATGCTAGTGTTAGATATTAAATCATTATGTCATAGGTAGAGCTGCGCTACGATGTATTTTCGACAATGAAGATGACTTTTGTTAACATAACACAATCATACTTACAAAAAGGCAGACTAATGCTAAAAATACTCAGTAAACCTTTGGTCTCAGAGCCTTTAGTCAAGCAGATATCGGCAACGAACGGCAAATTAGTAACCTTACTCAATTCATCCAAGGATTTTTAAGCATTCCATAAGGAAAATTGAGCAACATTGCAATAAATGACACCTCGTAATCAGAAACAAGGTAAACTGAAATATAAACAGAACTTATTTTCAGTTCAATTTATATAGATATCGATGTAGACAAAACCTTATTAAATTTTACAAGAATTTAGCCTTGAATAGAGCAAAATGATCGCTTACATATATAATAAGTAGGTACCTAATTTGCGTCGACGAAAGTAGTATCTTTGTTTACCTTAACTAAGTGTATCTACTAAAACTACAGAATATCTACATGAATCCGTGTAAAATATATTTTATTATCAACTCTATCTGCCTATTCTCGCCAGAATTATTCATTACAAAATATATTTAAATGTGCTTTTGTTATATTTAAGTAATTTCTCAGAAAATGTTATTATTAAAATGTCTGCGTATGTACATTACATTCTATTAAAATATAGAGAGAAATTTAAGTAGAGTTCAGTAAGACAGAAAGCGAAGACATAAATTAGGGTGATAGGTAGAGTTCAGTGTGGTAGAGTTCCTCTAAAACTTTACCACCGGGTATTGTTCGTATTTTATCGCCCGTTATTCGGCTAGGTGTTTCTAAACCAGGGTCAATTTCTAAATAATTCATAACTATAACGAAATAAACATAAATATAAATCAAAAGATCTAATTTTCCAGTTTACAATGGCAAGCAATTCCGTCAACTCCACGAATTAAAACGTCCAAAGGAGCGTTCAGGAGTAGCTCGTCTTCGTGAGGTGTTAGACGACCGGCTACAAGAGATCAAGAAGGCTAAGACCTGGAAACATGAACGGGTTATCACTTCTCCGCAGGACAGAAAGGTAATAAATAAAAAAACTTTTCGAACGTGGCTGATTACTGATGTTAAATTTAATGAAAAAAGTGGTGTTTTAAGAGACCGCATTTATGTGTATCTATCTACACTTACGCCCCATTTCAGAGTCACTAACGGTTACTTATATCGCTCCTTAGTACAGAATTTCAATATAAATTCTGTACTCAATAAAAAATAATTGACTCCTCTGGGAGCGTTTTAATTCGATTACAGAAATAGCGAATTTGTTTCTTACTATCACAACGTTTAGCCCTCTACGAGAACGTTGTAGTTAATTATTAAACCACAAAATGTTGAAGTTGTAAAAACACAACCATTGAATATTCGGAACTATTCTGCATGTAATAATTTAATTTTACTTTATTTTACAGGTGACAGTGCAGGGGGCCGATGGAGAGTTTTTAAACTTCTGTGCGAATAACTATTTAGGATTATCTGTTAGTATTTTTGGACCATTTTTCTGCATTAAATCATTTCGTATTATCTAAGATTATTTATTTATGTGATTAAAACAAATTAAATTTGATTTAAAACAGAATCATCCGGAAGTGGTGGAGGCTGCCAGGGAAGGCCTCAAGAAATATGGTGCGGGTCTAAGCTCCGTGCGATTCATTTGTGGTACTCAAACCTTACACAAGGTGTGTACTAAACTTAAGCCACAAATAAGAATATAAGTACAACGCATGCGAGTTTACTTGGAACTTCGCACTGATGATGTTACAGAAAGAAATTATTAGTGTGTAAGCAGAAGCTGTATTAATTAGTAAAGCTGTATTATTAGTAATAGTAAATTTTCACCCTTTTTACTTCAAAACTGACGAAGTTGCCATACTAACTTACACCCCCTTAATTAACCTTTTGGGGGACGATTTTCCATAAAAGGCATTAGGTACTGCTGAATTTTGTTTCCATTTGTTTGATAATATATCATTTTTAATGTTTTTAACTTCAAAAATGACGAAGTTACGTACTAAGTTCCGTCTCCTAAATTAACCCTTTAAGGGATAATTTTCCAAAAAAAATATGTTAAAATTAACTTTTGTTCATGACTATAAACTGACATAAACATTTTCATGTTTATAACTCTAAAACTGACGAAGTTGGTTGGTATGAAAGTGATTTCCAACCCCTATTTTTACCCCTTAGGGAATGAATTTCCAAAAATCCGATAACCTGGGACACTCACAAATAATTCGGTTCAGTAGATCCAGAGATTACCCCCTACAACGACACAAACTCACAAACAAACTTTACCTCTTTATATATAGATTTGTAGGATTTGTGCTTATGCCTTCATCTAACCTTACGGATTTAACCTTCTTTAGATACATTTTTTCAGGAATTGGAACAACGTCTTTCTAAGTTTCATAAGAAGGAGGACACCATCTTGTATGGTTCGTGTTTCGACGCGAACGCTGGCCTCTTCGAGTCCATGCTGACACCAGAAGATGCCGTTTTCTCTGATGAACTCAACCATGCATCGATCATTGATGGCATAAGGCTGTGCAAGGCACAGAAGTTTCGCTATCCACACAGAGATCTTAGTGGTAAGACTAAGGTGATATTTATAATAACTCTATTTTCATGGTGTCAATGATTGTGGCTAGGTGAAACATAAAAATCCATTATAGTTAGTAGGTATCTCTCATTATAGTACATATTTCTTAGTCTAATGTGAGATTTCTAATTAAAAATAAAAACGCAATACACAATTTTATGGTGGGTATCTCTTTCAGATAGATTTAAAATAAGTTTAAAGAAATTCCGCGCGGGTTAAGCCCCGGGCAACAGCTACCTATAATGTAAATTGTGATCACTTTTTCGAAAACGGGTCTAACGTTTTTTTTTTTTTATGATACATATTTACAATGTGATGGTTTTAGGTGGTGAAAATTGATCTAGCTGGGTCTCATTTCTAGAAAAAATCGTTTTCTCTATTTTCAATCGAGCAGCACTCGGTCACCCAGTAGGTACGAGACAATTAAATGTGAATGCAGCAGAGGCATATTAAAACCGCAATGGAAATGAAATGAATATGTGTATTGTAAATTGTAGAGATTTTATAACTAAGAGCGAAGCCACAGCACTGCGGTTCGGCACAACAAAGTACCGAGATTATTAACGTTGCACAAGTCTCACAACGTATCATGGAAATTTTCAACGACAGCCACGTTCGACACCACATACGATGGTCTTTGCGTTGCAACATTTGTGACAACGCATCACATTGCGGTGTGACATCTTTCTTGCCGACTGCAAAAAATTCGCATTTGTTTTAGTTTAATTTCATGTTGGTCATGATCCGTGTAACTGGGTCGAAATATGGGTATAAAATACAAAAATCGTGAGTAGCTACCTGTTTCCATCCAGAACGTTATTTTTAACCGACTTCAAAAAAAGGAGGAGGTTCTCAATTTGACTGCATTTTTTTTTATGTTCGTTACCTCAGAACTTTGGACTGGGTGAACCGATTTTGATGATTCTTTTTTTAATCGAAAGCTGGTGGCTGTCACGTGGTCCCATATAAATTTTATTGAGATCTGATAATGGCATCCATGATAAAACCATATAAGTCTTAAATTTGTATTAAGTATGTGCGCGACAAATGGACGAATAACTCAATATCACGCCAACCGATTTCGATGATTCTTTTTTTAATCGAAAGAAGGTGCTTGTCATGCAATCCCACATAAATTTGAACGAGATCTGACAAGTAGTTTTTAAGTAACTTTGAACATTTTACACTATAACTTTGTACATACTTTGTACTACTCAAGAAATGAGTTTTAGCGATTGAAGTTCACGCACGTAAATTCCTTCTTCTGCCAGAATTGGAGCACCTGCTAGCTCACAGCGAAGCGCGTATCAAGCTGATCGTTACTGATGGCGTGTTCTCGATGGACGGCAACGTGGCGCCCATCCAGGGCCTGCGGGTCCTGGCTGACAAGTACCGCGCGCTGCTGTGTGTGGACGACAGCCACGCTACTGGCTTCTTTGGTGAGACTGGGCGGTAAGTGCGTTTCACATAAGGCTATGAACTTTATTTTCAGTGAAAGTCCCGTCAAAATCGGTCCAGCCATTTCAGAGATTAGCCGGAACAAACAGACAGACAAAAATTGTTAAAATTGTTGTTTTGGTATATGTACCGTGTATACATCCAAATACATTTAGTAAAAAGCGGTTATTTTAATATTACAATCAACACTACAATTTTATTTATTTGTATAGATATTCTGAAAAGACTTATTATGAAGTAACAACAACTCATTAATTTCATAGTTAAGGCTTTGAATCTGTCTGTTATTAGCACCAGTCAAGACGCGAGTGTGTTGGTACCTATCTGTCTGTAGGTATTATTCAATTGCGTAGCAACATACGTTCGAGACCAATGTCTGCAGACTGCACCAATTTCACTCTGCTGCATCCGTTCTAGATGTGTCCTCCTAGATGCCGATGCTAGGGCTGCTTGACCATTTACATAAATATGACACTAGTGCAGGTGAGCCACATTTAAGTTGGTGTATTTGATCACGTCTAGTGGAACAGAAGAACACTGCGGCGTGATGGGCGCAGCAGACATCATCTGCTCGACGCTGGGCAAGGCGGTGAGCGGCGCGGCGGGCGGGTACACCACGGGGCCCAGTGAACTCATCACGCTGCTAAGGAATGTGTCGCGACCCTATCTGTTCTCCAATGCGCCGCCGCCGCCTGTAGTTGCTGCGTCGCTTAAGGTATCTATAGTAATCAGTGTAATCACCCTTTGCTGTAATATGCTGAAACCTAAAGCTTTTTTTGTTTTAAATTGCGACAGAGCCACAGAATATAAAAGAGCAGACAATGGATTCCACGCAATTTTATTCTGTACTGTCTGATATTATGAATAAAACATTTTGAATTTCGAATTCTGATATCCACTGAACTAAACGTAGTTTAAACTCTGTTCACTGAACTCTAGTCCATCCATCCATCCATCAGCCCTTGGAGGTCTACTGCTGGACATAGGCCTCCCCTAACTTGCGCCACTCTGGCCGATCCTGAGCCTTCTGAACCCAGTGGATGCCCCCTATTTTCTTCAGGTCGTCAGTCATCCTGGTCGGGGGGGCGTTTTATACTCCGTTTTCCGAGACGTGGGCGCTATTCGAGGTCCTTTCTTCCCCAACGGTTATCGGTCCTTCTAACTATGTGGCCACTTCAGCTAGCTTATTCGCTGGGCTATGTCGGTTTTCTGTTTCGGTATTTCTGATGCGATCACGTAGAGAAATACCGAGCATAGCCCTCTCCATAGCTCGCACTCCCTCTCACTCTAGTCCACAGAGTACTCAAGTCTTAAACGCTACGTTTCTCTCATTGTCTAGTCCCTGGAGTTAGTGGAGCAAGGCGCGGAGCTCCGTCAGCAGCTCCGAGACAACACCACTATGTTCCGCGCGGGGCTGCAGTCCGCCGGGCTCACCGTGGCCGGTGACGACCACCCCATCTGCCCCGTCATGGTGGGCGAAGCACCCTTGGCGGTGGACCTTGCTACGGGCATGCTGGGTAATGTTTATGTTGTCGCTTAGTTCTAATACCGATTCTATCAACTATATCGACGGTTCAAAATCAATGATGTCTATTTCAAAAAAGAAAAAAAAATAGTGTTCAATAATAGGTATGGTTAGAAAACTTTTTTATCTATACTAATATGTATAAAGAGGAAAGATTTGATTTTTTGTTTGCATTGAATAGGCTCCGAAACTACTGAACCGATTTCAAAAATTCTTTCACTGTTGGGAAGCTACACTATCCCCGAGTAACATAGGCTATATTATATTTGAAAAAAATAGGGATCTTTAATAAAACTCCAGTAATGTAACCCAAGGTGTAAAAAAATAAGAAAACCGAAGCAAAGCGAGGGCGGTTACTCGTACAAAATAAAGAGAAACTTTTTTAATAGATATTGTTGATTCTTAACCGTCGATGTCGATTCTAACAATTGTTATGGATATGCTATGGATGCTATTCTTCTAACGCCCCAACTCAAGAGTCACTAACGGTTACTTTAATCGCTGCTTAGTAACGAATCACCATACAAATAGAGCGATTTAAGTAGCCGTTAGTGACTCTGAGTTGGGGCGTTAGTTTACTAAGTATATAACTTAAGTTGTTCAGTTAGTAACACGTCTTGACGACTGTAGCACCTACATTGGTTATGACAATTCCTACAACATTAGGGTTCAAAAAGTTCTTTTTGTTTAAATTTATAATGAAAAATGTGCTATAGTTTAGTTTCGTGGACTGTAGGTATCTGTAATGTAAAACATTTCTAAAGCGTTATGTTTATTTTTGTATTTATTTATTTACACAGAGCGTGGGATCTACGTGGTGGCGTTTAGCTACCCAGTAGTGCCAAAAGGCAAAGCGAGAGTGCGCGTGCAAATAAGCGCTGCGCACACACAAGAAGACGTCACACGCGCGGTCGACGCGTTCGCAGATGTCGCTAGGAGCGTGGGTATTGTCAAGGCATAGAAAACTACCATGAAGAAAGATGTAACATTCCTGTCCAGTTTATTGACGCTCAAGAAGTATTATCAAGTTGGATTGGATTCTCATTTCAGGCATTTTATTGTTTTTAGTGCATATCGTTACTGTCATGGTTTTATATTATCCACGCGCGTATAGTTAAACTGTTTCAAGATATTCTTTATTACTTTACTCAAGACAGATTGTTTACTTAAACGTTATTTTTGGATATTCATGTAATTGTTTTTATTGTAAATACTTATAAGTTATAATTTTATCATAAACCTATAACTTTATGTCTCTTGTATGTATGTAAATATATAAAAAATAAAAATATAGTACCTTAATAAATTAAAATAAGTTTTATTCATTTATAATTACATCGTTCAAGAACTAGAAGAAGATAATTCAATAAAAGTAAAAAGAATAAAACACAAGGAATTATAATAATAGACAATCTATTAACAATAATTTATTACGGTAATAAAACTCACACTTTATTGACAACTTCGTATAACACTCAGTGCGTCCAGTAAACTCTACTCTTACATAAAATAATGGTTCAACTATAATTACATTTAAATATTTACATTGGTATCAACCGAGTTCTCACTTTCACTGTTATTGCAATATACACTCTATCGCTGTACAATTAAAGGCTTCTGGAGATCTCGCAGGACCGCTTAAACATACCGTTTAAATTAAAATCTTGGCCAAAATTCCCGCACACAAAAATGAACTTTTAAACTTGGGTACGTAAATGCTTTAGCGTATTGTTGGTACACTTGGTCACTTTTTCAAAGTAATTTTTCTTATTCTTCTTATCCTACAATCGCTAATCTGGAGGGTAAATTTTCCTCTGCAACTAACGCCTACCGCAGTATATGTCGAGTGGACGTATTGAGACCATTCTGAGCAACCTAGACCCTTACCGACTTGGCAAATCACATTTCGAAGCGGCCATGGCCATCAGTGAGCGACATTTGGTTTGTCGGCTGGTGGGGCTGCAACAAACAAACAAACAACGTTAATTATTGTGATATTCCAGTAAATGCAATGTTGTCACAGGATCTAATTTGGAACATAATGTCAAAGATTCGTGTTTGAAGTTTAGGAATCATCAATAAAAAAAGTCTGCAACTTAACTATGTTGTTTATTTTTTATTAATCAATAATTTATATTATCGACTTAATATCCGATTTTCGGGATAGACATTAATTTGACAGATATATAATAAATAAATGTTTGTTCTCGGTGGTTGGTAGTTGGAATTTGACAGTCTATTTTGTATGTATTTACCTTGACCTTACTAGCGATAAGAGGTCATTATGATCGCAGCTGTAACTGCATTTTCTTTTTATCTAATGAAATGAATCTATAGATAGCTCCAAGATTACAGAGTTTATCAAAAATAAGAAAAGATAACAAGTTCATAGAATAAACATTTGTTCATACAAAAAAAGGTTACAGCATCTATCATAAAATCAATTACGATAGGCAAAAGTCGTCCGCAAGCGTCATACTTTTTAGCATCAAGACAATACACTGCTCAAAATAGTTTCGACACACAGATGGTTAAACCGTCGACGAAGATCTTCGTAATGTTTCTGAACAATGAACTCATAATACATTTTAATCTCTTTCGGCTATGACGTAAGCCAGTTCATTACTTGCAATTACCGGTTACACGGCCCTACAATAACTCATTTCCCGGGTTTCACAGGGCTGTTACATTGAAATTTCAGTTTAAAGATCTCTATTTCATTGGCATATGTAGCTAAGAATATAATTTACATGAGAATATTGACTAAAAGTAGGTACTTTTTACAATTGATTTTAAACACTTTTTTACACAGCCCTGTAGCCTAATTCCTTAGATATCCTCTACCGGGCGAGGTGCCTGGATTCGATTACAGGTTGTAAAAAATTTTTTTACAAAATGTTTAAAATTCAAACTCAACTCGATATATTATGTGTTTTTTTTAAGTTATTACTTAAAGTTAATATTTGATTTTCTAAAGTAAATTTTCCGGCCAATATTGTCCTAATATTAGGTTGACACGAACTATGATGTAACTATGAATTATTTAAGTAACGTAACTGGGTCATCCAATGAACGACAATCGACAAATAAATAGTCTGAATTTGACATGAATCAGTTAAGTCATTTTGTTACACGATCACTAATAAAATTAACGATTTATGACTAAATAATGATCCTTATTCTTGTTTTAATTTTTAGAGTCACGCAACTATTATTCTTGTTCTTAGCATGAATTAAAAAATACTAAAACATTAAACAAATATAACAGCAACGGGTACAGGATGCTAAGTAGGTCACATAGTCATTATTTATCAGTGGCGTAACTAGCCCTAAGGAGGCCCCATATCAATATTTGTTGTGGGGCCCCCTCAACGTCAGCTGTCAAATATAAAAGGAGTGTAGCGGTCGTAGGCCGCTGGCGAGCTTTTTTTGGGAGTGTTAGTGGGGGCCCCTAGATATACGCTGGGGGCCCTGTATAATTGATACGGCTGATACGGTAGTAGCTACGTCCTTGTTATTTATCCAAATGCAGTAGGTTGATCAGTCTACAATGTAGCAGCCCTATAATGGTCGTTTAAAACAACATTGCTACACCAATTACTGTTTCTTTTTATAACTTTTGATTTCGAGACACATGATTTTGTTTGTCATGGCTATGCTGAGAAAATTGAACCTACTGCGAAAAGCGTAAAGATGAGAATTCAATGACAAAAAATATTCATCCAAGGAAGCAGATTTTTGCAACCATGAATGAACCTTCGTGTATTCCAGGATTTTCCTTATAATTAAAATGCACTCTCACGATGCATTTAAGGTGAAAAACAACGAGGATATTGGACACTAGGTAATTGTGTACACAAAATAATGTACTAGGAAGGTTGACCTTAGCCGAGACATTGAAAGCCCTAATATGTCATTTATATTACACGGAAGACAACTCGGAACGTGAAGAACCTTCGCTTAATTTCCTATATTAAATGTCAATTAAGTCTACATTGGATTTAATTGATACGTGACCTGTATTGTTATTTGTCTTTCTATCTACAGAAGTAACAGATCGATGATTGTTTGTAGGTCAACAAGGTTATAAGGCCAAAACAATTTTATTGCTTGGAAATTTTTACGACATATTTATAGCGATTGTTAATGCGCTGGAAGATAGTATAGCGCTATAGTTAACATTTACTTTTTAGATTTAATAAGTATTATTGATACATTTAATGTTGAAATAAAATTATTGCGGATAACGCGGATTTGTTTTTAATTCTCGACGCAAAAAGAGTGCATTATAAGTCTGACGGGTCTGTCTGTCTGTGGCATCGTAGGTTCTAAACGAATGGACCTATTGCGATGCGATTTTTTTCTTTGGAAGCGTAATCGAAATGGTGTTTATTTATGTTTGGTGAAAATTAAACTGTCAGAGGTTTTTGAAATTTAAAAAATTATAGTTATTGGATTTTTCAAATATATATTAATATTAGTTTTAATATTACCTTGTGGCGGCGCTGGTGGCGCCACTGTAGCGTTGTTGACGGCGGTGGTCGACGTCGCCGTACTCGTCACAGGCATCGGTGTAGTAGGCGCGGGCGTGCTCATTTGCTTCTGAAAACATTATTAATGTTATGAATAAACGTTCACATACTGTCACACATCAAATGAATACAAAAACCAGTTCATTAATAAATATAACACCCTAGCAATAGATTTCTGGCTGGGCAAGATACCTATATGTTTCTTCCCGGGTCCACGACAGGTTTGTGATGTCTACTAAATTAAATGGATCGTGCTATAACAATCGTGAGTACCTGTTACAGTTAAAATATCCGGGAAAACGTTTTACCATTAAACTTTTTAGACGTCTCCCTGATCGACCGCACAAAAATTACTTTTTAACAAAAAATAAAAGCAACGAAAAAAAAACTGAAAAGCGACAAATAAAATAAACCATTTAGTATTATAAAGGGCATCGAACCTAATTGGCACACCTACAAGTCCGCCATTTTGAAAAAACCTCGATTCGGCGGCCAGTGATGAAACATGTGTCAATCGATAGACTAAATGATTATGATCAAAAAGTACTCAGTGATGAAATGTCGTAAGGGATATACTTTCTGAGATAAGTGAGTTCAAAACTGTAGAAAAATAAAGCAAAAAACTTCGTTTCGGCGGACATTCATAAATCATATGTCATTCGATAGGCTAAATAATTACGATTAAAAAGTATTAGGCGATAAAATGTTGTAAGTGATATAATTTCTGAGATATTTGAGTTCAAAACCGTGGAAATATAAAGAAAAAAAAACTTTGTTATGGCGGACATTGATGAAACATATGTCAATCGATAGGCTAAATGAATACGATTAAAAAGAATTCAGTGATAAAATGTTGTAAGTGATATATACTTCCTGAGATATTTGAGTTCAAAACCGTACAAAAATAATACATTAAAAATTATCATTTACTTATTTTGAATTTATTGGGTCAATAATGAAAAATAAGTATATTATGCCTTAGGTGTATGTGCTGCATAACGGGTAGGTTTGAATTAAAAAAAAAGCAAAGCAAAAGCTAACTACTAGGTTGTTTTATAAATAATTTATTTGCCACCAGCGGCTACAGCTTTGGCAATTACTCTAAACCAAAAGTTAAAATTCATTATTGGCTTAGTTTTCTATATCATGTCTGACAATCACTGAATCTAAAAATTCCGCTGGTGATAAAGGCAATGTTTCCTGATGTCGAGCCCATGCCAACACACATTATATGGGAACAACAGGACAAGGTTCTTTTTCCCACTATGCATGAGCAGTACCATCCCGCGATTTTATCTCTACCCTTAAGTTGTTTGTTTGACGAATTTGTTTAATTTTTATAATACACGAGTAACCGCCCTCGCGTTGCTTCGGTATTCTTATTTTTTACACCTTGGGTTACATTATTGGAGTTTTATTAAGGATCCCTAATTTTTTTTTAAATAAAATATAGCCTATGTTACTCGGGGATAGTGTAGCTTCCCAACAGTGAAAGAATTTTTCAAATCGGTTCAGTTGTTTCGGAGCCTATTCAATGCAAACAAAAAATCAAATCTTTCCTCTTTATATATTAGTATAGATAACGTAATTGAGGTAAGGAAAAAAGTGACCGGTACACTTTAATTGCTGAATCGCCATAAATAACTAACCATAAATACGGCATAAACACTCTGGTCATCCCTCACCTTGATTATGTGTATGTGTTGATTATGTATGTGTTGATTATGTATGTGTGTTGTACAGATTTGTCAGAGGAACTTCTGAATAAATTGGAGCGCCTTCTTAATAACTGTATTAGATATATCTTCGGCTTACGTAAGTATGACCACATATCCTAGTTCCATTCCTAACTTAAATGGCTACCCATTCGATACAGGCGAAACTTCAGAATTCTCTCAACATTTTATGCTATTTTGAATAATTTGTCTTCTCATGTTTATTTAAACGAAACCCATAGCACTGCTTATTTCGAGAATTCCTTCACAATACAGTTCATACTGTTCTGGAACTCCTTGCTTGTAGACACCAAAAAATCATAGACTACCAAAAGCTCCTTCGAAGTAGGTACACTACCTGAAGTTCGGTAGCACTACCTGAAGCAATTAGAATGTTGTCGCCCGTGGTCTTCAACCAGATGTTATATATGTATTTATAAATATTTATTTACTTAATATATAAGATGTTTATATGTAAATATGAATAAAACTGTATTTATTTAATTTTGTTTATGTATATTGTGATTTTATATGTATATAGTAATAGTAATTATTCTAAATATTCATAATATTTCTTATCTGGCATTACACTGACACAGTTCTGTTACAGATCCACTAGAAATAAAAAGACAATTACATTTTTTTTTATTTTTGTACGGTTTTGAACTCAAATATCTCAGAAAGCATATTACTTACGACATTTTATCACTGAATACTTTTTGATCGTAATCACTTAGACTATCGACTGACACATGTTTTATCAATATCGGCCGAAACGATGTTTTTGCTTTATTTTCCTACGGTTTTGAAGTCAAATATTTCAGAAAGTACTTACGACATTTCATCACTGAATACTTTTTCATCACAGTCATTTATTCTATCGATTGACATATGTTTCATTACTGGCCGCCGAATCGAGGTTTTTTCAAAATGGCGGACATGTAGGTATGCCAGGCTCCATACAAAAATGTTGGAAGCCCTTTAGATCCTAAGTTATCTGTAAATAAATAATTTTGAGACCGTGCCAAACAGACAAACCAACAAAATTAATTACATAAAGTTCATTTTATGAGGGCAGCGGCATGCGATGCACATGGCAGCAGCAGCGCGGCGCACATCTTTTCACCGTTTGTTTTTTCATTAGTTTGGCACCGCCTCAAAATTATTTATTTACAGATAATTTAGGATCTTAATTTATAATACTAAATGGTTTATTTTATGTTTCGCTTTTCAGTTTTCTTTCGTTGGTTTTATTTTTTGTTAAAAAGTAATTATTTTTTTACTTTTTACTTGCTATGAAAATTAATATTGGTAATAGATTCAGTTACCAGGTAAAATGTAGTAGGTGAAATATCAATCATCCCCTATTTTCGTACCTTTAGGTGTAAATTTTGTTTCCAAATTTAAAGAAGAGTAACTTCAAGGAATACAATATTCAATAAAAAAAGAATCATCGAAATCGGATCATCCAGTACAAAGTTGTTGGTTGGGGTAACGGGTAAAAATTCCGTGGGTGAATAATCAATCATCCCCTATTTTCGTACCTTTAGGGTGGGAATAAAATTTTCAATATCATACATTAAAAAAATATACGTGTCGAATTGAGAACCTCCTTCTTTTTTTTCGTCGGTTAAAAAGGTTCATAATGTTGCATCTTCATTTCTTAAATCTCATCATGAGTATCGTGACACGGAACCGTAACAGCGGTCCGGCGTAATATCAGTAGTGTAAACCCACCTTAATACCGCGATAGAATAACTTACGAACTATACTACGATCGATTTGCAGCCGAAACAAATGTAAACAAACCATTAAAATCGTTTTCTATCGTTTTTCACCAACTGACATGAATTTGTACACCAAATGCGTTTTATTTAGACAAACTCCCATTAAGGTATTTGTGAATTCTTTAATAAATACATAATATTGATCGATAACAATTATAAACTCCGAGTAAATGTGGAAATAAACAAAATTAAATAACACCGTCATCATTCAAACACTTTGCAATGACAATCTTATTTCCAAGAAGAGATTTGAAACGTTTAACATAATGTACTATTTTGCCCTAATGAGTAGGTAGTTTGTCTAAATAAACGCATTTGGTGTACAAATTCATGTCAGTTGGTGAAAACCCTAAAAAACTATTTTAATCTTTTGTTTACACTTGTATCGGCTCCAAAACGACTAAAGTATAGATAACATAACAATTTTCAATAACTTACATTAATCTGCTCAATCTTCATTTGCAGGGCGTCCACTCTACTTGCCAATGTTTCGTTGAGTGACGTCATCTGCAACTTCAGTTCGTCTTCTCTCTTTCCATTGACCGTCGTGTTGGCTATCGTGTCATTGGTCCTGGACTCCAGCTCATGAAGAATGGATCTAATGTCGTCCACGCCTGAGGACGCTGCTATTGCTTGTGACTTCGTTGTTTTCAACAAAGTATCGAAGTCTTGCATCTGAAACAATATTTATTTACTACTAGCTGATCCGGCGAACTTCGTATCGCCTAACAAACTAAGTTACTCCTTGTTACATCAGCTATCTGCCAGTGAAAGTCCCGTCAAAATCGGTCCAGCGATTTCAAAGATTAGCCGAAACAAACAGACAGACAAAAATTGTAAAAAAATGTTGTTTTGGTATATGTACCGTGTATACATCCAAATGCACTTAGTAAAAAGCGGTTATTTTAATATTACAAACAGACACTCCAATTTTATTTATTTGTATAGATGTATAGATGCATAGATAGATTAGTTTAGAATGAAGAATTTTGGGACTCAAGAATAGAGAGAGCCTCTTCCTAAGTTCCAATCTGCTACCAGATTTATTATTATTAATATTCAATCTATTACGCTATAAATAATCGTCGCCTTTGTCTTCGGAATTACGTCCAGCGTAAACAAATTACCTTGGAACCAAAGTTAGCGACAGTGACTTGCAGTTCAGCCAGTCTCCGCGGCATGTCCGCCAGTTTCGGCGCTGCGGAGAGCTGGTCGGTGACGGAGGCGATGTCCCCGGCCGCTCGCTCCATGCGTTTGGTCAGCTCCTGGTGCTCTAACTCTAGGCGGGAGAGCCTCGCGCTCAGGTCTGTAGTGTTAGCTCGCAGCTCCTTAGCCGCCGTGTGGCACACCTGCAACGCGTCGCCGACGCTGTTGCTGCTGGATATCACTGTGGACAATTGTTTATTGTTGTTTAATCATAATGAAAAATAACGTGCAATGTAAATTCATTGGGTAGGTACACACCTAATTTGATACCCACATACAATCACCTACTTATTAAAATAAATTAAGTTTCATTATAAAATGTCCTCGTGATCTGAACATCAACGTAATAATCATTGTATCAGCTGATCTTTTTTCGGCATCCCAATTATATTAAATTAGATTCTTATAAACAAATAAATATTTACATTCACGCGTTTAGTAGGTAATAGCAGGCCTGGCGCACCCCGCATTTTAGCTATGACGTTACAAGTATGCGTTCGGCGTGTCGGGCTAATTCAGAAAATTCATAATGGTTGTCACACATTCGTAATCTGTCACACATTTTAAAAATTAACTTTCAGAAAAAAAAAACAAAATTAATTATTATAATTTTTATAAATGTCACTTTTCTTCATGTCATCACACATGTCATACATTAGTTCGATACAATACGCTGCGTCGCGTTTTCTACGATAATAACTAAAATGAAAGCAAAAGCATATTGCATCGCATTCCGCTGCTTAAACTTAATAATTTGTTATCCTTATTTTTGTCTCTCATATTCACATTATTAATTATATTGTAGTAGAGTTACTACTTAGGTACTTACAATTAAATAAGAATTCAAAAAATATTTGATGTTTGAGATTGACGATCGACTGTTTTTTCTGTTTCCTAAACACCTAAAATATTTGTTTTATAGACAAAGTATGTACACAACATATACCATGCGGTATATCTTCTCATTTCTTCATAAAAGTAGCATGGGCATTTAACTTGTCATTAAACTTTCAGATTAATTTATTATTCTTTCAAATAAAAGCGGCCAAGTGCGAGTCGGACTCACCCATGAAGGGCTCCGTAGCAGCAAGTAACATAATATAAAAGTTCTTGTAGTTCGTTGTAACTTTGATCGATGTTTTTTGCGGTTTACGATTTATGACGTATTAAAAAAAAAACTACTCATTAGATTTCGTTCAAATCAATTTTTGTTGGAAGTTTGCATGGTAATGTACATCATATATTTTTTTTAGTTTTATCATTCTCTTATTTTAGAAGTTACAGGGGGGGGACACATTTTACCACTTTGGAAGTGTCTCTCGCGCAAACTATTCAGTTTAGAAAAAAATGATATTAGAAACCTCAATAACATTTTTGAAGACCTATCCATAGATACCCCACACGTGTTTTGATGAAAAAAAAATTTGAGTTTCAGTTCTACGTATGGGGACCCCAAAATTTACTGTTTTTTTTTTCTATTTTTGTCTAAAAGTCTTAACGCGGTTTACAGAATACATCTACTTACCAAGTTTCAACAGTATAGTTCTTATGGTTTCGGAGAAAAGTGGCTGTGACATACGGACGGACAGACAGACAGACATGACGAATTTATAAGGGTTCCGTTTTTTGCCATTTGGCTACGGAACCCTAAAAAGACAACCCTGACATTACCAGAGAGGATAAGCGATAGTGTTAGAAAGGAAGGCAACTCAATACAAACAATAGTAAACGAACCCCGAAAAAATTGTCATTGATTTTTTGTTATGCCTTTTATAATTTCATCATTATTTTCCCATGAAATAAGTGAATGACTATATCTAATGATAAAAACATTAATGAAAATCCCATGATCTAAAATTACATTGGTAACAGATAAATGTAATCTGTGCAGACATTTTTACTGAAGCCCGATTTGTAATTACTTGACGGATTTTTCAAATTGTTTGGTTTCATCTTCATCTATGATCCTTCAGACTGCGATGCGATGCGTCAGTTCACTTCACTAATCTACTTTGAAGCAGCATGCTGCACTATTCTTTATAAACACTCGTCACTGCTAACCGAGTCCTCATTGTCTAAATTTTACCAAAAAAAAACCTTTTTTCAAAGAAAAAGTTTTCGAGAACCTTTATATGTAGGTATATAAAAATCGCCATGTAAAGGTCGATGCATACGTAACGTGGACGGCGCATAAATATACGTGCGTGCCCCGTTCCCGTCCCGTCCGTGCCTCCGTGGCGTATGCGCTTTCGTTTACATTTTCTAAGAAACAATGTTTCCAAAACTTCACGTCACGTCCCGTCCCCGTCCCCGTCCCATCCACATTACGTATGCATCGACCTTAACCCATCCTCAGAACATAAATTTGATAAATATGGGACCAATCTAGAAACTTTGAAAAAAAATCCAAATCGATTTATACCTAAATGACGGAGTTCTCAGCTAACAAAAATAAAAAAAGCGAAAAAACTAAATAAGTACAGTTGAACTGAGAATCTCCTTTTTGAGAAGTCGGTTAAAAAGGGCGTGAAAAGCATACAGTTTTGCAATCAAGTTTTATTTAGCTTCTCTTGGATTGTCCAAAGGTGATCTGGACAAGGTAGTTTATCAGTTGTTACACTTGTTACGTAATCTTAATGAGTATAAGTAATAGGTATGTGCAAGAAATTATTATAAGGTTATCATACGAAAATTATCATAAGACTAAATTAAAGAGGTGAAGGTCAGCAAATGAAAATCTTATTACATAATGGTAAGAAGTAATTTACTAATTCTTGCGATAGCATATATGTAGAACATACGCTATGTCATTTTACGGCGATTGGTTTATTTTTAATGAATAAGAAATAAACATGAATGCTAACTTTTAAATCAACGCCATTTTTTCTTTGATAAACCAGTTTTATCAGTAAAAAATAGATATTAACATTGCAAATGGATATTGAGAGTGGAATGTTTTTCTGTCTACTTTTGACAACCCATGGCCTCGTCGGGTTGTAGAAAAACGTTATAATCAAATTATTCGTTGAATACTACAGACCCATTATAAATTATTTGTTTTTGTAAATAAAAGGTTTTGTAAATAAAAGTATGGTCTATAGGAATTTGTAGCTGGTTTGATGACGATTACGTTTGTTCCTGAGCAAGGTAGAGTAAGCCTCAGATAAATGGGATCTTATTGTGAACATTCAAGGCACTCTTAGAACCGGAATGACAATCAGAAATTCTTTATAATATTCATAGTTAAAAATTTTAAAAATGTGTTCCAAGATATTATTAACTACGAGTAACCGCCCTCGCTTTGCTTTGGTTTTGTTATTTTTTTATACCTTGGGTTACATTATTGGAGTTTTATTAAGGATCCCTAATTTTTTTGAAAATATAATATAGCCTATGTCACCCGGGGGTAGCGTAGCTTCCCGACAGTGAAAGAATTTTTCAAATCGGTTCAGTAGTTTCGGACCCTATTCAATGCAAACAAACAATCAAATATTTCCTCTTTATAATATTACTAGCTGTTGCCCGCAGCTTCGCATGCGGAAATTATGCTTATCATATATTTTGTACCCCTTGCAGAAGAAAATTTAAAAACAGGTTAATTTATATTAAAGTACTTATATTTAGGAATTTATATATTGAAACGTACGATATAATCACAAATCATTCCTCCGGGAACGAATTTTGAAAAATAAACATTAAAAGATAATATTAGTTTTTTCTTTTTCGTGAAAAATTTAGACAAACTCGAAAACATGTATTTCATCAATTAAATGAGGAATGTTTGTTGCAAATTTAAAGAAAATCGTTAATATTTCAAAATATTCCACACTAAGTTTCATCTTGTTTCCGGTGAAAACTTTTAATTTTATCGGGACGAAAAGTTTTTTAAAACGTGATCCAAAGTATGAGGAACAACATAACTAATTTCCGTCGAAATCAGTTCAAGGGTTTTCATGTAATGCCCGAACAGACAAACAGACACTAATTTTAAAAACAAATTTTTTGGTGTTCTAACACGTTATTGACGTTCCCCTATTTAATGTACAGAAAAACTGGCTCTTGAGTGTTATTAGAAAAAAACCAAAAAGGTTCCGTTATTTCCATCCATCCAGGAGATATGTAATCTTGTCTCCAAGTAACACCACCAGATCCTAAATGGATCAATGATGAACTGGTTTTACGATGCAGCACAAATACTTATCTTTAAAAAAGGTTCTGTTGTTTCCATCCGGACACTTACACTCCCTCTCCCTCTCCCGCTCCCACTCCCTCTCCCATTCAAACTATCTCTCTCTCTCTCTCCCTCTCCCTCTCCCACTCCCTGTCCCTTTCCTTCGCCCGTTCACGGTCCCTTTCCCGCTTCCTATCCCTCTCCCGCTTCCTATCCCTCTCCCGCTTCCAGTTCCTCTCTCGCACTCGGTCCCTCTCCCGCTTTCTGCACCGCTCCCTCTCCCGCTCCCTGTCCCTCTCCCTCTCCTTCTCCCGCTCCCGGGCCCTCTCCCGTTTCCTGTCCCTCTCCATCTCCCGCTCCTCGGCCCTCTCCCACTTCCTGTCCCTCTCCCTCTCTCTCGCTCTCCCTCTCCCTGTTCCTCTCCCGTTCCCAGTCCCTTTCTCGCTTCCTGTCCCTCTCCCCTCCCCCTACCGTCCGTAAAGTCCTCTACAAAATTTTTTTGTTTCTCACTATAAGCTTACATATTAATTTTCATATTTCTGAGTTTGAAAATGACAAAGTTCTAGAAAAACTTGCAACCTCTTTATTTACCTCTTAGGGGATGAAATTCCAAAAAACCTGTTACAGTTAATTTTTGATTTATTTTCACATTTCTGAGTTCGATATTGACGAAGTTTCGTACAAACTTACATCCCTGGTTTTATCCCTTAGTGGATGAATTTCCAAAAAAAAACCTGTTACAATTTATTTTTGTTTCTAATTATAAGTTAACATATACATTTTCACATTACTGAGTTTACTTACTTTAGTATTACCCTTTATGGGGATGAATTTCGAGAAAACCGTGATACAGTTAGTTTTTGTGTCTAATACAATGCTTATGTACAAATTTTCATCCTTTTCAAAACTGACGAAGTTGCCATACTAACTTGCACTCCCTTAATTAATTAACCCTTCAAGGGAGAATTTTCCAGAAAAACATATTACTGATTGATTGTTTCTAATCTTGAGCTAATATACAAATTTTTATGTTTTTAACTTCAAAAATGACGAAGTTGCATAGTAAGTTCCATCCCCTAAAGTAACTCTTTAAGGGATGATTTTCAACTAAATTTTAACTTTTGTTCATAACAACAAACATACATTAAAATTTTCATATTTATAGCTCTAAAAATGACGAAGTTGATTTGTATGTAAATGACTTCTAACCCCTATTTTTAGGGGATGAATTTTGAGAAAACAGTAATACAGTTATTTTTTGTGTCTAACTATAAGCTTATATACAAATTTTCACCCTTATTACTTCAAAACTGACGAAGTTGCCATACTACCTAATTACACAACCTTATTCAACCTTTTAGGGGTTGATTTTCCAAAAAAAACACATAACTTTTAAATTTTGTTTCTAATCTTGAACTAATATATAAATTTTCATGCTTTTAACTTCAAAAATGACGAAATTGCGTATTAAAGTCCATCTAAGAAATTAACCCTTTAAGGGATGATTTTCCAAAAAAATGTGTTGAAGTTAACTTTTGTTTATTACTATAAACATACATAAAAATTTCCTATTTATAACTCTAAAACTGACAAAGCTGATTTATATGTAAAAGACTTCCAACCCCTATTTTTAGGGGATGAATTTCGAGAAAACAGTGATACAGTTATTTTTTGTGTCCAACTATAAACTTATATACAAATTTTCACCCTTCTTACTTTAAAACTGACGAAGTTCCCATACAAACTTGAACAACCTTATTCGACCCTTTAGGGGTTGATTTTCCAAAAAAACACATAACCCTTAAATTTTGTTTCTAATTTTGAACTAATATATAAATTTTCATGTTTTTAACTTCAAAAATGACAAAGTTGCGTACTAAGTTAAATTGAAGAAATTAACCCTTTAAGGGATGATTTTCCAAAAAAATGTGTTAAAGTTAACTTTTGTTTATTACTATAAACTAACATAAAAAATTTCATATTTATAACTCTAAAACTGACGAAGTTGGTTTGTATGAAAGTGACTTCTAGCCCTTATTTGTACCCCTTAGGGGATGAATTTTCAAAAATCCGTTCTTAGTGGACGTCTCCTTAGCAAGAACTATCTACCTACCAAATTTCATCTTAATCGGTTCGGCAGTTTCTGAGATTTTTTGTTTAATCAGCGGTGTGTCGCTTTTCAATTTTATATATATAGATAGTATAGAAGTATAGATTACATTTTCCAAAGGTGCTAGAGTGGCAAAGCCATACCATACCTATGTCCTATATTTATTTTTCACAAATAATAATCAACGTAGTTTATGTTCTACACCAGGTTTACTGAAACCACGGTACACATTACGCATCCCCAGGGGTAACGCATTTACTTTTAATGGAATATTTATACAATGCCGCCTGCTTATGTTGTTACGACGTAGCCACTACATGAAAGATACTGACTACTTATTTATTTGAATAAGCTCCATTCAAAATTTGGTCGTAAGCAGTATCATGCAATTCATTTAAGATTCAAAATTTTACGTAAATATTGATAACCCTTAATAAAATATACAAAAAACAAAGAGTTGAAACTCGAAAGTGTTTTCGACGCATCGCTTAAATCTACAATAATCTACTCATATAAAAATTTTCCGACACTGATCTCTTGAGAATTAATAAATGCAATATAACACAAACACGTGTGTGTTGTGTACCTACAGGCAAGATCATTGAGAACAAATATTTATTTTGTAACATGTTTACCCTAGCCGGGCATGGAAAACTAGACCTCTACTTATACGAGTTATATTATGTATACCTTATAAAAATATTTTGTAATTTTTTTTAATCTAATTCAAAAAATAATTTGATTAAAAGAACGGATCACGTAACGCCTCACATCTACACATGTGCCATTACATCTCGATCTTCTATGGTTTTATTGGATTCTTAAATAAACAATAACGGCGTGGACACGTCATGTCTGCTGGCTGTATGGCTTGAGGCCTCTTCTAAAAATATATCTTGAACCTACACCCGGATATTGTCATATTGTGGCTCATGGCCGTATCAATTGTGCAGAGCGCAGAGAAAACTGCATTTTTTATTACAGAACACCCTATATAGCTCTGGCAGTATTGTTTATATACCCTTTAGACGGGGTAGACATGTAAGACATGTGACTGAAAAATTTTTGTTTACATTTTCCAGAACTATACAGATGCACAAACCAATTTTTTTGGTAAACAGCCAACAGAAAAGCCACCTGATGGTAGTCGTCACCATGGACCAAAAGAGAAGAGAGAGGAAAAAAGTAGTCTTTCTCAAGACCCTAGCCGGAAAACTATTAGTTTGACAGACTCGAGCAAGAGGGAAGCTAGACAGAAGACAGGTTTGACGAAAAAATCATCAATGACTTAATACCGAAAATATAATTCCATCGCCTTGTACAACACCATCGTCTACCATTACGGGATTAGGGTCAGTATTCTAGGCCCCCAGGCCCCAATACGACTTAAATAGACCTGCTCGATATTAACCGTCTGACGAGAGAGCAATCCAGGGTTCGATCACTCGATTCTCCAACGATGTCTCTACACAATCAAAACGTTACTTTTGATATTTGCCGCTTAACAGTTGGTACCTTTGACTTAATATTTTTTTTTTATTACATATTACATCTGGCAAGCGATAATAAAATTGTGAATGCGTGAGGATTGATGATGATCCTCCGATTATAATACATTCTGTACTTAAAGATTTTTTTAATTGTTTTTAATTTATTTATATTTTTACTTAAAAATAAATATTCGAAATTAGACATTACAAGAAAGATCAGAAAGAGGAGGACGAAGAAATATTTCAAATGAAAACAAACTTTGGTAAATTTGCACGCCAAATTCGGCATTCTGTAAGATAAAGGTGATCTATCTAAGTTATTAATCTTACAAAATGTAAACTGACAACAACAACTCTACAAATAGGTGCAGCCTGTTTATTTTCTATGAACATGACCGATCACCAACCTCGATCCATTTCGTGGCGGAGGGATACGATTTGTCGTCTGACATCGACGTACAACCAGAGGACTGTTGCGGCGGAGACGACACAGACGCAGAGCGCCAGGGCGGCGGCGAGGCGGACGAAGGGGCGGGATCGTCTGCGGCGAGAGCTCCTTCGCGCCCACGGCTCCCCTTCGTCACTGGACGCAGACAGGAGCCTCCCGCCTCGAGCGGCAGTCCCACTCACCAAAGCGTCCAATTCCCTTCTTTTCCGCATTTTCTTCCCCACCCGCAACGGCACCGACGCGTGCACCGCGCTCTCCATTCCGCACCTCAGCGCTACCGAGCACGCATTCGTATCACACTACACCGAATCCACTTACACCTTCACATTTACTGTCGAGCTTCACGCGACCGCCCAACGCAACGATTATCGAATGACTGTCAAGTTCGCTGTGACCAGCGACACGCGTGTCCTAGCTTTATCAATTTAAGGAAACATAACTACTGAAACGACGCGAATATCTCCTCTATCTGCACTTCTTTACGACTTGAGGTGGTCACTTTATTGCTTATTGGACCTACATTTACAATCAGTATCAATGTCGACGACCCTTCAGAGTACCGACCTGAATTGCAAACAAATCTAAATGAAAACGGCATCTCAAAGAGTCACTAATTGCACTATTCATTAAAGGCTATCATTCTATGTACGTCCAATTAATAGCTAAGAGCAATCAGTTCAAGAAGTAGACAAGGTATACGATTTACAATTTAAATGGATGACGATTTACATACTATAGGTACTAGTAGAGTAGTTTGATAGTTACTGTTAACAAATTGTATCTATATTACATATCACTGTACGCTACGGTCATTAGTGGAATGACTTTGAAATGTTGGGCGATTGGCTTGCGTGCCTTGATCTTACTTTTGTCTATTAGGAAATATAGAGTTTGGTTGAAGTTCAGGGTTGACGGAAAAAAATATTTTAGTAGGTAAGACGCATTCTCTGGTTATATTCCTCGGAGAAAGGTTTATTGGTTTAACTTAACGCCAATTAACACCTTGATCAAGATTCTAGGGAAACGACTGTTAAAGTCAAACATTACAATATTACTTCGATGGTACCATAAATGTTTTTTTTTGCAGTCAACTTTTTTGAAGTTACAGATTAATAAATAAAACTAATATAATTAATACAGGTGATAAAATAACTACTGATAGCAATGCTCGACCGTCGTCAACTATAACGTAAAGAAATCAGCGAAAGCTTTTTATTATGTTCAAGACTTGAGAATTATTTATAGATACAAAAATATCAGCATGATGGCAATGATTCATTATAAATGAATATAAACTAATAGAAACGACGTTATAAATTCCAAATCCAAATACTAAATTAAACTTCTCAGAATGAAATGAACGTTAAATCACATTAGATACTGAATACAGTATTATTACAATAGGAACATACAATAGCAGGCACGTCATTGCTTTAGACACGGAGAAACTATCGATAAAAATGCAAATATACAGGGTGGAAAAAAAGACGGTAGTTGGAGGAAAAGTGCCCTGAATATTGATGGTAGCTAAGGAAACATTCCTTTATTTTCAGAACCAAGTAAAACTGCATTCAAAGATTTTTGAAAACCTACCTGCTTGAGCAGGGTATCGAACCGGTAAAATGTGAAAAAAAACATCCCGTTTTGAAAAAAGGAATATTTCCTTTCAATAAAATTTGCTATCATCAATATTCAGGGTAGTTTTCCTCCAACAGCCGTCTTTATTTTCCACCATGTATATAAACAAAGCTAGAACCGTTTATAATGAACAAGTAATGTTTTAAACTGAAGAAAAGTAAACGCAGTTGATGTATTGATTTGCTACAGGTCACAGGGTTTGTAACTATTGTTAATACATGTAAAAATGCAATAGTTACCTACTGTTATGAATGTCTGAGTCAGCGAATCAATTTTAGGAAAACAATTTAATTCCCTAGACTCCAAAAACGGAGCAAACATCGTACTTACTCGAATATAGAGGTAAGTAACCTTCAACAGACTGAATTACGGCCGTAAAGTGTTATTGTTTTATGGTATTAACACGAAAAACTGCTAACAATAGATCTGGTCTAAAGGTTATTTAGAATTAAACAATAGACAAAAATCCTAGGTATATCAACCTCATATACAGATATTCCTTAATCTAAAGCTTAAAAAATCTTAGCTGTTAGTCCTTTACTTTATTATGAACCACATTTTTTTTATTAATTTCTTAAAAATTATTACACCTATTTGAATATTCAAAGTCAGATTTACAAGACAGCTTGTTGCTTATGTACCTAAATGCTCAAAAATTTATGAACTCTCTTTCAAGCTAATGATTTTCAAAAATTCGTTTAATTAGAAATATTTATAATCATACTGGATAAATTGGATTTGATTATAATAATCTTCGAAAAATTATGGATAAAATAATCCTTGTTAAAGATAGATAAATCATTTACGAATTTGTCACACTTACGCCCCAACTCAGAGTCACTTAATGGCCATTAAATTCGCTCCTTAGTACAGAATCACAAAAATTCACCCCCAGAGTCAGTTAATGGGCCTATAAAGACCCTTAAAGACAATTAAAGTTAATTATACAAATACCATTACTTAAACTATATTTAGGATTGATTTTGACGTTGACTTGACAATCTTGACATTAAGTTTACAATTTGAGTGATTTCGCCATTAAATATCTTTGGATTTCGCAAGCAAAATGTATAATTTCGCGGATTTCGCCGATTTTATTGAGTTTATTGATTACGATAAAAGAGTAGAAAGCATAGACATGTGGGGCCAAGGTGATATTTACGAGATTTTGATTTCGAGAAAATACACGGTCCAAGAATTTTATGCACGATACAAGTTTACACCAGAATGTGTAAAAACGGTTAGGTATATCGCCCATACTGGTGCCAGGCCTAACGAAACCACCAAAGAAAGGTTTAACATTTGCCTCGGAAATAATGATGCTGGTGACAATACGGTACTTTGCTACAGGCAGTTTTCAGGTTAGTTATCTACCGATATACCTAATAATATAATTAAATTGAATTGAGAGGAGGCAGGTATTTGTTATGAATTTTTTAATATACTACACTATTTTGTACACATTTACTCGAAGACCCGTGTGGTGCAATGGTTACCCTCAGTGGTTACCATACCGGATCGCTGTGCCAAGGGTTCTGGTCAGCGAGTCGGAAATTTGAATGATGAGTTCCAATTTCTGTTTTTTGTCTGGGTTCTTGGTGGCTCTTGTCTTTGTGTATTGTCCATAGCACTAGTTGGACTATATGAGTGTGAAGCATTATTATTATTTCTATTGCAGAACTTGGATGGAGATGTAATGAAAATCTGCCAGCAATCAGTCTCAAGAATTATTGATAGCAAGCAAAATGCAAGATTTTGTTAAATTCTCTTGTACTGTAACTAAAATTAACACAGTAAAGTAATGATATTTTTCAATCAAAAATATATTTCTGATATCTGATGTTATCATGAAGTAATATGTAGGTTCTAATTCTTGTGGTTTTGTTACAGACAACTTTTTATGAAATAGCTCAATTTCCTGGAGAGATTGAACATATAGATTGTACCCACATCAAAATAAGAAGTCCTGGAGGCATAACTTCAGAGGTTTATAGAAATAGAAACGGATGGTTCTCAATCAACGTCCAAGCTATCACAGGACCAAACTTGGAATGGAATTTCATGATTTAGTAGCTTGATGGCCTGGCAGTACTCATGACAGTTTCATTTACATTAAAACCTGAAACACCATAGAAAGATGTTTTGGCATTTGGAAAAGAAGATTTCCTGGTCTTCAAGTAGACATGGTTTTAAAGGTGGATAAAATTGTCGCTGTCATATGTGCATGAGCTGCACTGCATAATATAGCAGTGAAGGTGAATGACATGGTGCCTTCGGAAGGCAATAATTGTTATGATTTTGAAGTTGCACCAATTATGGAAAATCAAAATAACAATGGGTTTTCAGTGCATCAAAATTTCAACCAATTATATTGACACACTCAAAATCTATTGTTATTGGTTTACCAGTAAAATGATACATTTTATAGATGAGTATGTAAGCGTTTGTTATTATTATTATAAAAAAGTATTTGAAAATATTGTATTGTTTTCCTTTTTATTCTACGTCATACTTGGCAACCCTACAATGGCATATCCCTCACATTGTGGCCGGAGACCTGACTTCAGCAGTGGGAAAGCATAATTATGGGGAAGTTAGATATTGCAATGATGATGCATAAATAATTAATTCGCTCATTTTATCAAAGTTACTTTATTTTGAAAAATCACTTTTCACTTTATATAATTTTAGCTTAGCTTTTTCAAGCAACACCTTGTTTTTCTTCTTTCAGTAACACTGCTTTGTTTAATTTGTTGAATTTCCAACTGTAAAGATAAAAAATATATTTAGGATATTTGATAATAAATTATGATAAACTGTTAATAAAAGAGAATGGAAACACAACTATAATTATATTTATTTATTTATTTATTTATTCTTCTGAAACACCTTAAAGTAGGGGTTACAAGGGCGAACTTAATGCCTATTGGCATTCTCTGCCAGTTGACCCTGGGTGATGGTGAAAATTATTATATATATATATTATAAAAAAATTATACCTTTGTTTTCAAAGTTGGCATATCCATTTTTTTATTATTATCTAGATGTTTTATTCTCAGCGTAGCTTCCTATCGAATATAGTTGGTGGGCTATCATTCATTAACTAAATCCTCTTTTTGATTTGTGTCTGAAAAATGTAATATACTCATAGGTACATACAACAATATAACAAAATTAGTCATCATCAATAAGAATAATAATATATAATATTCATATATAAATTTTTCATAATTCCAACCTAATACAGAAGTTTGTTGCTGGTCACTGTACTGATTGCTCATTATCCTTTGCATCTAATAGATCTAATATTACTATCAAATTATCAAATCAATTACTATCAAATGCATTTTTTATTTCACATAATTATTATCACAGGTGCAGCCTGATAAACAAATATTGACTTTATAATATTGCATATTAACTTAATACTCATAATATCAATCAGATTTAAGTCAGTGAAACCAAAGCAAGCTGTTATATTATACTCACCTCTTCCACCAAATAAATAATTTCTCCATGTTGTGGAAGTGGTCCACCTCCAGTCCTTAACAAATTCCCCGTTCTGTGGCTCGAGATTTACGTGCCAAAGCTTTCATATTGTCCCACGCACTCTTTTCGCGGTATTTTACACTCCATATCCTAAAACGATACAGAAATATAGAACTTGTTTTGATTACAATTCACATTGTTAATAACTTATGTTTTGAATCATATTCGCTAATTTGAAAATACCTACCATGATAATATAAATAGGTCGGCGATAATTAAAGAAAATGAAGTGAAAGTTGAAACAATATAAACCTCCAAGATATAAACAAACAAATAAACCATTATGAATTATGATTGAATTGACACTTACTGTACTGCCATAGATGTTGTAGTGTAACTATAGTATTGCCATAAATGAAATTGCGAGTTCTTTATCTTATTTTAAAGAAAAAAGCAACTTTGCCATGTTTTTATGTAAGAAAAAATAGTAGACGAATTTGTTGTTACTATATTACTATAAATCATCGCTCTAAAAGCATTCAAATAAATATTATTTTTTATGTGCTATCAACATATTTTACGTGTGGCTACACTAACACTCCATCGATATGATTATCGATAAGGTTTTTTGACGTTCGTCCGCACTAGGGTCACTTAAAGTTAAGATTATGACTCTGAGATGAATCGATACTTAACATATTTAATCTCAATTAGTTATGAGCTCCTTACAGCTAAATAAACGAACCTTTCTGAGTTGGGGCGTTAGAAACTCATATTGTGTGTATCATGATACAAAATTATCTTCACAAGTATGATGGAACCGAGTATGAACCGAGTACAATGCGAAACGAAAGCGATAAGATAAGTTTAGTAATAGCGGTAACGCGGTCCTATAGAAGCTATATTCGCGTACTACAATATCGACCTACGAGCTAAGGCTAAGTCGCGCTGAATGAAGCACGCGCTTGCGTATTACGACAGCGACAACACGCTAACTGCCCTAAGTAAACCACCCCAATAATAAATAAACAATAATGAAGCCAACCACAGCCGTAAAGATACAGAAAGAGTCTCACAAAATATGGAACAAAGACAGCGTAAAATAAACAGTTCTACAAGTTCTTAATTCATAATAATGAATCCTGACCAACCCTCAACTACAGCTCAATAGAAAATGAAAGTCTCTATTTACAACCTTTGTGACTATAAATATACCACTATATTCCGCTTATAAGCACTAAGGAAACTGGGTATTACACACACAATAACAAACAACACTAGAAAAAGTTTAACGAGTCAAAATTACAGTGAACAAAAATGAGCTCATGGATACTTAAAGAGGTTCAAGCGAGTACTGAATATGACGTCACGAAGGAGTTTCTTCACGCATGCGCGCTGCGGCTGCGACAGAGGAAATAGAGAATCTAGATAACAATGATTCGTAAGACAATGTCCCAAAACGAGATATCAAGAAAACAAGTCTTTCAACTCTTCCGAGAAAACGTGATTTGAAATCATTTGAGTCCATGGACTTGACGCATTAAGTTTTGATTGGATACAATGGAAACTCTTACGTCCCAACTCAGAGTCATTAACGGTTACTTAAATCGTTCCTTAGTACAGAATTTGTAAGGTGATTCTTTACTAAGGAACGATTAAAGTAACCGTTAGTGACTCTGAATTTGGGCGTTAGGGTCCTAATTATACAAAGTTTTACGTGATTATTTACATAATATTTCCGAAAAGAATTATATGTTTAAATGTGATGGTCATTTACGTGATCATTACGTTACTTAAGAACAAGCACCAACTATTAGCGAGAACAGTAATTCACAGATAATGTGCGAGACGCTAGAATATTATGAAATACAATCTTTTATTGTTGTTTTTTTTTTTTCAAAATCAACATGTTCGATTACTGGTCTATAATATTGATTTCTCTATAATCCTATGATGCAGTTTTAGTTTTAATGAAAATTGGTCCCGAGACTCCTTTGAGTACTTTTCGCTAACCCTTAGTTTCGGATTTGACCATCCACGCTCAATTGAAAATTCACCTGTTTAAGGAACTCTTTTCTTTCACTTTTTAACCGACTTCAAAAAAGGAGGAGGTTCTCAATTCGACTGTATTTTTTTTTATGTTTGTTACCTCAGAACTTTGGACTGGGCGAACCGATTTTGATGATTGTTTTTTTGATCGAAAGCTGGTGGCTGTCGTGTGGTCCAACATAAATTTTATTGAGATCTGACAATGGCATCCATGAGAAAACCACATAAGTCGTAAATTTGTGTTAAGATGTGCGCGACAAATTGACGAATAACTCAATATCACGCCAACCGATTTCGATGATTCTTTTTGTAATCGAAAGCAGGTGCTTGTCATGTGGTCCCACATAAATTTGAACGAGATCTGAAAAGTAGTTTTTGAGACTTTGAAGTCGGTTATTTTTTGTTAGTAATATTTAGATTATAATGTAACGTAAACTACTTGAAAATATTATTTCCTGCAATATTTTGCCCAAGAGGGGATTTCGGGATTTACTCGAGTGCGTCAGATTAAGGTATGGTGGGTTAATTACATGATGAAAAGTATGTATTTCAATTATCTTACTATTTTAAGCGTGACGGATGAGATCATGAGAGTGAGAGGATCACAAACTTTGCACAAAATAATTACTTTTTAACAAAAAATTAAAAACGAAAAAAATAAACTGAAAAGCAAAAAATAAAATAAACGATTTAGTATTCAAATAAAATTTAAGATCCTTAATTTACAGTAAATAAATAATTATAAGTAATTATAAGCATACAGTAAATAAATAAATTAATAATAAGTTATGGGTGGTAGATTCAGTTACCAGGTAAAACTGTAGTAGGCGACATATCAATCATCCCCTATTTTCGTGCCTTTAGGAGTAAAATTTTGTTTCCAAATAATGAAAATAACCTAAAGGTATACACTATCCAATAAAAAAAGAATCATCGAAATCGGATCATATATGTAGTACAAAGTTTTTGGGGTACATACCCCATCCATTAAAAAAATAATCATCAAAATCAGACCATCCTGTGCCGATTGCTGCGTGATCATACATTAAAAAAAAGCTGCCCGGACAGACTTCGCTCTGTCAAAAGTTTTTTTTGAAATGTTATTTTGAAATGTACTAAGCTATCCTATCTTTCAAGTTGGATCAAACTGCACACGGTGTGCAAATTTGATTAAAATCGGTTAAGTGACACGTAATTTAATTATATATAACTAGCTGCCCGGACAAACTTCGTTCTGTCAAAAAATTTTTGACTATAAATTGAGATGTAAGCTATCCTATCTTCCAAGTTGGATCAAACTGCACACGGTGTGCAAATTTGATTAAAATCGGTTAAGTAGTTTAGGAGTCCATCGCGGACAAACAACGTGACACGTAAGAACCTCCTCTTTTTTCGTCGGTTAAAAACAAACCAAGTGCGTGTCAGGCCACGCGCAATGTAGGGTTCCGAAGTTGTATGTTTATTGTCTTTATATTGACTACTATTTATAATAGGCTTTATATTGTTTTGTTGTGGACTTTATATTGGATGTGGGCTCATATTGGTGTGGGCTTTATATTGGTGTGGGCTTCATATTGATGTGGGCTCATATTGATGTGGGCTTTACATTATGTAATAAAAATAAAAATGAACTTTATAAAAAGGTTAAAATTAAAAAACTACTTTGGAATACGCACAAAACAAATTGTGAACTGCTTGAATAGAATATTCTTTGCTCATTATTATTGAAAGCTTGACCTCAATTTCTCCTGATGGTTACTCTGTTAAAACCTATTCACTCTTTTGGGGCCATCCATAAATTACGTCACACTAATTTCATGACCTTTTGACCACTCCCCCTCCTTGTCACAGCTAGTCACATTTGTGAGACCTCCCCCCCTAGTGTGACGTCACATATTATGAAATTCTACGCTTAGAAATTATTAAATTAAAACAGCAGTTTCGAAATATGTTTTATTTCCATTAATTGTTTTTTAATATTTACCTATACATACCAATTATTTGATTTTGAAATGTGACGTCACAAAATTTACGACCTCCTCCCACCCCTTGTCAAACTACATCGATCCCCCCCCCCTCTAACGTGTGACGTAATTTATGGATGGCCCCTTTCTTGAAGACTCTTACGTCACAGGCGCAGGATAGCTATTACATTACACTCCTTCGCGTTACGTATAACGAATGACGAGGCAAACCGCGTCGTCTAGGTCGGCGGGAAGTTTACGACATAAATATGTAGCAAGAATAGAGTGGCGGAGAGTATGGACCCCTGAGAAACTCCAACGTATTAAGCATCCAATTACAAAAAGGTTAGTGAGCTTGATAGTGATCAAGCAAACAAATTGCAGCACTTTCACTCCCTGTCCACGCATTTACCCCCACTCTCAGTTCCTTGTTTATTTTTTGTTGCACACATTGCCACTTAATAATCATTAAGTATAGAATGCATAGGCACAGTATGAAATAAATAATATTCCATACATTACCTGAACCCCTTAGGCTCATTCTGATATTCTATACATTGCCTAGATATTGTATAGAATACCAGATTATACAGATTTTCGGTAAAAAAATAATAATAAAAAGAATCTTTTTCAAATACTTCCAAGTTATGATTATCAACAAAATTTACATTGAGGATGCTATATGAAATTTTGCCTAACTCACCTTTGGTTATATCCAATTTCATGGCAGACATCTGGTCATAGAGCGCTGCGCAGAGCCACGTTAGCATCAACAACCACAGTACCAGGGTGCCCCGCACCGCCCAACACAGAGCACATTGTACTTCAGCCCCAATGTTGGGTTCTGCTACTCGAGGAGTTGGATGAGAACCACGACTACGTTCTTTCCTAAAAAAATAACTTGTATTGAAAAAAGAAATAGTATTGCATATGTAATAACATAAAAGTATGCGTAAAATTAATACAAACATTAACCTTTGATTGCCTTTATGTCAAATTCTCACACAAAAAGTAAACACAATAGTAAATTATAGTAATAAAAAATTTAGTTTAAGGATATTTCCAGTTGAAATTGGTTATACCGAAATCAATTATAATATCAAACCAGTTATAATAACCAAATTATAGGGTCCTGGCTGAATCTCTACATAAGTACTTATGTTAACATATTGCTTGTAACAACATCGGACAAAGCAACATTATCATTTACAGCAATCAACAAATAATTTATTAATTTAGAATGTTTTTAATCTTTAGTTTCTATTGTTTGTATATACTTTTTTTTTTGTTACACTTTACCACACCTGTAACATAATTATATCAACTTTTGAAATGTGTGTCTGTTAGTTTACCCTATTATGTTAGATGTGAAAATTTGTAAATGGCCTTCACTCACTATTTTGTCACTAGGTTATTACTCAATGTATTAGCTGTAAGTTTTCCGAATATTAAAAAATAAAATAAAATAAACCTAAATGTCCCTTCAGAGACTTTATATCCAATTCCCTGTACGTACTGCAACACAATTTCTGCATAGTTTATTGAAAATATTTACTCAAGAGCCATCCATAAATTATGTCACACTAATTTCATGACTTTTTGATCCCTCCCTGTCCTTGTGTGTGACATCAAATATTATGAAATTTTACATTATAGAAGTTATTAAATTAAAACAGCAGTTACAAAATAAATTTTATTTCCATTAATTTTATTTGTAATATTTACCTATACATACCAATTATTCGATTTTGAAATGTGACATCACGAAATTTAGGACCCCTCCCACCCCTTGTCACTCAATGTCACACTACATTGACGCCGTCCCCTAACATGTGACGTAATGTATGGATGGCCCCTAATGAGAATTAACAAAACAATCAGTAGCTCGAGCACGAATATTTGTGAGAAAGTATTCGTATGGTTAACGTAAGCAATTTGTCAAATTTGTATGGCATTTTAGTACCATTTACGTACAATAGGGGCGCTTTTGAAAAAATGCCATACAAATTGCTTACGTTAACCATACGAATAATTTCTCGCAAATATTCGTGCTCGGGCTACAGGTTGTTCTGCTTGAGTGTTTGCTATTAACATTGAAAAAATTCCAAAGTGAAAATTACAATTTCTATAATAATGCGACATAGTATTAGAAAAATGTCTAAACCAATAAATCATAAACTTTTATGGATTTATGACTAGCCTTAAAAATTACAAAGATATAAATGGAAGGTAAAGATAAGGTAAATCAAGTTGAAATAATTCATTAGTCCTTGTTCTTGTTATGTTACATATAACATCAGGTTTTTGATATTGTGTAAATCGCGCATCCAATTGCATTATTATTTCACTGACTGGATGAAGGGCTTTTGTCTATAACTTTGGTTTGTCTATAAGCTCTTCACTAATACAGGGGCAATGAACTGGGCTCTTCTTGCAAAACATTCCAGACTCTTTAAATTTCATTCGGTCTTGACCTCGAGAAAAGTTTAATTAAGGTTGAACTGATATTCAACAGTAATCAGGTCTCAGTTCTCTGAAGTTGTAATAAATCTGTTACAGGGCTCAAACTTTAAATTAATCATTTAATGTTATAATACTTTTTAATGTTGAGATTTATGACTTTCTTTGATGACTTTATTGTTTATTAAATAGTATACAAACCTTGTAATTTTCTTTTTTCTGTTCGGAATAATTTCTAGTTGCAAATCTTCAGACTCTTCATCGCTAGACAAGTCCAGAAGCCTAAAGTTTTCTTTATTCCCCTTGGTTGCCACTGACATTTTTGTAGGTTTCTGCACATGCCTTCCACAGCTTTAGTGTATAGAACAAGTATATTTATTTAACAACTAACTAATCAGTATGTTTCGCACAGAAAACTGTATTATCACGATAAACATAATGATAATTTCGCAGTACAAGATCAGTATGCTGATAATTTGGGCTACACTACATTTAGATTTGTAGTATGGACCGGCCTAATGCATAAAAACGTTACTTTATAATAATTTCATGAAGTAAACTGTGGTAGGTAATATTAAAAAATATATCAGAAAAAGTCAATCACATTAACACATTGCTTTTTTGTTCAGGAATTTCATTCATATCATGCATGGCACAATGACACAATCTGGCACATGTCAGTGACAGTTGAAAGTTACAGGTAAATGACAAACCACAGACTAGGTAAGTAGGTAGAGAGAGATACTCCGCAATCTCACAAGAATATAGATTGCCAAGGCTTAAACTTTTGGAATGACGAAGTGAGTGACAAAACAAATTATAAACACATAAATGGTCCTGTCCTTACAAGTGAGACTTTAATTTATCAATCCCTTTGTTCTTATAAAAGTTCATAGTAAACGACGTAACTGACGTCATAAATTGCCGGGTGAATTTTCAAAACTGCCATTTATGCATGTTATTCAATTTTCTGTCTTGGAATATAAATGTGATCACTCAAAATGTTTACTAAAACCTTAATTATGTATTTACTTAAAAGTCGTATTAAGTTAAATAATAAAATTCTGATGTTAGAGTGTTAAAAAATTTAAAATAATGCTCGGAAAGTCATTAACCTCCCTGTTATTTAACGGTATGTTTCATTAATGTCACAAGGAACTCAAAATACCGCCCTAAAAATGCTTTTTTACTCTCTATACGTAAGAATTAATGTCTAAGCTGAATATTCATAAATGTTTTTCAAGCGTAAATTATCTGTAATACCATTATTTGACCGTTTAAAATTTTGTCACGAGATTATCGTCATTAACATCCGCGGTTTTTGTTTCGTGAAATTTGTTCAACGAAATTATTATTTAAAATTTTAAAAGCAATTTAAAGTGTTCCTTACACCCGCTTCTCTCAGTTTAAATCAAGATTTGGATGAAAAATGCATTGTGAATATGATAAAGTACGCGAAAGTTAATAATAAGTATAGTTTGTCAGAAAATCTCGTCATCAAACTCCTGAATATATTTTTGATAAAAAAAATATATAATTCAACAATAAGTACCCATGAATATCGCCTAATGGTATTTAATAAAAAATAACTTAATTCCATTATAAGTGATATAAAATTGAGCAAGTTTTGGGTTGTTTTGTACCGTTTCGTCATAAATCGCTACATCATTTACCGCAAAATTCTAATGACGTGAATGATTCCTGTAGAGGAAAATGACGAATCTAAATAATATTAACAACCTGATTGAGTGTAGCCACCAATAAATTAACTCAAAAGATGCCGTTAATCCATAAAATCAACCCAAAAGTGCGTATATACTTGATAAATATGCAATTTTCTGATTTTCTTTGCATTTTATACTTGTAAATAGATCTGATTCGCTTTTAAAGATCCGTCGATTTGAAAGGATGCTGTAAACGAAGTGATTCGTCAAGGACTATTTCATCCCTTTTTCTAACGGTCCTAATGTTGGTGTAACTTGTCTATGGGTTATTGTCGAAAGCATTTAAGCTGAGAAGCGCAAACATTTCTCATATCTTGCCTGGGTCTATGCTCGAAGCTAGAAAGCTCCGGATTTTATATGTAAGAAGAAAGCTTTTAACTTTTATTTCTTCATGGGGTTCGCCTGGATAGCTACCACCTACTACCACCTACCCTTGAGCATGAGTCAGCCACCAAACGACTCGTCGTCTTCCAGCTGGGGACTTGAGAGCCAGTTCTTTCTTTTTCTTATCTCTTTCTTGCATGATCGTTGATGCATCGGTGATGCCTTTGGTGTTGCTGATATCCATAGGCGACGATAGCCACTTACCATCAGGTGGATCGCCAGCTTATTTGCCGGCTATTCCCATAAAAAAAAACCTATCTGCTTAGTCCTACAAAAAGACATTCAAAAGAAAACTTACTATCGAATCGACCGTATTAAACAATGGCACAAAGCCTCTGGCCAACCAATCTGCCAATAGAGCTTTTGGATTCCTCATCAAAACTAAGACTAACTAACGTTATGGCATACTTAGAACAGAATGACTTTCTCAGTGACTGGCAGTACGGGTTCCGCTGAAACCGTTCGACAGACCTTCTACCATATGACCTCGTTTCTCTTGACATCTTGAAAGGCATCATCTTCATCATAGGGTTTGGCAAGCTAGCCTTTCAGCTGAGTTGCTCGACATTAGCAATGACAACCTTTGCTGGAATTCCAGAGTTCCGCCTCAACTCTATTCTTGCTGCACATCGAAATCAGCTCATGCTCAATGTGTATAGGTCCGCAGATGACAGTACAATTGTGGAGAGGTAATTGTTTACCGCTCGGACGGTCCAATAAATACAGTTATGAAGAAGTGGTCTTGGTCGAGCGTGTGAATCTCACACTTCTGGAACTCAATGGAACGATACCAACTCTTTGAGATTCAACGCCACAAAAACATAAGCGTCTATATTCACTGCCAAAAAGGAGCCCGTTCATTTTCTTCTTCTTCGTTCTTCAGAAGGTATCTTTCGAATACATCGTCAGCCTTCGGTTGTTAGAAGTGGAGATACACTCGAAAATATATTCTGGCCGGTTTATTGAATCCAAACTATGGCAGCTTCTAGAATTTTGGGTGTCCTAGAGACGAACGGAAGAAGAAGAACCAAATGCCATCTATCAGCGTGTGATTCCATGTAGGGGCATGCTTTAAAGGTGTATTGATGACCATTGAGACCAACTTAGAAAGCCTCAAGCACGTGTGTAGAGTAGCCAGTTTCTAGTTTTCTGTTTTTTTTTGTACCATTTTGGAGAGTCTGCATGGGACAATATTATGACATAATCCGTCAATCTCCACAATCGAATGTCCAGATAAAACATCATTATCTTGCCTTTGCCATAAGCATCCCTATGTCCTCTATGTGCAAACGATCCTTTGCTTGATCATTTATTATGCGAACAACGAAGGTCAGGAATAAAATTCCTGCGATTTTACCTTGGGTGTCTTCAAGTTAAGAGTAAATAGGCTTAATAAAGTAAGTGTGGCTTATCAATCAAGCAAGTCTTCATTACCACTTACCATTGATTGTAGTCTTGCATTAAGTTATAAAAGTCATGTTGTTTTTATAATTGATAAAATCTATTAAAATACGTAATCAGTCATTAAAATACTACAATACGTTATGTTGATTTTATCAAATCAAACGAATATTGTTATTTTTCTTGATAAAAAAGTTGATTACACGTTGGGATTTAAATTTTCGTCATTACACTCTACACCTCATCATTTACGTCAATGGGCTATATCATTTTCCTCTACACAACATCATTTACTTCAACAGGGCTTTTCCTTTTTTCTGGATTTTCTCCTGAATTTGCTGTTTAAATCATAGTTGCAATATATAATGAGCTTTCTCTATAAAAAACTAATCTAATTCAGTTGTTATTCCTTAATTTCTTGGACAAAATAAGAAGTTACCTAAAAAACGTCATAAAAATGGCAAAAATGAAAATTCACCCTCCCGTTGCCGAACCTGACTGACATGACTGACAGTGACTAAAACGTATTTTATTCATAGACTTAATACTACTTTAGTGATTCTGTGATTATATAAAACGTAGTGATTAAGTACTCTGTGGATTATGTTATGTACTCTGTGATCTGTGACAGTAACATGAGTGACATTTAAAAAACGTGAAGTTGAAAATGTATAATTTTTGTGTTTGGCTTTTAATTATACATTTTCGTTTTTAGTTATAACAAAAACTATAACCTTCTCAGGCTGAAACAAGAACTATCTATCAGCTATGAAAGAAAAATGGAACTATGTGCTGTACCTTGTGTGGTTTTCATACTTAATTATAGCGGCAATGATTCTATTCGGGCACGGCTTCTTGCTATCACGAAAGACATTGAGCGATGTATCTGAATGCGTTCCGTTAAGTGCAATTGGTTGTGATGGCCGCGAGAATTCCTCCGTTACTTCCTTTTGCTCTGAGGATGAGAAAATTCGTCGTATTTTGTCAAATCCTGGATCGCCTATGGTCTGTGCAAGTAAACGAAACCGGGTGGTGTTTATATTAGTAGATGCTCTGCGCTATGACTTCACAGAGTACGATGCTACTATTGAGAAGCCATTGCATTACCAGAACCGATTACCTGTTATAAGAGAAACGTTAGATCTATACCCGCAACGAGTCAGAGTTTTCCAATTTATAGCTGATCCTCCCACGACAACTCTGCAGCGGATCAAAGCTCTTGTAACAGGCTCCTTGCCGACCTTCGTTGATGCCAGTTCAAACTTTGCTGCATTAGAACTTCTTGAAGATAATGTCATTGATCAGGTAAGTTATAAAACTTGTACAAAAATATCGGGATTTAATGATACCATTATATGTATAAGAACTATTTGATGTGATTTAATGTAATATCTGGTTGTATTTTATCTTGTAAACCCTTCATACAGGCTATCAAAGGCAAAAACCGGGCAGTGCTATTGGGAGATGATACATGGGCCCGCCTTATGCCAGGGAGGTGGCTACGTTCACATGCATTGTATTCATTTCACACCTGGGATTTGGACACAGTTGATTCAGGTATTTAAATGTTTATTTTTGAGGTACCTTCTACATGACAATGTAAATAGTTTCAGTAAAATTAATCTATACTCCAATTTTTATAAGTCACTTCTTTTTATTGAAATACTAATTTAAATTAGTTTAAAAAAATAATTAATAGTAAACAGAAATAAGTTTTGGCATTTATTGATTATTTTTCAGTATTTTATAAAGACTGTAAGATGGTTTATCAAATTGGTCTTTGCTAAAAAAATGAAGTATTTTGTGTAAATTGCAGAAGTGGATTCGAAAATATATGATGAACTAAAGAAAGATGACTGGGAACTTCTTATTGCACATTATCTGGGCGTGGACCATGCTGGACACAGATATGGGCCAAACCATCCAGAAATGTCCAGGAAATTAAAAGAAACCAATGTGAGGCTAAGAAAAATTATTGAAATGCTGCCTCAAGACGTCTTGCTGTATGTTGTTGGTGATCATGGCATGACGGAGTCAGGTACCATACATTTTATACAACAAATATTACTTAATAATTAAATATCAACTTGGATATTGTATATTGAATATATTCCTTATAAAATCATGCATTCACTTCACTATATTACTATGAAAATAAATACCATATTTTTATATTGTTTTAGACTCACAAGAATGGAAAGAGTTTGAGGGTAGGTAATAGAATTAGTACAGTAGAGTTTGCGTGTTATCCATCATAATGTCAATATTGTTTTTCAGGCTGATGTTTGTTGAATTATGTGTGTGATTCTAAAGCAGCTTTAAAATCGCATTGTCTTATTTGCCATGTTGAAAAGATATCATTGTTTTACTATATTTTTTGCATGATTAATGATTAATTATATTGTCTCTAGTTAATATGCATATTATTATGTTTCTGTATAATATGTATGTGATGATATTAGAGTAGACAATTTCATTAAAATCTTTTAAAGCATGTTACAATTAATTATGTATATATTACGTTTATAGATATGATTAAATTGCCTTGGAAGTTGTATGATAGGCAAGCATACTCATTAATTTGTGCCAGTAAAGAATGTCTAATTCTAACCATTAAATTATGTTACGACATGCTTTTTTTGGCTTAGTTGAATTATTAATTGTTATAAATCTTGTATTAGTTTTAACTGAGTCTAAGATGAGAGAAAAACCACCCAACCTTATTACTTTAGATCAGTCAAAACCACATTCAAATTGGTTAAGCCGTTTATGCTTCTAGCCATATCCACACAAGCTGACAGATAGACAAAAATCTATAAGTCACTGTTGTGGTAGCTATCATGTTCATAATAGATTTCTCAAATTCTCCCTATAAGACAGTCAGACATAAGTCACAGGTTTATAACATGCGTGATATTGTTTCATAGGTGACCACGGTGGTGAGAGTAAAGCTGAAAGAACTGCTGCTATGTTTGCGTACCGTGGGTCCGGATTAGCTGGTGACAAGTCTGATGCTGTTCCTGGTAGAGAGGTGCAACAGACAGATCTAGCGGCCACGATATGCGCCGCGCTGGGCCGCCCGCCGCCCGCGCCCTCTCTAGGACATCTCCTCTTCCCTGTACTACCTACAATGACAATGACTCAATCATTGTTACACCTAAGCAACAATTTGAAACAGGTAAGTGATTCACAGAAAACTTAGAGTCAATCTTAAATCGTAAATATCTGTCACAGACAAAAAGACGAAAAGCAGTGACAAAAAGAAGAGATGAGAAGCAGTGACTTTCTAAAATTAACCTCTCTCTATCTTTACAACATAACACATCTTTACAACTAACAGGCCTGGTTTTTACCAGTTTTTTTGTTGTCTTTTGACAAAGCTAAAGTTGTTGCTAATATAAATGAAATGATTAAACAATGTTTTTGTCTATACTAATATATAAAGAGGAAAGATTTGATTTTTTGTTTGCATTGAATAGGCTCCGAAACTACTGAACCGATTTGAAAAATTCTTTCACTGTTGGGAAGCTACACTATCCCCGAGTAACATAGGCTATATTATATTTTCAAAAAAAAATTAGGGATCCTTTATAAAACTCGTATAATGTACCTAATCCAAGGTGTAAAAAAAATAAGAAAACCGAAGCAAAGCGAGGGTGGTTACTCGTTTGTAATAAATAACACAAGTGTATTTTCTAGGTAACACAATACATGATTAGATATGGAGAAGAGTCTCAGCAAGTACCATTGGATAGATTGGCTCAACTTATCAATGATACAAGAGACCAATTGGACAAAGCGGCCAATATAAAAACTGATGCAGAACTTCGGATTTATATCAAAGATGTCAGGTGAGGCTCTCATTATTAAGATTAACTTACTTGAAGCAATTTGCTCCATATTTAATTAATCAGTATGTTGGTTTCTTCTGATCAAATTGTTGTTCCATAAAACTAACTTTGTTGCAGGGAATTGATGGACAACATTCGTGGTGTGTTTAGAGAAGTGTGGGTTGAGTTTGATTCTCTGTCAATGATGAGGGCGCTACTGTTGCTATTAATTGTGATATTCTTTAACTGGTTGATAGCAGAGGGTATCCCAGTAGAACGTATCCCCCACATATTTTCTAGCAGTGCCTTTATCTCAGGGGGAGTGATGAGCATGTTGGTTTCAGTCATCTTTTGCTTAAGTTCATACTATTTCGATACTATACAGGAGATCGAGTTCACAGTTATATTTTGCACGGGCCTAATGTCCGGCGCGTGCACTTGTGTATTGGTTATTTTGCATTGGGATGGCATCACCAATCGGTGGTACGAGGGGAAATCTCACTTTTACGAAAGATTCGCGCGCGCTGCTCTCATAGCTTCTGCGGCTGTGCTGGTTTCAAACAGCTACATAATAGAGGAGGGAGCGAGTCTCTCGTTTCTGACTCTGTCTGTCCTGGGCCTGATGGCTTGGAATATTGGCACGATAAGGGCGATGGTGGCGTGGGCGGCGTGTGGGGTCGTGTTGGCGATGACGAGACCTTACCGAGGTTGTAGGGAGGAGCAAGGGGACTGTTGGACGTCGGGGGGTAACATGCCGTCGGGGCAAACGTCGAGAGTGGCTTTGTTGCTGGCTCTGGGGTCGACGTCCGCGGTCATAGCGGTGACTCGGCGATACGTGGGCTGGCGGGGATACGGGATTGTCCTGGGTGGGATCTTCGCGTGTGCTCACTGGGCTGTTGGCTGGGGATCGTTGGGTTCACCTAGTCGCTCGAGATTGTTGGCGCGGGGCGCGTGGCTCGCGATAACTGTTATGTTTGTTCTACTGTGGCGGAAGGAGGGTCGCGGTGGGGCGTTGCCGGTGATAGTTTGCGGGCTGGTGTTATATTTGGCCAATGCGCTCGTGTTGGGCGCATCGTATGCGCCGTCTGCGGCTCTAGCGTTACTGCTGGGATACTTGGCGCTCAATATTGTAACTCAGCTGACTACTGAAGGAGCTCCAAAGTTCTGTAAGTAATTTATCTTAATTTTTTTATTTCATATTCAGATGTTTTGTTAGTTGAACTAAATTATAAATCAAACCTATTTATTGAACACAAGACCGTTAATTACCAGTTTATTGAGTCGTCAAGAAATAGCCCAAAAGTCATTAAACTTTAGAAAATTTACGTTTGTGTATAATATTGACGTAATTTTTTCAGCGTTATCAACGCGGTGTAGTTCGAGCGTAGCGTGCGTTTGGGCCCTGTTAGCGTCTTATATGTTCTACGGGACGGGCCACCATGCCACCCTGGGCCATATTAGATGGTTCCCCGTGTTCCACGCCGGGGATCCCAACTACATGTCAATTGGACCAGTGATATCCGCCATTCTACTATGGTTACATCTGTTTGGTGAGTATAGTCTGATGACGTCATTGTCCATAACTGTCCCAAGCTGGGCTCGGGTTCTTACTATGATAGGGTTTAAGGTTCACGCTGACCAAGTGCGGATGGGCAAAATTCAAAATTCTGGAGAACACTCCTGAGTGCAGTTTTTGAAGTGAAAACTTCTTTAGTACAGGGGTGATTTTTGAAATTCGATGAAACGAAACTGTCCAGTGACAGTAAGAGACAGACACATAAATTCTAAAGTGAGATAGGAAGCATTGTACAGGGGTAGGGGAGGGGGAGTTGAGTTGAGATGAGATGAGATGATTATCATGAAGGTTTCACTTCTACCATGTGTGAACTGCACACATTTATTTATTTATCCTCATGTTTTCAATCAACGAAGCAAGTAATAACTAATTTCTGACACACATAATTAGAAATCTGTAGTCCGTACATGATTCAAATTCGAGTTTGATTGTGAGGAGTGTAACTAATATAATGTTGAAATTAGATAACTGAAATTAGGAGATAAAGTGCTTCAAATCTTGATATAGTTAATTATTTTACAAATATGGGACGTTTAGATAGCGGCTATGTGTTATTTGATTAGATGTTTCTAAAGCATTTTGTTAGATTTTATTACTTATCACGATAACAATTTAGGTGATATTTGCTACAGTTCTGTCAGATAATAAAGCTAAACGTAAAAAAAAAATGTGATGTTTACTTATTGTAACATTGTAATAGTTTTTAATGTATTTATGATATGATTTTATTATTTTAAATAGGTATACTTTCTTGCACATCTAGAAATTAAGTTTAAGGGGCTGTTCATTAATTACGTAAGGATGATATTCCCTTTTTTGACCCCCCCTACCCCCATGTAAGGGCACGTAAGATTTCTCAGACTCCCCTCCTCATTCTTACGTAAGGTTTTATGTAGTTTTGGAAAATAATTAACTATACTAACGGATTGTTTCACAATCTTCAAGTAGAGTCCTGTAGCTGTATGGCATTTTTTCAAAAGCGCCCCTATCGTACGTAAATGGTACTAAAATGCCATACAAATTTGACAAATCGCTTACGTTAACCATACGAATACTTTCTCGCAAATATTCGTACTCGAGCTACTGAATAAGCTATTCGCCGGTTAAAGTGACGTTAAAGTGTCATTTTACATACACGAAATGTCAACTTAACCAACGAATAGCTTACTTCGAACTTACTTGAAGATTGTGAAACAAGCCCTTAACTCGTCGATTACCGGGAACGTGGATTCACGTTCGAACTCAAAAGTACCGCCGCCGCCGCGATTCTCAGGTATTAAACTCACAATTTGACGGAACATATACCTAGATTCTAGGCGGATGGATACATAGTAGGTACTTTGAGTCAAATTACATGTCATTGCTTAATATTTTTACATCATTTATGTTTAACTCTTGGGAGTCATGGCATGGCTCATTAGTTCATTGCATGGCTCTGTGTAGTGGGCAGACTCCTTTAAAAATATGACGTCCCGCGTGGCGTAATGGTACCATGCCGGATTGTCGTTCCAAGGGTCCTGGGTTCGAGTCCCAGCGAGCCAGAAATTGAAATGATGAGTTTGAATTTTTGTTCTTGGTCTGGATGTGTGTTGTTCATGGCACCCACGACACAGGGTATCCTATTGTGGGGCTATGAGTGTGTAGAATTTATTTAAATTTTTATGTTATTATTATTATCTATAGGAATGCCTCTTCTGTTCGGCGCAACTGTTCCATTGCTGGCTCTGTGGGGGCACGGCAGCGCCACGCTCAGCCCGCGCACGCAACTCTCCGCGGTGTTCGTGCTGTGCCTCAAGTTCGGCCTCTGCTATGCCGTCAGGGTAACCATCAACATCTATTTTTATTAACCACGACGCAAAAAGAGGGGTGTTGTCTGTGGCATCGAAATCCTAAACGAATGTGAAGATTAAGATGTGTTTTTTGTTTGAAAGCTGACATGATCGATATGGGTCTTCTTTTTATTTTTGAATTTATAGTTATTTAATTAGAACCTACATCGCACTAGACTCTCCTTAAAAATGACTGTCACGTTACTTAGGTTGGCAATCACCAAAAGACATTAACGAATCGTTGCCATCCAAGAAGTTAGCGGAAACCCGCTTTATTCTATTTGCGTATTTTAGTTAATATCAGTTATGTGAGTTATATAAGCCAGAAATGAATCTTTATTCTTTCTTTCTTCATTTAAACACACAAAATGATTCCCAGGTATTCGCATGCGCGTTGTCAGCAACAATCCACTGCCGTCACCTGATGATATGGGGCGTGTTCACACCGAAGCTGCTGTTCGAGGCCGGCGCGTGCACATCGGCATTGCTCGGCATGGTGCTGGGCGCCGCGCTCGCCACCTGGCACGTGCCGAGCGTCACGCGCCCGAGTTGACACAAGCGGCACAAGAAGTAGATCGGACGGGGTTTGTTTGGAGGACGGGAACTTGTGAAGTGATTTCTGACTGAATGGCGCACTCATAATTGGCGACTAGGTTGTTTTGGAATTCTCAAGTTTAAAGTTGAGGCTGCTAAACTTCGCTCGTAAATTTAAAGTATTTTTTTTACTTTTGAACTATACTTACATCACAATACCTCAAGTCCTCTATTGGAAAACGACAATAATTATTTAACTACTGAAATGCGATATAAAAATCGAATTAATTAACAAAAGGTTTTGTATCTGCATTATTAATTTTTTTTTTATATGTAAAACAGTTCTTTTTGGGCATACTCATGAGTGAAGTCTATTGAGTGTCAATTCTATGTATAAATCAACCAGGTAGGTATCGAAGGAAAATTGTGTCGCGAGTTCCTATAACAATTCTGAATAATTACGAGTATATGGGTATAAAAGGACTGCTGTGTTTAGTTAAATCGTAACAGTTTTACTTATGAAAACTATTAATATAAATTAAGCTGATATGCAATTGGTGTTCATAAAATTGTTTGCCAATATTGCTATAATATTTTACGTTATATCAATACCGTCATTTTTGATACTGTGTACAAAATTTCGTAATTTTGTTTAAAAAGTCTTGAAACATGTGCAATTGAAAGCATTTTTGTAATTTTATACTGATTTTGAAATAAACTTAGGGTTTTTATTGTTGTCAATAGTTGCTATATTGATGTTTTTACTGGAATGTTAATTGCGTGATTGTGTGGGAAAGCTTATTTATTACAATTTAGTAATTAGTTTTCAGTGAGATTCTATACTTGAAGAATTATTTTTTGTTTAAAAATTTTGTTTGCTATTATTTATTGATTGTTTTATAATATTATGATAGTATTTTTATTCGTTAAGATACTTTATACTTTTGTCAATATAATAAAATCCATGATTGCTTGACAGGCGAGAATATAATGAAATATCGCATCAATTTACATACAATGTGTAATAGGTTCCCTATTGTATTTACTGATTGCATTTTTAGATAACTGATAATAGAGCTATTTCTTCGTGCCAGGTTACTTTGTCTATCAAAATACAGCATATATTTGAAATTTATTGTTTTTGCTAATATTTATTTGACCAGTTTATGAATGATTTTTTTAGACATGTTGGCACAATGGGCAGATCAATGTTTCAATTTATAGCATATAGTGGCCAAAAGAATTGGCAAGTACAATAAAAAAACTGGGTTGCCGTCCTAATTTGTCTGCAACTTCTCGGCAAACTAAATAAAAACTATTAATCATATATTAAAGGTTTTGTATAATATATATTCTGTATGTGACCTCAAGTAGACACAAAACTATAGCATATAAAGTGGAAACTTATTTGTGACTTAACCAAATATTAAGAGATACATGATATCATACTTGTGAGTTTTATGTTAGGATTGTTTTTAATAATATGACTACTTTGCAAACGGTGAAGCTTACGACACTGCCATCGTAATTAAGCTGGCCGCTTCACTTGACACGACAACTTCATCTTGTGTTATATGTAACACAGGCAAACTTCCCGTGCGTGCAAATGGCGTGGAGCCACAGACATGTACCTTTTATATCTATGCGTGGAGCTTAAAGGTGCTGCCACATTAGTAAATGTTATAGTATTAAGTAATATGTTAAAACATTATGACTGCAGTGTAGTAGCACCATTGAAGAAGCGGCCATTAGGTCTCGTAAGATTTTTATTTTATGTGTTGTATGCAGCTATGGTTGGTTTACGCTGCATGAGATTATGTTTGTCACAACTGCCATTTGATAAGGGCATAGCATTTAATACCTAGTATTAATTTAGGTACTTAACAATACAGGTACAGCCTGCCACAAATAAAATTAGATATAGAACTTAGTAATATAGGTTTTAACTCTGAAGTTCAGTGTTCAGTTTCCTAACAAATCTTGTATTTCTATCGATTTTTTATATTTTATTTGAATAACAATATGAGGATAAAAAATGGACGGTAAAGTTTTCATAAAGAGTCTATATTATGTTTAATTAAGAATGCCAGTGTGGCAATTTACAACATATTGATCACATCATTGCAACATCCAACCTCAAAACAATCTTTGACATATACCATACCACTATGTATGTAAATAATATACCAAATATAGCTTATTAACTATAAGTAGCTGCTAAGATATCAAAAAATTACAAGTGTATTATTAAATAAAAGAATGTATGTGAACATCATTTTATAATCTGGAATATTATACAATTATACTTTTCTATTCTAGCATGAAAAGCACATTGAAATAGAATATCTCTAAAAAACCTATTTTTTTTATTACAAATCCAAAAATATATATTTCTGGCATTTAAAGCTATTATGTAAAAGTATTTCATGCAGCACCCTACACTATCTTTTAGTACAATAATTGATATAGCAACGTGATTCTGATAGAGTACTAACAGTGGATAAATTTATGATAATTCGTTTAACCATTTATACATTTGTATATTGAGGGAAATAAAAACAACTGTTATTTTTTTGAGTCAGGGGCAGGGGGTTGATACGGATTCAATAGATATTCGGAGAATGAATTGACCGCGGCTGCGCCCCTCACTTCTTTGTCCAGTAAAGGGAGTTTGGTGACATGAAAGTCTTCATATAAGTCTGCAATCTGTTCCAAGTACTTTTCTTGAACGCTGTGCCTCGCAGCGCACAATTCGCAGGGAGCGGATGCACGTAATAACAGTTGGTTAACGATAATGTTATGTGTATCAATACCGCAGCGTGTGAGCTCTTGAACCAGACGTTCAGTCTCATATAAAGAGAGAAATTCGGCAATGCAAACACACACAAAGGTTGTTTGGTTGGGATCTTTGAACTGAATGTTTACTTGCCTGATAATGGACAACATTTCGTCCATCTTATTACTAAATATGTCGGAGTTGAACTCAGCAAGGCCAAATAAACTGGCCACTTGATTGATGAATGGTGCCACCTGTAAAAAATATTTTGGTTATGTTGAGTCATTATGGCCCTCTAACGCAGCAACTCAAGAGTCACTAACGGTTACTTTAATCGCTCCTTAGTAAAGAATCGCTATACAAATTCTGTACTAAGGAGCGATTTAAGTAACCGTTAGTGACTCTGAGTTGGGGCGTAAGTGGTAGTGACCCTGCCATTGGCTTGGTTCCCAATCAGGACACCGTTTATGTGCAGATAAACATTCTGTAATAGTAACCCACTATTTGTGACTTGAAATTATTTGTTTTGCCATCTGAACCTTTACATTATACATTATCAGCATTGAAGTGCTCATAATCTGGCTTCTTGTGTCTCAAGCGATCGTCTCAGTTAAGCAATTGGGCGCGGTTGGATGGTTAGAATTTTCCGTGCTTCGGAGTGCACATAAAGCAGTCAGTCTCGGTTGTAATTGTAAGATGACAGTTGTTAAGCCATTGCGGAGATCTTCTAACACCATGAAAATTTTCGACACTGACCACTAACTCCCCCACCAATCCACACTGGAGCAGCACGGTGGAGTATGCCCTAGGCCTCCTTAAGAAAAGAGAAATGTGCTCAGTAGTAGTTAATAAATTGGTAAACCCACTGGATACCTTACTGCACTAAATTTTCCTGTGACTAATACAATTTTGTGATAAATAAGAACTGATTGAGTGAATAATAATCAAATATTCACCTTTGATTTCAAACGCATCAATTTTCCCAATCCTTTCTCAACTACTTGTGGGAAGGAAAGAAGACGAAGGGTGTGTCCGGTTGGTGCAGTATCAAATACAACTGCACTGAAATTCATACCTTTTACTAGTTTCATTACCTGAAATAAAATAATATTAGTGTTGGCAATCTTAATTTGGCTGTTAATTACTTAAAAAATATATATATTGCATCTATATCGCTGAAAACATAATACTGAAAGGTAAGGAATATTATGGTAAATTTACTTTACTAGCTTTTGCCCGCAGCTTCGATCGCGGTAGAGTAGTTTTGAAACTAAATTTTGAATTTGCGTGGCTTTGTGCGCGTGTATATTGATTTTTTACAAATCCTGTGGAAACCCTGAACTTTTCCAGGATTAAAAGTAGCCTACGTGTTAATCCAGGGTATGGGCTGTCTCCATTCCAAATTTCAGCCAAATTGGTTAAATAGTTGTGGCGTGATTGAGGAACAGACATTCAAACAAACTTTCACATTTATAATATTAATAGGATTTCGACTTAATTTTATTTTTATAATGAAAAACTAACACACTTCCATTAATAATATAGCAATAAAAAAAGCGGCCAAGTGCGAGTCGGACTCGCCCATGAAGGGTTCCGTAGCAGCAAGTAACATAATATAAAAGTTCTTGTACTTCATTGTAACTTTGATCAATGTTTTTTGCGGTTTACGATTTATGACGTATTAAAAAAAATACGAGATCTCGTTCAAATCAATTTTCGTTGGAAGTTTGCACGGTAATGTACATCATATATTTTTTTTAGTTTTATCATTCTCTTATTTTAGAAGTTACAGGGGGGGGACACACTTTTTACCACTTTGGAAGTGTCTCTCGCGCAAACTATTCAATTTAGAAAAAAATTATATTAGGAACCTCAATATCATTTTCGAAGACCTATCTATAGATACCCCACACGTATGGGTTTGATGAAAAAAAATTTTGAGTTTCAGTTGTATGTATGGGGAACCCCCAAAATTTATTGTTTTTTTCAATTTTTGTGTGAAAATCTTAACGCGGGTTATGGTATACATCTACTGACCAAGTTTCAACAGTTCTTATAGTTTCGGAGAAAAGTGGCTGTGACATACGGACGGACGGACGGACGGACGGACGGACGGACGGACGGACAGACAGACAGACAGACAGACAGACAGACAGACAGACAGACATGACGAATTTATAAGGGTTCCGTTTTTTGCCATTTGGCTACGGAACCCTAAAAAGGAATATACTTGTATTGCAAAACAGATTTTTTTATTGCATGAAATTACAAAGAAAGATCTTAATTTTTAAGAGATGTAAGATGTAGAATCAGAAAATGATGCAATAATGTCGTGGCAGCAAGTATCTGCTATTGCATTTCCTAATTTTGTCATCATATGATTCTACAACTATCTTTAAATTCTATTATGGTGTTTTTTATGCTGAATGTACATTTGTCCGCACCATATGTGTCGCCAGACGCACCGCATTTGTATGAAATCATATGAAAGCCCGATGCAGATGATGTGCACCGGAATCTCATATGATTTCATACAAATGCGGTGCATCCGGCGCGGATATATGTGTGATCACCATAATTCAATGTTGAACATTTTGAGTCATACATTCTACTTTTGATAGAGTACTTAATGAATATGCATTTTAAAATTTTAAACTATATTGCATCATACCTCTGCATAGCTCATAGCCTCATCAATACCAGGGAATGCTCCAACAATTTCCTGCATGACACCTTTACCAAGGCGCATGGCTTCCGTTTCTCCTTCAAAGTACTCCTCGGGCAACTCCGTGAGGCCTACATTCGGATCAATTTCCATTGCAAATAGGTTTTCGAACCCCTTGACTTTCGTTGGAACCTTTAAACATTAAATTAGTTATTTACATTTTCTAACAAATTGTATTTGATTTAACTGTACATCTATTTTTATTTTAAAGTTAAAAAACGTATTTACCTTAGAAAATTTTTGCCCGAATGCGTCAGATATGTTATGAGCTGGATCTGTTGAAATAATTAGAACAGATTCTCGTACTTTCGATAACTGCACAGCGAGACTACAACTGGAAATTAATAAAGAAATTATATTTAACTAATTTAAAAAGTACATATTATTATCTTTTGCTAATAGCATTTTATAATAGCTGTACCTGCATGTAGTTTTTCCAACACCTCCTTTTCCTCCAACGAAAATCCATCGTAGAGACTTTTGTTCTATTACATTTCGTAGAGAAGGTTCTAGTGGTTCAAAATCTTTATTATCCTCCATGATTTAGAATAAAATTTACAAAACAAGAACTGAAATCTTATCGGATTCGGAACAATGACTACACAATGTGACAATGATTTATTGAAACTTGAAACATGAAAATGAAAAAGTGCAAAATGCAATGGTGAGCCGTTGAGAGTGACACTGACAGCTGACTAAGCCAAAATGATGCCAGCTGACATGGATGTAAAAATAAAAAAAAGAATTGGATAATTTTGTCTCTGGCTCTTCCTTCAACCCATTTACCCCAGAGCAGTGTTGTCAGGTCCAAAACTTATATTACGGTATATTTTCTCAAAATACGGTAGATTCTTTTTTCGTAGACAATAAGATATGGCAGAAATACAGTAAATAATTTGAAGTAACACAATAGGTAAAAAACAATATTTTCTTTAATTTTAGTTAACATAGTCGAATCACTAATCCACCGTACCGACTTCACAGAAAATAATGTCGCTTTGGAAATTATTTTGGCTTTAGTAATAGTAATAGCGAATTCTTGGTCCATATAAAATACATGTTTCAAATCTTATCATATCAGTGATTCACATCAACCGATTCGTCACAATACTATTTATTTTTCGTCAAAAATTTTGACACTAAATTTTTAATGTCAATTAAATGACCAAATTTTGGTCCGGTGCACAGTGTGTTAAAAACCTCGATTTTGTTTTACTTTGTTTTTATTCGAAAATACTATAAATTATTGTCAATGCGATACAGCTTTTTTTTTAATCGTTTCAAAGTTTGCCCATATCTGGGTCTAAAAATATACAAAATCATTTTTTGCAGAAAAACCAAGTTGGCTTCTACAAAATTGATTGTGCCAGTTAATTGTGCAAATATAACTATACTACCCTTAGAACATTTGTTCATTTACTGTGGTCAAATAAAATGAAAAATGTATTTTTATCATTTTCGCTCTTATTTGTTTTTCGCAGGTATAATGCCGTATTTTAATAACGTTTTTTATAGATGAATCTATTTGTAGAAATACTATAATATGCTAGTTAAGATATTGTTTAGTGTTTCTATAGATTCAGCCACATATACATAATTTTTCTAAGTGTGGACACCCTACAATTATGAAGGACAACCTTGTCGACAACGAAGAACAACGTCATCGATCTTCAAGTACCTCGTCGATTTTCGTGATCCAGATAGAATTATATATCCATGCTTGAAACGCAATCAGTGATAATAATCTGTGGTACTTTTTAATTTACCAGTTTATGTACTCTGTATCTGTATTTGAATGTATAATACCATAGATTTATACCATGGAGGCATAGAAGACAGAGAGAAGAAAGGGGCCATCTCTGTATACGAAAAGCACGTCTGTGAAAACGCGTAAAATTACGGGTATACCTTCCACAAAGTCAACTCTAGGGTTACGCAAAATTTCAAAAGTATCGATACTTTACTCGATACCAGCATCGTATAAAAGTATCGATACAAAAGTATCGATACCTTCAAGTATCGAGTACTTTTTATTTTTTATTTTACACATACATATATAACACAAAAAATGTTATTACGGATATCCTTTAAAGGCAATGAAACCATCCTACCGATATGCCTCAAAATGGTTTCATTTGAAAGGTAATTTAAATTTAAATGAAAGGTAACCGAAGACGGCTTAAGACTACTAAAGCAATGCATTAAGCATATTCAGACCATTGATAAATTCGATTTTCTACTTTTACAATACAACAATTTGAAGATAATTGTAACGATGGCGCATCAACGTCAACACGAAAACACTGATCTGTCATATTTATCAGAAATTTTATCGTAGTGGAACATGCCGAGTATCCACTAGTAGATATATGTATATTAAGAAACTGACAGTTAGTCCATGGAGTAGAAGAGAGAGGGTAACGAGAGCCATTTCATATGGGGGGAAAGTTGAAATGGTATCCACTTGTACATATACTGATAATAGAGGTTCCAATACCTACGACAATAGCGCTGGCCTCGGAATAACTACGATATGAACATAGCTGTTGTAGACGGAGCTGGGGAGTAAAGTTTGCTGAGTTCAATAAAATTTAGCCTAAGCTACCGCAGCGCCCCCGTTATTGGACGCGTTTTCACGGACAATTTTCATGCACAGAGATGGCTCTCCTTACCCCTATACTACATGAGTTTGTCATAGACGTACCTTTGTCATAGAAGTACTTTTTTATAACTAATGAACTGAAAGATGCTGTGCAAAATTGCAATAATACTTTGAAGGGCTGCAATTATTAGAAAACTGAATAAGTGAAATAGTTTAAAAGACAAAAAACACTACACAGATTATTCAACCCGTAAAGGTTACTCGTAAAAACTCCTAAAATAATTCAATGAAATTAAATGGTAACACACATAAGTGCTCGGCAATGAGTGGGAATTCACCGAATCATGTCTTAGGTTTCATCGATTAATAATTGCTATTTTTCATAAGCTAATAATTTATTGGAAAAAGACGAAACTCGAAAGTATCGGAACAAAAGTATCGGTACCAAAAGTACTTGGTATCGAAACAAAAGTATCGATACCCATAGGTATCGATACTTTTTGCGTATCCCTAGGGTTCGAAGTATCGGCCTCTGGATCGATACCATCGATACCGAGTACTCGTGCGGTATCGAGGGTAAGGTATGGATACCCAAAAAGTATCGGCCCTGAAGTATCGATACTACTCAGTATCGAGTACTCACGAGGATCACATTACGAGCTAAAAAAAAGGTCGTCGGCACTCAATTTCATATCACTTTTTTTCGCCCGAGCGCTGAACCTCTACTAAATATATTGGACACGGCCCACGGTAATGTACACAACCGTTTAAAAACTTGCATTGACAACACTGAAAAATACTCAGTATTATAAAAGTACTCGATACCGACGTTTCATATGAGTACTTGCGAGTGAGTACCAGGTGAAAGTATCGAGTACTCAGTATCGAGTATCGCGAACAAAAGTATCGATACCTACTCAGTATCGAAAGAATCGTTCTGAATCCTACGTATCCCTAGTCAACTCACAACCTCGGTTCCTTGCTCATCATAGTCTACTTTCAGTATATAACAAAGTACTCTGTGCTCACAACTGTCAAATCAAACAATCAAAGTTTATTAGGTACTCTGTGTTTGGTTCAGAGTGAGAGGTTTATTCATAGACATTAGACATATTTAATTATTTATCAAAATAGTGATAAAAGTTTTGTTAATCAGCGAAAAATTGAAATGTAAACAGTTTTACAAGTACAAACATTAATTAGTTCAACATACACAAGAGAGATTAAAAATGGCATCGTGTGAGAAATTAAACGTAACCAAGTATCGTCATTAAAATTTGGACATTTAAAAATACTGGGAATATCATGAAGTAATTTATTTTCAAGATGAACATACTAAGAGGACGTTTTGCATTTAAGCTGTTTTTATTTATAACCATTACGGGGGTCATTGTGTATTGCTTGTATTTGATGCCTCAATACAATATTCAGTCTCAGGATCCAAAGAATTCACTACAGTCACAGCATGTGCGACCACAGCGACATTTGACTAAATTGATAACCGTAGTATTCCGTCAATTTGAGGAATTTGAAAATGATATCGCTGACAGCATTCAGACTTTAGTTACAGCGTTCCCGAATATACCGGTAGTGATATTGTGTCAGGGAACCCAATACCCGCCTTTCCAGTTTTCTGTTTCCAATGAAACACTCCGGAACGTCCGCGTAGTGTCACTCGAGCTTAAACTCGATGTGTCACCACAACGCCTCAATCCTCTATCATACATATTCACAGAATTTGTGCTGTTTGCACCTGATTCCATCCGTATTACCCGTCGGGCTTTGCAGCAAACGAGTTCTAAGGAACTCCGAAATCATCCCCTGGCGATAGGGGTAGGAAATGCTCATCTGGTCTGCCAACAAGTTACCTGGAACTATGCAGATTGGACCCTGCAGTATACGAGAGATGCTTCGAGTAAGCTGTGCGATGCCATAAGTGGACAACATGCATTGATTATCAAAACTTCCATATTGCAGAGTCTTCCCCAACCATTTGCCTTCCCTTTCCCAGAGTCACTTTATTTACAGACAGCAGTGAAGAATATAAAGGTTATTAATTTTAAACTAAACTGTTATTTTTTGTATTGTTTGTATAGCAGATAAACCACAAAATATACTTAATTCGAATATACGCTTTTTTATATGTAATTATTGGTTAATGCTTGACTACAATCCTGATAGTAAGTGGTGATGTAGTCTCGGGTGGTAAGCCACACCAACTTTAGGCTTAGTAAAAGCCTATTCACTCTTTAAGACAAATGTTATAATCAAATGTAAACACCGATATGGGCAATTTATTCCAATGCTTGGCAGTAGATATGATAAACGACAAAGCCAAGTGTATCGGGATGTTTGATGGTGGAAAGGGAGAAGTAGAAGATATTCTACGTATTAATAGCTGAATCAAAAAATTATAATTAGTAATTTGCATAGCCTTGATAATTGTGATGGTAATCATTTTGAGACATTTATTTCAGATTTATTTATTGGATACAAAGATTGGAGCTGGTCGATCTGTGCTGAAGACACCGGCATCCAAACAAAGGGCAATGAGACACATGAGAGACCACAGGGTGGCGTTATACAAACAACTAGGAGTCAAGGCTGTTATACGAGAAGATGGTAGAGTCCAGTGGTATGGGTGTAAAAGAGAGACACAGGTAACATCTGAATTTGTGTAGAAACCCTTGGATTAAGTAAGAATAGTTATCTCACATAACCCTAAGTCTCATATATAATGGCTGTTGCCTAGTTGGTAATGACAGACAAAGCAGATTAGATTCCCATTTGGAGCAGACATATGACAGATAAATGATTGTTTCCAAATTTCATAATCATTATAATCTTTATCATCACCACCCATGACTGTTTCACTGCTGGCTCTTAAGGGGCACAGGCAACACGATAGCAACTGCACTTTGGCAGACTTTACACTCAGTCACTTTAGTCACTCGGTGCACTATGCTTCTCCATGATGTCCTGTCCTCGGAGGTCTTCAGAGCTTTGGTTATCGGCAGGCCTGTGAGGGTCTTTACTAGGTCGGACCAGCGGGTAGGTGAGCGACCGCGTGGTCTTTTCCCATCGACCTTGCCGACTACCATCAGCTTTTCTAGATTGTCAGGGTCCCTTCGAGCGATGTGTCCAAAATATTTGAGAATTCTCTGAGAGCAGATAGTGGACAGTCTTGTGGTTCTTTTAAGCTCCTTTAGTATAGACACGTTGGTCCGGCGTGCAGTCCATGGGACTTTACACACCTTTGAGAATATTATGGGGAAGTCTGATGTATGGAGGATTCATCACGATATTTTCCTTCATCGAAAAATTAAATGAGGACCATAAAATATGACAAAAAGTGGAGAAAAAGTATAAGTAATATTGATGTGATGTTACAATAATCTCGCAATGTTTTTTCCAGCGTTGTTTCCCATCGGTGCAAGGGACACCATCATATGTGCTGGCAGGCCGCAACTTGCCGCCGTGCTGTCGGCGCAACATTCGTCGCACGGCGGCGCATGTGCTGCGCTCCTTGCTGCAAGCCGGGGCTAGGTGCTGGCTCGAGACCACCTCGCTTTTAGGGGCTGTTACACAGTGAGTTATGTTCCTATTAATTAATGTTGTAAAAATTCTGCTTGTAGGCTTAAGACGTGCTTACTATTGTAATATAAATAAATTAATTGTTAATGAAAAATATTTGCTAATTAAATAATAAGACAATTTGGCATTCATTATTTTAACTTATTAGTCGGCCACTCTTGTCAGAGTGCTCGTGGTTGCACTGACGAGGTATGTGGAGAGATGTTCGGTGTGTCGCTTACTTTTTAGAGATCTGTTTTAATGCTTCATACAGTACGGCCGCTGTATCTTGGCGCGTCTGAACATAGGCTTTGCGAACTTCAGCGCATGTAAGACAGAGATGGCAACACGAACATGCTAACGTATGACTGAGACACAATACACCGCGTATCGAGTATTGGCGAATTATGTTACTGCGCAGCCTTCTGCGCGAAGTTCAGACGCGCCAAGATACAGCGGCCGAAGTATAACTTGACGACCAGTGGGGCGCAATGGTTACCATGCCGGATCGCCGCACCAAGGGTCCTGGATTCGATTCCCAGCGAGGCAGAAATTTGAATGATGAGTTTGAATTTCTGTTCTCGGTCTGGGTGTAAGTGTGCTTGTCTTGTGTGTTGTCCATAGCGCCCGCGACACAGGGAATCCTAGTGTGGGGCTATGAGTGTGAAGCGTTATTTATTTATTTATTTATTTATTCATAACTGCATAGCTGCACTTTAAACTTCACGTGTCTTTATCAGTTCATAACTAAAACTTTCCAGAGGTGACATATTACCATGGGCGGAATACGCGGAGATAGGCATTCACGCGTCCGACCTAGCTCGTGTGTCGTGGTTGCAACGCGGTGGCGCCGACACAGATGGCTTTGTGTGGGAACGGGCGACCAAAGGACATTACTACAGAGTGGCTTATTCAGCCACTAACCGGGTGTATGTACTGGTATTGCCATTCACTGCGAAGAATGGAACCATGTGGCCAGCTGATTGGGTGATGGCCCATCAACGGGAGTTCCCCGAGAGACACCTGCATCCTCTTGCTCAGGTGAAGGTTTGTTTAGAAGAAAATCGTTAGTTTCGAGTGTATTTTATAAAGACTATGTTGAAGATTTAAATTATATGATCAATTTCAGATACAATTTGCGGGTAGACAGGCTCCCGCGCCTAATGACGCACGCGCATTCCTCGACTTGAAGCTAGGCGCCGGCGCCGTCGAGAGATGCAATAAGATCGGACCGAGGCTACTTTATCCTTAAGAATACTTGCTACCTGAGTAAGGTATCTTTTACATTATTTTGTACAATGATTTATCTCAAGACAAAATTGACGTTAGTGACGAGTAACGCCATCTGTTGTTCAAACAGTTGTATGTTTATACAGTTGGCAACAAAGGTAAATAGTCAAGAGAATTTTAGAAAAATATATTATTTGTTGGTAAGGTATGTTGATGCAATTCAACTATCAATGTTTCCATACAAGTATGTTGTGTTGTATAAATTGTTCAAAGTACTGAAGAAAGAACCTTCTCATGAAGATTTCTAATTTATGATCATTACTATCAATTTTGACTGTGCTGTATTGTATAGTTTTTAGAAGCAAAGATGTTACGGGCTGGAAAAAGTCGAGAAGTTCGTTTTATGTAGTAAAAATTAAAAAAGATATTTATTTAAAATAGTTTTGTGTTTTTGAAACAGTCCTACATAATCGAACTTCAACTAAAGAAATCGTAATCGATAAGTGATCGTAGTAAAAAGTCCCAAAAATACGAATGATCACACCAAATATTTTTCTTAGCATTTCTAGTTAAGTAAATAATATGAATTGAACCAGTCGAAGTATAAAATATTATTCTCGTTCAGGTAGGTGTCAGTGAGTTCAGGGACTTATACAATTTGAATGAAAAACTATTTGTGAATGTATTGTTATTTGTTACATCCATTACAGATGAATGGCTTTTGTTAAAAACAAACTACTTTCTTTCATCTTCGATAGTGGAATTGAATAATTGACTGAAATTTAAATTGATTTGGACTTGATTCCTATAGTTCCTGTAAAGGCAGTCATTACATTTAATAGCACTTTACACCAAAGACTTTCTAATAAAAATTATTTATTTTAGCATTTAAATATTAAAGTTAGTGTCAAATGTATTTGTAAATTATATTGAATAATTATTGTAAGTTCACCAGAGACAAAAATATGGAATTATTATGCGTTCATGGATGATTCATGTTGTTGATCCCAAAACCCAATCTAAAGTTGCCTGAAGCAGCTTGCTTTACAGACTAACGTAGGCCCTCTTATAGATGGACCATACAATTGTTTTACCATTAAGGCTGTCATTAAGATCTGACACTAACATTATGTGTAAGTGCGGTTACGGGTTAAGCGTATTTTCAGCGTGTGTAGCCAATTTTGGTATGTTTAAATGAGTTATAGTTTTTCGGATAAATGTGAATATATACGTATGTTATATTGTGCCCCACCTTAGTACTCTATTACAGATAAGAGTGTGGCATCTGATTTATAAAGGTTTATACAAATTTTAAATGTATTCACTTTTTCAAATTTAATGGGCATGCATAAATGATTTATAAAGATACTTAGTTATTAAAACTTTTCGCGCTAATAGTATGCCCAACTTTACTAAAGATATAAGCAATTTACTAATGTAAGTTTTATTTGCATTTACCTAATTCCGATATACAACTAAGTGGCTTGTGGAACTAGTGTCTAAAATATTGTGATTATGTATGTACCTTAGATTTATTATGATATTACAAATTTTAATAACAATAAAAAGCAATATGCAAGATCTCGCATCTAGTCACCTTTAGGTTGTTGTTGTGTACATTTATATTTATTTAAAGGCCATTTAAAATGGCACGTTGTTTTTGTTTATAGAGTTTATTCAAATGACTAGTGTTATGTAAAACTTAGATAGTTTTTAAATATATTTGTGAATTCACGTCCTTGTACACTTTACACAGTGAATTGAGATACTTTTAGAATGTACTAAGTAAAGAAATGTTATTAAGAGGAATATTATTTCTATTAACAGGTAAAAAAAGAAACGGTGAAATTACAGAAAGTTTGAGATCAATGACAGAATAATGAATGTAAATCATTATGTATCAGAATGATTGCGTGGTATACGAATAATTTTTCTTATAAAAATATTATCTTCTTACAAAGTAACTTTTTACCTTCTTTAGTTCTGCAAGCAAACATTCTGTAATTTACAGTGTTTTTGTTACAAACAAAATAAATTATGAAATTGTAATATCTTTCATTTTTTTTTTGTTTATAAGTAGTAATAAAAAATATGAAAGTTCTCTACATACGTTCTACGCAACTGTAGATGTAAGTAAATATTTTATTTTGAATGCTTATTACATAGAAATAAAATAAAATTATCACATACAATTGTTTTAATAATTATTTAAATTCATAAACATTTCGTGACTGTAATAAAATCTTGCGTTTCTAGCAATTTTGAACTACAGGTAACGTAAGTTCATAAAAAAAGTTAATCGTCATCGAATTTTTCGTCGACGACCCCAGTAGTAAATGGAGGGTCACGTACTAAACTCAAAAGTTTATCTAATTTCATAATCTGTGGACAGAAAAAAGGCAGTCATTAATAAAAATATCCGTGTCAAGCTAGAAATAAAAATACATTTTAACTGAAAATTTCACAGAAATTATACCTGCAATGTTCTTTGATCAATTCCTTGAGCTTTTTTCGGAGGTTTACACATGACTCTTAAGTTAGGTGATAATTTCAGAACGTGACACGTACCCCTGAAATAAAAAGAATAGTAAAAAGTATTGCCCCCAGAGAGATTTGAACTCTCGACCCCTGGTTTACAAGACCAGTGCTCTAACCCCTGAGCTATGGAGGCGACGTGTGCTCATCTGAAATATCATTACACAACACAAATACATATAAAGCTATTAAATATTCATAATTTTTCTTCTAAAATTATGTAAATGACATTATTTATGTATCCCAGTCTTTTAGACAGTTTTTTAAACTACAAACCTGGTATCGTATAAGTTGTCAAGCGTTATTTTCTCAAAACAAAGACTAAAGAGCTTAATAGGTAACTAACTACTGTAACTAGACAGCAGGTTGCTAGAGTATTCTCGTTCTCGGATTAGAATTATATTAAATTGAATATAATTTTATCATGTATGTATAAAGTCTTACTTCGTGTCGCCGCACAGGATAACGGGTAGTCGTTGGTTGAAGTCAATTCTTGTAAGTTTCTTAGTTTTCTTGGAGACCACGGCTTGTATGCAAATGGGTCGATACTTATTAACATTTAAATCGTACACGTACACCTGAATTTATAATAGGAATCGATTAGTGAGTTTTTATTAACAACATGGAGTTACATTACAGTAAGTAATTCAGCGATATCATTATCAGCAACGAACAGGGAGCTAAGTGTTCCCTGATTTACAGGACTAACACCCCAACTCAGAGTCACTAACGGATACTTAAATCGCTCCTTAGTACAGAATTTGTATGGTGATTCTTTACTAAGGAGCGATTAAACTAACCGTTAGTAGACTCTGAGTTGGGGCGTTAGTCTCTAATTGATTTAAATTAATAAGTAGATGGGAAGTTAAAAAAACCCTTTTTTGTTTTCAATTTATCCTGTTAAACGTCCCGCTTTGAGGCTGTCTGTCCCGTTGTCCCCCGCGAGATTGAAAAGTCCCGCTTTGGTATTTATTTACTTACTTACTTGTGGACATGAAATTCATCAAAATTACGAGATTTATGCCCGATGACATTTTTTTAGCTATAAATAGTAATTATTGTATACAAAATTCCGTAGGCGTCCCGTTTTGACACGAAGGTGCCCCGTGACCTTCTTTTTAGTGCATATGCATATCCGCTATATCCGCTTTCAGTGGTTAGAAAGAAAAATAGTCACTTTAGGTAGGTATAAATCAATACGTATTAATTGTTCCGATATCCACTACACATTACAACAAAGACTATTACAATACCAACCTTTCCATCAGCAGTGCAAGCTGCAAATACAGTGCTGGAATAAGGGGCCCATTTCACGTCTCCGACGGGAGATCCGAGGTCGAACATAAATAAAGGTTCGCTGTTGATAAAAATGAACGACTGTCAATTAATTCATTTGTTTTAAACAGCTGGCATATTCACGGCGCAATGCGTTTCGGTGTGAATTTACCTTTATGATAATATTGTAGGATGCACTACTTGCAAACTTAGCAGCATGATTATAATTCTGCAACTGGTTTATCATCATAATTCACAGTCCCGTTCGATATTCATGCGAGGCGGATGTTGACAATTCAATTAGGCAGTGCCGGCGTTAGAGCCACTGACGTCCTAGGCAAGAACATTGTGACGCCCACATAAGAATATAAAAATTGAGCTTTTTTTGCTCGAAAAACAACGCCGGCTCTGCAATTAGGTACTTAACGAATATTTTTAAAAAACTAATCGATGTTAATTATATACGAGGATATCGCGATTGATAAGATTTATCGGACAGTAGGTACTTTAAACACTCCATAGTCCAGGTACGCATTTAGGTGACAGAAAAAAATGTAGGTGTTACACCGTTCAAAATTTATATGTAAAGACAGGCGTAACCTCGTCTAATCGAGAGTGAAGCATAGCAATGGCCACCCGCTTACCATGTGTGCGTAATTTTTGATTAGCGATTGAAGCAGTGAAGTGTCAATGTGTGGGTGTGTGTACGAATAGAGAGTTGGTATTACCACAGTAAAGAAATCTAAATTGTTCTTGGGGTTACGTCCGTCTTTTTTTTTTAGGTCCGTGCTAATATTTTAAGGAACTCTACTTGTAGCGTTGAAAAGAAAAATCTTACTCGCGTCCATCTTCCCAAATCTTAACCCGCCAGTCGCCAGAACAGGACGCATAGATGCTATTATTGAAGTAGTTGTAGTTGATCCTGTAAACCGGCATATGGTGTCCTTGTACTGAACGAACATAGTTCCGGTTGTACTTCAGAGAACACGTATGGATCATCCCGTCTTCCGTGCCCACCATGAATATCTCAGACTTTTCCGGGTGAAAGCAAATGCAGCTGCCACAGCCTGAGTGGGGAGAAATAAGTCTGTTATAAACCATTGAACTAGTATTACTAGCGTATAGAACAGACACCGCGAACATTGGGTTCGGGGATGTGCATTGCAGCCGGCCGGCTGCATTTCATTCTGTCACTCGGCTGTCACTCGGCTGCGCTCATGGCGGCCGCATGCCAAAATTGTTTATGAAAAAACTGAAAAAATGTCGTCGTGCATAATAAGAACGTATCACAATTGCACGACAAAAAACAAAAAAAATAATGGTATCACTTTATCATCGGTAAGAAAACAAAATATTAAGTTAAATCAACTAAAACGAATTTAAATAAATTATTGTGCAATGTTCCCGCCATTTTGAATGAAAAAATCATAAGGAGCGTTTGAACTTGGCAAGCCACTAGCGTGTTAATGGAATATATAAACTTGCTTAGGTTGCCGTCTTGGTTCGGCAAGTGTCATATACAAAGTTACTCTATGGCAAGTGTGCAAACGAGGCTTCTAATTTGAAAAGAGAACGGAGGGCAAGCCGGCGGTGGAACACACATTTTGTTTGAGATGTCTCCTCTATGTATGTATCTCAATGTTAAAAACATATATTGTTGAATTGTTAAATTAAAACCTTTCTATGATAATGTTAAGTACTAGATTGCGGACCTAAAAAAAAGACGGACGTAACCTCGTCTAATCGAGAGTGAAGCATAGCAATGGACGCCTGCTTACCATGTGTGCGTAATTTTTGATTCGCGATTGAAGCAGTGAAGTGTCAATGAGAGAGTTGATTACTATGGATGCTTCACTGAATTTGTTCTTGGGATTACGTCCGTCTTTTTTTTAGGTCCGTGTACTAGATATAGGACTTTTTGTATTCTGTTTAGAAAAATTAATCTCTTGCCGCCATTTTTATGCTGTCAAAACTCAGGTCAATAGTGTCAAATCAGTCGAAGCTTTCCCGCCTTTTTTTGTATCTGAATTTGTTTGACTTACTGTTGACGACAAGCATAGTGCCGTCCGGGCCGGGTATCGGCGGTACATTGGACTGCAGCGTGATGATGGTAGTGGCCTGCAGCTCGCCCGGCATCACTGCCCACTGTACCACGCGACCGTCGCCAGAGATCGAGAAGAACGAAGCTTCGCCGTCGATGAGACGAGCTCCCCAACGAATCTTAATAAATAGTTGCAATTTAAGTATTGTTTTATTTTTTACCGGGTAAAAATAAAATAAACGCTTTAATAATAAACGCTACACACTCGAAGCCCCAGACTAAGATTCCCTGTGTCGTGGGTGCCATGGACACAAAGACAAGAATATAGTACATACCCAGCCCAAGAACAGAAATACAAACTGATTATTCAAATTTCTGCTTCGCTGTGGAATCGTAAATCGAACCCAGGATTCTACGGCGGTCCGGCATGTAACCATTACGGCACGCTGGTCGTCAGGTTTATAATAAATACCTACCTAAGTAAGTAACAATATTTAACGTAGCTTACCTCCCAAACAATGCTGCTGTGTTTGTCCCTCACTGAATCAGACTTGTATTGGTAGGAAGACTCTAGAGTGAGCTGAGCGTTATACACGCATACATTACCGTCGTAAAGCCCTAAAATAATATGTAAAATATTATTTTAAAACATGTAAAAGAGCTGAAGAAAACTGAGTTCCAATTGAACTGAATTAATTGATTGTCTTATTGAAACTCATCAAATTAACGTTACATAGATACATTTTAATATTAAAATATCATAATTAAATAAATAAAGAGGACCTTATTTTCATGAGGATTTCATGAAATCTTGTACGAAATACTGCTTAGTTATGTTTAGTGACACTATTGTGTTTAACGTAAAATTGTTTTAATTAACTTAAATTTACCCACAGGGAAATTATGAAATTATCTCTAGGGATTTCACGTAAGTAATCCTTGATTTCCAACACTTACCGACACAGACCAAGTAAGGTATCTCCTTATAGACGTCAAGGCATATAATTGGCGATTCAGTGATAACCGCATATTCAGGGTAGGCGGGGTTTTTGATGCTGTAGAGACATAAACACCCTTGTTTTTGTTGCTGAGTGAAATCGACTGTAAAGATATTGTATTATATTAATAAGCAACCCAGTTTTGAAGCTGCAAAAATAGATGTTCCCTGAAAATTTGAGCCTTGTGCGAGTAGGTTATGAATTGCTCTCCCGATGACAACTTTGCTATGTTCTGGCACATACTTGCAACCCTCAAAATGGGTTGGCATTTTTTTTTACACTTAAACATATGTAAATTACAACATATTAAAATTGTAGCCTTGTGGGAGTGGGATAAAAAAAATATTTTTCGCATTTTCAAAAATTTGAGGGACCATGACGCAATCGCGAGATGCCTGCCAGAACGGTACTTTCTTAACTGACTGATAATGAAATATCATTTGATAAATTTCTAGCTTTGTGGGAAACGGGTTAGTCAAATAGTTCAGTAGCTCTTAGACTATAATGAGTTATGCTACTAACGAGAGCCATAAGCGACAGTGAACAAGTCCTGGTAGTGCGGGTTCCACTGAAGGTCACACACGGCGTGGCTGCGCATCGGCTCGAACTGGAACTTCCACAGCGGCAGCAACGACCCCATCCCTTCGCGGAACTCGTCCGATGGATCATCCCAGTATCGATAGTCTTGAGCTGGTAACCAAACATGTTTTAATTTAAGTTGTATTCAATACCACAACTTATACAATAGGTATGATGACAGTAAGTAAAAATCACTAAAATTATGTATTTATTTAATGAATCCCTATTAATGGATTACAAAACACGCATATATCGTATTATTATGATTTGATAAAATAAAACTACAAAATACGGCAAGCCGCCATGTTAGCTTGAACGTCAATCAGTCTCAATCAGCGCGAATTACGTCACACTTCTTAAAACAAATCAATATCACCATACTGATAATGGCGTCTTGTCTATTATTTTCCTGAAGAGTGACGTCGCAAGCGACGCCATGACACTTTGAAGCGTTTTGGTGCGATTTTTAAACTTATAAATTGAAATGTATTTATTTTATACTAAACCTTATTTTTTTGCGGAAACATGATATACGTTGTATTTATACTTAATATATTTCCCAACAATATAGAACAGTATTTCAAAATCTGTCATCATGCCTATTATATAGAATATAGCAATTCATTATAAACAAAATCCATAGCTCACTAACATGGTCAAAGTGGTGGATTATGGCCCTGATTTCCGTTAAGAGACTCGAGTTGGTGACGACTCTATCTATTTCTTTACCTATCTATATCACTCTCACTAAAGGGCTCTACAATCTACAACCCCGAACCTGATATCTAACTGTTCTACGGCCAGGATCAGCTGGATCAGATCTGTTTTTACAATGAGATACCTTGAGGTAATTAGGTACTGTAGGTACTTACTTAATTGCAAACTGGTGAGTGCGTTGAAAAATTGTTTTGAAAAAAATCTATGAGTGGATTGTCTACCCTAATATTTTTACTATATTAAAATTTTAAATGTTTACCAATATCATCGTAAATATTTTGGTTGACAAGACGTTCCAAGATGGCCCAGGCCTCCCGGATGCGTTGTGCCAGTTGCTCGTCGTGAATCTGCTGCGCTGACTTGGCGTGTTTCGCGGCTTTCTTACGTAACTGTAATTAAACTAAGACTTTAAACGGACATATACATAGAAGAAAGACTTTGTTCGTTGATCAGTGGATATGTAACTGCAACAGATGTTGGCTGGTGAAGGTGACAAGTTCGAATATAGTCCGTTTCGAACTATGTAAATCATGTTTAACTTTCTCACACACACTATTTTAGTTTTTCGTAACAGTAGTTATACAAAATTAATTTCAAAATTCACTATGATATTATATTCACTTTAATTGCAATGAGAATTAAACGAGACTATGCGCATCATTTAATATTATGAAAAATATTGAAAAAAGGTGGTAAAATTCGTAGGTGGCCTATAGGGAGATTACAGCGCATCTGGTAGCGCTTTTCGTGCGTTTGATTACTTTTGTAGGTCTTTTGGTAGGTTTGTTGGTCTTATTACTAATTATGAAGATGGTGGTTGACGTGGATCAAGATTACGTTGGCAAGCTAATAAAAAATAATATAATATTCTTTTGGTCAGAACATTACCCGTTTCGGCTTCTCTTCTTCTTTCTCGCGCTGTTTTTTAGCATAATCCTCTTGGTAGAAGTCAAATATGATGCATTGCAGTGCCGTTTGTCCGTAATTGGCTCGAGGGGGCGGTATTGTTTGCGTCTCTACGGACTATGAAACGAGGTACATATTATATAGTTATGTACGAATCTTTAATGTAATATTTTAGTCCGTAAATGTACTTTAACGAGTTATTGAGCAATTTATTACCATTTGACATTGATAGTTATTTTGTTTTATGAATCAACATGAGTTTTAAAATCGGGGATAAACTCGTTTATGATTTTGTAATTCATGTTAAATGATATTTAGCAATAAAGTTGTTTTGGGCACAAAGACATAAAATGTTTATGTTCATGATATTGACGATATCTAGAGTCAGAGGAATCTTAAAAGTTGTCAGCATTAATTTCTTTCATCCCATAATTTAATGTGTTAATACACACCCTACGCGGGAAGTTGTACGTAAGAGCAGCTCTCTCACAAAAGTTGAACTGATTCGCCAGTTTCTTAACCCGTGGCTTGATTTCTATAACTTCTTCGGTGTGTTCAGGTGCCCCTTCTTCTTCTTCTGCAGTAACGAAGAAGACATTTATTACCTCTCTTCTAGTCCTCTCATTATTATCAAATATAAAACTTGGTTAACTTTTGCTACCAAAGTTATAACTTTCAACTTCGCTTAAGTAAATGGAGTTTTGTGCAAATATTGAATATTTAGAAATTATTTTATTTGTATAGAAAACGCCATTTGGCGCAGTGCGTAGAGGGCTTGATTTAGATTGACCAATCACAAACTCTACTGCAGTTCCTATTAATTAGACTACATCATATTTTCAGTAGCTCATATTATTTTATGAAATAAGCGATTCAATTTTTTTTAACGAATAGAAAAAGTTCAGAATACCATATCCATACTCCATACATATAACATAAGTAAATTTTTACTTATTACATACCTAATTTGTTTCTTTTTGGTGTAAATTATTTGAATAGTATAAGATTCTAGTGAAGAAAAAAGTAATTATTGATTACCATTGGGATCAAGAATCGATTTTCAATCACTCTTTTGTTGCTCTCAAGAATATTCCTTGTTCTCATAATTCAAACTCTGCACTCACAACAAAAATACTTCGCTTTCTTGTTGCACAGTTGACTAAGTTTAGATAATTCTATTTTATTTAAATCATATATTTACTTTCTTCAGTTTCTTCATCAGCACCTTCAGCTTCTGCCGTCTCTGCCTCTTCATCAGCGGCTTCTGGCGCCGGGGCCTCTGGTTCCTCACCTGCACCTTCAGGTTTCTCTTCACCTTCAGCGTCCTCTGTATATGAAAGAAAAAGAGTTTTTCTTCTTTTCTTAATAATCGTTAAGATGTATTTGGCTCTGTGGTTTGGAAGATCTTTGGAACTACTTGTTCACAATAATTTTTCACTGATAAAAATATTAAGGTGCTCCCTCACCGGGAGCATTCACGTGTAATGTAACGTTACAGATTTGAGCATTACATCAGTGAAGGAGGAGAACCGAGCATTACAATGCGCACCTTGTAATGGTACAAAACGGGCTTACATCAGTGAAGGAGGAGAACCGAGCATTACAATGCGCACCTTGTAATGAAACAATGTGTAATATCTTGATACAACTTGTAACATCACTGCGCTCCACTTCCCGTATAATGATACATTACACGCGAATGCTTGTCAGTCAGGGAGGTAGTATTGTAATGTAATGCTCAAAGTCGAATCTATAATGTTACATTACACGCGAATGCTTGTCAGTCAGGGAGGTAGTATTGTAATGTAATGCTCAAAGACGAATCTATAATGTTACATTACACGTGAATGCTCCCGGTGAGGGAGCACCATTTTACTTCTATCCACTATGAACTAAAAAAAGCAAAGCAACAACCCATAATTGTCCCACTGCTGGGCTCGGGGTCTCCTCTCACAATGTGAGGGGTACAGGCCATAGTCTACCACGCTGGCCAAGTGTGGATTGGTAGACTTCACACACCTTTGAGAACTTTATGGAGAACTCTCCGGTGTGCAGGTTTCCTCACGATGTTTTCCTTCACCGACGCAAGTGATAATTAACTTCTAATACGCACATAATATTTGAAAATCAGAGGTGCGTGCCAGGATTTGAACTCGGGCCCTTCGGTTCGGGAGACCAACGTTCTACCCGCTAGGCTATCACTGCTATGAACTAAGGTTTGCTTAATTTTAATACCAATTTTTTATAAAGAGTTCGATTTCATAAAAACAGTAGGAGCTTTCTTAATCTATTATTGTTTTTCTTGGGTTTATATTTTGTTCATATACGCAGTAAAATAAACATTATTAAATTGGAGAAGTAAAATAACAAACCCTACCTTCTCCTTTTACTTCTTCAGGAGGGTGTGGCTCCGGTTCTTCTTCCTCTTCTTCCTCAGCCGCAGATTTCTTAACTTTTGCGCGCTTCGGTCCAGCGTCATCAAATCCAACCATACCTATTTATTACATTATGTAGAGGTACAATAATATACAAGTACATCAGGAAATCATTCAATTACACATAGTTTACGATGAAATCTACCAAACAAATATTCACCGAATAAACAAAAATAATAATTTTAGTAGCATTTTTGGATCTTATAGCACATGAAATTGAAATGTGCATCGACTGGGCGACTTATAAAACTATCCATGGCAAATGACTATTAACTATCCATAAGGCAGTATACATGCATTATCGGCCAAAAATTCTGGGGCAAGTTCCTTAAATCACAATTTTTTTAACACTGACTGTACCTTTCACAGTTTCCGTCCAAAAATATCATAAAATGTTTGACTTTAAGCGCTTACCATATCCTGCAGCAATCTGCGCTTTAGCCTCATCCGAGTCCTTCCTGATAGCAGTGCCTTGATAAACATATAGAGGATAAGCCTTGCCAAAAGTAGGCTTCGGCTTTACAACAAACCGCGCTTGTCCGTAATGGTAGGCAACCTCATCAGCAACCCATTGTGGATTAATAGTCGTTAGTATACGACCGACTTCTTCTTCTAGGTCCTGTTTCAATACGATTTTAGTTATATAGAAACATTTTATCACTACGTAAATAAATACACAGTAAAGTTTTATTCGTTTGACTGTTTGAACGCGACAACCCTAACATCTACTATCATGTAGTTACCTGCCTTTGCACACGGCGTTTTTTTTAGGGTTCCGTAGCCAAATGGCAAAAAACGGAACCCTTATAAATTCGTCACGTCTGTCTGTCTGTCTGTCTGTCTGTCCGTCCGTATGTCACAGCCACTTTTCCCTGAAACTATAAGAACTATACTGTTGAAACTTGGTCAGTAGATGTATTCTGTGAACCGCATTAAGATTTTCACACAAAAATTGAAGAAAAACAATAATTTTTGGGGGTTCCCCATACATAGAACTGAAACTCAAAAATTTTTTTTTCATCAAACCCATACGTGTGGGGTATCTATGGATAGGTCTTTAAAAATGATATTGAGGTTTCTAATATCATTTTTTTCTAAATCGAATAGTTTGCGCGAGAGACATTTCCAAAGTGGTAAAATGTGTGTCCCCCCCCCTGTAACTTCTAAAATAAGCGAATGATAAAACTAAAAAAAATATATGATGTACGTTACCGTGCAAACTTCCAACGAAAATTGATTTGAACCAGATCAAGTAAGTAGTTTTTTTTTAATACGTCATAAATCGTAAACCGCAAAAAACATCGATCAAAGTTACAATGAAATACAAGAACTTTTATATTATGTTACTTGCTGCTACGGAACCCTTCATGGGCGAGTCCGACTCGCACTTGGCCGCTTTTGTTCTTTTTTCTGCGCTTCAAACGCGACCGAACGAGAAAACGGCTCGTCCGCTTCGTCATTTACAGCACGGAAAACGCGCATTCCGCACGTCGCATCGGAAGCGCTTCAAATATACGCCGTGTGCAAAGGCTCTAAATACAGATTTTTGATGTTGTTCGTGATTTCAAGCTCTAATATCTTGAGGACGAGATAAAACGTATTAAATATGATTAAAACAAATCATAACAAGAAAAAAAACTGAAAAAAGAGAACAATAGATGACGAGTTCATCACACAATCAGTATAACTTGGCAAGTGTATAAGTAGGTTAGGTATTTTAGGAATCAAGAAAAAACAAAAAATGTATCACTTTAATTTTTTTTCATGGTTAAAATAACTTTGTCTAATAAAAATGTGTATTTTAAGTCTTACAGCATCAGCAACTTCTTCTTGGTCGTCCGGTTTTAAAAGCGCGCGTGGCTTGAGCCAGTCCAAAGCTTCATCCTCTACAAGATTGGCACGCGATTTGGTTGGTGCTTCTTTCTGTTAAATAAAAAGTTTTGTTTTATTTCACACACTAAATTATATTTATAATAAATTCTTAACATCTGCGTACATCAAAACGTATTAACGTTTTTGTTAAAAGCACTTGTTCGTCGGTCTTCAAAGCACGTTTTATCATTGCCTTCAACATTGTTCTTGAAATCTGAATGGACTTTAAAAAAAGAAAATGTAAGACCACAAAAGCTCAGTACGACTGCGGATCAAAGACTGATTTCGTTTACTTAAAAGCTTCACTGATTTACGAGAAAATATTGAAGATATTTGCATGTAATTTTATGCTATGCCTTTATTGTTCAGAATCATGTAACACTACCATAAATGATTTGAATGTTTGAAGCATTTAAACTGAAGAAAGCAAGCGTAAACAAACGATTAAAAGGTTGCGTGTTTAAGGTTTCTGAGTAAACCTATTAATTCCCTATGATTTGAAGCGAGCTTCATTTTTTCCAATCACGCGAATGAAAAGTACTCACTTCTGAATCACTTTCATCTGACATGACTATTTTTAATGGAGAAATATCACTTTCTTATTCTTATCACTATTTCTTTTTTCTTATACCTTTATAAATATGAACTTTCTAGGAGTGCTAAACTGGGAACACCAGACGGAGAAACGGAGAAACAACATTTTCCTAGTAATATTTAATATTATATGTCCGAAGGGACTTCTCTAGGACATACCACTACAGTAACTGGTGTACTAGTTACTATCATGTAAAACTGCATTGCAATTACTAAATGTGATCGCATTACGGATAATTGTACTAAGGTAATGAGTAACAAAAAATTACAAATTAATTTAGCAATTTAATTTATTTACAAATAGAATCACAGAATAGAATTACATTAGATAACATGCAATATATTCATAAACATTCGATAACTACCGTTTATTACAAAGTTGCTTAAATAACAACGGATTCTTTAAAATGCACAGTGGAATAATAAAGTATCCTTAAGGTTGACTACTAATAAATCATGCAAACTGTTATATTATAATCTGTTCATGATTTTGTGTCATAACGATTGAAATGTAATAATGCATGAAGATAGATGCATGCAATGCATGACGATGAAATAATGAAAAATCGTGACGAAATAATATGAAATTGTCAGAAAAATATCTATTAGGTACAAGGACAGGAAACCACATATTGGCATTTTTTTAACAATATAAAAGTAATAATCTAATAAATATTACCATCAAGATCTTACATTATTTTATCACACGTGCGCTTACTGCGACGTCTGTAACTAGGCTAAGCCTCAAGAAGGGATATTTTGTAATTTGTTTAAATATAAAAAAAATGGAATAAACGGTATTTTTTTTTGGTGACGGTACTCAGATTGCAAATTACTTCCTAGCACTGGGCGACAGGCGTGTTATCAAATTCTAATTAGACTCCGTGTCTGGTATTAGCTAGTACTGGGAGACATCACGGCATCGTGCTATCTAGACATTAAAATTAGTTTATTATCTTCTAATTTTTGTATTATACCAAGTAGTAATAACCGAGCCGTCTTGACTCAGTCAGGGCACGGCTTTACCGATGAATAGTCAAATGAAGATACTTTTTTTAAACATGGCTTTCGAAATATTCACACATGTTTATTTTATTATTATTTTACAATAATGTAGCAAGATTGTTTCTAAAAGAAAACCACATTTTTTGTGACGACAAAAAGGTAAAGACATTAAGATAAAAAGGTATGTATACATTTTTACATTGATGTTCTGAATCTAAAAAACTACATAAACAGTTTAGAAAAAATGCGTGTCATAAATACTTTGTCTACTTGTCCCTTTTTTTAATTAATTTTATGAGTACATATTCAATTTATTTTCATGTGGCTTATTGCCATTTTATTGACGACAAGTAACCGCCTACGCTTTGCTTCGGTTTTCTTATTTTTTTACACCTTGGGTTACATTATTAGAGTTTTATTAAGGATCCCTATTTTTTTAAATATAATATAGCCTATGTCACCCGGGGATAGAGTAGCTTCCCAACAGTGAAAGAATTTTTCAAATCTGTTCAGTACTTTCGGAGCCTATTCAATGCAAACAAACAATCAAGTCTTTCTTCTTTATAATATTAGTATAGATAAAGATTATTATAAAAAGAAATGCCTAGAAAACCTGACTGATCAAGTACCTACAAAGGGACACCAATCACTAAAGTAGTACACCAAAAATTTTGTTTAGTATGTTTAATCTATTACATTTTATGTTTCAAAAGTAGTATAACTATATCAATGTCAACAATGCCAAACTTTGATGTGTTTCAGCAAAGCTATAAAATGTTTACGATTTGTACTTCCTGTGCGTTTAGTTGCGTGTTCCTAGCGATCGATAATTCAGTACCATTAACTTGGGCTCATTCCCATGCTCAGATGGCAAACAGAGATGCTGACGACATTTATTATGCGGGTTCACGTGCGGGATTTCAGTTACGGTTATACTTAATTATTAATTTGTGTTTACGGCACCGGTGAGTACCAAAAAGTGCACAAGAACAAGACAAGAATAAGGACATTAACACAAGGCTTATCGGCAGCATCATATTATTCCAAAAAACTGTAGTAAAATAAAATTATACCAAATAATTTTGAAATAGATAAATCTTTGTAAGCAGGCATTATTCATTAATTATGTATGCAGGGCTCCTGAATAGAAGTTGTTCGTTTGATATGAATGCGCCGACAGCCATTAGCCAAACGTTGAGGGCGGACGAGTCACAAATTGCCATTAAATGTTAAGTTATTTACACAGCACACGCACAAACAGATTGCCGGCATTCAATCTCAAGCCCTGGCAGTACTCACCCTGAGACGCTTTAGAATCAACCCCAAGGATTTCTCTGAGGACTTACTCCGCCACAGATCCGGAATTCTAACTGGCTTATTGGTCCCATGTGGACTAGAAATCTAAATCAGTTATCAGACAATTTTATTACCTCACAGTATTTATGGTTTAGCGCGTGTTGTCAAATTGTAGTCCCTTATCATGTAGAATACAAAATATTGGTTTTGTTACATAAAGTTTAGTGTATATTTAGTGTGAATTTAATCATGGCTATATTAAAACATTATACCTTAGTCGTATTTTTATAGTCTTTGTCCTATTTAACCAACTTACTATGGTGTTAAACATTCAGTAGGTAAATTTAATCTATGACTGATTATCAGTCCCCAGTAATTTATTTATTCCCATTTATTCTCATAAATAAATGAAACATGCTATAACTGATTATGTCAATCGTCTCAGGTATTAAGGTATTTCTGTTGTACTTCAATTATAAATACAATCTATTTTAAGCTCTATTTCTCCGTCAATCATTTAACCCCATGATTGTAGTGTGATTAGCTTTTCCAGAACGAGAATTTATATTTAGTTAATAGTTATGCCTTGCCTAATGTGGATAATGTTACTAGGTATCTACCAATATATTGTGAGTAAATAATTTAAAAAATAAGCGGAGATTTGATAAGTTATGTAACGTAATCTATTTAAAATGCGTTTGTAATAATTAAAATGTAAATATGTGCGTATTTAATTGTAAACATCTGTCGTTTAGTCGTTCTGTCGTTCAGTCGTTCAGTCGTTCTGTCGTTCTGTCGTTTTGTCGTTTTGTCGTTTTGTCGTTTTGTCGTTTTGTCGTTTTGTCGTTTTGTCGTTTTGTCGTTTTGTCGTTCAGTCGTTCTGTCGTTCTGTCGTTCCATCGTTCCGTCGTTCCGTCGTTCCTTCGTTCCGTCGTTCCGTCGTTCGGTCGTTCCGTCGTTCTGTCGTTCCTTCGTTCCGTCGTTCCGTCGTTCGGTCGTTCCGTCGTTCCTTCCTTCCGTCGTTCCGTCGTTCGGTCGTTCCGTCGTTCTGTCGTTCCGTCGTTCCGTCGTTCCGTCGTTCCGTCGTTCCCTCGTTCCGTCGTTCCGTCGTTCCGTCGTTCCGTCGTTCCCTCGTTCCGTCGTTCTGTCGTTCTGTCGTTCCCTCGTTCCGTCGTTCCGTCGTTCCCTCGTTCCGTCGTTCCGTCGTTCCCTCGTTCCGTCGTTCCCTCGTTCCGTCGTTCCGTCGTTCCCTCGTTCCGTCGTTCCGTCGTTCTGTCGTTCTGTCGTTCTGTCGTTCTGTCGTTCTGTCGTTCCGTCGTTCTGTCGTTCTCGAGTTTTGCGCTTAGCAACACATTTGGCGATTAATTTTTTTATATAAATTGGGATATTGTAAATATTTTTTTAGATATTACTTTATACGTAATTGTGGTTAATACAGTTTTTATAGAACATTATTAAAACTTTATGGTATTATGTTAGTTTTGTATTGTTAACATCGCTCGTGTTTCCTTTTAAATACGTTTTATTTGTATTATGTACCTATGAATAAATACAATATTATCATAGTGTAAGATAAGGTGTTTAACATATAAAGCTCTAGGTACTAAAATTCAAGTAAACTAACTAGCTTACATTCTTTAACTTGAACTTGATTTTGTATTGTGTTAGCAGTGGAAACATTTTGTTAATTAATCTAAAGCAATTGTGTCCTAAAAGAGCTAGTGTGTATGATAGGGTACCCCGTACCTACTGTTGTATAAGTACTCATAGCAACAAGATGTTTAATCGATGGTTTTTGTGTTACATAATAATTTTATCAATAAATACTTTGTAACTGTTTTAAGCATGTAAAAACTACATCTAATTGTGGTATAACCATAGATGTAATTAAAAAACGGGAGATGCGGCACACTCTAGTGTCACGTAAATATTAATAGACTAGAAACAACTACACGCAAATACACTCAACAACCACGTTTTCACTGTAATTGCTATAGGTGCTTTAACAAGTGACATAGACACACCCGTTTTTTAATTACATCTATGAGTATAACATTAATAATAACTTTACTACAACTATAACTCTTTTTCAAATATAACGTAATGACTAAATGTTTTTAGATTTAGACAAAGAATAAGTTTTATAAACTAAAAAACAAGAATTCGTACCTTTTTCGGGGCCATACTTATCCCCTATTCACCGAATACATAATAAACAACTTCGAATAATATTTCCAATTTACTTCGTGTCGGAAAAAGTTTGACATTGAAAAAGTAAATATATTTGACGAAATGTCGATGCCTGGAGTGGTGCGCGCGCATCGGCTGGTTGTCATAGCAACGCGGAGAGGGCCCCCCCGAAAACACCCTTTCATCTTTAGCTCGATCGTGGAATTAACGACGTGTAGGACTGATCGGCCGGTCTATCAACCTTGACTCATTGGATTTTCACCTGATGATCATTGGTAAGTCTTTTAAATACCATTTCTGTTTTCATTTGTGCTTAAAAGCTCACGTTCTGATAGCTTAAAGTAAGTTGCAAGACACTGTTTTGCAATCATTATACTTCGCCTGATATAGGTCACCGGTTAATGATATAAGCCTGCAATAACATGTTGTAATTTCTCAAATTTCTAAATATTCCTATAGATATAAACAAGTTCTACGATTCATTTTGGAAATATTGACAAGGTATAAACCTATAATTAACAATATAATTGATCAAAGTCATCGAAAATATTGTTTATTTTGTAAGTTTTACGCGTGTAAATCAAAGCTTTTTCAACCAAAAGCTGTATTCCAACATTTTTTTTTTCAAACACTGATGGCTTAAAACTTTTAGAAGCTTTTTATAACTGAGCAAGATTGATAGATAGAAGTGCACTTTGCAATCGGTCGATAGATGCCTACGTAAATACTGATTATGGGTGGAGTTATGCGCAATTGATAAAATGATACTGATCAAAAATTAAACCCTACATAATTATGGTATTAATATGATTGAAGTAGCATTTAATTATGTCCAATATTTAATGCAAACGAGTAGATATTTATGTCAAGTGATGTTATAGTTCTCAGTGCAATTGGAACGAAGTTCCTTATCGCGCGTTGCGAAAGGGGGCTAGGCGGAAAATTTGGTAACGAAAAGTTGTAACGACACTTTTTGCCGTCGTTAGTCGTTACAACTCGTGCGGCGTCGTTACATGTCGTGCGGCATGCGCATGTTTCTCTGTCTGTCTCTCTCTCTCTCTTATAGAAAGCAAGCCAGATATTTTCGTTTCTTGCAGTAAGTACTAGGATAGCAAAAACATTCAAGCGAGTGTGTTTTGGCACACTTGCTTGCATGTTTTTGCTATCCTAGTACTTACTGCAAGGAACTTCGTTCCATCCGGGTGTCCCTTGACACCTCTCAAGTTTTTTTTGATTACTATTACTTAACTTAAGACTATAATATATATCTAGCTCTCTATACATATGAAGCGCTGTTTTACTCTTTCTTGTTGTGCACTGACTCGACCGAATGATGAATAAATAAGAGAGAATCATTTGCTGAATGAATTGTCTCTGGTGTTGTTTGTTGTGTTAGGTAAATAAAATCAAATAATATTCAGTTATTTTATTTTTAAAGTGGAATTTCTTTAGTCACTTTGGGCATTTTTGAGATGGGTAACCAATCAGCTCGCGACACCGTAATCATTTTAATCGACACCTACCTGTAGCGCCATCTCTGAGAGAAGTACAGAACTATAGCTACTTAATTCACAGCTCTTATTAATATCAAGATTTTAGTTTACATATACCTACTTTACGAGGCGTTGGCAGCCATTCAATAAAAATGTAATGAATAAAAAACACTTCATTTAAAGTATTTCGTGCATAATAAAATATTTCCTGACGATTCAAAAAATACACAGGTAATTGTTCAAGTTTACCTCTGTCGGCACTCCCGGAGTGCATTTTTTTGTTTTCTTTAGTTTGCCCGCGCAAATTTTTACCTATATTATTGTTATAAGGTCACATGCTGAGCTTTTAACAGAATAAACAGAATCCAAAAATTTTAAAAAGTATCTAATCATTGACTACATAGGAAACAGGAAATTAGATTGCAGATTTCTTAATTATATAATATTTTGTTATCGGTGTACCTACTTACTTATCAATAAAATTTTGTGCATAATATTATGTAGGATAATGAAAAATTTAAACTTCGCAATATATTGCACTGTTCTCTAATGCCCCTAATTTTAATAACAAATAATTTTACTAACTTCTAAATATAATATATTTTATTTTTATTTTTAGGAGAGACACAGACAGACACATCTGACTATACAACGGTAAGTCTTTCTATCATCAAACATTGGTCTCATAGAAATCCTCCACGACCCTGTTTTTACGATCATTTTAATATATAAGCGTGAGATGATCTTCCTTCGGAGCTATTCCCGAAACGTTGACTTGGATTTATATAAATCTAAAAAAATATATATTTTTTATTATTTTATTTTATTGAAGGTAACCAGCAAGACACTTAAGTTATGCGTAGACTTAAAACTTAATGTCTAACGCTCCAACTCAGAGTCACTAATAGTTACTTTTATCGCTTCTTAGTAAAGAATCACCATACAAATTCTGTACTAAGGAGCGATTTAAGTATAGTGACTCTTGAGTTGGGGCGTGAAATTTTAATTATTTAGGTTGCCACAGTATGCATATGCATCGTGGTCGAGCTGACTTAACTTATAATTTAACATACATAGTTAATAGTATCAGGCGTTACTTTGCGGAAATTCACATAATAAATAATCAATCAATAAGAACTTAATATTTTAAAAGATATACTTTATGGATTAACATTTAGGCGATGTTGATGACTTAGGATGCCCGTCTGTCTAATTTGGTAACCCTGAGCTATAAAAAGACTACTTGTTACCCTTATCTGTGTTGTATTGAGGCCAGCTTTTCTATTTATATCTTTCCTTGTGACAAAATTTACGGTCGGGTGGTAGCGATTGGTACGAGCGAAGACCATGAACTTAGGAAGCTAAATTACTAGCGGTGTTAAATACTAAAATAGATAGTGGAACAGTTTTCTTTGAATAATGGGCTTCATACACGGACAAGTCCCTTTTTGTATTTGAGGCTTCTCACGTGGTCAAGTTTGCTGCTCCAGCGCGAATTGATGGGGTGGTTAATGACCAATCCTTATCAAAAGTTTTTCCGCCAACCGTAACTTTTATGCTTGATTTAGAATAGTTAAAGTTATAAATCTGATTTTGCTTTACTACTGCTAAACAATAGTCAGTATCAACCTAACATGAAGCAAGACATTTTTAACATTTTTTACTCTATTTTTACTTTTACTTTTACCACTTTTACTGACATTTCTTTCTTTTCATTCTTTTTTCTTTGCCGGAATCACCATTCCTGTGGTGTAATGTCCACGACCGACGGTGATCACTACTTGTTTGTCAGATAGGTACAAAAACACTTCCGAATGTAAGAGTTAATATTACAAAATGTACGTTAAATTTTTACCAAAAATATAACAGACTTCAAAAAGACAGTCTTCGAGAAACAATAATAGGCATGTCTAAACCACCCATAATATTTGAGGGGTTTCTTCAATTCATCATGGATCTCATTATTAGACCTGAATTTTGTTAAATATGCGATCAATCCAACGGAATTATATCGTTTCAAATAAAAAAATAAATTTCAAATAATGTAACAAACATTTAAAAAGATACAATCTCCTTTTTTGAAGTCGATTAAAAATATGCAATGGTCTAAGTCAACTAAAACACTCGTTTATCACTTCAGAATTCATGAAAATGCAAAGAGCCGGCTCTCCCGAGCTCCCGTTCGATGGACCGCCCTTCTACCCTCCGATGCCGCTGTACCCCCTGCCGGAGGACAGCGGCATTGACAGTGACGACACCTCCACCGACAACCAGCCAGACCTTGACAACGAACATGAAGATAATGTAAGTAGCATCTATCGAACGTGAGCCACCGCATATACGCTACTACTTTTAGCAACGGCGTAGCGTTCTGGCGAGTGGCGACTCTTTCAATCGCAGCATCGACGCGATTCAGCGATCGTAGCGATGCTGGATCACGTTTTGGCAACTATCTGCGTCCCCATCTACGTCTTATTTATGCGATGTGGAGCGTTTGGTTTCTGCATCTAGCTACTGAACAGCAGCTAAATCGTCGATCGCCGATGCTAAATGTAGCGCGTTTACTGAGGCCCTAAGTAACAAATTGTAATAGAAAACAAATGATAAAGCTTTTATCTCCTTCACTTATCTTTTTTGTACGGCAACGCATAGGTGTTGCCTTTATATTATTTGTGTCCATGGGCGACGGTGGCTTTACCGTTAAGTGGATTGTCAAGCATTTGTAAGCTTACAGCTAGTTACACAAGGCTTTCTTTCAACAAGAGAACCTAATAATCTATCACCTTGAGTCAGCAATATAGTTAATTTTTATCGTAGCGTTCGAACATAATTCAATCTATTAATGTAAAACACAACAACATTTACAAGTTTAAAGCTAATCTAATCGCTAAATCTAAGTATTCTGTACCTTTTCAGGTGTCTGACTCTAGCAGCAGCGATGAGAATCCAGTGCTGAGATCACCAGGAGTGAGGTACCTACGAGTCACCAATGGTGATGTTAGTACATTTCAGTTGCATTACTAGAGCTTAGGTATACCGTAGAGTTAATAGATTGAGCCGTATTAATAAGGACGTAAATGCAACCTTGCATAGATAGGCTCATGAAGTCCTGCTACACTCTAAGCCACAAACCTAGATTAGTTTCAACTGAATCGGTGAACATGGTCACATGCTATCATATATTGTACGTATGTATGATTTTATATATGATGTACGTATGATTACGATAGGTACCATATATTATGATACTAGACCATAATCATTATATTTTTTTGATACCATATTCATGTATGATTACCATAAGGTATATGAAGGTAGTCTTTTTACGACGTCATCATTATCATAACAATTCATTATTTTCCAGCACTCTACATATACAAGGGGTCTCGTCTCGTGTATAGTTTAATTACAGCTATAGTTCACATGTTTCATAGTAATGTGGAGAACTATCGGGCATAATATGTGATGTTTACGTCATCATTGGATGATTTTCATCGTATGTACTTAAATGTAAAGTACATATACGATATCCAAACAAAATATTGGAATATTGGCTATTCTGATTTATCATACCATCATAGGTTGAACTTTGATAGTTTACGGCCATTTTCAATAATTCATCTATCTTTATCTTTATCGATATTTAATTAGATAGAATAGCAAAAAATACTACCTACAACGTTGTGTTGTGACTTGTGACTTTGTAGCAATAGATCGAGTATTGAAATAAAAGATACACACCGCTGTCAAACAGGGTTAATAATTAAGTTTTAATTTCACAGAATATAATTGAGGCGGTGCGTTTGAATCCAGGAGGAAGGAATTGCCGGTTCCCAGTGATCCTTCCCCCCAGGCTTCAGCCACGGAGGAAGGATGGGTACCGCCCCGTCAACCAGAGTCCTGACCGCTCAGGATCTCCTCTATACGAAGTGGAATTAACAGCGTCTGATGAAGACGACGATGCCTCTCTACTCGAGCTCGTGATACCAGCGCCACCTTCCCGGTACATACAACTGCCGCCTGTTACGAAGATTATATTCGAACCACGGACTCAACTCAGCAATTTATTCTGCTGTCTTCGCCGTTAAAGAATTTGTGACAGCTAAACAAATCAACTTGAAAATGTTTCAATTATATTTATTCTAAAAATTACACAATCATGTTACAAGAATATAAAAATGAGAAAAAATAGCATATAATATCATAGTAAGGTGAGTTTTCATTTTAAATATCAATGAGTGAATATTTTGGACTAATCGTCAATAATAAACAAGGTATATTTATTTTTAACAGTTCATTAATTAAATTTGTATAACTGAATGATAAAAAAAGACCTTTTCAGTCCTTAAAACTTTTGTGCTTACACACTGTTTAAAACTAATAATTCTCAATAGTTATTATGCTAAATTAAATATCTACATGTTTTCATTTTATATCTATCGCATAATACATGGAAAATTAGTTGAAATCATTTTCAACTTAATTTGTTATTGTATGTTCACTTGAAATAACAAGTAATAATCTCATTATGGTAGTAATTTCACGGTATATTAAACTTATAAAATAATTGTGTTGAAGAATCGTCATAATAAATATGTATAGATATGCAAAATATAAGAAATAAATGTTTTAATTTACATAGTCGAGTACAGAATAATATTAGTACACAATAATTTGATTGTAAAATGGAAAATATAAAATGTAAATGTAACTTTTGGGTAAATTGTTGCCCCAGATATAAAAAATAATTGGTTTTCGGGCTTTGAATAATTAAAGAAAGTAATACAAACTTTATAATTCTATATCGAGAACTTGGAACAATCCATCAACAGCCATCAACTAATATCTCATTTATATCCTATAACTCGATAGTAAATTTCTACTGATTTATTTATACGGTTCTTACCAGCGTAGGGTAAACTCATCTAAATATGTTTATGTGACTTGAAGTGAAATCCAAAGTTTGCGAAGGACTGTTATTTTTATTGAGGTTATATTTTACTTCTATGTTTCACTCGCAGAGCACCATCGTTGGCTTCAATCACAGAAGGCATAATAATACTTATTATAGTACTTCAAGTTAAATATCACCGAATTATTGTGTATGGGCATATGTGGAATATAAGGATTGCAAATTGTATTAAATTTGACTAACGTAAACTGAATGTTTACTTAACATTAGTCGGGACATCTCTTACATTATTTCAAACAATTCAGTTTACTTATACCCTTTAAAATAATCTATGTTATTATTTAATGATCTGTTCTAATCTGACGTCTGAATTATTAAGTTAGTGTAATTGACTGTGAAACATTTTAAGTATGAAATGTTGTAATTATTAAATAAGTAATTAATTTATCAAACAACTATCTATTTTTAGACCTTCTGAAGGGTATCTACGTAATTTATTGTCAATTAGTGTGACTTTTTCATAATAAATATTAAAAACAAAATGATCTCAAATGGATTAAATGAAAATAGGTCACGGACCTAAGTAACTTATGTTAAATAATTACGGGCCTAAATATTATTTTAAATAGCTTGTTATCCTGAAAAATATAAAATACTTATAATTTGTTGAAAGTAAATGTGCTTCACATCAATATCTACATCAACAAAATTACATTTTTTTTTGTAAAAATACTCGATAATTTTGAACTGCATTTTTCAGATGGAAGTTTCTGAACGGATTGTATTTTGTAGAAGTAAAAATCATGTGAATGCTGCTGAAATGCTTATACAACATTAAAAATATCACTAAAACTAAAGTGCTTGTTTACTTGTGCGATGTTAACATTGTAGTAAATATAATAATTCTTGGGCTTAACTATGGGCGTAGCCACGATGGGGCAGGATGGGGCGCTTACCCCACCCTGACTCTGACCTGTAAGGTACCTAATCAAACTTAAAAAAACTTAATTGTCTGGGTACTAACTACAATAATTAATATCTGTAAGAAAGTTTACACTCGACAGTCGTCAGTCAGTTAAAGAAATATTATGAAGTTAGTTAATACCTAAATAAATAAACAACCTATAATACCTGTGTAATTGTTTACTTACGGCCGAAATTAATAATGTATCCTCAATCCGAGAATGAGATCAATCTCGGATCGATATATACCGATGGATCGATCTTCGATCTGCGTCCTAATAACTAAATTCTACAGCTGCTACCTTTTTTGTCTGCAGATTGCCGACGATCCTTTCCCTCTTGACCGTTTCGTTTTACGCCGAACGTAGTACGCGCTATGGTGTGTTTATTTGTTTTTAATGCGCAAAATTACGACTGATATTACCGTATATTTATTAAATTTTATAAAATAATATATTTTTAGTATAAAATTTCGCATTTCAAACCTAAAACGTGTAATAAATTAATTATAATTTTCAATTCTGACGTTAGACGAATTACGTTTTACTATAATGGAATGTAGCTTAAAAAAAACGGGTCCTTCTATTGTGTTGTCAAATGTCAAGTTGTTGTCAATTGCTTACAAAATACGATTTAAAAATTATTTTGTGTGGAGAATCATAATAATTTCATTTGAAATGGATTCTGAAGTGGTAAGTCATATTGTTACGTATTATTTCTTGGGCGTCGCGTCCTTTTAAGTTATAAATTACCGTTTCCCGCGCATTGGTTTAGTTACAATTTTATTATGAAACATTGCGCCACACGGGTCGTCGGTCGGGTCGGGGTTATATTATTATTATTCCTGGTAGTAAGGGTTTTTAAAAATGGTTTTGGCCTAGTCTTTTTATGTCTGTGTGCTGTCTCTCTAGTAGGTAATTATGGTACAAAAATCACAGTTTGAGGCCAGATGTGTGGCTGACCTTTCATCAGGAATCACCTCTCAATCAGGAAACACCATTCATTCACTGTTATTGTTTTCCAGGTACAAAGAAAAGGAAACCAGATGAGAGAAGAACTGCAAGAAACATTGCATTAGCTCAACAAAAAAGAAATGTCTGGAAGACACTTCCGATAATATTTTACTGGAAAATAAAAACTTCAAATTAGAAAATCAAAGATTAGCCTTAGAAGTAGAAAAATTAAAATCTGAATTATTAAAATTATAAAACTGAATTTGTTTATTAACTTTCCATCCATACATTTTTTTCTTGCTGAGTAGGCTCCTGTAACTGATTTCCAAATAAATGCTTTTTGACTGAATATTTTTTTATTATTAGAAAGCAATACAAGAATAAAAATGTGACGCTATTAACACATTTTTGAAGACCTTTTTTTGTACTTACATTTTGAGCAAATAAAGTAATTCTTATTCTTATTATTAGGTAGGTATATCATATACCTGCAAATAGTTATAGGATATTGTGGCTATGAACAAAACAAAATATTTATAAGATTAGTCCTTCCACTAATATCTTGCATATCGATATTTTGAGACCTATCTGCGACACTACTCTCACTATCACTCAAAAATAACGCAAAGGCCATTTTTCTTAATTTTATATTAATTGAAAGCATCAAAGTAACTCTCAATCCGCGGAATTTCTTAGATTGCAATCTCAGATCGTTTACACCGATCGAACCATATGTCAAAATGGAAAGATTGGTTAATAACACACCCAAACTGTCATTTACGAACAGAGGTCAATCTTTAATCTCTGATCCGTCCTCCCAAAGATTGACCGTGTTTTCAGATTGCAATGTCAATCCGTGGTTTGGTTATTAGCACAGTTTACACAAAAAAGGATTGTGTTTTCAATCTTAGATCGCTAAAAATAGATTAGGATCGCTTATTAATTTCGGCCGTTACTGTACCTGAAAGTACTATCTATGGATAGATATAAACCTCTAATTGACTGATTGACAAATTGGCATACGCCCAGAGCCCAAACGGCTGAAGTTAGAGACACATTTTTGGATAGAAGATTTCATGGTGTGTGATACAGGGTGCTATATTGTGTAACCTTTTCGTATGAAAAAATTAACCGGGGTAAGACCGCGGGTATAGTTTGTTAGTTACATATTATTTTAGACTGTTGCCCCACCCTGAGCCCATGGCTGGCTACGCCCATGGATGGGCCTAACTGTAACATTTTCATAAAACAGGCGTGCTTCGACGCCTAATAAAGTGGTATAATAATTAAATTATTGAGACGAGCTTTGTTCGTGCTAATCTTATGTGGGTCAACTAAATTAGGTTGAGACTTGAGACTAAACGAAATATTAAACGTACCACATTATTCCTCGAACAAATGTTGGAAGGTTATTCTGTCTTGGAGTAGGTCTACGGACCCTACGGTTTTACTAGTATTGAGAAAAATGTAAGAATATTGATAAATACGAGTATATTAATTCTTTATCTTATTAATATTTGAGTGGTGGAGTGGAGAAGATTACACATAAGAAATCTCTTAATAAAAGTTAATGTCATTCCGGAACTGTAAACGTGACCTCAATTTCATGAAAAAACACAAACATGTCTGCCAATTGATTTATAAAAAATATATATTTGTATATAATTAAGTGAAGAATATATTTTAATTATGTGTACATTTTTTGACTATATATTTGATATTAATGGACCTGAATAATTTGTCAATTTTGTATTGCTAACAGTTGTTACGTGACGTATTTAGTCCAAACTGTCTAAACGTTTGTTACTCTATTTGTATTGCCGCTGTTACAATTTATTTTGCATATTTTATCTTAATAAACATTTTATCTGGGAATTGTATTTATAATATTTATTTCTATAATCCACAGAAATGGAAATGTAATTTATACATTAACCAATGGGGCCTGATTAGGGCTATCTAAGCAGGCTCTATATCGATGTTTGTTGAAGGACCCAGCTGCAACTTTAGCTGACAATTTTCGGGAGTTAACAAGGGGCGCCAACAGTAGCGGACTTAGTTCGGCTGGCGAGCTTTTTTTGGGGGTGCCACGTTTTGAAATGTAGAGCAATACGTCTGTTAAAGAGCGCAAGGTTGATCACTAGAATGGGCACCAATAAGCAGTTAGTCGGGGCTCCTGTAGGCTAAGGACCTCGTATAATTGATATCTGCGGCCAGTGTTCTCGAACCTACCGATTTTTCGGTATTTCTACCGATATGGGCTCTGTTCTACCGAAATACCGAAATGCAACGATTTTTCTACGATTTCAGAGGATACGTGGAAATTCTCCCGATTTTTCTACCGATTTTACATAATTTTTAAGTTGACAACCCTTTTCATTTATGTTTTACGTTATGAGGAATGGGGAATCCCTCAACCATAGATTTAAAACCCAGTAGATTCTTCCATACATTTGACAGAGCGAGATTGCCAGTTACAAAATCTACGTGAGAGACAGACAAAAATATTATTTTTTGTCCCCGTCACTGTGGCCGATTATAATATGACATAATTATATATTGTTTATCACAAGTGCAAACAATATGTGTGTTGTGACAAACAATGAAAAGTGAGTTGGGTGTTTTGATATTTAATGTTGTTTCAATTTGTTTTTTAAGCAGAAAATCGTAGTAAGTTTAACGCCTCAACTCAGAGTTGCTAACGGTTACTTCAATCGCTCTTTAGTCTTTATTTAGTCTATACTGTAATAAAACTCAAGGGGCAAATTTTCTGTACATTGAATATTTTTTTTAATTTCCAATATAAAGGGGGCACTTCAATAACGTGTTAGAGCACAAAAATATTTTTTTTAGAATAATTGTCTGTCTGTTTGTCTGTCATCACATGAAAACCCCTGAACGGATTTCAATAAAAATAGGTAAAGTTGTTACTAATACTCCGGGTCATATTTTAGGATACTTTTCATCTAATATATATATTAAACAACTCAGAGTCACTAACGGTTACTCAAATCACTCTTTAGTACAGAATTTGATATTTTTTCTGTATAGTATGTGTTTATCTAGCCTGTTTAAGTGTTTTGTAATTTCACCGATTGTTTAAATAGCTTTTAATCTTTTTCTGTATGTTAATTAGGTGTATTTGATGTACAGAAATTAGACTGTTAAGTTTATTTTTTGATAATAGGACGAATTTGATTAAATATTTTATATATTTTTGACATCTACCGATTTTGGGTACAAATCTACCGATATTTGTGGGCAAGTCTACCGATTTTGGACTTTGTCGTTCGAGAACACTGTCTGCGGCTGATACGGTGGTAGCTACGCCCCTGACATTATCTAACCAGTGAAATGTTCAGGAATTTTATTGTTACCAGAATATAAAACGGATTATAGATAATGTTTAGTTTTTTTGCTATGCCTAAATTCCAAAGTGTAACATATATTATTTTATACCTAAATTGTCGTGCACTCGCAACCCTGTACTAGGATTATTTATCTTCTGTCGCAGATGGCGTGAACCAACTCAAATGAGACATCACAAACAACGCCGACCCGTGTACAAATATTTATCTGGAACATACGGTTGTTGTTCTGTCTGGGAATCAAACTCGGAACACGTAACTAACAACTGAAATTCAGCCCTCAAGTCATTATTATTTTCCCATACCTATACGTTATTAGATTTTGAGCTCGTTAACAAAACTTCACATAGCTATAGCCTAACTATAAGCAAGACATTATGTATGCAGAATTTCTAATACATATTTAATATACTAGAATTTCGCAATCAACTCGAAGCTTTTCGTAATAATCAATACGACCTCTTTTTAGAAGGAACGTAGGTATTACTTACTACAAGACTACTATCGAGTTAATATAGATGGCAGTGCAATTTTGGTACTGCTATTCGTTACTAGATGGCGGTAATTATCATTATTAGGAAATATTCATGTGCCCATTTTGTTTTTTGTCGGTTTTAATAATAATATAAAAGTAGGTATTCAATTAGAAATGAACAACGGATTTAAAATTTACTACGATTTCAATAACAATTTTAGTCGTTTAAAAATCAAGTTTTTTAAATTTATTATAACGTAAGTCATCACATTTTACATTAGTAATTAGTTTATCCGGTAAATACCTAATAGGTACAGATTTGACCTTCAACTATGACATTTATTAGAAGAATAATTCGTAGCCTCCTTAGTTGCGTTAAACACTGAACGACGTTTGTGAAGCTTTAGCAGATTCTAATCCAAGGCTAACGAAAGCAAAACTTAATTAGCTATACGAAGAATATAAGAGTATGCTCACAATATTATTCTTCGTATAAGTTACGTGTAGGCAAAAAGAAAACTATAATACATATTGGTAAACTATAATAGTGTTAGCATTAAGCCCGCCTGTTGTACATTATTTATGAGTGCAATAAAGTATTTTCATTTCATTATTATTATTTATATACCAATAATATTATTAGTTTTAGACGAGTCTTAAATTCGTTTTTTTTATAGTAAACAGATATTAGTTTTTGCATGAAATGATTATTTTGTTTTTAATTCTTTTTATTTTGTGTCAGCTTTATTTTTAAATTAACAATAATGGGACTCGTCTGAAAAAATGTATTAAAGATTTTCCACATACTTCCCTAAAAACCAGCTCGTAGCATTTACTTGGAGCAGCAGTAATCAAATTTTTTTCTTACGGGCCACAAACACGTGTTAGTCGTGCCGTGCTGTCGTGGGCCGCAAAACAAAGAAATAAAAAAAATTTGGTATAAATTTCTTAGGTTTTCGCGATTATTATAAAATAAAGTAACCCCAGATGGGCCAACTACAAAAGCCTGGCGGGTATAGCTGACTTGGAGTGACTGCCTTTGCAATACAAAACACATACGACGGCTTTATCAAATTATTCTCTTTAGGTAGGTATTTAAAAATTTTCTGACTTACTGGCGTAGTTTTTTAAGTATATTTTATTTACATAAAACAAGCTGTTTGACGTCCCACCTGATGGTACGTGACGATGTAGGTACTAGTGAGTGCACTAACTGAGCAAAAGCCTATTTATCTACTCTTCTTTTGAAGACAACTTGTCTGTGTTCCGTGATTATTATAATATTTCATAGCTATAAAATGCTTTCACTACTATTACACTTCTTATTATCTATCACTATAAGACTTAGGCTCACTTATTAATAAAAAACATATTTTTTGACTAATAAAATTAAAAATTGTCTCACACCCACACATTCAAAATTACGAGGCACAGTACGTCCTTTTTACCTACGGAAGGTTGAAATACGGTTGATGTCTGTGGCCTCTGAGTTTAAACTATTTAGTCCTGATTACGAAAAAGTAGGAAAATAAATGAGAATAAAATAGATCTGCTGATATCTGTTACCAGTAACTGGTATCTAACTTGCGTAGGAAAAGTCTGAACGATGCTCTTCTGAGAAAATGACAACTTATTTCGGTCTCATTGCTATCTGTCTTAGAACAAGAAGCCAGATTAATACAACTGAGTTGGCAGACTCTTGTGAATATTGTAAAGAACTTGTGTAGGTTTCACCACAAGAGGGAAAGTTTTAAAACTGTTATTTAGTATAGATTCAAATATGTATTAGGTACATTGGATTAAAAAAACCCATAGCTAATGTAACCCATATAATTTTTTTAAGTACTAGCGCTCTGCTTGCGGCTTTGCCCGCGTTTTCTGGGACAATAAGTATATTGTCCTTGCCCTTATATCTTATTACAGATCATGAACTATCTGTGTGCTAAATTTCATGAAAATCTGTTCAGTAGCTCTTGCGTGAAAGAGTATCAAACATCCGCACAAATTACATTTATAATATCAGTAGGATTAGTAGAGACATTAAAGTTTATAGTAGTATCGTGTACTACTATAAATTTTAATGTCCCCTACTTTAAGTAGAAACCGATGTAAGCTTAGGCTGCCCAAACCGGGAAGAGATCGTTTCCGTAGCGATATCGCCGATATCGCCACCTTTATGGTTGACGCTGGACCCTTCCTGTTTGTTTCTCGTTGGTTTAACAACACAATGTTTATTTTTAATCTGTTGTTATGTGTTTCTTACCGCCTGTTATAGGTTTCCTGCTGAAAGAGTGACTCCTACTCTAGCGGTAGATTCATGATACTGATTATGCGTATCTTATTTGTGACGAAGAAGATTTTAGAGAAAATAATAATTAAAACAACAAAATTTTTATGTCATTGGTGGTTGCGTTTATATGTCGCTTATTATGAGATTGCTTATTGTTTTTTTTGCACGTCATTTATTTATGATTTTAGTGTCAATATTTTTCTGGAAGTCATAATAATGTAATAACGCATAAGGAGTTAATAATCATCTACCTATATTGCCACTTAAATTGAAGAATGTTTAAGGACTAAATTATGGTGGTGAAACACGTCGATCGTTAAAATAAAACATTTAATATTATTATTAGTGTTATTTATGCATACAGGTTGTATATAAATCAAACGGTATTAGTACTTGCACGAGATCCTGTTATTATATAGAAACAATGGAGCAATTATCACAGTATGAGATGCGCCGTATGATACGTGATTAGCATCTACGCTTTGTATACTAATTACTCATCTTGTGTTGTCTAAGATTATTTTGTACTTACTAAGTATCTATACAAGTTTTACCTCAGGCGTAGTGATTCTGTTCAAATTTTAGACTCGATGGATTGTTATGAGTTTGTTAATTACTGACAATAGCGACCTATGACGACGACTAGTTGGTAGCGATTTAGCCTGCGAAGCGAGAGGTCCAGGGTTCGATTCTCAGCCGCGGCAGGCATTTACGTATCAGATAAATATTTCGCACCTTCAGAATAGTATCCATACTATTCTGAAGGTGCAAAATATGGATGCTAGTGATGTGTTTTATCTGTGTTGTCCTTGCCACGCACGACATAGGGAATCTGCTGCTGCAGGGACATATGCTGTTGGTCCTAGCGGCCTTTATGGCTTCTCGAGGACAGAATGATAACTGCTTTTTCCCTGAGCTTTTCTTACTTTAATTTTCGTTGGCTTGTTGCAACTTTCAGTAAGATTCTGTAGACTTATGAAATTGGTTGTCTTCATTTTAATTAATCAAGAACTTTGTCTTTACCATGAAGGGAAATTAGTGATTTTATGAAACTGTACTACCGTATATATCTATCTCTATTAAACATCTATTTATTGCGTCAATTTCAATACAATAAGATGCTTAAATGACTGTAAAAACAAACTACGATCGGTTTACCGAGTCCCTTATCCCGATTCCACTACATTGGTCTGGCTTCTTTCTAATTTAGTCTTTCTCCGCCGGTTTTGGAATACGTTTCCCTTTGAGATAAGGTTTAGATCTATATTCATTTTGTTCCCGGATTCTGCATATTGGTAAAATTTCGTCCATTCCACAGTTACGGAGTATGAGTTACGATAAGTATCTCTATACAGTATGTATTTTGTATGATACTGTAAATGCAAATAAAATTACTTAACAGTATTTAATTACAACATATCATTTCTTAGTGTCCCTATACATATAATATGATATATACATAAATGATTAGTAACGATTAGTAATGTTTATCGGCTTGCTGAGTGTTAGATATTTTGTTAATTTTTTTTTCTTTAGGTACGAACGATTGTTTTTACTGCATGCTAGATTAAGTTCTCATGTAAGTGAATGTTTGTCTTTATGAGAATAAATTCTTTAAACACATATAATAATATTATTATGGTATAAATATAATTCGGATCAGTACGATGAGTCATTCCTGAAATCCCCGCCAAGAAGTCCACTGATGGGGTGTTCTACAGAAGCATTTTGATTTATGAAAATAAAGCAAATTACAAAGAAAAAGTATCAATCCCCTTCATACCCCATCCCATTTAAATGTCTTGATTCCCATTCCAGGAGATTTCAGAAAATTCTGAAAATAGTTTATAGTATTGATAAAAATAATCTTAAAGATCCTTTTTATTTCCTATTAAGTGGGAATTTCGAAAAATCTGTTTCTGAGACCTTCTAATTACATAAGGTATAAAAAAATCATGTGTAAAAAATTAGCTTTCCAGTGACGTTTTCGAAAATAACCTCGATACATTTTCAGTATGCTTCGTAAGTCCATTCGGGATGACTAGATTTTATATTTAATTAAATTCACTTTCAAATATTAATCAATTATTTTTGTCTTCATGAAAAGCTGATCCATTGACCTACAAAGTTACAGTAACAAACAAAAACCTTATTGGCTTAGCAATAACGTTTGACGACACGCGGCCATTAACATTTTTCCGAAGCGACAAACAGGCGAATCGAGAGTGTCCAATTGACCCAGTAACAATTTTATCTAAAAGGGTAATCCTTGAATCGGCGCGCAGTTAAGGTTTATTAGCCCCGCGCTTTAAAGCGTCCGCCGCACACGTGAAGGCTGTTTAATCGCGTTCTGGGTGGTAGCCCCCGCGGTCTGAATGGGCGCGGGGCGGCGCCCGAGAGCCGCCACTGCCAGTCGCGTCTCGAGCCCCGGAGGGGCCACACGTGTCCTCGCTCTCGCACGCGACTTATATAACCATCCGGTGAGTCCGCAGCCTCCGTCAGCCACCCTCCTCGCCTCCATCGACCTCCGCGATAATCCGCCCGCTCGCGGACCGAGCCGATCGTATCGACTGACAACTCGGGCCCGCCGGTGACCCGCTCGTTGTGCAATAACTGTCAGCTGAGAGGTGACATAATCGATGCAGTAAGTACCGGTGTTTGGAGTGAACCGCGGAATGCTGGAGGTGCGTTATGTAACGGGATGGTCTTACCGACTACCGAATCACCAAATACGTCACCATGTGACGCTGCTGCCTCCGCGGCTCGGAATAGAACTTGCTTCTACAATCCTTCTTAGAAGGACTTAGGTCTATAAAAAGTAATCGGCGGTCGTTTGAAAAACTTAGTATTTCAACAAAGTTTTATTAAAAGTCACCATTAAAGAGAGTCTTCTTTATTATTATTTTAAACAGCCTTATTTATTTAGCACTTTTAATAATTGCTTAAATTACAAATTATCAGACAAACATCTTGTTTGTTTATGTTATTGGACTACCTCAAAGAATTTTTAAATTTCTTTATCGATTGTCAGAACTCTACTGCATAACTTACTTATGTAATGGCCCAGGAAAATACTTAATTGGAGCTCGATTTGGTGAGACCCGTCCATTCTTGGAAACATGGCTGACCAACTTTGTGCGATGTTTAACAGGAATAAAAAGGGATTAAAAAACAGAGACATTATTATTTATGTATACGGTGTCTACAAACTTAAATGGATTCGCTACGAATATTATAATCCAGCACGTGTACCGTCTAAAAACTAATTCGTTGGCTAATGGCAATATGATTGAAGTTAATAAGTAGTTGCTATCGAAGTTCTAGACTATATATAGATATACAAAGATATACAATAGATATACATATAGATATACAAAGTCGATAATTTAAAAATAATCTAGCATTTTCGATTTTTTCAATGAATGGAAACAATCAAACGTTTTGGGTTTAACGACTTAAGCATGCTTAGCATGAATTTATTACATTGCATTTTAATTTAACTTTGATATTAAAAATGACGTCTTTACCACTGAGTTACTTGCTTATCTACTACTGATTAAAAATACAACTAGTATATCTTAATATATATAAATTACGTGTCACGTTGTTTGTCCGCGATGGACTCCTAAACTATTTACTTAACCGATTTTAATCAAATTTGCACACCGTGTGCAGTTTGATCCTGCTTGAAAGATAGGATACCTAGATGGAAGGTTTTAATAAAAAAAACTTTTGACAGAACGAAGTCTGTCCGGGCAGCTAGTATTTTTTACAAGTTCCAAATTTTAAACGCAAAATCAAGAAATAGTTTACGGATAGTCGAATAGTCTAAAAAAATTAGTTTTATTCAGAAAAATACGAAATCTCACATCGGGGCTTGTATGAATGATCACAGACATTATGATCAACTGTACAATTAAATAAATAAATAAATAAACGCTAACACACTCATACCCCCGCAGTAGGTATTCATTACCTGTGTCGCGGGTGGCATGGACGACACATATAACACATCACAATAACACCCATGACCCGAGTACAAATATTTATCTGTCACATAAATATCTGCCCCGGCCGGGAATCGAACCCGGAACCCCTCGCTTCGCAGGCAGGGTCGCTACCAACTAGGCTACAGGGTCGTCAATTGACATGGCATTATCGTTTTGATTCTTTATATGTAATAATATTGTTGCATATCAGTGAGAAATGTAAAAATGCTCCATCGATTTACTTAGTTCGATAAAAATAAATAAATGTTTTAGTGTTCCACAGCATTAACGTTAACATTACATAAAGTAACAATTTCTACAGATCGCCTGCTTCAAAATTTACGTTATTATTATTGTTCTAACGTAAAAGTGGCAATATTTAGGAAACATCATACTAATATTATAAATATGAATAATGTAAGTTTGTTTGTTACGCTTTCACGCGAAAACTACTTAACCGAGTTGGCTGAAATTTGGAATGGAGATAGCCTATACCTTGGATTAAAACAAAGGCTACTTTTTATCTCGGAAAAGTTATGGTTCCCGCGGGATTTGTAAAAATCCATCTCTACCGCGGGCGAAGCCACAGGCAACAGCTAGTCTTATATTAAATAAATATAATTAAATATTGTATAAACATTTCCACTTCATTGTTGCATAAAAAATATAATTAAATATTTCCACTTACAAGTTAAAACAGTAATATTTAGTGGGGGCACATTCATTTTAAGTAATTGTAGACGATCTCTACAGCTGACAGCATAATCGATACAGTGATTTCTTCCTTTACTGGACAGCACATATATAAAGGCTTTCGTGATACTATTACGGTTAACTAAATCACTATCCGAGTTTTCATTAACTTTTAATGTACTTATGAAAAAATATTTAAAAACCCGGGCAAGTGCGTGTCAGGTCACGCGTAATGTAAGGTTCCAAAGTAGTAAGTTTAATGACTATTACTCATTAATTACTTATGCTAACATAGTCGTAATAGTTTTCCTTGTAAATTCATCATATGACCTATTTTTGAGAATTTTTTCACTTGTCCAACTTCAATCGTTTCGTCGGAACCATAATAAACGTAAGTACGTTTTTCATTATTGATACTGGTCGAAATTAAATTGAATCCAAATTTGTTATAGAACGTAGTTAGTGTGCTATCCATTTTTAGGGTTCCGAAGTAAAATCGGAACCCTTATAGTTTCGTCATATCCGTCCGTCCGTCCGTCCGTACGCACTTGCCCGGTTTTTTTTCTATTAATTTTGTTATGCCTTAATCCTTCTTTGTCTTTTATGATCAATAGACCCTTGGAATTATAGTTAAATTTTGTAGTAAGAAGTTTTAACTTTGTTTTAATCGGCAGTCAGGAGTTGATCTTTAGTCGGTCGCAATAAATAGTTCACAGAAATTGTTTTACTTAAACGTGTAAGGAAAGTGAATACCGTATCTGGAAGGCTATTCTGTTTTGTAACTTGACAGCGGAATCCGCGATGAGTTTCAAAATTGAAGTTCGAGTCCGAGATCTTGATATGTGATTCTCTAATCATCTGATACGCACTTGCGAAGTGAAGGGAGTCTCGAACTCTAGAAACCCATCGTGGATTCCGCTGTCAAGTTACAAAACAAAAGTGAACTTGCATCATATTGACATGTCATTATCTAATCATCTAGTACGCACTTGCGAAGTGAAGTGATCCTAGAACTCGAACGTCAATTTTGAAACTCCGCTGTCAAGTTACAAAACAGAATAGCCGTCCTGATCCGAATATTCTAAGAAAATCTTTTGCAGTAAAATATGGTCTGGTTCCCTTCAGCCATCGTGACCTAACACCAGGTGGCCCCCCGTACGCTCGTTTCCTACTTGTATGAAGCAAAAAAGTATTTCTTAAGAAAAATCAAGGACTGAAGATTTATCTGAGAGCGATAGCATCTAGCGACGACATTTTCCGCTCTCATTACGAATATTTTCTCTCCGTTTCTTTACCATTTCAAATTCAAGATATTGCAGTTATCTTGAGGAAGCTAAGATATTATTAATGTTAATACCTACTTACTTATGTTTCGTCTTTATTATGATGATTGGTGCATTTCCCGCGACTCTAACACATTAAGGATATATTGTGTACGAGGCACATATTACTTGTACTCGTACTTATTGTTTCGGAAAGGTGCATTGTCTAATCTAAGCGAAGAAAGTCTTGGGTGAATAAAAGTTCGTTGCACCTTTTCTGAAGCATGAGCAATCTTGGAGACCAATTTAAAATAATCAGCTATGGCCAAGCAGTATTGTCTTCCATATTTAATTCCATTTTAATTAATCTTTTTTGTATACTTATGTAATGTTTTCTGATAAGGTTTTATTTTTAGTGATGCAGAGCTTTTCATATGATAAAAATGTCGTTTTATTCTTTTACTCATGTTATGTATCTTCGTTTTTGCCAAATTTTATATTTGTAGGTCAATGGGACATTGGATTTGATGATTGGTTTTACGGATTTTAAAGTATTTATTTTGATTGCATTCACATCGAAGCCAAAAGTTTATATGCTACAAAGGAACCCGTGAATAGAAGAGAAATCGGTAGGTAGGTACTTTCATAAATATATTATAGCTGATATCTTTGAACTGTGTAAAAAGATTTTTCCGCAATTGTCCGACAAAGTCGATAATCATCCAATAGTGTTTACTTATTACTATAAAAACATAAATAAAATGAAAGTAGGGTAAAATACCCAACGATTGTCACCCTAAGCGTTTTCTCAACATTTTTTGTCATTTTAATGTTGTTTGCTTTAAAAATCCAATATTTTTTTGTTTTAAATATAATGTTTAATTATCAAGGAGAAGATTAATATGAATTTTAGTGCAGTTTAAATAATTTAATCAAGGAAAAATAATGTTTCAAACTAAAAGGGCGCAAAACTATATCGATTGACACCCTGATGTAACGATTGACACCCAGCGAGACTGTAACGATTGACACCTAGTGTGTACATTAATTCGCATTGAAAAGCTAAGTACCTTTATGGAGTTTTAGAGTTTATGTAAATGAAATGATTATTTTTTATTACTTTTTATTTATTTATGAGTACACTACCTTCTACCCGCGACTTCGTCCGCGAGAATTTAGAATTAGATCCAGATTCTACTAAAATTTAGATGTTAGGTTTAGATGTTTGGATGTTTGTGAATTAAAATTACAGTATCCTGCTTTTCATCCCAAAGAATGGATATCAATGATGATAATGAATGGTTATGATGATAATGATGACTGGAAATGGTGGAGGATGATAATGATGATGAATGATGATGATGGTGATAATGACGATGATGGTGATAATGACGATGATGGTGATAATGACGATGATGGTGATAATGATGAATGTTGGTGATGATGATGATGATGAATGGTGGTGATGATGATGATGAATGGTGATGATGATGATGAATGGCAAATTTCGTACAAGCTAACAATCAATCAACAACGTACTCTAAAGAGTAACACTTAGATCTTAATTCTATTTCAATCGGTTTACAAATAAAGTTACCAATATAAAAAATCGCGTGTAAAATTTTTTTTGAGTTGGGTAGTGTGGGTACTAAGGCATAGGATACCTGAAGCGAAGCGAGGGAAATTGCTCCCTACTGATAAATAAGTGTGTAGTTCAACAGTTTCTAATTTCTGCGTAAAAATATTTTGATCCGTACGGGGTGTCAATCGTTACAGCCTAGTACAAATAAAAATGTAATGATTGGCACTAGCAAAACGTAATGTTTCCTGAGGCAAAGTTAGTAAAATCGTGAAAACCACATCTATTTACGATATAATTTAACAGAAACAACACCAAACTTATATATTTACTTACCAGGGGCGATAAAAATCGTCACACAATGTTAGTCCCGCTTCTGTTTTTCTTAATTTTCATCAGTCTACTGCAACCCACGTGTCCCGCTACTTTTAAAAAATCGACAGATACAAAATGGCGGGAAAATCAACTACGAAAATGTTGCCATTTTATGAAATGAAAATTTTACTAATTAAAAGTAAAGTTACCATACTTAAAAATAATAATTTATGCTTAGTTTAGGACATAATACGAAAAAGGTGTCAATCGTTGGGGGAGTGCCAATATTACTAGACTTTACCCTACCTACTTTAAAAATAAAAGAATTTGTATTTCCCACAAATCGTCGTCATCATTGTCAACGTTGTCAACTCATAAGGTGTCCCACTACTAGGACTGAGTTGTTGTTGAATGTTGAAATCTGTTCAAAAATCTATTGTTGTAAATCGAGATGTAAACTTACATTAATTTTGGTGGATCTTAATTTTTAGAAATTGAACCGAGTACCGTACGATGGTACTAACGAGATTTTGATTTATTTCAGCCAAACTCTTGGAATAAATCATGCAAATCATTCCAATGATATACGACAATTAGGAAGACTCGACTACACAATCTTCATGAGTATATTACGGATTACATACCTACGATATTACGCGTAGCTGAGAACAATTCATTCATAATTCATCCCAAAATGACAACGAATAATCTAGTCATGCCGGTAGTAATTAGTAATTAGTAGTCATCAGTCGATGTGTACATTAGTAAGTAGTTGTACTTCGATAAGTTGATCATTCTCCGTCGCGCAACTATGTAGGACTTGCTGGTTATCTTCATCATCCAACTTCGTGGAAAATTTTCGTGTATTTTTTAGGGTTCCGTAGCCAAATGGCAAAAAACGGAACCCTTATGGATTCGTCATGTCTGTCTGTCTGTCTGTCTGTCTGTCTGTCCGTCCGTATGTCACAGCCACTTTTTTCCGAAACTATAAGAGCTATACTATTGAAACTTGGTGAGTAGATGTATTCTGTGAACCGCATTAAGATTTTCACACAAAAATAGAAAAAAAACAATAAATTTTGGGGGTTCCCCATACTTAGAACTGAAACTCAAAAATGTTTTTTTCAACAAACCCATACGTGTGGGGTATCTATGGATAGGTCTTCAAAAATGATATTTAGGTTTCTAATATCATTTTTTTCTAAACTGAATAGTTTGCGCGAGAGACACTTCCAAAGTGGTAAAATGTGTGTCCCCCCCTGTAACTTCTAAAATAAGAGAATGATAAAACTAAAAAAAAATATATGATGTACATTACTATGAAAACTTCCAACGAAAATTGGTTTGAATGATATTTAGTAAGTAGTTTTTTTAATACGTCATAAATCGTAAACCGCAAAAAACATTGATCAAAGTTACAACGAACTACAAGAACTTTTATGTTATGTTACTTGCTGCTACGGAACCCTTCATGGGCGAGTCCGACTCGCACTTGGCCGCTTTTTGTATAATTTATATTGACGTTTACGATTTTTACTTCTATAGGAATGTTGTTTTGTTTAGGGTCCGTTTAGATTTCGATAGGTTGCAATGTTCGCTTTTAGATTAATACCTGCGTGTAGGCATTCCAAATTAAAATTAAGAGAAATTTCGTATTTGGATCCACGACTTTACCTATTAGTCGTCAAATCTTAATAAGTGTAAATGATCATTAACAAAACCGACCCTAAAATGGTAAATAAGATAACATGAATTTAGTAAAATGCCTGATATTAATATGAGTAGGTAGTAATTGTTTCTGGCGCAGTTTGTTTGTAAATGTAAGGAATATGTTAAATGATCCGAGGGCGAGTTACTCCTGTTACTAGTTAAATTACAAAGGCAAACTGTGCCTAAATGTATAACGGGGTACTTCCGCGAATCATGTCACGTTTGTCGAACATGACTCTGACAAATTGATAACCAATACCGATTTTCCCTGTCGATTACCAAAGCTTCATTACACCTTGTATACATGACAACACGTGGAAAATATTATGGTCTGAAATTACATATTGTAAAAAAAAAATCTTGTTATTAATTCGATATAAAGTATGAATAAGTGTTACTCGCATGGGTTTACTTTAGTGTTTTTTGTTGTTAATAATATACTCTAGTTTTTACCCGACTGCCAAGGAAGGGTTACGTTTTTCGCGCGTATGTTATATGTATGTGTGTAATAATATTTTTATTAATTAAGATATCGTTAAATTCGCCTTGTTAACACAAGTGTTTAGATAAGTGAAATTAAAAAACAAAATATCGTGGCTCTGAGATACCATTGTTTGAAATATCAAAAAATAAAAATTAAAGTAGTGTACTGTAGTCACTATGGATATTAAAATTAAAGAGCTCATCATAAGGTTTTCAAAAAGGTATATCATGACAACTTTTTTGATAGCAGGCGGGTTTTTAAAATTTTTAAATTTATACAAGTTTTATTTTTGACCACTTAGACCACTTGACCATCCATAAATTACGTCTAATAACTAATTTCATGACTTTTTGACCCCTCCCCACTTCCTTGTCACAGCTGGTCACATTTGTGAGACCCCTAGTGTGACGTCACACAATATGAAATGTTACACCTAGAAATTATTAAATTAAAACAGCAGTTCCGAAATAAGTTTTATTTCCATTAATTGTTTTTTAATATTATCTACACATATCATTTATTTGAATTTGAAATGTGACGTCACGAAATTTAGGACCCCCTCCCACCTCTTGTCACACAATGTCACACTACATAGACCCCCCCTAACGTGTGACGTAATTTATGGATGGCCCCTTATCACGTATTTATATTCTTATTTCTGTCTGTTTCTGTTACCATAAAGATACTGAAGCGCAGAACTTTACGGTTTTTGACTGAGAATAACTTCGGACGCGGTCGGTAGTAGAATGAGTGGCCACTGCTGCCAAATTAAAAATCATCAATATAAAGTCTTCAATGTTTCACCAAATGAAGTTGTTATGTTATCTATATATTTATACGTTTCGTGAAGCAAAAACAATTACCCCTTGCGAATGGAGGAGTACGTTTGGCACAGTTAAAGTTTACATGGAGAATAATTTAATAAACATTACACAACTACCATGCATATTGATAATAAACACACTTTCATTGTGAAGTAACCCCTTTAACACAAGTTCGGTTTATAGGTATTAAGTAGTTAAGTAGTTAACTAAATTTTAACTAAAAAGTTACTAAATTGTCTGTTTACACGTATTAATTTACTTAAAATTTAGTACTAGTTAGTTTCTACTTAACTACTTAATACGTGTAAATCGGACTTTACGGTCGAATTTTGACTGCAGAGCACCCGCTCCATTACATTAACTACAATAGTACAATCCCACCTCATACATACCTACGATAAAATTGTATTTTTAACCCCCGATGAAAAAAAAGGAGTGTTATAAGTTTGACGTGTCAGTGTATCTGTGTATTTGTGTATCTATGGATCTGTATGTCTGTCTGTGACATCTTTGCAACCAAACGGATAAACCTATTTTGATCTAGTTTTTTTTGTATGAAAGGTGACTTAATCTAGAGTGATCTTAACTATGTTTAGTGTAAACATAGAAGATACAATAGTACTTATAATAGGTGTAAATAAAAATGCCAGGAGTTTTTTTTTTATTTAAATATAATATTATTGCTACAAAAGCTCTATATACCACTTTCTACGTATAAAACGACATAAGACGTATAATATACGTTTAAAAATATTGTAAATACAGTAAACTAAACCAGTGAACCCTACTTAAGTATTCGTAAGGACAAAAATAATCGTGACACTTTTTAAGACAAAAAAATTGCATGCAAAAGTACCATCAGTAACAAAAAACGGTACTTTGCAAAAACTCGATCTCGTGTGGTATGTTGTGGTGTCGTGCCATCCTTAAATTACATGCAGTCCATGCAAATTCACTGACATTTAAACATACAATAAAATGAAATGAGCGTGGGTGTCACATCACACTGCAGTGCTATGTATGTTATGTATCGTAGTTCATCTGGGCGCAAACTGTGAAAATTTAAAAAATCGAATGAAAAGATACTTTGTACAAAAACGACGCTATAAAACTGCACACAAAAAGATTCTACAAACATGAAAACAAAGTATTTGTCTTAGTGTTCCAGCATTTAGTTCTTTTTAACGCACTGGGCTAAAAAATATAGGCTTTGTAGTGTTGGAGATAAACGGGGATAAAGGTCAGTATTCGTGCATTTTATATGTTAAAAAAGAAGTACTTTTTTCTAATGTTATTTTCTTCACTTTGTAAGTAACGTTGAATATTACTTTCATTTTTAACCGACTTCAAAAAAAGGAGGAGGTTCTCAATTCGACTGTATTTTTTTTATGTTTGATACCTCAGAACTTTGGACTGGGCGAACCGATTTTGATGATTGTTTTTTTAATCGAAAGCTGGTGGCTGTCATGTGGTCCCACATAAATTTAATTAAGATCTGACAATGGCATCCATGAGAAAACCACATAAGTCGTAAATTTGTGTTAAGATGTGCGCGACAAATTGACGAATAACTCAATATCACGCCAACCGATTTCGATGATTTCTTTTTTTAATCGAAAGCAGGTGCTTGTCATGTGGTCCCACATAAATTTGAACGAGATCTGAAACGTAGTTTTTGAGACTTTGAAGTCGGTTATTTTTTGTTAGTAAAATTTAGATTATGTTCAAGAATAATTTTCACTATAACCATGAACCAGCTTAGGTGTAGTACATTATATTTTGCTAGCTACTTATGTAAAAAATACATAATAATAATATACAATACAATAAATCTTGATTTAATTATTGTATTCTATTTATAACTTGATATTTACAGTTTTTCTCTAAAAGAGTCAACGAACCATGTGATTTCAAAATTGAATACAGAAGTAAAATACAGTAAAATAGTATAACAGTAAATTTTAGTTGCGTGGAAAACATCCACCGATATGTATGTATGTACGGTATGTACCTACATTGTACATCCAGTAACTGTGTAAGTGTTAAATTGAACGGACTCGTTCGACAAACGGGTCGTGCGAGGCGAGAGGTAATAAAGTTATAGTTAATTGTCGCTTCACACAAGCTTTGCCCATGGTTCAATGTTGCACTTAATTTACTCGTAAATTACTCGGAACTTCAAACCATTTCTCGTCATCGTTTAAACATTATTATCATTGCTACTTGCTTATATAGCTACGTGCTAAATTGTGTCTTGGAATAAAATAAACACTAGATAGGTAGGATCTCTTTTATTTTACTAAAAATGAGGTTTTATTTGGTAATTACTATTTTGAACATGCAAAGCGTGATCTAATAATATCCTGTATACCTAATCGTAATTAATTAGATATAACGTCTGAATATTCAAATTGAATTTTCAATTTTATTGCGCCATTTTGTATCTAGTGTGCATTAAAATAATCATTATCACAATGCTTTGAACAATAGCAGTATTTGTATTAAAAAGTAGGTACATTTTATATGAAAGAGCTCTATCTGGCGGCACGGTCGTGCCCGCGCCATGACGAGGGCACTACCTACCTTTTCTCGAAGCACTAGGTCATTGTTTTGAAACCTTATAACTTACAAAAAGAAGTGAAATCCCACCAAACACATTTTCATGTCAAATATTGCCAAGACGAGACATGAATGGAATGGTTCTACATCAAAAAGTTATCAGATCTTATGTAGAGCCAACTTTCTAACTCTACACGCCCTAACTCTACAAGCCCTAACTCCACAAAATCCACACCTCAGTCAAAATATGTGAGACACCCCTTAGTGTGACGTCACATATTATGAAATTTTACACCTAGAAATTATTAAATTAAAACAGCAGATCCAAAATAAGTTTTATTTCCATTCATTATTTTTTACTATTTACCACGGACGTAAAAAAAAGACGGACGTAATCTCAAGAACAAATTCAGTGAAGCACCCATAGGAATACCAACTCTGTATTCGTACAAGTACACAGACCCACACATTGACACCATACGGCTACGACATTGACACCATCGCGAATCAAAAATTACAAAATTACGCACACATGGTAAGCGAGCTGTCAGCTGTCAGCTTCACTCTCGATTAGACGAGGTTACGTCCGTTCTTTTTTTATGTCCGTGCTATTTACCTATACATACCAATTATTCGATTTTGAAATGTGACGTCACGAAATTTAGGACCCGCTCTTACCCCTTGTCAGTAGGGAGGGAAGGTTAAATCAGTTGTTAATCATTTCTTGTTAATCGATGTTTAGATTCCTTATTCTCTTAATTAAAGAAAAATATTGAATTGCGCTTATTAGAGCAACGTCCACGCTCAATGACCACAAAGAACCGTTGCATTTTAAAAGCTTAATTATAGACTTTCAAATCTTAACTGGCATTTTTCCTGCAGGTATTAAATGATTATAATAACCGATTATTTTGCAGGAACAATGACAAAATATAATGAAACTTTTTTCCATACAATACCAATAAAAAATGAGTTTTGTGAATTTCTTTTATACAATTTGAATGTATTATGCAATGGCGCATTTTAACTATAGCTTAACAGTTTCTCTGCTGGGCTCGGATATTTTGTGACAGCAAACGTTGTCATACACAGTCTGTCACGCTAATCAGTTTCAAATTGGCAAACTTCAAATATTTTTGAAAACAATATGGAGAATATACCTACAGGCGTGCAGGTTCCCTAATCATGGAAGTAATATTTAAATATAAAATACAATTTATTTGTTTATTTATCAATTCGATAAAAGGTCCTTTGAACATGTCACTGACTTAGGGGCGTTAGGTGGGATGGGGGGGGGGGGGGTCGATGTAGTGTGACATTGTGTAACAAGGGGTGGGAGGGGGTCCAAAATTTCGTGACGTCACATTTCAAAACCGAATAATTGGTATGTATAGGTAAACATTAAAAAACAATTAATGGAAATAAAACTTATTTCGGAACTGCTGTTTCATAATACGTGACGTCACACTAGGGAGGGGAGGTCTAACAAATGTGACCAGTTGTGACAAGGAGGGAGGGAGGGGTCAAAAAGTCATGAAATTAGTGTGACGTAATTTATGGATGGCCCCTTACCAGTATGTGCTTTTAGTTTTACACGGATAAACAGTCCAATTACTGTCGTCTTATTAAAGACGAGTAACCGCCCTCGCTTTGCTTCGGTTTTCTTATTTTTTTACACCTTGGGTTACAGAGTTTTATTAAGGATCCCTAATTTTTTGATAATATAATATAGCCTATGTTACTCGGGGATAGTGTAGCTTTCCAACAGTGAAAGAATTTTCGAAATCGGTTCAGTAGTTTCGGAGCCTATTCAATGCAAACAAAAAATCAAATCTTTCCTCTTTATATATTAGTATAGATTATAGTAATTTGCAGAATAGAATATAGACAGAAGACAGTGACCACTCAAGTGACCACCAGGTGCTAGTTATACCAACCTGTTTGAAACATTTTTACTAAGTATAAAAATATAAAAGAATAAAAAATATAATAAGAAAAAGTATGGTGAGATTGTATCAAAATAACTATGCGTGTGGTTGTACGTAGCGTATGCAAGGCCACAAGTGTTTTTTTATAAAAAAACAACCAGTTGACGTCTGTGGGTAGGAATGTAGAAAAAGGAATAAAAATAGCGGAGTAAGACATTAACTGATTGTACTTTAAAGGGTTTGCATACTTTGCTATAAATACCAGCAGGAAAAATTCAAATGCGTTTATGCTACATTTGGATGAAAGAAAAATGTTTATTAAATTATATTTTCATTGTATTTTATTGTGATAATTCCCAGATGACGCTATTTCTATATTGAATATTATTTAGTGACTGAATGCCATAAGCCACAACGTTTCTTTTTCTGCTACTACGGCCAGAAATTCCTAAAAATGTTCCCATAATAACCCTAAAGGTATCCATAGGTATACAAATAAATTAAAGTTTTGCGCTACTCTGTTTAACGAGTGTTGCTAGCCAAATAAATAAACATTTTGCATAACATTATTTATCACTTGTTGCTGATGCAAGATGTTCTTAGATTAATTACGACCGTTTCCTATCGTATAGTGTTACGTTAAAATGAAAATAAAGTTTGCGTTTCATTTTTAAGATGATATCTAGGATGTGATCCTAATAATATTATTATCAAGAAGAAAATAACGTGATCGATTGATTTGATCGCAAAAGTACTTCTGCTAAGATTATTGCTACATTATTGCTTAAACTGTTTTTGGGTTGCTAACATAATTTGTAGTATAAAAGCATAGACCTATATGTGTATACTATAAAAGTGTAAGAACGAACAATTCAGATTAATTGAGAATATAATGAATCATTTTCATAATCAACAAGTGAGAACTAACGCTTTCATTTTATTCTTTTTTTGTTTAAATGTCACGTATTATAGCAATAACTAGAAAACGCCTCAAAAGCTTTGGAAACTTTATACGTTTATAACCGCATTTATGATTTTGTAGCGCTCACTGTCATGAATTTTAATACAATGGTAATTTGTGGAAACAACTCTACTGAATAAGAAATTCCAAGAAGGATACGGCTCTTGCCATATACATATATCCTTGCGTATTTACATGTACCTTTATATACATGAATTTTCCAGAAACCTACAAAGTATTTATTTGAGTAACTTTGCAACGTGTATTACAACTTTAATATACAAAAGAGCGGTAATAAAAATTGTCAGATAGAATAGAAAATAATAAGCTTGATAAATAAATAAATAATATTGATAAATATTTTTGAGCTTGATTACAATTCTGACTTTAATATTACATTCGGAAATATCCACCCTCACTTCCATAGGAGTAACTCATTCTTGCCTTGAAAATACCCACACTTTAGGTAATCCGATGGTAAAACCGATATGTCGATTTAAGGGTCGTAAGCCATCAACTCGAAGAAAAAGGTAATTGATATAATTGTCAATGTCATCAATCTTTTGCATTATAATTGTACTTAATCTACGCGGACACAGGAGTACCAACGCCAAGTTGATAAGCTTACTAAATATACTACTGGCCACAAAACGACTCGTGCTCCGGCTGGGTGCTTGCGAGCCAGTTTTTTCTTTCTTTTTCTTCTCCGTTCCTTGGTTGCTTCAGTGAAGCCTCTCAGATGAAGGAAATAAAAGGCAGATGGAACATTCGCAAAGAAATGTAACGAATGACGTGAAGTCACTTTTTCCCTATGTGTGCGTGACAACCTTAATGTCAGCTAGCAGTGGCACCGTATGGACACGTAATTCTTTGTGTGTGTGAGGATGCCAAATGAAAAGTCACAAACTCCCGCAATTTTGTAAATGTTGTTTGACATATTTCCAACTTAACACATTATGCACAATTAAATTGGCAAATTATTTATTACTAGTCTAGTGAACGCCCTTGCTTCGCTTCGGTAAGCCCACAGTCGATAAAAGTAGGAATGGTATTCTTTAAATTGTCGTGATTTTTTTATTTGTAAACCGATTCAAATAAAACAAACACTAAATGTTAACCCAAACTCATTACAATACGTCAGTGAAAACCGAATATTTTATTAAGCCGTTCCTGAGATAGGAGGAACAAATGCATAGAAAACCAGACAAAAATTTACGTTGTAATAAATTAATGTGATAATCATAATTGATTTTAATTTCATCACTAGTTATCAAAAAGTACACTTATCAAAATATATGTAAATGTTCTTTTAATATAAAATAATACTTAAATATATTTAATTGTCTTAATTAACCTATGGACTTTTTTATGCAGAATAAGTTAGTGTTTGACCACAGAACCACCTGAGATGGTAAGCGGTAATGAAGTCGTGGATGGTAAATCACACTAACTTAGTAGAAGCCTATTCACTCTTGACTTGAAGACACCCACATTATAATCTGACGGGAACACCCACGCGGACAATTAATTCCAGTCCTTTGTGGTACGCATAATAAAAGACGAGGCAAAGTGCATTTTTTTTTCTCTTGTAATAGCAGCTGTCGGCAATCTGCAAAATTATAATTGAAATCATTTTAGTGAGTAGGCTAAACTAAAAACAGAAACTAAAATATAATATAATATTTTCTTTCAATCATGCATTTTATCGTGGGCAAACGTGACATTTTCAATTAACCCGGTTATAATATCCCAGCGATAGGTGTTTATGCATTGGCTGTATTTCTTGATTTTTAAGGTTTAAATAAATACAAATATTTCAAATATTTACTTTTTAAATATATTTATTTCGACATACTTATTGATTTATTGATTTATTTATTATTTATTATAAATCGACCAGTGCTCAAATAGCTCATGCATATTTCCCCAAATTTAGGGTAACCGATTTTCACATAAAGCTGGTATACAAACAATATACAAATGAATAATTGTCGAGGTTTTGTGTTCCGAGCAAACCGCAAAAATATTATTATAAATAAATAATAAAATAATGAACAGATATCTGTGAAAAGATATTCCATCTTCTTTTCTTTGATTTTGCGAACTACTTTTAAATTGTTTAAAAATGCAAGACGGCATTATAACTGATAAAATTATTTAATAAATTTTGACAATTGCGATGTTCATGCAATTTGACGCTTTCTTTAGTAGTGACACGAGATTGTATTAGTTTTTTATTTTGTATTACTCTTGGTAGGCTTACGTCATATTCGAACGACGTTATCTGCCTTTCATTCCTTCATCTAAGTGAAGCCTTTGGTGTCGTTGATGTCCATGAGCGACGATAGCCACTTTCCATCTGGTGGATCATCACCACTTTTGCCGGCTAAAATATAGTAGGCAATAGCCTACTTGGCCTAATTTGATATAAAAGTAGGAAAAAAATTTCACTGCACACAATTAAGGTATAGTAATTTTTAGGGTTCCGTAGCCGAATGGCAAAAAACGGAACCCTTATGGATTCGTCATGTCTGTCTGTCTGTCTGTCTGTCTGTCTGTCTGTCCATCCGTATGTCACAGCCACTTTTTTCCGAAACTATAAGAGCTATACTGTTGAAACTTGGTAATTAGATGTATTCTGTAAACCGCATTAAGATTTTCGCACAAAAATAGAAAGAAAACAATAAATTTTGGGGGTTCCTCATACTTAGAACTGAAACTCAAAAATGTTTTTTTCATCAAACCCATACTTGTGGGGTTATGGATAGGTCTTCAAAAATGATATTGAGGTTTCTAATATCATTTTTTTCTAAACTGAATAGTTTGCGCGAGAGACACTTCCAAAGTGCTAAAATGTGTGTCCCCCCCCTGTAACTTCTAAAATAAGAGAATGATAAAACTAAAAAAAATATATAATGTACATTACCATGCAAACTTCCAACGAAAATTGGTTTGAATGAGATCTAGTAAGCAGTTTTTTTTAATACGTCATAAATCGTAAAACGCAAAAAACATTGATCAAAGTTACAACGAACTACAAGAACTTTTATATTATGTTACTTGCTGCTACGGAACCCTTCATGGGCGAGTCCGACTCGTACTCGGCCGCTTTTGTATAAAACAACTACATTTCATAGATTAACGCTACATTGATGTTTTTGTTGGTAACGATTATGCGAATTTAGATGTTACGATGTAATCTCAAACATCCTTCGTTAAATGTTTTTATCGAATGAAATTTAATTCAAGTCACGTTTATCTGGACGGCCGATTTTTCGATAATAATGAATTGAAATATGCCTGTTCCGGAAACCAATTTCGCCAAATGAAGAAGTGAATGAGGTTCACCAAATGAATTTTGTAATTTTAATGAAGTCTTTGTGCATTACTGAGTCCTGTCCTGATATGGTGTTTGTTTTTAATCCAAAAGTGTGTGTTTCGTGTAAATCTTGGTCCATAATAAAAGTGAAAGTGTTATCTCGCAACCATTTTCGTGATTTAAATTACTGTGATAATAATCATTTCGTCAACTTAACCCTACAAGTTTTATTAACTTTCGTTTCTTCAAAAACTTTAAGGACTAGTTGAAATGGCTGTTTGTATGAAATGTGATAAAGATATACCGAAAGTTGATGATAAAAATCCCAGAATTAAGTGTCATGGTTGTGAAAGGCAAATATGTGTGAAGTGTAGTGGGTTGCTTGCGACGGAGTTAAGGGTGATAATATTACAGTCTCCTACTTTGAAATATTTGTGTCCCGACTGTGAGTTAGGTGTCCGACAACTCCCGGCGCTAAGAAAGACGGTGGCGCAATTAAAAACTGAAGTTGAACAACTTCAATCCAAAGCAAGTCAGACCATAAACATGGAAAGCATTCTCGCCGAATTAGCGGATCGGAAAAAGCGTAGTACTAATATTATTATGTTTGGTGTCAGTGAATGTCAGCTTCAATCGGGGGATCATGCTCGTGATAAAGAGGTACGAATTCAACATGATAAAACTCAAGTCCAGCAGGCGTTGAGCAACATTCCTGAATCCGAGCCACCAGTTGCTGTCGTCCGCCTCGGTAAGCCCAAACAAGGTTCACTCCCACGCCCACTGAAAGTAATCTTCTCCCACAAAAAGCCAGCGATAACAGTTTTGAAAAACAATAAAAACTTGCCACCTAATATCAAGGTAAAAAATGATCTAACGCCTTATCAACGCGAATACTTAAAAAAGTTGCGGGAGGAGCTGAGTCGTAGGATTGATAACGGCGAAACTAATTTAACGATCAAGTACGTGAACGGTAGCCCCACAATTCAACAACAAGGCAGTTCAAAAAACCAATAACACGTGGTCACCCTCTTGTTGAATTTACGTTTTTCTACACAAACCTGGCATCCATAATAGCTAAAAGAGATTTGCTTATTACCGAGATAGATAAGATAAAACCAACTTGTATTATTATAACAGAAACACATCTTAAACCTTGTATTCCTGATAGTTTAGTGACTATTAATGGCTATGCGCTATTTAGACATGATAGGTTAAAAGGAACCGGGTGGGGTGGAGTGGCCATATATGTAGCACATAAGCTGTGCGGAGTGCCTATACAGGCTACTCTTCATCCAACTTACAACAGCAACTCACAGGTGGAAGCTCTCTGGTTGAATTTAAAATATGGTCACTTCGAGATCACAGTTGCAGGTGTATATCGACCTACTCATTACAACTTTGAAGATACTGATAGATTACTGTTTGAAACTATAAAAGAAGCTTCTGAAGGGACAAAGCCCTTGTTAATTATGGGAGATTTTAATCTACCAGACCTAAAGTGGCCACTGGTAAATGTAGATGTTGATCGTTATAACACTCTTCATAAAAACTTTGTGGAAATGTTTGTCGATACTAACCTCAATCAACTGGTTACATGTATAACAAGAAAGAGGAAAGATGAGGAATCCTTATTAGACTTAATACTATGTAACGAAGAAAATCTCTGTACGAAGATTGAATATCTACCGAATATAGGAAAAAGTGACCACATAGTACTAACAGCTACATTGCAAATAGAAAATCAGCTGTACAAAAATTATCACAATCTCTCACCAAGACGAAACTTTTTTAAGGCCAATTATGAAGGGATAAAAAAAATGCTTTTAGAAAATATACCTATGGATTTAGAATTCTCCGATGTTAATCTTGCCTGGAGGAACTTTTTAGCAATATCTCATAAGGCTATTGAAGTCCATGTTCCCCTCTCAGTTAAAAATTGTAGACACAACATAAAAAAGCCTTGGATTAATCAGCAAGTGTTAGCCATGACTAATGATAAAATGCGTCTGTGGAAAATATATTTACTGAAAAAAACTCCTGAATCTTATAAAAATTATCGCATCGTTAATAATAAAATTTTAACTGTAGTAAGAAACCTACGGAAAGAATTCGAAAGAGGGATTGTTAATAGTGGACCAAAATCCTTTTACTCATATATACGGCAGCAGCTATCCTCAAAAGTATCAGTACCTACATCCCTTAAGGATGAGATGAACAATATTACTAATGACCAAGTGAATGTAGCTAACCTTTTTGCTAAACAATTTGAAAAATCATTTGTTATTGAGCCACCATACAGTCAAGCGCCTACTATTCAACTGCCACGTGTTGTCAATTCAATAGAAACTGTAACTATATCAGCTAATATTGTTTGTAAGACTTTGTTGACATTTAACGATACAACTTCAATGGGACCAGATGAATTGCCCTCTAAATTACTTAAAGAATGCAGCTACATACTAAGTCATCAGTTGGCACATATAATGAGATTGTCCCTACAAACAGGAAAACTCCCACAAGAATGGAAGGAAGCTCATGTTACTCCGATATACAAAAAAGGCGATAAATTAAATGCAGCTAACTACCGACCAATTAGCCTCACAAGTATAGTTTGTAAAACTATGGAAAAAATTATTGCAGCAGAATTGAGGAAATTTATGGCAACCGAGAACATAATTATTGATGAGCAGCACGGGTTTGTACCAAAGAGATCAACTGTCACCAATCTTCTTAGTTGCCTCGACAAATGGACTTTAAACTGGGATAAACATTGGCCAACAGACACCATATACCTAGATTTTGAAAAAGCTTTTGATCGGGTCCCCTTTAAGAGATTGATAGCAAAACTTGAACATTTTGGAATTCGTGGACAATTGCTCCAGTGGATATCTGACTTCTTAACAAACAGAAAATTCAAAGTCAGAGTGGGAGACGCCTTCTCTGTACCTTGTGATGTACACAGTGGTGTACCACAGGGATCGGTGCTTGGACCAATCCTTTTTGGTATCTACATTACAGATCTGAAAAATTCAGTGAAATCCCATTTGTCTATATTTGCTGATGATACTAAAATCATAGGAAACCCTCTCATCAGTCATAATATTATACAGCAGGACTTAGATCGAATCGTACAATGGACTCAAGACTGGCTTATCTCATTAAATGCAGCCAAATGTACAGTATTACACATGGGCAGAAATAACCCAAAAATTTCATATAATATTAACTCTGTACCACTTATACCTGTTAATAATCAAAGGGATCTTGGTGTCATCATAACGCACAACCTAAAGTGGGATGTTCACATTGCAAATATAACAAAAAAAGCGAACTCAATGCTATATGTTGTAAGAAAGGCTTTCAGTATTATCACAAAAGATTTGTTTATCAAACTTTACAAAACCTATATTCGACCGCTCTTGGAGTATGCTTTCCAAATCTGGAACCCTTACTTTAAAAAAGACATTGAACTACTTGAAAAAGTACAGCGTAGAGCTACAAAAATGGTAACATCGCTAAGACACAAATCATATGAGGAGCGTCTTACTGAGCTGAAATTAACCAGTTTGGAACACCGGAGGCAAAGAGGAGATCTGATAGAAACTTTCAAAATCCTAAATGGACACTACAGCGTCAGAAATATTGCAGATCTTTATTTACTAAAAACAAATACCCAGCTACGAGGACACAAAATGAAATTAAACCGACACCCTAGCTCCAGCAACCCAAGATATCACTTTTTACCTAATCGTGTAGTACAGCAGTGGAATAGACTACCTGAATCAGTGATAAGTGCACCAACAGTGAACATTTTTAAAAACAGACTTGATGAACATATTCAGAATACATAACAAATATATATGTATATATATTAAGTCGAACACAAGTGCAGTGATATGCACGCATCAGCTCGAGGAGCTGCTAGTGCATAATAAAATAATAATAATAATAATTTCGTATCTTATTATAGAGACTTAGTGAATTGAAGAGCAGAGCTATCTGGGTCTCAGTTTCTAAGCCCTGATTACATATGCCACATGGGCATTGAATCTTAATTTTGATTAAGATTACAGCCTTTGGGACGTAAGGTTCATTTTAAATTAGTTTTAAGTACGGATATTTTTCATTGAATACAAGTTTGCTATAAATAACGATATATTTTATGGACTACCATGAGGGATTAATAAAAGCTAGCAAGATTATGACGGTGAAAAATAATTAGATAAGACGACAACGTACTAATGATAACACGTCAGAATACAATGTGCTACGAAAACGTAAGAGATGTATAAATATCATGTGTACTAAATGCAATATCATGATTGTATTATAATGTTTATTTCTATTGTTTTTTTTTATTTATTTATTTGAAAGGGAATTTGTCGCTGAGCGACCACATCATCCCGTACAGGATAGACAATGACATAACAACAACAAGAATAACAATTAAAATACGCGACAATCAACATACAACTATTTGTTTACTTATTTGTTTATTTAGAATGGTAAATATTATGTTTATTCTTGAATTATCCTAATACTGTCCTGAGAAATAAACTGTATATATGTACCTACTAGCTGACACGGCGAACTTCGTATCGCCTAATAAAGTTTTTTTTCTAAAAAATAAGTAGCCTAAGTTACTCCTTGTTTCATCAGCTATCTGCCATTTCAGAGATTAGCCGAAACAAACAGACAGACAGACAGGCAAAAATTGTAAAAAATGCTGTTTTGGTATATGTACCGTGTATACATCCAAATGCACTTAGTAAAAAGCGTTATTTTAATATTAGAAACAGACACTCCAATTTTATTTATTTGTATAGATTTGTATAGATAAACCTCGTAGGTATGTTATTCTCAAGGTAAATGTGCTGTGAAGATTTTTTCGCCGTTTAATCCCCTCGATTTATTACCAAAATCGTATTAGTTAAGTATAAGTTAAAATGAATTATACTACTCAGGCGCAATACTTAACATTTTAAGCTATGTATGTTAAAAAAGTTTACAAAATTAAGGAAGAAGAGAATGTGATGTAATGTGAGTAGTTCTGTTAATTGAGTGTTGTGAGGAATGATGTGTGTTGCTGTGTTTAATAGTTAGTGTTCGAGGTAACAGCGCTAAAACTCGCTGAACTCGTTAACAATGTGTTATCCCTACTTTTGGAGCTTTCTTAATTGTTTGACCTACTTGTAATACCCATTTGTCATACTGTATGAACTGTCTTAATAAAACACGAGCGCTAAGTTAATGTTAATGAATTGATTGTAAATCAATGTAAAGTTTGAACGAGTGGCTCGTAAGGCGGGGAAAACATTGGGCCCTCTTGAATTCGATGCCGTCGACTTTATTCACCTGAGTTAATTCACCCAGGTGTCTTAAGTCTAGTTTTAATAAACTTTAATCACCGATGTGATTTAAGTCACCCAACACTCAGGTGATTTAAGTCTACTGGCCGATCTTATAGAACTTATGGAATACAAGCGAGATATAACTAAGAGACTTGTTGTAGGTACACCACAAATCAAATCAAATCAAATCAAACGTTTTTATTCAAAATTGCTTTGGTTTACAAACACTTTTTGAAAGTCATGCAACCTATGCCAATGCTTCAACAAGGCCCTACTGTGAGAGGGCCCGGGAGAAGAAGCAGTAAGAAACTACCGGGGTTGTTATTTTCCTGCTCACAGTTACAGATAGCACTTATCATCTACTACAATCTATATTCATAAAACTCACAAATAAATTAGTTCATATGGCTGAGGAGAAAACCTAGCGACGAATGGTTACCGATGGAAGAATAACAAGGTTATTAGTAGGTACTAAAATGTTTTTATTTGCGTGCGAAATACATTTGATCTATTAAAGCTGCATCAATTTGTTTTGTGAATCACGTATGCTACGAATCACGTCCCATTTGAATCTAATTGACGTTATAATCGAATTACTCAAAACTGAACGTAAGTACCTGTCGTTGATTTAAAAATAACTGTTTTCTCAAGATCTAGTTATTTACAAGATACAAAACACACATTAAAAAAAATGCCTGCCTGTCTGTCTATCCGAGGTAATCTCTGGAACGATTGAACCGATTTTAATGAAACTTTCACTGGAAGATAGATGAGGTTATAGAACAACATATAGGCTACGTATCCAGTAATTCGGGATCGGGATTTTCACGGGAAAACTCCCACGCAAACGAAGTCACGGACACGGCTAGTATAGACTAAATGTGGTCAAAAATAGATATTTGGTTTTTGAACAGAGTTGTGTTCTAAATGTTTTTCTAAACATGATCGAAGAAACCGTTCTTGATAGTTGATTGCTACTGGTGGAGGCACTTTTCTTTCATAATATAAAATCGATATTTCCAGTCGTCTGTGATAGAACATTTACTGTAACCGCGTGTGTTTGTCTTGGCTTAATTAATCGTTGTCTAAAATAACTATGTTAAAGGTTCAAACATTGTGATAAATTTACGTCATAAAAATATTTTTGGAACGTTCTTAACGTATGTACGTTAAGAAGTGATATGTATCATAGATATAGATAGGTACATATAAAAACTTTATTAGGTATTTGCACCTATACTTGCATTATTTTGTACATTTCAACCTTGTTAACATGAGATGTGAGAAGTTCTACGATAGGACTAATGAGTAGAACTAGTGGGAATGAACCAGATTTTTAAGTGTGATGACGATGAAAAATGAAGGTGAAACAAAATACTTGAATTAATGAACTAAATACTTGAATTAAAAGCATTCTTATGAGGAAAGGATATTACAAATTAGATGATTATTTTAAAGACAAGACTGCTTGGACATGAGTTTTATGAATATAGATTGTAGTAGATGATAAGTGCTATCTGATTCTGTAACTGTGAGCAGGAAAAAAACAAACCCGGTAGTTTCTTGCTGCTTCTTCTCCCGGGCCCTCTCACAGTAGAGCCTTGTCTGAAGCATTGGCATAACTTGCATGACTTTCAAAAAGTGTTTGTTAACCAAACCAATTTTGAATAAAAACATTTGATTCGATTTGATTTAATTTGAACATAGATTTAGTATTTTTTAGTAATTATATTAGAATTAAAATAGCATATTTAAGTAGTTTTGATGATAATAATATGAAGGGCAGTATGGATGGCATTTTATATATAAGAATAATATGCAAGTATTATTCTTATATATATTTTCGTCTCTGTACCTACGTGTTATGTTCAAGGTTAAGATCAGATGACCCACCTACCTACTTAATAACAATGATAATTATAATAAGAAGGTGTTTTCCATCGCATTTAATTTTCTTGAAAATTCCGTTTCATGTACGAAATGGAATTTAAACTTTCCGAAACAGTTGTGTAAGCCGAAACTTGGAGGAATTGCCTGAGAAAATAAACCTGAATATAAACTAATTTGGTCTCGAGTATAGTGTAAACAAATAAATAATATTGCTAAGGAGGAACATCAAATTATGAAATGATTTTGATTTGAATATTTCACTTTAGCGAGCACGGAAATAAACTGTAAAGACTTCAATGAAATAAAAATATACATATTTATTAAGTTCATACATTACGTATGTACACATGTTCAATGATATTGATTATTCAATAATATTCCTTTTACTTTGCACCATGATATATTTATTTCTAGTTCTCCTAACGTTCACATCAATAGTTATTCCAAAGTGCTTCAATACTACGTGATCAGTCCTCATCTGTTCTACATTATTGACAATTCCTTAATCCATATATTTAGTTTTTCTTCATGACATTTCTTAAATGACAGCCTCTGAATCGGACAAGCGTTATAGAATAAAGAGGTCCGTCCCTGGACCTTCACTGGAGATTCATGGCCTCGCAGACATACACATAACCTATCAATAGCTTTCATAACAAACGGGTATCCAAGATAATTCTTCTCCGTTTATAACACGGAACTATGTCCCGTGGTTTATAAATATAGTTAAAAAGCTACTGAGAAGAGTAACAGAAAATGATTGTAGTGATCGCAATGCACACAGTGTTTCAATTGTATTGTATTAGATGGAGATGAACACTGTTTCATCAAGTATCTCCTATCTCCTCCGATGAAGCGAAAATCTTCAACCCCGAGTTTCTATTGTAGTCATCATGGATCACAAAGCCTATAAAAATACGAATGAGTTCACTGGTATTATTTCGAGTAAATTGTTCATGCGCTTAGTTCCGAAGCATGATTCAGCGCCGGTTTAACCGAATTTAGAGAGAAATAGTAGCCGTCGAGGATCGCCAAAACGTCGCGTGCAAGATTAATGGCAGTCTCGTGTAGTAGCCTCGGCTGAGACTTGGAAATGAAACCATTCGCTCCAAGCGCCAAGCACAGACTCGATGACAGATTTCGTGAATGATTTGGGACTGGTTAGTGATATTTTGGCATTCTCATGAGTGTAGGAAAGCCAATAATAATATCCCTTGTTTTTTTGAATGAACAGTTACTATTGGCTCTAAACTGCCCTCTTTGGAAGTTTCTTGCCGTTTTTTGTATTAGGCCTGCCCATGTAAGAAACACTAAGAAACAGTGGCGAAGTTACGTGTTCGATAAGTGCATGTTTGCTATTTCGAGTAAAACGATCATCTGTTTTGTTTATCGAATACGGTGACATTCATACTATCGTATTGGTGTCTTATTGGGAGCGCATTTTAGCTAGAATTTACAAGAGAAACAAGTAGGTACGTCAAAACGTGTTTTATTGAGCTAAAAATTGCGTTTTTACTATACCTTAATATCATTGATCTCACGCTTGCACTCAACTTAAATTTTCACACCGTCTGGGAGCTTTAACGCATCTGACTGAAGCTAGAACCCGTGTACAGTGTTGCCAACAAGACTAACACAAAATTTGCTAAAAGGCTGTTAAAATTTTGCCAAAATTATGCTAAGGCTTTATAATTTAAGCTAAAAATTATGCTAAAAATTTTCGATGTCAAATAAAACGTCATTTAACTTCAAATATTATATAATCAACATTAATAACAAATATATATTATGTTTTAATCATGTAGGTATATTATCAAATAAAATATTAATATCTATATTAATATCTGCCCGGTAATGCTGACTGTATTTAGGTGGCATAATAACGAACAATCAATTGATAATACACATAAAACTGACAACTGTACTGTATAAACTGCAAGAACTTTTTTTTACAAAGTAAAGTACAGTGCTTTTTTTACAAAGTAAAGTACAGTTATTAATTTGTGAAATGGCGAAAATTGGAACTAATGCCGTGCCATTCATAAGTTCTTTGTTCTCATTCATTTGACATTTACTACGTCTCAAATTGCGTCCAATGATTGGTCCAATGCGTCCGACAGCGCCCTCCTCCAGTTCACAGATAAGTTGGAGGCACTGTAGTAAAGTATATTGTATTCCTATTTCACTTTTTCTTATAAGGAAAAGGAAGACAATGAATGATGTTTGTCTTTGGTATATTTAATGAAATTTGCAGGGGAACCCCGAATTACGGTAGCGTTTGACGTAAAGGCGGGCCCACACGTTTGTCTTTATGTTGGCAACTAGTGCTGCCACCTTAGGTCTCATGAAATGTCAACGATATTTAAGTACACAAGGTAGCAAAACGGTAGTTTGTTTCATGGTTAACTTTTACTACATAACTATTTTATATGCTAAAAAATATGCTATATGCTAAACAACAAATAAAAATGCTAAACAATATAAAAGTATGCTAAATCTAGCATAAAATATGCTAAATTGGCAACACTGCCCGTGTAAATGCAATAAAAATGTATAATGTAGTATGTTCTTAATAATAAAAATGAAACAGTATAGCATGTTTCCTAAATACAGTTTCGGCCCGCGGAAGAGTGGCTGAATGCCAATTGAATATTAAACAATCCCTGATCATCGCTGGAGAATATACAACCAAGATAAAACATATCCTATGTTCTTATGCTAGACAGTTTGCTCGTGATGGAAATACAAACATCGTTTGGATGTTTGATTGGATCCTCACAAACTTTCACATTCATTATTTTAGTAGGAGTAGGATACGATGATAGGATTGACCATGTCTTTCAGTAGTAGGTAAGCAGTACTAACCCAGTTAGTCTGGTCTGGTTAGTACCCAGACTATGAGGTCTATTACTCTATAAGCAAACACTAATAACACACTTATAGAGCCCGAAAATAACTATATGAATTTAATTATAACTAGCTGACCCGCCGATCTTCGTATCGCTTAAGAATGTAACAAATCAGAGACCATCAAAATCGGTACAGCCGTTCTTAGCTGTAAGGTGCAGCGCAGACGGCACACTGTCCGTGACGCACTTTTAAGTCTGTGAAAATAGAACCTTTGCAATTATATGCAGTAACGCATACGACGCGCAAAAAGTGCGGCGCACAACTGTTTGCGCACCATGTAGACATTTGTGCGCCCGCACACTCGATTGCACAAACAGAGCGTCGTCTGCGCTGCACCTTATAGTTTTTGTGTGCATATCTCCTGCCTCTCTCTCTCCCTCTCGCTTTCCCTCTCCCACTCCTGCTCCCCTCCCCTCCCCGTGTTACAACTATAACAATTAATTTTTGTTTCTAACAATAAGCTTATATATTAATTTTCACATTTCTGAGTTCAAATATGACGAAGAATTTCCCTTAGACTTAGGGGATGAATTTCGAAAAAACCGTGATGCAGTAATTTTTTGTGTTTAACCATATGCTTATATACAAATTTTCACCCACTTTTTACTTCAAAACTGACGAAGTTGCCATACTATATTACACCCCTTTAATTAACGCTTTGGGCGATTATTTTCCAAAAAATGCATTACTGTTAAATTTTGTATCTAATCTTGAGCTAATAGATCAATAATAATTTAATAAAATTTTATTTCTATTTAATCAATTTTCATGTTTCCTAAACTAACCCTTCAAGGTCAAGATCACCAATCAAGATGATTTTCCAAAAAAAATGTGTTAAAATTAACTTTTGTTTATAGCTATGAACAAGTTACATAAAAATTTTCATGTTTATAACTCCAAAACTGACGAAGTTGGTTTGTATGAAAGTGACTTCCAACCGCTATTTTTCCTCTTACGGGATGAATTTCCAAAAATTTGATAGTCTATGTTACTCAGGAATAATGTAACATTCAAATGGTGAAAGAATCTTTAAAATCGGTTCAGTAGTTTAGTTTTTGAATTTATTCGTTACAAACATACAAAAATATAAAGCTTTCCTCTTTATATTATTAGTATAGATAACAAATTAATACATATACAATACATCAGTACCTAATAGTATTGTAACGTTAGTTAATTGTAAAGCGATGGGAGGGTTTCAAACACCTATCTCTAATAGAGATAGATAACGATAGATACGTAACAGTTCCGTTACACACGCCTTGCTTCCCCAAGGATCATTACCTGAATTACCTAATAGAGTTACCTTTGTGATACTCCAGCATCGGAATTGCTCAGCGTAAACTATGTTAAAAATTACAAGTTTCGAAGTATTTCTGTATAAAATATCATTTTAAACAAACCTAATTTGTGTTGTAAGAAAAAATTGAATTAATAATATCTGCTGCTTAAAAGACTTAAAATATCAACGATAAATTACTTGTCTGTAGAGTTACAATATCTTTATGAAGGGTAGGTTGTACGGAAATAAGGTACGTTATTTCATTCGTGATGACAAAAATGTGCTAAATGTGTTAGGTTCTTTTTGTAAAAAAGACATAAGGTTCATAAATTAAAGATTAGTTGAATGCACATAATTGTGTAACAGAAACAAGGACACTAAATTAGTAAAGGTGGCTTTAAATCATAAATTCAACAGAACACTAAACATAGTTCTTCATTTTCATTGTGAAAATGAAATATAAATAGTAAAGATAAATAAAAAATTACTCGTACATGATTTACATTACACAGTTTTGAATCATATCTATGGTTTTGTTTTAAAGTTTAATGAAGCGAATTCCAAAAGAGAAACATAATTATAATAAGTATAGAAAACCCGCTAGTCAGTTGTTTCTGTCTAAGTCGTTAGTGGGACACGGGTGATACCGCCGAAGTTGATTATATATCAATTAGTATCAGATCTCGAAGCCCCTGTAGCAAATTCCTTTAAACGATTAACTTAACTACCTCATCCAAGATAAAAGGATAGAGCTGAAAATATAAAATATTATGATTAAAATGTTAATACGATAAACATAGTCTGATTACACAGTATCAGAAATTGAAATATTATGAATAAAATGTGAAAAAGGTAAATTGTCAGTCGCGTTTCTAAAACTTCTCGAACACTCGATCATAATAGGGTATTTGACTAATTTTTAAAAATCATTTTAATTTATTCTTTATTACAAAATAAACCCACTCCATTGATATTTCCGAAAAAATTAACAGTATTGTTAATAAAAATCAAAGTTAAAGTTTAAACTTCCAAAACCGCGCCAAAAACGCTGTTTCTGTCATGGCGGCGGTCTATGATACGTGTGACGTCACACGCAAGTATCTATTAAGATTCTATATAGGAAAGATCTGATTTTTTACTAGCGTGTGACGTCATCAAAGTTGTCACCAATCACAGGGCGTTTCGGTCACTGGTAAAATTTCCTAAAATTACAGTATTTTAATTTCGTGTTATTTGCAAAAATATACGTGATTTACTTGAAAATAAAGTGAAATATGTTTTTTAGTGCTACTATCTGATAGAATAATAATTTGTAGTATATTTTCAATTTGTAGTATATTTTCAATGTAGTCAAATACCCTATTCCAATAGAAATAATGCCTCATATTAGTTAAAAGATTTCAACCATAAGGCAACCGTGAATGGTTTTAGAAAGAATGTGGCTAGTCAGGGTTACAAAGATTTAAAACCGCACACGATTATAAAAAATCCATTGTGTACTGTTATTGACCAAAATAATTAACAAATACACAAAGTCACCAAGAACTTTGACGTCAAAGTTAATCTTGTTGAGAGGTCAATAACAGTCAAGGAGAAAGAGGTCGTAGAAAGACAAATATGTTTACTTTTGGAACGAAGTTCCTTATCGCGCGTTGCTAAAGGGGACTAGACGGAAAAAATTAAGAGGAAAAAGTTGTAACGACATTTTTTGCCGTCGTTACAACTCGTGCGGCGTCGTTACAAGTCGGCGCATGTTCCTCTGTCTGTCTCTCTCTCTCTCTCTCTTATAAAAAAGCAAGCCAGATATTGTATTTTCGTTTCGTCTTTCTATTTATTAGTGAAGGAATTGTAATAAAATTTTATTTAATAAAATTTTATTTCTATTTATTATTACAATTCCTTCACTAATTAATCGATGTATTCTGTAAACCGCATTAAGATTTTCACACAAAAATAGAAAAAAAAAAATTTGGGGGTTCCCCATACAACTGAAACTCAAAAATGTTTTTTTTCATCAAACCCATACGTGTGGGGTATCTATGGATAGGTCTTCAAAAATGATATTGAGGTTTCTAATATAATTTTTTTCTAAACTGAATAGTTTGCGCGAGAGACACTTCCAAAGTGGTAAAATGTGTGTCCCCCCCCTGTAACTTCTAAAATAAGAGAATGATAAAACTAAAAAAAATGTATGATGTACATTACCATGAAAACTTTCAACGAAAATTGGTTTGAATGAGATCTAGTAAGTAGTTTTTTTTAATACGTCATAAATCGTAAACCGCAAAAAACATTGATCAAAGTTACAACGAACTACAAGAACTTTTATTATGTTACTTGCTGCTACGGAACCCTTCATGGGCGAGCCCGACTCGCATTTGGCCGCTTTTTTCTTGTTTCTTTCATACCGATAAGTGTACCACTGCAAGGCTTGGGTCTTCTCCAACATTGAGAGTGTTTAAAGTAGTACTCGTATTAAAGCTGTCGTGGTTGTCAGAGGTGAATTAGCGCTTATCTTTACATCACAGACATGTGTATATATGCAGACTATATGATTCGAACTACAAATAAAAACAGACTAAGCATTCCTTAAATTCTTTAATACGTAGTATCATGTCGACGAGTGCAAAGTAAAAAGAGTTATAAAAACAGCTACTTTTCAGGAGAGCGCATAATAAGAAAAAATGCTCCCATTTTGTTATTTTTAAACCAAGCTCGTTGAAATTTTCGTCAGAATTTTATTATTAACATTATTAAATATGTATATTTAATTATTACTTATTATGTTTACTTTACGATATATTGCAACAGCAATGTGTATATGTATAACAATACATTGTACTCTAAAATGTGGCAACTGTGTTAACTACCACTTAGCCGTTTCTACATTGAAATTTAATAATATAGGTTAAAGGAAAAATTCTTCAAAAATATCAGTAAAACAAGTCATTTACATAAAATTTTGTTTTTGACTGTGACTATGACCACTGAACATGGTCATAACATAATTTTATTAGGCAAATGTCTTTTTCTACACTATACCTACAAGTAAAACCAATCGAATAAGATTGCGGCCGGCGAAGAACGTGTCATCTGACTGATAACACATTACGACTGTAGCGCACCATTCGCGCGTCCCGTGCACACACGGCCAACGGTAGATATACGCAGCTACATCATGCAATTTTACAAAACAGCAGTAGTTGAGTTGTCTGCTTTTACGCATTGAAAGTACAAAAAATATGGCGATATCCGTAATTTTTTTTGCCATGTTGTGGAATATAATATTTTAAGAAAGTTACCGCAATAAAAAGAAAAATGCCTAATTGAAGATAACTCTTTAATTTGCAGCCTTCGATGTTTTAGTATTTTTAAATAAGTAAAAGATTTCATAAAAGTAAAATGTGAACGTAAAAGATGGTCCTGTTTACAAATTCTTATAGCTTGTGTGTTAAATTCATAGTAAAATGGTCGCTGTAACTTAAATGATGTACCTATTGTTTTATCATTTGCTAACAATTTTTGTAATTTTAAGTAATTGGTATACATTACTTAGCCAGTTTTCAAATAAAATTAAATGGCATTCCAAGACCCTGTAAGTGATTCAAGGAAATAAGTCAATTATCTGATTTGCTAATTAGATTCTGGCTTGAGTCAGGGTTGCCAGGTCTAGAGGTGTAAAATATTGGCATTTACCTAACGTAACCACAGAAGACATAATAGTACATCCGTAACATTTCATGTAGAAAATCGTATGTGTATGTAAAATATGTCCACATTTAATGGAATATACCACATACGTCTGAAAATTTAATAACTATCTGAAAAATATGGTTATATTACATTATTTATTATAAGACAAATACATTTCACACTAGGTGAAATTTTCATATAATAGAGAGAGAATAAATTGAGGATAAATAAAATTATTTAATCAATTGTAATCTTATCAAGCAAAGTGAAATTGAATTGAATGAAGTTAATTACCTAAACATAATATAATTGAATATGAATAATAAAAAGGCTCGACAAGGATAATTCATTCAGAGATAGCTATTCAAAGCTCTACAAAAGACGGGGTCCTCAACATTTTTCCTCAAATGTACTTGAAGCAGCCACACATTATTTCGAATAGGGACAAAACGAACAGCCCTACGAATACGAGGATAGGGAGAAGAATTCTTGGAATTACGCCTTAACGAGCCGCCCATCTCAAAACCTAATTAAAACATGATTTGATATCCACGTGAGGTAAAAGCATGTGTTTGTGAAGCTCTTTGTAAGTAAAGTAATACAGCTTTAATTAGTGAAGTGAAAATAATTGAAATTTAATATTCGCCTTTCCTCGTTTCAAAGTATTCACCGCTCGAAGTTGTAGTTTTGCTTACAATTAACATAGTTTTTTGAATAATTAAACACTTACACACATTTACACTGTGAAAAGGATTCATGTGGATTCTGGTAATGATATTATAATGTAAAAAAGAGGTAGATATGTCACTAGCGCGCCGACGCGACGATGAAGAGCGTAAGAACAGGCAATTAACCGTTCTGATCGTAGTTGCTCTGTCAATACAAGACGATTTGCACGCTTTTGTTGTTGTTAGAAGTGTTTGACGTTTGACATACAGCGTTAAAATGCCTTTGTATTATATCAATGTCATTGGTGTAGTGAAATAAAAGATAAACGTGGGTATGTTGTTGCTATATTCGGAACAGATTTTTTTGGTTGATTTGTAAGTTATAACGTAACTATATTCTTGAAATATCATTGGATTCTGGCATTTAGAAAGAATTTTCGGTATAAAGTCCCAAAGAGTACGATTTTTACATCAGGTATTTAGATTTGTGCTTTGGCAATGATAAGAACATGATCTATGCTACTTAAATCATACCTTTAGAGCTCATGTGTTTTTGTCGCTACCACAGGATAAAAAAATATGATTCTTTGAATTGTTATGCAAAACATAATGATGCCGCCTTATGATGACTCATACAATATGTGTTGCGAAATGGTTGCAAATGTTTAAATTGCCACACAATAGAATGTTATTCGTGACATGTTCGTGACTAAGATACAAAGAAAGTTTTATAACCGTGTGTGTTTTTTTTAATGCTTGCATGTAAGCAATATAAAATTTAGATCAGTGTAAAATACAACAGTAAAAAACTGGCCAGATGCGTGTCAGGCCACGCGCAAACGTAGTGTTTCGCAGTTGTAAGTTCTCGACTATTATTCACTAACTACATAAGCTAACCTGCACAGTTTTTCTTTCAAATACACTACGAGTATTTAGTTACTATATTGGTGGGCTAACAAAACGGGCGTTTGTTTTAATAATTAATCGGTAAATCTATAAATATTTAACAAGTATCGGTTGTTCTTTATCACGTAACGGTTCCGTTACTATTTTTAGTCACAGAATTTAGTCCGATATTAATTATGTATATTATCTTTGAATTGACTGTTTTACACTGTGGTTGGCAATGGAAAAGGGCAGAGGTTACGTGGCCAGTATGCTGTAGGCATTTTATTTAACTATAGAAATACTGGGTATAGCTGTCACCCAGTATTTCTATCGTTAAATACAACATCCCTTGCACATAAAAACAATTATTGAAAGAAAGAAAGAAAGAAAAATATTTATTCCTGTGCCAATTAGGTACACACACGAACGTAGATAACAACAAAAGAAAAGTTTACAAATAAACAGAAAAAATAAAATAAAATCATATTATTAGAAAAACAAAAAAAAACAACAAAAAAAATATTTCCCCTAACGCTCGCATGTGTCCAGAGGCCCAGAAAATGGAGCTCACTCAGCATAATGCCGTAGTGGTAGCTACGGCACTGATTTTCAGTGAGTCCATTTAGTTATTTAGTTACTGCACCTTTTGAGGTTTACCATCAAAAGCTTCCGTAATGAAATGCATTTGTTTCAGTAAAAGCACGTTTCACAATGGTATTTTCATAGTTATAAATACTCATAGGTACGTAATATACAGGTTTTTGTTTTAATCCTACGCAGGATTCATGCCTAGTTGGCTTAAAGTTTTATTCATTTTGTTAATTACCATATGAAATAAAATTAAACGAATTACATATTAAGCCTATTATGTAGTCTCCGGAATGACGTAATTGGCCGGATTACAAAATGTAAGCCAAAAAAATGTGTGGGTCCAATGAAAACGTGGTACATTTTAATACATTTTCAGATTTCAGTCATTCATTCACCTGATCAAATTGATTCGTAATTATACGATTTTACTCCAACTTTATTGAATTGTTTGAGCTTTTAATAGAACTGTTAATATTGTTTGCAAGGAATGTACTGTTAAATCATTTGTGATGTTTAACCGTTTATTTCAGAAGGTTATTTATCGTGCTATTTACAGTTTGATAACAATGGTTTGGGAAAATTTAATATAGTAAAAGTAGTTTATCGTAGTTTATTCATTGTGAACCCAGGTGAATATTATTATTTAGTATTCTTTAAGGAAAAGTTCACAAATTTTTCGTTATGCTTTAAAAGATAATTCTTGACAAAAAATAACCGACTTCAAAATAACTCAAAAACTATTCAGATCTCGCTCTAATTTAAGTGGAACCACATGACTTGCACTAGCTTTCGATTAAAAAAAGAATCATCAAAATCGGTTCACCCAGTCGAAAGTTCAGAGGTAACAAACATAAAAAAATTAATACAGTCGAATTGAATACCTCCTCCTTTTTTGAAGTCGGTTGAAAATGGATAATTTTTGGATGGATTAATTTTTTCATTTAACTTCTAATATCCAAGACGAATATAGTTTTTGTCTTCGAAATTCGACGTTCTTTAATTTGCCCAAGAGATATGACATGTATCATTGATACTATGTATGTTTTAATTTCGTAAATAAATGTATATTTATGACTTAATATATTAAAATCTCAAGTTCATGCTTTTTAAAAGGGGTTCGAAGTTTTCCTTTCATACGTTAATAGCTTCAGTATACTTTATTATAACAGCGTACTTATCTACTTAGATAGATTTTATTCTCAAAGAAACTTTGTTGTTTGTTTGTTTGTTACAAGTGTAAAAAGCAAAGTTTTAGGAACTCTAAATACGAGTTCATTTAAAAAGGCAAATCAATGAAGAACGTAGTGCAACCATTTCTCTCACACAATGGATTTTGTATTAGAGTCGGACGGGGGCGAAAATAGAGTTAGTGGAAAATCGATCGGCGCCCTGTTACTTGCGTTCGAAATGTTCCGTTGCGAAACAAACATTCGGATGTATTTTTTCAACGAAACTCTAGTTCTACGCCCTTAAGTGTCACTTGTGAGTTCGGTTAGCATTGTATGTATCAACTTTATTTATACATGATTGCAATAAATAAACTGAATTGAATTGAAATGAATACAACCACATAATCGATTCTTAATATTAAAATAATTATCTACTTGTTACTATTTCGATAAACTTTGGATAAATAATTTAAATTAAATTCAAATGTTAGAAACGTCTACTTAACCTAAATATTTAAAGTAAATATACTCAAATTTCCTTTAAATATTACCCTCGTACCTTCTACATTTCTAGTACTTTAGTTTTACTGAATTTTCTCGTAATGATCGTAATATTCAATAAATTTACGAGGCAATGTACGCAAAGGTACCGGTAAAGCTAACACTTTTAAAATGTGTCGAGTTTTATTACTTTGCCCATATTTACTCAACGCGTTCAGCTTAGAGGCTTTCAACAAGTTATGATGAGAATTTTACGACTTTGTAAACATTATAATAAATTTAATTCAAAAACGTGGTTGAATTTTGTAGTAAGGTATATTTTAGTAAGATTTACGTCTTTTGAAAAAAAATACATTTCTTTAAGGCAAAAAGGTACACTCGTTTGTTGCCTGTTCATTCGTATTTCTACATTCATTCGTTCATTTTGTAAGACCTCTTTTTTCTCTCTCTACCTTTTTCAAAATGTATTATATTTGTCTCTACTGCAATTATATTCCAATTCCCTTAATGGCTATTACTTTTAAGTGTTCTGGCAAGAAGAGCTTTAGAAAATAAAATAAAGCTACTTAAGTAATCGAACAGTACTTTTCTATTCAATCGAAATGGTAATTACTCGCTATCTTGTTAATAAATCCGACCAAAGCTTCCACATTAGCTGATTTACGCGTTCCGAAGCTCGGCTTTGAATCACATTTATAAAGGATTTAATGCAACAAGAAATATGCCCTAACATTTTGGGTTGAAGGGATAGCACTTTAAAAATAAAATGGAACGTTAATACAGCATATAAAATATAGCTACTAACTTCTCTACATGAACGCTAATTTCCTACATTTGTAATAGAATTGTATCCCAATAATATTACCAATATTTTGCAATTAGTGTTAAACTTGATTGCTATATTTTTTTAATATAATTTTTTATTTATTTATTATTTGCTTAGTTTTACGTCCTAAAATCACAATACCACCAAAAATTGTTATCATAGTATGCTACTCGTATACATATTATGAGAGAACGAATGTCAAAGAGTAAAAAAATACAAAATAATAATTATGAACTTATAATGCAATTAAAACTTAGATACTAATGACGGATACTTTTGTCCCTGGACTAATGTACGTCTCCTCGGTAAGAGCAGTCTGATCCACTCGCGTCTTTTGTTTCTCTCTGACATTGACGCTCTGAGGTGTTTTATTAAGATGTGGTCACAAGTGGCCTTGTTCATTCGAGTGTGCAATTCTGCAGTAAATAATGAGTGCATAGATAAGAACTGATGCTGAGGAGCCTTTTGAATTTTGATTAAAAAGGTATCTAGAACAGTACCTTTTATTTATTCTGTTTTGAAAGATTTTAATATCGATTTAGAATATGTGCTGTGTTTGTTGAATTGCTTGCTATGCTATTATTAAAAGGCGGAATTACAAAACTAAACAGAGGTATTATAATATTCAATGTGTGTTTTAAATATACTTGAGTATTGTAAATTATATTTCGTGACAAAATAATAACCATCCAATTTGTTTTAAAACTATTTACATATTTAGAGCAATAAGAATATTTCCATCGAACTAATAGTATTAAAATTATAAGTGAATAAGCCTCGATGGCTTTCTATTATAATCTAAATTTTATTAACAAAAAATAACGGACTTCAAAGTCTCAAAAACTACTTTTCAGATCTCGTTCAAATTTATGTGGGCCCACATCACAAGCACCTGCTTTCGATTAAAAAAAGAATCATCGAAATCGGTTGGCGTGATATTGAGTTATTCGTCAATTTGTCGCGCACATCTTAACACAAATTTACGACTTATGTGGTTTTCTTATGGATGCCATTGTCAAATCTCAATAAAATTTATGTGGGACCACATGACAGCCATCAGCTTTCGATTAAAAAAACAATCATCAAAATCGGTTCGCCCTGTCCAAAGTTCTGAGGTAACAAACATAAAAAAAAATACAGTCGAATTGAGAACCTCCTCCTTTTTTTGAAGTCAGTTAAAAATATAGTATGTTATATAGTGTTAAAATATTTTTATGAGCGGAGTTTATCTCGCGGTTTATAATTGGACCTCGTTTATTGTTCCGTTTATATCTCAAATGATCCACCTTTATAAAATCCATGCATATTTTAATAATGGTAGACACATGCTAACATGTTATTTTTGTTATATTATGTAGTTCAGATCTTATACTTAGGTTCCTCCATGTATAATCTGCAAGTCAATTTTAACATAAATCCCGCGAAGAAAAATACTGGGTAGACAATAATAGAAGGAAGAAAGAACTTAAAAAATGTATAACAAAAATGTCTTCATTCAATATTCTTTAAGTTTGTTTTGCTTCCGTCTTCCGTCTAAATATTGTAAAGTAACCTAATCAGAATTCTTATGCTTCGATGAACTGTCATCTCCAGAGAGTTACCTCCAGGTACCCTATATATAATAGCATTTTAATCTCGTGTTCTATATCAAACGATAATGTAAAAGCCAAAATAGCATGCTCTATTGCTCCGTCCGACAATAGTCCGTGGACCACGGGGGATTAATTGTTGGCATCCTTTTCAGTCTCTCGAGTATGGTAGTCAATACACATGTAAGAGTTCTATTGTTCTATAGGCTGAGGATTATCTCTCGTCTGCTCAGGTACTGGTATGGAAAGACCTTAATATGGTGTTGTCTCCACAAATCGATTGATAGGACCATGTTTTTTGTCGAATATTTGATACGCAAGTATACGGGGCCACCTGATGGTAAGAAGTCACCGCTGCCAATGGATGTTCCGATATGAAAGCTTGTCCAAGATTTATGTATGGGTTAGTTCATGAAGCTAAGGATTGCTAACCTAATGTATGTATATTGTTTTTTATGATTTAACTAAATAAACTCCCTCCTCGGAGGAGGATATTTTGTGTAATAACAATGCACTTATCTTTTGTGCATTATGATAACTACAACAAAACAACAACAAATAAAAGATAAGTGCATTATTATTACATAAAATGTATACTCGCTCGATACACTTTGACAGTGAAGCAACTACCTTAACTGCCTGAATAAAATTTAAACGGAAGAAATTAAGTCAATCGCCAATCCTCAGATCTACTTCGGACACTTGAAAAACAAAAAGTCCTCGCAAAGATTCTGAAATCAAAGACAATCGCTAACTTTATAATAACCGAGTTATTTTAAAATGGTTAGAACTTTTTACAAAATTACGCAGTTTCTATTCGTTTATCTATCAAACTTGATTCAATTTATTACCAGGAAACGGTATATTTCTAAACAAGATATTAAATAAATTTTAGTCCTTTTGTTACCCTGTACTTAAGTTTATATAACTAAATCCTTAGCATAAAGAACGTTTAAAAGTGCGGGAATATCCTTAAAGTTATCTCTTCTTGGGTGATATTTGGGTTGTGAGGAATTTCTAGCGAATAAAATCCCCTAAGATGAGGCAAAATTGTGGGAAATTCTGAAGTTTGTAATTTTTATGCACAGCCATCATCCTTTCAGGGAGACAAAGTTATCTTTAAACACGTACCCAATTAACTTAAAACTCCTCAAAATAAACATTTATTTCATTTTACGACATGTTACGAAAAAGGACAACGAAAATGCGAAAACCTACTCTCTAGAATTCTTAGATTGGAATAAATAACATAAATATCTTGTCGTCGAGAAAAGTTGTTATCTAATGTAAGCTCGGTAATATTATATTTTAGTAGATATTTGACCTATTTTTCGCGACACTCAAAGCTACCTGTATTGAAGTGGGGATTAGAAGCTTTCAAAGGATTAACTGGAAGGCAATCCAGTCTGACCGTTTCATTAAAACTCTGGGTCCAATTATATACAAACAAAAATCATGCCGCAAAATAAACGAATTATAATATGATGCTAATTGCTTTTCATGTTTCGCATAATTATAATTATGCCTACACATAAATATATTATCGGAAGATAAAAATAACTAAAACCTGTTTTTTCTTTTGCAGATTCCTGGACCCGGAGTTCGAAGATATATTTATAGAGAAAATATATTTACCTTATTTTTTAAATCGATCAAACGACGAAGCGCCTTCAATCGATACAATCAATTACGGGGTAGATAGATTAATTATTACAATAAAGTTATTATTAGTAAACACAAGTGCCAAGCCCAGAACTGGGTAGTAGGACAACGTACGCACAAAGTACAGTTCGCTAAATCGGATCGTAGCACCACATTAATGGGAACAGAGGCCAGTGTGAAACAGTAGTGGCTCGAAGTGAGGCAAGTGAAGTTGTATTTCGGTGAAGGCTGGAGAGCCTGTGCGTGGCCAGCAAGATTGAGGTGGTGGCTGGGTGCGGGTGGGGGAGGCGCGCGCGTGTGCGGCCACTGGCCTCGGTGGGCCGCGCGGCCGGCATGCTGGCGTCGCAGCGATCACAGTCGTGCAACGAGGAGGGCGCGTTCTTCGGTGCGCGCGCGCTGCGCCGGCCGCGCGGCAAGGGCAGCGGCACGCCGCCCTGCTAGGGGTACGCCATGTCGCTGCGCAGCCTGCACAGAAGGCTCTCCTCCGCCAATCATACGTGAGTTATTTTGTATTTATGATTGTTTTAGTCCTCACGCATTTTTTGCTGCTGTGTCCAGATTGACGACGTAACCCTTGTAGAATTTTGCAGGAAATCATGGGCCTGTATCAAGCAAGCGTATGTGGAGGCGGATTGATAGTGCCCGGCCCGTGCCGTCCCGCAACGCGCCGCGCCGCCGCCTACAGTGTGTATTGTGCCAAACACATACGTGACGGCCGCGGTTGCCACATTGTGTCCAGTGTGTGGTACTCTTAACGTTGCTCGATAAAAGTTCATGATTTTGGAGAAAATTCTACTAAGGTTACGTAGTCATGCATTGCTGTAGCATGTAGTGATAAAATTGTATATTATTTTCATGCTCGTGCATATACTGTACGCGCATAGTACCATATGCTGAGTCCGTTCCTGTGATTGAAAATGTGCACTAAGTTTTGTCCTTACAGAGGCGTTCTCACATTGTGTCTCCTTAGACATAATAAACGGAAAATGATAAATCCCGATTACTTATATCCAGCTTAACTTTAAACTCTAAAGAGTTTACATTTTCCTGAGAACCTCAGTTCTCAGTTCTGTTTGATTCCGTAGGTATATGTCGGATTTAAAGTATACAATATATTTTCGTAAATATGAAAAGAATAACTACATGTAAATGAATACGTTGTAAATGCATTCAGAAACGAATGAAATCGTGCGTCGGTTTGCGGGTCAGTGAAATATGTGTAGATGTGTTGTATATTCAAAAATGTTTCTGAACACATAGAAAGTGTGTATAACGAACAGAATAATATTTCACCCTATATGACTCTCTTACTTGATTTGACTCAAATGAAACATAATAACCGAAGCTACGTTTTCATTAAAATCATCGAAATATTGATAAAAGACATTATTATTATATACTGTATCACAGTTTTATTTTTTAAATGGATATTCAGGTACTCGGCAATTTTACAAATCCACACAGCAAGAAATCGACTAAGGATTAAAGTGGACATGAAAGTGGAAAAAATGGAACTTTGCAATGGATTTTTAAAATGGATTTTAGTGGACATCGTGGCAAATGCGCCCTTAATATTTGTACTGGGGTCTTGGGTGTACCTATGTTATCAGTTGTGTAATTCTATGCTACCTTTAACACATCGAATCATACGCCCCAACTCAGATTAAGTTACGTTTACTTAAATCGTCCTTAGTGCAGAAATTGTATGGTGATTCTTTACTCCTTAATAAAGAACACTCCTTAGTGATTTAAGTAACTGTTAGTGACTCTGAGTTAGGTCGTTAGTGTATGAGAGTATGTGAGCGTTCCTTATAATTTACACATGTAATAAAGGTTACTATAAAAAGAGTACTTTTGATTGGCATGAGAGATATTTTCACATTAGACAGACGCCAAGTGGGCTGGCAATGGCAGCAGCTATCGATATTTCCTTAAGCAAATTGGGGCAACCTTTAAAGATTTATTTAGAGCGGGAAAGATGATCCGTATCGGCTTGGAGTTTGTACAAGTGCCTGAAATAGGGCTGCGTTACTAATAGGCTGCCTGATTTTATTTGTAAAAGCTGGATGGAAGCGTAAAATAAAATGTTGTCGAATTTTTCTCCATTTAAGCACAAGGACTTTTTACTTTGTATGAATGCTCGTAATTTTATCGTGAAAAATTGTTTATTTGCTTTTACTTTTGAAACTGGTAAAAATTATATGAAGTAGACTCAAGAATTTGTAACGGGTTCAACCCGGTATATTGGATAGAAAACCCTAAGGCCTTAGTTTCCAAAGTCATCCAGGTGGTTCCCCAGGGGTCCACGAGGGACTCGACGGGGGTCTACGTTGGCGTGACATAAAATCAATTAATTAATTACCCAATCAATTCTCACTTTTTTTCGAAAACTATTAATCTCTATAAAATCTAAACTTAGCCGCAACGCTTTCCATAGTTAGATTTAATCTTCACATTTTTTGTCGAGTTTAGAGAATATGGTAGAAATGCAGGGGGTCCACCGGAACAAGCTAAATTTTGAAAGTGGTCTATGAGAAAAAAGTCTGGGAACCTCTGCACTAAGGCATAGCGAAGCGAGGGCGGTTACTATAAATAGTTCACTAATTTAGATATTAGTGTGATAGTGTTGTATTGCACGACACTAAGATGACGCAGCTATCATACCGTTGCTCGAACTCCAGAATCCTGAGAATTCTCGTTGATACATTGCTCAGTATCTTATCATATTATGCGATCTATTAATTTCCTGCCACTAAGATGATAACGTGGAAATATTAACACATTGTCTGGACTTAATTATACTTTCATAGCTGCCGCGAACATTGTTGCGAATGACGAAGTACTTGTCAAAAACTTATGCTACTAAAAAGTTAACACTTGGGCTACACTGAGACGCTTTTGTCCTGTTTTCTTGGGGATACATAATTAAACCACTTTGAATTTATAAATTTAAAACTTAATACAATATACAGAAATTGAGTTATAAGGCGGATCTAATGTTAAAAGCTCTGCCTTTCAATTTTTAGGTAGTATGAATACATTTTTTTAGCTAACCCGTGCAAATACATAATTCTCAGTTCAATCTTAATATATATAAATTACGTGTCACGTTGTTTGTCCGCGATTGACTCCTAAACTACTTAACCGATTTTAATCATATTTGCACACCGTGTGCAGTTTGATCCAGCTTGAAAGATAGGACAGACGGAAGGTTTTAATAAAAAAACTTTTGACAGAACGGAGTCTGTCCGGGCAGCTAGTAAATTGTAATATTTTTAATGTTAGTTACCTCAGAACTCCGTCATTTATCAGTCGATTTTTATTTGAAAGGTATGCTTTTAGATTGGTTCCACTTTTTGAGGAATTGTGTGAATTCCGCAAATAATATACCTACGAGTACATACATAGGAATATTGCGATTTTGATATAGGTATGTTTCTCGAAGACTAGTCCTTTGAATTCGGTTATTTTTTAAAAGTTTGATTATGTAAGTAACCACCAAGCCCAAACTGTCCTTTTCACATGGGTGAATATCAAATCGGCAAATTTTACGTGTCCAGGTTGAGAATCGAGGTGTAAAATGATAGAATGTTTCTAATTTTTTTATATAGTAAACTACGTAACTTCTTTTAATTGGGGCCACATTGTTTTTTTAAATATATGTGTATATAAAAAATCTGGGTAAAAAAAATGCCCTAAAATTCAAGTTTGGTGGTATGTCCCAGCTCCATTTTTTGATATAATTTCATTCACCACAATGACAATTGAAGTTAAAATAAAAAATATATAATTTCGTTAGTATACGCATAAGACACATTATCTAAAAATAACAAAACCATTTTATAAAATCTTATTTAACATCACAGGATACTCGATCAAAGTTTGTCCAAGAAAAAACCAAAATCTTGGGTGCACTTGTTCAACTTACTAAAACATGAACTTTGTTGCGTATGCGATCATTTAAGTTTTATTATTTCGCATGGCACAGTTGTGTGATAACGAGTACGGGTATGTGATTAGAGCTGTGACTTCCCTCCAAAACAAAAGTACCCGCTTGGGTGGCACAGAGGGACAAGAATTGTTCAATTTTTGGTGGATCGATTTGTTGTTTATTTTAAAGTGCTTTTATAGTAAAGTACACGTTAAAGGTAGTGATTTGGATTACGCATAAAACAGTTAAATACATTTAATTTAACTTAAAACCCCTATTTTTAAAATTTTTTTATGCATGGTTCCAAGTTTGGTGGCTCAATTTTGGTGGCTTTGGTGGCGTTTATGCGTGACCAAAATTTAAAACAAGCCACTTGAGCGAAACTAGGGCTTCAAAGTGTTCGCCAGGGATCTGTCTATTGGGCAAAGTCGGCTTACGAGGTTGAAGACCGAGTCCAGCACCATGGTTTCGCCGAAATCTGAAGTTCTGAGAGACGGTCGTATGCCTCCTCTTAAGCTCCAGCTGCCTGCGAGGACAATAACAAGCAAGCTAAACTAACCCGATACTACACATATACGATACTACAGAATATCCCGGACGCCGCCTGTACGAGTATAAAATAAGAGAGGCTCTCAAACAGCTTAAAAAGAAATACGCTCCGGGAAATGACGGATTCACAGCAGCTGATGAGAAACCTCTACTAATGACGCTCCAATAGCTGTTTGTTTCCGTCATCAATACTGGAACTACCTTGGAAGCGTGCAGCAGAACTGTCGTGACTCTGTTCTTCAAGAAGGGCCAAAAAGCCCTTTTGAAGAACTAAAGGCCCATTTCATTTCTAAACCACGTTTGTAAGCCGTTTGCGAGGGTGCTCACAAATTGCATGGCAGGTTTGATGACTTCCAGCCTCCCGAACAAGCAGGATTCCGAAAGGCTACAGAACCAAGGACCATAATATACACACACTGAGGCAGATTATACAAAAGACCAAGGAGTATAATCTGTTGCTACGTGTAGACTATGAGAAAGACTTTGATTCTATCGGTATCAGTTTCGGTACTTAATTCTCATATTGAGGTGTTGAAGTGTTTGTAATTATCAGGTACCATTTCCGTCAGAGTATATGATACAGCTACGAACCCTATTCAACTGCAGAGAGGTGTCAGGCAAGGGGACGTCATATCTCCTAAACTGTTCACTGCTGCGTTGGAAGACGTGTTCAAGCTGATGGAATGGAAACAACGTGGTATCATCGTGGTCAATAGAGACATCACACACTTGCGATATGCCGATGATATAGTCATTCTGGCAAGATCCCTGGAGGAACTTGGTAAAATGATAGGGGACTTGAACAGCGCCACAATCGGTGGGTCTTAACATGGACAAGATGAAAATCATGTCCATTGTCCATATCATATACGTATGTATTGGGCTGCGTTCGGGAAACTGTATCATATCTTGTCGGTAATACTTTCTCAGTGCCTGAAGTCGAAGGTGTTCAAGCAGTGTGTGTTGCCAGTGATGACATACGGCTCCGAGACGTCGTGCTTTATTACTATTGGCCTTATTTATAAGTTCAAAGTCACACAGATGACGGAGAGAGAGAGAGCGGATGGAGAGAGTTATGCTCGGTATTTCTGTACGTGAACGAATCGGAAATGACGTAGACGAACAAGAATAACCGATATAGCTCATCGAGTACGCCGGCTAAAGTGGCAATGGGCTGACCACATAATTTGAAGGACCGATGACCATTGGGGAAGAGGTCCTCGAATGGCGTCCACGTCTTGGAAAAAGGAGCATTGGAAGCCCCCCAACCAGGTGGACTGACGACGTGAAGAAGACAGCAGGCACCCGCTGGATTCAGAAGGCACAGGACTGGTCAGAGTGGCGCAAGTTAGGGGAGGCCTGTGTTCAGCAGTGAATCTCCAAGGGCTGATGGATTGATAGATAAATAATAATATCTATGTTTTTTAACAATAGAGAGTTTTATAAAACGATGAAAGTTATTGATAATTCCCGAAAATTCGTGATATTAGCCACTTTGAGCTTTATTTCATTGATTTCATTAGAGCTTATGTTCCAGAAAAATCCAATTTTGGTGTCACTGATTTTCAATTTTGGTGGGTACTTTCGATTTTGGTGGGCGATTTTCAATTCTGGTGGCCACACTAGACTTTGAACTTAAATATCTCAAAAAGTTATCGACATATTCTCATACCTCTTGAAGGTTCTTCTAGCTTAGACTTTCTATTCTTATACCAGATCCTCAGTTTTCACGAAAACTGAAGGGAAAATTTCGCCACCAAAATTGAAAAAAAAATGCACGTTTCTGATATTCACCCACATCCTCTTTAAAGTTTGTAATCTTACATTTTGTGCTAAAAAAGGCTATAATCTACAAAGGAGCTTGCTCAACTGACATGATCGGTTCTTATCTTATAACTAAGCGCTAGTGCAATGCTACGAGCTACTTTCAGTGTACTTTGGCTAAGAGCTCAATTTTATCATAAAAGAGTTGCGTTTCAGAATTTTATGCCATTGAGCATAAGGCACTCCTGGCTTTGAGGCAGTCCATCAGGGCAATTGGACATGGTCCAGATTCCATCTTGAGTATGTACTGAGTGGACCTCATGCCTATTATGTCGAAAGCCGACAAAGGAGTAGACGGGCTATTTGATGCTGACTTACCGACGAGGGTTAGGAGCTAGAAGATATACTTATTTATAGGTTAAAAGTCAAGGTTAGCTAAGATTTACGTTATGAGTATACGCAAAAAAGAACCGACTTCCACGAAATAGCGTTCGTATAAGAACCATTAAATGATCGCTTAAATAAATAAAAATCGCAATGCGTATATTTTTTATATTTGAGGAGATCCCTCCAACCCACCTCGTGGATCCCATTATCAGATCTGAATTTTGATAAACATAGGACCAATCTGGAAGCATACGGACGTTCAAATAAAAAAGGATTTTTCCAAATCGGTAAATAAATTACGGACTTCTGAGATAACAACCATTAACAAAATAAGTGTGTGCGTGTAATCTTTACGCGCGATTGAAGTAAAACTTCTTTTACGTTCTTTTAAGTTTCATCAACGTTTGAAGAAGCAAGTAAGTATGTAAGCGCATTTAACCGATTCATTTCCCGCAGGTAATAAATATAAAACCATGTAGGTACTTACATCATACTACCAGCCTCGTATCTTGTTTAAATTATCTGAACACCACACACAAGTATTATTGGAATTTAGGTGGGTGGTATAGACTCTATAGGGTTTAGGGACGTGCATAATAAGGGACTTGGCAGTTGCCTCAGCCAATCAGGAGCTTGTACTCCAGATTCACTAAACTATATACAGAAAATATTAATGTAATGGCGTTTCAATATCAGAATAAAGCTCGTCGCAACTTAATGTGTGACGTAAGCAGTGGTTCAGTATGATTTCTCCAGAGATATAAATCATTTTGATTGATGCGTCAAAGACTCGCTTGACAAGGTCACGAATGAATTGTGATTGTTTGGGTCGCCCCAACGTCTGTCACAGGAATAGTGATACCCCTTCGTTACTAATGCTTTTGCTGATACTGTTTATTAATCACTATAAATCATTTTAATAATTTTATTTATAATTTTTTGATAATAATATATACCTAGCTACTTTATAAGGTATGTTTAATGTTTATTGCGAAAAATTAAAGAATTTACCCCTAGGTAACATAGGTATTAGGGTAAGCCGCTTAGTTTACAAATTTAAAGAGTCCACTACGAATCAGACCTTATGGGGTAGGTAAGGGTCCTTCTGAGAAAGTTGACTGAAAAAAATCTCCGTCACGGTTGGAAGGGACTAGCGATTTTCATATTGGCTTTCTGCTAAACTTTTTTTTTTATACCGAATAAGTTAGTGCTAAACTACTAATTTAGTGCGGTTATTCCCGTATTTGATTGTGGATATTTTTGCGTTACGAGGGGGAAGTCAATATTCCTGCAGTTTCGTTTAGAAATCATAAAAGAACACGATACCTATGTATGTTTCTGTATACACAACCTTTCACTGAAAATTATAATATTAACATACTGCGCTAAAAATATAATTCCCAAAGTTCATCAACCTTCTCCAATATTAGAATTTGTCTCCATAATGTATTAGGTCTGTCATTGGGCTATTTAATTGGGTTATTTCAATGATATTGTATGTAGTATCTTTGGATTAGTTATAGTTTAATGGATATTAAATATCTATTTATAAAATATTGGATTTGTTTGATGGGAAGGAAAAGAAGCACGTGATGTATAGGTTACAATACAAGACTCTTTAATTTCCACTAAATAGACGGGACCTTACAAATAATTCAGTATCACGCCCCGGATTTATAACGGGCCTAATTAAATCATTATTAAATTCGTTATTAAGATCCAGGATAGTCATGCCGCTATTATGCCCACGTTTTTAACTGAAAAAAAAAACATATTAAGTACAGAATTTTGACTTATAGGTCTATGAATTTTGACGTGTATTCAGGTTTTTTTAATTTTTTATTTCCCTTCTTTTAGTCGGCATATATCAGTTATGCTGAAATAAGTATATTTCAGAAAAATAATAGTTTTTGGCCGATCCCTTAATAATATTTTGTACAAATTATTCCCGTTTGTTTGCCAGATTTGGCCACGTTTTAATACAACATGTATTACAACTTGGGATCAACATTTAATGTTTGTTTCATTGCAATGGTTCCAGAAATAAAATCCTATGTAAACATTTTTCCGATAGTGGGTACTAGCTTCAGCTTTACTAGTTAGATGGCACGGACGTAAAAAAAGAAAGGACGTAACCTTGTCTAATCGAGAGTGAAGCATAGCAATGACAGCTCGCTTACCATGTGCGTAATTTTGTAATTTTTGATTCGCGATGGTGTCAATATCATAGCAGTATGGTGTCAATGTGTTGGTGTGTGTATTGGTACGAATAGAGAGTTGGTATTACTATGGGTGCTTCACTGAATTTGTTCTTGGGATTACGTCCGTTTTTTTTTACGACCGTGTTAGATGGTTACAAGAACAACATACGAGTATAATAACTTTGTTGTTTGCCTGTGATAACATATGTTTGTTCATAGCATAACGAGAGTAAAACTAAATCAACTACCAAGTTATTAGGGTGCCGTCGCTAGCGGTAGACAGCAAATGTCGCGCGGCTTAATCTTTGTGACAGATAGTGGACATGCGGCAGTGACAAACTACACGCGCCAGATAATTATTGCCGTGCTTGGTTTTGGCTAGCACAGTTACATTTTATGCTGTGTAAATAACCTGTTTTAATCCTATTATCTAAATATAATATCTAATATATAAAGAGGAAAGATTTGATTAACTACTGAACCGATTACAAAAATTATTTCACTGTTGGAAAGCTACACTATCCCCGAGTAACAGCTATATTATATTTTCAAAAAATTAGGGATCCTTAATAAAACTCCAATAATGTAACCCAAGGTGTAAAAAATAAGAAAACCGAAGCAAAGCGAGGGCGGTTACTCGTATTATATAATCCCAGTTAATATTATAAATGTGAAAGATTGTGAAGATGTTTGGATATTAGGATGTTAGGATGTTTGGATGTTTGTTTCTCAATCACGCCATAACTACTTAACCGATTTGGCTGAAATTTGGAATGGAGATAGCTTATACCCTGGATTAACAATAAGGTTATTTTTTTATCTCGGAAAAGTTCAGCGCTTCCGCGGGATTTGTGAAAAATCGATATCTACCGCGAGCGAAGCCGCGGGCAAAAGCTAGTAGTTGGATAATACGAGTAATAGTGTAGAAATAATTATAATGATATAGCACAAATCTTTATTTTACACCAATAGGATTTACGGAAACTTCTGGTTACCGATACTAAAACAAGAGACGAATTTTATTACAAATGTTAACCTTTTTTGAACAATGATATTCCACGATTGTTAGTTGTTTTTAAAAGACACATTTAAATTAAACTCTATAATTGACCAATTTTAATCAGAAACAGTTATTATTTAAAACATATTAAAGTAAATAATGGAAAAATCTTTAATGTTGCATTGCGTTCTAGGCGCCATTCATGAAAAATCCTGAATCTTGCGTGTTCTTGACGTGTTAAGTCACTGTTACGCGTTTTATATGTCGTAGAAGAATATTTTATTACGTAAATCTTTCGCAATAGGTAATACTGTCATGAAAGAAGAATTTTACTTTGTCTCTAAATAATACTTTTGTGTCTATATTTGATTTATGAGCAGAGGGATATCTGTAAGGCTATTCTGTTTTGTAACTCGACAGCGGAATCCGCGATGAGTGTCAAACTTCAAACGACTAAAGATAGGATTTTGACCGCGGATTCCGCTGTCGAATTACAACACAGAATAGCCTTCCTGATAGTAAGACGCAGCCGCTCATGGACGTCTAATACCAAACGTATCAACGACGCGTTGCCTGGTATGAAGTATTATAAATTATCGCTCTGCCCGTGGCTTTGCTCGTGTTTTCCGGGATAATAAGTACCCTATGTGTTATTCCACATCATGGTCTGTGTGCTAAATTTCATGAAAATCCGTTCAGTAGTTTTTGTGTGAAAGATATTTGTAATATTAGTAGGAACTAGGATGTAGACGCAAATGGTCAGTGGCGCCTTCGTTAATACTTGATCTGTGAACTTCGGGCAGTTGCGTGAAAAGCTTTCCGCTATAATTTGAAAATGTTCAAATATTTTGCGGTTTTTCTATGATGTCCTCTTACAGAAAAAACTGGTAGCATTGTTTTATTCAGGGGTTTTAAAGGGTTGGTTTGGAGTCGTAGATGGAGCCACTTACAATGTAATATTAAGTACGATATTTATATTTAGTAGTTTTGGTTTATTATTCTGTTGAGTATGTAGGGTACAATAAAGTCCGAATTAGAACTAACACGGATATTGAATATAAGATACACCCGTTATCTTTACCCAAATCCCGATAAGCACACATATCTACGAGCGTATATCTCTGAGAACCGAATAAAACATACGTTGGTTCTCATTTATAGCTGAATTGTTATCTCTGAGCTTTGTGCTCGCAATTCCGCGACAAAACAATAACAAGATACCGAGCGAAACTGCGGGCGTGTACAATGTACATTTTGAGAACACCTTCGTATAATGGAACCGGAACTTAATAATGATTGTTTGATACCTAGTATGGGGTTTTATAATTTAAAAAAAAGTGTGTATGTACTTATGTACGCATATAAGAAGTTATACTTACCTCTTAAATATATACGTAAGTTCCTCTCGCTCGCATCCAAGGCCCGGCGCGCGCTAATAATTCAACCACGTATCTCTAGCACTAGCAATCCAAAACAACTCCAGCGAATGCTGTGCGGATAGTATCACACACTTTCATCATGTCGCTTTTTGACTGTCATTTGACTCGTCGTGTTCCGGCTGGGCGCTTGAGAGCCAGTTCTTTCTTCCTTTTTATTTTCTCTTTCTTGCCGGCAACGCATCAGTGATGCCTTCGGTGTTGCTGATGTCCATGGGTGACAATAGCCACTTACCATCAGGTGGATCGTCAGCTCGTTTGCTGGCTATTTTCATAAAAAAATTCGGCCTCGCTGGGTATCAAACTCAGGACCCTTCGAACGGCGGAAAGTCATGGTAACCATTACGCCACGCGGGTCGCCAAATAATTATGGTCTTCCTTTACTGCGTGAAAGCCTTACAATAAGTTATAATAACGCTCACTCACATCCCCACAATATTACCCTCTGCGTCGCGGTTAGTGGGAACATACACAAATGCTCATCACCATTATGACAACAGTAAGAGCCCGCGCAGAGAGAAAGAGTTCAGCCGTTCTGAGTTCTTCCTTCTTCGTTCTGCGTTCCACGTTCTTTGTAACGTTTGCAACTCTATAGCGCCGCACAGACAGCAGGCAGTCAGACCGTGTCCGTCAAATGAACGCCTGCGCTCCGTTCCCAGAAATACAAAGAACGCGGAACGCAGAACGAAGAGCTCAGAACAGCTGAACACTTTCAGTCTGCGCGGGCTCTAATTTATCTGTGACTTTATAGGAACGTTCACTAGCAAATAGGCTACCGTGTCGTTGTCGTATGTAGAAAACGCTTTTCTTTAACCATATCCTAATGACACTTATATCCCTGAAAATGTTAATCCTCCTTTTGTTCTAATTTATAGCCGACATGTTTAGCCGAGCTTAGCGTTCGCAAGTCTCGGGTAACAAAAACTAATACAAGATAGTTAACTAAACTGCGAGCGAATGCAGATATCCAACACACCTTGTAAAGTTGAATGGAGCTTTGTAATGAAAATGAATATAATTGTATTGTTCGTGTATTGGAATGCTTAGAACAAACATATTCAGGACCTACAATCACCACTGAGTTACCACATGAGTAAATAAAATTTTCACTACGATTCTGTACAACAGAACTATAAGTTACATAGGAAAAATCTTTTTATATTTTTATTATTCTTGTTATTAAACTTTTACTTTCAAAGGAATCATAAACTTACATTGAGTCAAAACGCGTTGTACCTAAAGTGTAAAATTACTTCTCAATTCTCGTCTACATTTAGAAAGAAGAAAACAATTTTTGAATTCAGAACGCTGCAAGTTTCAATTTTCGAATATTATTCATGGTTGCATTAATATTATCGGCCCATATGTTTCTGGCAGGTTGCCAGGATTGTATTATTATTGCTCTATCGGCATATATTATTACATGTAATTAATTATTTGCATTACAGATGCAGTAAGCTTATAAAGAGAAGCGTATAGCACTTAACAATTCAAACCTAATCATAATATTATCCTCCATATAATCAGAAGATTATGTTCGAATTGCTGAAAATGTAGGTTAGTAAAATGGGGCAGTAAAGTTATATAAAACGAATATCGCTACAAAACTGTTTTAATAAGAAATGAGAGACAAGTTCTAAAGAAAATTAATGAATTTAAAAAGTTTTGTAGACTTACAAAATTGTACACTTTGTACACTTTGTACACTTAAAAAATACAATAGTATTTACAAAGAAATATTTTAAAATGCAAATTGCAAATTTCAACTACATTATTGTAAGTAGTACATTTATTTACATTTAAATGTAAATAAATTTAGAATTTTGTTTCCTGACTGTGCATGCACTAGCTTTGATTTAGTTCTGCCTAGGGAATCAGACTAGATAAGACAGTAAAAGCTTACTGTATATTTTATATTAACTTTGTTTCTCACAGTAAGGTTTTTAAATATGTAATGCTTTATTAACTTCAGTACCACCTACGTATCTATCATCCATCCATCTATCAGCCTTAGTATTGTGTAGCAGTAGGCTAAGTGTGAATGCGTCGTAGTCCTAACGTTTATAGAGAATATTACGATATTAAATAATTGAACCTTAATTAAATATCCTGAAAATGTTTTTTAAAAACATTATTTCAGGTTTGATGGTTATTATAACTAATAAGATACATATCTACAATAAAATGGCCGATCAATTCATTTGTAGATACGAGTATAGGCTGTTGCTCGGTTTTCGATGACATCTAAGATGAATCAGTATTAATTTGACATATAAACTGTTCATTTAAATAAATAAAAAATACAAGTTGAAATTTAGCTGTTTGAAGCATATCTTATTTCCGTCGATCAGATACACAGATGATATTCAAGTTATTTGTTTATTAAGTATTTCTTCCTAACTATAATATATTTTCATGTTTTCCGATCGCCTAGTTTATTCTCACATTTACAGAATATTCATGCGATCATAGAATATATATTAACATTATCGTCTAATGGAAATATCCGACAGCCGTCGATAATGTATCCGTGGAATAACTTATATCATTGCGGAAATAAGCCAGGTACTCCCACGATTTTGACAGGTACCTTACTTATACGATATCAGATTCGTATCGGACAGTGTGCAAACCGTGGCATCTGTATTTTGTTAAAGGATTCTATAAATAAAGTTATGAATATAATTATGACGTGGGTACTCCTATATTATTTGAACGTAACCGTTTTCAACACAGGTTTTCAACGTTTAGATCCGTTAAAAACAAAGGTTTAGAAATTTCGCTGGCAAAAGTACCCCCGTCACAGCTGTCACTTTTGTTGTTAGATAGCAAAATATATTTTTAAACGTAATAATGCTTTTAAATTTTAATACGATGTTATTTTTACCATAGATGCTTTGATTACGATAATGTAAGGGTTACAAAGGGATATAATTACGAAATATCTACATTAAAATTATACATGATTACATTGTTAAATCTCTAGGCATAACTAAAATATCATGCAATTAACCATTAACTTTAAGTATCAGTACCTACTGTAATTTAGCGAAACGTGTTCATAGTTAATACAGTTTATTTGTTGCAGTAATTATATCGAAAAATATTAATAGAGCAGATTTACTTAAAATTAAAACAGAAGGTTTCAAATATGAAAATTATATTTTACCATATAATTATTATGTACTACCTCTTGAAGAAAAAAATTTTATAGACGGTGAATGTAATTTAGGAATTACATACTCTAACCCGCAATACAGGATTCCTCCAGGAATTTGAAAAATACACAACATTATAAAGTATTTTTTCCTTGCGTACAAAATTTTGAAAAACTGTAAAATATATTATATTCCATCAATTAAGGCAAGGAACGTTTGTTTTAAATTTGAAGCAAATCGGTTGATGTTTTAAAAATTTACCATACAAACTTTCATTGTATAGATTTTATGTATACGAGTATGACCCACTACATTTGTAAAACACCTTTTATATTTGACTAGCAATAAGCTATATGTGCCTACATAGTTTAATGTACTGAATAATAATATTTTTTCACTTATAAAACGTGTCTTTAATACCGATAGGAATATCATTATTTATTTATACGAGAAGGATCGGTTCAATGCAAAAAGTAACGAAAATCTTTAGATTAGAAGAACTGACATGTATAGAATATATAACACCCTGTGAACGAAATGAAGTTAGCGAGTCCAAACGCGTTACGTGACGCGAATAAAAATGTGCCAAGGGCGAGCCAAAATAACTAATTTTGGATCCGTTTCTACATAAATAAGTTGATAAATAAGTTTTTGGTTTTAACCAGTTTTAACCTTTTTAGTCCCAATATTAAATAGTAGTACTAAGTAATATTATATTTTAGTAACAAATATAACGATAATCCATACATGCAAAATTAAGATTCAATTTTTATATATAAATAAACGTTTATTCTGTAATAAATAAAAATATTCGGTACGTTTATATAACATTAGTTAAGCTACTATAGCTTACTATATTATACCCTTGTGGCATAAAATTATTATAATGTGCCTCTGTAACCGATGTAGATCTTATAAATTGGTAAGTTTGTAGGTTGTACAAATGCACCAATTTATTATTAATTGCTTGCATATCTAAACGGAGTTTTGCAGCACTATGATTACTTGAGGATTTGCGGAAAATTCATCGAAAACATTTCATCGAATTACATTTCATCAACACATTTCATCGAATTACAATTCATCGAATCAACATTTAATCGAAAACACAATTAATCGGATAACAATTCGTCGAATTACAATTAGTCCAATCAACATTTCATCGAAAACAAATCATCGATGAATTGTCATTCGATGAAATGTAATTCAATGAATTGTCATTCGATGAAATGTAATTCAATGAATTGTCATTCGACGAAATGGTTGTTCCACGTAATGCTATTCGAAGAAATTTCATTCCATGACTTGGTTTTTCTACGTTTTGTTATACGACGAAATGTTTTTCGATTTATTGTATTCGGCGAACTTCAATTCGATGAAATATTTTCGATGAATTTTCCGCAGACGTTATTTGAGACTTCATTTGACTGGAAATGGCTGTCATAAGACTTATTCTTTACACTACTGTACACCCATTATTTCAATAATGAGCGCCGCAAAATCAAATCGATCAGGTTATGCCTCTAATGTGTGGTAAATGAAATGTCACAAAAACCAACCTAGACGTGACAAGAGATCCACAGACATCAAGATTATCACGTACGCATTATTACGCATAAATCCAAAGATATTAGCTATACAGTAAAAAATCTATAATATCATAGTACAAATCATACACAAAGTTTCTATTTTGTACAGATAAAGTGCAAGTGCTGCAAACCAAACTAAATAATGATGGTCTAACGAATCTAACGATAAAACACAAAACCGGATCTGAAATTGGAATGTTGAAATAAGTTGCATAGAAATAGGTGAATGAACTATTTTACTGCATAAAGGGTTACCTGTATAACTTCCCGCTGCAGAACCCTAACAGCGAATGAAACTTCCCCGCACATAAAGTTCTGTCGAACTGTAACAATACGCGTGAAATATTACATGAAGTATTTATGAAGGTTTCTGTTGTTTCGGACACATTAATTTACTGTACCACATAATTGGAAAAAGGATGGCAGATTAATTGACTGGATTAAGTCCTGATTTATTCAGTTTCTTTTTTGTTTTAAATCAAAGCATGTAGCGTGAACATTTTATTTATGGTGTCAAATGTTAACAGTTTATTGACTGATTGCATAAATAAAAAATCTGTAAATATTTTTTGTTACGCGATTACACCTTTTTGAACAGATGTAAAATAACAAGAATTACAGGGCAAAATTTTAATTGATAGTCTACACACAGCAACTTTTTTTAAATTCAGTATCTCAAAACAAATAAGTATTAAATGGTACCTACCTATTCACTACATCGGATCTACAATTTTGAACTCCTATCGTAACAAACGCAGATTTACCAGCAGAATACTGATAAGTAGTAATTAATGCCCCGATTTCTCTAACTAGAGGTTCCTGCTTCCTAGTCAAATGTAAGTCAAAAGAGTTATCTGAGACAGCCTTTTTAAAATAGATAGTATCGGACACAAAACAATGGCAGAGCTTAACAAACAATTGATAACAAACCCTATTGATCTATTCTAGTTCCACTCAAGTAACCACCTCGATGCCAAGTGGTCAGCTCAAGACCTCACCGTTATTCTTTAAAATAACTTGCCACTGCGACAGCTGTGTTCGAGAATAGAAAGATCTGACGTCACGGCCAGTCGATGACGTAAGCCGACCTTGTCTACCAATTTTGTTATGATATTGTCTGGCAGTATTGAAGTCTAGCTCATGCTATTTGGTACTGATGACTAAAGTCGAATTAAATGTACATAGGCGAATTGTAAGGCTCCATCAAAAGTAGATACAAAATATCTCCCTTGCTTCGAAACTGAATCTAGAACTCCGATCAACAGGAAAAATGATTACAGGTTGTCAAATTTATTTCAAGTAATGTTTATCGACAATTAAGAATCAATTGTGTTTATCTCAAAAAAGTAAACTTCACAAGAACAGAGAAAAGAACATTTTACTGTTCATGTTTACGTCAAAAGAACATGTTTGACGACCCTGTAGCCTAGTTGGTAGCGACCCTGCCAGCAAAACGAGGGGTCCCGAGTTCGACTCCCGGCTGGGGCAGATATTTATGTGACAGATTGTTATGTACCTTTTGACATAAATGTTCTGCACAGGGTGGTTTGTTAAACGTAGCAGTGTCACAGAAGACATAAATACGAGTAGTACATAAATAGTACATATATGTAGCAGTGTAAAAATATAGTAACTTGAACGTATAATTAGCACGTGGAAACCCATGAATGAATATGAAGCTACTTCATTAAGCTCCGACTTAGGTATTTCATATAGCTTTGAGTTATGGACAGCTTTGAAAATTTGCGGATACCTATATCGAAATCCCGTTTATCGTGGTCATATAATTTCATTACGTTAAATATTCCGGTCACAAAGCATCGTTATCATTGAATGTTTCATTTTATGCAAATAGGAATTTGAATGGATAACTCGGTGGACGTTGCATAAATAAAATTTTAAATAAGTTAATTCAGCGTGGATTTGTAGGACCAAACCCAGTGAATAGATTGTAAGAGCATTAAGACTCAGCAAAAATCAAGCTCAAAAATAAAATTTGTAAAATGCTTCGGAGCTTGCTTTCCAGCTCGTTCCTGGTTTTTTAATATTTTTAGCAAACATTAAGCGGGCGTGGAGTACTCTCCATGTAGCACTTTCCTCGACAAGTAAAAAACTCATAAAAAACTACCTGAAAAGATTGTATTTAAAACAGTTCCACGACTTACGAGTTATCAACTGTGAAAGCAGCTTTCCTGCTCTTGTAGAAAGTAATTTACGAAGATTTGATGAGTTACATAGATAGGACAATACAACATTAGAGTTGGACGATTTTTAATTACTTATCTATGCAGATTAATCGACTACTGTTATACATATACATAATATCTACTATACAAGGGTCAAGGGTAGGAGCTTAGGATCCTAATTTTAAACGCTTGCGCAAACACTTGCTTTACGGGCCTTGTAATCCGAGAGACGGGACTCAACTAACATCCTCGTCTCTACAACAAGCATTTATATGTCACACACCTATATTTTGGGCTCGTTTCAGGTAAGGCAATTATCAACTGCGCAAGGCCGGGTCTGAAGTTATATGCAAATATGAAGTCAATTAATTAATTATGTTATCAACATGTTTTAACGATGTTGGATGACGTTGAACAGACGTACCAAAAGTGCGATGGTCACACAATTATCATAAATTAGGAATTATTATCTATGCGTTGATGGACAAAAAAAGCGGGGACGTAGGAGGAGTAGCCGTGCCCAACAGTGGGACAGTTATGGGTTGTTGCTTTGCTTTGTTTTGTTTTTATACAGAGGGCGTAACAAAGATATATGTGACAAATTAGAACTATTTCTAGATAAGTAATAGAGCTAAAATCCCTTTGTCTGTTAAGCCTCGAACTATGGAAGACCTCAGTTTTTAACGAATAATACACTTTTTTAATTAGTTTGTCAACAAAGATGGTGCGTGATTAACGTTATTTTTAACCTACTTATACGTTAATGTTTTAATATAATGAACATATTTTATCGTCTACTGACTTCTGCTTCACACACCTTTGAAAACTACAAGGAAACCGACGCCGCGACGTTGAGATTTAATTCTACGTTGCAGTCGCCAGTAATCTCTCTATCACAAAGTTTATATTCACCGCAACAAGCTAAAGCCTCCTAACATTGCAAAGTGCCTAGACCGCAATGTTAGCAGGCATTGCTGCACAAGTTCCGGAATATACATAATTTGAGTAAAAGAACAATTGCTATTTCATTCGATAATTGCTGCAACGGCTGCCTTTAATGAAACGATTTCTTTTTTATACGATAGGAAATTGCAGTGCAGTACAAGGAGTTGTTACATACCTAATTTATTTACTTTGTTATAATAGTTTGTATGTTATAAATAATTTGTCGAATTATGATAATTAGGTAGTTGTGTGGGAACGTACTTACATAGAGGTTGAACTGCGTGTGTGTGGTCGTGTCATGGTGTGCGTCGAGCTTAAGTTTAATTATTGTCAGCTTTATTCAGAGAAAATTATAAAAAATTCTTAATTGTGTTCCTAATGCTAGTGATCGATCAAAAGACACGATTTTGACGCTTGAATGCTCTTTGATGCAGCTCTTAAAAATTTTAATCAGATTTTCGTGCATCGTTGCTTAAAAATTATTTTACTCGTATCGAAAGTATGGTAGAATTAAATGAGATACACACCATGATTCCATCCCCTTGGTTTCCTAGACCTACATCAGATTCATTTATATTCAGGCGAAAGGGAAACCTCCTTCGTGACCCAATCCGAGGCACGGGTAAGTAGAACTTGTTCTAATACGCTCATACCTTTATTTATATGTATGATGTTTGTTGGTTAACCCAGTTTCAGTTACAAGCGAAGTTTGTTAGCTGTTTTTCATTCGATATTGTGTTTGACGAAACGTGCTCATGTTAGAACCGTCACGTCACCGCATTAATAAAACATATAGTTATTTACAAATAATGGTATTGTTTTGAGATGGTACAGTTATTTCATTTTACGTCTTATTTTATTTTATATCCATGCCAGCTCCACAGGGAATCCTAGTAAGGATGTGTTTAAGAGTATTATTTTCAATCATATAAAAAAAAGCGGCCAAGTGCGAGTCGGACTCGCCCATGAAGGGTTCCGTAGCAGCAAGTAACATAATATAAAAGTTCTTTTAGTTCGTTGTAACTTTGATCAATGTTTTTTGTGGTTTACGATTTATGACGTATTAAAAAAAAACTACTTACTAGATCTCGTTCAAACCAATTTTCGTTGGAAGTTTGCATGGTAATGTACATCATATATTTTTTTTAGTTTTATCATTCTCTTATTTTAGAAGTTACAGGGGGGGGGGGGGGGGGACACACATTTTACCACTTTGGAAAAACTATTCAGTTTAGAAAAAAATGATATTAGAAATCTCAATATCATTTTTGAAGACCTATCCATAGATACCCCACACGTATGGGTTTGATGAAAAAAACATTTTTGAGTTTCAGTTCTAAGTATGGGGAACCCCCAAAATTTATTGTTTTCTTTCTGTTTTTGTGTGAAAATCTTAATGCGGTTCACAGAATACATCTACTTACCAAGTTTCAACAGTATAGCTCTTATAGTTTCGGAAAAAAGTGGCTGTGAGATACGGACGGACAGACAGACAGACAGACAGACAGACAGACAGACAGACATGACGAATCTATAAGGGTTCCGTTTTTTGCCATTCGGCTACGGAACCCTAAAAACATAAAAAAAAAATTTAACAAAATTTATAATAAGTTTAAAAAAAAAACCGCCTGCTATTAAAATGCTATCATGGTGTACCTTTTTGAAATCCTTATGATAAGCTCTTTACTTTGATACTTTTTGTATTTGATTGATTTTTATTTTTTGATACTTCAAACAACGACATCTCACAGCCACCGTATTTGTTTTTTTTAAAGTTCAATTATCTAAGAACATTTGGGTTATCAAGACAAATATAACGATATCCTAATTACAAAGATCCGTTCAGGGGTTTGGAAGATACGAGGTAAATAAAGAATATGACACGCATACATATTACAAGTCCGCGCGAAAAACATATACTTCAAGCAGTCGGGTAAAAAGTAGCGCCGTGAATCTCTTACAAACGTCGCTGCGGTAAGCAATTATGTACAAAGCATTGGTCCAATTGCGTCAATCCATGTGGCGCAATGGTTACCACGCCGGATCGCCGTTCCAAGGGTCTTGGGTTCGATTCCCAACAAGCCGGAAATTTGAATGATGAGTTTGGATTTGTCTCGGTCTTTCGGTCGGTCGATTTGTCTTGTCTCGGTGTGTGTATTCTCTTCTTTGTGTGTTGTTCATGGCACCCATGACACAGGAAATCTTAGTGAGGGGCTATGAGTGTGTAGCGGTATTATTATTGTTATTAATTTGAATACCTCGTTTTGAGGTCGCAATGGTCATGACTTAACGCAGAGTATCAGTTATTATTTTAGGCAAAGTTACAAAGATCAAGATGAAGGCAAAGATACACCGTTGTTGAAAATGAAGTTCCACAAATACCTCATTACGTACAGCTTATGCATGAAATCACGATTACTGTACACGAGACTAATTTCGAGAAGTTCAAAGATTACCATAATTATGTTGATATGTTTACATGTTCGCGGTAAGAACGGCCGCGTTAGCGCTTTGAGCGTTGAAGTGTAACGCTCACTTAGTAAATACTCGTACATATGACATTGGATGATATATTATATAGTTACATATTCAGTAGTATAATATAATTATAATTTTGAAGTATTTATACGTATATAGCAATCACGACAACCCAAGTCGGCAACTGCGGACGTAGTTGGTAGTGGGAAAATGCAGGTGACGAATATTTTTAAATGTGCCATGGCACTTTGTGAGAAAGCCAAGAGAAGATTATACTCGTAAAAGATGCCCATCTGTTGTGTGTATATAAATAAGTAAATAAATATTTTTGAGCGTTTTCTTGTTGCGGGAGGTAAGTAAAGCCGTTAGTCCCGTTTGTTAAGGTTCGCATAAAAACCTCCTAGATTTAAGCTGACTACCACCCTACATCACTCAATAAATCTTGCTTTTAAGTCTCATTACACAGGTCAAAGATCACTAAAGAGTTCCGAGTGATAAAGTCTACGGCACCATATAGTACTGGTGAATAATAAAGACAATAGCAATAGGCTTAGAAATATAGAATAAGCTTAATACGAGTTCACTGTAAGCCACAAATTGTTTTTGCTCGAAGCACATCTATGGTTGTGTGGGATAGGGATTTGACCTAGATAATGAAAATCCACCAGCAGTTACGGAGTTTGAGATTCTATATGAATACCGGGTCAGATACTACAACGATAGCAAGAGACACGATATTGATAAAATTTTTCAAGTAATATAATTTGTCGCTATGTCATGTTACACAGAAGGAGTCCAAACTTTTAATTACCTCAATTATAATTTACCTATCCTTAAGCTTATCGTTGACTGCTTTGAGAAATGCACATATCTTACGCCCCAACTCAGAGTCACTAACGGTTACTTTAATCGCTTCTTAGTAAAGAATCACCATACTAATTTTGTACTAAGGAGCGATTTAAGTATCCGTTAGTAACTCTTGAGTTGGGGCGTTAGTTTTGTTTGAAAGACGATGTGATCGAGATGGAAAAAATCTTTTTAGATTATGAGGAAATAAAGGCAGTTGTCTCCAAGCTATACTTAGTATAAAATTCAGTAGATTTTTAAAATTTAATTTCAATCTTGGCTTCAACACATTAACAGCCCACTACTGGGCACGGGTCTCTCCTCTTGAGGAGGCCTAGAGAATACTCCACCACGCTGCTCAAGTGCGGATTGGTGGTCGGAAGTTTTCATGCCGCCTGAGGGCCTCCGACATGGCTTAACGACTGTTATCTTACGATAACATAATTTCAATCTTATTAAATAAATAAGCAAGTTGTATCTTGCCACACAAAATATGGAGCGCTAGCTGCACGTTTGGTGCATTAGTATAATAGGCAGCAAATGCAGGGACCGGCTTGCCACAAATCGCTTCCGCTGCGAACCCGAGCATGGGCCGTGTAGGGCTGTGCCTTCAAATAATAAGAAGCATAAAAATATATTTTGTTATTACTATTAATTAACAGGTGTGCTAGACATTGCCAGATTTATTTACACGTACGTACCTATTATCACGTCTACAGATTTTCAAAATTCACAGTTATAATATTATATATCTATTCATTTAAAAGTGAAAACTTAGTCGACCCTGTAGCCTAGTTGGTATCCTGCCTGCGAAGCGAGGGGTCCCGGGTTCGATTTCCGGCCGGGGCAGATATTTATCGGATCGTGGGTGTTATTGTGGTGAGTTATATGTGTCGACTGTCGTCCATGACACCCGCGACACAGATAAAATCCTACTGCGGGGGTGTGAGTAAGTGTTTAATAATAATAACAAAAAAAACTTAAATATCGCACTTTGAGATCTAGGAAAGAACTTTTGGTCAAAAAATATTTGCAATCCTCACTGAGTTCAAATAGAACTCAAAGTCTGAGCCATGTGTAAAATTATCAAACAATAACCTTAAAATGAACTAGATAAAATCACTCTAAAGAAACCGCAAAGCCAACAAAAGAAAATTAATATATTTGCGACAACGACGGCGCTAAGAAATAAATTAGTTTCAGGTGGCTACCCTGTTGTATAGTACATTTTAGTTGCCAAGTGTGCAGCCGAGGCTCCTATATCGGCTCGGATAGTCACAATCGCAGATGCCAAGACGATGTTATAATAAGTTTACGAACCATTATACTGAAATAATATCTGCATTCTGCAATGCGCTGGGATCGGTCACGAGGGATGTTTAATCCGTCAGCAATACGCCTCAAGTTCTCAAGTCGTATTTTTACACGCGACGATACGATTCCAACGTAACGATAAACTTAAGGAAATATGTCGTCGTTGCGACTTCAAAACCTCTTATGTGTTATGTGCCACTTTTGGCAAAATCACATTTTGATGTGAAACATCTTTACGCGAGGGATAACCTGATTTTAGACTTGGTGATCGTGGCGATGCATTTCGATGTTTCACTTCTGTCAGCCGTTCCTTCTTTTTTATGTCAAATGATTCACATTTTGAAGCACTATCGAATTCAAAAACTCTCATTTACGTTTTCATCGTAATTTATTCACCAAATTCAAAATCACCTATGTGCTTGCTAAACAAAATTTTATCGATTTTTATCGATTCCCTCAAAAAGCAGTTTTTTACACCTAAGAGGTTTTGAAGTCGCAAGACGATGTACGATTTTGTCACGCTGTTTTGAATCGGATTTTATTATTTTTGTCTAGGTTTTCTAAGTATGGTCGAGGGTGGAGTTAAATGGCATCCTTTTTATATATTTTTTATTAAATCTCTGAGTCCCTCAGAATTAAAGGTTTTGAACCTTATACTTAATTAGTGTATACTAACTAAGTGCTAAATACCAGAGGTGATAAAACACCTACTCAAATCAAATGATCGGTGTATGAAAGAAACTCGTTCTTAAAACACAAATAATTTTTTACAGCCGTTTCTTACGGATATTGCGATGCTTCCTCTTTTTTTCGCGTAATTCAGGTAATGGCCGTTATTGTACAATACTTGTAGTACAATTGTCACTCTCGCTCGTTGTGTCTTAGTGGTTCCTATTGTCTTGTATTTCCCACTTCGATACTATACGAGAAGCGGGGTGGTGCGATCGGAAAACGTGATAGGCGACGCGGTTATCCAATCCACTCGTATCGATAAGTAAAGCCTATCTATACATATAAAATAGATATTATTTATTTAAAAATTAAAAAGAGTAAAAATGTGTTAGTTGATATGCTTCGTTAGCATCATAATTAATCAAAAATTTTCATCCATATATCGCTTTGATAAACTTTTTCACATAATGTGGTAAAAATAGTGGGTATAATAATACCCACATTTCCTTTGCTTCTTAAAGGAATTGCGTATTTTATGTTACTAGACATTTTATTTATTATCATTGTTCGAGTATGAGGAATATTTTAATAATAAGGAATTAACTAGGCATTAAATAAAGATAACATTTATATTATTATAGAAATGTACTTAATAACATCGGTGGTAAACCTAAGGGTGACTGACTGAGAAACAACTAACCTACAGCCATCAGGAGATCTAGAAGCATGTAGTATTCATTAGTGTACGTGTCCGTATCACACACATGCTGGGAGCCCACGCATGGTGTGAAACGACTGAGCCAATGTAAATGCGCTCATACATAGTATAACTTGGCGAGAGCAGTGTATACGTATACCTATAATATACCTGTAGCTAAAAATATATGCTAAGAAAATCGCCGTGATAATTGAATGAATGCCAGGAATCATTGAATTATAGGGGTACGGACCTGACTTCCATTTTAAACAGAGGAATTAAGTATAATCTAAGCAGAACTACACACGATGTTAGAATATCGTACGGCCTATTACAGGTTAAGAATCGACCCATATTATCCAGTATAGGCAAATAAAAATGTCCGTATGCAGGAGCGAGGTACCCATTGACCCATTTACCTGGGTCTTGCCAGAGCTTCTCCAAGTATAACGAGAAGCGAATCTGGTAAGAGCCAAATTTATGATTCTCTCTAGGGAACTCGGGAAAAATGGCGTTCAATCCCGATTCCTTTTCGTCTAAAAATATTACAGATGGTAATTTGATTTTTATGACTGGGATATATGGTCGCTACTTCAAAAATATTTCTATAGATCCTTGAATGTTTTACTTGGAATAAAACTTTTTATTGTTATTGGATGCTGTGATGATAATTTTTGCGCTATTTCCGAAAGATTATTCTATGTTCTTAAAGCTTGACTCAGAATTAAAACAGTGATTTATATTACAAGCATAAAATTCATTGAACAAAAGATTTTAGTTGAACTTCACCTTCATCTGTTCGTCTGATCTTCGTTCATCTGTTTACCTGATCTGGCGGGAAATATCGCTTTGCTAACCTTTGTTAACACTCCCTAGGCGCCTTAACCCGCTCGTATGTACTTCGCTTTATTGTATTTCAAACAATTCTTATTCCCTTATGCATTGCCGATCTTCCAGCTTTTTGTAGAATCGACACACTTTGAACTGACCGGCTGACTGATACGGCTGAATTTACTACAGCACTTAAAGTGCCGAAGTATTATTCTTAATAGCGTATTACGCAGTTATCCGCTGTGTCCACCATAAAGTTTGGCACGAACGGTATGGATTCCAATCTCAAATTCCCTAAAATGGATTGGAAACTATGCCTGTCTTCAGGAAGAGTTGTCCAATTTATCAATCCCTTATAGATAGTAGATAATACACTGTTTGTTGTGAAAATGGACAATAGTGCAATGAATAATCGTTAAGAAAGCCAGAATGCAAAATAATTCAAGACTACATCGTCATTGTAGATAACAAAACATTTGCAATGTATATTCTCCCCTATTTAAAGCAATTTTACATTAAAATTAACCCCTTGTTTCTATTTTTCATAAAAGTTTAGCAAAACCCTATTGGGTATATTTGCCATTTTTGCCAACATATTTGCCAACGAATGTATATTTGAACAGAAATTTTATTGGTGGATTGTATTTTTAATTATATTTTTGTAAATAAATATCCGACAAAAGATTAACTTCCATTTTACTTTGATACGGGTATCGGAAGTGTTCACGAGGTACGCATAAAACACGTAAATGTCCCTGAGAGGGACCACCTGAGAAACATAAAATTTTGAGTTATTTTTTAGGGTTCTGTAGTCAAGATAAATCTTATAATTTCATCTTGTCGTTTCATCTGTCCGTCCGCATCATAGCGACCATTGCTTTAGCACTGTAATTTGATATGCAATAAGCTAGACTGCGGACGGACGGATAGAAGGGCGGACGGACAAACGAAAATTACGAAACCACAAGGGTTCCGTAAAGGATAATTAGAAAGATGCAACTTACGATTTATTTCCCTTTTCTATGGAAAATGCATATGAGCTTTCCCTGGAAAATAAATTGCATTTAAGGTTTTCGAAGATTGCTGCTCCACCATGGGTCCAAGAGGATAAGAAATCAAAATGTGGAAGGAATTTCCGTGGGGTATTGTACTCAATATTGTCGGAAATGTAGCTTGAGAGCCAGCAACAAAGGACTACTAAGGATGGAAATAAAAGTTCCCTATGTCTAGATAGGTATACTAAGTAATTATAAAATAAAATGGGGGCCAAGCATTGAAGTATTATTACTGGCGTATAGAACAGACAACGCGAACGCGCGGCTTCAATGTCCAATGGATTCGTTCGATTTTGAAAGGAGAACAAGGGCTCAATTTTGAAAATAGAACCTCCCGGCGGGGACACACATTTTGTTTGAGATGTCTTCTCTATGTATATACCTCAATGGGGCCAAGTGTGTTATTTTCAGTATTTATTTTGTATCGATTGTTGATCAAAACATTTATTTGCAACATTGTCTGTTTTTTGTGCTATAATCACAGGGAATATTTGTAGCGTATATTATGGACATTTACGAATACATTATGGGATTTGGTTTTGTTCCCGTGGAAATAGAATTTACTCTATCACGTAAGACTGGATTTATCTATTGTTAAATTATTCATGTTTATTATTATTTCGCTAGTTTTAGGCAGTGGACGGGGCTATGCATAGTGGAAGTTTTAACTTACAAATCAAAATATTTGAATAGTTTGACAAAAAAAGAAACAAAATAAATAAATCGGATGGGCCATCAAGTCCGAAGCTCCCATCAATAATCCGCTTACGGGAGACAGCGATTTCTGTATCACTCGTGAAACAAGTTTAATGGAGATGAGTGGCCGCGAACAGCGCCTAAATATTCATAGCTTCGAATGAGTACGGCACATTTCTGAATTTTTTAACCTCGCCTTCAAAGCGCCTGTTCGACGGATTTCAAAAATGAATTTACAGGGTTCTGTACGAGACGGAACCTTTATAGAATATGTGTTAGGTATTCTATGAAGGTTCCGTTCTTAACTTAAACTATCTATCTCATACGTTTTGGTAATCCAATGAAGAAAACTTTTACTTATAAGGTACACATACATATTTTATTTATGTAGAAAATTGATTTCGGAAAAATTATTTTGGTAGGTTTTAAATCCCCCTGATTTAAAAAAAATGTGATAAAAACCGAAATTGAAGTTTGAAAAAATAACACGAAATACCTTAAATTCCCACAAAAAACGAGAAAATTCCCGGGTGCATTGGAAGTACGGAACATTATCTCTCGGTTCAAAGAGGATCCTTTGGAGTTGATCAGTTGCACGAATGGACACATAAATTATATAAGGATATAGCGCCGCTCGCAGCCCATTGAAACGCTCATAGCCTTGTGTCGATCCTACGTGATCGATCGAGTTGGAGACCTTCGTCCACTAATTCACCCTGGAGCACCGCCGTGGAGTATGCTCTAGGCAGGAGGCCAAAAGGAGAGAGTAGTAGGCCATTAATGGATTGAAGAAGAAGTAGAAGAGACCTGAGTCGAGTCCCGGTTAAAAATAACATTCTTATTACACATATTAAATGTTTGTTTGGGGGTCGTAATTGTAGTATCTCATATCTATGTATGTATTTTTACGTACACGAACAGACAAACCTCTCTAAAACTGAAGGCATCACTGGCGCGTTGTCTGAAAGCCGAAACCCGTTTTTTTGTTCAAAACTTCCGCAAAAATCTGGACACACATTGCAGATTCTACGTAGCTAACACTTTATCAATAAAATTTTAATTTATTCATATCAATTCTTACAGGCGTTTCCTTATGCATTGATTTAGTATGTTTATTAAAAAAATCTGTGGATTTTAGATTATAGTATTTGTAGAGCTATTAAATTTCATTGTTTGAACCGAACTATAAAATTCAAGAATAATTTTGGTTAGTTTGTGATATCCCTACTTTATTATTCTTACGAAGAGTCTTAAATAAGTTCAGTTTACATAATCAATAGTTGTTTGTTCAATCTACATAATTACGTAATTTTAGGCTTTGGTTTAAGATTAACTCTCTCGTTGTAGGACTGACTCTCTGAATAAAATTGCTCTTCTAAGAAGACACGGAATGGGCTTGCACTGTATACTATAGCTAAGTTTAATTTTCAAAGTCATCGAATAATTTTTAAGTAGGCTAAGTATATCTATTTACTCTGCAAGACTATAGGCCTCCGTTATTAAGTATTATGCAACTTTATTGTTGCAATTTATGTTCGTGCAATAAGTGACATAAAATACATCCAAGTAAGTATTTAAAAGGCCATAAAGCTTGTCAATTTGAACGCCGAAGTTCTCATAAAAACAATTACAGGCGTGAAAGAACGCTGCCTTGTTTGCGTTGTTGACCGAACGTGAAATGAAAAGAGAATCGAATGCAATGTCGTTGAATTAATTGTTTAAATAAGTGATACCATTTATTATATTGAGAGATAACACAGTTGTCCAAAATTAATATAAGGGCAGGGTGTTATTTTGGTCCCTTAGGAGACTAGTTCCCCCGCAAATCTTAAGGTGACACAAATTCGGTGGGGGAAGCATCTACAGATTTTCAAAATTGTAAAAAAAACCAATGCCATTTCCATTCCCACTCAAGCATGTCAAATGTTGATATTTTTCATCCTTCAATATGTCCCTGATGTGAAATATATTATAATCAGCCGATTTGCGTGGTGGGGGTGACCATACGAAAGGGGTGAAAAAAAGAAAAAAAAAATTTGTTATGTCATGCGTCGGAAAACAGTGTGGAAAAGGTGTAAGAGAGTCAGAGATAGGGGAAAAGTGAAAGGGACAGGCGTGGAGTGGGGAATACATGCTTTATCCTCGCTGCACGCTCTGATCTTAATTGACGATTTTTATTACTTTCAGAGAAATCGTCAGATTATATTTTATTTTGTAATTTTGGTATTATTACCTTTAAAATAAAAAAACAACCAAGCTGCAGTAAGTCAAGACAAATTTCGAGACGCTTGAACGAACGCTTGCACACTCATAATATGTACGCTTGCACATACCACAAATATTTATTTGCTATATAAATATCTGCACGACCGAGGATCGAACCTGGGACCTCTCACTTCGCAGGCAGGGCCGAAATTAGGCTACAGGGTCGTCGAACACTGTTTATACACGACTGAAAGGTTACCGGTAGCTATTAAAGCCCAAGGACATTACCATAGGACAAGGGTGGTTTGGTACCAGCTATGTAGGTATATTTTATATCAAATGCATACAAAGGCGGGAAAATTGACGCTTGTCACGAACGTACAAAACATTTAAACAAAGCATATTTACATTGCTGCTTACATGACGATTATACGACGTAAATGTTTTCAAGAAAATGTGAATAGGCTTTTACTAAGTAAGGGGCCATCCATAAATTACGTCACACTAATTTCATGACTTTTTGACCCCTCTTCCTTGTCACAGCTGGTCACATTTGTGAGACCTCCCCTTCTTAGTGTGACGTCACATATTATGAAATTTTAAACCTAGAAATTATTAAATTAAAACAGTAGTTCCGAAATAAGGTTTCTTTCCATTAATTGTTTTTTAATATTTACCTAAACATACCAATTATTCGATTTTGAAATGTGACGTCACGAAATACCACTTACCATCAGATGGGATTATTGTCAAGCATTAATTTATTTTTAAGTAAAAAAATGCTGCGACAGGTTTGCTGGTTACTACAATTTCCTAGTCCTTAATGACTCACGCTCTGATAAAAATGATAAAGAAAACAAAGCCAAGGAAGGAAAGAATAGAAAATATCTATAACTCGAGTTCCGAGTTTGTTTTCCTCACGAACAATAGGATTCGGTAATCAATGCAAACGGTTAGAAGCACGTCAGTACCCTTTGCTACGAGGGAATAGATCATCAATATAAAAGAATCTAATTTAACAGTTTTTCTTGACCCATATCTACTCTGTACCTTATCTTTGACCCACATATCTGTCTTTCCTTAGACAGGGAATATTGAAAATGAAAATATTCTCTTTTACACATACATGATCATACCTATTTGCTTAAGCGTGAAATATGGATATTGGATAGATATATAGATAGATATGTAGTAGTAATTTTAGTTTTTTAGCATACATACAATATCAGTCACATTTTAATTATTGTCATGCATTGGAAAATAACTGATTCGCTAACTAGAAGTCTCCGTTTAAGGCATGAATTTACACGTAATTCATTTTTATGTCTATCTGTGACTTTGAGATAGCTGTATTTTATATAAAAAAATACTTAATTGATACAAAACACACGGACCTGAAAAAAAGACAGACGTAACCTCGTCTAATCGAGAGTGAAGCATAGCCGTCCGCTTACCATGTGTGTGTAATTTTTGATTCGCGATTGAAACAGTATGGTGTCAATGTGTGGGTGTGTGTACTTGTACGAATAGAGAGTTGGTATTATTATGGGTGCTTCACTGAATTTGTTGTTGGGATTACGTCCGTGTTTTTTTAGGTCCGTGACAAAACATAATTATACAAACTTATAAAAAAAATTGTATGTCTGTCTTTCTGTTCTCTCTCTCTCTCTCTCTCTGGAAGCACTGAACCGATTTTAATAGAAATTTCACTGGAAGTTAAAGGGCGATATATATTAATAGGCTACTTTTTATCCCGTAATTCCCACGGCATTGCGATCCCGCGGGAAAAACTCCCACGCGAATGAAGTCCTGGCACGGGGAAAAAAACTTTTAAATATATTTGATAAATTCTGACTGCATTTGTAGTTATTATAATAGATGTATGTAATTTTTTTTAGTCTGATGACTTATGACTTACGCTTCCCGCCCACGTCCGATAATCGATGACCGATTTTTTGTAGGAGAAAAATAGAACGTACTGATAGCAATTAATAGTGCAACGCACACGTTCTACAAAAAGTCGGTAAGAAATAATATGGCAGGAAAAATCGGCCCGATTATCGGTCCTACAAAAAGACTGACGTGGGCGGGAAGCCTGATGAGACAACGCGGGGTATGACTTATCATAGATAGAATATTATATAAAACACAAAAAATGTTTGTACAGATGTCCTTTGCAACCGATACGCCTTAAAATGGTTTAATTTGAAAGGCAATAATGCATTATTCGACTTATCCCATATAATTTTTTTCTGCGTACTGCGTACACGCCGTCCAATAGTCATTCATAGAAGTAGAAAAACCGTTTTTTAGAACAATGAATTGAAGTTGGTTTAACGCCTGACAAAAAATGTAGCAATTGTTTAGTAATCGGAAACTCTAAGCAGCAAAGCGAGGACGGGTTTCCCAGTATAAGGAGGTTAAGTGAAATAAAATACAATATTATTATGGAATGTCGGGTGCTCAAAATTCTCAATTGGAAAGCAATAATATCGAGGAAATGGAAAAACGGTATGATCTTTATTGCTCCCTCGAGGGGCTGAAGTTTTGAGAGGTTGATAGAAGAAAATAGTAAGACTTATTTCTATACTAATATGCTTTGAATCATAATAAGATTAGCACGTGCAACCCCGATGGCATTACGCTACACGTAATATAAACATTTGTTCATATCTAGCTTTTATAAGATCTTTGAACTTAATATTCATTCTTTGCTTTAAACTGAGAGATATCGGGGTAAATTTTTGCTCACATTTATTTATTTAATGGAAAATGTTTTCTAAATATTGCTATTTAGTTGTTCATTTCTACAGTGGACGATTTATTTATAATTATGTAAGTTTCTTCACGTGTTCGTGGTAAGTTTCTGAAACTGTTCAATAAGTCTACGATTACATGTTTTGTAAATCATTCGTAACCTGTTCTGTACATCTATAATAAGGCGTTCAACACACGTTAATTATACACTGTAACACCAAGAACATTAACGTGGCATTATGCAAAAGTTTTTACAGTATTTATAATAAAAAAAATGCATTTCAGCTACATTTTAAAAGATCTTTTTTAAAAGATTTGTGCGGCGATCAACGTATTCAATAGGCGACATCATTGAGCGCATAATCAGGCCATCGTAGAGCTCGTTAGCCACTTCATTTACAATAAAAATAATAGAAAAGGCGGCGTTTTGTAATAAAAGTCATGATAAAGTTGAATTAACCGGGAACACGCCTCAGCAACTGGTGTTCACATTACGAGTATCTCGGTTACGCTTCGTCTTATTTGTCGAATGAAATGATCACATTTCGGTCTTACCAGTATGTGATCTGCATAAATAGAGCTTCGTCAAGCTTTTGTGTTACAGTTTTCTATCGCTAAACAGTACTACTATGTTTTTTTGAAGTAGCAGTAAATTCAGGTATCCTATTTTATTCTTTAAAAGAGAACGCAACTTCAGCCGTGGATATATTCATTTTGGGAACGAATGTTCAAAAATCTGTAATGAGTTTGTTTAATATCAACGTGTAATGGGTGAAATTTAAGTTTCGAGTAAATCGATTAAAATGTATTTTTAATTTCTTAAAACTTTTGATGAATATTCAATAATATTTAGCTCCAATAAGAATGTGACTTAAGAAACAAATAAGTTTCTAAAACATAGCTTGGTGGTTAGTGCAATGATGTTATAAAGTAAAATTGTGGTTTAGTAGGCATTGTGAAGTGTAGCAGAATATTTTCACGGTAAAATTAGTATATACCATACTCGAAATACTCGAAAGGTATGTCGAAAGTCGGTTGGATAAGAATATCAGACACTTGGGTTGGCTATTAAAATAACCTTTACGCATTGGAGTACAATGATAAAATAATTAGCTCTCCTCAATTACAAGGAAAGGTCCCTGCTCTGCATTAAATAATGAATGAGAAATAAAATAAATGAGGAACCATCGTAATGAGAGCGGTACACAAAAGCCTTTGCTTATTGACTTTCAATGATCATTTAAAATGAGACCTGGCAATGGTCACTGAACGATCCGCAGAAGCATCACTGAAGCCGAAGTATTTTTTTATGTGTAGCATGGGAAACTGGCATTTCTATATTACCTCTATTTGGTTACCGTTGGGCTAGTGGGATTCATGCCAGTTCAATACAAATCAATAAATAAATAAATAAACGCTAACACACTTCATACCCCCGCAGTAGGTTTTCACCTGTGTCGCGGGTGGCATGGACGACACATATAACACACATCACAATAACACCCATAACCCGAGTACAAATATTTATCTGTCACATAAATATCTGCCCCGGCCGGGAATCGAACCCGGGACCCCTCGCTTCGCAGGCAGGGTCGCTACCAACTAGGCTACAGGGTCATCAATACAATACCAACGTCAGAAACGCGTGGGTGCTTTTTAAGATATTATCCCTTCTACTCATTGACACCACTCACTTCACGCTTTTATTACAATTAAACGATTCTTAATTTTTTTTTGTTTTTGTATTTTTTAGTTGTATTTTCTATAAAAGCGTGTTTTTTAGTTTTTTTTTTAACTGTTATTTATTTTTTCATTTTTTAGTTTGATTTTTTGAAATGAAATTTAGGTTTTTTCCTTTCCTTTTTCTTTTTTTCTTTAAATATTGGATTGTAATCGGTCCTCGATAAGTCTGCGAAGTTCGAAAGAAATCTGACCGTTTGAAGTGGGTCAAAATCAAGTCCAAAGGAGTCGGTTACAAGTTACAAATTACAGTACAATTTACAAACAAAAATACAGGTGAAGCTAATATAAAGCGTGTAAAAATGGCTGCCCGATGAAATATGAGAGTGATGATAATGCGGCCAAACCGCATACAATATTGCACACACAATTTGACGGTTGGTCGTTCTTCGTGGGCTGATTGACCGCAATTTGGCTTGATGGTTATCGCATTTATAAATTATACGTTAGGGGCCATCCATAAATTACGTCACACCTAGAAATTATTAAAACAGCAGTTCAGAAATAAGTTTTATTTCCATTAATTGTTTTTTAATATTTACCTATACATACCAATTATTCGATTTTGAAATGTGACGTCACGAAATTTAGGATCGACTCCCTTCATCCCCTCCCCTCACTTCATCGACCCCCCGATAGATAGTTATATAGTTATATAGTTGGTGATCAATTTTTAATAAAATTTAATGTTTTATCGAACTTAGAAAGGTTACAGGCAGTGTAGAAATATATTTTGATCGTAATTTTTGTAAAAATCTAAAATGTTAAACTTTATTCCATTTAATTTATTTTATTCTATAGTGTGAAAAAGTGTGTTAAAGTGTGTAAACGATTCATCGACGACGAATGTAGCCTACATTAGACTCGAATCGTTTCGTCAGAATGTCGAAGTTTTAACACATTAATTCAATTATTATATCTTTATTATCCTTGGTCGTTTGTGATTGACACATCCGTGACTGACAAACCATTTACAACCATTCATAAAGATATTAAACTTGTTAAGGCCATTTATAAAAGTTATTTTTACGAGTACATTTTTATAGAACAATAATTCAGACTTTACCGGTAAGTACAATATTTTATTCGGCGATTCATCGTCACCTCGCAACATTACATTCCCTTTTTGTTGCGAAAGTTCATATTTTATTTTATGCCAATTGATAAAAACCGAAAATATTTTATACTTACATGACGCAAAATTTACGTGAAAAAACAATGAACCGAATAGTTTTGGAAAATATTCACATTTTATCGAATGACCCAGATACTTGGCTGGCGGTCAGCCAAACTATGTTATCATTCAACTATGGAGTGAAATAATAGTCGTGTCCAATTTTCGCTTTTTAATTATTTTCCACTTGACTTTGATATTTGGAGGCTCACCAGACATCATCCCAGTTCATTAAAATTCAGCAATACCTTGACATGCTTAAAGATGCAGGTTTTGTGAATCTTCCTTTAAAATTCTAATACATTTAATTTAATGTATTTTCAATATTTTATAGGTACACAAATATATTGCTTAATTCACTTTGGTAAGTAATATAAATAAATATATCGTTAAAATGTTTAGTCCACGTCAAACAAAGAAAAAGAGAAAACATAAATATTGATAGAAAATTCTTGATGATGACTAAAAGATAATATTTTTATAGTAGCTAGATTTTGTCGTTTGTTTGATTCTTGTTTGATCGTTTGTTTGTCGCCCGTTGAAAATTTGATAGATATATTAGTTCAGGTGTTCTGTTATTTATACTGAAATGTTTTTTGTTAAAAAATATTTTATGTATATTTCGTTTATAAATATTTTAACATTTAAAAATATTTTATATGCGAAATTTATTACTACAGTACACGGGCATTTGATTGTTAAATTTTCATCCGAACGGTGAATTTAAACCTGCACAAAATAAAACTGACGTCAATTTATAAATTGCGTCAAAAACGGTATTTTTTTTTATTTAAATGACCATTGATGAACAATTATGAATGTAGATATGTCATAATTACAATCACCAATGCAACGGTTTTTTTAAAATCGTGTGAGGCGTCGATTACAACAACAGATTAATGCGATCATAATGCATAATACATATTATTATTAATAAAATATCGTTACAAATATCAGAACTCAATAATAACATTTCAATTAAATTATATTCCAATTATATTTACGAAAAGAAGTTTTTCTTTTTTAAAGTGTAACTAAGTACGGTTTGGCAATAGGAAAAAGGTAGAACTGTATTATTGATTTCAGGCAGTCATCTACGCGGTAGTGTGATTAATCTATACATCTAGATACAAATAAATAAAATTGGAGTGTCTGTTTGTAATGTTAAAATAACCGCTTTTTACTAAGTGCATTTGGATGTATACACGGTACATATATCAAAACAACATTTTTTACAACTTTTGTCTGTCTGTCTGTCTGTCTGTCTGTCTGTCCGTCCTTCCGTCCGTCCGTCTGTCTGTCTGTTTGTTCCGGCTAATTTTTGAAATGGGTGGACCGATTTTGACGGGACTTTCACTAGCAGATAGCTGATGTAACAAGGAGTAACTTAGGCTACTTTTATTTTAGAAAAAAAATTTTTTTGTTAGGTATGTGATACGAAGTTCGCCGGGTCAGCTAGTACGAATTAAAAATCTCCTTGCCATCTGACCTAAATAAATTAGAAATTAAATGCAGAAATAAGTCTAGTATGGGATTAACATCTTATAAGAATTAGGCAGGTCGTATTCCCAGGAACTTTGTCAAAACAACTTTTAATTTTGCATTGATTAAATATGCCCTCGTTAATAAAACAATAACCTCTTAAATATCATTAAAAGTTTAATGAGGTTATAGCGACGAGACGACGCAACAAATAGGAACTCGATTTAAAACTTTCTGCTTCTTCAGACAATGAATAGTCGAAGTTTGCATAAAAATGTCCCTCTTAAAACGGCCGACGAAACATGAAGTTTTCTCGATGAATAAAATTTGTAACTAACTAAAATAACAAATAACAAACTACTAAAATAACAAATTTGCTGCAAGTGGCTTAGGTTTTCAATTACAAAAATCTATTGTAATGTTAAGTTTTATTTTGGTTTTATGTTCATATACATATTTCAGCACTTGCAACAGCTCATAAATTATAATACAGATACATATATTATTCTTTAATAGTAATCACAAATGAAATTGTCTACAATAGTCATTAAATTAATAAGTGGATTCTGTTAGATTTAAAATAAATAAATACACAGCTGCCTTCTTTGTAAAAAAAATAATAGCTAGATTTTCAGAAAACTCTTATAATTTTTTAAAGGGTTTCGAAATTATTATAAAAACAATTAAACTGATATATTCTAGGTTTTTATTACATTCAAAGCCAAGAAAACTGGCCACTAACTACATTCTAAAGTATTGACTGTATCGCAATAAAAAGAAACGGTTTCCGCTGGATCCATTCAGAACTAGTCAGGGGGGACAGTGTTAATAATATGTCGTGAAGTCGAGACGAAGAAATCCCGCGGAGAAAGTGGCGTGAAATTGAAAAATAAACGCTTCCAAGAAATAAGAAATAGCACGTAAAAATCGTAAATACAGCAATCGCTTCAAGCCGACGAGAGATAAACTGCTCAGAGCGCTAGGTATTTTTTAATCTACAATTGAAAAGTTTTTCCACATCGTTTGGGTTATTGTCAATTTAGTTCTATCTTCTAAACATTTCAGGCGTGTTCCCTTTTATTAGCAGTCTCTTTCTGTTAGGCCTTTTCTCTCGATTGACCATTCCATTTATTGTACACAAATCGGTTAACACTGATTGTATCCGCGTTCGTTTAGACTTGCTGATTCAATACGAAACTTTTATTTACCTGTAACAATCCATATTCATTCTTTCTATATTTTAATAGAGATACCTTTTAAATCTTCCTTCTTTAAATATCATGACAATGTATATAATTTTTTTAAATATGATCTGTTTAAATTGCCATAAAATATGTACTACATATATCCACGTAAACCTATAATAGTAAGCAAAAAACGGGAAATACAAAAACATCGGGCTACCTTATCGCAACATAACAGTAACTGTTGTTGGTGACATTTAAGGAATAATATATTACTACAGCACCACATAAAGGGTGCAGAATGAATGCGAATGAGCTACTTACAAAGAGCAAGACTGGAAGTAGCTCAAATTAAAATCCTTATAAACAGCTACACGAAACAGTTTTGCAACCGTGAACACAAAAATCATTCAAGCTTTTCAGTAAAATTTTTAGGATTCTAATAGAGAATTTTGCTTTGATATTACAGTATTAGAAAGAAGATTTGTATGTACACAGTTTATATGTATAATTTATATATATACTAGCTGACCCGGCGAACTTCGTATCGCCTAAGAATGTAAAATCGGTACAGCCGTTCTTAGCCGTTACAGTTTCTGTGTGCTCCTCCCTCTCCCTCTCCCTCTCTCTCTCCCTCTCCCTCTCCCTCTCCCTCTCCCTCTCCCTCTCCCGCTCCCGCTCCCGCTCCCGCTCCCGCTCCCGCTCCCGCTCCCGCTCCCGCTCCCGCTCCCGCTCCCGCTCCCGTTCCCGCTAATAGCTATCTATCAACTACACATAACAAAATTTTACCTTATCCCGCAGGAACAGGTCTATTTTCCGGGATAAAAAGAATCCTATATCCATCCCCGAGCTTTATTTGATATCTGTATAAATAACTAATCTATCAACTACATATAACAAAAAATTACCTTATCCCACAGGAACAGGTCTATTTTCCGGGATAAAAAGTATCCTATAATCGTCTCCTGATTCTAAGCTAACTCCCCACCAATTTTCAGCCAAATCGGTTCAGCCGTTCTTGAGTTATAAATAGTGTAACAAACACGACTTTCTTTTATATATATAGATATATGTATGTATATATGTATGTATGTATGTCTGCATGTATTTAATTATGTGATTATATATTTATTTAGTGAAAATACTCATGGTTAAAACATATTTCATATCTATATAAATTCTTCTGTAGCACCTACCGCAACTTTTAGCTTATCACCCAGGTTTGACTGGTGGGGAATGCCATCAGGCATTAAATCCGCCCATTGTGATCTAGTTTATAGCTTTACAATAAAGAGTAAAAAAATAAATAGCAAGTGTGTATAATTTTGGGAGATGGACTGCTCGCGTCCGTAGGAGATTACTTGTGCATAGAATACCCTACACGTGTCCCCTGGGTAGTGCCAAACGAGCAGCAACTCTGGTGGTAGGCCACAACATCGGCTGCCGGCTTTTAGTTACCACCCACCTGACAAAGCCGTGCCGCCAAACGACTCGTCGTGTTCCGGCATGATGTCTGGTGAAGCCGAATGGGGAATGGGTCTGAACAGTTGCGTTGCGTTGTGAGACCGGTCGAGATGAGCTAGTTTTTGCTATGTCGGGAGCTTAGCTGCGGAGGGCAGCGGGATCTGAAGCACGGTGCACCGCTGGCCGACCGTAGTCAGTAGGGGGCCCAAGTAGTGGGAAAGCCACCCACGATAGGCTGCCCCGCCAACTACGAAAAATTCCGGGGTGGCTCCATCATGCCGGTTGGCGACCGGACGAGGGGACCAGATGGCAATCTTCGGGGGGGTTCGGGCGTCCCCGCGGTCTCCAAGCTAAGCCCCCAATGACACGGCGATTCCGGTTCTATCCTATGGTTACCTTCGCAACGCCTCGTTCAACTGCCATTCGCCATCCTATTCACTCTAATAAAACAAACCCAAAATGAAAAGAAAGAGCAAGAAAAAAATGTTTTCACAGCGGCTGCACTTCCCCTCACTCAAAGTGCACCTCACTAACATACGAGGCTTGCACTCAAGTCTCTCGTCAGTCCACCACCATCTTGAGACTACACAGCCGCACCTGCTCTTCCTAACGGAGACGCAGATCAGTTGTCCCTCCAACGTGGCGTACCTGGACTACCCTGGCTATACAATCGAGCACAACTTCCACCCTCGTGCTGGAGTCTGTGTGTACGCCCGTAATGACATCTGCTGTCAGCGTCTTCGTCACCTTGAAGACCCCACCTTCTCAACAGTTTGGGTATTAGTGGACACAGGAATCGACAAGATCCTGTATTCCTGTGTCTACCGAGCGCACAGCGGTGACCAGGAGACAACTCGGTTATTCGAACACCTCAGTGTGGCAGCTGATGAGGCCCTTCATCGGCACCCTACTGCTCAGCTGGTCTTTCTGGGGGACTTTAACGCATTTCATAAGGACTGGCTGTTCCCATACCAGAAGACCGACCATGCTGGGAGAGAAACATGGAATTTCGCTATGTCATTTGGCCTCTCTCAACTGGTAAAGCAAGCTACTAGGGTGCCTGATGTTGATAGCCACACAGCCAATTGCCTGGACCTTCTGCTGACAACCTATCCAGACAGGTATGTCGTTGAGGTTTCGTCCCCATTGGGTACATCCGACCACTGTCTGGTGAAGTCTGTATCATCATACTCCCCCCCAGAACCGGATTCCCGAGGAACTCGCCGGGTATGGTATTACAAGTCAGCAGATTGGGATGAGATGCGGCACTTCTTTGCATCTTACCCTTGGCGGCAGGTCTGTTTTTCTTCTGAAGATCCGTCGAGCTGCGCGGACGCTATAACCGGTGTGGTACGTCAAGCGATGGAATACTTTATTCCTTTCTCCGACGAGTACCCATTGGTGGCAAAGCTCACCCTTGGTTTAACGCCGAATGTGCACAGGCTGAAAAACGCAAACATTTGACGTACCTATCTTGGGTCGATGCTCGAGATCGCAAAACTCCGGATATCAGTACAAAGAAGAAAGCTTTTAACCTCGCCGCCAAGTTCTATAAAAAGGCACTTAGGAAGGTCAGTCTCAACCGCATCCAACATTTTGGCGCTAAACTCGCAGACCAACCATCTGGCAGTAGAGCGTTTTGGTCTCTCACTAAAGCGGTTGAGACTAACTTCTGTAAGCCCACACTGCCTCCACTGATGAAACCGGATGGCTCACTGGTTCACACGGCTAAAGAGAAAGCGGAACTCTTTGCGTCTCTGTTTGCCGAAAATTCACGTCTAGATGCTGGCAATAACCTACCACCACAATTACCTCCTTGCGGAACTACTATGCCTGAGATCTGCATTACTAACAAGGAGGTTCTCAAAACCTTGCGGTGTCTAGACGTGAAAAAAGCCAGTGGTCCTGATGGTATACCAGCAATTGTGTTAAGAGCATATGGGCCCGAGTTGTCTCCTGTACTGACACGTCTGTTTCGCCTCTCTTTCAAGACTGGGATAGTGCCCAAATCCTGGAAGCTTGCCAACGTGCAGCCCGTGCCCAAAAAAGGCAGTCGTGCTGACCCTACCAACTATCGGCCTATCTCAATTACCTCCATACTCTGTAAGATTATGGAGCGTATATTGAATACGCGCCTCATGGCATACCTAGAACAGAACGATCTCCTTAGTGATCGACAGTACGGGTTTCGCCAAAATCGATCGACTGGAGATCTTCTAGCGTATGCCACACACATATGGGGCGAGGCCCTCGAGAAAAACGGGGAGGCACTTGCTGTTTCTCTCGATGTCTCGAAGGCCTTCGATAGGGTCTGGCACGTAAGCCTTTTAAGCAAACTTTCAGGTTATGGCATATCCCCTGGCCTTATCGGGTGGGTTAAGGACTTTCTGAGTGAAAGATTTCTACGCGTTGTTGTCGATGGTAGTTCATCGCAATCGATGGCTACGAACGCTGGAGTTCCTCAGGGGTCCGTTCTCTCCGCCACTCTATTCCTGCTGCACATTAATGATCTGCTTATGCCCGGTATTTATGGGTACGCAGATGACAGCACAGTAGTGGAGAGATACCTGCCCAGTGCTCGAGCCAGTTGGGAAGAAATACAGTCTGAAAGAGAGGCTATGTTGGATCGTGTGAATCTCGCACTCCGGGCAGTGTCCGATTGGAGCGATGCCAATCTAGTGAGATTCAACGCCACTAAAACGCAGACGTGTCTGTTCACCGCAAAACGGAGCCCGTTCACCATGGCTCCCACTTTCCGAAATGTATCCCTGGAATGCACCGACCGCCTACAGTTATTGGGAGTCGAAGTTTCCTCGAACCTCAACTATGGGCGGTTCATCGAATCCAAGGCTAAAGCGGCTGCAAGAAAACTCGGGGTCCTTGCAAGAGTGCGGCAGTACTTCACACCGAGGCAGATTTTAACACTGTTTATAGCCCAGGTTCGCCCTTGTATGGAGTACTGCTGTCACATTTGGGCCGGTGCCGCCAAATGTCTCCTTTCAGCCTTGGATTCGATGGAGAGGCGTGCAATGAGGCTCATTGACGACCCAGATTTGGTGGTATCCAACCTACAAAGCCTCGCACACAGGCGCAGAATAGCCAGCCTCTCGGCATTCTACAGGATGCATTTTGGAGAGTGTGCTCAGGAATTGCACGAACTAATTCCCCCATCCCCGTTCCTCCATCGAAAAACCCGTCGTACGGCAAGCATCCATCCATACGTAGTGAATATCCCACCGCTGCGAACCAGGCGATTCGCCTCATCTTTCATAGTGCGTACCGCGAAGGACTGGAATAGCTTGCCTGCGTGGGTGTTCCCGTCCACCTACAATGTAGGTGTCTTCAAGAGAAGAGTGAGTGAAGGCATTTATTAAGTTAGTGCGTTCACCATCTTGGACTCCATCGCCACTTACCATCAGGTGGGATTGTTGTCAAGCACTAACTTATCTAATGTAAAAAAAAAATGCCTTTGTATTTTAAAGAGTTATATTTTTATAAATAAAATACAGGAAATACCAAAATAGTTAATTCCCAAGTAGCACAAATGCGCTGTATAACAGTATTTCAACAGAGCACAATGGAAACGCTAGCTGATAAGTTGCAGTATAGTAGCGTTATAAGCGCTTAAACAGCTGATATAACTCTAATTTGGGCACAAATTTGACAGCACATAGCTGTATAAGAAATCCCATTACTAAAATAATTGGGTTATATCAGCATTATATTAGCATTTTATGTGGGTAACAGACATTACAAGAGCTGAACGCTGCCTGATTAACAAACCACATGTTACCCTATAAACACAAAGTGAACATTTCTAATGTTTTCATAGAGCTGAAAGTAAACGTCGAGCGAACTTGTGATATGCATTATCTTTATTTTCATTAAAACTGTCAGTATAGTGTCAATCCTTAAAACTTGTTGTGTGCAAGATCCCATGGTGCCATTTTGTGACATGAAAAATATAATTTAAGGGAAGTAAAACTTCGATTTCTTACTAATATATTTGAAATCTTATTGGGAAGGTAACTTTATCGTGAAATACCACATATATATCGTTTAAAATTTTCACGCGCCCTCATAATAATACAGAATACGAAAAAAAATGTAACTTAAATTGATTGTAAACAAAATAAAATATATTGTTTTGGCATATTTATATGCATGAAGGGCTGTTTATGTGTTATTTAGTAGTATCTTATTTAATTGTTGTCGATATCTTTTAAAATAAACCAAACCAAAAGGGCTAAAATTTTATAACGATACACAGTCAGGTAGTAAATATGGCGGATAGGCAAGTGAATAGTTGTAATCTTAACATAGTGCTAAGGGCTGCATGAATGCTCGCATGTGGCCTGTTATTGTAGGCTGTATATTATTTCCCGCATCGGCCATATCATCATGAATAATCTTCAAGTACTCTGCATTAATTTTACGTCGTATTCCACCAGTTCTTTTTTTATCTTTCCACATTTTGTAAAACAACACTCACTAGTTCGGAAATTGCCACACGTTATAAAATAATAAAATTCATGATTACATATAACTCAATCAGCAGAATAGATGACCACACAAGTTCAAATATTCTGCTCAAACAAGAATTACGAGCTTAAAAGTGAACTTTTTTAAGGCAGCGGGCTGCTATGTAACTGCATAAAGTTCACAATTTAGGTCTGACATGGCCTAGACAAATGCTGTTATACGAGTATATACTGACACCTGATTAATAGAGTAAAAGTCCATCTGTGTGCAGCGTGAAGCATTTAATCATTGTTAAATAACTTCACAAAGTAACTGTTTGCGTTACAGTAGTTCACAAAGTTCTCTCTTAAAATGCAACAGTTTTAGAGCACACTCGTGGCTATTTATTCAGAAGACTGCATTGCTAGTGTTCCACAGCATACGCTCATGCAGCAGATAGAAGAAAATAGTACCAAACGCTGCATAACAGTGACGTCTGTGGCATGTGTGTGGTGCCTAATAGAATCACAAAACAGAATAAAGCATTTTAATTAGCCTCGCTTCTTTTTATACAGCTGTTACGGATTGAAAGAACTCTTATAAGTAATTACAAATGCTTAGATTGACGATGTGGGCCTTGAGTGAAAGTTTATATTGCTATTTTGTGCTACTTGGGTTATACTTTCAATATCTTTGTGTGAAGCCTGCCTGGTTAGCAATCACATTTTTGCTTGAGTCAGCCGCCAAACGACTTGTCGTGTTCTGGGTGGGGCCATGGGAGTCAGTTGGTGCCACTGATGCCCATGGGAGACGGTGGCCACTTTCCATCAGGTGGATCGTCAGCTCATTTGCTCGTATATAAAATAGAAAGCACTTGATAAACTGTTTTATTTTATTTCAATAGCGTATTAATATAAAGTCATCGAGCACATACCCCTATAAAATTAACAATAAAATTTTTGGAGTTTATCGCAGTTGATTTTTTTAGTAAGAGGAATATTTCATGAACCGTGTACCGGGTATCGTAAGCTGTGATCGTAAGCTCCATTGGTTAGTACCGTCAGTATTGCATGTTTTAGGAAGTTTAATATTGGATTTGCGCCAGGTTTTGCAGTGTGAAGGCGAGAACGAAACCATTGCATAGAAAATGGGGATTGCTTTGTTTTTACAACTATAACGGTACAAATAAGCTGTAAATAGGATATATTTTTTCGAGCAATAAAAAATCAACTTGTACACCATGACATTTTTTCATCTACCAATAATATTCATAGGTAAGATTATTAGATCCGATATTTATTTATTACTTACATGATAATATTACTTACATTTTTTATTACTGTCATTATTATAATATTTATAATATTATTAAAGTCACTTGTGGTTAATGTTTAATGTTAGGTTAAGGTTACTCAGGTCAATAATATAAAACGCTTAATAAGTAGGTATTTCAAAGTATACACTTTTAGGATTTTAAGAACAAATGGAATATTTACAACTTTTATTTTTGGGAGCATCCTTGAGCTTATTATAATGTGCTTTATATCACAAACGCCCCAACTCTGAGTCACTAACTTACTGAGTTACTTAAATCGCTTCTTAGTAAAGAATCACCATACAAATTCTGTTAATGTTGTTAAGCAATGTTATCATATTAAATAACTTATCGCTACGTACTATATATTGATCGCGTTATCAAGTGGTAGTACTTGATAAGTTAAGTTTGTGAGCAAACGAGCATAATCATAAATGCTGATAAACAACGTTAAATTAAATAGGAACAGCTGATGCCTCTTGAACCTTACATTTGAAGCA